>BSBN01001660.1:2520383-3780575 GCA_027924645.1 Cunninghamia lanceolata | reverse complement strand
AGGAAGCGCTACAGATCAGATACCTGAATATCTATAATAAAACTTTATTTTAATAACTTTTGAAATTCTAGAAAGCCTTGCAAAAATTCTAGAAATAAGAAAAGAGAATACAAAAGCTAATAATTTTGAGCTCCAGGAGCATGTGCTGATAAAATTGTGTTCTCAAATTACTCCAGATCAAAGAACATGATATTCAAAGAAGTGAACGAGGACTTTAGGACTAAGATTAGAATAGATATGCTCATGCTGGGAGAGATTGATAAGATAGTTGAAGATACTCAGGAGATTCTTCTAAATGCATTGAAAAAGCATAATCTTCCCACTGTTGAAGAAGAAACTAATAATAAAATTGATTCCTCCATTCCAAATGTTGAGGAGTTGAAAGAAAGTGAACAACAAGTTGACATCTCTACTCTGGAAGATGAAATGCTAAATAAAGGAGATGAAGAGATGGTAGAGGAAGTAATTTTGATGGTGCAGAGGACACTCAAATTCCTCTAGACCAATCTGCTGGAGAATATACAGAGATGAATACCGAAGTAGATGCTCCTGGTGAAGATGACTCTGTGAAGAATAAAGAGCAAGAAGCAAAGAGGTCAAGGACAAGAATGAACAAGAAGGAGAAACAATAGAGAATATTAAAGAACAAAAGCAAGTTGATAGCACTGGCAAGGATCTAAAGATGGAGCTGCATTTTTGGCAAGATACACTATAGATGTAGTGAAGAAATTACTTGAGAAAGACAAGCTTGAGTTTGATGAACCGGAGCTAATTCAAGGACCTATCAATTTTAACACTCTTTTCCCTCTACAAAAGATGAAGTTAGCATCTGTGACACAAGTAAAAGCAAGAGAGGAGATTCTGAAAACTCATAGTGAGGACATTGAGTTGCTTGGTCTTGCCTCCATAATTCTGGAAAAGATTATGCCAAACCTTTCAAAAGGATTCATTTGACTCTCCCTCTGGTCAGTTGAAGAGTCTAATAAACTCTGTAAGTACTCATTTTGAAACCTTAGAAAAGTCAGCAGAAGTTATAGTAAAAAATGAATCTAATGAGAAGAGATTTGCCGAAATAAGGAAAATAATTAGCTATGATAAGTACTTGATACTAGTGTAAAGAGTATTAAAATACTCTCTCTGAAGGTGCAAAGATTTATAAGTTTTGTCTAGATCGGTCTATAGCTGTTAAAGATATTAAGAAAAAGATTAAGGACTTAGAGCTCAATCTGTCTAACATTTCTCAGTCCTATAGTCCTTCAACTATGTCTGTGGCAATCAAAGAATGCCAAGTAGTGAGTTTGCAGAATGAATTGTATGATTTGGAGAAGGAAAAAGTTAAAGTTTTGGGTAGATTGGGTGAGCTCCGGGACTGATTTCTCCTGAGTTGGAGACTATGTATGATATATTGGTAGAATCCCAAGCTGCTGCTACTACTAGCGATCCTTCTAATCTTCAAAGGTAGAATCACATACATTTTTGTTCAATGGGCATATATCCATTTTGGGCAGCATAAAGAAGAACTGGGATAATGAATTATCACTGTTCAAAAACATTTTTGGTGATATCTTTTTGCTAATGAAGAAGGCTTAAGGATTGTGTGTTCATATGCAGAAATATATACTTAAAGTTTTTGACCCATGTACATAACATTTTTGCATGAGTTTTGATATGCGGATCCCATCCTTTGCCATTGACGTCAAAGAGGAGAGGTGAAGCAGTGAAAAATGAAGAATTAATCTAAGGGAGAGCATTGGAAATCACAAGTGTATATAGTAAGGGGGAGCTGTTCTAACACTTAGTCATTTTTCACTAACTGTTGCCATCAATGCCAAAGGGGAGATTGTTGGCAAGAGACACTGCTAGGCATGTCAGGTGTTGTCATTGATGGCAACTAAATCTATTTTACACATATGTATTGTTGCAAGTATGAGGTTACCCAGTGTTGTCATTGATGTCAACATACTCATATTGCATTGACAAGAAGGATTTGATGAGCTGTGTGCTGAGGATATTGAGAAGATTAGTCTCAGTCAGGAACAGTGAAGAACAGTGATAAGAAGAAGGTAAATGTACTGTATAGGATGAGAACCGGAGGATGCGGATTAAAGGGTTAGTAGATATGAGTCTTGAGATGCTACAGTTAAGATTTCAGAGGTCCGCATGAAGATCTGAAGAAGTTGTGGCTGCCGGTATAGAACCGGGTCCGGCAAGTATCCGGAGGTGACAGAGGATCACAAAAAGGTCCGGTGAGGTCCGGAATTGTATTATCCTAATCTGCGGATTGGAAGGAGTGTTTGGGATGTCCTTGTGATGTATCATCCTGATTTGTGTATGATTTGGAGGTCCGGAAGTACCTCCTGCATTATGACAGTGGCGACAGACTGTGTTCTTAAAGTTCCGGATGAGGAAGACAAGAGATCCAAGTAAGCAGAGGAAGTGCGGATGTATCCGGACATTCAGACAGGCTTGTGAAGGTTCCTGGATCATGTTTAGGTTGTGTTGTTGGTCCGCATTGATGATAGAGCCCGGAATTGAAGTTATTCTTCCGGATGAAGTTCTTGCTCTGTGTAGCCGACCGGATGAGTTGTTCATCCTGCGAATGTTCTTGAGATGGCCGACCGGATGTGTTATTCATCTTGCGGATACTCCTATGGTTGTTTGCCGACTTAGATGCTTGTTCCTAAGTCGATGTCTTGTATAAATAATGATTTGTGAGTTCATTTCAGTGTGTGGTGTGAGGATGAGTATGATATAGCGAAGAAAGGTGCGAAAGGCAGAGCAGAGATTGTTGGGCTTAATTGGAACTGATCCGGACATGGTAGAGATGTCATTCTCCAGTTCAAGACTGTGATTTTTATCACTTTGTAGACAGTGTGTCTCCTTGTAGGCAGTGGGCCTCTTTGTGAGCAGTGTGCTCGGGCAGTGAGCCCTTATTGGCATGTGCCATTCATTTTTCTTTATTCTTCTAACAGAGAATAATTCTTGGGTTAATCACCCCGTGGTTTTTCCCTTAACCGGGTTTTCCACGTCAAAATCTTGGTGTTCAATGTGTTGATGCTTATCTGCTCTTATGTTTATGTATTATGCTTCCATGAATGATTATTTGATATGCTGCTAACTAACAACAGAGAATTAAGTGTTTGAAATAGAAGAAGTTCTATACAACTGATTCACCCCCCCCCTCTCAGTTGTATGCCCTAGATCCAACAATTGGTATCAGAGCCAAGTTCCTCTGACAAGAGCTTAACCGCTTGAGGAGATCCAGGATGTCGTCTTACAAGAAGGATAGTCCGAAGTTCGATGGAACCAACTTTACTCTCTGGAAAGGTCGCATGAAGTGTCACTTGGAATGCATGGGAAAAGCATATCTGGGTATGATTTCAAAACCATATGTACCTCCACAAGGTGGTCCGACAACTCTGAATGAAATCACAGAAGCTGAAAACAATCTGCGGACCAAGGAAGCTCTTCTAAGTGCATTGAATGACTCAGATCTCTCGAATGTCATTGACCTACCCACTGCATATGAGATCCTAACTAAACTGGAACTTCTGTATGAAGGAGATGAGTTTGTCAAAAGTGCAAGGTTGCAAAGTCTGAAAGGGAAATTTGAAAGATTGAAAATGAGAGATGATGAAAACATTACTACCTTTATGCCAAGAGTAAATGAGCTGGTATGTGGAATCAGAAATGCTGGTGGAACTTTAGATGAAAATGAGATTGTCTGCAAAATCCTAAGATCCCTTCCTGCTGCCTACAAAATCAAAGTTGCTGCCATTGATGAATTTAGAGCCCACACAACTGTCACAAGAGAACAACTGGCTGGCAAACTAGCTGCATTTGAAATGACCGAGTTTGGAGATGATCCTCCCAAGACTGAATCTGCTTTCAAAGCCAGTGCCTATGTGAAAGGCAAACAGAGATTTGATCCGGGTGAAAACTCATCAAGGAAAATGTCATGGTATGATCAAGCAAGAAGAGACATGGAAGAAGAAGAAGCAGAAACAGCTCAACTTGAAGCCCTCATTGCAAAGAGACTGCCAAGAGGATCCGGTAAGTATGAAGGAAAACTACCCTTTAAGTGTTTTAACTGCAATAAGATTGGTCATTTTGCCTCAAGATGTCCGGAGAGATCTGCAAGATCTAATACTCACAGACAAAGGTTTCAAAAGAATTGCTATTATGTTCATGAAGAAGATGACAATGAAGGAGTAACAGATGATGAATCAGATCCAGGAAGCAAATCCGGAAATGAGTGGGTGTTTATAGCCATCAAGGAAGAAGATTCCTTGCTCTCTGAATCTGTCAATCACAAAGTTGTTGAAAAAGCCTTGGCTGCTCAAGTGGAAGAAAAGGATGATTGGGTTATTGACAGTGGATGCTCTCACCATATGACTGGTGACAAGAATAAGTTCTTAGACTTGGAAAGATATGAAGGAGGAATGGTAAAGTTTGGTGACAATTCTGCTGGCAGAATCAGAGGTAGGGGAACTATTTCCTTTGATGGTAAGAGCAAAACAGGTAATGTACTGTATGTTGAAGGATTGAAGCACAATCTTCTCAGTGTTGGTCAGTTAGTGGACAAAGGCTATGATCTCCGGTTCAAGAATGGAAAATGCAGAATCTTTACAAGCTCCGGAACTGAAATTGCATCCGGTACTCAGACAAGAGGTAACATCTTTCATCTGGTTGGTTCAAATAAAAGTTGTTTGTTTGTTCAAATTGATCAAAGTTGGTTATGGCATAGAAGAATGTGTCATGTAAATTTTGATAACATCATCAAGATAAGCAATACTCAGGCTATGAGAGATCTTCCAAAGTTGATAAAACCTACAAATAGTGTGTGTAAAGAATGTCAGTTAGGCAAACAAAGCAGAGTCTCTTTTAAAAGCAAAGATCAGTCTTCTACCGGATTATTGGAATTAGTACATACTGATCTATGTGGTCCAACAAGAATCAAGAGTCTGCAAGGTGATAGATATTTCATGTTGTTAATTGATGATCATTCCCGGATGATGTGGGTTACCTTTCTAAAAGAAAAATCAGAAGCTTTTGAGAAGTTCAAAATCTTCAAAGCTATGGTGGAGAATCAAACCGGATTGAAACTAAAGTGTCTAAGGTCTGATAGAGGTGGTGAATTTACATCTGGTGAATTCATTGACTTTTGTGAGAAACAGGGTATAAGGAGACAGTTGTTTGCTCCTAAGACTCCACAGCAGAATGGAGTAGTTGAGAGAAAGAACCGGACCATCCAGGAAGCTGCTAGGACAATGATGTTGGAAGCAAATGTTCCTCAAATGTTTTGGAAAGAAGCTATCAGCACTGCAGTCTACACTCTCAATCGAGTTCAAATCAGAAACAACACCGGTAAGACCCCCTATGAACTCTAGTTTGGCATCACTCCTACTGTGAAATATTTCAGAGTATTTGGTAGCAAGTGTTATATTAAAAGAGATGAAGATCTAGGAAAGTTTGATGCTAGAAGTGATGAAGGAATTTTCTTGGGCTACTCCACTCAAAGCAAAGCATACTGATGTTACAATAAGAGATTGAGGAAGATGATAGAAAGCACCAATGTGAAGGTTGATGAAGGAATTGAGAAGCCTTCAAGATTTTATGAGTTTGATGAAGATGACCAAGACAGTGTTCAAGGACCTCAATCCTCTCCAGTGAGACAGAGTCAGCCTGATCCGGTAAATCAGGAAGAAGAGTTAGATTTGAATGAGGCTGATCAAGAAACAGCAGTGCTGGATACTCCCAAAATTCCAAGGTATGTAAGACTGAATCACTCTGAAGATCAGATCATAGGTGACAGAAGCAAAGGTGTACAAACTAGAAGGAATATTGCTCAAGATCAGAATGAATGTTGTCTGATTTCAAAGATTGAACCTAAAACAATAAATGAAGCCTGCAATGATGAAAACTGGACCAAAGCAATGGAAGATGAACTGATGCAAATTGAGAAAAATCATACTTGGGATCTTGTTCCCAGACCTAGAGACAGGAATGTAATTGGAACCAAGTGGGTCTTCCGGAACAAACTAAATGAAGCTGGTGAAGTAATCAGAAACAAAGCTAGATTGGTCTGCAAAGGCTACTCCCAAATAGAAGGAATTGACTTTGAAGAGAATTTTGCTCCGGTAGCAAGAATTGAAGCAGTCAGATTACTTCTTGCATTTGCTGCCTTCAAAGACTTCAAGGTATATCAGATGGATGTCAAGTCTGCCTTCCTAAATGGTGATCTGGAAGAAGAAGTCTACATTGAACAACCGGATGGATTTCAATTGTCTGATAATAATGATATGGTTTGCAAGTTGAAGAAAGCCTTGTATGGATTGAAGCAAGCCCCAAGAGCATGGTATGAAAGGTTGGATAAGCATCTTGTGCAGATTGGATTCAACAAAGGTACTGCTGACAGCAACTTATACTTCAAAATTGATCATGAGAACATTCTGATTGTTGAAGTGTTTGTGGATGATATCATTTTTGGAGGAAGAGATAGTATGTGTAAAACTTTTGCAAATCAGATGAAAAGTGAGTTTGAAATGTCTATGCTTGGTGAAATGAATTTCTTCTTGGGTCTGCAAATTACTCAAACAAAAGAAGGGATCTTCATTTCTCAGACCAAATATGCGAAAGAACTGTTAAAGAAATTTGGTATGGAAGACTCAAAGCCTATGAACACTCCTATGGCAACCGGATGCAAGTTAAGCAAAGATGATGATTCTCCAAAGGCAGATCAGACAAAGTATAGATCAATGATTGGTGGATTGTTGTATCTCACTCAAACTAGACCAGATATAATGCAAGCTGTTGGTCTTGTGGCAAGATTCCAGGCTGATCCTAGAGAATCTCATGTTATGGCAATCAAAAGAATTTTCAGATACTTGAAAGGGACAGTTGAGTATGGTCTATGGTATCCTAGAGATCCGGATTTCTCTCTTCATGCTTACACAGATGCAGATTGGGCAGGAGATGTGGATGACCGGAAGAGCACTAGTGGTGGAGCATTCTTTTTGGGAAAGAGATTGGTTTCTTGGCTAAGCAAGAAACAAGATGCAATATCTCTGTCTACAACTGAAGCAGAATACATTGCAGCAGCAGGTAGTTGTACTCAAATCCTATGGATGAAGCAGATGCTAAGAGACATCAAAGTTGAATATGAGGAGCCTATCACAATTTTCTGTGATAATTCAAGTGCAATTAATATTTCCAAGAATCCGGTATTGCATTCTAAGACTAAGCACATATCTATCAAATTTCACTTCTTGAGAGAACAAGTAAACAAGGAAGAAGTCAGATTGGAGTATGTTCCCTCCAAGGATCAGATTGCAGATATCTTTACAAAACCTCTTCCCAAGGACTCTTTTGAATATCTCCGGGAGAAGTTAGGGGTCATGGCCCCTCCGGTAATGAACTAAGATGCACTGTTGTGCATCAGTCCGGTGGCTATCACAGTCATATCTTGTGATCCGGACTAATGGGGAGCTGCAACTAAGGGGGAGCAGCTGGTATGATTCTGATGTATGAGAATTGCAAGTATGAGCCCTTTGCCATTGATGTCAAAGGGGGAGAGAAGACATGTGAAAAACAAATGGTTGATGATCAAAGGGGGAGCAGTAAAGGAAGAGAAGACATATGAAAAGATGAAGTTCTTGTCTTAATGGTTTTTCACATCATATGTTGCCATCAATGACAAAGGGGGAGATTGTTGCAAGTATGAGGTTACCCAGTGTTGTCATTGATGTCAACATACTCATATTGCATTGACAAGAAGGATTTGATGAGCTGTGTGCTGAGGATATTGAGAAGATTAGTCTCAGTCAGGAACAGTGAAGAACAGTGATAAGAAGAAGGTAAATGTACTGTATAGGATGAGAATCGGAGGATGCGGATTAAAGGGTTAGTAGATATGAGTCTTGAGATGCTACAGTTAAGATTTCAGAGGTCCGCATGAAGATCTGAAGAAGTTGTGGCTGCCGGTATAGAACCGGGTCCAGCAAGTATCCGGAGGTGACAGAGGATCACAAAAAGGTCCGGTGAGGTCCGGAATTGTATTATCCTAATCTGCGGATTGGAAGGAGTGTTTGGGATGTCCTTGTGATGTATCATCCTGATTTGTGTATGATTTGGAGGTCCGGAAGTACCTCCTGCATTATGACAGTGGCGACAGACTGTGTTCTTAAAGTTCCGGATGAGGAAGACAAGAGATCCAAGTAAGCAGAGGAAGTGCGGATGTATCCGGACATTCAGACAGGCTTGTGAAGGTTCCTGGATCATGTTTAGGTTGTGTTGTTGGTCCGCATTGATGATAGAGCCCAGAATTGAAGTTATTCTTCCGGATGAAGTTCTTGCTCTGTGTAGCCGACCGGATGAGTTGTTCATCCTGCGAATGTTCTTGAGATGGCCGACCGGATGTGTTATTCATCTTGCGGATACTCCTATGGTTGTTTGCCGACTTAGATGCTTGTTCCTAAGTCGATGTCTTGTATAAATAATGATTTGTGAGTTCATTTCAGTGTGTGGTGTGAGGATGAGTATGATATAGCGAAGAAAGGTGCGAAAGGCAGAGCAGAGATTGTTGGGCTTAATTGGAACTGATCCGGACATGGTAGAGATGTCATTCTCCAGTTCAAGACTGTGATTTTTATCACTTTGTAGACAGTGTGTCTCCTTGTAGGCAGTGGGCCTCTTTGTGAGCAGTGTGCTCGGGCAGTGAGCCCTTATTGGCATGTGCCATTCATTTTTCTTTATTCTTCTAACAGAGAATAATTCTTGGGTTAATCACCCCGTGGTTTTTCCCTTAACCGGGTTTTCCACGTCAAAATCTTGGTGTTCAATGTGTTGATGCTTATCTGCTCTTATGTTTATGTATTATGCTTCCATGAATGATTATTTGATATGCTGCTAACTAACAACAGAGAATTAAGTGTTTGAAATAGAAGAAGTTCTATACAACTGATTCACCCCCCCCCTCTCAGTTGTATGCCCTAGATCCAACATGTATTTCATCAGTGGATCATACTGGAAGTCAGATTGTAGATTTGTCTAAGTTCGGATAGATAGGAACATGGGATATGATAGGGGGGTTCAGCATTTTGGTCCACATTTCTCCACAGGAAATCATATTATGTTGTGGATTTGAGGGAATGTTAAGAGATGTCAGGGCTACCTAAATCCATAGCCTCTAGTGATGAAGGGAGTGTAAGTTTCAAGCATCTGAGTATCAGGTTCTGGTTAAGCAGTTCAGTTCGGTGAAGGATAGGCTGACTAGGTGTTTGATCTTTGTGTGGATGAAGAGAAGTGATTGGTTGAGTAATTTATGAGATCTAGTGGTATTGGCCAACATGTGAGGTGACTTGGATACAAAATTTTTGGTCTACATTAATGTTTGTGCATAGATTCAGCTGACATAATAGTGTTCTTAAAAAGTCTCTAAGTTTTTCTTAAGGATGACTACAGTTGATGCAATTTCTTGTAGTGGATATATATAATTGTTGAGTTCAAGCATTTTGAGGTGTGAAGATACGAATATAAAAGAATAAGTGTGAAGGATAGTAGAATCAAGTGCAGAGTGAAGAGATCTAAGCTCCGGATCATGGCAGAGCAATGAAATAGGGCAAAGAAGGATGAAGTGTGTAAAGTCAGTGTACTGAGCTTAACCAGAACTATTATTTTGCATAATTAGATACTTTTCTTTAGTTCAAACATTTTAGTGAACTCTTGTAATCAAATCTGTAGGCAGTGAGCCTCGTTTGAGCAGTGAGCTTTGGGCAGTGTGCCCTGAAGGCATGTGCCTTCCCCATTTGTAATACTTTTAATAGAGTATAAATTCTTGTGGGTTAACCCTCACTGTGGTTTTTCCCTTAACCAGGTTTCCATGTAAAAATCTTGGTGTTCATGTGTTGTGATCTTGCTATTTCTGATCTTGTGTTCATGCTTCTTTCTTTTGGATGTATGTGGTAAATTAAAGGACCAAATTAATAAGTTTTGTAAAACACTGATTCACCCCCCCTCTTAATGTTCCTTAATTCCAACAGTGTTTGTCTTTCTCTTTGAATCATTTTATGCATGCTTTCTTGGCTTTGCTTGTGTGTGTGTTATCATTTTGTTTTACATATGTATCAGTCCTTGTAATATGCTTGCCACAATGTCATCATGGTTGCTCATATCATGGTTCCATCAACATATGCTTGCTTGCGAATTTAATCCTTTGTGCATTTGACACATTGTCACCATGATCCGTATATCATGGTGCATAATGTCAAGTGCTATATCAAACATCAAGTTGCTCATATCGACTTAGCATACCGATCCTTCCCTCCATTATTTTTCATCCTATCCACTATCATTTTCTTTCCTTTTCTTTCCTTTCCATTCATTTTGAGAGCCCACCAGTGTCCTTCATACCTGCCTATCCTCTCAAGGGGGCATCATCCCATCCTCCTTTTTATAAGTCCCAACCTTTTTCCACCATCTATATTTTCTTCTTCTTTGACACAACATTACTTTGCAACATCATATCAAAGAGGGCAAAAATGTAGACACATAAAATTTGACCATGACTTAATTGGCTCGCAATCAAGTTCTAATTCCTTAAATTGATCATGTTATCCCCAAAATTGACCATTTATCCCCTAATTTTGATCAATTATCCCCTGATTATTCTAATTTATCATATTTGCCTAATTGACCTAATTATTAGGACCTGTGATCATAATTATCCCCATTTATCCCTAACCCTAATAATTTTTCCTAAGTCCTAAATCATCTTCCTAAGTCATAAAATCCTTTTCTCACACATGATTTAATTAATTTTATTAATTAAATCCTCTCAACTAACTAAAATGAATAAAAGAAAATAAATATTTCTTTTATTCTCATCCACATATCTTATAACCATTTCATAACTATCTCCATAAAATCCAAAAATCAATTAATAAATTCCTTAAATCCTCCATCATTGATCTTGAAACCAACTCAAACAACTCAATCCTAATCATCCATATCTCATTAGATTCTCATCGTTGATCTGCTTCTTTGAAGGTCTATAAATTGGCCTATCAAGATGCATTTTAAATGTCAATTAATCTCCAAGCAACATCATGTTGACAAATTGAGAAACCACATCCATATGAGCAAATCCACCTTTACGATGCAACATGAATCGACATTTGGTAACATTTTTTTGTTTATTATTTTGTGTTTTTCAGTTTCTATCTTTATCGGAGGTCACATTAGGTATAGATTGAAGGTTTTTTGCATTGTGTTTAAAATCTTTGTTTTGGTCTATATTTCTTGTGTACACTTGTATTGCTCTAACATCTTGACCACCACCTAGTTATATCCTGATAATCCATCCATCCATCATGGACATCAATTTTTATCTAGTTCCCTTTTGCAACAAATGGTCCATGCTTGGGAGATGGTAGTTGTCTTTAAGAGATTTGACATTCAAATTCTTAAAGTCCACACACAAACTTATCTCTCCATTCTTCTTTCTTATTGGGACAAGGATAGATACCCACTTTGAATGCCATATAGCCTTGATTATACATCCTTCTTTCAACTTTGCTAATTCTCTCCGCATTTGAGGAGGAGAAAGCATGGGATTGATTGGCATTTGCTTTTGTCTAAAAGGCTTTGCATTAGGCTGGAGATGAATGGTGCACTAAAAGAAGTCCTCCTAGTAAGCCTTGAGCTCATCGCACAACCATGCAAAAATTTCTTAAACCTCTTCAATAACACAATCAATGTTTGCTTTTCATTTGGTTTTAGCCTCTTACCAATGTAAGCCATATTAGAGGCCACCTCAATTCCCCAGTTCACATCTTCAACACTATCTTCTTTAAGTGGTTTGATCTTACCCCTATAAAAATTTTCATTATCAAATATTCATTCTAGTGCTACAAACTCTTTGGGAATGAAAATGGTCTTCAACTACACTATGTCACCTTTGAACAAGGTTTCTTTACCACCCTCCATTTCAACTGTAGGTTGCTAATCAATCAAGCAATTGTCAAGCTCATCAATACAATTTAAGAAATTGTATATTTGCTGATCATCATTGAACACTTTCCAACTGTAGATATTATTAGGTATAGTAGGCCTAGTAAGAACTTTCACACTATACTAATAATGAGGAGAAAGTAAGTATAAATCAAACCATGATGTTGCAACTACTAAAGCATCAACCTCTACATTTTTAGACCTATCTACCCATTCAATGCCAACTACCTCAAATAAATCTATGGTATCCCAACATGTATTTTTTTACATTTTCAATCTCTTATCCTTGGATGCATAAATATTCTAGACCTATTACACAACTAGCTCTGAGTCTCCCAACATTTTCCAAGACTTAATCCCATGCTTATGAGCAATGTTAAGCTCAAGTATGAGAGCTTCATACTCAACAATATTATTTGTGCATTGAAAAGTGATCTTGAAAGGAAACTTGGAAGGTTCCCCATCAAGGTTAAATCAATACTACACTTGTACTTGAACAATCCTTAAAACATGCACCATAAAAAACATGGTCCACAAGTCATTTACTTCTTGAATTAGGGTAGGACAAAGTGAAGGATCAACATTATTTTCATACTCCTTTTCATCACAATACCCAATGAATTGATCAATTCCAACATTAAAGAAATATATTTCTTCAGTAGTTTTGTAATGGTCTTTGATGATGTTCATTATCTTCTTTTCCTGATGTAGCTTAACATCCACTCCTTGCACTAGAATAGTGGTGCATATGACAAATCCATTTGAATACTACCTTTCATAGATTTTGCCCAATTCCTAGACAACATACCCCACTTAGTTGGACAATCCATAATGATTATGTCCATTAGAAATGACTTATCTAGGTATGCAACAAGCTAAACTTTAACATTGAACTTAAAAATCCAATCACATTGACTTCTGAAAAATCCATGGAAAAACATTTTCCATAAGACTTGGACACTTGTAGGCCTATGTCATTCATAACTTCAAGTGGCATAACATTACTATAGGCTTCAAAGTCTACCATGTAGTTATGGAGAAACTAGCCATTAATTATGAGGGTAGTGTAAAAGGGATCTATGCTTAATTGGCTATTCACTAGGGAGTTTCCTAAATATACCTCTATAGTTTCTTCATCATTATTTTGAACAATAGCAGATTAATCTGGTGTACTTGCAATTGTGATGTAAGATAAAGCCCTATCCATATGCTCAGGGATTCTAAGGAATTCCCCTACTAGCACTAAATCCTAATTTGGCTTATGATTTGTGCAACATCGTTAGAGATATAACTAGGAAGAGGAGTACTATGCAAAATAGTTATATCATTTGTAGTAGGAAGGAAAGGTACAAGATGGGCATAGGAAGCAACATATTTACCTTTTGGTTCTTTTTTCTTTTCCTTATCCTTCACTTGTTCCTTTGGTGGTTGGGACTGATTTGGTTTGACCTTGTCATTAGGATTGGTTGATGATGGATTAGTTGCAACACTTGAAGATGTGGGATGCTCTTGAATCTTGGGTACATATTTCCTTTTTAGCATCTATTATTACACTAAAACACTCTTCTTTTCTATCACTTTCTTAGAAACATTGTCATATTTTGCTTGAATGTTTACTTTTTGTTTTCCTTTATGATGTTTGTATCAACTTTGTTTAGTTTAGTAGAAATATTATCCCATGTAAGTACTTTTCTATTTCTCAATTGGTACCCACCTTGGACCTGCATAATAGCCACATTAGTGAGAGCCTTTATATCTTCATCTGTTGGTCTTGATTGCTTGTATCTTTGATGCATGAACTCCCTCAAATGTTCAAAGTTATGACCAGACAACTCATACTATGTTAGACTTACACTATAATAATTTTGAAAGATATGATCTTCCCAACTATAGGTATCATAACAGAACCTTCATTCATTTGTTCATACTCTTTTGTGTCAAGCTGAGTGATATCTTCCTCATAATACTCAGCATTACCTTCATCATTAAGAAACTCCTCATCTTTTCTCATTGGATGGGAAACTATGCAATTAGATGGATCATGGGGGAGAAAACATGCCTTGAACCATGATGAAACTCCTTGGAAGTTAACGTGATCTTTTCTTAATGGGTATAGAGTTTCCTTTTCTTGTTGATTGAAACTTACTTTCTTTAGGACCACTAGCCTATCATTTTTTAGTGGCCTCTTGGACCAATCAGTTTTGTAAGGCCTGTTATGTAGCCTTTTCCTTGATTTAAACGTGTTGCTACATTTTGAGGTTGCAACCCCTTTTCATTCCTTTCTACCTTATATGATAGATCTTTCATAGCACCCATCAGCTTATCTAGTTTGTCTTCAGTTGTGAGAGGCTTATTAAAAATTTCCTTTTCTGGCTGGGAGATCTTCACTTCTGACTTCTTAACATTCTTACCTGATGCTCTCATATTTCTTTCAATGTTTATGGATGTAGCATAAGCCTCCCTTAGGTTTAGAGGATTCTTGTCCTACAAACAATATCCAATTTTGGAATCAAATGAACCATAATAAAGTACTAGGCACATTGATTCATTTTGCCTAAGATTGGGTGGTACCTTCCTCATAATCATTCTAAACCTACTATTGAATTCCACCACCATTTCATTCACTCCTTAATAGTTTTAAGTTCTTGTATATCAAATTTAGGGTCTATTATGTCCCCATATTGAAGTTTGAAAATTCTCATGAACTCCTCCCATTAATCAACACCATTGTCTGGGAGACTTTTATACCATTCTTTGGTACTCTTCTAATGAATGAAAAATAGTTTCATCATCATGTCCACATGATCTATCTCATACTCATCTGTGACATTGATGAAATTCATCAAATGTTCTTCCCTAGTGACTACATTGTTACCCTGTAATATTGAGATCTTTTCTCTTATCTCATTTGGAATAGAATTTAGAAAATTAGGGATGCCAAATGAATAAGTATCTCTATTACTATTATAATGAGGAAAGAGCTCATGGTTGAAGAATTTTCAATGTGAAAGGATAATGAAGATTTTCTCACAACCACAAAGAGAATAAGAATTCCAAACAATAAAAGAACTAAATGTACGACATCAAAAAGATATTAGTAGGTGGCCTAAAATGGAGATTATTAGAGAACCATAAAATAATGATAATGTATATCTTACAAATGATAAGAGGACTGCATATACTAGAAAGTATACATATAGAATGGGAGAACAAATTGATATCCCAAACAAAAGGGAAGTTATAGCCACAATAAATCTACAATGAAGGAGAGAGAAAAGTTTATAGATTTTGCATGTCTTGGATTTTCTTAAAAATGAGTTTTGAAGAGGTTCTAGAGAATGATAGGGATGTATAGAGTCTTGATAGTAGAGTCACTAATTGGCAAGTGAAAGGAAGTAGAGGTGCAAAATATGCTTCCAACACTAATCTATGAGAGGAGGCATGTGCAAATAAATTAAATCTGAGCAGTTACAAGGAAAAATACAAAACAAAAATAATATACCATAACATAGTGATTTACATAGGGAAAACCCTCTTAGAAGAAAAACACCACACTTCAAAGAAACTCAATATATTATTTAGCAATCAATGGTTACAATACACTTGTAGAGTCTAAGCCTTTATATCATTATCGCCAACAAGATATTTGGGGTAATTCTAGTAGCATAATATTATCTACAAAACTCACTATGAAAACCTCCATCCCAAGCACCCAATAAATAAGATAAGAAATACACAAAACCATCAAATGGTAATTAGGAAACCATGATCTAAAAATATCCAAAATGTGGTGCCCAAATCCCTAGTTAAAAATCCAATGTCCAAATCCCAAGATAAGTGCACAATCTAAAAATAACATATTCCTTCCACCTGCACCATAAGTTCATCATAATCCACTCACCAAATTGGGCATTCTATTTTGGATTCATTATCTCCATTCAAATATGCTTTATGATGTGTCATAATATTCATTGTAAGTTGGTCATCAGGTGTAAATCCCTCTTACAACTCGCTTATGTGCCATAGATGTTCTTACATTTTTGAATTGGGAGGTCCAACTTCTAGGGGCCATAACTTCTGATCTAGAAAGCTAATTGAGCCTATTATTTTTTAAATTGTATATCTTAAATAGATCAATGTCCCTATCATTAGGGAGTTGATGATGCCCCATACATAAATTTTTTTAGGGCAAACAATGACCTCTATAGCCCAAAAATTGAGTTTTCCTATTCTATAGCCCAATTTTTTTAATATTCTTAATATTAGGATGCAAGGTTGAGACACATTTCATAACATTATCCCTATTATCAAACACTTAGAAAGAGAAAAGGGAGTACCAACACCATAAACTAATTTCTAGGGGTTAAGAGGCCCATAGGCTCACAATGCCACCTAAACTTCTCTGTGCTCAGTGGATTTGTTAATGCATTTGCAAAATTATGAAAACTGTCAACTTTATCTACCATCAACCTCCCATCCTCTACCATGTCAAAATAAAATGGTACTATACAACAATGTTCTTAGTCTTCACATAAAATGTTAGATTCTTTACTAGACATATGACACTCTAACTATCACATAGAACTATAATAGCTCTGTAATTTAGGTCCACATCTGAACATAATCTCGTAAGCTAGATATCTTCTTTACAATAATGAGTAGCTACTATTTACTTAGATTATTTAGTGGAAAAAGTTACCACAACATATTGTTTTCTCATCCAACTGATAGCACCATTAACTAAAGTGAAAATGTAACCATTGGTTAATTTCTTACTATTGAAATCACTTGCCCAATTTGAGTCCACAAATCCATGAATATTCATTGAGTTTCAATCTCTTATATAATCACCATGATAAACAATAGAGTACTTAGAGGTACCCCACAAACATTTGAAGACCCTCTTAACTACATTCCAATGAAATCATCTAGGATCATCCATGAAATGACTAAGGACTCCCATTTCTTGGGAAATGTTTGGTCTAGTAAAGACCATATCATTCATCAAGATCACAACAACACTAGTATAAGGTACTTGAGCCATGTCCTCCATATCAATGGGTGAAGTTGAACATAACTTTAGATAATTTGGTTCCTAATGAGATAGAAACACATGGTTTGCAAGCTACCATGTTGAATCTCTCCAACACCGAGTTGACATAATTTATCTAGCCTAACCAAAGATTTCTATTTGCTCTATCTTTTCTAATCTCTATACCCAAAATATATCTAGAAGCCCCTAAGTTCTTCATCTCAAACTATATTGAAATTTGAGACTTGAAGGCACAATTCACATCCTTGCTATTACCAAAAACAACATATAATCAATGTATAATTCAATAATAAGGAATTGATCACTATCCATCTTCTAATAAATGCAATGATCTGATTTAGATCTCACTAATCTCAAACCCAACATAAAAGAATCAAATTTCCAGTCCCACATGCTAGGAGATTGTTTGAGACCATATAAAGAATTATCAAGTTACAAACCATAGTTTCTTTACCTTCTTCCATGTAGTGCTTTGGTCATGTCTTGTAGATCTCTTCCTCCAAAGTACCATGAAGGAAAGTTGTCTTCACATCCACTTTCTCAATCTCAAGATCAAAGATTGCAACAATAGATAATAAGAACTGAATGGATGTTTGCTTAGAAAGTGGAGAAAAAAATTAGCATAATCCATTCTCTAAACTTGGAAATATCCCTTTGAAACTAGTCTTGGATTACACTTCTCAACATTTCCATTAGAACTAATATTCCTTTTGAAGACCCATTTACAACCAATAAGTTTCTAACCATTAGGAAAAGGTACTAAGCCGCATGCATTCAATATAGCCATCTCCTCATCCATAGTTGCTCTCTAGGACTTAGAATCATCCATACCTAATTCCTCATTCATATTTATAAGCTCATTTATGTTACTAATCAACAAAGAAATACATATCCAATTAAGAGGAGTATACGTGTCTGGTTGTTGTCTATGCCGAGTGGACCTCCTCAAGTTTTGAGGTAGAGGTTCTATCTCCTATTTGAAACTATTTAAACTATTGGAGTTCTCATCCTCTTCAAGTCATTCATGATCTTTTGGTTCAGCTTTCTTAGTCTCTGGGGGTAGTTGAATGACATATTTCTTCTTATCCCTTTTTGGTTGCAAAAATGTAGGAGAAGGATTAATTTCTCTAAAAATAACACTTCTATATAGAACTCTCTCAATCATAGTGTCTCAAAGCTTGTACCATTTCACCCCAACAACATAGCTAATAAGAATAAATTTAATTGCCTTGTTCTCTAATTTTTATGGCTTCTCCTTAATTACATAAGCATATGATTTACAACCAAAAAAACAAAGATGTTGTAATGAGGGATTTTTCCCTAACCAAGCCTCCATAGGAGTCTTATCGATAAGAGCTAATGTATGGTACCTGTTAATTAGGTAACATGACATAGCAATTACTTCTTCCTAGAACTTCTATTCCAATATAGCTCCACTAAGCGTACTCCTAGCCCTCTCCATCGATGTCCTATCATTCTATGTACAACTCTATTCTATTGAGGGGCTTATGGAGTTGTATTATGTCTCTCTAGATCACATGCTCCTTACAAAATCTACCAAATTTTTTCAACAAATTTAATTTCTATTGTCAGTTCTCAAAGCCTTAATCCTCCTACTAGCCTAATTTTCTACAAGATCCTTAAACTCTTTAAAATGATTGAAGACTTTAGATTTACTTCTAAGGAAATATACCCATGTCCTATAGTATTCATTTATGAAAGATACATAATATAAATATTTTTAAATTGAAGGAACATTAATAAGACCAAAAATATTAGAATGAATTGGATCCAAAACCCTAGAAGATTTGTGATAACTTAAGTAAAAATGAATGTGATTTTATTTTCCATATATGCAATGTTCACAAAAATCAAACTCAAGAGCACAATCATTGAAACTTTCTATAAGATTTTTTATTTTTTAGGGTCCTTAGACCCCTCTCAATTATGTGGCCCATTCTCTAGTGCCATCCCATTATCTTCTCCATAGGTAACTTTATCTTTGAAGAAAGAGCACACTTAGGGACCTAGAAAGTATGACCATTAGAAGTAGATATAATACTCATCATTAATATTGGTTCCAATTGTGAGAGTGTTTAATTTGTAGACCTCTTCACTACAAAACCATATGACCTATTGCACTAAACCATTGATGCATCTAACTAAAATAGAGTTTCCACATGAACACCATTGGTGAGCACCATAGCTCCTTGAACCATCTTACACCCTCCACTAGAGAAAATAACTTGCACACCATTATCATTAAGCTTACTATCTAAAAGTAGGTTCCATCCCAAACCAAGGATATGCAATACACTATTGATCCCCTTCACACATCCATCAGGGAATCATATCAAGACTCTTCCATGACCAACAATATTCAAGTGAGAGTTATCTCTAAGGTACATCTTCCCACCATCATATTCTTCATACTTTGAAAACCAACCCCGATGTGAGGTCGTGTGGAAAGAAGCACCAAAATCTATCAATAATGCACCTTTTGATGCATGCATTACCAAGTCCATGACAAAGGCATCACTGTCATCATGAGAAGAATTTTTAGAATCATCATCTAAATAATTGTTCTTTCTCTTTTTCTCCTCATTGAAGTCTCTTCTGATATGCCTAGGCTTTCCATAGTTCCAAAATTTAGCCTGGGTCTTTCTTGGAGATTTAGATCTCCCATGGGATTTAGATATAGACTTGTCTTTCTTCTTGTCCTTCTTCTTGGGCCTTTCTCTTTCAATCATCCATGAATATAAAAGGCCTCCTTGGATGATTTATAAGTTTTTATTTGCTTCTCCTCCAAAAGTAATGGAATAACTACCTCATCATTTTTGAGTTTAGAGGTAGTACTCTTGATTTCCATCACAAAGTAATCCCACAAGTCTGGAAAAGAACATAACAAAGTCATGCAATTGTTGTAGAGTGAAATGTGTACACTAGCATTTTACACCTTGTTTAGCACTTGGTTGGACCTAAAATGTTACCTTTGCTAATCAAGACCTATTTTAACACCTTTTTGAGCATAAATTGTGTTATTTATGAAAAGAAGATAAGGTCAAAATGTGTGTTGAGATAGATTCAATCAAACCCTTCTTTCACATATACCATTCAAGGACATAAAATGAGTTAAGTAACTACTGTTGCAAGAGGAATCAACTACATGTTTGGTGTCACTATGAGATGATAAGGAAAGATAGAATGTATGGATGAATTTGCTAAACCCTAATTTGATTAAGCCTTAAACCCTAATTATATGATTTCAGATATAGACGAACGAAATACGACAAATGATCACACAGGAAGGCACTAAATATAGATTAGAAACATACTAGGATTTGGATTCCAGAAAGCGGAAACTTCAGGGACAAGGGGGTGGGCACCCAAGTCTAATAGAGAAACTTTTCTATGGATTTGGAATAGTGATATGTATCAGACTGCAACCTGCTTCAGAGTTTTCAAAAAAGCCAAAATGGAGGACTATGGGGCAAGTGCTCTAGTCTAGAAAGGAATATTCTCTGCTCTTTTCTTTAGATCTTGAATCTTTATCTTCTGCTCTAATCTCCCGCAACTCCTCTCTGCAAGATCCTACACCTGTAACTTGCAATCACAAGAGAGGGATTGGGGGTTGTGGTGTTTAGGAGCTTGGTGCAGGAGCATTCACGGTCAATGGCAATCTTGCATCACCAAAAATATTTTAATTTTTAGTTGTTTGGTTTTTTTCAATAATGTTGGAGCTTTGAGAAAATCATATTTTAATTTGCAACAAATGTAATTTCCCTTGGGTGCAATTGTAGATGTAATTTTGGTGGGATTTGACTGATTTTGTCACAAGCGGGGCTGCCAAGAATCTTGGAATTGATTTCCAAGAGGTGGGGCCAAAAACTTTGCATGTTGTTGCATGTCTGGGTCGTTATTATGAAACCCAGTCTTGGTAAAACAAGCATAACTTTCTCATATCTTATCTAAATTAAAAAATTAAAAATGTTTGGGAAATTCAGGAAGGAGAGGCACGAAATCCATAAACTTTTTTAGGAAATTCCAAAAAATGAGGATGCGTTGAAATGAATAAGTGACGGGTTTTTATTGGAGCTGGAAAAAAAGAAATAGAGGAGAGACCCAGATGTTGGGAAATGAGTCCAGGATGCTGAACATTTATTTGTTGTAGGTGTTACATGTATGATTCTAGGAAGGTCATAAGATTCATGTTGATGTAATGAAATTTCTTATTGAAATAAAATAAGTGTTGCAGATTTCTCTTCCATTTTCTGTTGTTTCACTTCATTTGTAGCCTTCTTACATAGGCTTTTGTGTTGGTATTTGTTGTAGATTTGAAATGGATTAGTATCCTCTTTGCATCAATTGGTATCAGAGCCCCAAAAGATCTAGGAAAGGAAGTTTTTGGAGTTTGTGTGTTGTCTTTTTAGGTTGAAGAAATAACCTGGATGCCAAGAGACTAGGTAGTGAAGAAAAGAGGAAACCTAGGTGAGGTGTCACAAAGACAAGAGGAAGCAAGGTTAAATGGACTTGCTTAAAGAGAAGATGGATTTGTTGAGAAAGTACCCGTAAGTTGGGGGTTCACAAAAGAAGAAGCAAGAAGAAAAAGAGGGGAAGAGGAAAGAGGAAAAGATGAAGCAAATAGAGGTTGAGAAAGAGATAAGAGAACTAAGGCAAGCTGTGGAAGAGATGGGAAAAAATATGGAAAGAATAGTTCAACAGCTGCAAAGTTGGCACTTATCAGTGAAGAGGAAGGTTACATGGCCCATCAAGACAATTGTCCAAAGAAGAAGAAGACAAACAAAGGTAGCAACAATAGAGGAAGAACAAAGGCAATCTCAAATAGAGGAAGAGGTAAGCAATGAAATAGTGAATATTGTTTTGACATCAAGCATTGAAGAAGACAAAGTAGACATGGTTGTGGATGAGCCTTCATTTCATTTTCAGTTGTTTCAATCTTGAGAGCAAGTTGAACAAGTAGAAGGGCATATTACTGTTAATGTTGCTAAAAAAGTTGATAATGAAGTTGTTGATAGGGTTGTTGTTATAGAGTTATAGACCAAGTTCTTGCAGTTGGATGTTGTTATATTGAAGGGGTCACCAAAGGAGTGTAAGAAGAAAAGTAAAGAATGCATTGTTGGTAATGATACTGACCAAGTTGTTTTGATGAATGAAGTTGTCACTATTCAGGTGCAGGTATCCAAAGCAACAGATAAGAAGAAGTTATTTCCATTTGACAAGCCTAAGCACATGAGCAAGAAGGTCGGAAAGCCAAGAGTGAAAATGAAGTGCACATTACTTTGTTTCAAGAAAGTTGGAATGCAAGAAATGCAAGACATCAGTCGGTGACTATCAAACATATTTTTCATGATGATATTCCTTATTCAAGTGGACTTGAATTTTGTTTTCCCTGGGAGTATGGTGCAAGAGCATTCATGGTCAATGGCAATCTTGCATCACTAAAAATATTTTAATTTTCAATTGTTTGGTTTTTTTCAATAATGTTGGAGCTTTGAGAAAATCATATTTTAATTTGCAACAAATGTAATTTCCCTTGGGTGTAATTGTAAATGTAATTTTGGTGGGATTTGACTAATTTTGTCATAAGTGGGGCTGCCAAGAATCTTGGAATTGATTTCCAAGAGGTGGGGCCAAAAACTTTGCATGTTGTTGCATGTCTGGGTCATTATTATGAAACCTAGTCTGGATAAAATGAGCATAACGTTCTCATATATTATCTAAATTAAGAAATTAAAAAATGTTCTGGAAAGCTAGGAAGGAGAGGCATGGAACCCATAAACCGTTTTAGGAAATTCCAAAAAATGAGGATGCGGTGAAAGGAATAAGTGACAGGTTTTTATTGGAGCTGGAAAAAAAGAAATAGAGGAGAGACCCAGATGTTGGGAAATGAGTCCAGGATGTTGAAAATTTATTTGTTGTAGGTGTTACATGTATAATTCCAAGAATTTCATAAGATTCATGTTGATGTAATGAAATTTCTTATTGAAATAAAATAAGTGTTGTAGATTTTTCTTCCATTTTCTGTTGTTTCACTTCATTTTTAGCCTTCTTACATAGGCTTTTGTGTTGGTATTTGTTGTAGATTTGAAATGGATTAGTATCCTCTTTTCATCAGATCTTGCCTTAGTCAAGCCCCAGAATGGCATTAGGGTTGAGGGTTGAGGGATTAGGGTTTAGGGATAAGGCTTAGGGTTGAGGGTTGAGGGATTAGGGTTTAAGGTATAGTGTTGAGGGTTTAGGGATAGGGTTTAGTGTTGAGGGATTAGAGTGAAGGGTTGAGGGATTATGATTTGACGTTGAGGGTTGAGGGTTGAGGCTTTAGGCTTTAGGGTTTAGGGATAGGATTGAGGGTTGAGGGATCAGAGTTAAGGGTTGAGGGATTAGGGTTTGATGTTGAGGGTTGAGTACATTAAGGTTTGAGGGTTAAGGGTTTCAGGATAGGGTTGAGGGTCAAGGGTATAAGGATTAGGGATAGGGTTGGAGGGTTTAGGGATAAGGGATTAGGGTTTAAGGTATAGTATTGAGCCTATTGAGGGTCAAGGAATAGGGATAGAGTTTAGGTTTAGGGATGAGGGATTAGAGTTGAGGGATAACGGATTAGGGTTGAGGGTTGAGGGATTAGGGTTTAAGGTATAGTGTTGAGGGTTTAGGGATAGGGTTTATGGTTGAGGGATTAGAGTGAAGGGTTAAGGGATTAGGATTTGATGTTGAGGGTTGAGGGTTGAGGCTTTAAGGTTTAGGGTTTAGGGATAGGGTTGAGGCTTGAGGTATCAGAGTTAAGCATTGAGGGATTAGGTTTTGACATTGAGGGTTGAGGTTCGAGGGTTGAGGGTTTAGGGATAGGGTTGAGGGTCAAGGGTTTAGGGTTGAGGTAGACAAGGAGCGACTGAGAGACATAGAGAGGGAAGAGGTAGAGAGGTGAGGGGGAGAGATAAGTGAGATATAGAACATGAGCTAATGGAACTAGAGGTGAGATATTGTAAAGGTGCTATCGAAGGTGAGATAGGCACAAATATTAATGGATCAATCTATAGCAGGACAAAACATGAGCCAGTAAACAATGGGAGATTATTTGCCTATTTCATAACAATATACCTCCCCTAAGTGTGGGGTGGACAACAAGAAACATAGATTTAGGGTTTAGGGATAGGGTTTAGGGTTGAGGGTTTAGGGATAGGGTTTAGGGTTGAGGGTTTAGGGATAGTGTTGAGGGTTAAGGGTTTAGGGATAGGGTTTAGGGTTGAGGGATTAGGGTTTAGGGTTGATGGATTAGGGTTTAATGTTGAGAGTTGAGGGTTTAGGAATAGGGATAGCATTTAGGGTTTAGGGATGAGGGATTAGGGTTGAGGGATTAGGGTTGAGGGTATACAATAAATAAACTAGAATTTAGGCAGGGTTGGGAAAATTTTGTGAATCACCATGGGTTGGAGATTGGAGATTTTGTTGTGTTCAAGTACATATCCAAGTCATATTTTAAGGTTAAGATATTTCAAAGAATAGAGTGTGTGAAAAATATCAATGCTATTCAGCTTATTAATACCAACATTGATACAAATAAAAGATGCCCTTTTTTCTGACAGAATATGTAGTTCAAGTCAACCAATGGGCAGCAAGTTGTTGAATGAATTGGTTTCTAATGGGGAAAACAACAATGATGTTGAATCAATGGAAGAAAATCAAAATTAGGGTTGAGGGTTGAGGGATTAGGATTGAGGATTGAGGGTTGAGGGATTAGGGTTTAGGGTATAGGGTAGAGGGTAGAGGTTTGAAGGTTGAGGGATAATGTTCAAGGTTGAGTGTCCAAGGTTAAGTGTAAAGGGTATATAGGGTTTAAGGGTTTAAGGTTTGAGGGATTAAGGGTTTAAGAGTTGAGGGATTAGGGTTTAAGGCATAGTGTCGAGTGTAGAGGGTTTAGAGACAAGGTTTATGGTTAAAGTTTTAAGGGTTGAGGGTTGAGGCTTTAGGGCTGAGGGTTAAGGGATTAGGGTATAAGGTATAGTGTTGAGGGTAGAGGGTTTAGGGATAGGGCTTAGGATTTAAGGTTTAAGGGTTGAGGGTTGAGGCCTTAGGGATAGGGTTTATTGTTTAGGTTAAGTGAGACACCTAGATGACTAAGGACAGATGAAGAAGCAGACAAGGAATGACTGAGATACCTAGAGAGGGGAGAGGTAGAGAAGTGAGTGGGAGATAGAGGTGAGAGATAGAGAAGTGAGGCGAGAGATAGAATAAAATGAGAGTGAAGTTGACAACTTGAGGGAAAGATGGGTAAGGAGGAGGGAGAGAGGTGGAGAGGAAGGGAAATATCTAGAAAGCCCTGAGAGATATACAAGTGAGAGACCTACAACCTAGGGAGAGAGGGGTGAGAGAGATAAGGGAGAGATGGGGGTTAGGCAGATAAGGGAGGAGAGGGGTGGATAAGGGTTTAGGGTTTAAGGGTTGAGGGTTTAAGGGTTGAGGTATTAAGGGTCTAAGGGTTGAGAGATTAGGGTCTAAGGTATAGTGTTGAGTGTTGAACCCTAATCCCTCAACCCTCAACACAATACCTTAAAACCCTAATCCCTCAACCTTGGGGTTTAAGGTATAGTGTCAAGGGTTGAGGGATTAGGCTTCAACCCTCGAAACTATACCTTAAACCCTAATCCCTCAACCCTTAGACCCTTAATACCTCAACCCTTAAACCCTCAACCCTTATCCACCCCTCTCCTCCCCTATCTGCCTCACTCCCATCTCTCCTCTATCTCTCTCACCCCTCTCTCCCTAGGTCGTAGGTCTCTCACTTGTATATCTCTTAGGGCTCTCTAGATATTTCCATTCCTCTCCACCTGTCTCCCTCCTCCTTACCCATCTTTCCCTCAAGTTGTCAACTTCACTCTCTCATTTTATTCTATCTCTCTCCTCACCTCTCTATCTCCCCCTCACCTCTACCTCTCCCCTCTCTAAGTTTCTCAGTCACTCCTTGTCTACCTCTCCATTCGTCCTTAGCCATCTAGGTCTCTCATTTAACCCTAAACCCTAAACCCTATCCCTAAATCCTCAACCCTTAAAACTTAAATCCTAAACCCTATCCCTAAACCCTCAACCCTCGACACTATAACTTAAACCCTAAACCCTATCCCTAAAGCCTCACCCCTCGGCTCTTAAACCTTAAACCCTAAACCCTCTACCCTCGACACTATACCTTAAACCCTAATCCCTTAACCCTCATCCCTAAATCCTCAACTCTCATCCCTTAAACCTTCAACCCTAAACCTTCTACCCTCAATAGTACGCCTTAAACGCTAATCATTCAACCATTAAACCCTCGACCCTTAAACATTCAGCAAACTTTTACAAAAAAGAAAAAAATGCAAAGAAAACAATAACGCGCTCGCATTATAATGCGAGTGAGTTATACTCGCGTTATAACGCGCTCACGTTATAACGTGAGTGCACAATAACGCGAGTGTGTTATAACGCGCTCGCGTTATGGCTTTTTAAAAAGTTTTAAGAATTTGGCCACTTTTTGGCCCCCCATCTTTGTGCACTTACCCAACAAGGCTCTTATTGAGATATGTTCATTGATACCAAAAAGCCTTGAAAAAGTTTTGGAACTGAGAAAAGAGAATGCAATAAGCAAGGATCTTGAGATTTGAGAACAAATATTAATATAGTTATGCCCCAAAATTTCTCTGAAGCAAATGAATTTGATATTCGAAGAAGCCAAGGATGAGTTCCAAAGTAAAAATTGAATGAAAAAGATTATGCTTGGGGAGACATAGAAGATTGCAAAGGAAACCAAAGAGATTCTCTGGAGTGCTCTGAAAAAGCACAATCTTCCTATTACAGAGGAGATAAATGTAGAGATTGAGTCCTCACACATGGATGTTGAAGGATTAAAGGGAAATAAGAAACAGACTGAAACTCTAGACTTCTTTGTTCCAGAAGAGGAAGTGCAAAAGGAAGAAGAGGAAGTTTTGATAGAAGAAGCAAATGCTAGCCTTGATCCTCTAGATCCTCCTACTACTGATGAATCTAGAAAGGAAAAAGAGAGAGAGAAGGAAGAGGAAGAGGCAAAGGGAAAATAAGAACTAGCAGAAGGGGATGGTGCTAATGCACCAAAGCAAGACAGTCCAGTTGTTGTCTTTGACCAAGCACAAGGGAAGGAAATTGAAATAGTAAGTGTGGCAAGAGACACTGCAAATGCAGTGCAAAGTTTTCTTAGCAAGGAGATGCTAGAGTTAGATGAGCTAGAACTGATACAAGGACCAATCAATTATGACACTCTCTCTGGATCAAATGCTGAAGATATCATCATTCACACAGGCTAAGGCAAGGGAGAAATTACTGAAGTCTCACATAGAATATAGTGAGGTGATAAGCCTAGCATCCAGAGTACTAGAGAAGATCATGTCCACATATCAGAAGAGTACATCTGATTCCCCTTCTGGTAATTTGAAAAATCTTGCACATTCTATAAATACAAATTTTTAGTCCTTTGAGAAGTCATCTGAAGTAAAGATCTGAAAAGAATTTTTGGATAAGAGGTTTAGTGAACTAAAAGGCCTTATAGATAATGATAGAAAAACACTCGAAATTAGTATAAAGAATATTGAAAATGATCTTAAGGATGGTAGTGATGTGTATAATTTTTGCTTATCATGGCCCAAAATAGTAGAGGATATTGAGAAAAAGATAAAGGAGCAGGAGAAAAAGTTGCTAGACCTGTCTCAAAGTTTTGATCATTTAAAAGTATCTCTGGTGAGGCAAGAATGTCAAGAAATTAGCCTGACAAATGAAATAAAGAAGCTTATCAAGGAAAAGAAGAATATTATGGAAAGAATGGGTGAGCTCCGAGGACTGATTACCCCTAAGTTGGAAACAATGTTTAACACCTTGTTAGAGGCTCAAAGTACTGCCCAGACAAGTGATCTGTCAGATCAAAGGAAAGAAGAAGCATATGCATTTCTTCTTAGAGGAGACATTTCAATTTTGGATGGTATGAAGAGAAGTTGGGCCACTGAATTTGCAGAGTTAAAGAATACTTTTGCAGACATTCTCAATTTCATGTGAATAGAACCTAGTGATTAGTTATACATATGTGGCACCATACACATAATTTTTGGAGAATTTTGGCTTGCGAACCCCACCCTTTGCCATTGATGTTAAAGGGGGAGTGAAGATCATTAGAAAATGAGGAATCCATCAAAGGGGGAGCATCGGAAAGCAGTGTGAACAACAATATGGAGCACAAGCAAAGGGGGAGTTATTCCAACACTTAGTCATTTTTCACTAAGTGTTGCCATCAATGCCAAAGAGGGAGATTGTTGGCAAGAGACATTGCTAGGCATGATAAGTGTTATCATTGATGGAAACCAAGTCTCTCTACACATCCACTTTACCTGATTTGCCCAGATCGGAAATTAGATTGAAGATCTGTCTAAGTCTGGGAAGTCAAGAACATAATGTGTGACAGGGTCCGGTATCTTGGTCTGGATCTCCCCAGGAGTAGATCAGAGTTTCCTACAGATCTAAGGGAGTCATAAGAATTGTCAAAATAATCTAAATCCATAGTTTTGGCCTCCGATGATGAAGGACTCAATAGTTATTAGCATATGAGTATCAGGTTAACAGTTTGATAGAACAGGCAGAAGAAGAACATGCCGACCTTGTAATTGATCTTGGTTCTAGATGTATGGAAGTTGTTGGTTGGACAAGTTGTGTTGATTAGTGATAGTAGCCAACCTGAATAATGATTTGTGAGTGCAAGTTTTGGTCCGTGTCTCAAGTTATGCATGGATCTAGCTGACAGAGAAAAATATTCAATAAAGTTCCAAGTGTTCTTGAAGCCGACTGAAAAGTAATTAAAGATCAGGATGCGGATATATATATATATATATATATATATATATATATATAACCAATGGATTTGGATGATTGATGTGTGTGTGATGTGAATATTGAGTAAAGGCGTAAAGAGAAGATTCAAATGAAGGTAGAGCAGTAAATAGGGCAGAGTGAAGATGAAATGTGTAAGATCAGTGTTTTGTGCTTAATTGAAACTGAACTCATGCATTAGTAGATGCTTCTCATCAGTTAAGAATCTCTATTATTCTCTTGTAATAATTTGTAGGCAATGAGACTCTATTTGAGTAGTGAGCTCTGGATAGTGAGTCTGAATGCATGTGTATTCTCATTTTAAAAAATACTTTTAATAGGGTATTAATTTTTGTGGGTTAACCCCCACCATGGTTTTTCCCTTAACCAGGTTTCCATGCTAAAAATCTTGGTGTCAAGTGTGTTATTTATGCTTCTACTCATGTGTCATTAATTCATGCTTTAATGTTTATTTGATTATAAGTTGTAAAAGAAGATTAAAGGCAGAAAAGTTTGAATTGTGTGACAACTGATTCACCCCCTTCTCTGAGTTGTCTGGACTAATTCCAACAATTCCATCTGCTCAAAGCACTATCCTACTAGGCACCTACACAAGTGACCTCCTAAATTCCTCCTTTAAGAAGAGAAAGCAAACACTGCAAGATCTCGATCAACTCCTAATAAAATCACTCTCCATAATCACCAATCCATGGCACCATAGGAGCAAGCTCGAGATAGTTAACATTAATTCTCTCATTTTAAACACCTTAAACTTAAACATAATGATTGTCACTGAAAATTAATATGTTGTCCCAAACATAAGTGCAAGTTGATAATAAGAAATAACAATTGTTTGGTGGACCTGAACACCTATTCAACATTGACCCTAGTTAGCCAAACTTGTCATTCCCTCCATCTGAGGCCATAAACTAACCCTGTCAAGGAGCTGAATGGACTAAAATTCATTACATCTGTAGCTGTTCAAATCTAATTTTTTAAAATACATCACCTGGAAAGAATAATAATTGCTGCAACACTATAAAACGTTGGCCAAAATGAATTTTCTGATTATTCCCTTAGTAGAAAACACCCTTCCAAGAGTCACCAACACAGAAGAACTTTGAAATTTGCTCAAAATCTCCCTCCAGTCCACTAGCATGAGCTCAAATGAACTTATGAGATGACTAAAAAAAGAGATAACAATAGTATTATCATTTCTTTTTGGGTTCATAACCTCCCATGGTATACTTCTTCCATCATCATTAGTCACCAATAGCCCACGAAGATGATGTTTTGTATAGATACATACCCAAAAAGAAACTCCACCATGCTGATGTTGTGCTGCTCTGATCTTCATGTGGACTCCATCTAGAGTGTATTTGATGGTTCTTAAAGCTTCAACACCAATGGTCTCCACCCCATCAAACTCTAAACCACAATAGTACTCCTTTCCTTGTGGTAAACCCATAAGGTCATCCATCAAACCATGATGATTCAATCCATTAAGGTCCATTGTAGGAAGAAAACCATCCACGATCTTGGGTGGTCCAATAGGTAATTCAACCACTTCAACCCCATAATTACACACATCTGGATCCCACATCTCAATTGTGTTATCAAAATCAAGAGTTTCCCCATCTTCCAACTCAAAGAGTGGATTATCAAAAGATATTTCAGCATCCATCTCAAACAATGGGTTATCAATAAACTAAATACTATCATTATCCTCATGCTCAACCCAATCTTGCTGCTGATCTAAACTTCCACTGTCTGATTTCATGGAAAAATGAACTAGATCAAAATCCTCTTGGATACTGTCAAGCTCTTCAATCACTTGTCTAATTTCCTTAACCCTTTCCTCATTCTCTTTATCCTTGAATTGTTTGGCTACATAAAGTTGATTTTATACTTCTTGAAGGGCCATTTGAGTACTCTCCATGGAATCCTTAGTAGCCTTAAGCTCAAAGGTGAGCTCATCAATTTATTCTTCTTTTCCTTTTAATGCATTAGAATACACTTCAACAAGCTTGAAGATATGATCCCTGTCTAAAAGTAAATGTAAATAATCTGATTTCATTGCCCCCAAAGCTTCTTTGACTACTTGCAAATCTATAAGAGAAGATACTCCTTTAGTGCCTTTTTGTCTTCTCTCAATCTGGGTCTTCCAAAAGAGATCTTCAATGAACTTGTGAGTGTTATCAAAATGTGTTAAAGCTGCAGCAATCATATCTTCAGTGACCTTCTACTGATTCTTCAAATTATGTGACTCATTGGGCCTATGATCAAAATCAACCACACAATGAATTTTTTTATTTTTCTCTAAGGTTAGGACAACACTTTGTTCAAAAGGAAATTTGTCCCAAACTAGCTCTTCATCATATTTTGGTAGGTCAAAACACTAGATCCCATGGACTTAAGAGCTGATAGCTTTGATCAGAAAAAAATTGTTCACTGTGTTCCTCATGAGTGGTTGTTCCCCTAAACAAATCTCTCTCCAAGTCAAAAAGGATAAAACTATAATGAACACTCTTCTCTATAGGTTCTGTTGGGGAGCCAATTTGATAAACAACTGAACTACCATCACTGAAATGAGATAAGAATTCACCATTATAAGCTGATTTGGAAGCTTCAATGTACTCACCTTCATCATTTTTTTTTTCCAACAACTTTACCATTCACATTCATTCCACTAGTGTCATCAAGGACTTCACTAATAGTCTTAGAGACTTCATTGGATTGATCTAAATTTGAACCCACAGTTTTTGTTTTGACATCTTCATTAAGCACATCCTCAACATATGTAGATGCCTACACTTCACTGGAGTCATTTTGGGGCTCTGTCATACATACCTCTTGAGATAAGGCATTTTCTTCATGCTCTATTGTCTCGGTTTCTTCTTTGTTCTCATCATCTCTTGGCTGCAATAAATACGTGGTAGGAGAACTTACTAATTCAATTTCTTTGTTATTCCCACATATGTGACTAGGTGTCCAAGCTTCCTAACATGTGAAACAACATTGCTCTCTTCTCAATTGATTTTTGCTCATTTTAGGAGGTCCTGTAACCTATGAAAGACAAGGAATCAATTCATCTTCATGTCTACTTGTAGTTACATCATGTTCTCCTCCTTCTTCTATCTTGTCAGCTGATAAGTACGGATTCAATTTCTGCTCACATTGTTTGACAACATTGTTAACCAAATTGTGAGCAACTGAAGAAGTAACATGTTCTTGCCTCAAAACAACCAATAGAGAAGATAAGAAAGGTTGACATTTAACATTACTCTCAGTAATAATCAAAGACATAATGGACTGCATAGATGATATAACATTTTCATTTGATTCTTACTAACAGTAGACAAAAACTGATGGAACATATCAAAAATAAGATCTTCACAACCAAGATCCAACATAATCAGACAAGATCTAATTTTTACAATAGTTTCTAAAATTTTAACCCTCTTACCAAAGGATGGACTATGGATATAATCCAACCCTTGAAAACTTTCCACGATCAACTGAAATACTTCCTTCATAATATTCTTGTTATAAGGATCCTATGGAGCTGTTATCCTCATAACTTCATCAATACACAAAGTAACTACAAGTCTTACCTCTTCACCAAGATGTCTCATAAGCACCAACTTAACCAAAGAAAGCATAGTAGGGACCATGGCCATTCATACCACCTTAGAATCTAACTGATCTATCATGGATAAATAGTTCTCCACTGCTTTCAAAATGCAAAGTAATTCATCCTTTGACCAAGGAAAACCTTCAAGATTCTTTCCTACATTGAAAATCTTGCCTTCAAGAATTTTGGTAGCCTCTTGTTCATTATTCCTGGTGATAAAATTAGGCATAAGAGGCCTATAATTAATTGATCCACTGAATGTCTACTGATGACTAGTTCTATTATTGGCTGAGTTATCTCCGTTTGTACCATTATTGCTATTGGTACCATTGTTACAATTGTTACCATTATTATTTTGCATCATCTACGTAAACATATGGGCCAGCTGTTGTTGAGATTGGGCCATCTACTATATCATTTGTTGCTAACTTTTAACAAGATCTTAGACATTTTTCCTAAATTAGACATCTTAGACATTTTTCCTCTAATTGCCATGACTTCTGAATATAGACATGCAATTGCTGAAACTTATTATGCAACTAAAGAAACTATAGCAAATGTTAAAACTCCAATAGGCTGGTAGGGAAACCAACTCTGATACCACTGTAATGTTCTACCCTAATTTTCATACCAATTTTTTTCAAAACCCACATATACTTCTTACTTTATTATGCAGGCATTTCGTCAAGCACTTTGCCTTTGAATGTTTACTTCTCATGTGATGATTTCAGAAATTTTAATCATAGAATGACTCAATTTGTGGATTGGAAGATATCTCATACATACATTTGTTTCCGAATACATATAAAATATTTTGACAATATAATAAACAATTTGCAACCATGGAGCTCATAGAAAGAATGCATCTAAAATACTTAGAAGTTGTTTATGCCAGAATTTTAGAAATACAAGAAATTACAAATATGTTCATTCACATACCAAACATGAAAATGCATAGACACCAAGATTTCCCTAGCTGGGTGGCTAGCTCCACATTGCTTTCACAAGATTGGCGCTACCTCAAAACTTCCCACGTCCATACTAATATCCCCAACTTCTTACACAACACCTTACAAGACTTCCTTTGAACTTTCTTCACTCCATGTAGGAATCCCCTATGTCTACGCCACTTCCCATCTTCACAAATGTGGGTTGAATACTTCTTAGGCTATGACTCCTTTGTTTAAGAGTTGTTGTTCACAAGGGATGGATGCATCTATCTTAGCAATGAATAGATATAGGTAATGCAACCCTCAACTCTAGCAATATAAATATAGGTATTAACCCTCATGAATCTCTATCAATCAAAAATGAAATCTCTGTATAAATATAAATTTGTATTTACACAAAAAATCATACAAATTTATCTAGCAATCCCTCTTGCAAATACAAATATTTGAATCCAATGAAGAATGTCTCTTTCTGGCACGAGAACTCCTCAAACTCCAAACCAATATGCACAATTGTGAACCCTGAATGAATCAACCAAGTGGGTTGAATTGGGTTTTTGTCCAATTAACCAAGAAACCATTGGGTTCTCATCCTGCTAGTAAGAGTTTGGCCGTGCATGCATAAATCTCCAAATCTCCCAAGAGAAATAAACAAACTTTTGAATAAATAATCCCCAAATGAAACCCTCATCAACACTTTTATAATCTTTCTAGGGAAACCTTCCAAAAATTATAATTTAAAATCACTTTATAATTAAATAAGCCTTATTGCTCTGAAAAGTGATTTTATTTAAATATTAAACATTTCCAGCACTTTAATCACTTTATTAAGCATCCATGATTTAAAAATTTTATTTCCCTTTCCAAGGAGCTATTATACTAAGTTGCTTTTTAAATTATTTTATAAAATTAAGCAACCTTAGTCAAATAATTAAATTAAATCTCAATAATTCACCCGAGTTGCACAAACCACTAAACAACATTAGAATCAGAATTTGATTATACTGAAAGGATAATGATGATGAATAATGAAAATTGGGGTCAATCAAATGACTTTCTATAAATAGACGCTCCCCCCAAGAATCTTGGAGGACACACCAGAAACTAGAATTCACTTCGAAAAGTGGCATTGTAACAACTCTCACCTTGCCATACGATGGTTCAGGGAATAGGTTGGTGATTGGCTTTATTGCTGGAAGGAAATATCCTGGAGGCAATAGTTTATTCAAAGGAAATTCCTCCTTGCTACGTTGGAAGAAGTAGGTGAATGTTATTGTAGCCAAAATATCTTGTTGAGGATAAACATAGGTAGAAAAATATCTTGATGTTTTGGTGAGCGCATGGATAGAATTTTGGGGGGGAGTCAATGCCTAATATTTTTGGTGAGAGGCATATAAAACAGGGGAGGGTAGCATGGGAGAAAGGGCATTATTATTGTAGAATTTGTGCAAAGATCTTGCAGACTTGGCTCCTGAATAACTTTCGAGGATAAAATTTGTGCAGTTTTAGTAGTTTTAAAAGCTAAATTTTGAGCTTCTAGAGACATTTATTTATGTCATCACGGAGGGTTTCAATTCAAAGACGTTTGGTTGATTAATTTCATTTTGAGACAAGGTTTTCTTTTTTTGTTTTGAGGGAGAGGGTTTAATTTTCTAGTGGAGGAAGTACAAATCTTTTGTTATTTGTTCTGTAAATAGATAGAAAGAATTATGGTGGGCACTCTTGTTGAGAGAGTGATGAATGATATGGTGATTGGCCCTGATTGGGCGATGATTATTGAGATCTATGACATCATTAACCATGATCCAGGACAAGTGAAAGATGTAGTTAAAGCAGTCAAGAAGTGCCTTGGGAGAAAGAATCCTAAAATACAACTTCTTTCAACTCAGGCAAGCATATCAAATTGCAAGAATTGAGGTGAAGTGAAGGGGGAACATTTCAAAAGGTATTTACCTCAGCTCATTGTTTATCCAGCATAAAAAAAAACTACAAATGTTTGTTGTTGTTTCAGTAACACAAAAAAATTGAAACTCCATTACTGTCGTTTCAAAAAGATATACATGAAATATATTTAAATGCCAGATATTTATATTTCCTCTTAGGCTGGTTGTGAAACAGTCAGACATGCCTTTTCTATGCTGCCATTTTGGCACGGCAGAGAGGATGTGGGCAAGGATGTGGGTTTTGGGTCTTACGGCTGCATATTGCATTTGCTTGCAAGCTGCTAGAGCCTTTTCAACAAATCCATTATGTGCATATCTTGCAACTTCTGTAGTCTATGAGATTGAATTCTCTGAGGCATTCTGATTAAACAAATCATGCCTTGTCCCTGCTTCCACATTTTTTATACATATCTGCCAACGCACTTGCAATTACAACATCTAATAGATTTTCCCCTGCCATCATAGCTTGTTGGATGTCCTTGTCTTGTTTGAAAGATGCCATAAGGCACATGAGTTGCAAGACAAAATGTCTAAAGAAATGTAGTCATCAAAATTATGTTGACCCACTTTCTTTCCAGAACTATATTTTTCTCTACAATGTAGATAGCGTTCAACACCTCAAAAAGAATTATGTCTAGATTTCTTTGAGATGAAACTAGTTAATATTTTTCATAGCCTAACCTGTAAAGTGAGTTGCTGCCTAATTGAATTTTACTTAGATTTAGGTTCATTAATTAAATATAGAAAAAGGGAAGGATCTCTGTTAAATAGTATAAACAACCTATGTAATGTGCTAAAATTTGGTTTCTCTTATATCATCTAAGTTGGACATATTAGTCTATATATTATGACACTAGTGTTGAAATCAAACTTCTAGTTGTTCTTAAGTTTAATTAAATTGGCTTACCTATCATGGCTATGAGGTGTAGACAATGTTATCAAAGTAGAATCTCTGCATCCACAGCTAGATTGACTGTAGTCTCAAGGAACTTAGTCCCTAGAACCAGACCACAGTGTTGTTCTTAGAAGTATTTTGGTTGAGTTTGTTACTCAGCTGCACTTATAAGGTATTATGTCTTGAGTTGTTAATCTATGAAAGGGGTGTACAGGCTCCTAGTGGATTGTTTTCCTTACATGATCTGTCTTCTTGTGTATAACTCTTGGAACAAGTGAGAAATCACTTACCCTCATCTTACCTCAAGGTTAGAACTTGGCTTGGTGTGTATTCAAGTCTCATAATTATTTGGATAGCTATAAGTCAGACTGGCCTGTACCATGGAACTGTGCCTTAGCAGCAGGGCCATAAAGAAATTATCATGGTTTGTGTTTGGTTATTGAATTATTTTGATATGGTTTGTATGCATCATTTGGCTAAACGAGATGAGCTTAGGTCTAGGATATTGAGAGCTCGTGCATGGCCTTGAGCACTTGTAAAAGCTAAGGATACAATGAGAAGGCCTATTCATCTGCGGGGCGTCGAGTAATCCATTTGTGGGGCATTGATTTGGGCATGATTGAGTCTCCTTGTCTGTATGAGAAGTGCACTTGAGTCCATGTGGTGCCATCCCTTCAAGCACACATGACGACACTCTATCTAATTACACTCTAGTATCTAGTACCTTAGCAGTCATAAGTAGTACCTAACCTATGACTTAGATGAGTACCTCTATGTTATGACTTTGGTTGTATGCATTGTTCTCTGTGTTTGCTCCATGATTGATGTGAGTGTTGGCCATCTTATATCCCCTTGTTGTTGTTCTTATGTTTGGGCCTTGTGACTACCTCCAAGCACGATGGGGTGGTCTCTTAGGAGTCCACATGGTTGGTAGGCATTGCCACTGCCATTGGGGACCCATGAATAGGTTATTGGATCACTAGATTGGAGATGTTCTCACTCTCTGTTACCCTATCTGTTGTTGTGTCTATTCAGTCATTGTATCATATTCAGGACTATGTTATTGTACTTGTATATCATACTCATGGCTATGCCATTGCACTGTATATTCTTTTATGTAGTTGTACTCTTTTGAGAAAGAAGATGTAATCATGTAAATTAATGAGAAGAAATGAGATGTTTCTTTTGGCTTATGGATTCTGGTGTGGGTATCGGATCCGCTTGTACTATGATGCTTTTGGATTCATGTTTATAATCTAGAATGGGGCATAGGAACATTTAAATTGGTGTTTAAAATGAATGTAGTTTTAATAATGTTTCCTTTGGAGAGTGATTTAGTCCTCTCCTATGGGTTGTGCATTTGGCCATACTTGGCCATGAATGCTGTTGATCTTTCGAATTGACAACCGTATCATGTGTTATCTATTTATATCAAAAAAATTATCTTGTCCTCTTTTGGCCCTAACCCTTTAGGGTTGTAGGGTGGGATGTTACATTTGGTATCAGAGCCTAGGTTCACACAATGGGAACTCTGGCATACTTGAGCCTTCTATGTTTCGCTATGTTTGGTGTGTGGCGTGAGCTTGTTATATTGTTTTTCATAGTCTTGATTGCTTTCATGCCTTAGCATGGCATTAGTTGGATTAAGTTACAACCCCATGCTTAGAAATCGTGGAGGAAATAGCCTCCTTGGCCTTACCGTACCCAATGGGACTTGAGTGTTGACTTTGGTTGAGTCTACCATGGTTAAGAGTGATCACTCTCCCATGTTATAAGACGAGGGTAGGAATGTTCTGCCTTGTGTGTTTGTGGTTTGAAGGTAACTTGGGTTGCATAATTACCCTTGCTTGGATATGCTCTTCCTGTGTCTTCCTTTATGTTGCTAGTGAATGAGATGACCCTAATTGGTCATGAATTGCTCTTGTAATTCCTTCTTGTATTATAGATGTAAAGTATGAAAGTGTGTAGATGTTTGCAGATGTGAATAGATTAGAATGAATTTTGCTCCATGCTCTCTTGTAAGTGTTGGATGATTGTTGATTTTTCTTATAACCTCTTAATGTGCTTGAGTTGCTACAATTTATCATCCTTGATAACATATTGAAGTCATTGGAATACTAATGGTGCCTTAAACTTTCCCTTAGTAGAATTTGCATGAATTGTATGATGAATATTGGATGGCATGTAATGTCTTGACTTGAGATGAAATCTATCTTTCTCTCCTCTTCAGATTATTTGTCAATAGTTGACAAGATGTTAGAATAATGGCATATGGATTTGATTAGTATGTTAAAATTGCAATAAGTAAGAGATTTAGTGAGTTAGGAATGAAGAAGACCTTATGCTTGTTATGGTTATGTATTTAGAATGATTACATGTTTATGAGTTCCTCCTTACTTAATAAGTTTACATGAGAATGGTAACTGCTTAGTGGATATATCTTGTTGATGAAATTTGATCTTCTCAATTGCATTGTGGATTTCAATGAGACTTTATGGCTGACTGTTTGTATTTTAATGCAACTGCAAATACTTAATGTATGGTAATAGGAATGTTGCATATCTTTCTTGATGAGCAATTGCATGCCTTGACATAGCCATGGTTACTTAAGATTATATGTATGGTTGCGAACATGAAGAATGGATTAGAATTCCTTAAACAAACCCATTTCATTATGGTTTTTAGCATCTGATTCTCTTGTGAACGAATGGTATTCTTGTGACTTGTGACATGATGTTGCATTATGTGCCATTATGAGATGTATATCATTATGTGATTATAGAAGTGACTGTAATAATGATTGTGAAAAATGTTACTTATGTCTATGCATTGATTTGGGAGTACCTATTGTTTAGTAAAGTTGTGTATCTTGCATTATGTTGCATAGTCATAGGGGAACTATGGTATTACCTAGGTAAGAGAAATTGTGATTGTATTCCTATTGAGTGTTGTGAGTAATCAGTGCTTGAGATGTGTGCCCATGGGATGGTGATACTACGTACCCATCCTTGGAGAATATGTTTGGATTATGTGTATGTGAGGAAATCATACCAGCTATGTGTTTTCTTGTTGTCACCCTATTGACTGCCAACTTGAGGGTTGTTGATGGGTCAATATGTGGAGGGGTAGTAGCAACAACAAAGTTCCTTCGGAGGGAATTGCATGACGTACATATAATGGCAGCAGGAAACGATGGAGATCATTTCAACCTTCTAGGAAAGTACTCACTACTTCCCCTTATTAATGGACTAGATACTTGGTTCATACAGTGTTTTCCTAATCTGCATAGTTCTTGAGGATGATATTAGTTTGTGGTATGAGCACCTGTGATAGCTATTATCTTACCCTGATGTGATTGTCTTAGAATGATGCCACCCCCCCACTGGTGTTCTGACATAGTGCTAGTGAGGATGCTGTGTCGCTGATGGTAGCGAGCTGAGATCGAGGACATGATGCCACATAGCTAGATACATGATGGTGTAGTATATTTGTTGTGTTCCTACTTGTGCTAACAGGAGTGGTTACTCACATAGAGTAGAGGGTTCACTCAAGAGGGCCTCGATTATGATCAGTTGGCATGCAAGTGGAACCTAGCCATGTACACCTTTGGCTCGGTGTGTTACCACACATGCTTTCTCCGTGGGTACACACTATGTGGGATGTTCCTATGAGTAGGACATTGCCTTGTGGTATACAGCCATTGTGTGCTTTCTTTGTTTGGCGTATACCATGCGCAGTCGCGCCGCATGAGGTATGTGACCTGGGAGTTTTGGCACAATACATTTCCATGTGAGGGTTGCGTGAGTGGGCCACACCCACATGAAGGACTATGGAGACAGTCATGCTTGTTTTCCTCCTTCCTCGTGTTGTGACTAGCGATAGTCACATAGTGTTGTATGTGTATATTTCAGAGTTTGTGAATCTTTTCTTCGGTTATTGGTGGCTTTTACCTTGCTTGTGTGGACCAGCACTTTAGTTTATCTTGCTTGTATTCGTTTAGCCACAGATTATGATTTTCTTTGGCATGTAACTCTTGTGGTTACATTTGATTTATTGTTGAAATTATGCGCATTTTTCTTACTTTATTGTTGGAATTGAGATTTACTCTTCCTTATTTATATCCTTGGTGGTTGAACTAATTAACTTTTCTATTTTGGAATGTTGGTCTTGTGTTGTGATGTGATTCCTCATCAGGTATGGTGAGACCCACTCGTTTGAGTGTATACAAGGAAGTAGACGCAGGGAAACCCTTGAGGATGGGGGTATGTGTGCACTATTCTAATCTTTAATTCCCTACCTTCCTATTGTTTAACTATCTCTTGGAGGCTAAAAACCTTACACAAACAAGAGATATGTCATTGTGACTTGTATGGAAGGGCTCACTAGGTGGGTCAATGCCATCAAGACACATGGATATGGATATTGGACATGGTTATTGGCTATGGACTCATGGATATGTTAGATATGGATGGTACTATGACATCCACATGAATCCCTATGTAGCCTTTGTTGATAAATGAGAGGGGGGGTGAATTAGTTATCCTAATTATTTTTACTTTCTGAACTTTCTTATTAATCAATGCAGCATTAATTCAAATAAGCAAACATAACCATGAAATGGAAATACACATAACACAATATTTTTGACGTGGAAACCCTATTAAGGGAGAAAACCATAGGGTGATTAACCCAAGGATTATTCTCTATTAGAAGAATAAGAAAAATAGATGGCACATGCCAATTAGGGCTCACTGCCCAAGCACACTGCTCACAAGAGGCACACTGCTTACAAAAGACTCACTATCTACAATTCATAAAGAGTGTAATACAATACTTGAACTGATAGGGAGCATCTACATATGATGGAGTTCAGTTCCGGTTAGGCTCAGTACACTGATCTGTTGCAGTTCATCTTTCCTCTTCTTTTGTGCTTCTTTCCTTTCACATGCCAGACCTTCCTTACTACTTCCACTCTGCTCTACTACTTTTCTTCGCACATCACATGAAACCATGACACATCTCACAACTAAATCCATCTTGTATATATATCCGCACAAGTGATTTCATCACCTTTCTAGTCGGCACCCGGAATAGTCAATATTTTTCACAAACTCTGATCTGTCGGCTGAATTCTTGCTTACCAAGTAATGCGGATCAAGGATAAACTTGTAGAAGTCATCAATCATGTTAGCCAATCATAACTTATGCCTTAAGAATCTTTACCATCATCAGTAACGCATCCGGAATAAGGTCTGATGTTCTGCTAGTCAGTTCTTCCTCTGTCCACACTACCAATCAAGAACCTGACACTCAAGTATTCATATCTTTTTCTTCATCCATCACTAGAGGCTAAAACCTTGGAATCTATTAGTCAAGGTAGTCCTCTTGACTTCCCCAAATCCATACTTCACCAAGATACTTCCTCTGAGAGATCCGGACCTGACTGTCGAACCTCGCCACATGCTCTGTTCTTGCTTACTGGACTACAACATTCTTCACTCTGACTTCCGGTATAGACACACCATGTCCTGTGGATGTGTGGGATGAACTTTTTTGCCATCAATGACAACAATCATGAATCCATGTAGTGTCTCTTGCCAACAATCTCCCCTTTGGTATTGATGGCAACACTTAGTGAAAAATGACTAAGTGTTTACACTATGCCCCCCCTTGGCTGATGTTCTATTTTTATATACATTTTTTGGAGCTCCTCCTTAGTTGGATTCCTCATTTTTCATTGCTCCACACTACCCCTTTGACATCAATGGCAAAGGGTGGGAACCACGCATCAAAATTTTCAAAAATTTAACTATACTTAGCCGCATATTACATACTCACATATACTGAAGAATGTCTGCAAAAGTTGTCTTCAATTGGATGAATTTTGCTGCCCAACTTTGCTTCATTCTATCCAAAATTGATATATGACCACTCAACAGGAATGCAAACGCATCTGCCCTTTTTAGATCTGTTGGATCATTGGTCCGGGCTGTGATTTGAGCTTCTTTTATGGCCTCATGCATGGCCTCTAACTTAGGGATAATTATCCCTCTAAGTTCACCTAACCTGCTTATTCTGCTTTTCTTTTCCTTCTCAAGCTTCTTGATTTCATTCAAGACTGCAATAGTCTGACATTCTTGATTTATTATGGAAGATGAGAGAGGATCAAAATCCTTGGAGAGTTTTGTCAATTTGTCCTGTTCTTCCACTTTCTTCTCAATATCCAATGTTACTTTGGACCATGATAGACAAAATTTATATATTTCCCCACCATCTTTAAGAGCATTTTCTAAGCTCTTTATCCCTATATCCATATTTCTTCTATCATTTGATATTAGACTTAGTACTTCAGAGAGTCTTTTATCCAAAAATTCTTTCCGGACCTTTTCATCAGCTGATTTCTCTAAGGACTCAAAATGAGTACTGACTGAACTAACAAGAGTTTTAAGATTACCTGATGAGGAGGCTGAGTGATCCTTCTGAAAATATGGCATGATTTTTTCTAAAACGCTGGATGTAGCTTCTATTAGCTCACAATCTTCCTTGTGAGACTTCAGGAGTTTTTCTTTTGCCTTTGCATTGGCAAATGAAGCTATCTTCATTGTTTGAACCGGGGAGAGAGAGTCAAAGTTAAATAGACCTTGAAGTAACTCCAGTTCATCAATTTCCAACATTTCTTTTGGCAAGAAGTCCTTGACAGTTTTTGCAGTGTCTCTTACTGGAGACAGAGATTTCTTCTCTTCTACACTGTCACTTATGTTCTTCTCAGCTTGACTTTCTTCTCTTCCTTTGGCTTCTTCTTTCTCCTCTATTCTTTCTTCTCCTTTAGATCTGGAGACTATTGGAGAATCTGGATTTACTTCTCCTTGGACTTCCTCTTCCAGAATAGAGGAATCTAAGTCCTTACCTTTTTCTTTAGTAGAATCATCCATAGCAGATGTGTCATCAACTAAGTCCTCTATGATGGGAATGTTAAACTTTTTAAAGGCATTCCAGAGGATCTCTTCAGTCTCTCTTGCCACTTTGTCAGTTTCACCAAGCATGAGCTGATTCATCCTGGCTTTGCTCTGAAACTCATCTTTGCAATCTTTGAAGATCATATTCATTTGCTGCGGAGTGATTGAAGGAAAGAGCTGAATGGCTACCTACTCCCGGATCTCGAGATCTTTTGCTCGAGCATTGTTCTTCCTCATTTCAAGCCTTTTCTCTAGGCTTTTGGGAATTAGAGAGATAATTTCAATAAAAGCTTTATTGTAAGTGTTCAAAAACTTAACTGTGGCTTCCTCTAAAATCTTTTTATCTGCTTCATTATATGCATCATAGAATTCTGTTAAGGGTTGCAGGTTCCCATCCACAGTGACTGCTTTTACTATAACATCTAAGGATAGAGTGGGTTTTTCAATAAATTCCTCTTCCTTCTCTTCTTCTCTTTGACCAGTAGAGGGTTCACCGGATAATTTCTTCTTCTTCTTCAGTTTCTTTATCTCCTCATTTGATTTAGTTTCTTCATCATCCTTTAGGCTAACATAGGACCTTTTTCTTTGTTCTCTTTTCTCCTTTTCCGGATACCTGGACTTCTGGTTTTGATGCCTTAGAGCTTTTAACAGAGGTAGTTGCAACCCTTTTAGATGATCTGGTCTGGGAGGGGACTTCTACTGGATCACTTTCCTTTTCTGCTCCTTCCTTCTCTTTCTCTGCCCTATCCATCTTTTCTCTGTTGGCATCAAGATCTTCTTTTGAGATGCCATGTCTTTTGGCAATATCATCAACTTCTTTTCTCACTTTTCTCTTTATATCAGGTTGTTTGAGTTCCACATGAATCTTTACACTTAATTCTTCAAAGGTTCCAAACCTTTCTGCCTTAGGATCCTTAGGTTGTCCAAGCATGTGTTGGACATGCAGTTCTACAATTTTCTCATCCACCTCATACCCAATCGGCATGATCTCGACTGTCCTTGGCTCCACAGCCTCCATTAGGCACTGATCAATTTCTACCATAAAGCAAACTATATCCTTATACTTTTCAACTAGAGATTTGGGAATTCTCTCTCTTGCTTGCATCATATTGTAAAAGTTTTTGAAATAACCCCATAGGGCTGTATTTCTTGCTTTAGCATCCCCAAGCCCATGCAAATAGTCTCTGATTTGGATGGCAACCGGTCTGTCATTCTGCCATTGTGAGGCCGATTATTTTACCTCCCATATTTTAATCATAATGCTATTTAGTAGATGACACTATCAGACCTTAGTGACTATGTTTCATTATGCAGACTTGATGTTTTATCTCATTGATTTGATATATGTGATTTGATTCGGTCATATTGCATGATATGTCGTGGTTCAACATATGGGATGTATATTAGATGTTATTTTGTTATGAGATTCTAGTTATTTATGTCATGTGAACTATTTGACATGTGATGGAAAATGCAGTTTAGATCATAATTATGAATTGATGTTTATTTTGAATTGCGTGAAGTTAATTTCAGTCGCTTCAGCTATGACCTTTCATGACAGGACTGACACTTGATCGAGATGTGCAGGTTGTACGTTCCCTAGCCACGGGAAATCAGAGGTAGGATTCACACCATGTTATTCCTTGTAAGCCGATCGATTCCCAAGAGGGATAAGGATCGCGTGTGTAATTGAATGATGATTTATTGTGCTTGGTTTAATTTTAATTAATTTTAGCCTTAGTACCCTTTCTTTTTCTTATTTTTGATTAATATTAAGTGTTGTAAAATTTTATTTGATTTATGCCACTTGGTATTTTTATTATTTTTTTTGGGCCATTTAAATGTGGATTTTTAACCATTTTCATGAAGCCTAGGGTCCCAAAAGTTACCCTAGGTGGTCAACCATGAGTCTAGGGTCAACTTGGACTACCTAACCCTAGTTTTGACTCAGCTTAGGTCACCCTAAACCATGGTTGAGTAAAAGTGACGAATTTGGAAAGAGGGAAGATGGGGGATGGGCCTTGCCTTGGGAAGAACTCATCTCCCATCCCTATGTTTTGGGAATCATTCCCAAGGAAGACTTGGGAGGTCTCTAAGAGTCCTCCCAAACTCCCAAGTGAGTGGGAGCACCACTCAAGACCATTGTCTTCTTGAGGTGTGAGTGGGAATCCAACTCACCATTTGTCCCCCTCCCACTTGTGTGGAAGCACAAGTGGATGAGGTGGAGATGGAGGTGGAGTGAGAGGAGGACATTTCTCATCCTCTTACCTTCTCACTCTTACAAGTGGTTTTGGGGGAGGGAGGAGATGGTGACAAATGTCACGTTCTCATTCCCTCAAGGCCAAGTGGATGGCTTATAATAGCTCCTCTTGTAGAGGAGTGGGGGTTCTTCTCTTCTAGTCTTTTTCCTTGCAATTTGAGACTTCTTGCAAATTTTAATTTTTCCTTTCTAGTTTGGAGGAGTTAGGGAAGGTTGGAGAAATTTTGAAAGTTGGAAGGCTTGGGAAGGCTTGGAGCTCTTCACCAATTCTACTTCCATTGTCAAGGCCTTGAAGGTGGGCCTCTTAACTTGCTTCTTACTTTGCTTATATGATGTTCCATGTTTGGATTTTGGTTGTAAGTTTGTTGCATTGTGATGTTTTGCATTTGATGTTGGGTTGGGTGTAATGGTGAGAGCACCTCCAATGGAGGTAATGCTCAACTTATATGGGTAGGGGAGAGGAACAATCCTTGGGGGCTCTCCCACAGTTGTATTTGTGCCTTGAGGGCTTCCTTTGTGGAGGTTGGTGTATTGGAGTTTTTGGCTTGAGGCCATGGGTTGTGATCTATTGGATGGCAAGAGTGCCATGAAGTAGTTTGTGACTTAGGCCATGTGTTGGGACTTTATTTTATCATTTGGGAGCCCTTTTAAGTTGAGAGGTCTATTCCCTAACCTCACCAAGCTCACTTTTATGAGCAAAGTTATGTGATAAACCTATGGGGGTTGTTCTGATTTTGTGTTAATGTGAATGATTTTGTTGTGGAATGAAACCCGGTGTGAAATCCCTACCTCCCTAGCTCGGGGGTGACCCACTTGCAGGTCTATGGTAGGGAGGAGGGCTTTTCCTTTGAAGTGGCTGGTTTTTGTTGTCCTGTTGATGTGTTTGTTGCAGGTTGTTTAGTGGAGAGTTAGAGCTATTTGGGAGCTCATTTTGGTGTTCAAATGGTTTCTCTTGTAATATTGTAGTGGCTGATCTAGCCATTGCCATTATGGCCTTATTGGATTCTATTTATGAAATGATTGTTGAGTTGTTTGCCATGGATATGGCTGTGATGTATAGTGAATTGTAAACTTCCTGTGTTTAATAAAATGCTGTTTACTTCTATTTTGTGGAGCTGTGAAGTTGTGAAATGCTTGTGAAGATATAAATAGATGTTGTCATTATATTTCCAAATATATATATATATATGTGTGTGTGTGTGTGTGTGTGTGTGTTTACATGCATCAGATTTTTACTATCAAAGCATGTTCTTTCCGGATCTTGATCTATTCATGAAAGAATATTTCTCCATGGAGTTTTCATTAAGTTTATCATTTGAAGCAATTTAGCAAAAAAAACAAAAATTGGAATGGAAGAGCATGAATCTTATGTAAAACCTTTTCTCGTTTCTACGATGTGAATACATACTTTAATTTATTTCATTGGATGCAAGAACTTTTTGAATAAATGATAGTTAATTATGTATAAGCATGCTCTGTGATGTATGAGACTGAGAATTTTCTGTAAAACAAAATTCTGTTTGATCATGATGTTAGACAATTTCCTGAGATATAGTATTTCCAGAGTCCATGCTAGTGTAGCATAAGAATGCTTCTAGTTTTAGCTGTGTAATAGTTTTAGCATAATCCACTTTCCCATTCTCAAGTCACCTCCCATTTCATTCAACAATCTCTGCAATATGTAGCTTATATTGTTATATATACAGTATATCTCTATTGGCTATTTCTTTTACTTTCAATTTAATAGCTTTAAATAAAATGTTCAAAAATTAGATTTGTCAATAAAATTTTCAAATACTATTACAGAAAGTCATTGCATTTGACAGAAAATTGGTGTAGTGATAGTAAATACTGTCCTTTTAAATTTTTTTTATCTCTCACGTAGACTATAATATAACAATATATATTTACTGATATTTAGACGAAAAATATTTGCTGACCTTAATACTTCTTAGAATTTCTGTCAAATGTAGTAGTCGTCATCCCCAAGCTGGCTGTGAGTAGGTGAAAATAATAACCAAAATTTGTATAAACTATCCAACTATTAATCTTGTAAATGGGAAAATATTGACGATAGTTCAAATAATAAAATAACACTCTCTCCACCACAGACACATATACTAGGAAAAAGATAGCGTTATAGATTGGATAATAAAATAACAATGTCTCCACTTCTCATATATAATACACACACACATCTACGAATATAGCTCAGATAATAAAGTTACAGTCTCTCTACCACACACTCACATTCTAGGAAAAATATTGGAATATAGTTCAGAAGATAAAATAGCAGCCTCTCCACCACTTATATGATATACATGCACATCTACAATAGAGCAAATTGGGCTCGCTATTAATGCAGCCTCCCTGTACTAAAGCATCTTTATTAACCAAAAATTGCATAAAGTCTATCTTGCAAGTGGGAAAAATATCAGATGACAGTTCAAATAAGAAAATAAAAACCACACCCCCCATACCCGAACACCACCTGAAACCCCAGCACACAGCTCCTGCACCCCTGTGGCCATTAGATCCTGCCCCACTCCCTTCGCAAACACCACCCCACCTCTGGCACAAGCCCTACCTCTGACCACACCACCATTCTCCTAGTCCCGCAAACATTGATCACCGTGGTCTCCCCCTGCCCTCCGCCTTGGGCTCCATCCCCTGCACCGACCCCCAACGTGCCACCTGCAGTCCCCAATCCTCCTGCGCACCACCAAAACCACGACCACCTCGGCTCACTCTGGCAGCAGTGATAGCTGAACCTCAGTCCCCTCTTCCCCCTTTGACCCCTCTATGGATGGTGCCACCACAAACTGTAACCCTACACTCTATCGTCCTCCACTTGCGGCCCTCCTCCATAACCGCGCTGCCACGCCTGTACCCTGCAAGCCCAAACACAATAAGGAAATTAGTGTTGCTCTATGTGGAGATTAAATGGGAATGCATGAGTTGGCTTGGACTATCTCATAAAAGTATTTAGAACAAAGAAATTACTTTCAAACCTATGTTATTTTTATTTGCTTATTATAAAGATATCAAATACTTAATTAAAGTATTTTTTCTATCCTCCTTTTAGAATCAAGTAAGAAAAGGTTTTATAATTCTTTTTAAAATCAATGAATATAAATTTTGGCAATGACCATATGTGCTATAGAGGTTTGAGATGAATATGAAAATATAATAAAGGTAATTAATGAATTTAGTTATATGAGTTATTTTATGTATCCCTTTTACAAAAGAAAAGATTTAAAAAAAAAAAAAAAACAATTTAGGGTTGTGTTATGTTTCTTAAGAATTAGAAAAGATTTTAAAAACAATTTAGGGCTGTGTTATGTTCTTAAGAATTAGGTCAGGGCATTATATTAGGTATAATGCCAAGTTGTGTATCCTTGACTCAAATTTCACAACTGATCACCTTTTTTTTTGCATACTTAGCTTGATTGAGGATGCTTCTTTTCCTCAATAGATTTAATTTAAAATTGTTTAAAGATATTTTAGTAGGTTTAGTTAATATTGTTTAAAGAGATTTATTTTAGTAGATAGTTTAAAATAAATACTTAGGAAAATATGAATGCGGGTATGTAGTCTAGTTTATTGATCATTATATATATGTATTATAGAAGGGAAAGGAATTTTCTTGCTGAGATCTTTTCATAGCCTAGTGGAAATGTACTTAGATTTATTTCATAATTATTTTGGTGTACTTCTTTCCTTGGTCTCATTCAAAACTATCTATTAAATCAAATTATTCTTGCTTAAGCTAATTAAGTTTGGATCACACTGAAAAAAAAAAATGTGCCTCAAGATATACAAGTTTATAAAGGAATAATAATATGGAATGAATAAAAAGAGAAAAAAAAACAAATGTTAATATGTATATAATGAATGATTAAAAAGAGTAAAATGGGAAAAAAGTATAAGGCTATATTTATAAAATGAGTTGTAAGACTATATAACAATGGAAGTATTTATTTCCTTAGGGAAAATATAATTATTTAATTTAGCTAATACAATCATGGTTTTGTGATTAGGATTTTAATGGAATTATAACTAATTATATAATTAACTCCTCTTAGCGCCACGTTGTAATAGTTGCTTGTCAAGAAATTATAATGTTTAAAACTCCAGTATGACATTCAACAATTCTATTTTAAAAACAAAAAAAAAATATAGTAGTATCTTGCATGTATGTGTTAGTTGTGGCTTTACATAAAAGGAGATTGTGTCGTCCATGTGTGGCACAACTTAGATGTCGACAATCCGTTACCACCTAGTTAAATTAGGGTACTAATTGGGATCGATCTAACCCTAGGAGCGATACTCTTCGTGACGCTTACCCCTAGATGGCATTCACCAACACGGTTATGTTGACATGTCTACGCCATTGCGTATAGCCACCGAGCACGCAGACGCGTACGAGGGGGTTTTTAGGGTTAGGGAGAATTTTTTCGCGGCTCGTGTCGTGACCACATGGTAGATGTGGTCATGACACGGGCGTTTTGCGCATCGCATCCGTGCGGGAGATGCAGGCGTGACATTTGGTATCAGAGCCTAGGTTTTTTTAAAACATCGGGCCTGTTTTAGGCACATTATTATTTCTACAACATTACTGATTTGGTGGTTACCTCATTTTGTAGGATGCCTCCCAGACGAGCTCGGTGAATACAGTCCTGCCGCACTCCACCCCCCAAGGTGCACACTGACTCTTCAGCTGAGGAGCAGGAGCAGCCACTCCTACAGCCACAGACAGTTCCACAGGCACAAACAATTCCACAGGCACAGCCAGTTCCTCAGGTACCGCAGGCACCAGCAGCCCCAGCAGATATGGGACCCCAGATATTATAGGCCTTACAGGCAATCTTAGATAGGCTTCCACCCGCTGTAGTAGAGCCACGTGTAGAGTCGTGAGAGGGACCATGTGTGGAGCCTTACGTCGAGCTACTAGAGACAGAGGAGGTTGGTTCGGCCAACAGGGCCCGTAGCAGGAGCCCCCCACATCAAGCTAGGCAGGACGAGATAGTGCGTGTAGAGCACTTGGGTCACAGGCCTTATGATTATCATGCAGATGAGCCTATTAGGGGGCACAGAGATAGAGGAGATCCCATTAGGGACATATTGAGGTTGAACCCTCCTACATTCATCGGGATCACAAAGGGAGCTGAGGCAAAGGCCTGGCTTATCAGTTTAGACAGGTGCTTCACGTTGTGACCTTATGAGGGCAACACAAAGGCCCCGTGGTAGTACACTTGTTACGAGATGCAGCAGCTACCTAGTGGCGCACTGAGGAGTGCAAGCGCAACCTTTCTTTAGACACCCTCTCATGGGAGACCTTTATTGAGCGCTTCAATGCGCGGTACCTATCAGACCATTATAGACAGCGTCGTATAGACAAGTTCCATGACCTCCAGCAGAGAGGACTTTCAGTGGCTCAGTATGAGGCTAGGTTTATAGAGCTATCTAGATATGCAGAGTATTTCCATGATGAGAAACTCCTGGTGCATAAGTTTATCAGAGGACTGAACCATAGTATAGAAGGGCTTGTTCAGATGGTAGATCCCCAGACTTTGAGTGATGCTGCCGAGAAGGCATATATCGCTGAGGAGATTTAGGGATGAGGGCAGAGTTCACGCCCTCAGTTTTAGGATTGTGGATAGCAGCAGAATCAGCAGAGTCACCACAGGCCACCTCCGCCACCTAGGGGAGGAGGATTTAGTTATACACCCTTACCTTCTAGGCCCCCATAGTAGTAGCAGCCACAGCAGCAATAGCAGCCATGAGTTGCAGGACCTACATGATCGTAGCAGTCTTTTGGAGGATCACAGAGTTCCACGGGCCGACCTACGCAGCAACAGTCGTCGAGCAGGACACAGACGGTACACATTCAAGCTCGGGGACCATGCTATGTTTGTGGTGGAGTGAGACATCTAGCCAGAGAGTGTCCACAGGGCTTTATAGCAGGAGGACAGTCTCGTGCCGTAGGATCCGAGCTGACAGTTGGAGATGTGGGTAGATCCCACCACATGCTAGCAGTGGTTGACAACCGCGAGATCGACTTTCAGACCCCCATCCTTGAGACTACAAGTAGAGGCAAACGGGCAGTTGGCCTTGGGGCTAATTCACATTTTGGTTCGTTGGACGTTGGACCTTCGAGGTCAAGAGCTGGACCCGATTAGGATCTAGTGGGATCGTTATGGCGAGGTCATAGCGACTTGGGAGTATGCATCTAGTTTGAGGGCACTCTATCCTCACCTGTTTGATGACTTCCAAGTTTAGTCTTAGGGGGGAGGATGTGAGGCCGATTATTTTACCTCTCATATTTTGATCATAATGCTATTCAGTAGATGACACTATCAGACCTTAGTGACTATGTTTCATTATGCAGACTTGATGTTTTATCTCATTGATTTGATATATGTGATTTGATTCGGTCATATTGGATGATTTGTTGTGGTTCGATGTATGGGATATATATTATATGTTATTTTGTTATGAGATTCTAGTTATTTATGTGATGTGAACTATTTGACATGTGATAGAAAATGTAGTTTAAATCGAAATTATGAATTGATGTTTATTTCAAATTGTGTGAAGTTAATTTCAGTTGCTTCGGCTATGACCTTTCATGATAGGACTGACACTTGATCGAGATGTGTAGGTTGTACATTCCCTAGCCACGAGAAATCAGAGGTAAGATTCACACCATGTTATTCCTTGTAAGCCGATCCATTCCCAAGAGGGATAAGGATCACGTGTGTAATTGAATGATGATTTATTGTGCTTGGTTTAATTTTAATTAATTTTATCCTTAGTACCCTTTCTTTTTCTTATTTTTGATTAATATTAAGTGTTGTAAAATTTTATTTGATTTATGCCACTTGGTATTATTATTATTATTTTTTTGGGCCATTTAAATGTGGATTTTTAACCCTTTTCATGAACCCTAGGGTCTCAAAAGTTACCCTAGGTGGTCAACCATGAGTCTAGGGTCAACTTGGACTACCTAACCCTAGTTTTGACTCACCTTAGGTCACCCTAAACCATGGTTGAGTAAAAGTGACGAATTTGGAAAGAGGGAAGATGGGGGATGGGCCTTGCCTTGGGAAGAACTCATCTCCCATCCCTATGTTTTGGGAATCATTCCCAAGGAAGACTTGGGAGGTCTCCAAGAGTCCTCCCAAACTCCCAAGTGAGTGGGAGCACATCTCAAGACCATTGTCTTCTTGAGGTGTGAGTGGGAATCCAACTCACCATTTGTCCCCCTCCCACTTGTGTGGAAGCACAAGTGGATGAGGTGGAGATGGAGGTGGAGTGAGAGGAGGATATTTGTCATCCTCTTACCTTCTCACTCTTACAAGTGGTTTTGGGGGAGGGAGGAGATGGTGACAAATGCCACCTTCTCATTCCTTCAAGGCCAAGTGGATGGCCTATAATAGCTTCTCTTGTAGAGGAGTGGGATTCTTCTCTTCTAGTCTTTTTCCTTGCAATTTGAGACTTCTTGCAAATTTTAATTTTTCCTTTTGTAGTTTGGAGGAGTTAGGGAAGGTTGGAGAAATTTTGAAAGTTGGAAGGCTTGGGAAGGCTTGGAGCTCTTCACCAATTCTACTTCCATTGTCAAGGCCTTGAAGGTAGGCCTCTTAACTTGCTTCTTACTTTGCTTATATGATGTTCCATGTTTGGGTTTTAGTTGTAAGTTTGTTGATTGTGATGTTTTGCATTTGATGTTGGGTTGGGTGTAATGGTGAGAGCACCTCCAATGGAGGTAATGCTCAACTTGTATGGGTAGGGGAGAGGAACAATCCTTGGGGGCTCTCCCACAGTTGTATTTGTGCCTTGAGGGCTTTTATTTGTGGAGGTTGGTGTATTGGAGTTTTTGGCTTGAGGCCATGGGTTGTGATCTATTGGATGGTAAGAGTGCCATGAAGTAGTTTGTGATTTGGAGGATGGTGTGTTTTGGATATTTTGGCTTGAGGCCATGTGTTGGGATTTTATTTTATCATTTGGGAGCCCTTTTAAGTTGAGAGGTCTATTCCCTACCCTCACCAAGTTCACTTTTATGTGCAAAGTTATGTGATAAACCTATGGGGGTTGTTCTGATTTTGTGTTAATGTGAATGATTTTGTTGTGGAATGAAACCCGGTGTGAAATCCCTACCTCCCTAGCTCGGGGGTGACCCACTTGTGGGTCTATGGTAGGGAGGAGAGATTTTCCTTTGAAGTGGCTAGTTTTTGTTGTCCTGTTGATGTGTTTGTTGCAGGTTGTTTAGTGGAGAGTTGGAGCTGTTTGGGAGCTCATTTTGGTGTTCAAATGGTTTCTCTTGTAGTATTGTAGTGGCTGATCTAGCCATGGCCATTATGGCCTTATTGGATTGGATTCTATTTATGAAAGGAGTGCTGAGTTGTTTGCCATGGATATGGCTGTGATGTATAGTGAATTGTAAACTTCCTGTGTTTAATTAAATGTTGTTTACTTCTATTTTGTGGAGCTGTGAAGTTGTGAAATGCTTGTGAAGACATAAATAGATGCTGTCATTATCTTTCCAAATATGTGTGTGTGTGTGTGTGTGTGTGTGTGTGTGTGTGTGTGTGTGTGTGTGTGTGTGTGTGTGTGTGTGTGTACATGCATCAGATTTTTACTATCAAAGCATGTTCTTTCCGGATCTTGATCTATTCATGAAAGAATATTTCTCCATGGAGTTTTCATTAAGTTTATCATTTGAAGCAATTTAGCAAAAAAAAAAAATTGGAATGGAAGAGCATGAATCTTATGTAAAACCTTTTCTCGTTTCTACGATGTGAATACATACTTTAATTTATTTCATTGGATGCAAGAACTTTTTGAATAAATGATAGTTAATTATGTATAAGCATGCTCTGTGATGTATGAGACTGAGAATTTTCTGTAAAAAAAAAATTTGTTTGATCATGATGTTAGACAATTTCCTGAGATATAGTATTTCCAGAGTCCATGCTAGTGTAGCATAAGAATGCTTCTAGTTTTAGCTATGTAATAGTTTTAGCATAATCCACTTTCCCATTCTCAAGTCACCTCCCATTTCATTCAACAATCTCTGCAATATGTAGCTTATATTGTTATATATAGAGTATATCTCTATTGGCTATTTCTTTTACTTTCAATTTAATAGCTTTAAATAAAATGTTCAAAAATTAGATTTGTCAATAAAATTTTCAAATACTATTATAGAAAGTCATTGCATTTGACAGAAAATTGGTGTAGTGATAGTAAATACTGTCCTTTTATTTTATTTTTATCTCTCACGTAGACTGTAATATAACAATATATATTTACTGATATTTAGATGAAAAATATTTGCTGACCTTAATACTTCTTAGAATTTCTGTCAAATGTAGTAGTCGTCATCCCCAAGCTGGCTATGAGTAGGTGAAAATAATAACCAAAATTTGCATAAACTATCCAACTGTTAATCTTGTAAATGGGAAAAATATTGATGATAGTTCAAATAATAAAATAACACTCTCTCCACCACAGACACATATACTAGGAAAAAGATAGCGTTATAGATCAGATAATAAAATAACAGTGTCTCCACTTCTCATATATAATACACACACACATCTACAAATATAGCTTAGATAATAAAGTTACAGTCTCTCTACCACACACTCACATTCTAGGAAAAATATTGGAATACAGTTCAAAAGATAAAGTAGCAGCCTCTCCACCACTTATATGATATACATGCACATCTACAATAGAGCAAATTGGGCTCGCTATTAATGCAGCCTCCCTGTACTAAAGCATCTTTATTAACCAAAAATTGCATAAAGTCTGTCTTGCAAGTGGGAAAAATATTGGATGACAATTCAAATAAGAAAATAAAAACCACACCCCCATACCCAAACAGCACCCGAAACCCCAGTGCGCAGCTCCTGCGCCCTCGTGGCCATTAGCTCCCGCCCCACTCCCTTCGCAGACACCGCCCCTCCTCTAGCACAAGCCGTACCTCCGACCACACCACCATTCTCCCAATCCCACGGATGCCGATCACCGTGGTCTCCCCCTGCCCTCCGCCTTGGGCTCCATCCCCTGCGCTGACCCCCAACGTGCTGCCCGCAGTCCCCAATCCTCCTATGCATCACTGAAACCACGACCACCTCGACTCACTCCAGTGGCGGCAACAGCTGAACCTCTGCCCCCTCTTCCCCCTTCGACCCCTCTGTGGATGGCGTCCCCACAAACTGTAACCCTACACTCTTTCGTCCTCCACTCGCGGCCCTCCTCCATAACCGCGCTGCGACACCTGTACCCTACAAGCCCAAACACAATAAGTAAATTAGGGTTGCTCTATGTGGAGATTAAATGGGAATGCATGAGTTGGCTTGGACTATCTCATAAAAGTATTTAGAACAAAGAAATTAGTTTCAAACCTATGTTATTTTTATTTGCTTATTGTAAAGATATCAAATACTTAATTAAAGTATTTTTTCTATCCTCCTTTTAGAATCAAGTAAGAAAAGGTTTTATAAATCTTTTTACAATCAATGAATATCAATTTTGGCAATGACCATATGTGCTATAGAGGTTTGAGATGAATATGAAAATATAATAAAGGTAATTAATGAATTTAGTTATATGAGTTATGTTATGTATCCCTTTTACAAAAGAAAAGATTTAAAAAAAAAAAACAATTTAGGGTTGTGTTATGTTTCTTAAGAATTAGAAAAGATTTTAAAAACAACTTAGGGTTGTGTTATGTTCTTAAGAATTAGGTCAGGGCATTATATTAGGTATAATGCCAAGTTGTGTATCCTTGACTCAAATTTCACAACTGATCACCTTTTTTTTTTGCATACTTAGCTTGATTGAGGATGCTTCTTTTCCTCAATAGATTTAATTTAAAATTGTTTAAAGATATTTTAGTAGTTTTAGTTAATATTGTTTAAAGAGATTTATTTTAGTAGATAGTTTAAAATAAATACTTAGGAAAATATGAATGTGGGTATGTAGTCTAGTTTATTGATCATTATATATATGTATTATAGAAGGGAAAGGAATTTTCTTGCTGAGATCTTTTCATAGCCTAGTGGAAATGTACTTAGGTTCTATTCATAATTATTTTGGTGTACTTCTTTCCTTGGTCTCATTCAAAACTATCTATTAAATCAAATTTTTCTTGCTTAAGCTAATTAAGTTTGGATCGCATTGAAAAAAAAAATGTGCCTCAAGATATACAAGTTTATAAAGGAATAATAATATGGAATGAATAAAAAGAGAAAAAAAAAAACAAATGTTAATATGTATATAATGAATGATTAAAAAGAGTAAAATGGGAAAAAAGTATAAGGCTATATTTATAAAATGAGTTGTAAGACTATATAACAATGGAAGTATTTATTTCCTTAGGGAAAATATAATTATTTAATTTAGCTAATACATTCATGGTTTTGTGATTAGGCTTTTAATGGAATTATAATTATTTATCAAGAAATTATAATGTTTAAAACTCCAGTATGACATTCAACAATTCTATTTTAAAAACAAAAAAAAAATATAGTAGTATCTTGCATGTATGTGTTAGTTGTGGCTTTACATAAAAGGAGATTGTGTCGTCCACGTGTGGCACAACTTAGATGTCAGTAATCCATTACCACCTAGTTAAATTAGGGTACTGATTGGGATTGATCCAACCCTAGAAGCGATACTCTTCGTGACGCTTACCCCTAGACGACATTCACCAACATGGTTACGTCAACATGTCTACGCCGTTGTGTATAGCCACCGAGCATGCAGACGCATGCGAGGGGGTTTTTAGGGTTAGGGAGAAAATTTTTTCGTGGCCCGTGTTGTGACCACATGGCAAATGTGGTCATGACACGGGCGTTTTATGCATCGCGTCCACGCAGGAGATGCGGGTGTGATAGCCATACCCAACCATTGGATCCGGGAAGCTCATTCATGTAATAAAAGAATAGGCAGAGTATCAAGCCACCATACTTGAAGGAGTTCTTCTTATCCTTCTTAATCTTTTGCAGATTTTTAAAAAGTTGGCTTAGAAGATGTTCACACAAATCATAGTCAGCATTTCCTTTTAGCATTTGATAGGCTATATAAACTGCAGTTCTCGGTACTGAATTTTCCCTACTGGAGTGATAAATCTTGTAACCAATTATCCTGGATGCAAATTTGACATCCAGTTCAGTGATGTCTTTAATTGTCATAGCTCTCTTGTCAAATTTTGATCCGGTTGCATCACTTACTGTCTGATTCTTGACAGATTTGAGAATAGGTATCCCACCAGATGAGTGCAGACTAGTTACTACCCTAATTACATCTTTGGTGATCTTAAATGGTCTATTCAACCATAAGAAATTGTCATGCACTCTACTCAACACATATCGAACCCATTCATCTTCTTCAAAATAGGGGAAATGAATGCACTGTGCAAAATGCTTATCCCGGATGGCTTTATACTGAGGTTGATCTCAAAAGAATCATCTATTAACTACTTGTGATAGATATCCATTAACTTTGATTCCCCAAATTCTTCAATGCTTGTATGAATGTAAACCCTAACATCTTCTAGATGCAGAACCCCATGCGGAATGCTTGAAAAGGCACCTAGGGGATCAACTTCTAGAGATTTATATGGATGCTTCTTAAATTTAGGGCGAGGTCTATCAGAAATCTTCACCACATTTAGAGTAGCCATTTCCAAAAGATTTAGAGAGAGATATTCAGCAACGGAAAATACCTTTTACACTTCTAGGTTACACGGAGTGAGTCAGATCAAAAGCTTGGATGGATTGACTTCTACAGATGAACTTTGATGGGATTAAGGAATTTGCCGCAGAGCTTTCTCTTTTCATTTCTTCTTGAATGTAGAATGAACAAATGCTTAATGAGAAAACCCTTATATTGCTCCGCAAACCCTAATGTTAAGTTGCAATAAATGCTTGACCTAAGTCATTCCAGTTTGCCTTATTCGGATGACTTGAAGAACCAGATCAGTCTTGATCTTAAACATCTTGCGGATCTTCCAAATCTTAACCATAGTTTATTTGGATGTTTCTCTTATGAACCCTTTAATCCACAATTCTTCTTGTGCCAGTTCCAGTACCAATTGACTGGCTGGGGGAACAGGGTTTTCTTTTGTGTCTCCCCCTGAGCCAAAGCTCACTTTTTAATTTTCGGAAGGAATATCAGCACTAGAGTCTGGTGCGGACCCATCCCCTACATTCTCTGTACTTTTCTTCACCCAAATCTTGTTCATCTCACTTTAAACTTCTTCTGCATTCACTTTTCATTTTCCCTTATCTTGATTCTGATTATGATGTACCGGACCTCTTTTGTCTTGATTCTTTCTTTTACAGAATTTTGCAATATGACCGGATCTATTGCAAATTTGACAAACAACATTTCTTTGCATATTTGATTGATATCCTCTTGATCGGCATTGATTAGCCATATGACCTATTCTATTGCATGCAAAGCATCTACCATTGAATGATTTGTTCATTTGCATATTTCTGCATTCATGAGATTTGTGACCATACCTTTTGTAGTTGAAACAATGTCCGGAGAAGGATGAATTAGTTTGATTCATTCTCTTTCTGCACTAATTAGCTTTATGACCAAAGTTATTGCAGTTGTGGCAGTATCCATTGAAGGATGGATATCTTTGAGCATTAGGTTGCCTTACCGAAGGTCTTCTAGGCCTGTTCCTTGGATTTTCTGATCCAAAATTCTTCTGACCGGATCCGGAGCTTTCTCATTTCTCATATCCCAAACCACACTTGTCATCTACCCTCTTTTGGCTTTCAAGAAAAACTTCAAGTTGAGCAGAACTTATCTTGAATTTTTCTTTATATTCATTTGCTGTTTGAAGATCCCTTTTAAGAGAGACAATTTGATCCTCAAGTTTTTCTTCATTATCTTTAGCATCTTCAAGATCAGATTCAAGGTGTCTGATTATTCTATCCATCTTGTGGCAGTCTTCTGATTTCTCCTTGAGAGATTGTCTTAGATCATCTTCATTTTTTCTTTTTTCTTCAATTTCTTGGGAAAACTTTATAACTCCTGATTCCATCTCATGTCTTATCAAAATGATCTCTTTTGATAACTTTTCACACAACTCAGTTTTCTCCTTCAGATCTTCATTTATATCATTGGCTTCACCTTGACTTGCCAATTGCTGAAGGTGCTCTTTTCTCTTTTTCATAGATAGATTAGTTTCCCTTTTAGTTCATTTATGAAATCATTAGCCTGTTTGAGTCTTTCCTTCAATTCATTGACTTCAGAGTTTGACTGTTCAAGATCATTAAGGGTAGTCTTGAGTTGCTCCCTTATACCATATACATCCATTTGAATTCCCAGATCTTCCTCAAGCTGTTAGGCTCTGTTAGGAGGAACTTGGCTCTGATACCAATTGTTGATAATTGAGAGAGGGGGGTGAATCAGTTATCCTAATTATTTATACTTTCTAAACTTTCTTATTAATCAATGCAACATTAATTCAAATAAGCAAACATAACCATGAAATGGAAATACACATGACACAATATTTTTGACGTGGAAACCCTATTAAGGGAGAAAACCACGGGGTGATTAACCCAAGGATTATTCTCTATTAGAAGAATAAGAAAAATAGATGGCACATGCCAATTAGGGCTCACTGCCCGAGCACATTGCTCACAAGAGGCACACTGCCTACAAAAGACTCACTGTCTACAATTCATAAAGAGTGTAATACAATACTTGAACTGATAGGGAGCATCTACATATGCTAGAGTTCAGTTCTGGTTAGGCTTAGTACATTGATCTGCTGCACTTCATCTTTCCTCTTCTTTTGTGCTGCTTTCCTTTCACATGCCGGACTTTCCTTACTACTTCCACTCTGCTCTACTTCTTTTCTTCGCACATCACATGAAACCATGACACATCTCACAACTAAATCCATCTTGTATATATATTCACACAAGTGATTTCATCACCTTTCTAGTCGGCACCTAGAATAGTCAATATTTTCCACAAACTTTGATCTGTCGGCTAAATCCTTGCTTACCAAGTAATGTGAATCAAGGATAAACTTGTAGAAGGCATCAATCATGTCAGCCAATCATAACTTATGCCTTAAGAATCTTTACCATCATCAGTAACGCATCCGGAATAATGTCTGATGTTCTGCCAGTCAGTTCTTCCTCTGTCCACACTGCCAATCAGGAACCTGACACTCAAGTATTCATATCTTTTTCTTCATCTATCACCGGAGGCTAAAACCTTGGAATCTATCAGTCAAGGTAGTCCTCTTGACTTCCTCAAATATGTACTTCACCAAGATGCTTCCTCTGAGAGATCTGGACCTGACTGTCGGACCTCGCCACATGCTCTGTTCTTGCTTACCGGACCACAACATTCTTCACTTTGAATTCTGATATAGACACACCATGTCCTGTGGATGTGTGGGATGAATTTTGTTGCCATCAATGACAACAATCATGAATCCATATAGTGTCTCTTGCCAATAGCCTTGTGATGAGAATGAGTATGTATGTATATGTAGGTGGTACAATTGTCATGTATATAGTTGCATATTAAAATATAGAAGAGAACAAAATTTGCATCATCATGCCTTGAAAAGTGACAAACTATTGCATTATATGAAAAGAAATGACATGCATGTTATGACATCAAAGGTTGAAGTTATGTATATGTGTGTATGTGTGCTCCATTTTATAGATAGCTACATATAAAAGTTAGAGAATTGAAAATTTTATGTCCTGAAAGTACATTTTGCTGCAAATTATGAGAAAATTGTGTGGTTTATGCTAGAATTACATGCTTATATGTTTATATACTATTATCAATGCTTTTAGATGATCATGGATAGGAAAGGGTTGATGTCGTAACACTCATATCCGAGAGGCTTACGATGTCATGACCCTCTTCCTGATGACCATTGATGCTTCGGCTATTATATGATATATGCACATGTGCTTTGACATGTGCTTGGAGTGTTGCAGGTATTGAGTATCAACTCCGCTTGGATTCACATGCTCGAGCATACTCATATTCCTCGATGGTGGTTACTAGAGATAGTCACAGGCCCTGTTCCCTTCCCTCGCCACTATAGCCTGCTAGTGTAGTATTCTCGTGTTGTTGTCTTATCATCCGGTTACCTAATGGTAATGTCTGGATTGCCCCTTATGGTCATGTGTAGTTTGCCAGTGTGGTGGTTGAGGCTTTTCTCCTTGGTTTTCGTTGATTGTTCGATGTGGTTTCCTTGGCATCATTCCTTATTTTGATTGAAGAAAATTATTTTATGCTAATGTATACTTTGTAGGAATGAGTGTCTTACCTATTCCTTACCCATGTTCTAGGACTGATTGCATGTATTTATGCATGTGATAACCTGATATTATAATTGTATCGAGTTTCATGGTCTAGTGTGTGCTTTGGCTGCATCTTAGCATTTGCAGGGTTCCAGGAGTAAGCCTAGTCTTAGGGGGTAGGATGTAACAACTCTCACCTTGCCATATGATGGCATGGGGAATAGGTTGGTGATTGGATTTATTGATGGAAGGAAATATCTTGGAGGCAATAGTTTATTCAAAAGAAATTCCTCCTTGCTACGTTGGAAGAAGTAGGTGAGAATGTTATTGCAGCCAAAATATCTTGTGGAGGAGAAACACAGGAAGAAAAATATCTTGATGTTTAGGTGAGCACATGGATAGAGTTTTGGGGGGGAGTCAATGCCTAATATTTTTGGTGAGAGGAGTTTAAAATAGGAGAGGGCAGCGTGGGAGAAAGGGCATTATTATTGCAAAATTTGTGCAAAGATCTCACAGACTTGGATCCTGAATAACTCCCAAGGATAAAATTTGTGCAATTTTAGTAGTTTTAAAAGCTGAATTCTGAGCTTTCAGAGACATTTATTTATTTATTTATGTGGTCATAGAGGGTTTCGATTTAGAGACGTCTAGTTGATTAAATTCATTTTGAGACAAGATTTTCTTTTTTCATTTTGATGGAGAGGGTTTAATTTTCTATTGGAGGAAGTACAGATCTTTTTGTTATTTGTTATGTAAATAGATAGAAAGAGTTATGGTGGGCGCTCTTGTTGAGAGAGTGACAAATGATATGGTGATTGGCCCCGATTGGGTGAAGATTATTGAGATTTGCGACATCATTAACCATGATCCAGGACAAGTAAAGGATGTAGTCAAAGTGGTCAAGAAGTGCCTTGGGAGCAAGAATCCTAAAATATAACTTCTTTTAACTCAGGCAAGCATATCAAACTATAAGAATTGAGGTGAAGTGAAGGAGGAACATTTCAAAAGGTATTTACCTTAGCTCGTTGTTTTTCTAGCATAAAAAAAACTACAAATGTTTGCTGCTGTTTTATTAACATAGAAAAATTGAAACTCCATTACTACCGTTTCAAAAAGATATACTTGAAATATATGTAAATACTAGATATTTACATTTCCTCTTAGGCTAGTTGTGAAATAGTCAGACGTGCCTTTTCTATGCTGCCAGTTTGTCATGACAGAGTGGACGTGGGAAAGGATGTGGGTTTTGGGTCTTATGACTACATATTGCATTTGCTTGCAAGTTGCTAGAGCATTTTCAACAAATCCATTATGTGCATATCCTGCAACTTCTGTAGTCTATGAGACTGAATTCTCTGAGGCATTCTGATTAAACAAATCATGCCTTGTCCCTGCTTCCACATTTTGTATACATATTTGCCAACGCACTTGCAATTACAACATCTGATAGATTTTCCCCTGCCGTCATACTTTGTTGGATGTCCTTGTCCTATTCGAAAGCTGCCATAAGGCACATGACTTGCAAGATAAAGTGTCTAAAGAAATGTAGTCATCTAAATTATGCTGACACACTTTCTTTCCAGAACTATATTTTTCTCTACAATGTAGATAGAGTTCAACACCTCAAAAAGAATTATGTCTAGATTTCTTTGAGATGAAACTGGTTAATATTTTTCTTAGCCTAACCCATAAAGCGAGTTGCTGTCTAATTGAATTTTACTTAGATTTAGGTTAATTATCTAAAATATAGAATAAGGGAATGATCTATGTTAAATAGTATAAACAACCTATGTAATGTGCTAAACTTTGGTTCCTCTCATATCATCTAAGTTGGACATATTAGTCTATATATTATGACACCAGTGTTGAAATCATACTTCTAGTTGCTCTTAAGTTTAATTAAATTGGCTTACCTATCATGGCTATGAGGTGTAGACAGTGTTAAGAGAGTAGAATCTCTACATCCATAGCTAGATTGATTGTAGTCTCAAGGAACTTAGTTCCTGGAACCAGACCATAGTGTTGTTTTTAGAAGTATTTTGGTTGAGTTTGTTACTTAGCTGCACTTATAAGGCATTATGTCTTGAGTTGTTAATCTATGAAAGGGGTGTACAGGCTCCTAGTGGATTGTTTTCCCTACACTATCTGTCTTTTTGTGCATAACTCTTGGAACAAGTGAGAAATTATTTACCCTCAACTTGCCTCAAGGTTAGAACCTGGCTTGGTGTGTATTTAAGTCTCATAATTATTCAGATAGCTATAAGTCAGACTAGCCTGTACCATGGAATTGCGCCTTAGCAGTAGGGCCATAAAGAAATTATCATGGTTTGTGTCTGGTTATTGAATTATTTTGATATGGTTTGTATGCCTCATTTAGTTAAACAAGATGAGAGTAGATCTAGGATATTGGGACCTCGTGCATGGCCTTGAGTACTTGTAAAGGCTAAGGATGCAATGAGAAGCCTATCTATCTATGGGTTGTCGAGTAATCTATTTGTGGGGCATTGATTCGGGCATGATTGAGTCTCCTTGTCTGTATGAGAGGTGCACTTGAGTCCATGTGGTGCCATCCATTCAAGCATGCATGAGGACACTCCATCTGATTACACTCTTGTATCTAGTATCTAGTACCTTAGTAGTCATGAGTAGTACCCAACCTATGACTTAGATGAGTACCTCTATGTTATGACTTTCGCTGTATGCATTGTTCTTCGTGTCTACTCCGTGATTGATGTGAGTGTTGGCCATCTTATATCCCCTTATTGTTGTGCTTTTGTTTGGGCCTTGTGACTACCTCTGAGCACGGTAGGGTGGTCTCTTACAAGCCCACATGGTTGGGAGGTGTTGCCACCGCCATTAAGGACTGGTGAACAAGTTATTGGAGCACCAGATTGGAGATGTTCTCACTCTCTGTTATCGTATCTGTTGTTGTATCTATTCAGTCATTGTATCATATTTAGGACTATGTTATTGTACTTGTATATCATACTCATGGCTATGCCATTGTACTGTATATTCTTTTATGTAGTTGTACTCTTTTGAGAAAGAAGATGTAATAATGTAAATTAATGAGAAGAAATGAGATGTTTCTTTTTGCTTACGGATTCTAGTGTGGGTATCAGATCTGCTTGTACTATGATGATTTTGGATTCATGTTTATAATCTGGAATGGGGCATAGGAACATTTGAATTGGTGTTTAAAATGAATGTAGTTTTAATAATGTTTCCTCTGGAGAGTGATTTAGTCCTCTCCCATGGGTTGTGCATTCGGCCATACTTGGCCATGAATGCCGTTGATCTTTTGAATCGACAACCGTATCATGTGTTTGTTATCTATTTATGTCAAAAACAAATTATCTTGTCCTCTTTTGGCCCTAACCCTTTAGGGTTGTGGGGCGGGATGTTACAGGCATAAGATTCCTCGAGACCAACTGAGCTCATTGCCAATAGCAAACATGCCTTCTGACAAGGATGATGCTTGCCTAGAAACCTAGAGCTAACTACAATGTTGAAGTGACCAAAAATGGGGACATTACAACATACTACATTCTTGCCTATAATTCTCGACCTTGGTTCACATCATTGAACTAGTCCATCTTAGGGTTTGATTGAGGAGGAACATGATTCTTGCAATTCAACAAATTCCGCAAGGGTGTTTTTGAACATTGCCCATTCCTTACTAGATTTCATGTACATACATAGAAGCTAACAAGTTTTAGTCATCAACCACCTAAGATCCATGAATCACATGTTTGGTTCTACTTAGAAGATTGGATTTGTGCTCATGGAAGTGAATTGAGAGAATGCATAGTTGAATTTTTAGATCAATGATAGTTGTCTGAGATACTTTTATTTTCTCACATCATGACGAGTGGATTTTTGACATCTATATAGTGCAATCTTCATTAGATCTAAAGCTAAATACCTCACATTCCGTTTATTTAATTTCCATAATTATTACATTTTGATATTAATGCCAACTCATTTATCTAAATTAATTGTGTATAATTCATTGCATTATTTAATTAACTTAAATATTTATATAAGTGGCATTATAAAAATATAAAAATAAAATTGCCTAAAGAGGTTCAAATTCCTAGCAAGCCTAGTGTACAAGACGGTTACACCAATCTCTTGAGATGCCTTTGCACCTCACATGTCTAGTTAATTGAGCTCCTTTAATGAATGCCTTTATATATAAACAATTCACTCTCATTGTAACCAAAAAGGCAAATCTATTACAACTTTTCATATGACATCTGTTGGTGGACAGAGATGAAAAATGTGCTTCAGCACAAGAAAATGAATTTCTATTTAACTTAATAAAAATAGTTACATAGTTTAGATAGTTACATAGTTTATATTTAATAAATCTGGAATCTTCTGGAGATTTCTAGACAAGAACAACCTAGAGACATCTTGCTACATCATTACTCTTTTAAATTTTTTTATACTACGTTAATTAAACAAGTAATTGCAATATTAATATGGAAGTGGAAGAAATTACTAGAACATTCCAACAACATCCAAATATAAGGATACTTGTTTTTTTGGGTGAGGTGATAAAAAAACTTAAAACACATACCAAAAAAATCTACCCACCATAAATAGCCGGCTGTTTTTTCAAATTTTTGACCTGTAAATCTTTGGACAAGATCATTTGACCTAATCAGTCGACCCTACTGCACAATTCAACTGCTATAATTTGTCGAACAATTCATTGAAAATTTCAACCAGCCTGCCATTTTACAACGTACCGGTTGGTTAAGGTTTACCAAAAAAATCTTGATCAGAAAACAAAGAAAATGCTCAAGAGTTATGTGTGTCAGCAGAAGTCCTAGATCATGGAAGCAGAAATCAAACACGAATGCAATGTATTGAAAATGAACTAAATTGATTTACAACTGAACTGGTATAAATAGGTGAAGCTTGAGGAACAAGTCTCCACGAGAATAGGAAAGGTGGCGTAAATGGAACTAAGAGAATAGCTCAAGGTTCAACCACCTTCAAATGTAGAGGCGATGTGTCGAATATGAGGTGACACATCTACTAATGACTCATAGAGTGGAATTAGTCTTTCCACATGTGAGGAAAACCGCCTAACTATGGTTATGTTAGGAATAACTCATGTGAGTTATACACCAACACCCCCCCTTAAGCATAGCTTAGGTGGGTTTATGAAATATGAGTGGACTGGCTATGTGTCATTTTAGGTACTCATTTACAAAACATCTCTCATAAAATGGAGAAAGAAAGAAAACCCTATGGGAAAAAACTTTCCTCCTAAAGAGAGAAAACAAAGAGAGGACTTTAGATGGCCCCTCTAGATGATGATGATTCCGATGTCAATTTTGATGCAGATATGTAGAACTCCTGAAGCATGTCGAAGTTGTAAAATTTGCCTTTCCCTTGATGTTAAGATATTTTGGCAAACTGATTGAAGTAGTGTTTTAAAAGAAAAAGACCAGGATGAAGGTCTAAGAAATGTACAAAATGACTGAAGAAAGGATGTGCATATGCACACATACGAATGAGATAAAGAATTTGTGCGATTCTTTGAGAAGTGATTGTTCCCTCCATTACACTTTATAGATTAGTGCTTACATTTCACTTTTACACTTTTAATATCTGACACTATATGAGTGTTTTTACATACTAAGAAAGCAAGTAGAGTTCAATTTTTCTACTATGAAGAACCAACTGAGCTGAGAGCCGAGAGTTGATACTAGGCTCTGAAGTTGCATCATGATTATCTTCTTCACTAGATGTGAAATGTGAAAAGATGAAGGCAGTACCATTACCTTTTGACTTTCTTTTAGGTGATAAAATGGTGTAATTTAAACTTCTTAATACTCAATTTGGGGAATTAAGGTGGTGCTTTAGTGATAGATGAAGTGATTGTGTGCACTCTTCTTACTAATCTACCCCCCTTAAAGTGACACTTTATAAGTAGTGCATGACATCATACAACAATATTGTTACCCTTTTTATTTCTCTCCCAACAAGCTTTGCAATTTGAGATGATGTATTTTAAGAACCCTAAACCTAACTTAACTTAGCACTTTATAATGATAGTGCAATTAGTAGCTAGAATGATAGAGGTCGAAAAAATAGGCACTTTTGCCTTTTGAACGACTCGATTACGAGATCGTATGCAAAAGATACACCTTCAAAAAATATTTTCAATGTGCTTGAAAATAAAATTTGTGCAAACTAATATATGGAGAAAAAAAACATGATAGGGAAAAAGTTAAGCCCCCTGTGGTAGGGTGTGACCAAGGGCTGAAAAACCCATATGACCAGGGGCTTATTATTAAAATTTTTGTGCCCCCTCCCTTTCTATTTTGCCTCTCTACTTATGTCACCCCCCCCAAGTTTCTTAGGTCAGAAAAAGTGACATAAAAACCAATGAATAGTGCTGCAATTGCTCCATTCAAAATTGAAACCCGTCACAGTTTATGTGCCTCCCAAGGCACTTTCAAATCGCTCTGCCTTCCTACCCAAAATGCGGCCTGGTTCCACCGTTTGGCGAAAGAGAGGCGTGTTTGGCATTTGGCTTTGAATGCCATGGATGGGGTGGCAAGTTGAAGAGAGGGTCGGGCCTCTTGGAGGTGCCGATCGAATGCAGCAGTAGGGGTGACTTCGCCCTCCATTGATGAGGCTCGATGAGTACGGGGTTCGGCCTCTGTGTGAGGCACGTCACAAATAAAAGTTGGCCTCTGTGTGAGGCACAAATACCACATAAAAATGCCTCTTTTGAGGCTTTCTCGGCTATGATTCGACCTCACTAGGGTGAGAGTCGATGAGTTCTGCCAATGATGATTATGACTTACAAAAGAAAACCGTTTAAAATGTGCTTCGAAACAAAATTTTATGTCCTCGATATGCAGTGATAGAAGGCCAGATTGAGCCTAGCGTGCAAGAGAAGTTGCAAAGATTCACCAATGGAGCTATGCAATCAACGAGCAAACGATTTGATGCTATTCCACTTGCTCTGATACCATGTGTGAGCAGAAGTCCAAGATCATGGAAGCAGAAATCAAACACGAATGCAATGTATTGAAAATGAACTAAATTGATTTACAACCGAACCGGTATAAATAGGTGAAGCTTGAGGAACAAGTCTCCACAAGAATAGGAAAGGTGGCGTAAATGGAACCAAGAGAATAGCTCAAGGTTCAACCACCCTCAAATGTAGTGGCGATGTGTCAAATACAAGGCGACACATCTACTAATGACTCATAGAGTGGAATTAGTCTTTCCACATGTGAGGAAAACCATCTAACTATGGTTATGTTAAGAATAACTCATGTGAGTTATACACCAACATTATGTTTTCCAGAGCTGTGGTTTTTGGTTTTTTCATGCTTAATGTGGAACACGCAGGTTTAGTGGTATATGATTTATGGACTCTGGATCTGCACTCCACACAGAAAATGCACTGGATGAGTTCAACCACTTCTCCATCATTTTTGGATAGTGACGACTCAGAACATCTTTCAAACTCTCTGTATTGTTGACCCTCGCCAAACCCTCCTTTGTGTATTCTCCCTCGTTGAAATCACTGGTGAAGAAGCGATCTGCCTCCAACCGCCTGCGTTAATAAAAATATGTTCATTTCATATAACATTTCTAGCTGGATCAAAAGAATATTAAAAATATAAGGATTCATTCTTCAGGTCCACCCTGTCATAGAATAAATTCATTGTTATCACTAAACACCTAAACTAGAGAATGGGGAGGGCAAGTAAATATATCAGGTTATGGGTTGCTATTGCTTCTGTCGATTGTGTGGCTGCAAAGCACAGAAATAGTCACATATAAAGAAATATTTAATAAAAAAAGTCATTACAAAAAATTGAGAGACCTTTGCCCGTGATTTTTCTTTGTGGGATTCATTACTTTTTCACTATGCACTGCATATTTAAATTCAATGTTACTAATTTTTTTTTGGTTGATTGAACTATGAATAGGGTAAATGAAATAATCTCATATACAAAGAGTGCTTATTTATAACGAAAAACCAATAGAAACGCACTCTTCCAGCACTGGAGGGTTTTGTCAGGATGTTGTCTGGCATCAAGCTGTGCATTCGATAGACGTTAACAAATTCCTCTGTGAGAGAGTATGGAACACCATGGTTTTGAGGCTTGGCCATGCCAATAAGGCCGCTAAGTAAAGAACTCCCAGTATGACAAAACTTATCCTTCAACATTTTACCTAGCAGTCCATACCTGTTCATAAAAGTAAAATTTGTTTGGTATCTTCTTTGGAGATTACTTGGTATGATCCAAAATGTAGATGAAACATCTTCTCTCACAATATTTTTCAGAATCATATGTTTGATGACTTAAAAAACCATATCTTATTGAATCTATTTTTGTTCCAATATTTTTTTTGCGTATGTAAATTTAACATTAAGGAAGTTCTCCTACCAATTTACTCGCATGGCAGCAAGGAGAGTGTTTGTTTTAAGGAGCTCAACAGTCCAATCAATGGTATGGATCTTGTCAATAATTGCATAAGTTACTAATCTTGCATGACGGTACAGTTCGTCATCATCAATGTCATGATTATGATCCTGCATTTATTGTTCTTCTCAATCTTTTTTGTTCTATTAATAGGCCTGTCTAGTTTAGCAATTGATGTGCACAAAGGAAGAGGAGCGACTTAACTATGTCCAAGGAAGTGAAAGAAAGGTTTAATAAAAAACCTTGAGCAACTCACAGATGGAATTATGTTCATTGACGAATAAGTCTTGGAGCACTGATAATCCAACCCGTGAATTATGTACATCTCCAGAGATCGCAATCCCCTCAGTCGAGTGGAGAAGAAGCCCATCCTTACCCAATTTCAACTTGCCATCTTCGAAAGTTCTCAATTTGGTTGATGTTTCAAAATCGTTTCCATAAACTACACTCCCATCCCTGCATGCAAATTAGAGTCATTTATAACGAGTGTCATTAAGTTTGAATTGAGTCTAAATATTACGTTGTTCTTAAATATCATCCACTTCAACAGTCAAAAGTCAATTTTGACTAATAAAAATAGGAAAAATATTTACAACTTTTTGTTGGGCTATTTTTAAATATCATCCACTTCAATAGTCAAAGGTTAATTTTGGCCAATGAAAGTAGGACAAATATTTACCACTTTTTGTTGTGAATTAGGTGTAAAATTGCTATTGATTGTTTGACCATTGAAGTGGATGATATTTAAGTAGAGTGTTTTTGTTGTGGATGAGGTGTAAAATTATTATTGACTGTTTGACCATTAAAGTGGATGATATTTATGTACAGCAGTCTAGATATATCTAAATATTGGCATGTTTGACCATTCAATGATATTTAAGTAGAATAGTCTAGATATATCTAATGTGAAGGTGAATATTGAGAATTTCCAAATGATCTTCTCAACACCAGGCAGTCCTCCTATTAAGGTATCTCTGTTTTATATTGTAGAAACCGGTAGGAACTCTGGTTTCGAAAAAAAGTGAATTCCTTTGGTGGGCATTGTTGTGCAACTGCTTGTGGGGGTGTTAATTTTACCTGCAAATACAAATGCTTCATAAAAAAGAGATCACTAATTTAGAACATATTAAAGAAATATGAGAGACAAATATGGAGTTTACTTGTTTGGTTTCTTCCACATGGTCAACCCAGTCATGAACTATGAACTGAATCCAAGAGGCAGCAAGCATGTTAAATTGTTTCCCATTGCCAATCAGTTTTTTTCGTGCAAGCAGCTTGGTTGCAAGTACCATGGGGTCTGGCCTCAATATCTGTGTGCAGTTTAAGTCGTTGCCGTTAATAAATTCAGAAACATTTTAGAAATGTCTCCCAAACATTAACAAAATATTGGTACAGTATACATGATGTTTCACAGTTCATGTAGATGATTTAATACTGAATCCAAGAGGCAGCAAGCATGTTTTTGGAAATAATTGTGTAAGTAGTTTTTAATTTGGAAATAATTGTGTAAGTAGTTTTTAAGGCAGTAATTTAGATTACATTCTGTCATTTATTATTTGGATATAAATTTTATTAGAAGAGTTTATACCAATGCACTTGGTTAATGCATTGACTGTTTAAGAGAAAACCGAATTCCCATGTAAAACTAATACATTAACCACAACCCACCCACAATTTACAAACAATAGAACTTATTCTAATAATGAATCAAAGATATTTACACAATTATTGCCAAAAACATACAAAATCAAACATAGGCATGCCAACTACCTCCATGAACATATATGTAAACTTATCAAGCAAGAAGAAAATGAGCCTAGAGCCATTCCAAGACAAGGTATATTTAAAATAGAAGGCATGTTTTCATAATCACCTTTTCCTGGTGGTGAGAAGGCATCGTGTTTCTTCCAAAGAAAGTGTCTTCACTTCCTGCATCTGGATTAAATGGGTCATTATACTTCCCATTGTCTGTTCTATAAGGGTAATCTATTGGATTATTTCTTACACCTACAGGTGTAACTCCCACATTTAAGAGATTATAGCGCTGGTGCAAAGCTCTCCTTATCTCCAGATAGAGAAGCCCAAGAAAAATTTATGCCATGCATACATTTTATCCACGAAGTGTATAATCTGAAAACAAATCAAAAAGGGAGAAACGTTAAGAGTCATTCATCCTACATTAGGATTCCATTGACCCCACATTACGTTCTACACAATTCCTTCACAAAACGCAAAACAAATTCTATCAGCTCCATAAACAGTTCATAATGAATTGAAAATCGTGGGATTACCAAGAATAGTATCTTGTCTATGAAAGTCATTCTTGTATAAACTGAGTACAGATTCCTGTCAAGCACCTTGGGTGATAAAAAGAAAGGCTTGAGTAAACCAAGCAATGCCATGGTCTAACAAATAAAAATGCAATTCCAGGAGATAAAAATGGTTTAATATTGTCTGTGTTGAGTTGCTGCTAGGCCTCAAACCTAGGACCTTGTATAGAGTGCCCTACCACCCCTAAGTTACCTACCACCCCTATGTGACCACCCCATCCCCTATGTGACCACCCCATCGTGGGTCCGATGTGACTTACTTCCAACCGAGAGAAGTAGCTATATTTATAGCGCAGAGGAAGAGTCTTTTATTTATCTCTATGCTGTAGTGTATTGTTTTATGCCCTTAAACAACTTTTCACGTGCTGCCTCATGGCAGAATCCCATTTGGAGTTCTTGGGGGACCATTTTAATTTTTTAATCGAACATGTTCTAAAATATCATTACAATCCAAAGTCAAATTGAGAGCGGATAGTTATCAAACGGATACGTACGGCTTAAATTTCTCAAAAGAATACTTCTGGCTTAAATTTCTTATTCTCCTCTCTTGTCCATCCCATGTTATTGTTGGATAACTGATGTGGCACAGCCACATGTGCAGTTTTTATTTTAGAATTTCTATTTTCTTAGTTAGTTTCAGTTAGATGTTTTTAGGAATTTGCCAACTTTTGTGTTGCATGATGATGCATGTAAATCATGCTATCTTTGGTTTATTATTTCTGTTTTTTTATATAGTTTCCTTTCTTGCAAATATATATACAATGTAATAAAGAGCTGTAGCTCTCTGTTTTTTCAACAGCAATAAATAATTTATTCTCTGTCTGCATATATCATTTTATGGTTATTTGTTTGTCTGCTATCATATTTGTTTGTTTAAAAAATCTTCAGTTATCATTATTATTATTTTAATAACATCCCATGTTATCATTATTATTATTTTAATAACATTCTGGATTCGGTTATCTCGACCTCATCGCTAAAGGATGACCTGATCTTATAGTTCTATGGTTCTTTCCCCAAACTTATATTGATTCTGTAAAGTTCACAAAAGATAAATTATATAAAATTTTGAGAATAAGATAAAAACTTGTGTAATATGGTAATTTGTACTACCTCTATACTACCTCTAAGGTCTATATGCAAAGGGATAGGGCTCAGTCTCATGGTGTATGGTTAGTCATAGGTTCTGCGTGCACTGGCGTTGTCAATGTAGCTTTAACGGGAATGAAGCTTGGAAGCTCTTGCTTAGGGACTTATTTTTAGTGTTTTTAATGGAGAGATTTTTTTGGGGCTTTCATTCACTTCTTATACGAAGGAAGCTGTTCAAATTCAGGGTACATTTGTGATTAAAAGCATATGGAAAGCTTTAGAAACCATCAACCTGTAGCTTCTTTGGAATGGAAATGATTTTCATAATGGATTATCCATCAATCAAAAATCTATTTGGTAGTCTGTTGTGATCACTTTCTAGGATAGACTTCTTACTAAGATTCTCTAAAGTTATAATTTGAAAATTTTCAAGAGACATTAAGGATCTTCTAGATCTTTTCTTAAGGAGCACCTAAAATATTTTATCTTTGCTTGAAGGCAAATTGAAATATAGATTCACCAATAATGATTTTGAATCCTTTCAAATTGTTTTTGATTCTGTTTGTTAGCTCTTTTCAAGATGTTTTATTGATATTCATTTTTTTTAGTATACTAACTCCATGATTTGCTCTAATATCCTCATGTAGATACAAGTGCAAGCTAATAAAGTTGCATTTGAAGTGGCTCACCTACAAGTGTTTTTTGAACACAAGGGTAATGCATCTTGTATGATTACCAACATTTCATCAAACTTTCCTTCCAATAGGTGTCAATCCCCTCCTTGAGGATGTTAGGGTGGACATAGTGATAATGTCTGTTAGCATGATTCTTGTGATTTTCATGCTACTTAGCCTCCTTAGCATAGAGCTCAGGGTCATAGTGGTCATGGTTGGTCCCAACATTCCCATTTGCCTTTAGTTTCTTCTTAGCCTCATGTTAGAAATGCTCTTGGTTGCCAAACAATGACAAGCCTCCTTAGGTTGCTTTGGCTAGTTCTCCTTCTAGGAATGATACTCAACCTTCTCATGATAAGCAAGCTAATAAAGAAGGTTTTCTTATAGGTTGGGAGCTAATTCCAGATGGCCAAGACCTTGATGGACGGGACATGCCTGATCATGATCTACCTCCTCCTTCTATTAGATCCATAACTCTTGTTGTTTAGCAACTTAGCCACTTGTTTCTTAATTTTTAGATGTGTTGTTTAAGGCATGGTCTTGTATATATTTTGAGGTGACATTTTCCACCCACTTTTTTGTCTAGATATAATACAATAGTAGCATAGATAACTTAAATACATCTATCTAAAAGATGCTGAGAGATATCAATCTTGAGGCACCTATCTATTCTCAATAACAATTTCAATACAGGTGTCTCGAGATTGATATCTCTCTACGTCTTTTAGATAGATGTATTTAAGATATCTATGCTAGTATGTATATAGATTTGATAGAAATAGAACAATTAATACAGTAGTTAGAAAATTTAACTTTTTGAAGGATCATGCATTTAATATTTTCTAAAGATGGAATTCCCAATGTAACCCTAATTCTAACCCTAATTACTGATATAGGTTATATATTACTAATAAAAGTAATAATACCTAGTTTTTTTTCCAAAAGTGGTAGTAGCTTTTATAAAGGCCAATGAATAATGTAATTAATTAGTTTTATTTATTTAGTTTTTACTTCTATCACCAAAATCTCAAGATAAAGAATGAATACTGTTATGTCAGAAAATGTCCCCTTGGGGGCTTTTCCCTCTTAAGGTTTAGCTCCCATGTCCTTTATAATGCATTTAGGTCATCTTGCATGTTAATGGTGACTATTGATGAGAAAACCCTAAAGTTTCATGGCAAATGGGACCTAGGGGGTGTGCTTGACATAAATCTTGCCTGAAATAAGGGGGGACTTGGGCACCCGTGCCCTAGTCATGCCCTATTTTAGGTCAGGACATATTTTTGGGTGTCAATTTTGTGACCGTTATTAGGTCCTATGCCAACATCCTAAGTTTGAATTACAAAAATTTTAGCGGGAATGTTTGTAGTTGCATATATAACATGATTAGTGATTCATTTGTAAACTAGATGGGCATTGTGAACTTGTGGCTTTATGTGAAAGTGATTCAAGGTATTCATTGTGTTGCAGAGTAGTATTTGTGTTGTTATTGTGTTTATGATTGTAGATTTGACATCCATCTCCTCATGGCATGAAGAGCATCTTCCTTCCATGAGATCTACACTACAAGGTGATATCAATTGTGTTTTCTATCATTTGTCATTTAGATTTTGCCTCTATCCCATAGGGATACACACTCTTTATCTGACAATGGTGTTCGGAAGACTTGAATGTCTCTCTGGGGCTTAACTGAGGCAAGCCTCTAAACACCACAACCCCTAACTAACTTCTTTGTGATTGCAGGTTACAGGTTGCAGAAGTGAAAGCTGTGGAGTTGCAGGAGAGCAGTGGAGACTGTCAGAATTATAGATATGAGAAGAAAACTAGGGCTTGGACTTGGTCACTCGCTCCTTACTCCTCTAGATTCTGAAGTGGTGAAATATTTGTGACATTAGGAATAGGTTGCATATATTATTCAAAGATCTCGACAAAAGAAGGTACACTGGACTAGGGTGCTTGCTCATTAGTCCCCAACTTTTCTGCACACCAAACTTCAAAATCTAGTATGTATTTGGTTGTCATTTGGTATCTTTGTGTGCGATCATTTTCTGTAATTTGTTCATTTGTTTACGATTTCACAAAATTAGGGTTTTGAGCATAACTGGACTTAATTGAACAACAAAATCACACAATTCCAATCTTCCCCTATGTTCCAAGTGACAAGAGATCTATAGTAAATTCCTCTACTTGATTTAATGTCCTTGAATGGTTAGTGGTGAAAGGAGGATCATGACAAACCCTTAAAACCATCTTTTCCATGTTTTTCTATTAAACATATTGGTGAACCCATGTTTTTGGACTTTTGGCACCTTTATGAGTGTTGTATTTTAGATTTACATTCATTTCCTTTATTCATTTCATTGTCCATCTTATTGTATTTAAAATATTACAAAAAAAAAATGAAAATTTTAGAAAAATTTGAAAAAAATTGGCATTTTTAGCTTGCATTTTCAAATAATTTGAATTAGTTGGCATTTAATTTCAATAAATATCTATAATTATCATCAGATCTGATTTAAAATACATAAATTCATCATTCACTATTCATTTACATTGCATTTTCATGCTTAATTTGATAAAAATTGCTTAAAATTGTGCATTTTTCCATATAACCTAGTTTTGCATTAGCTAGGGTTTGTAGTCAAAATCTTGTTTTAGATTTTACTACCCTTTCAAAATACTTATTAGGACTAATTTCTAACTATGGTGTTTCATCATAGTGGTTTTCTTGCAAAATTTCATGTCTAGGGTTTGAAAACCTTGCTTTTTCACTAGGTTTTGGCTTTATCATCTCTCTGGAATTACATCATAGGCATGTTGTGAAAGATTTTTCTGCATTAATTTGTTTGTATCAGGGTTATAATCTGCTTCCCCTCCTAAAATTCTTTACAACACCCTTTTTATTAGACCTTTGCATTGAAAATTGGTGAAAAATTGCATATTTTAGTGTATTTTCACTAGGTTTTGAGTTGTCATCATTATAAGATAGCATCAAAGGTGTGTTGTGAAGGGTATTATTGATTTATTGGACTAATATCAGACATATTATTTTCTGCCCCTGATCAATTTCCTTACAACATCTCTTCTTTCAGTTATTTGCATTGAAAAAAATTGAAAAATCAAGCATTTTAGGTCATTTTCACATATAGTTTTGCACTTGTTTCTTGCAAAAGTTTTGAAAGCCTTTTGAAATCTGATTTGGAACTGATTTTAAAACATTCACATGGCACATTCATGTCAATTTTCCATGGTATCTTTGCATGCATTTATCAAAGATCTTGATTTTGACCAATTTTTAACCCTCATGAGTGAACATCCTACGATATTAGAAAGATTAACTGCGTTCATCTCCATGAGTAGCAATGGAAAAGATAATTGTGATAGCACTTCTCCTATATTTACTACATGTGATGATGACATAAACTTGTCTTTTGGTCATTCTTTTAAAAATGATTGTTCCCATGAGGATATACTAGTACAAGACAATGAAATCACTGATACCTTCCCAACAACAAGAGAAACACAACTTTTGCAAGACATCATGCCTCCTAAAACTACAATAGAAGAACAAATATTTCATGATGTTGAGGATCCTATTTCTATGATAACACATGTGACTGATGAGCAAATAAATAAACTTGACAAAGAGTTAGCCAATTTTCAAGCATTTGTTGAAACCAAAAAAATAGCAAAAGAAGCTATACCTGTGATTCACAACATAAGAGAGTTACTAAAATAAGGACAAGATGGTATTAGTGTTGTTCAAGGATTAATGTATATTGTAAAACTAATGTTATGCCACTATATGATCTAGACTATTACACTTCTGTCATGAACACATACCCTCGGGTAGTAGAAGACTTAACACACCACATTGAGAATGATGAGTATAAAAATTCTCTTAATGGAATTGAATCATTAGCTAAAACTTATGCTAATGCGGATGATAATGATACAACACCTAAACTTCTTAATAGAACTTTATCTTTCTTTCATTTCCAATGCTCTCCCTAGCCAAGAAGAAGCATTAGTGAATGCAGAAAGAGAGCCCAAATAACAACAAGCTTATTATGACTACGATGAAACAATTGGAAGGATAGAAGTAGAAGATGACTATTTGAACTATGATCAAATAATTGGTATAATAGAAGTGGACAAGGAAAAAGTTGAGAATTCACTTCATCCACGAAAAATAGAATAGATTTACTCGTCGACAACTGTTAGTTTGGTTGTCCTTACAGGTAAGTATTTCTAACCCTTTACCTCCATGTTGTGTTTCCCCCGTGATGTGTTATGTGTTGTTTAGGCCTCCTAGGATGACCCTTGATTCTCTTGTAAGGTCCAGGATAGTAGGAGACCACCTCTATTGTGACCTTCTTCTATTTGTATCATCATTCTTCTATATTGTTTCTCCTCTATTTTCATTGTTGTGTGTTGTGTCTCATGGACATAGCGTTGCGGTTGGTGACTTGGGGGCACCCTCCTACGTGACTGTTCCTAAGGAACTTGTTTCTCCTCTCTTGATTTATTGTTCACCTTCCTCTTGTGCTTCTATCTAGTGGGTGGATGATGAAAAAACTTATTATACTGATACCAACCTAGTGTCCCTTCAGCAAGAAATCAAAAAAATGGACCTAGTCCATACATGACGATGGGGTTGGAATATATATTATCTGATGCTTGGCTAGTAGAATCACTCCGTGTGATATCTTGATGTTGTCTTATCGCACTAACAAACCATAACAATACTTTTGCTCCATGCACTTTGTTTATCTTTGAATCTCACCTTGGTTACACTCAGTTTTGAGATTTCTATAGTATAGCCCCATGGTTATACTTGATCTTTGAATCCATAGTATAACCTCAGCTCTCTATGTGAATGATCATATGCATTGTTGTTTATCATGATTATATGGATGCTAACACCTTTTCTTGCAGGAAATTGTGTGTTTGTGGGAACATTTGGTGATCGTAAAGTACATGTCACCTCTAGGGGGCATGGGCTTTGTGAGAGCTCGTGTTCCCTTGTGTGTTTTCTTCCTACCTTAACGTGCTTGATATCGGTACATGATATCAACCACCTTAAGGTGGGGGCATATATAAGGTAAGTTGTCTGATTTAGAGGCTAATTAGCAAAGTGTGTTTGTAAAACTTGAATCTACTGCAATCACTTAAGCCCTCTGCAGAGGTGAGATATCGTGTATATCCTTTTATCTTAAGCCCTCTGCGGAGGCGGGGATGGTGTATTACTCGAGGAGAGTGCACATCCTATCATTTTCTAAAACTCCTTTGTGGAGGCTGGGAGCAGATTTGAGACTATCTTAACCCTTAAGCATGTCTTCAACGATTGTTGTGGCAAAGCCCAATCGTCGATGTGTGCCTGTAATGTGCCTGAGATAGTGATAAACCCATAAATAGATACACTCCATCACTTGTCTACCATGTCTTCTTTGTGTCTTCCATGTGTGTGTGTATGGTGTGTTTGTTCCCAAGCATAGTCTAAAGACCAATGGTGATGAGTCCCTCCTATGCTTTGGGATTTGTATGGCGTGCTTGATTTGTATGGGGTGTTTTTTCTCAAGTGTAGTCTTAAAGATTGGTGGTGATGAGTCCCTCCTACAATTTGAGATTTGTTTTGCATGTTTGTTGCCCCATATGCAATTTAAAGACTGGTGGTGATGAGTCCCTCCTGCATTATTGGTAGTGTGTTTACTTTTCTTACACTTGCATCTGCATTTTGTATATGAGAAAAAGAAAAAGAAATAATCACTGCATTCACTGTATTCACTATGTTTTGCATGTCTTCAATGTTGTATTCTCCGTGTTTTGTATGACTGTAACTGTCTTCTCCATATTTTACATGCCTATTACTAGCTTCATTGTGATTGGCATGTCTTCTACGTGCTTGGCATGTTTGTTGTGTTTGTTGATCGTATTTTAATGCATGTATTGGCCTTGCATTTCTACATACATTAAAGTGGGGGTTAAATGCTATGTTGGAAAATGTCCCCTTGGGGGCTTTTCCCTCTTAAGGTTTAGCTCTCGGGTCCTTTAGAATGCATTTAGGTCATCTTCCATGTTAATGGTGACTCTTGATGAGAAAACCGTGAAGTTTCATGGAAAATAGAACCTAGGGGGTGTGCCTGACATAAATCTTGCCTGAAATAAGGGGGGACTTGGGTGCTTGCACCCTAGTCCTACCCTATTTTAGGTCAGGACCTATTTTTGGGTGTCAGTTTTGTGACCGTTATTAGGTCCTATGCTGACATCCTAAGTTTGAATTACAAAATTCTTAGTGGGAATGTTTGCAGTTGCATATATAAGCATGATTAGTGATTCATTTGTAAACTAGATGGGCATTGTGAACTTGTGGCTTTATGTGAAAGTGATTCAAGGTATTCATTGTGTTGCAGAGTAGTATTTGTGTTGTTATCATGTTTGTGATTGCAGATTTGACATCCATCTCCTCATGGCAGGAAGAGCATCTTCCTTCCATGAGATCTACACTACAAGGTGATATCAATTGTATTTTCTATCATTTATCATTTGTATTTTGCCTCTATCCCATAGGGATACACACTCTTTATCTGACAATGGTGTTTGAAAGACTTGAATGTCTCTTCGGGGCTTGACTGAGGCAAGCCTCTAAACACTGCAACCCCAAACCCAATTCTTTGTAATTGCAAGTTACAACTTGTGGAAGTGAAAGAAGTGGAGTTGCAGGAGAGTAGTGTAGACTGTTGGAATTGTAGATCTGAGAAGAAAACTAGGGCTTGGACTTGGGCATCTGCTCATTAGTCCTCCAGATTTTGAAGTGGTGAAATCTCTGTGATAGCAGGAACATGTTGCAGACATTATTCAAAGATCCTGACAAAAGTAGGTACACTGGACTAGGGCACCCACTCATTAGTCCCTGACTTTTCCACACACCAAACTTCAAAATCTGGTATGTATTTGGTTGTCATTTGATATCTCTGTGTGCGATCATTTTCCGTAATTTGTCTGTTTGTTTACGATTTCACGAAATTAGGGTTTTGAGCATAATTGAACTTAATTGAACAACAAAAGCACACAATTCCAATCTTTCCCTATGTTCCATGTGACAGTAGATCTATAGTAGATTCCTCTACTCGATTGAATGTTTAGTGGTGAAAGGAGGATCGTGACAGACCCTTAAAACCATCTTTTCCCTCTTTTTCTATTAAACAAATACTATTTTTAACTTTTAATATAACACTTAGCAAATTTACGGAAGAAAGTAAAATAGACATTTTGTGGGCTTGCATAAAATATTTTTAAAAAGAAAACTAAATTCATATCTATTCTTGAGAGAATCAATAAAGGGGATTAAAAGAAAATTCAAAATAAATGGGGATTTTATGGGTGTTCAATTGACCCCATGTCATGTGCTATGTTTTTTTAGGAATATATATTATGATATTTGTAAATTGTAAAAAGTAAATAAAATAACTTAGGTAATGCTAAGTTCCATATTATGAAAAATTATTTAATTTAATTTTTTTAATATTCCAGCAATATCAAATGATTTATGCATACACCATTAACACGAAGCTAAGCATACAAATTAACAACAAGCCAAAATAATTTTGATTTTGATCAAATTAATTATTAATTTGTAGTTTTTGTAATGTTTATGATTATTATTTTAATATGTCGGCTATATAATTATTTTTAAAATTTGTTTTTGTTAACATGCTCAGGCCATTACACTCCACCTCGTGCTGCCAATGAGGGTTATGCCTCTCAAGTAATAAATCTATATATGAGGTAATTTATAAGACAACAATTCATCGAAAAAAATGTAGCTTTAACCAAATTTTATCCTTTAGAAAGGATTTAAAGAGAAGATACAAGTACTTCATCCTTATATTTAACATATCATATTGTAATAGTTTTGTATACCCATGCCACTTCCTATTTAGTTTTGGGTTCATTTTGACATAGTGACTTAACACAATTATATATCAATAAGTGGCTCACTCTTGCAATAAGTTTCGTTCATGACTCAATCCTTATCCCTATCTATTTCAAATTTATTTTTACCTATTTCTTTATATTCAAACTTATCCCATTCCAATATTAAACATGTTCCTATATATTCACCATTTATTCATCCTTAGTTGCACACACTTTTGCACACCTATTTATGGCCCTAATATCTAAACTTCTTTGTCTTGGGTCAATGTTGAGTGCTTTAGGATGAACCTTGAGTGGCTCAAGATTGATCCTAAATTTAAAATTCTAAATTCTAAATTCTAACTTTCCCTCCTTTTTTCACTAGCTATTATGAGTTGACTTGGTACACATTTGTGTGACTTATTTCTATTTCATGTGATATGAATGGATTTCAAAGTGTTAAATGAACTTGTATAATCATGAACAAATAAGAGAAATTTGAACATAAAAGTGAATTTAGATACATCCACAATTATGGAATAAAGATATGAAGAAATAGAGAAAGAAAAGTGCATTGGAATTCTATATGGGTTTTGAAGTGTCTTGGACTTCTATGTGGGTGTGGTGACATCCACGATAGGTAAACACCTCAAATTTTGGAATTTGAAATGAATATATGCCATTTGGGTTTCCTATGATTCTAGAACTTCCTTTCAAGTTCCAGAAGACTCCATTGTACATCAATTTCAATATACATTTTATATTAGAGGATTTTGTAGAAAATAGAAGATGAAAGCTACAATCATGTGTTGAGACATTCTTCTTGATTAATGGAGGAAAATCGTATGTTGTACCTATTATTCTAGATTGAGGGAAGGGAAAACATTTGTGTATTATATCATCTTTTTCCTTTAAAAGAGTAGTCATATGTTGTATGATCCATTTTATGAGTAATATACTTGAGTAGAGGAGCAATTATCTTTGCCAATTAAGTTTTTCACCCCACATTGTATTTTCCTAGCTCAAATATTGTGTTATGTTGTATAAATTTATTTTCTATGTAGCATAATGTGATATTTTATTCATTAATGGTTGTCATTTAGTTATTAATTAAGTAGCAAAATACAAATTCTTCTAGTTTTCTATTTTCTACAATCATAGTTCTTAAGATCTTATGGGTCAATTAGTATCAGTATAGAAAGTTCTTTAGGGCTTGTTGAGGATTTTAATAACACATAGGATTTTTGTGTATAACCATATCTGTAATTACTTTCAAGGTGTGCAAGTTGTAAATAATCAACCATGAGTAATCCATGAAGAAGAAGAAACTTGAAGATCTCCAAGAAAGCCATGAGGTTGTGTTAGAAGAAGATAGATCGCTTTGGGAAGAAATCCACCATTTGAATGAGAGGTTTGAAGAGTTGCAAGAGAAGGGATGTACTCCTATTAAATCTTCAAGAAGAGGAAGAGGAGTCTACAAAGAAAAGTGGGGCAACCACTTCTCAAGAAGAAGAATAAATTATTAAAAGGATATGCAAGGGCACCTATGAACAAGTTTTATTCAATAATTAGGAAACTAATGATTCTACTTGTAAGTTTGAAGAGAACAATGAGGGTGTAGGTTCAAGATTACTTGCAAGGATGGGATATGGAGAATGAGGAATTGGTTAAAAATGGCCAAGGAATACTCTAGCCCATTGTAGTGGAAAGAAGACCCCCATTTGAGGGACTTGATTATAGAAGCATGGATATCTAGAAATATTAAAGGGTTCTTCACTATGCATGAATCAAGGATAGCTCAAGGGAGATACATAACATGTGTTTGATTGTACTATTGTTGCCCTAGTTCTAGTCATTCTCCTTCAATATCAACATTGTCCTATCCAATTAAACCTTGGTCTATGTCGGTCTTTTATGTGTCCTTTATTGAGTTTTTGTTCCAAGTCAAAAAGTCTTCTTTTCCCTTTATCAACAATCTCGAGCCTTTTCAAACCTTATCATTGAATTTGGTGTTTCTCCAACCTTATGATTTAGCGATGGAGAATTGTGTCTAAGTATTATTCTTTATTATCATCTTTTTATGTATTTTGAGAACCAATCTTATTTCCTTCATTATCGGTGAAACTTCGAGTTTGTGAACTTTGTTGGGAAAACTATCGGTTCGCGACTACCTGATTTCCCGATATATATGCCTTTATTCCACTATAAGTTGTCTTCCCTATTGGCATTTGTTATCTTGTGCAAACTTAACTTATGTTTTATTCTTTGTCTCTTATTTTGCAAGTTTGTGATTTTCTCGATTAAGCAATGCTTTACTTGTGTTAAGTTTGTTTTGTGAAACCGTCTTTGCTTTGCTAATAAAGAGGAAAGTCAAAGTGATCGAGTATCACTCATATTGAAGGTTTGCGAACTTGTAAGTTCACTAATACATGTTATTTCCAATAGAAGATCATGCAAAGTAAATCAGAGAAAAAGATGGTTCGCGAACTTGTTAGTTCGTCGATAAAGAAGTTTGCTACTATTATTCGAAAGATGGTTTGGTTAGCAAAATCAAGATTTTGCCAATGGACCGATCATTGAAATGGTAAAATACGACGACTTGGTTTGTAAAAGGGTGAGTTCACCAATTTTAAAGTTTGATGATGGTTACTTTCGCCGAGAGAGGGAGATACTTGGAAGTTTTTATTGGTTTAGGAAATGATGAAATGGCTAATGCATGAGTGAAAAACATTTATTTCAAAGGCATTTAATGAAACCTTTTTACCCTAATGGCATATATTTTTATTCATTAGTTGCATTTGAATTTTCATTTTCCAAGTATGAAAATTAAATCTAAAATATTTGTCTAAAGGAATCTCCATCTCGATCAAAGAAATCAGAAATTTTAACTTACTACCTCAAGTTTTATAATAAGATCTCTTGCCAACTTACTTAATCGACATATATATTCTAAAAATACAAGCGAACAAAATACTTGTATTTATCTATGATTCATCTTACCTCCTCTAGTGATTTACACCAATTGTATCATCCTCCTCTCCAATGTTATGCCTTGGGCCAAATGGGCATCACAATATCATAAAATCTGTTTCCATATAATGTAACTTGCTGGGCACAGTCTGCTTTATCAAATCTATGCCTCCTAGATTCATAGCATATAATATCAAAATCTCCACACTTTACAAAGTCTTATTCTCCAATGCATGAATAAGGTCCAACACATTTCAAAGGTCTTGCAGTCTCCAGCGCAAGATCAACTATGTCTCACACAGTTTCTTTTATGAGTGACTCCTTCAACAATTATGCAAATTGTGTAACATGCAGAATGGTAGATTACCAGTCACAGTTGTTTCTCTTCATTTTGCAAGTGTTTCTCTCTTTTCTCATGGTGCCATATGCTCTTTCAATCACAAACATAGGATCGATGGTGCTCTGATACCATATGAAACAATAAAATGATTGATAGATATATTTGATAAACTAGAAAAGCCGTTATACAAGGAGAAATATAGTTGAGTAATTGTAACAACATAACCGATGGTCAGTTGAGGTTTAGCATAATCCTTGTCTAAGATAATCTAAACAATGTAATAGAACTGCTACACTAACAATAAGATTATGCTTCAAAGTAGACACAAAATAAACATCGAGAATGGACCTTCTACCAAGATTTGTGACAACATTGATTGCTCCTTTACCAATGACTACTACTGTATCATTATTACCCAATTTTACTTTTGATTTCATAGAACAATCCAAACTTTCAAGCAACTCTTTATTTCCAGTCATGCGATTAATACACCCACTATCTAGAAACCAAGAATCAGTTGACATTTCTTGAGCTACATGACATGTAATAAATAATGTCCCAGAATTAATTTCAGAAAAAATTGCACTTTGTTTTCCTGCATCTTCTTGTTTCTTTCGACATCCATGTACAAGATGACCAATATTTTTGCAATAGTAACATTGAGTGTTGGATTTGTCATACCTTTGAGATGACTGATTATTATAACGCCCTCTAGAGTTGAAACTTTGATTTGTCCTTCCTCCTGGATCTGGACTCTTCCTTCCTTCTCTTTGAAAATTATTTCTGCCTCTTCCCTTGAATCTTGACCTTCCTCTTCTTCTACCAAATAATACTTGTGATTTGAATGCATTCTCCAAAGAAAAAATATTATTTTTGCTTAATCTAGATTCATGAGATAACAATGATCCGAATAAATAATCTATTAATAACTATGATAGATCCTTAGATTCTTCAATTGCAACCACAATCACATCAAACTTGCTAAGCAAACTTCTAAGAACCTTTTCCACAACTTTTTGATTTGATAACTTATCACCATTTGTTCTAATCTGATTAACAATGTTCATTACTTGAGTTGAGAACTGATCTATAGATTTAGAATCCTTCATTTGCAAATTTTTAAAATTCCTCCTAGGGGTTTGTAATTTGACTGCTTTCACTTTGGATGTACCCTGATATGCAGTTTCTAATATTTCACATGCCTTTTTAGATGTTGTTGCTCATGATATCCTAGAAAAGATTGACTCGTCCATAGCTTATTGAATAATACTTAGAGCTCTTCAAAAATTTTCTTCTATTTTCCTTAAGTTCATCTTTTTAATTTCTGGTTAATGCTGCCTCATCTTGTGGTTCTGTAAATCCCTTTTCTATTATTTCCCATAAATCTTGTGAACAAAATAATGTTTTCATTTTTATTACCCAAAAATTATAATTCTTACCTATGAAAATTGGAATATGGGGCTGCAAAAAATTACTGCCTGATGCCATTCCTGCTACAGCGATCCAGGTCTCAAAAAAATTGATTATGAGTTCAGTGGCTTCGCGTGCCTTTACTCCTCTACGAAATTTTCAATACCTTCTGCGATCCTTTCTGTTTGGTGACTTCAACGCTCTACTTTAATCAATGGTTCTGCAGCTTCTTTCTTTAGATCTGAGACTTAGAAACTTGGCAGCTCGCTCCTTTGGTGTCTTCCTCAAAAACAAAATTTGACTTTTGAACCTTGGCAGATTCTGTGTCTTCAATAAAACTCATTAAATTTCCTTGGATCCTTCTTTGATCTGATTTATCTTTAGAGGCTGTGGCTCTTTATTTCCTCCCTCTTCAGTGATCTGCCTTCAAAAACTTGCAAGAGTTCTAAAAATCTATGGCACCCTTAATCTCCTTTTGTCTTTGATTTCCAATGACCTGGCCTGATACTACTTGTTGGTGGACAGAGATGAAAATGCACACTCACGACATATTGTGCTTCAACACAAGAAAATGAATTTCTATTCAACTTAATAAAAATAGTTACATAGTTTCTTTGTTAAACAATAAATGGCAGAAAAATAAAACAGAGATTCAGAAAACAAGAACACAACACAAATTTACAGTGGTTCACCATAAAGGCTATGTCCACTCTCAAGCAGGGTAATATTATTATTCACTATATCAGATACATTACAATACACATCAGCATGCTTTATATAAGAAAGCATTATCCAGAATGTGAAGAGCCAAGAGTCATTGAGGAAAAAACCAAGTGACTGTTGGGTTTCACATTCAACAATCTCCCACTTGAAACTCAACATCTGCTGCTATGAACAATGATATCCCGTACATTTCCATTCCTATCATTACTTTGAAAACAAGCTCACATTGTAAGGCTTTAACCTCAGTTCAGGGACACTCCGTATAAATCTTTTCCAAGCTTTCCAATCAATCGCTACACCTTCCTTTTGCAAAATGTTGTCCATTGCTTTCTTCCCTCTCTTCACCTCTATTTGATCCAAACCAAACAGATCTGCTTCCTCTGCATCTTTCTCAATCCCATTGTCAGACAATGCCTTCATCTCCATAAACTTAGTGTAATCAACCATTCCATCGCTGTCCATAACAACCTGGTGAAACATATTCTAGCAATCTGCAGCCGTCTGTCCTTCCTGCAAACCAAGTGAACACATAACAAACTGTAGGTCCTCTGCAGTTATTAGGCCATCGCCATTCCCATCAAAAACAACAAAAGTCTCTGCCAAATCTAGATCCAAATTTCGATTAGCACCAAATTCAAAGCCTGTTCCACCTGCAATTCCAACAACAAATTCACTGCCAACTTTGATAGTAGTCTTCTTACAAACGGTCTCATCTTCATTCACCTTCAAATTTTCACTTTCATTGCCATTAATTTCATCTGACCTAGGTTCTTTGGCATCAACCTATTCACCATCATCTAACTGATCCCCAAAACTTTCACCGTCAAACATACTAAGAAATTCATTAATAATAGAATTAGTTTCAGCATCTAATTGATCCAAAAAACTTTGCTTGGCAATCCAAATTTCACACAATGATGAATCGTGGCCATTGAACCTTTCAATCTTTCCTTCTTCAATCGACATTGCTCCCACTCAAACTCTCTCCTGCCAAATGATCGAGCACAACCAACTCTGATACCAATTGTTAAATAATAAATGGCAGAAAAATAAAACAAAGATTTAGAAAACAAGAACACAACACAATACAAATTTATAGTGGTTCACCATAAAGGCTACGTCCACTCTCAAGCAGGGCAATATTATTATTCACTGTCTCAGATACATTACAATAGACAACAGCATGCTTTATATAAGCAAGCATTATCCAGAATGTGAAGAGCCAAGAATCATTGAAGGAAAAAACCAAGTGACGGTTAGGTTTCACATTCAACATTTTTAAGATAGAGATATATTTACAAAATCTCTGGAACCTTCTGGAGATTCCTAGACAAGAACAATTTAGAGACATCTCATTACATCATTACTCTTCTAAAGTCTTTTATACTACAGTTTAACAAGTAATTACAATATTAATGTGGGAGTGGGAGAAATTACTAGAAAATTCCAACAACATCAAATGCAAGAATACTTGTTTTTTTCGGTGAGCTGATCGAAAAACATAAAACACATACCAAAAAAATCTTGATCAGAAAACAAAGAAAATGCTCAAGAGTTATGTTTTCCAGGTATTGCCAGAAAGTTGGACATTGTTTTCAACGAGACCTGTGGTTTTGGTTTTTTCATCCTTAACGTGGAACACGCAGGTATAGTGGTATATGATTTATGGGCTCTGGATCTGCACTCCACACAGAAAATGCACTGGATGACTTCAACCACTTCTCCATCATTTTTGGATAGTGACGACTCAGAACATCTTTCAAATTCTCTGTATTGTTTACCCTCGCCAAACCCTCCTTTGTGTATTCTTCCTCGTTGAAATCACTGGTAAAGAAGCGATCTGCCTCCAACCGCCTGCGGTTAATAAAAATATGTTAGTTTCATATAACATTTATAGCTGGATCAAAAGAATATTAAAAATCTAAGGATTCATCACATACCTTGATGCCATTAACACAAAGATGAAGAAAGCCGTTTCGCTGATTGCATAACCTTTAATCTTTTTCTCTGCCATTAACCCAACTAGCAAGTCCAGATTTTCAACATCATCATCATAAACCTCGTGAAGAACTTGGATGGCTTCTTTATCATCAGTAAGGTCTTCCCATTTCGTAATTGCAATCATAAGCATATTTCTTCTGAATTCATTGTATCTTGATACACCCCTTTCTCTCTCACGATAAACTAAGAGCCAAATAAATAAATAATTATTATGAAGATATTCTCTAAAAATATTATTATTAATAACAGCAAACAATTAATGTTATAGTGAAAACTGTTGGTATGTGAAGGCAGTTTATTATATTTCAGTATTGATAAAGAAGTTGACAATGGAAGTGTATAAGGAAGTGTCACTCACAATTCTATTTTTAGAAATGAAAAGATTTGATTAAGTGCATGTTTTTCTCTGGTTATTTAAGTTAATTGAGTTTGAATAAGAATGCATGGTAAAATTCTTAACAGCTAATTTCTTCTGCAATCAATAAAATTATTGAGAGATCTTTGCCCGTGGTTTTTTTCTGGTACATAACCAGATTTTCCACATAAATCTGTGTGTTATTCTGAATTATTTGATTTGTTGCTTTTCTCTGTTTTATTTGTTTTTTTATGCACTGTCAATTTTCTCAAAAAAACCACCAGTTGTTTACATGTGGAATGAAGTCCCACTAAACAATAACCGGTCCGTTATGTTTAATCCTTTCCTGTTAGTTGAGAGGGTTTGTGTGAAATGAAAAGACAATCCTTACTTTCAAGTGCAGCCAAATCTATTGGGTCAGGTCTGTCCTGGCCATCAGGGTCCTGAGCCACAAGGTTTCTCATCCATATGGGGTAGCTCCAAAGACTAAGGGCTCCACTGGATTGATTCCCCATGGATACAATCATCTTTTCATTTCCAACTTCTGATAATTCCCGTTCTCCTTGAATTCCTATTAGCTTCTTCAGGTCCACCCTGTCATAGAATAAATTCATTGTTATCACTAAACATCTAAACTAGAGAATGGGGAGGGCAAGTAAATATCAGGTTATGGGTTGCTATTGTTTCTGTCGATTGTGTGCTGCAAAGCACAGAAATAGTCACATATAAAGAAATAATCAATAAAAAAGGTTATTACAAGTTGACTTATAAAAAAAAGTCATGACAACTTATATGAATAATGTAAATTTATTGAGAGACCTTTGTTCATGGTTTTTTTTTGTACGTAACCAGAATTTCCATATAAATCTGCGTATTGTGCAATTTATTACTTTTTCACTATGTTTATTTCAATTCTACACTACATATTTTTCTAACAATTACAACTTATGTGAATAACGTAAATTCAATGTTCCTAATTTGAATAACGTAAATTCAATGTTCCTAATTTTTTTTTTGGGTTGATTGGACTATGAATAGGGTAAATGAAATAATCTCATATACAAAGAGTGCTTATTAATAGCGAAAAACCAATAGAAACTCACTCTTCCAACACTGGAGCGGTTTTGTTCTCGGTTGGAGTCGCATGAATGTCTCTCATCAGGATGTTGTCTGGCATCAAACTGTGCATTCGATAGACGCTAACAAATTCCTCTGTGAGAGAGTATGGAACACCATGGTTTTGAGGCTTGGCCATGCCAATAAGGCCGCTAAGTAAAGAACTCCCAGTATGACCAAACTTATCCTTCAACGTTTTACCTAGCAGTCCATACCTGCTCATAAAAGTAAAATTTGTTTGGTATCTTCTTTGGAGATTACTTGGTATGATCCAAACTGTAGATGAAAGATCTCTCACACTATTTTTCAGAATCATATGTTTGATTACTTAGGAAACCATATCTTATTGAATCTATTTTTGTTCCAATATATTTTTGCGTATGTAAATTTAACATTATTAAGGAAGTTGTCCTATCAATTTACTCGCATGGCAGCAAGGACAGTGTTTGTTTTAAGGAGCTCAAGTCCAATCAATTGTATGGATCTTGGCAATAATTGCAGTAGTTACTAATCTTGCATGGCGGTACAGTTCGTCATCATCCATGTCATGAATATGACCCTGCATTTATTGCTCTGCTCAATCTTTTTTGTTCTATTAATAGGCCTGTCTAGTTCAGCAATTGATGTGCACAAAGGAAGAGGAGCGACCTAACTACACTACTACATAAAGGGCTGTTTTAAGACAATATTTTAAGACAATATATTTTTAATTTTGAAATCGTCTTAAATTAAGACAATATTAAAAAAAATACTTTTTCTATTTTATTTCCCTCCCTCAACATGTATTTTCATTTTCCCTCCAAGCGGTCCACGGCGGTGATTACATTTTGTTTTCCATCTTCCACAGCCCATTTCGGCGCAACAGTGTATTAATTTGCTCTGCGAACTACGGGATTTTTCAACCTGCGCCATGGAGGTTCTCCTTTTGACTGAGGTATTTTGTGTTTAAAATCATATCTAAGCAAAATTTTCAGAGTTAGGGTTTTATATGAGCAACTTTTATAGATTTAGGGTTTCGGCTTTGTGAATTTTAAAATTCTGGTTCAGGTGTGTTTACAGTAGTGTTGTTCGCATTAACGCACTTCTTCCCTATTTCCTTGCATGTCAGGGTAGATTATTGTTTTCTGGTTAAGAAATAAACGAAGAAGTTCAGTTGTGTTTACATTAGGATTTGTTGCAGGTTTCAACGTTATCACCATTTATTTATTTCCCGTCATGAAAACTATTGATGAAAAATAACATCAATAATAATAATAATAATACCTCCAACACATCGGCTGTGTAGTTAACGAGCATAGACAATGCTCTGCCCCCGACATGGACGTTGGCATCGACATTCAAGTGCTCGTAATGGACTTCAACCTCGGGCAATTTAATCCTGACTCTGAATGAATGAATCCCACAAATGTTAGCAGAGTAAAAGCCAAACCTGGGAAGGATAGAGTGAAAAAATATCGGCAAACCTGTCGATTCTTTTACTTCAAAACCAGTAGTCCTTCCCGTGTGGGTTTTATTTTACAGAGCGCCATTGTACAAGACTTAAATGCTCATACCTAGTTTTCCAATGACTCCATAGCCTCCTCGGGTATCTCATGTTCTTTTGGTGGGATGCCTCCTTCACTATATTTAAGAATAATCTTATAAAAAATCTTGAAGGTTTGTCTGAAATCTCCCATTGCATGTGATACAATCTTCTTAAAATTTTAATTGTATTTTAATTTTAAACCAGACCACTTCTGATGGGCAAGTGTATCAACTCCATTCACCCTTTCCTTCCTCTGAATCTACTGCACATAAGTCAACATACCCCTCTGAGCATAATCTCTAGAAAAAGTATCAAAAACTAGTGAATCAGCATGGAATCCAGCCAGAGTGATGAACTGCCAACAAAATCCCATCTGGGCTATCTGTGGATGAAGTTTTGCATCTGCTCATCACTCATGCGAGCAGCATCCCAATTGAAAGAAGGTAAGAGATTGCAGGCCAACATGATCTCAGGATGCTTGGATTTCACACCTTGTGCAAACTCCTTGCACTCCACCAAATCAGGGCTTGAGGTCTCCATCCAAATGAAGTCTGCAGGGGGAGCAAAGGGTGGACCCCTCTTAACAGCAGCAATCACAGAGCCTTGGAACCTATAAAATCCTTCTCTAGTTCTGGGAAGATCCCAATCCCCAAAAACATTAGAGACCCCCAGTCTTTCAGCCAGCTCTCTGGCCTCAAAATGGGACAGCTTATCAACCTTGTTGAACCACAGATTAATCCTGTTACTCTTCTCCTGCTCTTGGATGTTCATTGTCCTAAGGGCATCCCCTACAACCTCTGAGAACAATTTTAGATTTTCCATACCCATCCATCTGTCTTCCACAGTCTACAAGTCGTTACCAACTTACCAGTCTTGCCATTTGCCATGGCCTCTCCCAACACTACAGCTAGAGGCTTACCCTTGATGACCCCCAAAATAAACGGATGGTCCCTCCCATCAATATTAGTCTGAATCAAGGTAGCAGCCACAACATCAGTTCTAGCCACCAGAACAGTCTCCACACCCATTATATCAAATTGCAATCTAGCAGCCACCAGTCTGTTGATGTGCTATGAAGTGGAAACCAATACCTTCCCTGCCATATGACCACATTTTTTTGTCACCAAGGATTGATCTTCAATGTGCACCCCTGCTGCACCTCTCTCCACAAACAACTTACAAAATTTGATTGTTGCAGTTACACCTCCAAAACCAATATCCCCATCTGCAATGATGGGCTTAAGGTAATCAACATAAGGTGTCCTGGCTCTTTCTTCTCTGCTCATACTCATTCTGGCTTCCTTCTGTTTTTTGTCATGGAACTGCTGAGCAAAGAAGAGGTGCTCTACTTTGTTAGGGACAGTGTCATAGGGATAATCTACCAGATCAGGGCCTGGCTTGTTAGTGGAAGTATGTGTGGAATAGCACTACCAGCCAGAGACATAGATAGAGTCCAAGTATTCGGTCATGACTATTTTTCCTGTGTTTGACAAAAACAACTATGCCCATCTTGAACACAAAATTAACGAGGAAGAGGATTTTTTTACATGCAACGGCATCCCAGTCATTGCAATGTCAACAATGGCCTATGCTACTTCTTTGATAGGAATTATAGGCAATGTCAACAATAAGCCTATGCTGCTTCTTCATATGTGTCATATTTGTCAAATTTATTTGACGAAGCTTAAAATTGTGGATGATATTGGTTTTAGATAGACTACTTACTTTGAGATTAGGGCGATTTTTTTCCTTATTTATAAACGTGTATAACTCTCCCTAGATAGAGATGATTAGCTCTTTTCTTTAGTTCTACGTAATAGGACAAACAAGCTAAGCGAGATGTGGATGCCATTTTCTGTATATATCTGAATTTTTTATTACTACCATGTGCAATGTGTATGGCTTTTTGTTATTGTTATACAAAGAATTACACTGGTTTCCAGATGGCGATGCTGATCATATTTTGAATCATTTTATATAACTTACCATACTCTTAAATATGAAGTTCCTTACAAGAAAATTAGAATATGAGTGCTAATCAGATTTTTAACTTTTGACAAGGAATCCTCATCAATGGCCAATTCCCAGGTCCTTAGATTGATTCTGTGACAAATGACAATATTGTTGTCAATGTCTTCAACAATTTGAGGCAGCCTTTCTTGTTTATTTGGTAATGGAATTTGCATTTGGAAATATGTGTATATTCCATGATTGAAACGTTGATCGAAATTTCTCACAGTGTTTTCAAGCAGCTCTTTTTCTTACTAGGAATGTGAAAACGTTAAATCCTATATATATATAGTTTTCCTATTATACTGTGGGGTAGATTTGAGGTTGATGGCCAAGGTTGAGTAGATAGTACTGTATAATTAGATCATTTTTATATTTTATATAGGCTTTTTTGTCACTGTGTTCTCTAGAGACCTCATAATATTTGCATGAATATTGACAACAATATGAATCTGTGATCTCCATTAAAACCACAAAACTATGAAAAGTTTTGATTAAAGGCTTCATATAGGCCTTCTTGATTTCCTGGTAGTGGGATTCTTGGTGATGGGATTTGAATTAAAATGATGTAAACATGAAAGACAAGGTTTTTTTGATCTATGAGATTATGAGAGAGGCTAATGGAAATAGCCATGTAAAAACCTTTTTGATTTACATTTAAAATCACTCTCTGTGATCTATGATTAATCTGAAGAGAGACTCAATGTTTACTGATATAAACATTCATTGTTTGTCAAATTTTTTTATGTTATACTCAGGAATGGAGTCCAACAATGAAAAAACTCATGGGAAGATGGGGTGCTAGGAACCAACTGCCCAATTCCTCCTGGCAGAAACTTCACCTATAAATTCCAAGTCAAAGATCAGATTGGGAGCTACTACTATTTTCCTTCAACATTGTTCCGCAAGGTAGCTGGAGGATTTGGAGGAATAACCGTTGCAAGCAGGGCTTTAATCCCTGTTCCCTATCCCCCTTCTGATGGAGAGTACACCCTCCTAATTGGAGATTGGTACAAAAGAAATCATTCTGTAAGATAAAACAAAAACTATAACCTCTGAAATTCATTTCGTTTCTGATCTCTCTATTTATTGAATTAATATATGGGGATTCTAATTAGCATTGGGCATCACCAAGAGCTGAGAAGAAGGATTGACGGGAATTCCTTTGGGCATGCCTGATGGTGTTCACATAAATGTGCTTGGTGGCAGCTTCGTACACCCTTCAATGTTGACCCAGGTATTTTTTTGCTCTTTTTTCATCATCTAGGGCAAAGTAGTACATAGGTCAGAGGCAACACCATTTTCCCAGTGATTGTATGCTACTCGAGTGAGGTGATCATCCTCCATGGCATCTACTGCCATTAGGGAAACCAGCTGCCTATAAACCATGCAACTTTATTTTATATTTGGAAAAGGTTGCAAGTTACAGTTTTGCAAAACAAAATCTTAGGTCTCAACTTTCCTGTCCATTGATGGATGTTATATTTATATTTTGCTGGTAAAACTTACAGGCTTAGGATTTCAAACGTGGGGTTGTCAACTTCATTAAATTTCAAGATTCAGGGACACAAGCTGAAGTTGGTAGAAGTGGAAGGATCCCACACAGTTCAAAGTGCTTATGACTCCCTGGACATCCATGTGGGCCAGTCATATACAGTCCTCATTACTACCAACCAAGTTCCACAAGATTATTACATAGTGGCATCCACCCGCTTCATAAAACCAGTTGATATATCACAGCAACAATTCTTTTTGATCCATGCACAAAAATTTCAAACTATGCTTAATTTGAATCTTTTTGAATTGAATGATAACAACAACCACTATATTATTTGGCTAATAAATAAAGCTAGCCAGGAGCAATTTTGAATTCTATTTTTTTTGGTTTATTTGACTATAATGCTTCCTGTTTTGCTAGAGTAATCTGCCACATGGTGATTAGAATCAGATGGTTAAATTGGTAGTTTAAACTTTAGAGGTTTTTTCCTGTGAAGTAGACATAGCTGTCAGGTGGTCTACTGGTATCTGGCCATGTTTACATAAGCCTGCACTCTGAATTCATGTTCAGGGTTTGGATCCTTGATCTGTTTTTTATTTACAAGATATTGGGACCCTGAGTAAATTTCAAGTACCCTTGAATAAAAATTATGGTAAGATTCCCCAAGAAGAGAGAGGATGTCGTATCATAATGCATCTTCTTGTTTGTCTAATGGTTGTGAAATGTTTTTGTATGTGGTATAATATTTTCAAATAGTGAAAAACTAATCAGCAGAGTAACACGCACTATGCATAAGACAATGGATCATTCCCCCTTTTATCCCCTTGTTTAGTGGTGATATTAATGCCTAATAGGATAATGGAAGTTGATTAGATGCTTATTTTCCAGTTTGGTAAAGGAAGTTAATAATTTTACTGTTTCATCATCACTTAATAGATTTCCAACTGCCACACTATTACTTGTGTTCTAGTCACACGAATGAGATGCCTAAACTTTTTTTCTACCATTTTCTATTCTCCAAGTTGATAAAAGCCATATTAATTACATTTTTCTCTAAAAGATCTTTGTAAAATGCCCAGTTACACAATATTATAGGATGTGTGCACTCTGTAATATAGATTCTACCACAAGATGTAATATATAAATGCAGCAGGGGAATATTATATTATGATATTAACTAACTCTTGTCTCCAAAGCATGGAAAATGAAGGAATCTAGAGCTAGAAATTGAATACTTAACAAATCAAACGTTTTATCTTTTTATACAAGATCCTTTTGTAGATTTTGTTAAATTAGTTTCAGGTTGCATGGAATCTAGAATGCTTTCTATGAAATGCTTATTCGGAGATTAACAAAATTTGTTGTCCATGTTTTCTTTCTTGTTGCAGGAATGGCTACACAGTGCTGATTAATTCCTGGAAGCGGAATGACCTTTTGAAGCAATCTGTTTCACACTATGCAGGTTGTAGTAGTGTTGATGGAATAAATGTTGTCTAGAGTGAGATTGAACCACCCTCTGAGACTCTTCAGGCTAATCTTAGGAGAATTGTGCGTCATAAATCTCAAAGCAGTAAAAAATCTGACTTTAGGTTTAACCTGAATGAAGTGGACAACCTCAACAATAGATTTAGGCCAATCTGGGATTTGAGATCAGATGCTTTATTTTCTGTTGATGATGCTGTTATATTTCCTTGCACTTAGTATGGTGGGTTTTGTACCATGCATGCACTGGGTTAAGGTATGCACTGCTTTGTTTGGTTCTTGTTCCTGTGATGGTTAGTATCACTTAGTACACCTCAATAACAGTTGGTAGAGAATCATTGTTCACATTCCTAAGTAGGTCCATGCTTTTTTGTTTTTTACTTTATTGTGTGTTTTTCAAGATCACTTGTTTTTGTATTTAGTTTATGGCAATGTGCTCTATACAGAAAGGTGGGTTTTATACTGCACAAGCATTGGGTTATGCTGTGCACAGTCTTTTGTGGAACTTGTTCTTGTGATCTTTTTTTTTTGTGAATAAGGGCAAACTTTATTCAAATCAAGAAAAGGTGAGAAAGCCCAAACATAGATATACAAAAGACATTGCACCCCTAGACAATCTTAGATTTTCAGTGTACAAGGAAATAAGAAAGCAGACAACAAACTAACATTAGGGGCCAGGTCTAAGTCCTTGGCTGATTTATTACTTGGAACATCATATCACCTTTCAAGAAAAGACCAGATATAAAAATCTAGAAAAGGTTTATCCTTATCCGCTACTTGCAATATCCTCCTCAACATCATTGAAGAATTCTTCTCTCCTTACGTAATATTGGCTATAAAATTTCTCTCATAAAAACATGTGGAGATCCTCCAAGCCTATCTCAGCCATGAGCCATCCTTAGAGCACCCCATACCTCTGGGATTCTTATATTTTGCATTTCTTGCAGATGCATATCTTGGCCGTTATTGGGCTATTTCCATTGGCTCATTTCTCTCATTTAGTGTTAAGTGTTTTATTGTATTGCTGACCATGATTGGTTTGATTATGGATAAAAGGTGGGTTTTTGAAAGGCTAATGAACTGTTATTTTTCACTCTGATCCATGATTTCCCATGTACATGTTGGGGTGTTTTATCTCCATTTGTTTTAAGCTACACCAACACCTTCAACTTTGGTACAGTCTTATTTTCTTAAAGCGAATTAAGATTGAAATATATATGCGATGCTGTAGAATTTACTTTATTTTCTTTTTAATAAAAATGCCTCATTGCTATCTCCAAAAAGAATTAAATGCAACACCTTAAATTCTTAAACTTGAACAACTTTTGAGCATTAAGTTTGAACTATATTTAACTTCAAGAATTCTACCATGTGAGCTCAAATTTTTCCATTTTCTAGATTTTTGTAGTAACTGTGTGTTTGTTTTAGGCAATGATCATTCTAATACTGACGACCATCATACACTCCTTAAGACCACCTCCGTGTAGCTGCCACCTACAAGCTTCGGGATGGTGCGATGCTCCCACCAGGGGACAGTATGCAGTTCTCTATCTTTATTTCACCTTAACGATTGCAGCATCCGGGGGATTAAGATAGAATTCAGGGACTTTTGGAGTAGATCAGTTTGAAAAGGGTACTGCAAAAGGAATGAGACAGATTCAAAGTTACTTCAACTGGTATTATTGTGTGTTGTTCGTTTCAATTGTGATAGCCTCCACTGTGATTGTGTATATTCAATCCAGTGTAAGCTGGGCATTGGGATTTGGGGTTTGTGTGCTACTGATAGGAACATCCATGCTATTTTTCTTCTCGGGGACAAAGTTGTATAATTGTGTGCATCCAGAGGGCAGCCCCTTCACAGGGCTTGCACAAGTGGTAGTGGCGTTCCTTAGAAAAAGGCATCTGCAATTGCCTTCCAACAAAGAGGATTTATACAATGGAGGAAGTAACGAGCCAGGGCTTCCCCTTACATAGCAGCTCAGGTATTTACCTCTGACCTCAACATTTGTTTGCCTCAAGAAATATTTTGAGAAGCAAATATCCAAAAGAGAAGTTTTGCAGTAGTTAAGTAGTAGAGATGACAGAGCCTAACAATTGAAATTTAGATTTTAATAGAATCAAAACTGATAAGAAGTACAAATGAAATGATTAGACTTTTTGACTTGTAAGTAGAGTGTAGTTAGATTCAATACCCCCACAGGGACCCCATATGTTCTGTAAGATAATTGTACGTTTACAGTCCTTGGTCATTGTGGACATTGATATAATTTCTCTACTAATTTTCTATAAAATTTTCTCTAGTGTTTACAATGGCATTTCATCATGTTACTATAATATAACATTAAAGCAGTATCAAAATAAATTGGTCAATGCCCCTCTTCCTCTCTCTATCACTTAACAGGGATAACAAAAGTGCTCTCTATAACCAATGGAGATTCGTTGCCTTCTTTACAAGGTTCAGTTGATGCAGCTATCAACTTTGTGTGGTACCAAACATTTTTTTACTTGTACAGAGGAATTCACTGATGTTCTGTCTGCTTTCCATTTTAAAAAAATTGTTATTTGATATATGTGATAGTGATGTATTTAAGTTCTAATCATGCACTGGTCTTCTATATTTGAAAATTCAGAGTAGATAATGAAAAGTCTGACACGTTCCTCCCACTACCTTAATAAGAATAGGGCACTTAGAAAGTACAAGATAGAGGTCAATTGTCAACAACTGTTTTTTATTTAACCTATTATTGTGCATCAATGTATGTGCTATGATCAAAGGGTTGTAGCTTAGTTGGTTGAGCACAATTCACTAACTTCTAACTTCTTTTGTATTCCAAGGATTGGGCAAATTCTTTAGCGTGATAAGATGTTTTATAATTTTCTAAGGATTCATTAGAATTATTTGATGTACTTGTGTAGGGAATTAGCTCTTTGAGTAGCTTACTAAAAATTGTGGGTCTTTATCTTCATTGCAGTTTTTGACTGTCTGTTATGTGGTTGTCTGCAGTATGTGGAGAGAACTTTGGATGTGCCAGATATTGTTGATGATAGTCATTTGAATCTGCTGGATTGGAGTGACAGCAACATTTTATCGATAGCACTTGGCAATGCAGTCTATTTATGTGATGCAAATAGGAGCACTTCTTCTGAGCTATTGACAGTGCATGATGATGTTGGTCCAATAAGCAGTGTTAATTGGGCACCTGATGGAAGACATATTGCCATTGGATTGACATGGTAGTGTTATGCCATTGAATGCAGCTGAGATCCTTGAAAGTTCATCATGGCCGTGTAGGCTCACTTTCCTTGAATGACACTATTCTTGCAACTGGTGGTAGGGACAGTTCAATAATTATCCATGATGTCCGTATTTGTAATTCCAATATTAAGACATATAGAGACCATGAGCAGGAAGTTTGTGGATTGAGATGGTCCTTATCTGGCCAGCAACTTGCGAGTGGAGGCAACAACAACTTGCTTTGTATCTGGGACAAGAGCATGTCATCCTCTAATGTTAGAAATCAATATCTTCACAGGCATGGTGCCCTTTTCAACACAATCTTTTGGCATTTGGTGGAGGTATAGCAGACCAATCCATTAAGTTCTGGAATACTCTTACAGAAGCATGCCTAAATACCATTGACACCATCTCTTTAGTTTATTCATTGTTGTGGAATAAGCATGAGCGTGAGCTCTTGATTTCACATGGGCAAAGGTGCAACCAATTGACCTTATGGAAATACAGCTGCAAGTATCTAGAGAAGTTGAGAGAAGATTCAGGAGCTTTTCCAGCATTCAAGCAAAGATAAGACCTTTTTCCAGCGACCAAGATAAAGTCAAAAAGTCAGCAACAGTCATGAAGGAGTCATTTAATAGTCTTTGATGCTGTCCTACTTTCTCTCCAATGTAGGATAGCAAAAAAGGAAACTAGGCTCACTTTGTTAGTTCTTGCAAATTTTTGTGGTGTTGTAACTTTTGAAAAGTTCTTCCAGCAAACCATTGTATTGTAACTCAAAAATCAGTCATATTGTGACTGAAAATAGATGTAATTTTCTAGATTTTGAGAACAAATCAGTCATTTTCAGGCATGTACTGTTGTAAAACACCTTTTCAGCAATAAATATATCAGTTTCTTCCTTCAGGGACTTGTTTCTATTGTGCAGCTGTTAATTGATGTTATTTTTGTGATTTCATGCATGAATCCTTGAATATATGTCTTATTTTAGCACCTTTGAATAGGAAAACCACACTGAAAAAATATTTAAAATAAATTGTTTATTTTTTTTAATACATTTTTTCATATTGTCTCTAGAGAGATAATAGTTGGGATTAAAGACTTATTGTCTCTAGAGAGACAATATATCTTTAATCTCAACTATTGTCTCTAAAGAGACAAAAATATTTCTGTTTCATATTGTCTTTATAGAGACAATTTTTTAAGACAATAATTTGAGACACTCGCTTAAAGACAATATTTAAGACAATACACAAGTTTTTTTTGTCTCAAGTTAAGACAATTTACTTAGAAATTGTCTCAAAAATTGTCTTAAACTCCCCCTCTATGTAGTAGTGCTATGTCCAAACAAGTGAAAGAAAGGTTTAATAAATTACCTTGAGCAAGTCACAGATGGAATTATGTTCTTTGACGAATAAGGCTTGGAGCACTGATACTCCAACCCATGAATTATGTACGTCTCCAGAGATCGCAATCCCCTCACTCGAGTGGAGAAGAAGCCCATCCCCCAATTTCAACTTGCCATCTTCGAAAGTTCTCAATTTGGTTGATGTTTCAAAATCGTTTCCATAAATCACACTCCCATTCCTGCATGTAAATTAGAGTCATTTACGTTATAAAGAGTGTGTATCATCCACTTTAATAGTCAAAAGTCAATTTTGGCTAATAAAAACTTTTTTAGTGGATGAGGTGTAAAATTGTTATTGATTATTTGATCATTGAAGTGGATGATATTTAAGTAGAGTGGTCTAGATATATTTAAATATTAACATGTATGAGGGTGATAATATTGAGAATTTCTAAATGGTCTTCTCACCACCAGGCAGTCCTCCTATTAAGGTATCCCTGTTTTATATTGTAGAAACCGGTAGGAACTTCTTTGGTTTCAAAAAAAGTGAATTCCTTTAGTGGGCATTGTTGTGCAACTGTTTGTGGGGCTGTTAATTTTACCTGCAAATACAAATGGTTCATAAAAAAAGAGATCACTAATTCAGAACATATAAAAGAAATATGAGAGACAAATATGGATTTTACTTGTTTGGTTTCTTCCACATGGTCAACCCAGTCATGAATCATGAACTGAATCCAGGAGGCAGCAAGCATTTTAAATTGTTTCCCATTGTCAATCAGTTTTCTTCGTGCAAGCAGCTTGGTTGCAACTACCATGGGGTCTGGCCTCAATATCTGTGTGCAGTTTTAGTAGTTTCCGTTAATAAATTCAGAAACATTTTAGAAATGTCTCCCAAACATTAACAAAATATTGGTACAGTATACATTATGTTTTACAGTTCATGTAGATGATTTAATACTGAATGCAAGAGGCAGCAAGCATGTTTTTGGAAATAATTATGTAAGTATTTTTTATCAGTAATTTAGATAACATTCAGTCATTTAATTTTTGGATATAAGTTTTATTGGAAGAGTTTATACAGTCCATGCACTTGGTTAATGCACTGACTGTTTAAGAGGAAACCCAATTCCCATGTAAAACTAATACATTAACCATAACCCACCCACAATTTACAAACAATAGAACTTATTTTTATAATGAATAAAAATATTTACACAATTATTGCCAAAAACATACAAAATCAAACATAGGCATGCCAACTACCTCCATTAACATATGTGTTAACTTTTCAAGCAAGAAGAAAATGAGCCTAGAGCCATTCCAAGACAAGGTATATTTAAAATAGAAGGCATGTTTTCATAATCACCTTTTCCTGGTGGTGAGAAGGCATCATGTTTCTTCCAAAGAAAGTGCCTTCACTTCCTGCATCTGGATTAAATGGGTCATTATACTTCCCATTGTCTGTTCTATAAGGGTAATCTATTGGATTATTTCTTACACCCACAGGTGTACCTCCCACATTTAAGAGATTATAGCATTGGCGCAAAGCTCTCCTTATCTCCAGATAGAGAAGCCCAAGAAATACAGACAATTTATGCCATGCATACATTTTATCCACAAAGTGTATAATCTGAAAACAAAACAAAATAGGAGAAACATTAAGATTCATTCATCCTACATTAGGATTCCATTGACCCCACATTACGTTCTACACAATTCCTTCGCAAAATGCAAAACAAATTCTATCAGCTTCATAAACATTTCATAATGAACTGAAAATCATGCGATTACCAGGAATATGTTGGAAGAATTAATCTTCCATCAGACAATTTATTGCACCTGCCCCTGTGTTAGAACTTGGAGATCTTCCAAATCAGCTCCAACACCATTTGCACCTGCTCGCATTCAATTCGGTAGGTAAGTTCAAATTTGAAATTTGTTGAGCACCCATTTTCTGGGTATGAGGAAATGAGACAAAAGGAGGGAAAGCTAGTTGACCGTCAGTAGAGGAGATAGAGGGCAGTGAATGCAAGTGAGTTATCCTGCAGGAGCAGAGGAATGTGAAGGAGTAGAATAGCAGAGAGAATAGAAGATTTTGTGTGCAGTAGCACATGGTATAATCAGACAGCTACGGAGTTTCCACAGGCAGCTCCAGAATCAATTTGTGTGCAGCTCCAGTGACTCGAGCAAATTAGAAAACAGAGCAGTAGCTTTGTGTTGTAGTTTGTAAGAAATTTCTATGTAACTTTGAAAGAGGGAAATATAAATATAGATTGCTGTCATTCTGTTTTGTCTCTCTTTTCTGTATGTTTGTTTTATTACTACCCACACACATTGCTGTAGCATTTATTTTTATGCTAGTGGTTTGCCTCCCCTGCTTCCCCCTGTTTGCCAACATTTGGTATCAAAGCCCTATTTTTCTAGGCAGTTAGATTTAAGTGGGTGTTTTATATAAGCCCTAGTTTGTCTAGGCATCATCAGCCTTCTTAGATTTGAGAAGCATCGCAGGTGGGGACAACAAAGGATGGCAGCAACCACCAAACTTTGATGGGCAAAACTATGACATCTGGGCTAAGAAGATGAAGCCTATTCTGGTTGCTAATAACCTATGAGATTTGGTCACCAATGGGTTCATAGACACCACAGACCTAGCAGCCTATGCAGCCCTTTCTAATTCTCAAAGAAACCAGTTGAAGGAAATAAGAATGAAGGATGCAAAAGTCCTCAGTCTAATAGAGGCAGCCTTGATAGAGGCTATTTTCCCCCGCATTGTAGCAGCAAACTACTCAAAACAAGCATGGGAAATATTGCAAAACAACTATAAGGGAACTAATAAGGTGAGATCAGTCAAGCTTCGGTTGTTTAGAAGAGATTTTGAGACCCTTCAGATGAAGGAGAGTGAGTCTATTTCAGACTTTCACACTAGAGTTTCTACCATGCTAAATCAGCTAAGAATAAATGGAGAAACCATGGATGAACAAAGGATTGTTGAAAAAATCCTAAGGAGTCTACCTTCTAGATTTGACCCTATTGTCATAACCATTGAAGAGACAAAGGATCTATCCAAGATGACAGTGGATGAGTTGATGGGCTCTTTACAAAGCCATGAGTAGTAGTTGAATAGATCCGCTCCTTCCCTTGAGTAAGCCTTCAAGGCTCATACCAATGCAAGAGGTAGGGGAAGAGGAAGAAATAACAGAGGTATAGGTCAAAGAGGTAGAGGAAGAAGCAACTCTGGAAGAGGAGTTTCAAACAGCCAAGAAGAGGCAAGTAGCTCATAGCCAAGCTATCAAGAAAAGAAGAAGAACAACAGTTCTAATCAGAGGTATGACAAAAGTAATGTTCAATGCTATTACTGTCATAAGTTTGGTCATTATGCTAGTGAGTGTAGAAAGAAACAATGTGATCATGGAGGCCAAAATGCAAATGTAGCAAATGAGAACAAGGCTAAAAATGAAAATCAGTCTAAAGTGTTTATTGTGTGCAACCTTGCTGAGAAGAGAAGCCCTGAAGTTTGGTATTTGGACAACGGGTGTAGCAACCACATGAGTGGTAATGAAAATTTGTTTGCATCCATTGACAGAAATGTCAAGTTTGAAATCATGATGGGGAAGAGTCAAAAGGTTCCTGTCATAGGAAGAGGCATCATCATAGTCCTTAGCAAGCAAGGTGAGAAAATGCAGATCCAAGATGTCTATTATGCCCCAGGCATAAAACATAACCTATTGAGCATTGGACAGATGATCCAAAATAGTTATAGAATTTTGATGGAAAATAGAGAGTGCACAATATTTGATAAAGGAGGTAGTAAGAAAGGCATTGCAGCAATACAGATGACAAGAAACAAAATATTTCCTCTGTCGCTATCTCCGGCGCCATCTCTAGCGCTATCTATGGTGCACTTCCTAGCACTATCTCCGGCGTTCATAGCAGTGGGACAGCAATATGCCTTTAGGACAATCATCAAAGACCCATCCAAATAGTGGCATTTGAGGTATGGGCATTTAAGTTTTTCTGGTTTGAGTTTATTGTCCAAGAAAGGCATGGTTAGAGGGATACCAAACATTGTAGAGCCCGATGGAAAATGTGAAGCCTACATTTTAGGAAAGCAGCACATGCAACCTTTTCAATCAGGGTATTCTAGAAGGGTAAGAGCACCATTGGAGTTGGTGCATTCAGATTTATGTGGCCCTATGAAGACCCCCACATTAGGTGGGAATGTATATTTCATGACCTTCATAGATGATTACAGTAGAAAAATCTGGATTTTTTTTTGAAGAACAAATCAGAGGCCTTTGAGAAATTCAAGGAGTTTAAGGCATCGGCTGAAAAACAGAGTGGCCGCTATATCAAGGCCCTAAGAACAGATAGAGGGGGAGAGTATATCTTCAAACAATTTCTGAATTTCTGCAGGAATGAAGGCATTTATAAACAGTTCACAACAAGGTATACTCCACAACAAAATGGAGTTGCTGAAAGGAAAAACAGAACCATCACAAAGATGGCAGCAAGCATGCTGAAGGCAAAGGGACTGTCAAATGATTATTGAGGTGAGGCTGTAGCAACATCAGTTTACCTATTGAATAGGTGTCCTACAAAGGCCGTTTGTGATAGGATTCCACAAGAGGCGTGGACAAACAACAAATGAAGTGTTGAACACCTAAGAATCTTCAGGTGTGGCATATGCATTCGTGCCTAAAGAGAAGAGGCAGAAATTTGATGATAGAGGTGAAAAATGCATCTTCACAGGCTATAGTGAAGAGTCAAAAGCCTATAGGCTGTACAATCCCATCACCAAAAAAGGTTGTGATCAGTAGAGATGTTGAGTTCATTGAAAATGAAGCATGGGATGGAATGGTGGACAATACCATAGGTATTTCAGTTACAATACCCCTTGAAGATGAAGAAGCTCCAAAGGACAGCAACTCCTGAGGAACTACGGAGAGTAGCATCTCAGGAAGAAACTACCATAGAGCATTGGAGAATAGCAGCAGCTTCGGAGGTGTTCAGCAAACCAACTCCGGAGGTGGACTGCAACACTGCAGCTCCGGAGATCAGCAGCTCTGGAGATCGTCTAAATAGCAGCTCTGGAGGTCATAACAGCAATAGCTCCAAAGGTTGTTTGAATAGTAGCTCTGGAGGTCAACAGAACAGCAGCTCCAGAGGTCAGTACAGTGGCTCCAGAGGTCAGAATAGCAGCAGATCCGGAGGTAATTCAGACCCCACACTCGCATCATTGATTCCACAGAGGACAAGGAGTGTGAAGGAGATTTATGATAGCACAATGTATGTTGATGATGATGAGAATTTGAATTTTGCATTATCTTCTTCAAATGATCCAATTCACTTTGAAGAAGCTGTGAAAGAAGAGAAATGGTGTAAGGCCATGGATGAGGAGTTGGATGCCATAGAGAGGAATGACACATGGCAGCTAACTGATTTACCCAAGGGTAAACAAGTGATTGGAGTTAAGTGGGTCTATAAGACCAAGTCTACTGCTGAAGGAAAGATTGAAAGACATAAGGCAAGGCTAGTTGTCAAAGGGTACAAACAACAGCCTGGAAGAGATTATGATGAGACGTATGCATTAGTTGCAAGGTTGGAAATAGTTCGGGTAGTCATAGCAATAGCACCCCAACACAAGTGGAAGGTGTTTCAAATGGATGTAAAGTCAGCCTTCTTGAATGGAGTGCTGAAAGAGGAAGTCTATGTGGAGCAGCCACCTGGCTATGAAGTCCCAGGGTAAGAGGACAAGGTATATAGGCTCCGGAAAGCCCTCTATGGGCTGAAACAAGCACCTAGGGCATGGTACAGCAGAATTGACTCATATTTATTGAGCAATGGCTTTAACAAAAGCAGCAGTGAGCCCACTCTTTACATCAAAGCAGCTGAAGGTAAAATTTTGATTGTTGTTTTCTATGTAGATGATCTAATTTTTACTGGCAAGATCTTTTCATTGCTGATTTCAAAGAGGCAATGAAGAATGAGTTTGAGATGACAGACTTAGGTTTGCTAAAGTATTTTCTTGGCAGTGAGGTCAAACAAATAGAGCATGGCATATTTACTTCGCAAACTAACTATGCCAAACAGATTGTGAAAAGATTTAAGATGGAGAACAGTAAACCTACCCCTACACCTACAGCCACAGGTCTGAAATTAAGTAAAGAGGACAGCAGCAGGGAAGTAAACCCAACCCTCTACAAGAGCATGGTTGGAAGCCTCATGTACTTGATAGCAACTAGGCCTAATTTGATGTATGCTGTAAGCCTGATTTCTAGGTTCATGGAGAAGCCTAAGAACACACATTGGCAAGCAGGAAAGAGGATCCTAAGGTATGTGAATGATACAATAGGTTATGGCATCTTGTATGATGTTTCTAATGAGTTTAAGTTGGCTGGTTTCATGGATAGTGATTGGACAGGAAATGTAGATGACTGGAAGAACACATTTGGCTATGTGTTTCACATGGGTTCAGGCGTGATATCATGGGCTTCCAAGAAGCAGCCCATTGTCTCTCTCTCTATAGTAGAAGCTGAGTACATTGCAACAAATGCAGTAGCTTGTCAGGATATTTGGTTGAGGAGGATCCTTGCAGACTTGAATGAGTAGCAAGAAGATGGTACAACCATTCATTGTGACAATGTTTCATCAATAGCCCTGACAAAGAATCCAGTCTTCCATGGACGAAGCAAGCACATTGAGATCCATTATCATTTCATAAGGGAGTTGGTAGAACAAGGAGAGATTAAGTTACAGTATTGCAGATCCAAGCAGCAGCTTGCTAACATTTTTACAAAGGCATTGCCAAAATATTCTTTTAAACACCTAAGAGATAGGCTAGGCATTGTTGACAGCTCTGGAGGTGTTCAGCCCTGGAAAGAGGACAGCTCTAGAGGTGTGCAGTCCTACAAAGAAGGCATCTTTGAAGGTTCAAATCTAGAAAGACAGCAGGAGAGCTCTGTTGATGTGCTTTTATGCACATGCAAACTCAGAATAAAATACTAAGTATTCTATCCTCTCTTGAACAAAGTCTCCCAAAGGCTAAACAATGTGATCCAATGAGACAACTCCAAGGTTCATGATATGTCAGGTCTTGACTTGCAATGGATAGACTCAGTAGTTGATGTGATTTGCTGAAAACTCACAAAGGGACTTACATTGAATATACTCCTTATTCCAATCAAATATGTTATTCTCCTTCTTGTGAAGTGGAACTACCTCTAACCGACTATGAAAAAGAAAATACAAAAGGACAAGGGTTTAGGAAATCTACTCTAAGGATAATGAAACATGTCGAGATAGACAAACTCCCAATGAAACCAAACTCCGTTTCTCCATGAGAACCAACAACTACATGAAGTCGGTGCAATCTTCTAAGGAAACTCAAGGATTTTCATGTTGTAAACTTTCATCTAAACACCCACTGCTGGCGTAGCTTGAACAAGCATCCACAACTGAACTAAAACATATGTGGTTCAGGCTAATTTTGTAAAATGACTTATCAGCGACAAATCATAAAACGTATGAACCAGAAGAATTCATCAAATATCTTTACATATTTTCATTACATCAATGCACTTTTAATCTATTTCTAAGCTACTTGGAAAGGTCTCTCCATCATATTCGAGAATTAGAAACCATGCTAACATTCCATCACCACACAAATCACCATGAGAACCAACAATGAACTTGTATTGATTTTGGAAATGCATTTGCACAACAATTTCATATGTCTCTTTAATGACTTCGAAAAGTCTCCTCTAATCTACCTCTACTCTAACAGCATTTACTCCTACTGCTTGATTCTTGTTCTCCCTCTAATAATCCTCCCTTTACAAATGAGAGAAGTGAGCCCTTTTCTAGGCCTCAAAATTACATCAATGGCCAGGATTGATTTGACAATTGATGGCCCAGATTTTGACAAGGCAATCTATTACAAAAATTTACTATCTTTAGAATATTGAATGCAGATGGATGATGTGGCAGATTATGATTGGATCAATGTTGTGCACGTGCCACCTCAGCGTTGAACAAACTGGTTTGATTTTCTTTGTGTTCATATTGCTCAGAATGTTTTCCTAGATTTTGTCATCTTTGGAAGTAGTCTTCAAATCTTCAAATTTTCACCTCTGGAACTTGGCTGCTTCAAACTTGGAAAACTTGGGAATTTTTTGTCGAATTTCTTGTTGTTGTTGATCATGCAAATGTATAATTTATGGATTCGTGATGAGGTTGCTCATTTCTCTTCTTCATGACTTTCCTAATGATGTCACTGTGCAAGATGCAAGATTCTAGTTCTGGACTCTGGAAGTAGAAAGATGCCCCGTGCGTGAATTCTTGGAGTGAACTACGGATGATAGATTCTCCCTCCCATTGCCATACAAAGTAATATTCTTCGTTCAAATGATGATCTTGATGTGGAAATTCTCCCGTTTGACGATGATATCTTCCTCCATCGAATGCTCTTGAACAAGACTCCTCTATGCATTGAACTTCCCATTTGCAAATTCTTGCCATCCTCTTCCTTGATGTAACTTCCTTGTTTCACGCCTGAGCAGCTGACCATGTGCCGGCTCTTGGCACTCTTCTTCGCATCCATTATTCCCTATATAAGAAACACCTTATGTTAATGAATTGGAGTGATACTTGATAAATACGCAAATAGTGACAACATTCACCACCTAATGCATGTGGGATTAAAAAATAAACTTGACCAGTTTCTTGACAACTCCAACCAACAAACTTATCTCCGACTCGCCTTTTTATATATATTGCAACAATCTGCTTTTTTTTTAAAAACAACATTTGGAAATGCATGATTGAAACAGGTGAATACCCTTTGCATGCTGGCGCCATAGGTTTTAAAGCACAATTTTAGTTGATATTCTAACAATCTCTTTCTTCACCTTGGCAGATTTACCCAATATTCTCAACCTCGAATTTGTGAATACAATCGTGATGGGAAGTGCCAATTTTGAGTTGCATACATCATGTGCATGCCTTGAAGATTTCTTTAGAGCAATCAGTTCCTTAAACAATGAATGATGTTGGAGGATGTGAATTACAAACCTCCATTTATAAGCAGGCTTTGGCGAACTCATCATGCCTTAAAATATGATGCCATTTTAAGAGAGCAACGCGCCTCCATATTCCCGCACTGAGCGGCCTTTCTAAAAGGTCACACATGATATCAAACTTAAAAGATGTGCGATTCTTACAGATGCGCACCTAGCAAACTTATTAAACAGTCTTGTGTGTAATGTTCATAGTGCAGAGGTAGCGTGAAAGAACAATAAGCGAATGTTTTGGCATGCTATGTATAATGTTTGAAATTCCATTTATGTGAAGTGACTGTGAATGCGCGCCCAGGTGGATATAAGGGGTGTTGAATTTTACAAAAGCAAAGTCTATTTACTTGAGCAGACCTTTTAGTTTTAAATGCATGATGCTGAATTTATCACTCCTGCCAATATGCGCTTTAGCCAGTCCTTAGATGTTCTATATTTAGAATCCAAAGATTTGAATGTGAGTATGCAGAATAACAAGCGGATCTAGTGTTCTATGCATAATAACAAATGCTTGGGTGGACTTATCGAATGCCCATGCATAACATGAAACTTGTTGCCTTTGCAAACTGACCACCAACCTCCGCCTTAGCGGACTTTTTAGACCATGGTGCATAACATGGAGAAAAAGATATGCAAAGAGCACCAAAAGGTCTGCTTGAGCGGACATTTTGGGCATGTGTGCATAACACTTGAAAAACAAGATTTACCAAAGGACCACAAAAGTCCGCCGATGAGTATGAATGTGAACTGCAAGAATAAGCAAGAAGTGCTTCAAGGCAGGAAATTTGAAAAGAACATGAATTGTAATGTGAGGACGAAAGTGCATCAAGCCAGACTAGTGGAACCGTCATCTATGAACTGGATAATATGCATTATAAGATTGAGTTAAACATGTGGCAGAGTGGACATTCAAGCATGCTATGTATAATTTGAGGAATGAATTCCACTCAGAATAGACTTTTCAAACCGCCGACTACTAGCGTGAAAGTTGAGGCAGCTACTTAACTTACTACAATTATTTGAGAAAACACAACGTGACTCTGAGTGTGTGTCCAAGCGGATGTTTAGACCAAGCTCACATATGTTAAAAAAGACAAATGCAAGGTTGATTAAAACTAATGTCTAAGCGGTCATTTTCATGTTCTGTGCATGCTCTAAGTGATGCAAAAATGACAGGATGAGTACCAAGGGAAAGAGAAGATACTTGAACGTGCCATGAGTGAATAGAAATTGCACAACCTGCACCTGTGGTTCTTAATGTGCGCTTAGCGGAGGTTTGAAAGTGCTCGACACAACTTGAAATCTCACCCATGTTAAGCAAAATAGAACAAAGGACTACCGCCAAAACAATGCAACCTCAAGCCAAAAGCTCAAAAATTCAAAATTAGAGAGGGGGTCCCCATTTGTAATGGGGCGATGTGTGAATAGGTCACAACAAGCTTCAAAGGTTCAACTCTAGAATGTATGTGCAGCTCCGGAGATGCTCCAGAGATGCAGAAACAGAACTCCGGAGATGCAGGAAGTCAGCTCCGGAGATACAGACAGAACTCCGGAGGTGCTCCGGAGATGCAGAAACAGTGCTCCGGAGATACAGAAAGTCAGCTCCGAAGATGCTCCGGAGATGCAAAAATAGGAAGTCAGCTTCGGAGATGTAGAGGACAGCTCCAGAGATGATGCAAAGTGGCAGAAACAGCTCCGGAGATCTGCTCCGGAAAGGCAAAGGAAAAGGTATAACTCCGGAGATCAGTTCCGAAAAGAAAATTGTAAAATGACATCTGACTTCAGATTAAGGGGGAGTGTTAGAAGAATTAATCTTCCGTCAGACAATTTATTGCACCTGCCCCCGCGTCAGAACCTGGAGATCTTCCAAATCAGCTCCAACACCGTTTGCATCTGCCCGCATTCAATTCGGTAGGTAAGTTCAAATTTGAAATCTTTTGAGTGCCCATTTTCTGGGTATGAGGAAATGAGACAAAAGGAGGGAAAGCTAGTTGACCATCAGTAGAGGAGACAGAGGGCAGTGAATGCAAGTGAGTTATCCTGCAGCAGCAGAAGAATGTGAAGGAGTAGAACAGCAGAGAGAATAGAAGATTTTGTGTGCAGCAGCACATGGTATAATCAGACAACTACGGAGTTTCCACAGGCAGCTCCAGAATCAATTTGTGTGCAGCTCCAGTGACTGGAGCAAATCAGAAAACAGAGCAGCAGCTCTGTGTTGTAGTTTATAAGAAATTTGTATGTAACTTTGAAAGAGGGAAATATAAATATAGATTGTTGTCATTCTGTTTTGTCTCTTTTTTCTGTATGTTTGTTTTATTACTGCCCACACAGATTGCTGTGACATTTGTTTTTATGCCAGTGGTCTGCCTCCCCTGCTTCCCCCTGTTTGCCAACAGAATAGAATCTTGTCTATGAAAGTCATTCTTGTATAAACAGAGTACAGATTCCTGTCAAGCACCTTGGGTGATAAAAAGAAAGGCTTGAGTAAATCAAGCAATGCCATGGTTTAACAAATAAAAATGCAATTCCAGGAGGTAAGGTATTGTCTGTGTGAATAACCAAGAGAAGTTGTTATATTTATAGCGCAGAGGAAGAGTATTCTATTTCTCTCTATGCTGTAGTGTATTGTTTTATGCCCTTTTAACAACTTTTCACGTGCTGCCTCATGGCAGAATCCTATTTCAAGTACTTGGGGGGCAATTTTAATTTTTTAATCGAACATGTTCTAAAATATCATTACAATCCAAAGTCAAATTGTGAACGGATAGTTATCAAACGAATACTTACGGCTTAAATTTCGCAAAAGAATACTTCTGGCTTAAATTTCTTATTCTCCTCTGTTGTCCATCCCATGTTATCATTATTATTATTCTAATAACATTCTGGATTCGGTATATCTCGATCTCATCGCTAGAGGAAGACCTGGCCTTATAGTTCTATGATTCTTTTCCCAAACTATATTGATTCTGTAAAGTTCACGAAAGATAAATTATATAAAATTTTGAGAATAAGATAAAAACTTGGGTAACATGGTAATTTGTACTACGTCTAAGGTCTATGTGCAAAGGGATAGCGCTCAGTCTCATGGTGTATGGTTAGTCATAGGTTCTGCGTACACTGGCGTCGTCAATGTAGCTTTAACGGGAATGAAGCTTGTAAGGTCTTGCTTAGGGACTTATTTTTAGTGTTTTTAATGGTCACAAAGTTTGGAGAGATATTGGCTTTCATTCACTTCTTATACGAAGGAACTTGTTCAAATTCAGAGTACATTTGTAATTAAAAGTATAAGGAAATCTTTACAAACCATCAAACTATAGTTTCTTTCAAATGTAAATGATTTTCGTAATGGGTTATCCACCAATCAAAATTCTATTTGGTCTGCTGTGATCACTTTCGAGAATAGACCTCTTACTAAGATTCTCTAAAGTCATAATTTGAAAATTTTCAATAGAGACATTAAGGCTCTTCTAGATCTTTTCTTAAGGAGCACCTAAAATCTTTTATCTTCGCTTGAAGCCAAATTGAAATACAGATTCACCAATACTGATTTTGAATCCTTTCAAATTGTTTTTGATTCTGCATGCTAGCTCTTTTCAAGATGTTTTATTGATATTCATTTCTTTTTGTATACTAAATCCATGATTTACTCTAATATCCTCATGTAGATACAAGTGCAAGCTAATAAAGTTGCATTTGAGGTGGCTCACCTACAAGTGCTTTTTGAGCATGAGGGTAATCCATCTTGTATGATTACCAAAATTCCATCAAACTCTCCTTCCAATAGGTGTCAATCCCCTCGTTGAGGATGTTAGGGTGGACATAGTCATAATGTCTATTGGCATGATTCTTGTGATTCTCATGCTACTTAACCTCCTTAGCATAGAGATCAAGGTCACAGTGGTCATTGTTGGTCCCAAAATTCCTATTTGCCTTTAGTTTCTTCTTAGTCTCATAGTGCTCTTGGTTGCCAGACAATGACATGCCTCCTCAGCTTGCTTTGGCTAGTTCTCCTTCTAGGAATGGTACTCAACCTTCCCGCGATAAGCATGCTAATAAAGAAGGTGCTCTAATAGGTTGGGATCCAATTCTAGATGGCCAAGACCTTGATGGATGGGGCACGCCTGATGATCACCATCTACCTCCTCCTACAATAAATTTATTGTAGGAGGAGGTAGATGGTATTTTCCTAGCATAAATTGCTTTGGCTAGTTCTCCTTGAACACTGATGCTAATATTGTGTAATGTTGTATAAATTTATTGTAGGAGGAGGTAGATGGTATTTTCCTAGCATAAATTGCTTTGGCTAGTTCTCCTTGAACACTGATGCTAATATTGTGTAATGTTGTATAAATTTATTTTCAAAGTATCATAACATAATAATTTATTCTTTAATGGTGTCACTTAGTTATTAATTAAATAGCAAAATACAAATTCTTCTAGTTTTGTATTTTCTACAAGCATAATTTTTAAGATTTTATGGCTCAATTAGTATCAGAGTAGCAATTACTTTAGGGCTTTTAGAGGATTTTGATAACACATAGGGTTTGTGTGTATAATCATATCTATAATTACTTTCAAGGTGTGCAAGCTATAAAGAATCAACCATGACTAATCCATGAAGAAGAAACTTGATGATCTCCAAGAAAGCCATGAGGTTGTTTCGGAAGAAAATAGATCTCTTTGGGAAGAAATCCACCATTTTAATGAGAGGCTTGAAGAGTTGCAACAATAGTTGCAAGAGAAGGGATGTACTCCTATTAAATGTTCAAGAATAGGAAGAGGAGTCTACAAAGAAAAGTGGGGCAACCACTTCTCAAAAAGAAGAAGAAATTATTGAAAAGATATACAAGGGAACCTATGAACAAGTTTTATTCAATAATTAGGAAAATAACCACTTGTAAGTTTGAAGAGAACACTGAGGGTGTAGGTTCAAGATTACCTGCAAGGATGCGATATGGAGGAGGAGGACTTGGGTAAAAAAAGCCGAGGAATACTCTAGCTCATTATAGTGTAAAGAAGACCTCTATTTGAGGGACTTGGTTATAGAAGGATGGATATAGGAGTAATCTTAAAGGGTTCTTCACTATGCATGAATAAAGGATAGCTCAAGGGAGATACATAATAGGTGTTTGATTGTACTATCTAGAACTATACAACATAGAGACTATACTATAGGTGTGTCAACATCTAGACTATACTATAGTTGTGCCAATGTCCAAACTATATTGTAGTAATGGTAACATCTAGACTGTACCATAGTCACTTCAGTGTTCATAGATAGTGCATAGACTAATACTTAGAGTATTAACTAAATCAGTGAGAGTATAACTTGTAGGATGACTGCAAAGAAAGATCAACAATCTGAGGAAGAAGAGGAGAGGAAAACTCCACCTCAATAGAACAAAGAAGAGATTATGAAAAAGTGGGGAAATTACGCTCTACCTACTTTACCGCTATCTAATCCTAAGAAGATAATTGAGCATGTGAGGTGGGGTATATGCTCACATTAAGGATTGATCAGATTATAAATGTGAGCACATTTAGGATCCATTAATCCACACCTAAACATGCTTGTGTTATATGGCACTCATGTTATAACATGCTTGTGTTATGTCTATCAAAAATGAAAAATAAATAATAGCTACAAGCTACCCTTTCTCATTTTATTATACTAATTGACAACAAAATACTAGTGAAGAAAAGTGTGTTTACATTTCTATCCTAAATCAAATCCATCTCCACCTTGTCAACAATGCCTTGGCATTTAAGAGATAATTCTATATCAATTTTTTGATAATTTTATCAAGATTAGACTATTTTTCTTGCATTATTTTTGATTTGTTAAATTTTTCATTTTAGTCAATCAAAAACCTCCTCCACTTAAAAAACCACCTTCACCTAATCAAATGCATGAAGAAAATGATCTAGAAAAGCATGATGAACAAAACCCCTTTAAACTACTCCTACAATTTCTATGTATCCTCTTGAATCATAAGAAAATATTTTAGAGTAATCTAAAAATAATAAAATTGAGCTTAAAATGTTGATAGAAACCTCAAAAAATTCTAATTCCACATGTACCCACCATGAAGCTCTTGTAACATGACTGGAATCTTTGATGTCTCACATTGATTCTATGGCTGGGCAAATAAATGCCTGGGTGACCTTTAGAGAAAATTGTTGCCAATTTTATGACACATAATTGTCTTATGATATGGTCAAGGAAAAAACCATTACCAAGAAAAATTATGTGCATTATTTAGCAACTAAAAAGCTAATCCACTTTTGGAAACAAGTTGTAAAATATCTCCAGTCCAATAGTGCAACCATGAGCAAATAAAGAACAACTTTTGGGATAGGTGGTGGATGGTGTTTACCTAGACCCCATTTAATAACCATGTGAGATGCCTCAATATTTTTTGAGAAAAGTCTATTGTGATTTTATCCTCAATGAGATCCCTAACTATTTTGATATTCAAAATTTCCAAGGTAGAGGAAAAGAATCTATCCAAGACAAATAGGGGGCACATCATGCACAAGATTAGTTGATTAGATCCCTTGGTCAACCATGTATTCACTATATCATAGTCACAAAAAAATTATGAAGGAGAGCATAGGGGTTCAAACACTCTAGTAAATTATTTCGCTAACACAATATTTGGTTAAACATAACATTCATCTATCCCAAGGTGATGAGGGTGAGTCTTTGAGTTTTAGGTGTCACCACATATTTGTCATGCTTGTGGAGTTGTATGTAGTTATGATTCAGAGGACTCTATGTTGAGGCATAAATAATAAGGTGTATATGTTGATGAAATTTCTCCATAGGTTGAGCAAGACGCTCCACACACCTAGGAGTATGCCACACATGATGAGCCATACTATTCTTCTATGTTGGAGAGAATGGTCATGATAGACACCTTATTAGAGGTGACCTTTGATATTGATCCACATGTAATTTTTAGTGAAGTTATGCAATTTAGTATATTTCCTATTGAATTTTAGAAAATTAACTATGTTAATCTGTTATAAAAGAAAATTAATGAAAAACTTGTGTATTTATTTAAAAAATTTAGGGTCAAATAATGCATTGTATATCCCATGCCACTTCATCACATACTTCTACTATCCTAACAACTCCTCAAGTATAATTGCAATAAATTAGTAAATATAATATGCGTCAAATTATTTTTCATTTATGAATGTTGATCTTAAAATGACAATTTGATGTTGAACAAGTGGATGTTGGACCTTCCACATCCAAACAATATGGTGGTAGTAGTCATTTCTCTAGTTTCACTTAGGCAAGTTTTAGTATTTGTAATCATTTTTACAGATAATGAACTATGTAATATATGTATAGATAATGTTATGTACTTTATTTACATAAGTTTCATTATTTTGGTTAGATAACCTTGTTCTTTTTTTAGTTGATGATTTCATTAGAGACTCCTCCCATCTTCATAGATCACTAGAGATGTGCATTGTTGCAACAATATTATCTTCTATGCCTCTTACATCGGCATGATCCAGTAATGTAAATGCCATTATGAATTTATTGTATTAACTAACATCATTTAGTGAAAATAAATGGCATTCATCTTTACTCTAAAATCATTCTTCATGCTTGCCATAGGAGCAAGTGAGAACTCTAGTTCATGATTTTTTCCCTTAGGTCAAGATGATGAGAAGTAAAGGATGATTGAGAGGGATTATTAGATTGTGGTAAGTGATTGTTAACTTATGTTATTTTATATGACATTTTTTGTATATTAATGTGTACATATTCTTTATTTGTATTAATAGGCAGAGCTACCATCTAGTCTTGAATGTAGGAGGTCTGATTAACAAATGAGAGTTGTCAATTATGAGATTGGTTCTTTATCTTCTTGGCAGGCCAAGAGAGGTCAATTGTTCAGTGAGACTCCATAGTTTTTATGTACCAACATTTTGTTGTTATTCCTTCATGGCTTGTAGGTTTAGATTTGTATTTTGCTAATGTAAATCATTGTATACCTATATGATTTCTTAGATGTAGATATGTATTTTGTTGATGTATATCACTATATGCTTATATGGATTTGTTTATACATTAATTGAATGACTATCAAAGCTACTTCATTCCAGGTTGAGTTACAATGAATTTCTGCACACACCCACTAGTTCTGTTTCAAGCAATTTACATAAATGGTTTGAGTAATAAGGTTTAAAATTAATCATTATTGAGAGTGCTCATAAATGGTTTAAATTGATTTAATGCTTACTTAAAACTTAAGATTGTTTTCATTGTTGGTAGTGATCAAAATTTGATTCTTGTGTGCCCTATCTACTTTAGTTTTCTAATACAATATTGTATATCACATTTATGTATTATATAGAATTCATGAGCTTCTTTTAGTGCTAACTTATCTATGCCTTAGATATCTAGCATGCCAATTTTTTTACTTTGAATCTTCATAGATTTCCTAGCATCATTTTCCATATTTATTAATTTGTGAGAATGAAAGAAACACAATTTTTTTTCCTTGCATAGTTTAATTTGATTTTGTCCATATTTAGTTTTCATTTAAGTATTTTAGATGTCATTAAACATGTATATCTTGTGTGCACATAATAAATTACTAATTTAGCTATGAAACCAAATATCTCGATGTAATTTAATTGTGAGAGCTATATAAACATTAGGGACCACTATTTAACATTTTGATATTTTTGAATAAATTAAGTGCTCATTATGCTATACATCTGCAACCTTCTAAGGCTTATAACTCATTTTTTAGTGCATTTCTAGCCTCACATAGGCTCCAATATTGTTGTCCATGCACATACTAGATTTATTGAAGCTTTAAAGTTATCAAACATAAAGGATTCTATTTGGTATAAGATGGAGACACAAAACTTTTCTATCACCTATACATTTAATTCCATCTCCACATGTCTTAATTGAGGCAAACAAATGTTTGTGTCCTTTTACTTGTTGATTTTATCAATTTGATTATTTATTTATCTTTTGAAGTAGTGTTACAATGAAGTCTTAAAATTTCACTGCCTCTAGTTCAATTCTTCGTTCTAGTAATCATATTTTCAAGTAAGGCCAAAGGGAAAAAAAACTATCTAAAAAATAATGGCTTCTCTTAATTCACATTGCAAAGTAAAATCATGTCAAAAATGAATTTAGTCTTTACACCATCATTGGCATCTACTACTATATCATTGATATTGCTACTATTAAAATGAAATAGAAGCATTATCTGCTTTCCCAATACTTATTTTCTACAATGAAGGATGTATGTAGACTATATATGTTTTTACTAATTCTTGAACCTATATAATCTTTTAAACTATTAAGTGCTTCTCATTGTGATGAATTGAGCTTTAAAATTACCATGAACTATGTAAGTGTAGGCAATTTTTTAAGAATTCCTCCCTTATAATAATGGATAAATGGTGAAAGAAAGTCATGAAGACTAACATGGTAGATGCTTTCATTTCCTTACCACCACTCTGTAAGCAATGCTTCCTTTCATCATAGAAGATCCTTAGAATCATATAATGTTTTCTATGTTATTTTGAAATTCATTTCACCTTCCAATATCCATTTGTAAGAGCTCTATAATATTATTCTGGAGTAGAGTACTTCATAAAAGCACCCTATGCATTATATGTATCTACACAAGCAAATGAACAATATGTTTGTTCTGCTATTTTGTGAGAATTTAATTTTTTTGTTCTATGATTTATAGCCTCATATAATTCAATATAATGAAAAATCTCTCTTAGTTTTGGCAAAGTGAATATAGTTTTCTCATACTAGCACCAAATCAAAAATTGTAAAAAATATCATATAGTTTAGTGCTAGGGTGTAGAATGAGCAATTTTACAGATGGTGAGTCATGGAAATAAACCAAAAAGATTGAACAAATCTAGGTGGGTGGGTTTATGCTAGAGGAGGCCTCATCCTACCTCCCACAACTCTTGAACCCTCCAAGCTACAATAGTTGGATGATGTCTCTTAAGAGCCCTAAGAGCATAAAGTGATAAATTTCGATTGGAAATTATAGGAAGAATATGGCACCTATGAATATTTTGTTTGAACCTATATCTCTAGGTGTTGGGTCAATCTATAAAAGCATCTCCAAGTATTTCTCCCAACTCTTGACAGTTTTAGCATCAACATGTTTTACTGTTAGGGCATAGAACAATCAACTTTACAAATAGTGTGTTGTGGAAAGAATCTAATAGTGCCAACAAATCTAAGTGGGTGATTTTATGCTACAATAGGCCTTGTCCCATCACCCATTAATTTTGAACCTTCTGGGCTATAGTGAACAAATGAGGTCTCTAAAGAGGTTTAAGAGCACAAAAATCATAAACATTGATGAGATAGTACGGGAAGAAAGTGACACCTAAAAATGTTCCATTTGAACCTATAGCTACACATTGGTCATTCTACAAGAACTTTTCTTCGTTTCCTCTAAATCCTAGTAGTTTTATCATAGTGATAGTAAACATAATTTTATAGAAAACATCAATCTACTTTAATGTTAGGGTGTAGAATGAGAAAATTTAGAAATGATGTGTTGTGGAAAGAAAATAATAGTGAAAAGACATTTAGTTGAGTGATTTTATGCTAGAGGAGGCCTCATCCCACAACCCATGTCTTTTAAACCTTCTAGACTACAATAGTTAGAACAGGTCTCTTAAGATCCCTAAGATCATAAAAGTGATAAACATTGATGCAACATGTTGTCACATAGAATTGCACCTAGCTTGGAGAGAGTCCAAGCATTCTAGTGACACAATGGGAATGATCTCAAGGTGTGGTACCTTGCAAGTTGAGATTAGACCTCTAGAGAAGGCTGGTTCCTCATTCTAAGCCTAAAGCTCAGAGAAATCAACTAGACCTAGTGCTAATACTGTAGGGGAAAAGGGTTAGGAAGAAACTGAATAGAAAAGAGGTGATGCACCAGATTTAATGAGTGGTAGTAATCCTGTAAGAGACACAACAATAATCTCAATCACAAGGGAAGGTTCACACAAACTTATAGAACTGATAGAGGCTTCGGGATGAAGACCTAAACTATCAAGGAGCCATTTTACTTATAGAATAGATCACAGTTTCAAGTAAAACATAGAAATTAAAGTATAAGAGAGTCAAAATATTGCGAATATATTGATTATGAAGGCTAGGAACTATTACAATATAAAATAACTTATAGCAGGAAAAGACACAGTATAGCCAATTACATTCATGGGTGGATTAACTAGAAGACAACAAAGGCCAAGCTATAGGCACAGTGAGTCAAATTCTAATAATCCTGCAATTGCACTAAGAGGTCTGACTACAAGGAATTTGGCAGCATAATAGCCCAAAAATTACTCACTCCTTACTACTAAAGATTACAATGCTTATATAGATAAAATTCTTGTGCAGAGGATGCTGAGGTAGGTCCATGGGATTCAAGAACACTAATGCTATCATCAAGGTAGGGATGGTACCCATGCCTTTGGCAGACCTGCTACCCAAGCAATGGTTACCCACACGCAAGAGAGGGGATAGAGCATGTATCATCCCACTACGTAACCTCGAAGGGTAAGAGCCAAAAGGGAACAAGATAATTTTTTTTTGATATAAGTGGACAACACACATATTCGATTGCCAATATGATAGATCGGTAGCATTCATTTTAAACACCAAAGAAAATGTTCCTAATCCCATCTGATAAAAATATGAATCCATAAGCATAAAATACAGGCGGATCCGATACCCACACAGGAATCCGTAAAGAAATAAAGGAACATCACATTTCTTCTCATTAAATACAATGATTACAACTTCTCTTCTAAGAAAGTTCAATTACATAATTGAATATATCATTAGTCAAACAAGATGAACAAGCTCGAGGCATTAAAGTGGTCATTTGGAGTGGCTCTCTACGGGCTCAGAGACTATAAGTGGCTGCCAGGGGAACTAGTAGTAGAGTTATAGTAACAAGTGATAACTAAATTAAAACATTGGGATAAAAACACTAATAAGATAATTAGACCTTGTGCATGGCCTTGAGTGCTTGTAAAGGCTAAGGATGCAACGAGAAGGCCTATCCATTTGCAGGGCGTCGAATCATCCATCTGCAGGGCGTGGATTTGAGCACGATTGAGTCTCCTCGTCTACATGAGAGGAGTACTTGCTCCCGTGTGGTGACATCTCTTCAAGCACACATGATGACACTCCATATGATTACACTCTAGTATTTAGCACCTTAGCAGTTGTGAGTAGTACCCGACCTATGACTTGGATGAGTACACCTATATTATGACTTTGATTGTATGCATTGTTCTCCATGTCTGCTTTGTGTCTGATGTGAGTGTTGGCCATCTTGTATCCCCTTGTTGTTGTTCATCTATTTGGGCCTTGTGACTATCTCTGAGCATGGTGGGGTGGTCTCTTAGGAGTCCACATGGCTGGAAGGCATTGCCACCACCATTGGGGACTAGCGAATAGGGTTTGGAGCACCAATTGGAGATGATCTCTCTTTCCATTACTTTATTCAACTATTGTAACCATTCAATCCTTGTATCATACTCAGGACTATGTTATTATACTTGTATCATATTCTGGAATATATCATTGTAATTGTATATGTAGTAATAATTGAACTCTCTTAGGAGAGAAGTTGTAATAATTATATTTAATGAGAAGAAATGTGATGTTCCTTTATTGCTTTACGGATTCTAGTGTGGGTATCAGATCTACCTGTATTTTATGCTTATGGATTCATGTTTTTATCAGATGGGATTAGGAATATTTGCTTTGGTGTTTAAAATGAATGCTATCAATCTTTCAAATTGGAAACTAAATCAGTGTAGGTTGTCCACTTATGTCAAAAAAAAAAATTATCTTGTCCCCTTTTGGCTCTTACTTTTCAGGGGTCACGTAGCGAGATGTTACAGAGCATTGAAGAAGAGAGCCCAAAAGTTTTCGCTAACCACTAAAAGATCTGCCACTGAGCCACCGAAGTCCCATCACATTGAAGAATCGATCCATTCCTTATGAATTTTGCCTATAGAGTTCACCAAATTGAATGAATGCCTTAGGCGCCACTGGAATGTTTAAAAGATCTAAATTTAAATCAGAGCCATTACATGAACAAACAGCTATAAGATCAGCAGCTCCGATTCATGTTGAATAATACTTTCCTTTTAATTCTTCGTTGAGGTCTGTTGACCTGGCATACATGGCCCTGAGTGTACAGGTGAGTTGTTCCTTTTAATAGCTATTGGCGGGTAAGGGCCTACCCTAAAAGATATTGATGAGAAGGCATGAGCTTGCCATGTGTCAACATATTGTAGCCATGCATAGAATCTTCTTTGCAAGCAAGATTCCCCTGTGACACCGCACTACTATTTGATCTTATACGCTGCAACCCCAGCTCTTCAATCACTCGACACTTGGCACTATTTGCTTCACTCGAATGAGTCATCAGTGTTGTGGCCATAGGCCTCCAACAACTTTATAGTTGTCCTTATTTCACAATTGTGCAAAAGGAACATGACATCAACTTTAGAGGTCTGTAGGCTCACGAAATACTACCATGTGGCACCCACAAGCCTAGAAGGACTTAAGACTTAAGGAATGAAATCGACAGGTGATAAAAGGTAAACCTTAGGACTCGGGGCCAGTCAATTCATGTCATAAAAGGCTCAAGATTGTAACTTAAGTGACCAACAACATAGGCTAGAGAGTCAACAATGGATCATAACATAAAGAAGATGACCGCAAAACCTAGGGCTTAAGGGAAAGGAAAACACTTAGGGTTTAAGGGTTTGGACTATTTGGCTATGAAACAAAATAGGCCAACATTTTGGCAACTTATCAGGGGTGTTTTCCTACTAAACAAATGGAAACCAGTGGCCTTAAACATCCATTGGGCATGGAGTCAAAGTGACTGCAACAAGAATAGAGGAGCTAGAACAACTTGGCATTGCCAAGGCAAAACAAAGCAACAAGCAAGTATGTATCCTCCTAATGTGAGTCTAGCAGATTTCAAAGGAACTTATTGAAAGGAAGCTTAACCTATTTAAAAGATCTCACAACCATGCTAAAGGCAAGGTTTGAGATGAATCCCATTGATTGGGATTGATAGAACCTCTCCATTCAGTCTAGAAAGTTGAAATGCATTAGCCTGCTTGCAACTGGTAATGATATAAGGGCCACTCCATATGGCATCAAACTTTGAATGTCTTCCAACTTTGGCTCTATCTGCTTCCCATTTCAGCACTATATCTCCTTCACTGAATGTTCTGTCAGTAGATTTCTTGTCAAAGGTTCTCTTGACCTGATCTTTGTGGGCTTCAAGGGTCTTCATAGAAGAATCCCTTTTCTCCTTGAGTTCCAACATCTCTACAATTTTAACTATCATGGCATCATTTTCCATTGTTTCTAACTGTTGTGCCAACTCAAGAGAAGGCAACTCTAATGATAGAGGAACCCTTTCTTCCCTTCCATATACAAGCATGAAAGGGGAATTACCTATGGCTCTTTTAGGAGTAATTCTGTCAGCCCAAAGAGCAGTCTTTAACTTGGAGTGCCAAGTTCTTTGATTATCATCCACTATCTTCTTGATGATTCTGATCAGGGTTTTTTTGGTGGACTTGATCAATCCATTTCCTTGAGGATAGTAATTAGATGAGGTCTTCATGTAAACTCCATAATTCAGGGCCCATTTATTGAATTTTGTGCCTACAAAGGCCTTGGCATTATTAGAAATGATGGTGGAAGGCACACCAAACCTTGTAGATACACCCTCAAGGAAGTCCACAATGGATGGTTCTTTGGCATCCCTTAATGTAACTACCTCTATCCACCTAGTGAAATAATTAGTGGCTATGAGAATCCACTTATGGCTAACACTAGAAGGTGGATTAATCACTCCAATGAAGTCTAAACCCCATTGAGAAAAAGGATGATCTATTTGGATTGGATGCAGGGGAAGAACTGCCAGTCTCTGCTTTCTAGCAAATAATGCACATTCTTGACATTTTTTGATACATTTGAATGCATTACTAAATAGACTAGGCCAGTAATAACCAGCCCTCATGATTTTCACAACAATTGTTCTTGGAGAATAATGGCCACCGGCAGGGCCACTATGGAATTATTCTAAGACTCTAGAAGTCTAATCTTGTGTAATACACCTAAGAAGAACTCCATTGATGTATTTTCTAAACAAGACGCCATCAATAATGACATAAGGTATAGATAGGAGTCTAAAATACCTTCTTTTGGTCTGGTCCAATCCATCTAGACATCTACCTAACTATAGGAATGTGACCATGTCATGATACTAGTTAGTTGGAGTGTGAGTCAGCTGGTTGAGCCTACCCTTGTACACATATGGCTTCACTTTTATCTTTCACATCTGCTACCATTTGTTCACATAGACCTTTGCCACGAACCAGCCTGGTAATGTTGATGTTGATGTCATACTCCATTACCTTAGTGATCCACCTTGCTCTCTTTTCATTGATATCTCTACTCAGAAGAAACTCTTTGACCCTAGGGTGGTTCACCATCAATTGAATCTTTTTGTTTGAAAGCATAAGTCTAAACATTTTTAGTGCCTTCACAACAACAAATACCTATTTTTCTATAAAATCATAATTCAGTTCATATTCCTTAAGAGGTTGGCTAAAGACAGCAATGGCTGTTCCAGCTTCTCTTCATTCTGTTGTGTCAAGACAGCTGATATACTCTCTTTGCCTCCAAAGGCATAAAGGATAAAATCCTTCCCATAATTAGGGTTTATGAGTGTGGGAGCTTGTGTGATGGCTTGCTTTATAGTTTCAAAACTATCCCTGTCCTCTTTAGACCATGTGAAGGCAATCTTCTTTAACATAGCTGTGAGGGGTTTTTCTATTAAAGCAAAATTAGGTATGAATCTCCTCACAAAGTTGATCTTTCCCAGAAAGATCTACAAACCTTTCTTATGACTAGGAAGAGGAAGAGCTAGGATAGCACTAGTTTTTTTGGATCAATAGCCAATTGTTAGAATCTAAAAAGATTATTAACCCAGAAAACTAATAAGGTACCCATGTACATAAAATCCCCCCCAAAGAGAAGAAGCCCCCCAGAAGAGAGAAAAGCCCCCCAAATAGAGAGAGAAGAGACCCCCCCAAAGTAGAGAGAGTCAAGACTCCGAGTGAGAGGAAGAAGCCCCCCAGAAGATGAAGCATCCCACACCCCCAACAAAGCTTGCAAATGAAGGAACTTGCTCTTAGTGAAGAGTTTGGTGAAGATATCAACAACCTTCTCAGAAGTTGGATAGTAGCGAAGGTCGATGACATGCCCATGGATGAGCTCCTAGATGTAGTGCACGTGGACCTCAATGTGTTTGGTCCACTGATGATGGACCAGATTCTATGAGATTTGAATGACAATCTGGTTGTCACAAAATATGACTGATGGTCATCTGATCTGGATACCAAAATTAGTGAGAAGGTTTTGAAGCCAAATGGCCTCAGTGGTGGAATTCATAGCCCACTGATACTCAGCCTCAGTAGAAGATAGAGCAATGCCAGACTACTTCTTGCTCGACCAACAAACATGACCTAAACCAAGTGAGAAGCTGTAACCTGAAGTAGACTTGCGATCCTGAGAATCACCTGCCTAATCTGAATCTGTGTAGCCCACCAAGTCAAGCTCAATGCCCACTGCTTAGTGAATCCCAAATTGTGACTACCCTAAATGTAGTGAAGGATCCACTTGGCTGCTTTCTAGTGTAGCTCATGAGGCTCCTGGATGAATCGAGAGACCATGCCTACAGCATATGAAATGTCAAGTCTCGTATGAGTTAGATAAATGAGACTCCCAACAAGTTGTCGATACAAAGTGCCATCAACAAGTGGAGAAGAACACTGAGTCTCAAGTTTGACTCTAGAAAGGAAGGGAGTTAGAGCAGGCCTACAATCAGCCATATGAAACCTTGATAGCAAATCTAGAGCATACTTGGACTCTGTGATGGTGATCCCGGAAGTAGATTAGAAGATCTCAATCCTGAGAAAGTAATGCAACAAGCCCAAGTTAGTCATCAAAAACCTATCATGAAGGGTAGTTTTGACAGCCCCAATGGTGGATGAAGAACTCCCTATGATCAGCAAGTCATCAACATACAGAACTAGAAATAGGAGTGAATCATCCTGCTGCAAAATGTAGACATTGGGATCAGAATGGCATCGAGTGAACCCAATTGATAGAAGGAAGGAGTCCATCTTTGCATACTAGGCCTAAGGAGCCTATTTGAGGCCATAGAGAGACTTCTGAAGATGACACACAAGTGAAGAATCCTAAATGAACCCCTGTGGCTGCTCCATGTAGATCTCCTCCTGAAGGTCACTGTGAAGATTCAAGAAAAGCACTCTTCACATCCAACTGGTGTACTTCCCAATGATTGGCTACAGCAATGGCTAGAACAAGTTGGATGGAGTTCATTCTGGCAACTGGTGCAAAAGTCTCAGAGTAGTCAATCCCAAGAACCTAGGAGAATCCTTTAGTGAGCAAGAGAGCCTTATGCTTATCAACTGACCCATCTGCTGCAAATTTTGTTCGATATATCCACTTACATCGAACAAGTTTTCTTCCCTTAGGAAGAGGGACAAGATCCCAAGTGTGGTTCCTAATCAAGGAACTGTACTCCTCTTACATAGCTGTATCCCACTCAGGATTACTAGAAGCCTCGTGAAAAGGCTGTGGATCTGGGGTAGTAGCAATGAAGACATGTGGAGCATCCTGGAACTGTGAACGAGTCTGCCTGGTGTCTAATGGAGCCCCAACCCAATCACTTGTAGATTGCAAGGTCTATCTAGCCCAAAGTGGACCAGAAGATGGAGAATATGAAGAATCATCAACCTTTGAATGATGATTAGGAGAGGAAGGAGGTGATTCCTTTGAATCGCTCTCAGCATCAGAAGTGGAGGTAAAAGACTGCTCAGGTGAATCTGACTCAAAAGATCTGTCATGTATCCTAAGTGACTCCAATGTCAAAGTAGGAGTTGGAGAAGTTATAGAAAGTGAGCTCGAAGAGCCCTCCTCAAACTGAACACTCCTCTCAATGAACAACTCATGTGTAGTAGGGTGGAACAACCTATAACCATTCACACCATCAGGATAACCTACAAATATGCAAGGTCTACTCCGCGGATCCAAGGCCTTGTGTTTCTCTGTAGGAATGTGGGCCCATGTAGGAGAACCAAAAACTTGAAAGTACTTAACCGATGGTTTCTGACCCTCCAAGCTTCAAAAGCAGAGACTCCCTTCAAGGCTTGGTGAGGAACACGGTTCTGGATATAACATGCACAGTTAATGGCCTCTATCTAATACTATGGTGCAAGAGATCTGGAGTGAATCATGCAGTTCACCATTTCATTTAAGGACCTATTCTTTTGTTCTGCAACACCATTCTGCTGAGGATTGTATGGAATTGAATGTTGCAAATCAATCCCCTCTAAAGTGTAAAACCTCTCAAACTAATGGTTGACATACTCACCACCATTGTTAGTGCACAAAACTTTGATGGCTTTCACGGATTGCTTCTCTACAATAGTTTTAAAGTCCTAAAAATGATCAAATACCTTTGACTTCTGTTTGAGAAAGTACATCCATGTATATCAAGAAAAGTCATCAATGAATTTGAGGACATACCGGGCCCTGCTGAATGAAGGAGGCTAGAATGGACTAGCCAAATCACTATGAACTAACTCTAGTATCTGTGAAGCTCTCCATGCCTTACCTTTGTCAAACTTTTCCTTAGGATGCTTACCAAGAATGCAGCCTTGGTAAACACCACCTAAAAATTGAACTAAAGGCAACCCTATGACCATGCTCTGCTGGTTGAGCTGCTGCAAGTAGATGGCCAAACCACTCATGCCATAATCTACTCACATTATCAGAATGAGTGAGCAAAATAGTTGAAGGAGGATCAGGAACAAAGTGAGAAAATAGATAGAGCTGTGATTGATGTTCTACTCTCCCAACTGCAACTGTAGAACCACTATGCAACTCAGGAATCTCAAGTGAATCAGGAGTAAACTCAACCCGCTTGCCTGAACCTGTGTGAGTGATCTGATATAGTGACAGGAGATTAGTTGATAATGAGGGCACACAAAGAACATCATGGAATGTTCTATCCCCCACATCAATAGAGCCTCTTCCACACACCTCAATAGGAGTGTCATCACCCATCAAAATAGAAGGCATAGTACACGGCTCCAAAGATGCAAGTTCTTCCTTAGATGAAGCCATGTGGTGTGAAGCACCCGAATCAAGAACCCAAGTGGATGGTGAAGAAGCAACTACTACAAGGGCCTTGTCCTTTCCTTTCCCCTTGCTATTTTCTTTTGCCTTGTTAGACCCCTCATTAGAACTCTGTTTGATAGATTCAAGAACACTGCTATTATTCTTCTCAAGAATGTGTGTCAAGTGATTAATTTGTTTCTTCAGACATTTATGTTTATCATGACTGGGTCTTTTACAATAGGCACATTGGACCTTCTCTTTCTTAGGCTTGTCACCCTTGGAAGATTGGGTCTCTTGAGTTGCTTTTGAAGCAACTGGTATCTGATCCTTTGTCTCCTTGCTATTCTTTTGTTTCTTATCCTTATTCTTGTTGTTACTATTTTGTCCTTTTTGTTCTTTGGGCCTTGGTTGGCAGCCAGGGTATGTGAGTTAGAGGACTTAAGAGTGCCCATCTAGATTAGCTTATCCTATTCTCAAGTGAGAGAGATAGTAAAATAATCTAAAGATGGCATGGTGAATTGAGTACCAAGTGCACCCTTAGTAGCATAGAAGGTAGAAACAAACACAAAATATTTTAAACTTAGCTTAGAGAGAATACAGAGAATTAGTTGTTCATCTTTCTTTTCAATTCCACATTGTTTTAATTGCAGCCTTAGTGACTTCAATTTTGTGAAGAAATCCTGGATTGTGTTGAAATTGCCTAGACTTAAACTAATTAGTTCATTTTCCAACATATGACCCCTCATTGAATCTTGTGTTCCAAATAGTGTTTCTAGCTTTGTCCAGATTTCATTTGGTGAATTCAAAGACTCAATGTGAAAGACCAAATCAGGAGAAACTGACAAACACAACGTTCCATATGCCTCATCACATTTGTTAAACCACTTAGGCTTATCTTCATCTTTAGCAGGTTTAGTTTCAAGTTCCATAGTTATCCTATGTAATCTAGCTTTTCTTAAGTGAATTTCCATGCGTGATTTCCACTCAAAATAGTTGTATGGAGTTAGGATGGGCACAATTATTTGATCCATTATGAAGAAATGCAAAAAGTAAATGCCGAAAAGAAGAGAATACCACCAAGACAACCCCCCCTTTTCACTCAATCAAAGAACCCCCCCAAAGAAAAATAATTTTGGCACTTTAAAATTAGTGCATTTACAACTGCTACTAGCAAGAAATACTTAGTGGTCTTGGTCTCAATGCATTACAAAACCCTTACAAATTGGGTGTATGCTGAAAGTATGATACTGAAACTCTACCAAGCAAAACTAACAACACCACTGTGATCTACTTGAAAATCATGCACTTTCAAAAAAAGAATCGCCTCGATACAAGGTCGTATGTAAAAGTTATGATCCTCCGAAGTTCCAAAAAGTGAGAACTGAGCAGTGTCACCTGTGAGAATTTGCAATTTCTAGGAACACTAGGCACCAGAATCAAGAATCATCTGAACCACTGTGAAGAGCGTGGAAAAATAACCAAAGTCAAAAAATGAAGCTTAGGAAAAGGAGCCAATATGAGCTAGAACGGAGCCTCCGAAGTTCAGCATAAAAAATGAAAACTCCAACTGTGAAGGGGTCTTTGGGTAAAAATAGCCTCCCGCCAAAAGTGCTGCTAAAATTAGTGGCCCGCCAAATGTAGAAGTCACTGCCAAAAATAATGATTCCTCCAGCCAAGTGTAAAAACACAGTTAAAAATAGTTAGGCCTAAAATAGCAAAATCTACCAACTATAACAATATGCCAAAATTACATGCCAAAAAGGCAATACTAGCACGTAGGCCAATGTAAAGGAGTAGAGAAAAAAATTCCAGAAAAGGGCACAAAGACCGAGGCTGAGGAAGGCTTCAAAGGCCGAACACAATTTTTTAATGGCGGAGGAATTTTTTTGAAATTTTTTTGAAGGGCCTAAAAAGGCTAAAAGCAGGAATTGGTGCGAGGGCCTACAACCTCACCCACGGCCTCCTTAAGAAAGGGGCTCTACACAACCATGTGAAAGGCTTGTGTAGGATTTACAAGGCTTATGTAGCCTTAAGAAAGGGGCCAAAGCCTCTAAAATTTTGTTTTTTAATTTTTTTTTTGGAAAATTTTTAATATTTTATAAATTTTTTTAATGATTTTTTATTTTTGTAAAAAAACACAAAACCCTGTATACTTTTTGGAATTTTTTTTTCAGGGAAAACAAAAACTTGTAGGAATTACATAATTTTTACAAAGACCCTGCTCCGAAATGCGTGCTAGGGGGCCAAAAATGGTCTCCGACAAAAAAATTTACCTTTCGAACTCTCCGCACCAAAACTAGGCAAACTATATGTCAAAATTCATCTGCAAGGCCTCTCGGATGCAATGACAGTGTCCTTTTGGCCTAAAAATGCTCCGATTGAAAGTTGATTTTTAGATTTGAGCTGAAAACCCTAGTTCTGCAATTGTGTCAAACGATCTCCAGTTTTGGTGAAATGAAAGCTAAACTTGACTTTATCGAGCCTCATGGACATGTTGGAACAACCATAAATGCCGCTAGTATAACTAGAAACGCTGCAATCACCTAGATATCACAAAACATATATGCACAGCCCAGAGATTAGAATGTTTCCGTCAAACTTTTCTGATTCTCCAGATCATCCGAAGATGCAAGAGAAGAGCATACTAGGTTTTTCAAAAAACTGCAATAAGCTTAATTAGCCCCCCCTGAATCTCTCAAATATGGAAACTAAAATCTAATCTTGCACATAGAAAATCTTTGATACCATGTTAGAATCTGAAAAGATTATTAACCCAGAAAACTAGTGCAAAAGAATAGATATCTAAACTATGAATGCAAATAATATGAAATCAAAATAGTAACATAGAGTTACTCTGCAATAGAGTAATGCAAATTCTAGAAGCAAAATAGCATTAAGAGAATGTAAAAGTGAAAGATACAAAATACAAGCCAGGTAGCATGCTTATATAGACCAAGGAGAGGGAGGAGGTGGCAACACCAACCAATTAGGAGCAACCATCTATCGGACTAAAGATAACAAAGTATCTTCCCAAGATAGCTAATGGATGGTCACATGTAGGAAGGTGACACCTCATAACCACTCACCTAAATAAACATGCTTTATTAACCTAAGCGAGATTAAAATAAGTGTAGGAAAAACCTAGGAATATAGGGAAAAAATAAATAACCCAACTAGGAAATAAAAACCTACACTAACACCAATCCTTCTTTGGAAACCACATGCCCTAGCAGCTTGCCCTCTGGGATAGAAAATACACATTTCTTAGGATTCAATGATATCCCAAATTCTTAGCATCTTTCAAACACCTTTCTTGAATGACCCAAATGGTTAGCTGCATGCTTGGAATACACCATCAAATCATCAAGATAAACTAGAATAATATCATTAATTAGGACTTTAAAGGGCAAATCCATTGCTTTTTGAAATGTTTCTCTAGCATTTATCAATCCAAATGGTATTTTTTGATAAGCTAAAGTACCCCATTTGGTTGTAAAGGTTGTCTTATATTGTTCTGATTCTTTTACAAGAATCTGATTATAGCCTGACTAGCCATCTAGGAGTGAAAAACTTTCAGCACCTGCTACTGTTTGTAAAATTTGCTCCATGGAAGGAAGTGGATAGTGATCCTTAAGTGAGGCCTTGTTCAAGTATCTAAAGTCCACACACAATCTAATTTCCCCATTCTTCTTCCTAGCTGGAACTAAGTTGGCTACCCAAGAGGAGTGCTTAATGGGATAAATGATCTTAGCCTCTATGAGTTTGGATAGTTCTTTTCTCGTTAATGGATCTATCTTTGGATTGACTGGCTTTTGTTTTTGGTAGACATGCTTGGCATTAGGGTCTAGGTCAATAGTATGTTGGATTACACCAGGATCAAAGCATTTTAAATCCCTATAATCCCAAGCTATCAAATCATTAAATTCATTACAAAGCTCAATGAAACCTTGTTTCTTAGCTTGACTACATACCTTGCCATGTTTTAGAAATTTGCCCTGTGCAATCTCCACTTCTTCATAGTCCTATTTTTTAACTGTCATGTTCATTTTTTCTCTCTTTGGCTGATCATCAACACCAAATATGCTCTCCAAAGTGATCAATCCTCTAGGTAACTTATTGGTCTTTAGCTGGATCACCTAGTCACCATATTGCTCTTGCAATACTGACTAATTTTGGGTAGCGAACTCTGCCTCATCTTGCAAGAAATTCACAATTTGCTGGTCACTTTCAAACACTTTCTAGGTTATCACATTGTCAGGCACAACAAGCCTAAAAACAACCTTTACATGCTGATTTGAAACTTGTTTGATGTTCTGAGGAATATCAAATTGGGCACCAACTATAGCTAACCTATCAGCATCCTTGTTTCACTGTCTAGAAACTGCTTAAATATTGAAGGCATCAAAGTCTTCAATCAGGTCATAGATCCTATGTTTGTATGACTTTAGTAAGTCATTCTTTGAAGCACTTAGTTTTTTGATTTGGTGGACAACCAGTTCACTGTCACCAAATACTTGTAAACTTTTTATTCCTCTTTTTTGTGCCAACTATATGCCCTGAATTAAGGCTTCATACTTAGCTACATTGTTAGTACATCTAAACTACAATATGAATGGAGAGAAATAACTTTCCTTTTGGGGTGAAATTAGTACAACCCCAACACCTGCTCCATTTTTTCTTCTAGAGACATCAAAGTACATCTGCCATATCCCACTTGGGTCAGCTTTTTCCTTTTCAAGATTAGGGATGGTGTCGTCTTCCTCATGGATATAATAAGTACCCAACCTTGTATCCTCTATGTGATCAGGAGTGTTAAATTGAAAGCAATTAGCCCACTCATTTAGTAGTATATCAGGTATCTCCTCCACAGGCATGGTAGCTTCATGCCTACTACTATCATCTTCTTCTAACTCATGTATTCTACAATTCATGCTATTTGGGTTAGGAGAGTAGGGCTCTATATGGTCATTTGCAATAGGCTCAGCCCTAATGGTCACTTTGGTATCATATCTAGTTCTAAACAACATGTGAGACCAATCAGAAGATAAGTACCCACCTATCTCAGCAGTGAAATCCCTAGATAAGCATATACTGAAGTATGCAGGGAGATCTATAACAGATATATCTTGTAAAACAAAACGACCAGGGCATGCATGTAGGGTGAGTTATAGACCTTTGAAAACCCCTACCGTCTTCACAACAGTACAATCTAATTGTACAACTCCTTTGTTCACAGGCTCATACTCTATACCCAACCTATCAGCAATACTTTTAGGCATAACAGAGGTACTCACCCCAGAATCTATCATATAGTTATGCAACAATTTATCATCTATGATTATGGAAACATAAAAAGGAGGGGGCTTACTAGCTTTGCTTGTACTTACTTCCTCCTTGGGATGATATAGGGTTGCTAGGGTAGCAGTCTTTTCCTTTGCCAACTCCACCTTAAGCTGATTGAACTCTGTTAGGGCCTCCTAAAGAAGATTCCTTTGGGTTGGAATTAGCAAAGCATCCCATATAGAGACATTCAAATTTGTCTTCTTCATCTGGTCCACAATACTAAAAGGTATTTGATTACCCTTCGGAGGTGTTTTAGTGACAACTAAGTCACTCTTTGCTCGCTGATTGGATTGGGGCTGTGTTGTTGGTACTGTATATGCCTTTTCAGCTGTCTGATTTGCTTTCCTTGAAGGAATCTCAAGCACTTTCTCCTTTGCTATGATTGTTGGGGACACCTTAGGTATAGGAGTATGGACAACTGTGGGTACTAAAGTATCTTCAGTAGCTCTCCTCTTTGCCCTTGTATTTAATGCTATAGGGCTAGCACCTTGATTAACTCCACAATAGTCATTAGGAGTCCAATTCATCAAGGTAGTATTATCCTGCATCTATTCTTGACTCCCAACCATTCTTTGATTGGTATTGCTTTGCTGCTTTGAACTTGTTGGTTGTTCTTGCACTATCAGAGCATGACTAAAATGTCTATTCTAACACAAATATTGGTCATGTGGCTAGTTGCAAGGGTAACACTAGTCACTGTCTTGGGCTAGGTTGTTCTGAATTGGCACAAGGGGCCCTGAAGTGCTTGCTGCATTAGGATTAACAACATTTAAGGGTCTGACATAACTAGGTTGCCCTTGCCTTTGCATGTTACCCTAGTATGGTGGCATGTTATGTTGATAACCCTGATTGAAGGGTTGATATGTCTGGTTGGAGGGCTGATAAGGCCTGTTTGATTGTGTATTTTGTCTCTTTAGTGCCACTAACTCATTAGCAACACTTTGCAATAGTCTTTTGACCTCTTGTAGTTCATTTGGGGGCACAGATAAAGGAGCTGTGGAGGTGGTTACTATAGGAATTGGAGCCACAATAGGCTGAATAGTAGGAGCCTCTAGAAATATAGGCATGGGTAGCCTTGGAGCAATCTTTCCTGCCTGAAATAGGCAATTTTCTACCCTTATAGTTGTATCATAGGCATCAGGTAATATAGTCCCACCCATGGACTAAATCATGACAGCAATATCTAGATTCAAAGACCTTAGGTAGTAGATAAATGCCGTGTTTGGAGAGGGCTTTACTAAAAAGGAGATTCTATCCCATGTCTTCTGAAATCTGTACTTGAAATCCACCATATATTCATGTGGAGCTCTCTTGATTGTAGCTAATTGTTTCATAAGTGACAAATGGTCACTCCTATCTTCAAAGTGTTGGCACAGTTTAGTGCCTAAATCATCCTAGTTGTGTATAGAGTTGGCTTGAAGACCCCTGTACCACTGCAAGGCCTTCCCTTTGAATGAAGAAGCTAGTAATCTCATAGCCACATTGTTAGCAGTGACATTGTGGACAGAGCAGACACTAGCAACATCTTGAATGTGCTCAACAGGAGTAGTAGAATCTTCACTGGTAAAGAGCAGGATAGCCTTTAAGGCTGATGTAGGTGTATCATCATATTGAGCTAGGTTTAGAGGACTACCCCCATTAGAAGAAAAAAATGGAATATTTCTAGCCATGTTAGGTATATTCAAATTAATCATTGGTATATGTAGGGTTCTCCCTGAATACTGAAACCTAACTTAAAAATTGACTAGGGGAGGAGTAGACTGGGCTCTTTAATGGTATGAGTTATTACTTCTATTTTCTCTCATAGGGGATATAGACTATCTACTTCTTCTTCTTCTTCTATCAGTAAAAGAGAGTTCTATGAATTATAAATTACCTCTATAAGATGACCTTGTCTGCACTCTAGGCATGAAATGTTGAATCGTTGTGTAGGAACTAGATCAGCAAAGTCACCAGGTGTCTATTGAATGCTTTCATAGTAGAAAATGAACCAAGAATGGCACTAGAATCTTTAGTCTAGCTCTCACTCAGAGCAGAGAGTCCCATCGGGCATGCTAGAAACTGTTGTTACATAGAATTGCACCCAACTTGGAGAGAGTCCAAGTATTCTAATGACACAATGGGAATGATCTCAAGGTGTGGGACCTTGCAAGTTGAGATCAGACCTCCAGAGAAGGTTGGTTCCTCATTCTAAGCCTAAAGATTAGAGAAATCAACTAAACCTAGTGCTAATGCTGCAAGGTAAAAGGGTTAGGAAGAAACTAAATGGAAAAGAGGTGATGCACTAGATTTAATGAGTGGTAGTAATCCTGGAAGAGACACAACAATAATCTCAATCACAAGGGAAGGTTCACATAGACTTATAGAACTAATTGAGGCTTCAGGATGAAGACCTAACCTATCAAGGAGCCATTTTACTCACATAATAGATCATAGTTTCAAGTAAAACATAGAAATCAAAGCATTAGAGAGGCAAAATATTGTGAATATATTGATTATGAAGGCTAGGAACTATTACAATACAAAATAACTTATAGTAGGAAAAGACATAGTATAATCAATTACATTCATGAGTGGATTAACCGGAAGACAACAGAGGCTAGGCTATAGGCACAATGAGTCAAATTCTAATAATCCTATAATTGCACTAAGAGGTCTGACTACAAGGAATTTGGTAGCATAATAGCCCAGAAATTACTCACTCCTTACTACTAAAGATTACAATGCTTATATAGATCAAATTCTTGTGCAAAGGGTGTTGAGGTAGGTCCATGAGATTCAAGAACATTATTGCTATCATCAATGTCAGGATGGAATCCATGCCTCTGGCGGACTTGCTACCTAAGGAATGGTTGCCCACACACAAGAGAGAAGATAGAACATTGAAGAGATCCCAAAGTCATCACCAACCACTGAAAGATCTGCAACCGAGCCATCGAAGTCTCTTCTCAGTGAAGAATCAGGCCATTCCTTATGAATTTTGCCTGTAGAGCTCACCAACTCGAATGAATGCCTTAGACACCATTGAGATGTTTAAAAGATTTGAATTTAAATTGGAGCTGTTGGATGAACAAACAATTATAAGATCGACAGCTCTAATTTGTGCTACATAACACTTTCCTTTTAATTCTTTATGGAGGCCTGTTGACTTGACATATGTGGTGCTGAGTGCACAGGTGAGTCATTCCTTTTAATAGCTGTCAGTGGGTAAGGGTCCACCCTAAAAGATCCTAAAGTGAAGGTGCAAGCTTGCCATGTGTCAACATCTCGTGACTGTGCATAGAATCTTCTCTGCAAGCAAGATTCCCCTATGACATCGTGCTATCGTCTGATCTTATACGCTGCAGCCCCACCTCTTCAATCCATTGACACTTGGTGCTATCTACTTCACCTGATTGAGTCATTGGTCCTGTGGCCATAAGCCCCCAATAACTTTATAGTTGTCCTCATTTCACAGCTGTGTGGAAGGAACGTGACGTTAGCTTTAGCGGTCTGTAGGCTCATGAAACACTGCCATGTGGTACCCTTGGGCCTAGAAGGACTTAAGACTTAAGGAATGATGTCGACGGGTGATAAAAGATAAACCTTAGGACTTGGGGCCAATCAATTCATGTTATAAAAGGCTCAAGGTTGTAACTTAAGTGACCGGCAACCTAGGCTAGAAAGTCAACAATGGATCATAACATAAAGAAGATGACTGCAAAACCTAGGGCTTAAGGGAAAGGAAAACACTTAGGGTTTAAGGGTTTGGACTATTTGGTTGTGAAACAAAATAGGTGAACAAAACAATATGGGAAGACCATGGCACGTATGAATGTTTCATCTAAACCTACATCAAGCCTATTTTTCTTTCTCCTAAACCCTAATAATTTTCTAATGGTTAGAATGAACATAATGTTACAAAGACTATTAATTTGCTCCAGTGTTAGGGTGTTGAGAGTCATATTTTGTAATCTACACCTTGTGGCATTGAATTGACAATTCCAACACATCTAAGAAGGTAGATAGATTCTACTAGCTCTAGTCATCATTTCACTGCCTAAGTACTCGATACATTTGGGCTACAATAGTTTGATGATATCTTGTAAGAGCCTTACAAGTAAAAAAATGTTAAAATTTTATGAGAAAGTTCTTGCAATCTATGGCACCTATGAATGCTCCATATAAACCTATATCTTGGCATTAGGTCAATCAAAAACATCGTCTCTCAATTTCTCCCAACTCTTAATAGTTTTCTTATGGTGGCAGTGAATGCAATCTTGCCAAAACTATCAATTTAATTTAGTGTTAGGGTGTCAAGAGTGTTATTTTGCAATCAGCACCTCATGGAAATAATATAGAAACACCAACACATCTAAGTAGGATCATACAGACTACTAGAGGTATCAATTTTATACCCAAGTATCTTGATCCTTCTAGGCTACACTGTTCTGATGATGTTTCTAAAGAGCCCTAAGAAAAAAAACTAAATTAAACTTTGACAAGAAAGATATTGCAATCTATGGAACCTATGAAACTATTATTTTAACCTATATCTATACATTAGGTTAATCTAAAAAATGCTCTGCTTGTTTCTCCTAGTTCTTCTTATAGTTTTATCATGGTTGTAGTGAACACAATGTTATAAAAGCCATGAATTTACTTTACTGCTAGGGTGTTAAGAGTGTTTTTTTAATACATATCTTGTAACATTGAATAAAAAATATTGACATGTCTATGTGGAATTGTAGATGATACTTTAGTTTTGTTTCCACTACCTAGGCATCTTTATCATTCTAGGCTACATTGGTTTGATGATGTCTCTTGAGAGCCCTAAGAGAAAAACTCTGAAACTTTGATAAGAAAGTTCTTACAATATGAGATACCTATGAATTTTATATCTAAATCTATAGCTATACATTATATCAATATACAAAATCCTCTCCTAATTCATCCTGACTACTAATAGTTTTTTCATGATGGTAGCAAACATAGTCTTCCAAGAATTGTCAAATTGCTTCAATGTTAGGGTGTTGAGACTACTATTTTGCAATCTACAACTCATAGAACTAAAATTATAGTGCCAACACATTTGGGTAGCATTGTAGACACCATTAGAGGTGTGGTTTAACTACCCAAGAATCCTAAGATCCTTCTAGGCTACATCAATTTGATGATGTCTCTTAAGAGCCCTGAGAACAAAAAACTATCAAACTTTAATAGGAAAGTTCTTAAAATATGTGGAACCTAAAAATATTTCATTTAAACATACAAATACATGTTAGGTCAATCTACAAAGCCTCTCCTAGTTTCTCCCAACTCTTGATGGTTTACTCATAGTAGTACAACAAACATAATGTTGCAAAAATCATTAGTTTGCTTCAGTGTTAGGGTACCTAGAGTGTTGTTTTGCAAAGTACACCTCATGACACCATATTGAAAGTGTTGAAACATCTTGGTAGGATAGTAGAAACTATTAAAGGTGTCATTTTTATACCCAATAAACTTGATCCTTCTGGGCTACATTGTGTTGATGATGTCACTTAAGAGCCTTGAGAGCAAAAAACTATCAAACTTTTATAGGAAAGTTCTTTCAATCTGTGGCACCCATGAATGTTTTGTATAAACCTAAAAGTGGGTATTGGGTCAATATAACAATCCTCTCCTAGTTTCTCCCAAATCTTGATGAGTTTCTCATGGTGATAGAAAACACAATGTTACAAAAACTATCAATTTGCTTCAGTGTTAAGGTGTCAAGAGTGTTATTTTACAATTTGTACCTTGTGGTACTGAGTCAATAGCATTGACACATCTTGGTGGGATAGTAGATGCTACTAGAGGCATCAGTTTGTTTCCCAGACATCTCAATTCTTTCAAACTACATTGAGTTGATAATGTCACTTAAGAGCCCCAAGAACAAATAATTGTCAAACTTTGATGAACCTCTAATCCATACATGAGCCAAGTTAATAAAAAATTAATCTTCATTACACAAACCTAAATGATCCAATATGGTGGGAATTTCTACTATAGTTAATGTTTGCCCAAAGTTATAAGTAGAGATTAAATTTCATAGTTGTATTTAGGTCTTTTAAATCATAATATATAATATAATTTTTTGTTTTAGTTGTAAGGGGAAATTTTTTAGGAAAAGTTTAAAAATATTGAATTATTACATTAAATACATTTAATATTTGCTTTATATTTTCTTTATCATGAAATTTTCCAACATCTTAAGAGAGAGATAGAGATAGAGAGAGGGGGCTTGAGACTCTTGAATATTACCCATGGTAGGTGATTTTTTTTCTTTAAATAGAATTAGTAGAAATATGAAATTAGATTGGATTTAGGGTTAAATCTTCTCTTCCCTTTAAGAATATAGAATTATCTACTAATAAAACCAACCACATGTGAAGGTGGAAGCTTGTATGGCACCACTAACTTAGATTTATATAGCATTAGTAACAATAAATAAATAAAATAATGGAAAAATACACTAAAAATACTAAACTTTAAAAAATGACAATATACTTAACAAACTATTAAACTTATATACCATTGTACCAACACAATCCAATTAACCATGCACATCCACTCTATTTTTTATAGTGTTAAGTATTGCTTCATGGTCTAACTCATGAACTTTTTGCAAGTTCTTATTATGTGGTCTACATCCATATTTGATTAATTGAACATTTAATATAAGAATAAGGTTAAAATTTAATGAAGACTTTTATTATGTGTGTCTGTTAGGTCTCAAAAATGCAGGTTGCTGATCCTAAGAGGATGCCAGGCTCTATGCTTAGATTTGCAACATTTTTGAACTAACTTGACGAAATCAACCTTCAAGGTTTAATGATTTCCTACACTTCAGGTCTTGCTATACCTAGGTGGGTGAACCTTGGGATTTAAAGCAGACTAAATATAAATGTATTGACTAATTAAATCTATCTACAATGGCAAAGGGTGTAAGATAGATGAAAAACTTACTATCTGATTATATCTAATGTCTAGTGAATGGTTTAATAGAAATTGTATAAGGTAAAAAGGATTTTAAATGATGAATGTAAATAAGACCAGTACTTTATAGGGTAATAGAGTTGAATGAAGGACCAAGACTAGTGGCTTACAATGGATACTAATTCTAATTGTTTGGCACAACTTTAGTTTATAACTTGTATAAATGTGCAAGGGAATGACTGAGAAACTCTTCTTGATAATCCAACCAATATAATCAGAGATCTTATAATTCACCAGAAGGTATTTTAATCCTTACTTGAAGGAACCAATTGAAATGAATGAGCAAGAATAACAGATAATATTATCTTGGAGACAGAATGGCAATCCTAATTATATGGCTCTACTTAGTAATCCAAACTTAATACTTCTAGGCTACCATGACTGATCAGAAGGATTTTAATTCCTCAGATGGAAACAAATTTACTCAATCACACAGATACAATGAATGTGTATTGACAATTTAAATATATTCTTGATATATTTATTTGAATAACAAGGAAATATAGAACTGGTGACAACCACAGAATTGAGTAACTATAACAAACAATTGATACCAAGATAGAACCACTGAATCATAGAACTTCAATCTACTTCTTCAAATAAAACATGCAACATAGTCTTTCTGAAACATTGTAAATTATATATATGTATATATATTCTACTTCTCCTCCTTTCAGCACCAATTGTTTGAACTTATATAGGTATTTCTATGAAGAGACATAACTCTTCAATAAGTCCTTTTGGGATTTTGACAAGATTAACAACTATTACATAACTATGATTAGGCTCTATTTAGCCATAAGTAAACTATAGCCAGATGGTCCAAGTACTCTTGATCTCGATGGGAATCAGTAAGCTCAATTTCACTTCTTGTAATCATTTCAATTGTGACCATCTTTTCCAAGTGTTTGCAAGCTTCTCTAGATGCAAAATTCTTGTCTTTAAGAGCTCCCATAGCCTCGTGTAATATAGTTTGACAATCAACATTCCACTCTTCTTTGTTTTTTAGTTCTCCATCACTCTTAAACAGGGCAGACACTCCTGCATTAGAAGCTTTAGCGCCTTCCTTAGAATCATTTTTGAGTTGATCATAGTATTTCTGATGTTGCTCAATCAATGCTTTAGTATTGGAGATACCTGTATCGTCAGAAGCATCTTTGCTTTGTATCTCATTCAACTTCTCCTACATTCTCTATTCGAGCCTTTCATGTTCTTTAATTGCTTTGTAATTCTAAGAGTAATTATCCCAAAATAAATTGAACCAGTGTATCATGTTTGCATGTCTGCTCTATAGCACCATGACAAGTGTATCTATCTGAATTTGCAATGCCTGATCTGGGGATAATGCTTGAGTGCCTTGTGAGCTTTCTCCCTGAGTCAATCTCTTTGTTGATTGCCCAAAAGTACTCTTAACTGCATCCTTCAAGTAGCCATTTTCTTTGGTTAGTCTTTCACAACTCAATTTATATGCATCCCTTTCCTTGATCAACACTTGAGCTTGTGCTTTGTTTAATTTCGCAACATTGATGCCAATGTTTGCTGTAATTAGAGGGTCAGTTTCCCCTGCTTTTAAAGTCATGATATGGCCAAAAGTCTTTTTAGTATCTATGATGGCTGTCTTCTTATGTGGAGGATATAGTGCCCATATCATCAATGAATTTTCATCATTATTGTATCTCGTACCCATATATACTTCATTAACTCCCTCTGGAGTGAGTTTATACTTATCATCTGCACTATTTAGAAAACTGTCAAAAACCAAAGCAGAATTCAAGTCAAGACCAGGAAAAATCATAACCCCTGCATCTTTAAGCAATTGTCTACCCCTGCTAGGAGTCATATCCTATATCTCTTTCTCTACTATTACTTTCAGCATATCTAACAATTGTTTTTCATTATCAGCAGAGACATTATCCACTGATTCTCTAATTTCTTTTCCTTTGCATTTGTACAAAAATGACTTAAATTCTTTTGAGTGAATAAATTTATCATTAGAAATGAAAGAATCATAGGCTATTTGATGTGGATCCTCATCAGCAGACCCCTCCTCATCATGTATTACAACAGGAGGCTGATATTGTAGCATTTTCCTTTTGGACATTTCTACTGTTTTGTCCTGTGGCTCTTCTTGCTCTACCTATCCTTCAATTTCAGAGGATAAAACCTCAATCTCTGCTAGCTGCTTTTTCTTCTCACTTAGATCCCTTTTATACTTTTCTATCACCAATTCCACCTCATCGTCTTCTAAATTTCTAATCACATCATCATGCGGATAAGGTATGTGCATGTACCCACTGAGATTTTGTTTTCTTCATGTAGAGTCAATAAATCCTTCAGGGTCAAACCCTTTCCTTGCCTCAGCACTCCTCATATTATAATGCATCAACTTATCCATAATGAGATTATAACCCTCTTTTGACACCATAGTAAAATCTCCAAAACATAAAGTGTTGGGCATAAAGGATTGTTTATCATGTGAGCTCAAATGCATTACATTTGAGTAGTGCATCTGCCTAATTATCTCTAAATAAGCAATTCTGTCAGGGATAGTTTTGGGCAATATGAATGGAGTGTCTTCAAAACCATATATTCTAATCATGGTAGCATCTTCAAAACAATACTAGTCTCCCCAATTATGAGTGACAGTAGGGTGGCCACCAAAATCTCTCGGCCTGATGAACCTTTTTATCTCAATTGAGATAGAATATTCACAAGGGTGGCTAAAATATCTGTATAGTACTTTTACACAGTGTTCTTCAAATTGGGCATAACTAGAATGGGAATATCTACTGTCCTATATTCTAGTCCACATTTGTATTGGCAATTTTTCCCCCTTCTTATCTATAGCAAAAACTTTAAGTTCACTTGGCCTTAACCCTACTTCCTAGCTGAAATACAACACAATGTGCATAAGTAGTGAGTAATGCTCAAAAGAGCATGCTAGGGAACTATTTTTTATTGCAGACAAGCCAGAATCTATTCTATTAACAATATAGGCAGCATAGTCAAACTGCCTTGCATTATGACACTGCATGTCAGTCGCTATAACCATTAAAGGGATGGTCATGAATTCAGGGACCTCTGAACCAAGGACTTGGCCCACAGAATAATAAGTGTGCTATATATATGGTTCAAATATAGCTACATGAAAAGGAGGACCGTCATTTTCAGTTAGAGGCATCACTTCTCCTTCAACTCTGGGCCTATGAATGGGCAACCTCCATCCATTGTAGGTTGTGTCCATTCTCCAATATTCCCTCTCCAGGTCTTCATAAATAATGGGGACAGTGCACAAATCATCTAGATTAAATACTTCACAAATGGCATTTTTTGACAAATGTACAATTGGCTCCCCCTGTGGGTTGCATATAGCTTTCAGGCTTGGGCTATATTGTTTGGCAAGTAGTTGGAGGAGTTCCACATTTAGAAATACATTAGGCACGACCAATTTTCCCAAATTCAAGTGCCATGGGTTTGACACAGGAGCATTCCTGAACCTTCTATTATAATGGAATCTAAAAAGCTCATATCCTCTTATTGGGGTCTAGATGTCTCCCAAGTGCTTACATTTATCTTCTAATTTTTCAACTTCTGCCCTAAGTTGAGTAGATCTTCTAGCCTCGGGAGTTGACCTAGGCAATTGATCAATTAAGTCCTGATTGAGTTTTTTGTCTTTTATTTTTTTCAGGGGTTTGATTAGTTTTTTGTTTCTTAGATTTACTAGTTTCCCCTTGTGATTTTCTACCTTTTCCCTTTCCCGAAGTATCCATATTTAAATTTTGGTAGAAATTTCAAACACAGGCTATACACAATGGTTCGTATGTATGTACCTGTCGTTCTGTGGCTGTGATCAAAATCCTCTGCTTGTGCTTCAAGATTTCCTCTGTATTCTCTTCTCAAACAACTCTATCAATTATAATTACAATGATCTTAAAAGAGTTCATTGCCATCATGCATTTAATTGTCTAATCAATTCAATGTCGTTCATCGCTGTGAAATGTCACATCGCCATAACTCCTGTCATCGGCATGATTTTCAAAATGTCTAGGCAACCTCAATATCTCCTCATGGCGCAAACAATCAATCGGTGTGACCCCTCAATTGTATTCCTGATGCTATGTTGAGTCATATCTTAAGTGGGCACGACCATCAGCATGACATCCTTCATCGTTGTGTGTTTTAGATTTCCCTCTGATATATTGAGTCCTACCGATATGACTATCGGTGAGGGTCTCACCAACATGTGTGACAGCAATTTGTTATCAGGAAGATCAATACCATCGAGATAATATATTTATGTTTCCCCGAGCTTCGTCGTCTTCCCGATAATCTTCTATACTCTGGATCGGAATGACTATCTTAATATCTTACCGATATGGTTAAAACTTCTTATCAATGGGTGTGACTTTATTTCCATCGGAGTGAGATATACCATCGGGGTAATTCTTTTCAGATCACCCGATCACAATTATCTCCCCGATGGCTACTTTATATTCCTTATTGGAGAGAATCTATCAAAGTGTCACCGACACCCTTTCATCGCTATGACTTGTGAGTCGGCAAGACATTATTGCTTCATTCCGATATGTTAAGTTATGCCGATGGATGTGTATCGATGTGACTCACACCGAAAGTGCCTTCTATTGTTTCACCAAGAGACTAGAATATTGGAAACTTATTTACTTTTCATCCCAATGTTCATTTCTCACCGATGGTTTATTGTTGCCTTTGTCCCCGTAAGATATTCAGTGAGACTCTTGTCGATATATTTCATCGGTATGATATATACCGTTGGGGTAGTTTTTAAAGGACCACCCAATGATTACTAGTCATACTGATCGGTGTGACTGCTTGGTTCTCTCGCCGATAAAAGGCCATTGGTATTACTTCTCCTATCGGGAACTCTTACAAATCTCTTTCCAATCTTTACTCTCACACCGATAGTCATTTTCATTGATTTCTTATGTATCGGTATAAGCAACACAAAGTCTTGCTGATATATTGAATTTTAATTAATTTTGCATTGCTTAGCCATGGACATCTTGTGGGATATATCAAATTTTTGCTATGGTTCTGGGATGTTTTATGGTTTTGCTCAAATATGGTGAAGTGAGAATACAGTAAAAATTTTAAATTTTTATTGTCCCAACAGTGTCAAAGGGTAAAATTTCAAATTTGTGTCACACTTTAGGCCAACTTATAAGCATGAATGAATTTTAGTATTTCCAACTAAAAGTTAATTTTGATGAAACATATTTTCTATCTAAACTCATTATATCTAAATTAGACCTAAGCCACAATTTTTCCAATTGGAATCATCCACTACAAATATATGTAGTATCACTTTGGGGCTAATCTACCAAAAAATTAAATTATTTGAAAAACTTGATGGTCTAACAAATACAACTAATGCAAATAATCATTTTAAAAGAATCTAAAAACACTCTTTTGTAGATCTATAAGTCTACTTTGCAAAAATATAAATTTTTAAATATTTTGATTAGTGTTTATATTTTATATTTTATTTTTATTAAAAAGTAGGTCATCAACACCAAAATTGTTAGAAATGAAGACAACAACTATTCAAACAGAAATCTGATTACAATATGTTTATGATCTCAAACAATGCATATTTAATAGAGATTACAAATGAAAATGAAATCACGATACAAGAATAAACACCATAAAAGAATAAACCATATCAACACCAGATATAACATGGAGAAAACCCTTTTGGGTAAAAACCTCTACCAAGAAAAGAGGCTCAAGTTGTATTATCTACAAAATTTGAATAACACAATACATGCACTTCCTTTGTCTCTCCAACTTTCAATCTAACAGCACTTATGTACCAAAAAACAGTCATACTACAACACATACATGGAAATATACTTATAGAAGTAGTTTCCCTCCAAACTAGGCATCCACTTTCTCTCACCTAGGAATCTTTAAGATGCAAACAATAATGCTTTCTTACAAGATCATGACACTTTTCCAAAGTCAATCATGCAAAGTTGGATGCCCAAGGCCAAAAATGGTCTCTTACAGTATCTTATGATGTGTCATAACCATCATAAATTCTCTCAGAAAGCATCTTCCCAATATGGGTGCCTAAAGCTAAACATAACATCTTACAACTATTAATTACATGTCATAAGCTGTCATAGTGTCATAGAATCTTATGAAAATTTGCAACTATCATAGATTTTCTTACATGCACTCACCAACTTTATGACGTGTGGCATACATTCTAAAAATAGCTAGTTCCTCCAAGGTGGCACCTACACTCATTTACTAATGATTTTTACAATTGCCAACCATAAATGTCACTCCATAATTACCTCCGGTAAATCTAGAATTACTACTGCTGGTGAAACTACCTCATTCCCTTATGGGTAATTACAAATAATAAAATGGAATAAATACAATATTGGGATTAACAAGGCTAATGGCACCTTATCCCAACAAAAATATGATGTTGATTGTCTTCTTAATAAAAAATAGTAAAGTTTATCAAAAAATTGAAAATTTACGATGCAGTAGAGGAGAGATGGACATGTTGATATGATATAAATTTCTTCCTATTTTGGATAGATAGTTAAGGCAAAACTTGGCATCCCATTGAACTAGTTGTGTTTTCATTACATGCAACTTCTAAGATTTATTTGCAAATATATATTTATCAAAATAGAGAAAAAATTAATCCATGCACTAAAGTTTTAAGTTATGAATACACAAAAAAATTAGAAGGAAAATAAATTAAATTTACTATATAAAGTGCAACATCTCATTCAACCTTATTTTTCAGCATTTTATTAGCAACTAAATTATAGTGTCAATTTTATAAAATACTACATTTAAATAAAGTGCAACGTACCTCTCTATCTTTGCATCTCTCTCTCTCTCTAGCCTCTATCTCTTTATATTTCTCTCACTATATCTATATGTCTCTCTCCCTCCCTCTCCGTCTCACTCTCTCTCTCCCCTCCCTTTCTTTCTCTCTCCCTCACTCTCTCCCTCCTCTCTTTATCTCTCCCTCTCCCTCTCTATCTCCTATCACTCTCTATCTCTTTCTCTCCCTCTCCCTCTCCCACTCCCTCTCTCTATCTACCTCACTTTCTATATTTTCCCTCTCTCTGACTCTATCTCTCCATCTGTCCCTCTATCTCTTTCTATCTCTCCCTCCTCTCTCCCTCTCCCTCTCCCTCTCTCTCTCTCTCTATGTCTCACTCTCTATCTCTCTCTATTTCTCCCTCCCCCTACCTCTTTCTATGTCTCCCTCTCTAAATCTATATCTCTATCTCTCTCTATCTTTCCCTCTCTCTAATGCTGTCTCTCTATTTCTATCTCTATCTATCCCTCTCTCTATCTCTTTCTATCTCTATTCCCTTATCTCTATCTCTCTCCCTCTCTATCTCTCCCCCTCTCTCTATCTCCCCATGTCTCTTTATCTCTCCCTCTTTTTCTCCCTAGATCTATATCTCTATCTATTTCTCCCTCTATCTCTTCATCTCTCTATCTCTCTCCCTCTCTCCCTTTCTATCTCCCCCCCTCTCTCTCTATATCTCTATCTATCTCTCCCTTTATCTATCTATCCTCCCTCTCTAGATTTATCTCTCTACATCTCTATCTATATCTATATATCTCTCTTCCTATCTCTATCTTGTTCTCTCTATCTACCCCTCTCTCTAACTCTATATTTCTATCTCTCCCTCTCTATATCTCTCTCCTTTATATATCTCTATCTCTCCCTCTCTCTAACTCTATCTATTCATTTAACAAGGTGCATATGATGCCACTTGTTCGAACACTACCTCTTCTATTTCATTATCACCCAATGATAAAATGGTTGTCTCTTCCTAGACATGAGGCTACTATAGAGTGAAAGAAGATGGAGGGATAACATGAGTCTTACATACAAGTTGAGACCACTTATCATCGAAGACATTTTAACTCATTTGAAAGGCGAGTGTGTTATAATGTGAGTACATTTTTCACTGCTTTGGGAAATTCCAACCCTAAGGGTTGGATTTTCCTTGGGCATCCAACCCAAATGGTTGGACCTACCATTTGGATGCTAATGATGTGTTTTCAACAAAGCATAGAAAATCAACAAAACCCTGAGTTTGCTCTCCATTAGGATTATATGTTTTCCAATGTTAAGACGAAAAATGCTTAGATTATTTCAAGTTTTTATTAGACTTCTAACCATGTATTTTTTTCCAAAATTTGATAACATTAAGATTTCCATCTTCAATTTCTTTGGCGAATGTGTTTTTTTTCTACAGAAAACCTACCTGTACTATTTTTGGTGTTATTTTTTACACATTTGTCAAAATTTGAAAAAAAATACATTTTTAGATTCTAGACTCTATTCTATACACATTGAATTTTTTTAATTAGTTTTCAAAAATATTAGGTCATAGCATGCTCAAATTTTTATTTTTCAAGATGTGTCGACTTTGAAAATTCATAAAAATCATATATTCATTAAAAAATTAACATAAAAATCAGGCATAAACTACATGAAATTAGCTGGTTTTCCATTGAAGAGATTTATGAAATACTTAAAAAAAGTCAACATTTTAAGGGGAGCACACAAGATGTTATGTTATATTTTTCTAACAAAAAAAGGAGCACTTTGTGTGCTCCTCCTATTTGAACCTTTTAATCTCTACCATTTTTAGAATAAAATAGTAGTTTAGAAACTAGTTTCCGAGCACCACGAACGTGTTCTTATCACATCTTCTAATTTTGAGTGTGGCTATCTTCAATTTCTCATCCAAGATTAGTTTTTACTGATTTCAGAAAAAATGTGGCCACTTTTGACCCCCTTTTGGTCCCCCATTTCCATGCACATACCCATTAGGATTCTTCCCTCATCTCTTTTTTTGGTGTTGGAGTTTTTTCTAGATACACTATTGGATTTTTTTCTTACCAAATGGAGAAGTTTTGTTTGTAGGTATTGGATAGTTTTTTGTCTTTGAGTATTCACCATTGGCATAGTAGCTAAGTTTCATTATGGGGGGATTTATAGTCTCATTCTTTCTCTTTTATGGGAGGATATTTATTGTATATTCATGAATGATGTAGTCCTTGGGGGGTCTTGGTTTTGAGTTCTTCCATCACTTCATCACTTGTACATATTTGTTTGCACATTTTCTTTCTTTTCGAGAGGGGTTTTTTCCTACGGGTTTTTCTCCTTTACTCTATTTGTGAGAGATCTTTTGTATAGGGGTACCTAACATGGCCTAGTAGCTGATACTCATCTTTACATCTTTGCACTTGATTACTTCTCCCTAAGTTACACTTATGGAGGGTGTTGGTGTGAACAAGGTATATTACCTAACTGGTTCCATATTAGGTCCTATTCACACTTGTCTAGTTAAGTTTACTTAGGAAATTTAATATTTGTGCCTCATGTTATTTGATTTAAACACTTGTCATGATCACATGTTGTCCTAGATCTCAACCATGCCTATATAAGAAAGGTCTCTCATTGTACATATGTGTAGGTCATATATATTGTATATCTTGTACCTTATATGCATCATTTCATTTTTTAACAATATAGCATTGTGATTGCTTCTCTCTTGTTGTGAAAGGCTGTTTTGATCATAGGTGATCCTACATATCATTTGAGTCTATTGTGTGACTCTTACAATGTACTATTCTTTTTTGTAGACACCTATTCTATTTTTATCAAATCAATGCCTTTTGCAAAACCTCAAAATTGTATATGTAAACCTAGAGGATTGGAAAAACCTGCAAAATACTCAATTACACTTGACTCCTTTATGAATTGTGATAATAAGAAAATGATTTACCTTGAAATAATGAATTGAATAAAGAAATCAAATTTATCCACAACTTTGATCTTAGCAATCTCATTCACGATTAGGAACTTTACTTAATGCAAGGCATAAAAAGAAATAAAATGAAGAATTTCAGGGGGAGGTAATATTTATTCTAGCTAAATGGCCCCATCAACTTTAAAATGTAAGTCCTATGCAAAAGTTGCTCTTTAAATTTTTTTTCCTAAAAATGTGCATAAATGCATTCAGTTGAAGAAAGAATTTTCGTTGCTTCCAAAGAGCCATAGGGCTAAGGAAGACAAGTTAGAGATTAAAAGGATGATTCTCCATGTAGTAACAATTTGATGAACTATAAGCAAGAACCTCTATTTCAAAAGACACAAATTTACTTAAAAATAGTGTTTAACCCATGGCATTTTAGAAAATTAAAATCAAAATGTAGACATAATGTCTACTAGTATAGAATATCAAAATGAAAAAGGGGAGTCGATCTCTATTCTAGGAAATTAAAATGAACAATTGGTGTCAAATCCTACTATTATGGGATATGAAAATTAAGACAATGACATTAAAAATTAAATGGAGGGCAGGGTAAGTGCAAGAAGATGAGTCCACCTTTTTTCCAAAAAGTGGAAGTGCTTTTCTTGTTTTTGAAATTTTGTCATAATTAGAGTGAAAATTTGAAAAACTTGCACATAAAATATTAATATGATGTAAAAATATGAAATGTAGGATTTTGTTTCTAGTTCTCAAATATGAAATTTTTCTAATACCCAGATGATGAAAGTTGGTTTTTATAGGATCTACAAAAAGTGGGGTTTTAAAAGTTCCCTATTTTTGGCCAAAGCATACATGTGTACGACCAACATAATTTGACCTAAATAAAGATATTTTTCTAATTCCTTTTGTGGAAAGATGCACATGATGTTGAATTTTTGTTAATATTTTTTTTTGTAATTTTTTAATGGCCCTAATTAGTGTTTTTTAAAACCCCTCATGTACAGCCAACAAATTTGAGCTAAACTAATCAATTCACTAATTGTTTTTTCATCATGTAGAGAATGATGTCTAGATTGGTTAGACATAATTTATTTTCAAGAAACTTTCAAAATCAAAAGTTATTAAAAAATAGTAATGTATGTTATTTCAATTTTATGAGTCTCTTTGTTTAAAAAGTAATTAATAAATAGAAAATTATGTCCAATAGTACAAAAAATTACATATTTGAAAACTAGACTTTCAGATCTACAATGGGTTTTAATATCGTTAAAAGATTCTAAAAAAATTCGTCACCCATAGTGGTGAAACTAGTTTTTTCTATTCTTATTTTTATGATCTCATAGTAGCAGGGCCAAGGCTAAGGCTTGGGTTTCCAAACCTTTTCCAAGCTCAAAACCAATGCAAATCCACAGGTTTGCAATTTCAAACTATTAGAAAGGGTACCCATTTATAAATGGGTGCCCGTTCATAACGGGTGCCTATTCATAAAAATAATGGGTGCCCATTCATAATAGGTACATGTTCTTAAATTAATGAGTATCCATTTAGAATGGGTACCCATTTCTTATTTAGCCATTTTTTTTCATAAAATCATAGTGTAGCTATAGGTTCAAATGGAACATTTTTAGGTGCCACTTTCTTCCCGTACTATCTCATCAATGTTTATCATTTTTATGCTCTTAAGGTACGACATTATTTGCAACATTCCTTTATACTAGTATGACAGACAATGATGAATTTTTTAATTTTTATATATAGGTGTCAATTCAAGCACTCAATAAGACATATTTTATGCATTTTTTTATAGGGATTCAATCATAAGGAGTATTTTCAAATGGAATGAAGTAGAAGATGTATATTTTAGAGAGATCAAACAAATAATTTTTTTTATAGAAATCAAGCAAATATCATATTGAACAAAGGATCTACATCTACTTGTATTTCATAAATTTTAAGAAGGGATCTAACTCTAAGTATAATACAATATTATTTGTTGATTTTATCAACACATTTCGGTAATCATGGGATCAAATAAGCGTCAAAAAAAAAGAGAGGAAGGTCATGACACTTGAAGAAATTGAAGAACATTGAGAGAAAGAGGCAAAATGACAAAGAGATAGGAGAGAGAGGATTCAAAAAATGAACAATGATGTAGTATCCAGTTTGATGACTATTGAAGAGGAGAACATTGAAGAGTAGAACATTGAAGATACCAATGTGGATGAAGTGAATGTAGAATATATTCAAATGTGGAAGAGTTCAAGAATATAGAAAATGCAAATATAGAAACGAATCCAGGTATGTCTTCAAATCCCTTGAATGATAATGAGATTAATGATTTAAAGGACACTGGATATAACATTGTTGATATAAATTCTTCTATTACAAACAAGACAATAAATGATGAAATTAGAACTTATGGGGCTTTTTTTATTAGTTGGTTTTGCATTGTAAAAGGGTTTGGACCTTTTCAAAAACCCAGTATTACCTATAATTAAAAGAAGGTGAAGTGAGAATGGGTTTAAATCAACTTTAGGATGGTGGAAGGACTAGTCATTTGAGACTAGTTCCTTAGATTGGAGGGTAGTAGAGTAAGAATTTGTACTCATTCAAACATATATGTTTAAGCCTCAAGTCTACTAAGATAATATGAACTAAGATTGAATAGAGAACCATGCATTCACTAAAAGTGTTAAGAGCTATTTGATTATACATGCAAGTATACCATATGATTATTTATGGAAGGGTCCCAACAAGCAATATGGATCTCTATAATATCTTTAGCTAATCATATTTATCCCATTAATAAAAGAACTTAGTATCCAAAAATGGATAAACCCTTTACAAGTCTCAACGATTCCACCACCTAGTTAAAATAACTAGTCAAATTCCTTAGTTGCAATGGTAATAAGCGCTCTCTATTCCCTATATGTACTCAAAAAAGAAAAGTTACATTGGAAAAATAACTATCCTTACCACATTCATATGATGGAATTTGTAATCATAATGGCTAAGATAAACCTTTTAAACTTTGGGAACTATGTTGAAAGAATTAAGAAAAAAACCCCTTCAAATCTATGGCTAAGGGTTTAATGCAATAAATTAAGTTGTATGATCCCTATTCCACCATTTGGATATTACTAACCACATTTGAACATGAAGCTCTTATTTTATATTATGAAGCTCTTATTTTATATTACTAAATATACCTTAATATAATATTTATTTGAGCCTTTATATACATGCAATGTATGGCCCACCACATACATCATCAAATTATCCAACTATGACCACATGGTTTCTTCTCATTTGATACTCTAGATGGAAATCTCCTTTTACAATCCATGGTCTAGGATGAAACACATGTGGAAGAGATGTAGGCACAATGTTTCACCACTTCACTGCTCAAATAGAATTTATACATAAAACTCCTTTTTTATTCCTTTTATACTATATTTTGCCAAATAAAAGAAACCCACAACCTTGCTAACATGCACCACATTAGACCATTGGCCAATAATATAATTGTTATCCAATTGTGCCTTCCAGTCCAATTGGGTTAGGTTGTAACAACATTTATATTTTCTACTTTGAAGAAGCAGTAAGTTCAAGGAGAAAGGAGAAGAAGGTTGAAGATTCTCAGTTAGCCCTAGAAGGCCTACTGTCCTGGTGGAGGGCCATTCCAGTGATCACCATTACCAGAATCATGTAGCAGCTCAGTAAGAGCTACTACATGAGCTAGATAAGATTGCAAGGACACTCTAATAGAGCAGGAGACATCCTAGGATTGGTAGGAGAAAGGAAAGCTAATCTATGTGTTATAGATTGTCTTGCAATTTGTTTTCATTGTTCATTCATTAATGTTGATACATTATCAAATGAAAAAAGGTACACAAATATTGCTAAATTTATTCATAATTATGAACATTTGTATCATGCAATCATTTTCAGTTTATCTTTATGCAATTGATTCACAAAGAAGAATGAATATACAAAAACATTGCATAAAATAGCTATTCATATTCATAAGGAGAAAGTTTTTATATGCTCCCACACAAGCCATGAAATTAACTGTATAGGATGCAATGAAAGAAAGAAGGTACATATGAAATACAAAAGAAACATATAGGAGGGAGAAGGATCCATCATTTCCTACATGACGAAGCCCCACAATTGGCAGTATCATCTTCTAATTTGTCATCAGTATCTTCAAGAAGACTTGCAAAAGAGACAAAGGAGGAATGTTAGAGCTCAGGATTCATTTTGACTCCTATATGAAATGTAGTGCCCCTCCATTCTCATCTCGGATGTGCAAATAGTCTGGCTAAGGAGCATGAAGATGAAGGTAAAATAATAGGAATATTTAGGTTATGTTAGATAGTTGATGTTGTACATTATATGATACTGTAGATGCTACATTCATGTTGGTGACATACCTGATTATCCTCATGTGTGGTTTCATATGACAGTTAGCATGTTTTATTGATAATCCTTGTTGCAACATTGATAATTCATATGCTCTGACATTGTTTTACGTTTAGGTGATTATGATGTTGATCTTACTATGATTGTCATAAGTTAGAATTGATTTTTATGCAAGTAATTTTGTATTATAGGATGATCTGATTATTGTGTGGTGTGAAAAGAGACAATGTCATACCACTCATTCGTGATCTTTTGGTGACGTTGTGATTCTCTTTCACTCCGTAACCATTTGATATTTATTATACTTGTGCATAGACTGTGTTGTGTGCTGCATGTTGCAAGTATCAAGCATCGACTCCACCTGAATTGACAGGTCTGAGCATGCCTTAAAATCAATGGAACTGTTGAACAAAGATAACATATGGTCCCCTAGTTAGCCATCATTCTTGAAAAGGATGAGTATCCAACTTTGTACCCAACCAGTGTTATCTATATGGGCATGATAGTCATTCACTGTCGTTGTGGCCATGTTTTTCTATCATGCATAGTGTCAAGTATTGTTTTGCATTTGAAATTATTTGATTAATGCTTTGGTTAATTGTTGCATTAAAATAAAATTAGTAACTTAAGAAGGCACTTTTGATAAATAAATAAATATAGATGCTTTTATGTAAATTTAAGTTTATGGGAAATTATATTATATTGTGTTTTATGGTCAATAAATAATAATAATTATAATGATGAAAAATAAAATGTTCTTAAAATGGGAATAGAATTGATAAAATTAAAATGAAAATATTTTATAAACAAGTAAATGTTTTGTTAGTGGTAATAAAAATAAATTTATAATATTTATGAGTTGTCATAAAAACTTATATATATAGCAAATTCTAAAATAAATAAAATAAGAGAGAGATTATTGTTTGGTTAAAATAGCATGTTGTAAGAAAGTATTAAAGGTAAAATTTATTTACATTAGAGAGGGAATCTTAGGAATAATTGCTTCTTTTGAATAAGAGACTAATTTTAGTAAGTACAAAGAAATTATTTTTGAGAGGAAGTAATAAAGACAAAATTTATTGCCTTTAATAGGGAGAATCGTCTGGAAGAAATTATGGGGGTGGTTATGCATGCTCAACTTTATTTTGAAATCTGAACATATAATTTGGGGAAGGAGCATGCATTTAAAAGAGGAGAAGATGTTTTATGTTTTCATGATCTCTCTCTCTTTCAGGAAGTTTTTATTTTTCTTTTGGCACCATAAACCATAGCTTCCAGAAGAAAAGACTTGGGGGAAAATGGATGCGAGCTGGGAAATTTTGTGAAGATGTGATAGAAGTAATATTCCAGGTATGGACTGAGATATGAAATTAGTTAATTGTTGCATTAGATTTAGTGAAATGAATTTTTAATATGCAAGATTTATATTATTCTGTGAATTCTCTTCTATATATTTTAAACCCAGTCTGTTGTATTAGCCATACATTTATTTTTATGAAATGGGATCCTATGGAATTTTTATATATTGTTCACGACATAGTTATCTAAATCATATTTGAAAATCAGCCTTACCCAGTTTGTTGGTTTAAAAATATGAATACTTTCTAACTGTTTATCTCTCACCCATTTCATCTCTATTTTCATAGTCTATTACGTTAGCCAACACTTTACATTTACGAACTAGGTTCCTCTAGAATTTTAATATATGGTGCACGATCTAGTTGTCTAAATCATGTCCAAAAATCAATCTTACCCAGTTTGTCGTGTTGGATATATGAATATTTTGTGACTGTCTACCTCTCAATCATTTCGTCTCTATTAAAATAGTTAGTTGAGTCACCAATAACTCTATATTTTTGAACTGGGCTTCTCTAAATTTTTTATATAAGATTAAGCTCTTACCTATGAAAATCATATCCAAAAATTAGCATTACCTAGTTTGTGAATTCAGAGATATGTATCAATTAGTGACAAACTTTCCTATGCCATCTTGGTTGTTTTTATTAAATCTACAAATCCATTCTATGCGTATCCTACAATCATTTCGATCCAAGTGATGATGTCTCTTTGAGACGACTGTCAAATAGTTCACAGACTTTGTCTATGCCTCGGTCTTTTGCATAACCATCTACCAAAGTATTTTCAACTATATAAGTTATCACTTGTATATTAGTGGCATCGACTTATAAAAATTTGTCAATGGTTGTTCATCTAATGAGGAGTCGAAAGCTTTATCTTGATCTCTTCTAATATGAACTGAAGTAAGTTTAGAAGGACATAAAACCTTTATTAAAACTTTTATCTGTTTGGCATTAAAGATATTGGTTATATTTTCTAATTTAATTGTATCTTTGAATTTGAATTTTAGGATGTGTTTTGCAAAGTTTTGTAAATAGTATAGAAATGTGTTAGTGTATCAATAGCTAGGATCCATATTTATAGTTTGATATATTATCGAGATTTAGAAGAATATTATAGAAAAGATCATTCTTAGAGTTTATCTATATTGTGTGTAATTATCTTAAATTTATGGATGAGTGAGTCTACTTTTAGATCATGATTGGAGGAGATAATTGGTTTGACAAGTATGTCTTGGTTATAGTCCCTTCTTAGGATCCTCTTAAGTAAACTACTTAATTATTATTTTTATATATTATTTTGACTGGTCTAATAATTGTAAAGTCTTTGATAAGAACCATACATGTAAGTATCAAGTAGATACCTTAATTATTATATAATACCTTAGGGATGACTTTGATAACCTTTAAAATGGCTAGACCATTGATTTTTATTTGTAATTGTAAACCTTGTAGTTAGTTTAATAAAGGTTTGTGATATTATCTTATGGCATTAACATAGTCGACATAGTATTAGTACTAATTTATGAGTAATTCTTATGATTGTTTGTTATGTATAGCAACAAATGAAGTTACTTTGAAACTAAGTAAATATATTTAGGTATAATTGGGTTGGAGATGGTTTTAAATGCTTTGATAAGGAATCAAATCTTTAGACTTCTTTTGGGTTTATTGATTGAGATTAATGTTTAGATAGAAAGTAATTACTTTGGGACTTTAGATAAAAATGAAATGAAACTAGTTCTCAATAATGAAATAATGTTTGAGTAAGGTGCTAACTCTTTGTTATAAGTGATTCAGATCTTGGTGAATTGATATTTTGCATTCATAATGAAGTTCACATATATGTATCAAATTCAAAATGATTAATTATCTTGTTGTTATCTTTTAACAAAGGTTAGATAAATCCCAAACATTTAGGTTATGTTTATATCTTACATAGATACCAGGATTAGTATAATAATTGAGCTAGAAAGTAGAGATGAATGTTTTGTTGATTTATGGGTAGCTTATGATTAATGTTACATTCTTAAAAACCCATATTTAGGGCATCGTATCATATGTTGCATTTGTGGTAATATAATTTAAATATTGTTGAAGGATCCTAGTTTATGATGTGCATTTGAGAATGGATGTGATGTGAGACCATTGTGTTTTAGTGGTGTTAAGTGTTTGTATCATTTGGGAAGTTGATTCTAGAGGCCTAAGATGTTATGTTTTGAGTTCATACAACTATGTTGGTAGGTGACATGAGATAATGATGTCTCTTGTTTATGTATGTGGGTTTTGGTAAACGACAATGTGAAATGATGTACATTATGTGCTGTAAATGTATCATGATGAGGTAATAATCTCCTTTAAGGATGTATTAATATTGAACTTGTGTTAAGTATTGTGTTTGATAATGGGGAGATCTCAGTAATCGTAAAGAGGAAGTATTTTGTGTATGGTTGAGATTTGGGAGCAAGATGGCCCATGCCTTGCTCTAGATATGTGTTGTTGATGAGTTGTTGTGATTGCTTCAACTAGAAGTTTTGGGACAATTATTTAAGACTTCATCCTTGTGATTATGTTTTGTATGCAAGAAGGTAAATGCCTTGCATTGTTTATGTATACTAGTGGTTATGATGGTAATTGTCTTGCTTGATGGATAGAGTTTTCTAGATGCAGGTAGGGGAGTAGCTTCCAATGTGGGGCCAGCGCCCAAAGTGGCTTACCAGGGTAACCCATTGGAAGTTGTTAATCCAGTGATAACTTAATAATAAATTTAGAGGGTTGGGTAGTTTTCACACCAATTAAGATAACTAGATGCCTCACCTATGCCTGTAGTGCTCGTTCAGACTAAGGATGGGATGAGAAGGCCATGGTTGGTGAAATCAACTTCCTTATCCTCACAAAAGGAATGTTGGTTCTGCATGTGTCACCCTATGGTGCCGGCGTCTAGTGAGAGACTATCAGGGTAACCCATGTCAGGGCCATGTGATGATACTCTTCCCTACTACAGCCTAGCATTCCCTAATTGTGTTTTCTCCTTTTGTGTGTGATTGCCTCTGGAAGTGATGTTTAAGTTGCTTGTGATGTCTTTGCTAACCAGTGTTGTATTTGAAAGGAAGCTAGGTGTGCAAAAATTGCTTCCTACACTAATCTAATGATGAGAGATGAGTGCAAATTATTTTCAACCTTTACAATTACAGTGTTATTAACCCAACAATAGAGATATTGCAGAAAAGACACACACAAGAATGTAAGACAGAAGAAGAGAGACAAGATATATGTGGGGAAAACCCTTACAGGTGAAAAACCCCACTCTAAAACATAGCTCAAATGTATTATCTAAACAATGAGGTTTACAATACAGTTATAGAGCCAATGCTCTTGCAGGAGTCTTTGACACTCATATCTAGAGATAATCTGGCAGAATAATAGTACATGTCAATCACATAACACATCTCCTCTCAAAAGCACCTATTTATATAGAAGATACAAGGAAAAAATGAGCCTATCTTGATATAGGTGTCCAACATGGCCTCATGGCTCAAAATCCATGCCTGGGGACACTTTTCCAACACTGTAGAATGTTCATGACACTTGTCATGTCACCCCATCCCACAGAGGTTGTCTATTCCCAAGTTGGGCTATGACAGATACTTTTACGACTCTTATGACTGTTATAGAATCTGTCATAGCTGTCATATCTTACAGTTGTAAGAGAATTTGTTATACACATGCTAAAAATAGAATATTCTCTTACAACATGTCATAACCCTCCTTGGGGCATCCAAAGATGCCTTCTTCAAAGATGCCTTGTGAAACATGTCTTCACCTATCATAGAATCTTCCATTTACAACTCTTACATGTCATATATTTGTCATAGGAATCTATCATGACCATTTCGGTCAATATTCCCTTACATACTATCCAAGATGCCGACACATGAAAAAATATTCCTACCACTAAGTGGGATTCCTATCTCCTTATGTGAGGACAAATTTACATGTTGTCACCTTCCACGTAGGATAACACATCACCGTGCCAACTCCCACAAGATGACAAAAATAGGATTTGCATCCTAATTACATAATAGGAAATAAATAAATAAATACAATGAAATAACATAAGGAATTATCAAGGTTGAGACACCTTAATTCCCAACATTCTCCCACTTGTTGAACACCTTGTAAGAGCCAATGGAAATAACATGATTTAACTGCTATAGGCTGAGAGGCCCATAGACTCTGAACACCATCTGAACTTCTCTGTGCCCACTGGTTTCATCAAAGTGTCTACCTTTTCAAAATTCACCTTCCCATCCTCTACCATGTCTCGCATAAAGTGAAACTGTACATCAATATGCTTTATTTTGGAATGGAAAGTTGGATTCTTTGCTAGGCAAATCGCACTCTAACTGTCACAATAAAGCATAATCTGTCCTGCATCAACACCAATATCAAAACATAATCTGTTAAGCCAAATGGCTTCTGTACAAGCATGAGTTTCTGCCATATACTCAGCTTCTGTTGTCGACAAAGCAACCATAGGTTATCTCTTACTCATCCAACTAATTGCACCACTAAACATAGTGAACACATAAGCACTGGTGGATCTCCTGCTGTCAATGTCACCCACCCAATCAGAGTCCATGGATCCACGAATACAAATTAAATGCGGAGGTCCTATAGGATTACCATGATAGCATATGGAGTACTTAGAAGTACCCCTCAAATATCTGAACACTATCTTAACTGCATCCCAATGTACTCATCCAGGATTAGCCATAAATCGACCAAGGACTCCCACTGCTTGGGCAATGTCTGGTCTTGTGCAGACCATAGCATACATCAAACTACCAATGGCACTAGCATAAGGTACTCGGCTCATGTCCTCCACCTCACTAGGATATTTTGGACAATCATTAACAGACAACTTTGTCCCCAATGAAACAGGAACACACAATGGTCTACAATATGCCATGCTGAACCTGTCCAACATGGTCTTCACATACTTACTCTAGCTTAACCAAAGTTTTCTATTAGCTCTGTCTCTTCTGATTTCCATTCCCAGAATGTACTTGGCTGCCCCTAAATTTTTCATCTCAAACTATGCTAACAACTGAGACTTCAAATTAGAAATCATATTCTTACCATTCCCAATCAATAACATATCGTTAACATATAATGCAATAATGAGAATATGATCATTGTCAAATTTGTAATACACACAATGATCTGATTTTGATCAAGAAATCCAACTGACAACACAAAGCCATCAAACTTCAAGTACCACATCCTAGGAGACTGCTTCAAACCATACAAAGACTTTTTCAACTTGCAAACCAAATTTTCTTTACCTTTCTCTATGTATTGCTCTAGCTGTGACATGTAAATCTCTTCCTCCAAATTACCATGAAGGAATGTTGTCTTCACATCCATCTACTCCACCTCTAAGTCATAAGAAATTGCAAGAGCTAATAGGAACCGAATAGATGTTAGCTTTGCAATGGGAGAGAAAATTTCACCATAATAAATTCCCTCCACTTGTGAATACCCCTTCGCAACCAGTCTGGCCTTGTACTTTTAAGCAGTGCCATCTGCACCAAATTTCTTCTTGAACACCCATTTGCATCCAATAGGTTTCCATCCTTCAGGCAAAGGCACCAAGTCCCATGTTTTATTCTTCTCCAAAGAAGCCATCTCATCTTCCATGGCCTCCTTCCAGGAACCTGCATATTTCATGCCCATAGCCTCTTTCACAGTTCTAGGCTCATCAGTTCTAGTAAGCAAAGCAAAAGCACAACTAGAATCAAGTAATGAATAATGAAACCTTCAGCTCAAAACTTTTATTTGAGACTTGCTCCACTAAGCATACTCCTAGCCTTCTCCATTAGTGTCCTGCTCATCTCCTCTTCAACTCCATTTTTCTGCGAGGTGTATGGAGTTATCTTATGTCTTTCAATCCCTTTCTCTTTATAGAACTTATTGAACTCTTCCGAACAAAACTCACCACCGTTATTAGTTCTCAAATACTTAATCTTTTTACTAGTCTAATTCTCAACAAAAGCTTTAAACTCTTTGAACTGACGAAAGACTTCAGTCTTGCTTATGAGAAAATAAATCCATGTCCTTCTACTATAATCATCTATGAAAGATACAAAATATACAGATTTGGAAATCAAAGGAACACTAACAGGTCCAAACACATCAAAATGAATAAGATCTAATACACCAAAAGACTTGTGAGAACTAGAGTAAAACTGAACACGGTTTTGCTTTCCATATACACAATGTTCACAAAAGTCAAACTTGAGATTACAATCATTTAACCCATCAACAAGGTTTTTATTTTTTATGGTTCTAAGACCCTTCTCACCAATGTGGCCAAAATCTCATATGCCATAACATAGTCTTTTCAACAGACTGCCATCAGAATTTGTTACAATAGATTTCTTCACTGCTTGTTTAGATGGTGGGGATGAAGTGACTGTAGCTCTTTTCTTTGAGTCAGAAGAACTATTGCACTGTGAAGTACATGCCTCTAGTTGAAACAGAGTACCTCTCTGAGTACCCTTCTCAAGCACCATAGATCCTCTAGTCATCTTGCATCTGTCCTTCAAAAAGACAACCTGCACACCTGCATCATTCAACATACTTACATAAAATAGGTTATGTGCCAAGCCTAGGATGTGCATAACCCCAGTGATCCCCTTCACTCATCCATCATGGAATCAGATTGAGACTCTTCCATGACCAACAATCTTCAGATGAGAATTGTCACCCAGATACACTCCTCCACCATCAAACTCTTCATACTTCATGAACCAACTTCGATGCGAGGTCATGTGGAATGATGCACCATAATCTATCAACCACACATCATCAAATGTATGGGTGGCCAGGGCTGCGATGAAGGCATCACCATCATCTTGTGACTTGTCAAAATCTAAATCTGGGGCATTCTTCTTCTTTTTCTTTTCCTCTTTGTATTCCTTTCAGAAATGCCTAGTTTTGCCACAATTCCAATAGAGAGATTTGGATCTCCCACGGGATTTGGATCTACCCTTCTCAGATTTCTTGTCCTTCTTTTTCCCTTTCTCCTTGGGTCTTCCATGAACCGTAAGAGCCTCTTTGGCTGCCTCAGAAGACTTTCTCAGCATCTCTTCAGATAACAGTGAATATAACACTTCATCCATTTTGAATGTGGATGTGGTGCTTCCAATAGCCATAACAAGATGATCCCACGAGTCTAACAAAGAATAAAGCAAGGTCATACAATGATCCTCCTCCTCTATCTTCACACCAATGGATGTCAATTGTGCAACTAACATGTTGAAAGCATTTAGGTGATCTGCAGGAGACCCTCCATCCTCCATCCTTAGAGAAAACAACTTCTTTCTTAGAAAAAGCTTGTTCACCAAGGATTTGGCCTGATGAACATCTCTAAGCTTCTTCTAAAGGTCTTTCATGGTCTTCTCCTCATGGACATTTAACATGATAGAATTAGCTAGACTGAGTCTTATGATACCCTTAGTCTTCCAATCTTTGAGATCACAATTAGCTTGTGCTATTGCGGTTGGTTTTACACCAGATACGGTTTCCCATAGGTCATGATCAATAAGCATGTCTTCCATCTTAAGTTTCCATAACTCAAAATTAGTGCCATTAAATTTCTCCACCTCTACTCTTCTAGATGTGTCTGCCATCTCTTTTCCTGCAGTAAAATTATAGAATACTCTGCATAAAACTCCCACTCAACCTACGATTAGCTCAAAAAACCACTACCCAACAACTAGGACCAAAGGTGATCAAGCTTTGATACCAATTGAAAGGAAGCTAAGTGTGTAGAAATCGCTTCCTACACTAATCTAATGAGGAGAGATGAGTGCAAATTCTTTTCAACCTTTACAATTACGGTGTTATTAGCCCAACAACAGAGATATTGTAGCAAACACATACATAAGAATGTAAGATAGAAGAAGACAGAGACAAGATATACATGGGGAAATAGCAAACACATACATAAGAATGTAAGACAGAAGAAGAGAGAGACAAGATATACGTGGGGAAAACCCTTACGAGTGAAAAACCCCACACTCCAAAACACAACTCAAATGTATTATCTAAACAATGAGGTTTACAATACAATTACAGAGCCAATGCTCTTGCAGGAGTCTTCAACACTCATATCTGAAGATAATTCGGAAGCATAACAGTACCTGTCAATCACATAATACATCTCCTCTCAGAAGCACCTGTTTATATAGAAGATACAAGGCAAAAATGAGCCTATCTTGAGATGGGCATCCAACATAGCCTCATGGCCCAAAATCCATGCCTAGGACACTTGTCATGTCACCCCTTCCCAAAGAGGTTGCCTATTCCTTGGTTGGGCTATGATAGATACTCTTACAACCCTTACGACTATCATAGAATCCATCATAGCTGTCATATCTTATAGTTGTAAGAGAGTTTGTCATACACATGCTTAAAATAGCATATTCTCTTACAACATGTCATAACCCTCCTTGGGGCACCCAAAGATGCCTTCTTCCAAGATGCCTTGTGACACATGTCTTCACCTATCATAGAATCTTCCATTTATGACTTGTACTCGTCATAGATTTGTCATAGAAATTTGTCATGACCATTTCAGTCAATATTCCTTTACACACTATCTAAGATGCCTACACATGGAAAAATATTCCTACCACTAAGTGGGATTCCTATCTCCTCATGTGAGGACAAATTAACATGTTGTCACCTTCCACGTAGGATGACACATCACCATGCCAACTCTCACAAGATGACAAAAATAGGAGTTGCATCCTAATTACATAATAGGCAATAAATAAATAAATACAATGAAATAATACAAGGAATTACCAAGGTTGAGACACCTTAATTCCCAACAGTATTTGAGTCATGTGTAGTCCTTACACCTGTTAGCCTATTGTCTTCTTGGTTGTTTGCTTAGTGGGACCTTATTGTTATCTCCTAGCATGGGGAGTGGACCTTAGGGTTCCATATGGTCGGGTGGTTGTGAATTTATCTCCATTGGTTCCCCTTGCTATCATTCATGTGTGAGAAGGATGTACCTTATGTGGTAGATTTTAGATCTTGTTCTGGCTTGAGGAGACAGAAACTTATGTTCATGTTCCAATTTTGTATTTCAGTAGAATGATGTACTATTATCTTGATGTATGCACTTAAATGTAATCAGGAAAGTGATATTGTAAGCAATATAATGGTGTACCCTCATGTAAAGGGAATTGTATATGTACTTGTAATCCTTTATACAGGACCTTAATGATTACTTATTTGATGTTATAATATGGAAATGTGTGTGTCTATTCAATTGATGCAATTAGATTTAGAATGAGTTATAGTTGTTAGTTAATTCATAATGATGGTTAGATTTGTTAATAGTTTGTTAGTAATGTAGCCGTGGAACCCTAGAGGATAAGCTTAACTTGATGTTATGAATAAATATGATTTACATTTCTTTGTTATTTATTTCCTTAAAAAAAATTATCCTTTTTGTATAGCATAGTTGAGCTATTCTCTGGGGTTTCTTGGTAGGGCATTACATGAAACAGTATCAAAATGTACCAGCTATATTACACAAGCATCTAGTCATGAAAATGGAAGAGATAAATAGACATCAGATGCAGATATACAATCATAAGAAGAAGAAAGAAAGAGTTATATCATCATCAAGAGAGACTAATCAGCGTCCATGTTTTCTCTAACTTGTTTACTGACTATTCAAGTACAGGTACTTGAAGGCTAGTCATTAATTACATTTATTGACAACAATTATAAATGCCAAGGTACATGTACTTGTAGAGATAAAGGGGACAGTCATTGAACAAGTCACTACAGTCAAGTGATAAGAAGGAGCAACAAGATGACAGAGACAATCATTCTAGATAAAGAGGTGAAATCATAAACATGATGCAAGGATAGTACATGACTGTCAAACAACATTAAATGATAGCATTCATAAAGAGTACAATTCTCTAGCAACCATGAAAAAATAGTCCACAAAGTTGCAAGAACAATCAAGTTTTTAAAGAACCATAGTGTGACAAAGAACTCAAGAAAGTAGGAGACATGAAACAACTTTTTAGTGAACCCAAATAAATACTATCAAGCTCTCAAACCTTATCAATATTGAAAGCATTGTGCAAGGATTTCCATGAAAATGACAAAGACAAAGGGCAACTAATGTCTTGGAACAATCACGATAGAGAGACAATGCATAAGATCAGTTTCAAGAACAAAATAGTCATAGGAAACCTGATTGAGATAGTAAGCAATTGAAATCTTTGGAAGCTCAAGAAGTTACGAATAAAGGGACAATGTGAAGGTTGAAAGTTTGGTACCCAGTCATGCATATCATCAAAGGGGCGGTCATAGGACTGACTAACAAAAGGAGTGAGATACAGAAATAAAGAAATAGTCCTAGTGACTATTACAGAAGGTCAAACAACAGTCTCCCAATGACTATGACAATGAGCTAAGGGAAGAAATAGAAGTGCAGTCATATATAAGGATAACAAAGATAGAGAAATGATAAGGATTAGAAAAATTTTAAAGGGTTTGTGTGAAATATATAAGGCATGTATCTGCATCTAGATCCTAACATGAAGATGGCCCATGCATAACACAGTTAAATGTATACATCAAGTTTGGACATGTTGATACTTTTTTCTGCTTAGATTATGAAGGCATAGAAAACATTAGAAAAACACTACCTTCAAGGGCACACGCAACAATAATATGATAGTGATAGATGACTAAATAGTGAACAATGAAGGGTAAAAGTCACTGCATTGTCAAGAATTATTGTCAAGGGATAGTCAATGCAATCCTTGCATATAGTTAGAAGGTTGTATACATAGCACTTGGTATACTCATCATTGTGGAATAACACTTGTAGTATTGTTAGACAATGATAAAAGGCACAAAAAAGCTTGACAGTGATCGATATCATGCATGACAAACAACAATCACCCATAAGAAGCTACAACAATCCCAAAAGGAGAATATAGAACTTCTTACCAAGAATCATACAAGAGAAGAAATCAATCCACTATCTTGAGGAAGCGGGAATGTCATACAAAAGCTAATATCAGAGTCTTAAAGCTATGCAGGAGCCCATTAAAATATATCATTTCAAGGAGTATGCCAAGAAGGGGTCTGCATTATCTCAGAACATTCATGTAAGCACAATCATGTACATGGCTATGATGACCATTTTATAAAGTATAAAGAGAGGATAATCACCTACACAGTAAAGAGGAGGGTCTGAGCAAAGTAGAAACAACATGTTCATTCTTCAAGAAAAAATAAATGCCTCAAACCCTATAGGGTGTTATATATAATAGCATGCAGTCCAAACCCTGGCAAAGGTTTGTAAGACAAAAGCAGGAAAAAAGAAGCCTATTCCTTTCATAGTGTCAAGGTATAGATCAGTCACCAACATGGGTAAATTATCATATAAAAGTTAACAGCCACTGAGAAAGCTTAAGAAATGATTTTTTTTCAGAGTAAAACCTTCTAAGGAGTTTCTTCACAGTCTCCACAATGAAACACTAGCATTTGTCTTCATTAGGGAATGGTAATAGAAAGAAAAAGGGAATGCAACAGCTACAACATTTCCACTGCTTCCATTTTTAACAAGTTTTCATAGTGAGAGCAAGTTCTACCATGTTCTTCATGAAGATAAATAACAATAGAGATATAAGGAATGAAGCCATATTCTATAGTTTTACCAAACTTACACAGTGGGGTCAGCTTACATCACCATCTTTCATAGAAACTAGTAGATAAAGATTGACTTTTCACCATTTTTCTTATTGAAGATATAGTAGTATGCAAAGGGAGACTAGTTCATTCCAAAGAGTTAACTAAAATAGAAAAAAGTTGCAAGAAATGAATAGGAACAACAGGAAGGAGTTTTTGCACTTGGCATGTGTGATACAAGGAGACCCATCAAATACAAAGGAGAGAAACAACTCTATGAAAAGAAGTGACATTCTATAGTAGAGATTAAAAGAAACAAGCCCTTTTATGATTCTCGTTCATAGAAAGACCACTGTATCAGTAAAAAGAGAGCCACAACAACCATGGACAAGCACAGAGCCTCATGAAAAGAGCAAAAAAAGTGCAAAAAATGCATTCTCTTCACTGTTTTATACCAAAAATAGATAAATCCTTTCTATAGAAACATCGGGAGAAACACATAAGTGAGAATAGAAGCTTTGTTTTGTCTTCTTTATACATAGAAGACATAGTGAATGGCAAGGTTTTCTTCCTTTCTGTACACAGAGGTCATAGTAAAGAGAAAGAAAGTATATATTTTTGCATCGAGAAGGACATGAAAACTAGATAGCTACAAGAGTCACTTACTAGGTCCAGTTGAGTGAAGGAGAACTGTGGAAAAATAGTCTTCTGAAGCAGTCTTTGAAAGTCCTCAACAAAAAAGATTCAAAACCCTTGGTGGAATAGGAGGTAGAGCAACAGAAGCATAGAAATCAACGTGAAAGAATGAATGCCTTTTAGGGTTTGTTTTTTCTTTTGATCAAGGTTGCCCTAGCCTGAGTTCATTTTGAGTCTTTTTTTACTTTGATAAAATAAATCATCACAAAATAGTCAAATGGAGGCCATGGTCACATCTTGAAGTGTGAAGACCTAGTGAGGTATGAGAAGTTCGTGGGAGTCATAAGGCCAATATTGAGCAGGTTTGAATTCTTTTTATAAGTCAGAGATGAAAGAGGGCATTATTATTGCCTTGTAAACTTTTGTAAAGTGTAAAAGTCAAGTGAATTTATTAAATAAATCCTTTTCTTTTGCATGTTAAGGAGGCAAAATATTGTATTTTAAACACTTATTAAGGGTAATAATTATAAATTACCTTAATATTTGTTTCACAAAACCAAGGAGATAATTATAAAACACTTATTTTAACGTAAGGCATGCACATGAATTACCCTTAATATTTGTCAAAAATAATATATTTTTGCCCTCAAATCATGCAAAAGAGTGAAGTGGAGACAAATTGAGGTGGCAAACTCATGTAGAAGGTTATTTCACTTCTCTTTTTGACTTGGAGTCAAACATGCCTATTTTTGGCAATCTTTTGGTCAAACATCTTGAGGGGAGGAGTTCTGAGCTAAAATAGCTCATTTTGGAGTAATGGTGCAGGAGCACCTAACAAATCATGCTTTGTGTTTGTAATAAGGTCAATTTGACCAACATATATATATTTTTTTTACAGTTGTTATTGTTCAGTTTGTAACTGACCAAGTGAGAACAGGTTGAAACAGGATAGTTGGGGGACACATGTAGTTGGTCTTCCTCAACTGCTCTGAATCGGTTGGCCTCCCACAGTAGTGGGTTAAAAACATAGCAGAACAAACATTTGGGGGTTCTGTTCAGGTCTTGTATTCTTTGTTGATGTTGTTGCTAGTATTGTGTATGAAATGTGTTGAAGAACAATAAAGCTTTGTTCTGTCCATTTTGTGTTTTTTTTTGTTTTTAAGTGCAAGAATTTCTTACTATGCATAATAAATTCTCCTTTCAGTAGTTTATTATAGAATGGTTGATTGAAGCATTCCACTGGTACAATTCTTGTCAAGATCGGTGGAATGGCTTCGTTGTACAAGTATGTGTTTTTGTTTCCTATTTTGTTTTCCTGTTCGACAGCGCAGAGAATCCAAATGGAGTGTCTTACACAGTAGATCACCTAGCAGCTCCATGTGCTAGGGTTTGATTGAAGAGTAGATGAATCATAGGGTTACAGAGCTACTGTAGTCATTATCGGTAAGACCGAGGCCATTGGTAAAGTATTTCACTCTCAGATTGATAAGAATAGTCTAGCCGAGCGTGGGAAGTCTATCGGTGTATCGGCCTAGCGAAATTAGAGTTTGCCGATAGAGTTGAGTCTCACCAAACTTGAATTCAGAATGCATTGGCACATCGAAAATAACAAAAGGAGATTTGTCGATAGTATCAAGTCTCACCGAAGACAAATCATCGGCGCATCGGAAGACAAGTTCAAAGTTCCACCGATAGAACTAAGTCTCGACGAAGGAAGCTTCGTGGTCACATCGGCATAAGTTTGATCACAGAGAGACTTAAGAAAGTCATTCTGACCAACAGTTATCTGACCGATCAAGGTGTATCGGTGGCCAATAAGTGGAGTCTTGCCAACAAAAAACAAATTTGATTTTGTCTACGTATCCACTGCGCCTCCCCATCATATTGGTATCAGAGTGAGTTTTGAAGATCACTCGGGTGGTGTGGTCTTGGTGTATGTTAGACAACAAAAGTGAAGTAGAGGCTGACATGATGCCTCCTAAAAGCATGTCACAAGATGTAGTGAAGAAACTAATTGAAGCGATGTTTGAGTCCAAGCTTGAGGAGTTGAAAAGAACCAAGGGTAAGGATAGGGAAGATGAAAGTGATAGCGATGAAGGAGATACAGAAATTGATGAAACCAATAAGAGGACAAAGGAGATACCAATAGACTAGACGACATTTGTAAATGCTTTGAAGTCAGTCAATAGTGACACCATAGATGGGTTACCTATGTATAGTGGAATTATGGAAGCTGAAGAGGTGATTGACTGGATTGAGGCATTGAACAATCATTTCGAATACAAAGAAGTCCGTGATGATAAGAGGGTTAAGTTGGCAAAGGCAAGATTGAAGGGATCTGCTCTTGCATGGTGGAATTATGAGCAAGGAGAGAGAATCAAGGAGGGGAAGAATATGATAACCTCCTGGGAAAGGATGTAGACCAAAATCAAGGAACAATTCTTACTCTTGGACTATAACGTACAGATGTATAAGAAATTGTAGAACCTTAGATAGAGAGACCTTGATGTGAATGCATACACACAAGAGTTTCATAAACTCAATCTCAGATCAAAGAGACAAGAAGAAGAGTTAGAGAAGGTGGCCAAGTATCTAAATGGCCTAAGGATGAATATCCAAGATGAGATCAACATCTTAGCACCAGAAACAGTGAACAAGTTTTTCCAAATGGCCTTAAGGGCTGAAGAGAAGATAAAGACAAAGAGTGAGTAGAATAATAGAGGTAGAGGAGGAAGAAGTTTCAGAGGCAGAGGTAGTTTTGGAGAAAGAAGTCCTAACCAGAGGACTAGTGGTGAGTCTAACCAAGAAGAACAAGTTGGAGACTCAAGTAGTAGAGGAGGCTACTGAGGAAGAAGGCCTAATGGAAGGGGTGGAAGAAATGGATCAGGTAGAGGATCCAAGTTCTCCAATATGAGATGTTATAACTGTAATCAAATAGGGCACCCGACATACAAGTGCCCAGAGAAGGCCTCAACTTCTCATGGTGGTGAGAAGAGAACCACTTTGATTCAAGAAGATGCAAGGAGTGTGACATCTCCTGAAGTGAATCTAACATCAGAAATGGGAGAAAATCTAATGATCAAGAGGATGCTGCTCAAAGAACCAGTGTAGGCTGAACCATCTCAAAGAAGGGCTTTATTTAGAATCAACTACAAGATCCAAGGTAAGGTTTGTAAAGTTATTATTGTCTTTGGTTCTACTGATAATATTATATCTTTGGAAGCAGTGAATAAGTTGAATCTAGAAAAAATACTCCATAGCAGCCCATATAAAGTCAGTTGGTTGAATAAGGGGCAGCACATACTCATCAATGAATAAGCATGGGTAGAATTTAGTATTGGGGGGTATAGAGATAAAATCTTGTGTGACATCCTTCCAATGGATGCTTGCCATCTTTTGTTAGGCAGACCATGGCAGTTTGACAGAAAGGCTCATCATGATGGAGAAAAGAATGCTTACTCATTCTAAAAGGATGGTGTGACTTATAGGATACAGTCATTGGTAGAAGAGGATCCACAACATGTAGGATCTAGTGTAATGATGGTAGGAGAAAAAGAATTCATGGACACTTTAAAGGAAAGTGGTGGAGTAGGTTTTTCTTTGATTGTGAAGCCTAAGGGGGAAAGGAAGGAAAGTGTGAGAGAAGTATGACCTAAGGAGGCTAGAGATCTACTTGAAAGTTACAAAGGAGTGATTTCAATAGACATACCTGATTCCCTGCCACCTGTTAGAGATATTAGCCACTAGATAGACCTCATACCAGGAGCAGTACTTCCTAATAAGGCAACATATAAAATGACCCCTCAGCAGAATGAAGAGATAGCAAATCAGATTCAAGAACCCCTAAACAAAGGGCTGATAAGGAAGAGCCTTAGCCCATGTGCAGTACCTACTATTTTAGCCCCAAAGAAGGATGGGAAATGGAGGCTTTGTATAGATTCTAGGGCCATAAATATGATAACCATCAGGTATAGGTTTCCTATTCCTAGAATAGAAGATCTAATGGATTATTTGGGAGGGGCTACTTATTTCTCCAAGATAGACTTAAAGAGTGGGTATCACCAAATATGAATAAGAGAGGGGGATGAGTGGAAGACATCATTCAAAACCAATGAAGGGTTGTATGAGTGGCTTGTGATGCCTTTTGGTCTTTCAAACACCCCTAGCACCTTTATGAGACTAATGAATGAGGTGTTGAAGGAGTTCATAGGGAAATTTGTGGTAGTCTACCTTGATGATATCTTGGTGTTCAGTAAGAGCAAGGAAGAACACTTGAAACATTTGGAGATAGTCTTGAAGAGGTTGCAAGATCAGAAGTTACTGATAAACTTGGAAAAGTGTGACTTCATGAAACAAGAATTGGTGTACCTAGGTTTTGTCATCTCTAAGGGTGATTTGAAAATGGATCCTTCCAAGGTAGAAGCTATTTTGAATTGGCCTACACCTAGGATAGTAGGAGAGGTCAGAAGTTTTCATGGTCTGGCCACATTTTACAGAAAATTTATTAAGAACTATAGTGATATTTGTGCACCTATGTTAGAAACCATCAAGGGTGGAGGTAAGGTGAAGTTTGTGTGGACAAAAGAGGCAGATCAAAGTTTTGAAAGTCTAAAATAGAAAGTTGCCAAATATCTTGTCTTAGTACTTCTTGATTTTAATAAAGTTTTCACCATTGAATGTGATGCAAGTGGGTTGGCCATAGGGGCAATGTTGAGCCAAGAAGGCAGACCAGTAGCCTTTTTTAGTGAAAAATTGAATGAAGCTAAGAGGAAGTACTCCTCTTATGATTTAGAGTTGTATGTCATGGTACAATCTCTGAAAAAATGGAGGCACTACTTGCTTCCTAAAGAATTTATTGTATACACTAACAATCATGCTCTCAGTTATTTGAATGGACATGAAAAGCTCAGTCATAGACACATGAAGTGGGTGGAAAGTCTTCAATCATACACCTTCATCATCAAACATAAGAAGGGGATAACCAATAAGGTTGCTGATGCTTTAAGTAGAAGGGTGTTGACAGTACAAGAAGTGCAGTTAGAAAGCATGGGTGTTGATGCACTCAAAGGATTGTATGAAGAGGACCAAGATTTCAAGGAGATTTACAAGGTATGCAGTGAGTTTACCAATGCTTTCCACAATGAATTTTCAGATTATACATTGCAGGATGGACTTTTGTTTAAAGGGAGTCAACTATGTATCCCTAAGTGTTCGATGAGGGATACTATAGTGAAGGAAAAACACAGTGGTGGTTTAGGAGAACATTTTGGGCTTAATAAGACCTTAGATCTAGTAAGAAGATTTTAATTTTGGCCAAGGATGCAATCTGATATCAGAAGGTTTGCTGAGAGTTGTATGATTTGCTAAAGAGCAAAGGGGGTCTCAACCAATGTAGGACTATACCAACCTTTGCCCATACCAAACAGACCTTGGGAAAGTTTGAGTATGGATTTTGTGATGGGGTTACCAAAGACAAGGATAGGTTATGATAGTGTGTTTGTTGTGGTAGATAGGTTTAGCAAAATGGGGCACTTTATTCCTTGTAAAAACACTAATGATGCTAGCTACATTGCAGATGTGTTCTTTAAAGAAATTGTTAGGATTCATGGATTGCCTTTGAGCATTGTGTCTGACAGGGACAACAAATTTGTAGGGCATTTTTGGAGAACCTTGTGGAAAAGATTGGGTACAAATTTGTCCTTTAGTTCAACCTATCATCCTCAGACTGATGGCCAAACTGAGGTTGTGAATAGGTCATTAGGTAATCTGCTGAGATGTTTGACAAGAGAACATGGAGGTAGTTGGGATGTGGTACTCCCACAAGCAGAATATGCCTATAATGATTCCACAAACAGAAGTACAGGTCTATGTCCTTTTGAAGTTGTCTATGGTAGTCATCCTAGAGGAATTTTTAAATTGAGAGATGTTCAAGGGTTGGACAAAAGGAGTGGACATGCTGATACATTTGCAGAGGTTATGAAAGAGATCCATCAACAAGTCAGAGATACTCTACACAAGAATAGTCAGAAGATCAAGGCTATAGTGGATCAAAGGAGAAGGGATGTATAGTACCACATAGGAGATATGGTCATGGTTCATCTCAATAAGAATAGACTACCCAAGGGAAGCCACAGCAAGTTGATGATGAGAAAAATTGGACCTTATAAGATTTTAGAGAAATATGGTCCTAATGCTTACAAAATTGAACTCCCTGATGATATTGCTATTTCCCCTATATTCATTGTTGCTGATCTAACATTATATAGGAGTCCTGATATAGGAGAAGGTATAGAAGATTCTATACAAGACAATGAAGAGTGGGTACACAACTTACCACCAAAGGAACCACCTAAAATGGAGTGCATCTTGGATAGCAGGATAGCCAAGAAGACAAGAAATTAGACCTATTTAAGCACTTGGTTAAATGGCAAGGACTTCCTAATTCAGAAGCCACATGGATGCTGGAAGAAGACATCAGAAAGCAAGGTGGCGATTTGCAGCAGTTAGTCTCTAAGAGGACTTGAGACAACTTTCACCTGAGGAGTATGGTGCAGGAGCATCTAACAAATCATGCTTTGTGTTTGCAATAAGGTCAATTTGACCAATGCTTTTTTTTTTCAGTTGTTGTTGTTCAGTTTGTAACCGACCAAGTGAGAACTGGTCGAAATAGGATAGTTGGGGGACATAGGCAGTTGGTCTTCCTCAACTGCTCCAAATTGGTTGGCCTCCCACAGCAGTGGGTTAAAAACATAACAGAATGAACATTTGGGGGTTCTGTTTGGGTCCTGTATTCTTTGTTGATGTTCTTGTTGGTATTGTGTATGAAATGTGCTGAAGAACAATAAAGCTCTGTTCTATCCATTTTGTGTTTTTTTTTTCTATTTTAAGTGCAAGAATTTCTTACTGTGCATATTAGATTCTCCTTTCAGTAGTTTGTTGCAGAATGGTTCAATGAAGCATTCCATTGGTACGATTCTTGTCGAGATCAGTGGAATGGCTTCGTTGTACAAGTATGCATTTTTGTTTCTTGTTTTGTTTTCCTATTTGACGACGCAAAGAATCCAAATGGAGTGTCTTACACAGTAGATCACCTAGCATCTCTATGTGCTAGGGTTCGATTGAAGAGTAGACAAATCGTAGGGTTGCAGAGCTGCTGAAGTCATTATCGGTGAGACCGAGGCTGTCAAAAAAGTATTTCACTCTCAGATAGATAAGAATAGTCTGGCTGAGTGTGGGAAGTCTATCGGTGTATCAGCCTAGCGAAATTGGAGTTTGCCGATAGAGTTGAGTCTCACCGAACTTGAAGTCGAAACGCATCGGCACATCGGAAATAACAAAAGGAGATTTGCCGATAGTATCGAGTCTCACCAAAGACAAATGCCATCGGTGCATTGGGAGACAAGTTCAAAGTTCCACTGATAGAAGTAAGTCTCGGCAAAGGAAGTTTTGTGGTCACATCCGCGTAAGTTTGATCATAGAGAGACTTAAGAAAGTCATTCTGACCGATGGTTATCTGACCGATCGAGGTGTATCAGTGGCTAGTAAGTGGAGTCTTTCTGACAGAAAACAAATTTGATTTTGTCTATGTATCCACTGTGCGCTCCCCATCAAGTAGTTATGTGCCCTATTTTTTAGGCTTTTTCCTTTTCGTCGCCCAACAACTGGGAGTTGATTTTTCCAGGGTATTCATCCATCACTTGGAGAGCAGTTTGACTAGAGTTGATCTTCCATTTGCTTTTGGGACATATTTTTGTATTATAGGAGAAAAAGCTTATGCTTATTTCTTATTTCTTTCTTTTTCTTGCCTTTGCACATTGCAGAGATAGATTTCAGTATTGTAACTCAACATTTTTATAGATTTTATACAATAGCAACTTTATTTTCAGCATATTTTCATAGTTATTGCAGAGTTTTCCTACTATTTTTCAATAAAATTAGGTGTTATTCTCCTTTGATTAGGGTGTCTTGTTATCTTGTGAATGATCTAATAAAGATTTATTATGTTTTAAATCAAAACCTTTAAGTTTTCTATCTCATTTTATTGAATCAAGTATACAACAGTGCAAAATTTACCACATCTTATAGATTGTGCAGGTGATTCCTTTACTTTTCTTTGTGAGAACATTAGTTTTCCTTCAGTAAGAAGTGGATTGATTTCATTCCTTTCTATGAAATATTTATGTGATAAGATTGTTCAGTTTGAGTTGTAGGAACACATGTATTGAGAAATAGTTGTGAATTAGATTGCAAGTTAGGATATAATCATTGGTGCATCACCCCTTAGGATAAGTTTCAGTTTTATTAATTATCCTTCTATCTCTTTTCCAAGAAAGTATATCAGATCCAAGGGGATTTTAAAGGGATCCAGCTCATTTAAAGGTTCATTCTCATTATAGACAACCCACAGTCAGAGAGTGATCCAATGTTTCATGGTATTGTTTAGCTTATTGCTTGACAGGGTGAAATCCTTTGTGAGAACAATAATATTGCACAATATGTGCCCCAATTGGTCTATGCCCATCGAAAGAATGTAATGTTGCCATCCTATGCACAACATTTTCAATAATGAGAAAACACAGTCATGTAGTCTCATCAATATGCCAACATTCATTCACTAGACCAATAATTATCTACTGAATTAGTACACCATAGAATATAATTTCCACCACCCTTTTTTCTCACATGAATGAAGAAACTAAATACCTACTTACAAAGAATGCATTTGGACATGAGGTGGGAATAAAATATTACCAAGATTAATCCCTTATTATGCCTTAACCAATGCCAAGTTTCCATGTAGGCACCACTAAGTTTCATTTTAAATATTGAGCATGCCTTCCAACATAAGCCTACATAAGTATCCACCAACCTATTTACCAACCACTAGCTATGTAATGGCATTACATTGAAGTTGTAATCATACCTTGCCAACCATGCTCTCTCATCTACACAAAGAGATTAAAAATGCTTAAGCGAGATGTATTAGACCATCAAGAAAGTTACACTACTAGAGCTAGTTATTATCAACTTGATAGTTAGTTCCAATCTCTACGTTATAACAAAATGTCACTTTAAACTTTGGGTGATGAACCATAGTAGGTAAACAATGAATTACAAATAAAGGGTATGGGAAAACAAAGGGCTTAGATATATTTCAATAGGCTTCCATGTCTTACTCTACTGCCCTCTAATCTAAAGTTGATTTAGATCCATTCTCACTTAACCTTTTTTCTATTATAGGTAAAAGTGGGTTTTTGAAAGGGTCCAAACCCTTTTACAATGGGAAACCAACTAGTAAAGAAAGCCCCAAAAGACCTAATTAATTTGGCATACTTCAAGAATCATATCTGTTTAATCCTTTCAAGTGTCTTCATTCTATATTAGTTTGTTCATTAATTTAAATTTGCAATATCATCTGTTTTCAAAATTATCGTCCCATATAGTGAGTTATATGCCTATTTACTCACATTATCTCATTTTATAGGTTTATAATTTTTTATCTATATTGAACTCTTACTCTCCTTAGTACAATATGTTGTTTCCACTCATGTTACATGTTTTGTCTCCCTCTTACAATTGTTGTTTGACCAATTTAAGCATTGCATTGAAGTTACAATTGTTCAACTTGACCAATTAGACCAGTTGTTGTTTGACCAAAATTTAACCATATATATATATATATATATATTAACATTAATATGACCTTATACTTTAATGTACATGTAATTGTATTTTCCTCTCACAATTAGATTTTTTACTAGCAATTAGAATTAGGACTTGCAATTAAGACATGTAATTGTATAAATTTTCCCGTTATCTAATTAGAATTAGTACTTGCAATATTACAATAAACACATGATAATTTAAGTATTAATTATGAGATATGAAATAAAAGTTTGAATAAAGATGGATAGTGGACATTCAATAAATAGTAAAATAGTCTATTAAATATATGAAATAGTTTATGAGATAAATACTCAAATAATAACAATCCATGTAAAAAATAGTGAACTAGTGACAGTCTATGCCTATTCAATACTAAAATAGTCATAAGATTCACATGAAATAAAAACTCTAATACACATGTGTGTAGTCTGAACATGAAATAAATATAACAAATTACATTTCATATGCTAAGTTTTATCATCACCCATTTCAAGATGCCTTTTCATTCCACGTGACTTAGAGGGCAGCTCATGCTGTGTACAAGAGAAATAAAGCTTCAAATCAATTATAATGTCAAAACTGCAAGCATATTATTTAAATCAAATATTTAAAACAAAACCATGAAATTAAATTTTTAAATCTAGACTTGAAAATGTGTAAGCATACCATAATGGGCTCATCATCTCTCGTGTCATGCTCACCTAAAATAGATATTGATTCTACCATACTAAAAGTCTGTGTACAAGAAAAAAGAAGCTTTAAATCAATTTTAATGTCAAAATTGCATGCATATTATTTAAATCAAATATTTAAAACTAGAAATTGGATGAAATTAAATTTTTAAATCTAGACTTGAAAATGTGTAAGCATACCACAATGGGCTCAATAGCTCTCGAGTCATGCTCGCTTGCAATAGATATTGATTCTTCCAGACTAAAGGTATGTGTCACCAAATCCTATATTCCAATAAAACATGAATTAGGCTAGAGTATAAATACAAAATGCAAGGTCATGATAAAAGACTATGAAATGACATATGATTTAACTATAGGACATGGAATACGATAAATGACTTGTGCATCTATGCAGGCTCATCAATGGTAGGATTAATTGAGCTTGCACCTATATGTATATCAAGAAGAATTTAAAATCATGAAATTATACTTGAAGTTCAAATTTAAACTAAAAATATACAATTTTAAGCTACACATAAGGGAATATGAAGCAGGCTCCTGCATAGATGATGGTGGTGGTCTCAGATGGATTGGTTGGTTTGATACAAAAGTGTCAAGACCTCCCATATGCTTTAAATTAAAAAAGGTTCATCACATTTTCATATTATTCTATAATTATTAAAATAGATATCCAATTTTTTAATCTAGAGACTAATTTTTAAATGCACATTGTATTTAATGAATGGGCTAGATAGTTAAGGGCAATTTTTATACCTCTACCATATAAGGTCTACCCATCTCTATAGACATTGACACTAATTGATCCAAACATGATGTAGTGGTAGTTGATGGAGACATCTATACCAGTGAACATGTAATATATAAAATTTATTAAATAGATTGATAATTGATAATTGGATCTATATTTTTATACTAAATTTAATTTTATTAAATGTGGCATCCATACCAATTCCATAGGAGTGAATAACATAGCTAAAAAGGACTCCTCCAAAGTAGATGTAGGACCAAAACATGGATGATTACAATTATGACAAAAATATGGTGTGGAATGCAATGGTGTCAATGGCTGTGAGGTGCTAGGACCAACACCATCTCCTCCAAGCTCTCCAAGTTCTTTAGAATTGACTTCATCTGCCAAGTGGGTAGCTTGGTTAGTTAAGTTTCCTAAGAGTGATGACAAAGATTTGAGAGCTGAGACCATTGTGTGCTAGTGAAAGGGCATAGGGGGAAAACATTGATTGGGATTGACACATGCCCCTGGTATATGTTGTGGTATCCCACCACCCACACCTTGAAATGATCTCATAGCAAAATAATTAGGCTTTAAGCCCATCACAAACTCAACCCATAATTTTTTTTTTTAAATAAGGGAACCTAAAAATTAGCATGTGGTGGATGGTGAAAGACAATCCATCACCACTCCAAAAAGTTATCAGCTATCTTCTAATGTGTGCACCATTTTATTAAATAATTCCTTAATTTGGTGTTATTTGTTGGCCCGTGGAGGGATCAATGAAACATGGGGCAATCATATTTTTTGTAATATGTAAATAATTGATCTCTTTATAGGAGAGAACATCCTCATGAAACCACCTCATCTCCTCCCACCATGAGTAGAATGTGTCTAAATAAGTGTGAATGGTGTAGCACTAAATATAAATTTTAATGAAAAGATTCTAAACTATTGCAACAAACCCTAAAATATATATTAAATGCAACATCAAAGATAAGATAAAAGATATAGAATTAACTAAATGTTACCAAACACATTAAAATGTGGTTGCTCTTTTTCCATCATAACTCAAAATGATCTTGGGGGGGGGGGGGGGGGGGCGTAATTGATAGTCGGGTAGGTTTTTATAATGTTTGGTGAAGTGGTTCAATGGTGAAAGGCTGGTTGAACAATAAAAGGTGGTTTAATATATATTTTTTTAATTTTATGAATAGGTTTAAGGTAACTAATAAATAATTTTGTTTAATTTATTTTATTATTTACGGGAGGGGATATAAGGAAAGATTTAATTAATTAAAATTAATTAAATCTTATGTGAGGGGATAAAGATTAATTATGGGCGAGGTTGGGAAATGGATTAGGATTTAGGGGTAAGGATTAATATTTAGGATAATTAGGGATAAATTAATCGATTTAGGATTTGGTCAATTTTAGACGTCTAAATTTTGTCCCTCTTTGAGATGATGCTATGAGGCCATGTCATTTCAAAGAAGATTAAAACATAGGTTGGGATGATAAAAGATTGGGTAGAATGGGTTGGATTGGATGGGGATTATAAAAAGGAAGGATTGATAGATGATGCCCCCTCAAGAGGATATGCAGGGACGAAGGAGATGGATAGGCTCTTGAAAAAGGAATGAAGGGAAGGAGGTGGAGTTATGGTGATTTAGTTTGAGCAACCTAATGTTTGATAAGCATGAGACATTATGTACCAAGGTATAAAGACCAGGGTGACAATGTGTCAAATGCGTAAAGGACTGAAAGCCACTAGCAAACATATGCCTAAGCCACCATGATATGAAAAACCATGATGACAAAGTGGCAGGCATGTTACAAGGACTGATACAGATACAAGACAACAATGATATAGCACATACAAACAAGACAAGAAAGCATGCATACATGATACAAAGATAAACACTATGTTTCCCTTAGTCAAAATTGAAAAATCATAAACCAAAAACTGAATCATGACATAAGTTACAAATCCATTGATATCTCTTGCCAAAGAGTAATACAATAAATGGATAAGAGCCTGTTGTGGGAATGATATATCCCTAGATAAGGCTAGGATGTTGGATAGGATAGGTAATAGATGATTTGGTACGAGGGATCTATAGCTTTATTTCTATTAACAAGATAAGATCACTAGGTGTTGATTTTACCTTTTTACATAGGTGTTTCAAAGTGTTTGTGAGATATGACTTGGATTGTGTGAGTGTCAAAAAAAATGTTTTTGTTTTTAATTTTTATGGTTTGATGGAGGAAGATGAAGATGACCTGGTGTTAGGAAATTTTATCATGGGATTGCATAAGACTTGAAATGCAGACACACTCAAGAGTCTATCATGAGGAACCCAAAGGTACCTAGACATATAGACCAACATAAGTGGACAAAAGACTACTAGGATGAGGAGAGGTGAAAGAATGGGAGAAGACTAATGGCAAAGCTAAGGATAAAAGGAACTCAGAATAAAAGGCTAGACAACACTGTATAACTAGATGATATTGAGTAGATTCTTATTGAAAGATATGGATGTGGGATGAATAGAAAACTAATTTTATTATGGGTGTGAGATGGATAATGGGGCGATGTTTGATGTGAAAAAGATACCTAAAGTATGGTGAATACAACTCAAATTTTTACACATGGCACACTGTGAATAGGTTTTCACCACGGTACTTATCTAGGGTGCCACCAAAGTGGTTTTCACCATTGGATGAGTTTTTTTTTTGTAATTGGGATACTCTGAGTCAGGTATAGAACCATTTGAGATGGGCTATGTTTATAGGTTCCTCTAAAGGTTGACCTTCTGGAGTGGAAAGTTGGTAAGCTCCTGATCTAAGGACATAGATTTTGGTTACCAAAAAAGGTCCTAGCCATTTACGTTTGAACTTCCCTTTCTTTTCACGATTGGCTAGATTTCTTTGATTTTCTTTAAGTACAAGATCTCCAATTTCAAATTTACAAGGATTCATCTTCTTGTTGTAACCTCTGTGAAGGTGATTCTGATAAGCATTCAAATGATCAAGAGCTATAAGTTATTTCTCATCCAACAATTCAAGCTCTTGTAATCTTGATACACAATATTCTTCATCTAAATTAGATGTTGTAATGATACTCTCAAGGATGGGAGTTTGATCTTGATGGGTAAAATAGCTTCTGATCCATATACCAAAGAGTAAGTTGTGGCACTAGTAGGAGTGCACATGCTAGTTCAATAGGCCTATAGGGCAGAGTTAAGTTGCAAGTGCATATCACGGCTAGCCTCATTGACCATTTTCTTGAGGATTTTTAGGAGAATCTTATTGGTTGCTTCATCTTGGCCATTGCTTTGTGGATAATAAGGAGTGGAAAAGCAGTACCGAATCTTGAATTTGCTACAAAGTTCTTTGACATCCTGATTCATAAAAGGTCAAACATTATCTATGACTATGGCTTGAGTAATACCATAGTGACAAATTCTGTAATGGAAGATGAACTTAGATATTTGTTTTCCTATTATGTAAGAGGAATAGCTTCAACCCATTTGGTGAAGTATTCAATAACAATGATGATAAATTTGTGGCCAGTTGAGGAAGAGGGATGTATTTTTCCAATGAGATCGAGCCCCCATTATGAGAACGACCATGGAGTAGTGATAGTTTGCAATTCTTGTGTTGGTGCATGAATTAAATCACTATGTAGTTGACACGGTACACATTTCTTGACAAAATCATGCACATCCTACTCCATAGTAGGCCAGTAATATCTTGTGCAAAGAAACTTCTTGACTAAGGGAGGACCACTAGAGTGAGAACCACATATGCCTTCGTGTATCTCATGCAAGGAAGCTTGGGCCTCTTCTAGGTTAAGACATTTAAGTAGGACACCATCTAGTGTCCTTTGGTAAAGCGTGTCACCAAGAAGGACATATCGAGAAGAACAATGAATGAAGGTGCAACATTAGGAGTTTAAGAGATTTGGTGGGATCATTTGGATGTGAAGGTAGTGGTAGATCTCATTAAACCAAATGGAATGAAGACCAACAATATCACATACCAACTCTGATTCTGGGATATCAAAAGCTAGTATAAATAACTACTCTATTAGGAATTCAATTTTGGGATCATTCACAGGCATCTCTATCATTGAATTTATTGTAGTCATAGCATCAATAGCTTTATTGTGAAGCCTTGGGAACTATTCAACTATGATCTTGTTGAAATATGCTTTGAATGTATCAACTAGTTTCTTGTATGGCATTAAATTTTCATCTTTTGTATGATATTCATTGTTTACTTGTTTGATCACTAGTTGAAAATCTCTGTGAACTTATATTTCTTTAATATTCTAGGTTATAGCCAATCTCAATTCTTTGAGAAGTGCTTCATATTCAGCGATGTTGTTTGTACATGGAAATTGAATGTGAAATGATTTTGGTATGAAATTGCCTTGAGGAGTAACAAAGAGTATTCTGGCTCTCGAGCCATGCTAAGTATAGGAACTGAAGAAATACAATTGTGAGGATGGAAGAGTTTCTATGTCTAGAATAGATTCATCTAGAAATTCTGTTATTATGGGATGATTTGATTCTATTGGTGCTTCTTCTAGTTGATGTGCTATTATTTGTCCTTTTATAGCTTTCTTGTCAATGTGTTCAATATCAAATTTGCTAAGCATCATCACCCACATAGCCATACGACTGGTTAAAGCTACTTTAGATAGTAAGTAATTGAGAGGTTCGATCTTTGATATGATCTTAGTTTGATGACTCAAGATGTAATGTCTAAGCTTTTGTGATGCAAAGATAACTGTGAGACATGCCTTTTCAATGGGTGAATAATTCAGTTCATAGCCCACCAAGGTTCTGCTAATATAATATATTTCTCATTCTTTATCATTGTCATCATTTTGTGCTAAAGACCCCCTAATGCTGCTGCTATTGTTGAGATGTATAAAATAAGGGGTTTTCTATGAATAGGTGGTGCCAACACAGGAGAAGATACCAAGTATTCTTTGAGTTTGTCAAATGCTTCTTGGCAGTTTTGATCCCAGATAAATTGTGCATTTTTCTTCAACAAGTTAGTGAATGGTTGACACTTATCTACGAGTTGAATGATAAACCTCCTTATAGATTGTAATTTTCCTTGTACATCTCTAAGTTGTTTTAGATTCTGAGGAGGAGGCATTTCCATTATAGCTTTTACTTTTACAGGATCAACTTCAATTCCTCTTCTGGACACAATATAACCTAAGCGATTTCCTGATGTCACTCCAAATACATTTTTGTTGGGGTTCAATATGACATTGTACTTTCCTAGGTGATAAAAAATGTTTTCCAAAATGTATAGATGGCCTTCTCTAGTTTTTGATTTAGCTAGTATATCATCCACATAATATTTCATTTGTTTGTGAAGTATATCATGAAATATAATGGTCATTTCTCTTTGATATGTGGCTCCGACATTTTTTAGACAAAAGCACATGACAAGCCAGCAGTATGTTCCCCATACACAAATGAAAGTAGTTTTATGTTGATCTTATTCAGCTATTCTGATCTAGTTATACCTAGAAAATCCATCCATTAATGATAGCATCTCGTGTCCTACTGTCTTCTCCACTATGATATCAATGTTAGGTAGTGGAAAATCATCCTTTGGACAAGCTTTGTTGATGTATCTGAAATTATTACAGATTACGATGGTTCCATTTGGTTTGGCTATAGGTACAATGTTTGAGACCCACTCGGGATAATCTATAGGTTTGATAAAACCAACTACTAGGAGATTTTCTAACTTTGCTTAGACCATTAAGGTAATTTTTGGATGCATTTTTCTCAATTTTTGCTTGACCAATTTTGTTCCCAGATAGACTGTCAAATGATGTACTATCAGTGATGGGTCTAATCCTAGAATATGCGCATATAACCAAGTGAAATTGATTTCTCATTTTCTGAAGGACTTGAAGTTTCAAATTTCAAATTCTGATAGTGACTCTACTGTGTATGTGCTCTTGGGTTCTTCTATATTTCCAAGATTTATCTCTTGTGTCTACTCTATGAGTACAGTGGACATTTCTTGGTGTGCCCCCACTTTAGGGAGGTTAAATTCCTCATCCTCTGGTGCCTCAAAGAGGTTTTCACCATCGGATACATCTTTTATTTTTACTTTTTTATCGTCTGAAAGTGCCATGAAGTGGTTTTTACTAGGGGATGTTACTTTTATAATTTTATATTTATTTTTTTGACTAAGGAATTTAGCAGATTCCCTAAAGTAGGCATCTAAGTTTAGTTCCACAGTATAGTTGATCTTATGATCTTCGATAGGTAGTGAGTACGAAGTCCCATAAATTCATCGATAGCTTCATCATTTTCAAAGACATCGAGGACAAGAGGTTCTTGCTGGTCCCAATCAATGAGATCTAGATATACAAGGGACAATGAATGGGATGAAGTGGATGGGGTAGATGAGGAAGATGTTGATGAAAGGAATAAGTTATAGTATAGATGTGATTATCCTCGAAGACATTAGCGACTGCTTCAAAAGGATCTATGAAGGTGTCCTAATTAAATAACTCAGCCACGGGAAAAGCTTGTGCTACTTTGTCTAAGATAAACTCAACATCAGGTGACTCATGCTTAGTGGATCCAAACCCTAGACCAACATGCTTAGGTAGATGATGAAATTCTAGAGGTTCTAATATCCCCTGTTGTTGCTAACCAAGTCTACCTTCTTTATAGCCCAACTTTTTGATGATGGGATAACCTCTGTGATATATACTCAATGGTAATTGTCTTTGTTCATCCTCTTCACTATAGAGCCATTTAGAGATGTCTTCCTCCATAGTTTCTTGACTCATTTGCCCCCAAAATTTAAAAATTTTCGATTGTGGATGTGTAACCAAGACCTGATTAATTTGACAAGGTCGCCATAACTCTTAGGCAAAAGAGGAAGTTCATTTCTATGGAACATAGTGTACTTTCCCATGCCTTTATCACTAATCTTAGCCTTGATCTCAGATTAGGAAGTGGAAGGTGTGGATGATGAAGATGAGGTGAATGTAGATGAGTCAATGTATTTGGATGATGGTTGGGCGACTTCATTATTTAGGCAATAATTTTGGTGTTGATAGAGGCTCTCCAATCGTCTACATTATTGAAAGGAGTGAGAGTCCACTTGTATGGTAATTTCACGATCATTGAACAAGAATTTTATGCATTGGTGGTATGTGGAAGTTACGACTATCATGGCATGAATCCATGGAGGCCCTAGGAGAATGTTGTATGGGAGATCAAGATCTAAGACCTAACAAGTAGTTTCCATTGTAGCAGGGCAAACCTTGATTAGGAGTCTAATTATGCCAACAGATTTTCTTTCACCTTCATCATAAGCTCTTATCGTGATTTCATATTTTTCTTCAATGCTCCCATCAGAGTATCCCAATTGTTTTATTAATTTTAAGGTACATAAATTCAAAGCTGATCCACCATCTATCATGACCCTTGTCATGATATGTTGGTTAACAATAACTTCTAAGTGAAGGGCTTCATTGTGGAAATGATCAGGAGAGGAGTTGTTGGGTTATGTGAAGATGAGGCGATATAAGGAAAGATTTAATTAATTAAATCTTATGTGAGGGGATACAAATTAATTATGAGTGATGTTGGGAAATGGATTAGGATTTAGGGGTAAGGATTAATATTTAGGATAATTAGGGATAAATTAATCGATTTGGGGTTTGGTCAATTTTAGACATCTACAAATAGCTCTCACCAAATCAAAAATAGTTTACATCATAGATGGAAACCATGAAATATGTGGTGGAGCATGGATTTGGTTTTGTAAACAAATATTTTTTTCTTGCAATGTGTGTATGTTTTCATCGATGGTTTCTCAAAAGCAAGCCTCATTAGGTGGTGGTGGTGGTGGTGGTGGTGGGGGTTGGGGTGGGGGATGGCGTGGGGGGTCCTAGGGGGATCAATCATGTTTAAATTAGGTAGAAGTAGAGCTGCAATTACAAAAAAATAATTAAAATTGAATTAGGAATTGGAAATATATATATTAAATTGTATCTACAACATGTGTTTAAATACATATAAATTGAAAACTTAGAAATATATAAATTTGCATGGTTTAAACAATACATTAAAATTTTTAATTTTACATAACAATGCACATATATGCATTCAACCAAGTGACCTTTTCGAAGAAAAATTTAAAAGTTATAAAATGTAAATCAAAATTTGTGTTTAATTCCATAAATACATTATAAATTCTTTTCAATAAATACATTTTACAAATACATACATGATTGCAACCTAGGATCAATAATCTTCAAATAAATACATGATTGCAATCTAGCATTAAATAGGTGAAAGTAAAATAGGATCAATATCATCCTAATTTAGCTACCTAGGAAGCTCAGCTAAAGGAATGTGGTTACTATATCCAAACCTATTTTTATAATTGTATTTCAAGGACAAAGTCCCCTAGGGGTGAATTTAATACCCCTTTTGTTCATAAACTTGTAAAGGGCTATTTATTAGATGTGAATTTTGAAGACCGTATAACTAATGTCATATGTAAATTTCCTTAACAATTGGTCCTAAAATGGATATTGATTTTAAGAAATTATCATTTTGTTATTAAAGATTACTGATGAGCATTTAATTGAGAATTTTAGTCTTAAAATTTGGATTAAACAATTAGCATAAAAATTGTTGCATAATAAGGATGGTTGGCATGTTTTGTTGGAAAAATATTTTTATTTCTATAATAATATTCAAATAGATTAGACTAACACCATTTTCTAATGATGTCCTAACAAATCTATCAAGGATTCAAGCAATTGATGAAGCAAAGGGGTTGACCAAGATAAGGGGTGTTTGTGTTTTCACTAGGAATTTGTGAGCATTAAAATGAGTTAAGGTGAAGAGGAAGTAGTCAAGGAAGGATATAAAAAATGTATAAGCTCTATACAGATACAAGTGTTGATGAATTATGATGAGTATGCCAGGGTAGGATCTTTATTCTATTATTTATTAGAGTCATATATGTACACATCATCTTCTTTAGCCTCTCATATATCAAATTAGGTAGGTTTCATTCCACTAGAAAGCATCCTTTCTAAAAAGTGTTTTGAGGGGTATTTCTATGTGGCCATAACTCTTTACAAATATTATATAGTATCATTTTCAAGTCCTAAGAATCCTCTCAATTTCTTAAGGTTTTTAGAATAGGCCACTCCACAATAGCCTTGATTTTATTGGGATCAACTTTACTCCTTAACTAGTCAATTAAATACTTGACAATTAGGATGATGTAGATGATGTAGATCATCTTATTCATTCATCCACTTCATCCTAATTCTTCCAACCAAATCTAGCATCCATCCTAATCATTCCCTTTCATCATAATCACCCATATAATCATCCCATCCCAATCATCTTTTTCATCCAATCAAGTTCATTCCTAGTCATCCCACTCATCCATTATTCACTTATCATAATCATTTATCTTATCCTTTTCATATTTCTAATAATTCATTTTCACTTATCCTAATCACCCCATTTTATCATAATCATTTCATCCCTCTTACCATACTGATGCAACCATCTCATTCCAACTAATCCTTTCATCCAAGCTAATCATCCCTTAATTGTTTAACCCTATCATAATCATGTATCTTTCATTCATTATCCTAATCATAATCCACTATGATTATCATGTATCTTCCATCCATTATCCTAATCATAATACACTATGATAATCCAATATCATCATGTATCATTGTCTTAATCCAACTTCATCCATTTGTACTACATTATCCATAATTGAAATCCATTAATACTCATCCAATCCTATCATTCATCATTTTGATGCACAAATATGGGTCAATTTTTCAAAGGAACTTAAAGGAACCTCTATATTTATTTCCATTAATGTGTACTCACTTATCTTTGTGTACTTATCTCCAAAGGACTAATTAATTAAATAAACCTAACATAAACATCCACCATATTCATGTGCAAGAAGATGCTAATATATCAACAATTAGCATGAAATTCAAAAAAAAATTCTTTGTATTTCCTTTAATCAATTTGTTACATCAAACAAGTGCAACAAATTTATATTAAAAGTCTATCTCTAAGTTTGCACAAGGAGTAGCAAAGGATTTTTACACAAATCTTTATAGGCCTCGAAATGCTCAATAATTAAAGATATATAGTGGGCCATCAATGAATGCTCAAGTTGGAAATTAGAATAGATGAAAGGACTAGCCATGTAATATTTTTTAATGTATACAATAAGCGTAAATTCTTAAAGTTAGGCTAAAGAAGGGAATCTAAGATGGCAAAGGAAGAACGAAAACATACAATGGTTGAATTACCAAGCCCCAAAATGGAAGAAGAGTAGATATAGCCAAACCAAGAGGATTGCAATAGAATGGAAAAGGAACTAAAAAAGAACAATTAAAGTGAAATTACTTCACACCATGCAAGAGCTAAGAGACCAAATGTAGTCAAGATAGGGTCAAGAAAAGGAAGGACCTAGAACTAAAGGATAATCAAAAAGTCAAAATGCATCATGCTAGGACTCAAAAATATTTCACAACTAAAGTTAAATGGGAAAAACTTTGGGAGTGAGTCCAAAGCCTAGTTGATTAGAATGAGAAGGTGTTTTGAATTTTGAAAGAGTACTAGCAATGAGAAAGATTACCTTACCATTTACTAGCTCATAGATGAAGCCACATTATGGTGGTACTACTAGGAGAATATTCTCATAACTGTCAATAGTGACATTGTGATATGGGAAATAATTGAGTAGTTTCAAAGGCAATATCTAATGAATGAATACTATACCACTAAAATGAATGAATTCTAATTTCTCATGTAGCAGGGCATGATGGTGCTTGAATATAATTCCAAGCTTTTAAGACTCTTGAAATATGTTGGATATATGTCCTAGGTGGACTAAATAAAATTAATATATTAGTTGATTGTCCCTAAAAATTAAAGGGAAAGTGCAGACCATGAAATCAAAAACTCTATTGGATAGCACTTGTAAGGCACAATTGGCTAAGGAAGAAGTTACTAGAAAATATTACTTTGATAGTAACTTAAGAGGACATGAGTTGTCTCAAGGAAGATTAAGAGGATGGTCAACACCCAGATCATTGAAAAAATCCTCTTATAAATCATCTTTATTTTCATGAAAAGGGATTAGGAATTTGGACAAAGATTTCATGAAAAATATCACTATAAATTTTAGAGGCAACGAATCTAGGTTGTTTAATCATCTAAATCTCTCAACAGCATGAATCTATAAAAGGGACCAAATGGATGATCAAAAAAATCATTAGTTGCTTGTTACACTTATGGAGGATACTTTGTCATCCAATCAAGTTCATTCCTAGTCATCCTAGTCATCCATTATTCACCTATCCTAATCATTTATCGTATCCATTTCATATTTTTAATCATTTATTTTCACTTATCATAATCACCCCATTTTATCCTAACCACTTCATCCCTCTTATCATACTCATCCAACCATCTCATTCCAACTAATCCTTTCACCTGAGCTAATCATCCCTTAATCGTTTAACCCTATCCTAATCATGTATCTTCCATCCATTATCCTATTCATAATCCACTACGATAAAAAAATTATCCATTTGTTTTTAAAACAACATATAGGAAATCTCTGGGATATCAAATTACTTCCTAAAAATGATTTGTTCAAGGGTTTATGGTTTAGAGTTTACGGTTTGGGGTTTAGTGTTTAGGGTTTAGTGTTTAAGGTTTATGGTTTAATATTTAGGGTTTATAGTTTACTGTTTAGGACTTAGTGTTTAGTGTTAAGGGTTTAGTGTTTAGTGTTTAGTGTTTATGGTTTAGGGTTTACTATTTACAGTTTAGGGTTTAGTGTTTATGGTTTAGGGTTTACTATTTATGAATTAGGGTTTAGTGTTTTTAGGTTAGGGTATAACATTTACATTTTAAGATCATGAAAAATAACTAAATATCTATCTAAAATGCACTTAGGGTTTTAAATGAAATAATAATAAAAAATAACAAAAACAAGATAAAAATAATAAAAAAGAATGGAAAACCACAGAGCACCAACCTGACATAGCTGATAGACTATTTGGAGTAGGTGGGGAGGTCCTAGAGGCGAGCGGTGGGGGTCAGTCGATGCAAGTACCCATTGTTGGCATCCTTTCTTGTCTTTTTCCATGGCCTATGGCTGTTAAAATGAAGCCACATACATGTTTCAAAAAAATAAATACTTTTCAAAAATGGGCACCCATTTAGAAATGGGTACCCATTCCTTTTACGGGTGCTCGTTTGGCTTCTCGTGCTTGATCCTAACTAGGAGCCCGTTCCTTAATGAGAACCCATTCAGGAATGGTCTCCCATTTAGGAATGAGCTCTCATTTAGGCTCGAGCTCCCATTCCTAAACATGCACTCATATCCTAAACAATAGCCCGTTCCTTAATGGGCACCCATTTAGGCTCAGGCTCTTGTTCCTAAATAGACACCCGTTATTTTCAAAATGGGTGCTCGTATCAATTGCCTTTTTCTTTGTGCGAAAAACTTTCATGAAATGTGTACTCATCTTTGTGCATCGACTCGGGAGGTAGAATGGACACATGGTGACACTTAGCTAAAATGACAAAACATTTTAACTTGCTTATTCCTTTCATCCATTTTACCCTTGGAGCTCAATTTCCATATGGTTTTACCTTGTCATTGATTTACTACATCTGTTTAAAGTCCAAATATGTGATGTGCCCATAAGAGAAGCTCAAATATAATATTTCCATCTAATGTTGTTTGAATGGATTAAACTATGGAGTGTATTTTCCAAGTTCTTGTGAATAAATTTTTATTTTAGAGGGCCTAAACTACTACTCCTCATGTATACATTTTAAACATTAGCATATTCTTGCCTCAAGAGGCATAGATTAGTTTTAATAGGTTCTCAAATGTCTGAAAAGAGATATTTGGACATTTATATTTTAATGGGCTAGGGTAAATATTAATAACTAGGGTTTGAATAAAAAGTGCTTGTGAGATATTTTACTAATACAATCATGAAAACCTTGAGTTAGAAATGTGTTTTACTTTGCAGGATAAATTTTTCTACAAGAATGTTGTAATGAATTTATTCACTTTTGAACAATATTTGTTGTTATCAAAAGAAAATAGAATGGCTTGCTGTTATAGATTTTTAATTTTCATCTTGTTACAAATCTAATGTGTGGTGAGGATATGGATAGGTGTCTAAGGAGAGCAATTTGAATATGAGTATTTGCTATAAATATAAGTTTTATCTAAGGAGGAAGTATTTCTCATCTAAGTTTGTGTACATGGGTGCTTACAGAGTGTTCTTGGAAGATCAACTGATGTATGTTAGAGATGGTAAAGGTAGTGGAAAGGACTTGTGTGAAGTTTGGTGATGGAGTTGAAGAAAGTACCACCCATTGGGGGTAGACTTTCTATAGATAGTGCAACATTTTTGGGAGCAAGTATTTATTATGCTTCTAGGGTCACATTTGGTGACCTCTTATAGGTTTATGATTAGCCTTTACATCACGTATTGATAGAAAGATTGTATGCCATTGACATAAGGGATGTTGTGGAGGGTGAGTGCAAGACCATGATTCCTCAAACAATGACAATGGCAAAAAAACTTGCTAGATGGAAAAGTGCTAACATTTGGATATATATTTATATTTAGATGGAAAAAAGTGTTAATACTTCTAGCTTAAATTTGTATTTCATCCAAAAAAACTCCTTGGGATTAGCTTTGATTTTGGAAAATGGAGTTCCAAAACTTGCTAAAAAATTGCAAAATCATGTATTTAGGGTTATCATAAAATTTTCCATGACTTTGACAATCTTTTAAACCAAATTTAATAAAACTAAAAGGGTTTGTATAAGAAACTCTTAGGATTATAAAAATATAATATATTCTTCATTATAATTTTAATAGGTAATTATTTTTAAATTTCTATGTGTACATTGTCTAGAATTTATAGATATATATTGAAAAACATTCCTAACTTTCAACATTTTATCTTTTTCAAATCCAAAAGGTGTATTATACTCTACACTTCATTGGTCATAATATTTAAAAGAAGAATGAATTTAATATTCTTTTGACCAAAATAAGCTGGTCAATAAATTTTAAAATATTTTTGAAAGTCACTATAAAAAATTATTTATTTATAGAAAATCACAAAAATATCTCACATTTGCACGTGTCCTTTACTTATATCCAAAGTTTGAAATTTTTTTTGCTCATACTTAGGTTGGCCAAATGACACCTATTTTTTATTTTTTTCAAATTTCCTACAATTTTTATTACTGCATTTTTAAAAACTTATGTAGATAACTTAATCAATTTTTCATGTGAAGTTTTTGATTAAAAGGTGAAAAAAAGGTTTTGAAGGGCCCTCACGATAACACATTAAGTTACTTAAGTTTGTTTTTTAGCATTTTCATAACCACTTAGAGGTATTATTTGGCCCATCATAATCTCACACTCACCCTACATCATTTATGATCTAGAAGAAATCCAACTTCATTGGTGTATTTTAAAATCATTGAGTTTTATTTTGAACGAAATCTATTCACAAACTGATTTAATTCCACTAGACATTTATCCTTTAGTTTCTAGGATGGCATGCTGGCCATAGTTTTTATCTGTTGATAATTGAAATTTGGTATTGTAGAAAGTTTGGTAATTCAAAATTCATCCTTATTTCTGATTTCAAGTCGCTCAGTTGAGATTTGAGTCCAGAATCAAAGAATTGACAATTGAGAGCGTTTTCAAACCGCTCACACTTAGAGGTCAAATATCAAGATTCTAGTGACATGACGAGTTTAAATAAATCATCATTAACTTTCACTTTTGATTTTAGATCCCTTTTAAGTAAAAATTAAGCTCACAAAGAAGTTTCTATTAAGTCCCATAATCAACAATTTTAATAGTTGACGAGGTTTATGAACAACTAACATTTTGACAGTCAAATTTTAATTTTTAGTGAGAAAGTGAGGAGTGGAAGTATGTCATTAAAATTTTAAAATCTTTGAACATGTTTTATATCTGCAGCGACTATAGCGTCAATTTTAAATTGAACTGTTTAATTGCTGGCTTTATTCTAGAAGAAGAAATTAAAACAATTTATTATTGTGTTTAATTAAAAATGGCAAGCTCAGAGCATTTTTAACATAGCATATTTTATGTATCAACCATTTCTGGGTGGAATGAAGGTGGTTTTATGATCAAACATAAAACTAAAACAATGGTGACATTATTATTTTGTTGGGCTATTTCAAATATTGAAAAGAGGCAGATATTAAAAATAGATGCAAATATTTTATTCCTTGCGTTCAGTTTGAAGAGAATGCAAAAATAAACTCAGAGCAATGCTAAGTCCCAGCGCATTCAATGCATTTTTGTAACTATTTGATGGTTGTGGATGTTAAATCCACAAGACACTTGGATTTAAATAACACAGAAAAATACATACACAGAAACATAAATCACATAAACACAAATATTGCTCAACTGTGTGCTGCTGCACTATTCAATTAATCCACAACATAATTACATTCCTTACATTGAATGTTGCTGCATTCATGATCATTTGATCATACACTTGCTTTTTTTGCTCACTTGACTCAACTCTATTACTTCATGCCTCTTTTATAGAGGGCTTTGGTACATGCCTGTGCCTTCTAGGCTTTTCCATTCCTCATCTAGAAATTTTATCTTCTAGAAGCTCTCATCTAGAACTCTCCTCTTTCTGGAAACCTCCGTCTTATCTAGACTCCTTTAGAAACTTTCTATTTTCCTCTTTTGTCTTTTTGCCTTTTTGTCTTTTTCTCTTTTAATTAATTACAATTTTGTTTGTGGGAGAAATTACTCTCCAACACTCCCCCTTAATTTCGACCACAAGTTTATCATTTCAAATTTATCTTCCAAATCTTGTCTTTCAAGTTGGTGTTCAAATCCTTTTCTTGCATGATAACTTCGAACTATCTTCAAGATCTACGGATCTTTTCCTTCAACTTTCACCCACTGCTGCGGCAGTCATTCAAACCTTGAAAATCTTTAGAACAACAAACTAGAAGTCCTCTCGCTCTCTATAGCTTTCTACTTTGCATAATATGTCAAATATTCACACTTTGTTTGTTTGCTATCATTTTTCACATATGAACATTTATACTTGATGAATTTTTTCAATATGCTTGTAATTTGTTGCTAATTCGATCCATAACTCCATCCACAATCCATTTTCATGCATCCTATCATATTTTTCCGTTCTCTTTGCCAACACATCTTTTCTGAATGATTTCTCAATCCACATATGCTACACGGATGAATATCCCAACACATGTCCTTTGTATGTCCTTGCCTATGACAATGAGAACATTGAACATTCCTCTTTTCTTGAACCAACTTGTTTGTACCTGTAACATAATCTATTTTCCATATCCAATACCTGCATACTTCGGCGTCATTATTGGTTCAATCGACTCCTTCATTCCTTGTCCATACTTTCCTAGTCCTTGTCCTTTATACCCCATTCTTTTCACCATCTTGAAACCAACATTTTGCTCATTACAACTAATATGATTTGCTAATTCAAATGCCTTATCTTCTTCATCTTGACACTCTTTATCAATATCATCACAACATGCAAATTTTGCTAATCCAATTTCTTTGCTATCGTCAACCTTGTATTTTTTAGCTTCATCTACATCACATAAATCACTTGTATCACACAAGACATCACAAACCAATGGTTTTGTCCTCAAACATTCATTTTCTTCTTTCAACCTTAATATTTCTTCTTTCAACTTTGACATCTCATCTTTTTGTAAACTACTTTCCTCTTTTAATCTTTTTATCACTTCTTCTAATTCTTCATTCATATGTTTAACCTTATCAAATAGTTTCAAGTTTTCTACTAACTCTTCATTTTTTCTTTTAACTTTACTCAATTCAACATTAGCTTCATACCTTTCTGACCTTAAACTAATTTTCTCTATTGTCATTTGATGTAATTCTTTATTAATTCAGATCCTTCTTTTTCCAAATGATCTTTCTCTTTTTTCCAATCTTCTTTCTCTTTTTGCCAATATTTTTTTTTTTCTGTTTTCTCTCTTTTAGCTTTCCCCATTGAAAATAAATGATTAACTTACCTCAGACTGTTGTCCTTCACTGCGATTGTTGATTGGTTCTGGGTGCACCTTCACTCGATGTCTTCTTCTTGGCTAGGTAATTCAACCAGTGTCTGCTAACTCTTTTTCTCTTTTGTCTCTCTTTTTTTCATTTTTTAATCAACCTTTTTTTCAACGATTTACTTTTGTTGTGCCGCTCACGAAAAATAGTGACTCCTCCTTATGCAAATTCAGCGATTTGAAATACATATTTTTGTAAAAATCTCTTTGCCTTATTTCCTACCACTTAATAACATTTAGATCTGCAACTCTTTGATCATAATTCCATTGTATCTGCGGCTCCTACAATTTATTTCCTCCAATGATCTTCTATGCTACCGGCTTTTTATTATTGACTTTACTCTCCTTTGTTTAAATTTTGTAATTCTTCCTTTTTCAACCAGCAAACTAAAACTTGGACAATCAATGACTCACGATTCCTTCACTGATTCCTTTTCCGCGATCATCTTATTAGTGATATGAATTCCTCCTACAGCTTGATCACAACGATTTTACAACTTCAAATCTAGACAAATGATTCACAGATGATTAAACCCTAATCTTGGACTTCACATGAACTTGACTCGGATAATCAACATTTTGATACTACAATCTCCCTTTTGTTTGGCATCTCCTCTATTTGGCTGTGACCACAAGACCTTCGATTTCCTTCTTTGGTGTCACCCTTAAAATTGACAATTCCGTGCAATTTTTGGTGATACTAACCTTCAGTGGCATGCTTGATATTTTTGACTTTTTTTCCAGTCTCTTTCAGACTCTTTCACGGTTTTGATCACGAACATTGACTACAACTGCAATATCTCCTCGATAGTGGCTACAGAAACTATAGCTTCAATTTGAATAGAGATCATTCCTCTATGCACTGGTGCCTTCTTTTTTCTTCAACAAACCCTTCTTCACTTTCAGTTAAAACCCTCAATTTGCAAATACAATGATCCCTTTGATCTGCAAACACAATCAACTTGACACTCTTGCCTAGCTCTGAGAAATCTTTGTAAACCCTAGCTTTGATAAAATTGCATAAATCTCCTAGATCTGCCTGCTCTGATACCACTATGATGGTGGTGGATGTTAAATCCACAAGACACTTAGATTTAAATCACATAGAATAATACATACATAGAAACATAAATCACATAAACAGAAATATTGCTCAACTGTGTGCTATTGCACTATTTAATTAATCCACAACATAATTACATTCCTTACATCAAATGCTGCTCCATTCATGATCACTTGATCATACACTTGCTTTTTTTGCTCACTTGACTCAACTCTGTTACATCATGCCTCTTTTATAGAGGGCTTTGGTACATGCCTGTGCCTTCTAGGATTTTCCTTTCCTCATCTAGAAATCTTATCCTCTAGAAGCTTTCAGCTAGAACTCTCCTCTTTCTAGAAACCTCCATCTTATCTAGACTCCTTTAGAAACTTTCTATTTTCCTCTTTTGTCTTTTTGTCTTTTTGTCTTTTTCTCTTTTAATTAATTATAATTTTGTTTGTGGGAGAAATTACTCTCCAACACTATTGTGATGGTGTTGGTTTTTGTGTTATAGTTGGACTTTTTATTTTATTTGTCTTTTCTTTTTTTCTTTAAAAGAAAAGAGGGGGAAGAGCCCTCAGCCCATTTATTAAACGAAAAAAAAAGATTAGATAGCAAGATATATAACCAGTCTTATCAAAAAAGAGCTATCATGCTTCATATGAAACTGCCAGCGATAAAGAGCCAGTGAGTTGTAACTCACCAACTGTATGGATGGGCAGTTCAGTCGACCAAAAACTTTCAATTAAGAACGCAAACCAATCAGATTTCTATGACCAGTGCAATCGTACAGTTGGACGACCTATTTTTGACTGAATGTGTCAAGCTGTACAGATGGCGACCAGCCATTCATTTACAACGCATTGGCTAGTTAAGCTCTTCCATATGAAATGCCTAGCCATAAAGAGCTGGTGTGTTGTAAAAGACTAGCTGTATAGCTTTTTTCATAGCTCTGACAAAAACTTTTGGCTAATGATCAAAGGCAATCACCTGCTCGCGACTTACTGGACCGTACTGCTTGTCAGGTTATTTTTGACTGTTTACCAGGTGCCATACAAACTTTGACCAGCCGGTCATTTACAACGCACTGACTAGTTAATCCCTTCCATATGAAATAGACACTGGGGAGAAAAAGAGGATAGATAAAACATAAAGTTGGTACAAGAAGACGAGACAAACATAATAGAACACACAGGTCAACCAAAAACCTAGCCACCCTGAAACGCTTAAGAAAGCATAGTAAAAACAATAAAAAACACCACCACCTTCCACTCTAAGTATCCACACTGCTTGCTTCTGAAGGAGGAACTACGGGCTCATGTTGTGTCGGCTCTTCATCTGAATCCAAATCCTTATCCTAAATTCATTATACTCTACACTTGCCTCCACCTTATCCTAAGAGCTTTTGGCATAGAATAACTATGACCTTTGAGTGCCCTATCCAAACCAAGGATACATCCACATTCTAAACCAAAAGGGACGTGTAGAGTATAATATCCTTTATGTTGAAAAGCATTTAGTGACAAGCTAAAAGCTTCCCTTTTCTATTATAGCACATGGCATCATAAAATTGAACTCCTTCTTTTCCAAACACTTAAAACTATGTAATAGTCAAATATGTTAAGAACTTTTCACCTTAAAATCAGAACAACTGCTTCAGCTTTGCCAATTTGAGCTATAGGTGAAAACTTGATAACAAAAACATTCAATTTTATGATATTAATATCAGATCTGAGATAAATTATAGAATTTCATATTTTTATCATTATTTACCTTGCATTTGCATCTCTCATTTTCTAAGGTTTTGCTTGAAAATTTGCATTTTTTTTATATAAACTAGTCATTTCAAAATCTAGGGTTTGTAGTTAAAATATTGTTCTAGATTTTATTACTTATTTAAGCTCTCATTCAAATCTGATTTTGGACTGTAGTGTTTCATCATAGGGTGTTTTTGCATCTACATTTCAAAATTTGCATTTACACATTGTGTATTTCAACAAAAATAAGCATATTCACTCATCTTGCCTTTGCATTGAGCATTGTAGCATGTTGGCATCATTGTCAAATCTGATCTAAGTTATCTTATACATTAAATCAGATTATATTTCATTCACCCATCATTGGGCATAATTTTATAACATCTTTTGTGCATTTACATTAAAAAAATTGAAAAATTTGAGCATTTTAGGTGCATAAGCAAGCATAGTTTTGCTTTGTCGCATTACATCTATTATAAACATCTTTCATTTTAGACCTTAAATTCATTTTGAAACATACATTAATTGGTCATTTGAAAATTTTGCATAATTTCATATCATTTTGTGAAAATTGGCATAATTTTAATTACACAGTGTGTATTTCAACACTGAGTGTTGTTACACCTTTTCACATCTTTTTGATCAAAACCTTTAAAAGCATCAACCTTGCTTTGTTGTGTAGAACTCTTTCCTCCTATCCACTATGTTTTTTGTGGACTCTATGTGTCTTTTAGTAGCTGTTTCTCTCAAACAAGTGCTTGGGTGCGAAATAGTCTCACATCTAGGGTGTATTAAGTATCATAGAACCTTGCATGAGTTATCTTACTAGATTTTATTTGACATTGTTGATACAAGACATTCTATCATGGAATCTTCATCTCATTTTTCTTTGATATCTTTACATGCATATATCAAAGACTTTGAAAATTTCTACAAATTCCTTAATATGAATCCTCATGTTATCACTTATATACAAGCTATGTATCATAAGGATATATTTAAATGATCTTCATTTGAAATCCTTGGTTATGTATATTATTTTGACAACTTCATAGCTATCATGAATACATACCCTTTGGCATTAGAAGATCTAACCAAGTACATTTCCATGAATACCCTAGAGAAAGATGAGTGTGAAAATTCTTCTTCTCCTAATACTTTGGAAATAATATCTCAAATATATGATGATGAGGATGATTCCATGAGTGACACTATTCCCCCTTTAGTTGAATGTTCAAACACCTTGGACATCCCTAGAGAAGTGGAAACCCTTCATCCTCCTCCTTTGATTGAATGTTCAACTACCTTGGATATCTCTAAGGATGTGAAGGCCTTGGGTAGCTCTCCTTTGACTACAAGATATATTCCATTGGACATCACTAAAGATCAAACCATCAACAATCAAGATCGAAGCAATGTGAATTCCATTACCTTTAATAGGTTTCTTCCACCCACTAGGGGTTTATTAGAATCATGTAGTAATATTCCTAAGATGATTGTGTGAGAGGCACCTAATGCACCTTCTTGCTTAAAACCAGTGATTACAGTTCAAGGTGATTGAAAACCACCCTGACCCTTGGATTACTTTCTAAACTATTCAAGACAAATCACTCAAAGAAATCAAGGTGTTCAAAATGTGTCACAAAAACCACATTATAATGTGATTTCTCACACCTACAACACTTGCAATAACAAGCAAACTAAGCAAGTACCACATGTGCCTTTCTCTCTTCCATCTTTTCAACCTATGCTCCCTCCACCACCTCATCTTACTCATAAAGTTGGTCAAGAATATGATCTTCTTGAGCAGCTTTGCGCTACTCCAACTAAGATCTCTCTTTGGAATTTAATACAAACGTAGCCTACATACCATGGAATTGTCCAAGAAGCTTTACAAAAGGTGATTGTACCAACTGTAGTTACGCTGAATGATGTAGCAGCTCTGTTAGATTGTCTGTATGCGACAAGAACAAATATTTTGTTTCAACCAAATGAATTACCATCAACCGAAGTTTAAAACCAACATGATCCTCTTGTAATCTTTGTCACAATAAACAAAAAATTGATAAAGCAAGTTATGATTGATAATGGATCAGCTCTTAATGTTTGTGGTATTGACTTACTACATAGAAGCAAGATCAACACTAGATTAATCAAACTGGGTAAGATTAGCATTTGTTTCTTTGATAACATGGGTAGACAATCCATGGGTACCATAACTTTACCTATAAAGGTTGGACTCGTGACATTATCTATCCTTTTTCATGTCATGCCTAGTTCACTTTCATATAATATGATTCTCGCAGATCATGGATCCATGACATGGGGGCAGTGTCGTACCCCTTCATCGATCAATTTTTTTTTTTAAGAAAACAAGCTACACTGTTGAAGCCGATCTTGACCCAAATAATTGTTTACATATGGAAACGCAAAAACAATTCAGCAATATTATAAGTCTAAATAGCTTATGAGTTGATTCATCAATACCTCTTTACCATAGATAATGTGGTGTAAGACTCTAAGCCTTCAAATGCATTTTTTGGTGATGATTGGGGTTCATTAGATTGTACTCCAGCCGGGTCGGAGGAGTATACACTTACTAACTCTGAAACATCAAAATTTGCATCGATCTCATCAAAGCAATCTTTGGAAACACCTAAGAAACCCAAAGTTTTCTTGGTAGAAAACAAAGATAATACTCTTCCTAATACTACAGATTATGATACCCACGAGGCCTCACCATCTTCAAAGGAAATGACATCCCTCTATGGTTGAGGATTTAAAATCCTTTATAACAATTGTGACTATGTAGGTAATGGTTGTGGTGTAAATCAACAAGGAATCAGAGTACCTTTGCAAATTGCTTGAATTAATTACATGATAGATATTGGATATTGTTCTTTGAAGCCCACCAAAGCCTATCATCATCCTAAACTTAATATTAATACAATATCAACAAGACTGAAACTACATGTGAGATATCCTAGGCTAATAGATAAGGATTGTCCACTAGGAAATATCCCTTCGAATCAGGTAAGTATTTCTCCCTCCTTTAGCCACACTCAATGTGGCACCTATTCTAGTTGCTCACAAGGGTGGCTTCTTCCTAGATATATATGTTAATAGTTTCATGTTGTGTTCCACCGTGATGTATTATTTGTTGTTTAGGTCTCTTGGGATGACCCTTGATATTCTTGTAAGATCAAGGATACTAGGAGATTGCTCTATTGTGAACATTCTTGTATTTGTTTCATCATTCTTCTATTATTGCCTCTCCTTTATTTTATTGTTGTGTGTTGTGCCTTAGGGGCATAGCATTGTGGTTGATGTCTTGGGGGAATCCTCCTACATGGTGTTCCTAAGGCACTTGTTATCCTCTCTCTTTTATTATTTACCTTCTTCAAGTGATTCTACCTAGTTGGTAGATGACAAAAAACAAACAAATAATTGATACAGACCATGTGTCCCTTCAACAAGAAAATAAAAATGGACCTTGTCCATACATGATGACAGGGTTGGTATATATATCCAATGCTTGAATAGTAGAATCACTTCATGTGATGCATCATGTTGTCTTATATTTTCTAACAAACCATTGCAATACAGCTACTCTGTGCACTTTATCTTGTCTTGTATCTTACCTTGTTGAACATACACTTATTTTTTGAGGTGCCTGCAGTATAAGCCCAATGGCTATACTCAAATTCGAACCCATAAGTGTAGCCTTGGTTTCTTGGATGCGATTTATATGATCTCTTGTGTTTATCTTAGCATATCTATATCAATGTGTTTGTGGGAACATTCAACAATCATAAGCACATGTCACCTTGGGGGCATGGTCTTTGTGAGAGCTCTTGTTCCATTGTGTGTATTCTCTCTACCTTAACATGCTTGATATCAGTACTTGACATCAACCAGCTTAAGTGGGGGCATATATAAGGATATCTGTTAGACAATTTTGATACTAACGAAGTATGTTTGTAAGCCCTCTCTGTGAGGTGAGATGTTGTAACTCTAGTGCGAGTGCACATCCTTATATCAATTGCAATAAAAAAGACCTCTCTGTGAGGCAAGATAACATATCTCTTGAGCTAGTGTGTATCCTTCTATACAAAAGCCCTCATCACAAGGCAGGATGGTGTATCTCTTGAGCTAGTGCACATCCTTTTAGATAAAGTCCTCATCGAGAGGCGAGGTTGGATCTTGAGCTATCCTCCCTTAAGCATGTCTTTGGTGGTTATTGTGGCATAATCCCAACTATTAGGTGTGTTTGGCATGTTTTAGATGGTCAGACTTAGCAATAAGCTCCTTCCATCACCTATTTTTTCCGTGTATAAGATGTATAGTATGTCTATGGCATACTATATGACGCTCGTGTATTTCGTGTGTTTTCCCCCTTGTGTGGTTAACACCCACTCAAGCTTTGTATGGCATGTTTTCCCCTCTTGTGTGTGTAGCGATGAGATCCACCTACACTTGAGGTTTGTTTGGCATGTTTTCCCCCCTTTGTGTGGTCTCCACCCACACTTGAGGTTTTATGTTTTACTTTTATTTCCATGCATATGTATATGAAGATGTTATGAAAGTGTTATATCAATGTATTCATCATGTTTTGTGTGACTGCTCTTATGTCCTCTCTATGTTTTTTGTGCTTGTTACTGTCTTCTCTGTGTATTGTGTGTCTGTTACTGTGTTTTGTGTGTCTACAATGTGTTTTCTAGTGCTTACTTGAGACTGGGGGCTAGAAATAGTTCCTCAATCTTTATGTATGCCTTAGCTTCAAGCTCCTGGCATGTTTGATGTGTTTTCAATCATACTTTAATGCATGTATTGGTCATAAGATCATACATACATTAAAGTGGGGGCTAAATTTTATGTTGTAAAATGTCCCCCTATGACTCATACCTCCTACGTTTAGCTCCTAGGTCCCTTAGAATTAATCATGCATGTTTAAAATAAATCCTGCAGCAAAATCCCTTGAAACCCATGTCAAATAGGGCCTTAAGCTTAATATGGGCCCAAAATAGGCCCCTGGACTTGGGCGTTTGCACCCTAGTCCAGCCCTATTTTGTTGAGGTCCCAAATTTGAATGTTAGCTTGTGACTATTGAAAAGGCTTCCCTTGTCGGCATCTCAAGTTTATTTTATGAAATTTTAGCAGGAATGCATATATAAACATGTTTAGGACTTCATTTTACACCTAATGGATAATGCAAACTTGTGATCTTATGCTAAGGATATTCAAGTCTTTCATTGTGTTGTAGAGCAGTATTGTGTTGTTTTTGTATGTGTTTGTTGTGGACTTGGCTTCATCTTCTCATGGTGTGAAAGATCTTCATCTCCTTTAGAGCTACACCTCCAAGGTGATATCTATTTGTGATTCAATCTATCTACTTTATTATTTCTTTTGCCTTTGTCCACTAAGGACACACACTCTATATCTAACAACAGAGGCTTGAATGCCATTCCGGGGCTTGACTAAGGCAAGCTTCTAAACACCACAACCCCCAACCCCTCTCTTGTGATTGCAAGTTACAGGTGCGGGATCTTGTGAAGTGGATTTAAACAGAGAAGCTAGGCAGAAGATATAGATTCAGGATTTGGAAAAAAATGTGGAAAATCAGACCTACTAGACATAGGCACTCGCTCCAGTGTCCTCTAGTTGGCCTCCTGACAAATTAGTGTCTGAAAACATCATCTAGGCACTCTCTGGAGCATTTTCTCAGTTTTGACTATTGGTAGATTTTTCCTCGAAGGACTTGGGCTCGGGCACCCTAGTCTTTCAACACCTTTACTTCTAGAATCATGTTCTCCTCTGTTCATTGATCCTGGTGCTTCTTTCAGTTTGTTCGTATCTATCATGGTTTGAAAGTTATGCTCTGTTTATCATAGAACTAGGTTTTTGTCTATTGTTGATCTAGGGTTTGACAAAACTATCAATCTATTCTATCTTTCCTATCATTTCTAAGTGACATCAACCTATAGCTAAAGTCCACTTCACTATAGTGACTTGGCTCAATTGTTGTCCTTTGAATGTATATGTGAAAGGAGGGTTTGATTGCATCTAGTTAACCACACATCAACATCATCAACATCATTCCCGCTTTTCATATATAACAATTGTATACAACCAATTAGAGGGTGTATACATTATCACTAACTATTCTTCATGGTTATGATCACAATGATGCATTTATGAATGTTATGATTATCTTCTAGTACTAGATAGAGCTTCATCACCATATCTAAAAAGAGTACATTTCCTATTAGTCAAATCCCTTATCATGTTATTTGCAGAGTTAGATCTTGTTTTGCATAGTGAGAGTCCTTTTGCACCTTAATTTCTTGGTCAAAGTCTTTCACATTTTCCCACTTAGTCAAAGCCCTTTTCTACTTGGTTGGAGCAACTTTTACTACTTTTTTCTTAGTTAGAATCTCTTACTATACTCCTTTTACATTTTTGTAGATAGTTTTATCATGTTGTGATTATGTTCATTTTTAAATACTTGACAAATGCTATTCCTTGTAACATTTTCTTATGTACTTGCAGGTTCTTGATTGAGCACTCATGACAAGGAGAGTACACATGATCAACATTCATGATCTGCATACTTTACGTAGATTTGTATCTTTTGAGTGTGAAAATATTTAATATCTATGATGGCTACTTGATTGTACTTTGACATGCATTCTTATAGTAGTTCAAATGCTAGTCAAAGTGTGTGCATAATGTTATTGTGAAAATTGCATACACATTACCCTTTTCCCTTATATTTTGGGCCCATGATGACTAGATTATCTTTTATTCATCAACTAACTAGTGTGTAAGATGGTGTATTTCACATGGAAGTTGGCATATGACATTATCCTACTTTGATCCCATCATCACTGTCCCCTAGAAATTAATCTCCATCCATAAATCTACCTTTTGCTACCTTGTTTCATGTCTATGAATGTGGAATTAATCTGAATCATTTTTACACCTATGGATCTAAACCCCGAATTTTAAATTCCAAACTTTTGCCACCTTTTTCACTAGTTGTTGTGAGTTGACTAAGGTGCACTTGAATTATTTCAAATTGTACACTTGGGGTGGTGTATTTAAGGACTAGCCTTAATTAAAAAAAGAATAATATGGGAGTTATAGAAGAATCTATTGAGCACATCTAGAATTCAATCACAAAAAGGATAAAATGGACTATATCAACATTTCATCATCATCCTAGGAGCATACTACATACTTGCCTTTAATTCTCGACCTTGGTTCACACTGTTGAATTAGCCCATCTTGGAGTTTGATTGAGGAGGAATATGACCCTCATAATTCAACAAATTCCCCAAGGGTGTTTCTGAAAATTACCTATTCCTTACTAGATTTCATCTGCATACATAGAAGCTAACAAGTTTCATAATCAACCACCTTAGATCCATGATCATATGTTTGGTTCTACTTAGAAGATTGGATTTGCACCCATGGAAGTGAATTGAGAGAATGCATAGTTGAATTTTTAGATCAATGGTAGTTGTCTAAGATACTCTTATTTTCTGACGTCATCAGTAATGGATTTCTGACATCTATATAGTGCAATCTTCATTAGATCTAAAATTAAATACCTCGCATTTAGTTTATTTAATTTCAATATTTATTGCATATTTGATATTGATGCCGAGTCATTTATCTAAATTAATTGTGTATAATTCATTACATTATTTAATTAACTTAAATATTTATATAAGTGGCATGTATTTGACCTTACAAAAATATATATAAATAAATTTGCCTAAAGAGGTTAAAATTCCTGGTAGGCCTAGTGGACAAGACAATGTACATACACTCCAAGCTCTTTGGAATGAATTTGCACCTTACATGTCTGGTTAATTGAGCTCCTTTGGTAAACATCTTCATATATAAAAAATTAATTCTCATTGGAATGAAAATGGTAAATCTATTACAACTTTTCATACAACATCCAAATCTTAAGATACTTATTTTTTGGGTGAGATGATTGAAAAACTTAAAACACACACCAAAAAATCATGATCAGAAAACAAATAAAATGCTCAAGAGTTATTGTAAAGTACACATCCCATAAACTATAACACAGAAATAAATAAACATCTCAAAATCTTATTAATATAAAATTGAAATGATACATCTTCAATGTATGTAAAAAAATTGTCATATTACATCTTGCATGTACAAGTGCCTAATCCAGGTGTTAGCACAAGAAATATAATTTACAAATGGTACAACTCTAGCTCTCATGCCATATAGTCAATGCTATACAAATAATGATGTACAAATATAAGTAATGATATATGAATATAGTCATTGTCACCGGCTGCCACTAACTCGCGCAGTCATCCATAAAGATCAGAGATGAGAATATGGCTCAGGGGCTTTTCTACCCAACCATGAAGCTTATGCTTCCCCGAAATTCTTCCTACTTCGAAGAATACCCGACCCTGTACGAAACACCTAGCAACCTGGAAATAATAGGTATGATGGAAACCTAGTGCAACCCGATATATCTACATGTAATTTTAACATGAACATGCAATGTCCTACTATCAGGATATGGCAGAGAAATATTTCAATATAATTTAATAGGAAAACATTCATCTATTTTAATGAAAACATGGCTTTGGCCAAAGCACTTATGAATATATCGATAGATTCCAAAAAGAGGATCAACCTTATTTGTTAGCCCATATTGGCACCCTTTCCCAGAAGGTAAACTCATCACATGCATAGAAAAGTAAACTACATTCTTTACAAAGACAAACCATGCTAGAACATGCATATGCACAATAAATAATTCCTTTTTCTTTTCATGCAAAATTTAACGTGAATTGTATATTACTTTTCTTGCAAATACGAGATCTACGATGATTCTGTATGCCTATTATACTTCTAAGATAAACTTCATGTGATTTTATTTTAGATGCAAATACTATCTAAAATTCATATTTTCCTAACCATATTCATGCTGAACTCTTGTAACAAGGATAAAGAGATTTTAGTCATACAAGGAAGGTGCAAGTATTGACCATGATAATAAATGTGTGTGTGTGTGTGTGTGTGTGTGTGTGTGTGTGTGTGTGTGTGTGTGTGTGTGTGTGCGGGCGGGTATATATAACCCTCATTATATGTGCAATTATCTCAAAGAAAGAGTAATTTAATAATTTCATGCTCACAAGTAAAATCTGATTCATAATTCAATCATGATAGAATTTGAAATAAAGAACTGAGAAAATCATCTTTCCATTCAATTACAGGTTCATATACTGCTGAGTTAAAATAAAAACAAAACAACAGAGATGCCAAACATTCAACAATTTTATGATTTGTTTTCAAATAAAAGATATATGCCTATGTATATTACCAAGTAAAGTGCATTTACAGCTGATATATACCTCTGTATATGCCAAATAAAGTGCATCTAGGAATATGCAACACACACACATGAAGAACCACCACAATAGTAGGGCATACTCGTATTCAGATCTTCATAAAGAGATGCATTCAAATTTCATCATTAATAACAAAAGCAAAAAAAAAAAGAAATCCAATCATAGAAAATGCTAGTATACATTCCATCAAGGGCCAAATAAGACATACAGGCCACAACTTTAGGCTTTCGATAGAGAAAACAAACAAAGAACCATATCTCACAAGCTAGTTATACATGAGGGGAAAACTTAAAACACTCTCAAGATACAATCAAATTAATCTAAGATGGGCTATTAATTGTACAGCCAGAGGAAGAAAGCTATAGATATAAACCGTTTAACCAGGAGAAGAAAGCAAATAAAAATGAAACCTTGAAATATAATCTACACAAAGAAAAGTATGAGAGGGCCAACAACAAGATTCGATCTTTGAGCAGTCAAAAAGAAAAGTAGAGTTTCATTAGTCTGAGTCGGGACCAAACTTGAGATTCTTAAGACGTGCATAAAATAAAGGGTTTCAAACGGTGACACAAAATAGTGAGGTCCTAAAACCCTCAACTTGCAGATCATATAAATAGAGTTTTTAACAAATTGTAAGCCTGGACCCAAAATAAGGTTTTAAACCCTAGACTAAAACAATGGTTTCAATACTTACCCTCTGCAGTTCATTGTGATCGTGCTGAAGGTTCACATGCTTTGAAACCAATCTTCTCAGATCCTCATCTATGGCGAAGTCACCACCAGTGCCTCCCTTCCTCGACATACTTGTAGAGGATGTTAAAAGATAGTGCAAAGGATGTCAAGGGGATTTGTAGTAACGAAAAGAAGATGATGGTAAGCCCTGAGAGTAGAGGAGAAGTAATTATTTTCTTTCCTTTTGACGATTGGTAACTCCTAATGTTTTCTACTTTGATTTGGCATTCTTGCGGCATTGACCACAAAGCTTCTTTACCTTTTCCACAATAGGGTCTAGCTGAAGCTTATATCGAGCCCGTGGTTGCCACCGCTCATATTGAGACTACAAAGCATTCCCTATAGCATCAAGTGCTTTTAGAGGTGCCATGGAAAATGGATCGATCTAGCACTCCACATGAGCACGTGGGGATATCTTAATAACATCTGGAGGATCTGTTGAGACATGGACCAGGTAGGACTCGAATCTAGGATCTTTCATTCACTGCTGGAGTGCTCTACCACTGAGCTACTGGCCTCTTTTGGACTAGTCCATCGTCGGTCTGGGTGTGGCTTATTTCCAACACCAACACTCCCCCTTAAGCCACACCTCTCGTGTGCTTGGGGCTCCTAGCCTGGGCCTGGCTCTGATACCATGTTGAGACATGGACCAACTAGGACTCGAACCTAGGACCTTCCATTCGCTGCTGGAGTGCTCTACTACTGAGCTACTGGCCCCTCTTGGACCAGTCCATCGTTGGTCCAGGTGTGGCTTATTTCCAACACCAATAGGATCAACACTGATATTTAGACACAGAACAAGTACAACACACCCAGTTTTCATCATCGTAGTGCAATTTTAATAGGTGTCATGAGACATGAAGTAAAAATGTCAGCTGGAAATTTAGCACTCTGAGGAAGAATCTTATCTGCTCCACAAGCCGCAAGTAAAATACAGTCCTTCATTGCAACTACAGAAGAACCACCAGAACCCCATTATGGACGCTCCCCAAAAGCATTTACCATCCTCTAGTAGCAGAGCAATCCAACACATAAATTGAAGGTGACACACCATGATTCTAGTTCATAAATAGACAGGGGATGTATTATGTGTAACATTTGTTGAAAAACTTGAGTTTTACTTCCGATTTGAGAATAAACTAACACTTTTTCATCGAAATCTGGGTGCATGAACAATCCATCATGCAATTATATATATATATAAAACTGAAATCAATAATTATAAATAAGAATGTACATAATAAAAAAAATGCATATATGTAATTAATTGTTTAAACCATTTTAACCATAAACAATATTCAAAGTATAATGCACAATTAAAACTACATATCCAAACTAACACAAATGCATAACAAAACCATTCATAATACAGTATGTAAGCAACTACGTGAGTGTGTGTGTGTGTGCGCATCAGTTTTTCCATCATGCCAACTCTTGCCGGGCGGTTAGGACACTTCTACCTGAAGCACATTTGATTATCAAGTTATCAAACAATCATAAGTTAATGTCCAATAGTCTCATCAATTATACTAAATTATAAATGCAAGCAAAGGTCGAGATGTGACAATTATGTTTTCCAGTATTGCTAGAAAGCTGGATATTTGTTTTCAACCAGAGCTGTTGTTTTTGGTTTTTTCATCCTTAATGGGGAACACGCAGGTATAGTGGTGTATGATTTATGGGCTCTGGATCTGCACTCCACACAGAATATGCACTGGATGAGTTCAACCACTTCATCATTTTTGGATAGTGACGACTCAGAACATCTTTCAAACTCTCTGTATTGTTTACCCTCGCCAAACCCTCCTTTGTGTATACTTCCTCGTTGAAATCACTGGTGAAGAAGCGATCTGCCTCCAACCGCCTGCGTTAATAAAAATATGTTAATTTCATATAACATTTCTAGCTGGATCAAAAGAATATAAAAAATCTAAGGATTCATCACATACCTTGATGCCATTAACAAAAAGATGAAGAAAGCCGTTTCGCTGATTGCATAACCTTTAATCTTTTTCTCTGCCATTAACCCAACTAGCAAGTCCAGATTTTCAACGTCATCATCATAAACCTCGTGAAGAACTTGAATGGCTTCTTTATCATCAGTAAGGTCTTCCCATTTTGTAATTGGAATCATAAGCATATTTCTTCTGAATTCATTGTATCTTGATACACCCCTTTCTCGATCACGATAAATTAAGAACCAAATAACTAAATTATTATTATGAAGATATATATTCTTTCAAAATATTATTACTAATAACAGCAAACAATTAATGTAATAGTGAAAACTGTTGGTATGTGAAGTGCATTGATAAAGCAGTTGCGGAAGTGCATGGAGAAGTGTCACTCACAATTCTATTTTTGGAAATGAAAAGATTTGATTACTTATATGTTTTTCCATGGTTTTTTAAGTTAGTTGAACTTGAATGCAAATGCATGGTAAAATTCTGTAACAGCAATTTCTTCTGAGATTAATAAAATTATTGAGAGATCTTTACCCGGGATTTTGTCCTAGTACATAACCAAGTTTTCCATATAAATCTATGTGTTAATCTAAATTATTTGATTTATTACTTTTCACTCTTTTATTTGTTTATTTCTACACTATCAATTTTCTTTAAAAAAAAAAAATACCAATTGTTTACATGTGGAATGCAGTCCCACTAAACACTAACAGCCGGTCCGTTATGTTTAAGCCTTCAATTAGTTGAGAGAGTTTGTGTGAAATGAAAAGAGAATCCTTACTTTCAAGTGCAGCCAAATCTATTGGGTCAGGTCTGTCCTGGCCATCAGGATCCTGAGCCACAAGGTTTCTCATCCATATGGGGTAGTTCCAAAGACTAAGGGCTCCACTGGATTGATGCCCCATGGATACAATCATCTTTTCATTTCCAACTTCTGATAATTTCCGTTCTCCTTGAATTCCTATTAGCTTCTTCACGTCCACCTTGTCACAGAATAAATTCATTGTTATCACTAAACACCTAAACTATAGAGAATGGGAAGGGCAAGTAAATATATCAGGTTATAGGGTGCTATTGTCTCTCTCGATTGTGTGGCTACAAAGCACAGAAATAGTCACATATAAAGAAATAATCAATAAAAAAGGTCATTACAACTTAACCTATTAAAAAAAATAACATAAATTCATTGTTACTAAATTTTTCTGTTATATAAGTCTTTCTCTATCATAAAAGTCATTATCCTGATGTATTAATAATCATATTCATTTCTATTAAATTCAGGAATGGGTAAAGATTTAGCATTTGACATGATCAATTGTTAAAAAGATCTCAACCACAAAATCTATAACCCAAAAACAAATAACCTGCTGTGATACTGATTGTAGGTTTGCAAATACACCAAACCTTCCAAGTGTTAGTGAATTTGCAAACCAACACCTTCACCTAAACTCAGAGTGACAATTAAGATCAATTTCCAAAAGTGTGACGATTAATCCAACATAAGATAAATGAAATAATCTCTTATACAAAGAATACTTATTCATACCCAAAAACCGATAGAAACTCACTCTTCCAGCACTGGAGGGGTTTTGTTCTCGGTTGGAGTCGCATGAATGTCTCTCATCAGGATGTTGTCCGGCATCAAGCTGTGCATTCGATAGACGCTAACAAATTCCTCTGTGAGAGAATATGGAACACCATGGTTTTGAGGATTGGCCATCCCAATAAAGCCGCTAAGTAAAGAACTCCCAGTATGACCAAACTTATCCTTCAACGTTTTACCTAGTAGTCCATACCTGCTCATAAAAGTAAAATTTGTTTGGTATCTTCTTTGGAGATTACTTGGTATGATCCAAAATGTAGATGAAAGATCTTCTAGAATCATATGTTTGATGACTTTAAAAAACCATATCTTATTGAAACTATTTTTGTTCCAATATTTTTTTGCCTATGTAAATTTAACATTATTAAGGAAGTTCTCCTACCAATTTGCTCGCATGGCAGCAAGGAGAGTGTTTGTTTTAAGGAGCTCAACAGTCCAATCAATGGTATGGATCTTGGCAATAATTGCAGAAGTTACTAATCTTGCGTGGCGGTACAGTTCGTCATCATTCGTGTCATGATTATGATCCTGCATTTATTGCTCTGCTCAATCTTTTTTGTTCTATTAATGGGCCTGTGTAGTTCAGCAATTGATGTGCACAAAGGAAGAGGAGCGACCTAACTATGTCCAAGGAAGTGAAAGAAAGGTTTAATAAATTACCTTGAGCAAGTCGCAGATGGAGTTATGTTCTTTGACGAATAAGGCTTGGAGCACTGATAATCCAACCCATGAATTACGTACGTCTCCAGAGATCGCAATCCCCTCACTCGAGTGGGGAAGAAGCCCATCCTTACCCAATTTCAACTTGCCATCTTCGAAAGTTCTCAATTTGGTTGATGTTTCAAAATCGTTTCCATAAACTACACTCCCATCCCTGCATGCAAATTACAGTCATTTACGTTATAAAGAGTGTGTCATTAAGTTTCAATTCAATTTAAATAGGTTGTTCTTAAATATCATCCACTTTAACAGTCAAAAGATAATTTTGACTAATAAAAAGAAGACTAATATTTACCACTTTTTGTTGTGGACAAGGTGTAAAATTACTATTGACTGTTTCACCATTAAAGTGAATGATATTTAAATAAAGCAGTCTAAATATATCTAAATATTGACATGTGTGAAGGTGAATATTGAGAATTTCAAAATGGTCTTCTCACCACCAGGCAGTCCTCCTATTAAGGTATCCCTGTTTTATATCGTAGAAACCGGTTGGGACTTCTTTGGTTTTAAAAAAAGTGAATTCCTTTAGTGGACATTGTTGTGCAACTGCTTGTGGGGCTGTTAATTTTACCTGCAAATACAAATGCTTAAAAAAGAAAAAGAGATCACTATTTAAAAAACATACAAAAGAAATATGAGAGAGAATATGGATTCTACTTGTTTGGTTTCTTCCACATGGTCAACCCAGTCATGAACCATGAACTGAATCCAAGAGGCAGCAAGCATGTTAAATTGTTTCCCATTGTCAATCAGTTTTCTTCGTGCAAGCAGCTTGGTTGCAACTACCATGGGTTCTGGCCTCAATATCTGTGTGCAGTTTAAGTAGTTGCCGTTAATAAATTCAGAAACATTTTAGAAATGTCTCCCAAACATTAACAAAATATTGGTACAGTATACATGATGTTTCACAGTTCATGTAGATGATTTAATACTGAATCCAAGAGAATTGTGTAAGTATTTTTTTCAGTAATTTATATTACAATCTGTCATTTAACTTTTTGGATATGAGTTTTATTGGAAGAGTTTATACAGTCCATGTATTTGGTCAACGCACTGACTGTTTAAGAGGAAACCCAATTCCCATGTAAAACTAATACATTAATAACAACAACATACCCACACCCACTGACTGTTTAAGAGGAAACCCAATTCCCATGTAAAACTAATACATTAACAACAATACACCCACACCCACTGACTGTTTAAGAGGAAACCCAATTCCCATGTAAAACTAATACATTAACAACAACACACCAACAACCTACAAACAATAGAACTTATTCGATAATGAATCAAAAATATTTACACAATTGCCAAAAACATACAAAATCAAACATAGGCATGCCAACTACCTCCATGAACATATATGTTAACTTTTCAAGCAAGAAGAAAATGAGCCTAGAGCCATTCCAAGACAAGGTATATTTAAAAATAGAAGGCATGTTTTCATAATCACCTTTTCCTGGTGGTAAGAAGGCATCATGTTTCTTCCAAAGAAAGTGTCTTCACTTCCTGCATCTGGATTAAATGGGTCATTATACTTCCCATTGTCTGTTCTATAAGGGTAATCTATTGGATTATTTCTTACACCTACAGGTGTAACTCCCACATTTAAGAGATTATAGCGCTGGTGCAAAGCTCTCCTTATCTCCAGATAGAAAAGCCCAAGAAATACAGGCAATTTATGCCATGCATACACTTTATCCACAAAGTGTATAATCTGAAAACAAAACAAAAAGGGAGAAACGTTAAGAGTCATTCATCCTACATTAGGATTCCATGACCCCACATTACGTTCTACACAATTCCTTAACAAAATGCAAAACAAATTCTATCAGCTTCATAAACATTTCATAATGAATTGAAAATCATGGGATTACCAGGAATAGAATCTTGTCAATGAAAGTCATTCTTGTATAAACTGAGTACAGATTCCTGTCAAGCACCTTGGGTGCTAAAAAGAAAGGCTTGAGTAAATCAAGCAATGCCATGGTTTAACAAATAAAAATGCAATTCCACGAGGTAAGGTATTGTCTGTGTGAATAACCAAGAGAAGTTGTTATATTTATAGCGCAGAGGAAGAGTATTTTATTTCTATCTATGCTGTGGTGTATTGTTTTATGCCTTAAACAAATTTTCACGTGCTGTCTCATGACAGGATTCTATTTCAAGTTCTCGGGGGACAGTTTTAATTTTTTTAATCAAACATGTTCTAAAATATCATTAGAATGCAAAGCCAACTTCAGAAGGGATAGTTATCAAACGAATACTTACGGCTTAAATTTCTCAAACGAATACTTCTGGCTTAAATTTCCTTTTCTCCCGTCTTGTCCATCACATGATGTTATTATTATTATTATTATTATTATTATTTTTATTTTAATAATATAACGGATTCCGTATATCTCGATCTCATAAACATCATGGATTCGGTATAACTCGATCTCATGGCTGGTGGATGACCTGATCTTATAGTTCTATGATTCTTTTCCCAAACTTATATTGATTCTGTAAAGTTGACGAAAGATAAATTATATAAAATTTTGAAACTAAGATAAAAACTTGTGTAACACGATAATTTGCAACAGAAAACAGAGACTGCAGCAGCATAGAGGCAAGAAATATATACACAAATTTTTCACTGCATTCCTTATTGACATGTTTATTTATGCAGATACAGACGTAGAGTTATATTGGAGTTGTCCAACCTCTACACTAACAAATTACCCTGTAATTGTTCATAAACCTACACCTAATAGCACATATACGTGAGCTGTCTACATATACTAACAGTTCATTGTTACACTTATTTATGTTGGAACGTATATTCTGTTAGGAATAGTTAAGATTGTCTAGAATGTTTCTAGAAGTCTTCCAAAGAACATTCCAGGAAAAAGCTTCCAACTGTTCTAGAAAATAACTTTCTAAGAGAAACTTCCAGCTGTTCTAGAAAAGAACATTCTAGGATTTTAGAGTCATCTAGAATGCCAGAAGCTTCTAGGCTTCAAAGATTCTGTAACTATATATATGTGATTAGAGAGAGCTGCTGGACATAGCATTTTGGATGTAATGTATTGAAAGCTAGATAAATATATTTCTAAGTTATCTAACTCTATTTTGCCATGTTTTCTCTCAGTCTATTATTGTTGTTCAATTTTTTATTGTCTTGGGACTGTTTTTACATATTCCAACACTCCCTCTTAATGCTACAACACTAAAATGACTAACAGCATAAAAAACAATAGCAAAAAGTACATTATATAGAAGTTGTTCTTTGAAAACAGTTCTTGGAGTAGTAAGACTTCTTCAAGCTACTCCCTATTACAGGTATAGTCTCCCATCTGCAATCCAAGTTCTCAACATCATTGGACACCATTTGCACATGAAATACAACTTCTCATCACCTTCATAAAGGTATGATGCTGGACTTCTAGATTCCAGATGTCCCCTGAACTATTGGACAACAATCCTCACATGCATGTCTCATAACTCCAATGAGGTATAGTTTCTCCAATTCACAAGCATCTTAGACTAATGAGCATCTATCTATGCTCTACTGCATCCCTCCCTATCTTCAAAGTTGTGGCCTCTTCAAAATAGGACAATTGCCTCATCCTCAACAAAGTCATCATCACTCTCAATATCTGGTGGTTCTTCAAGAGGTGTTTCCATTTTCAAAAAATTCTATGACTAGACTAGAATTCACTGAGTGTAGCAGTAGCTCCGAAGTGATATAGCTATTCCTTTAAAAATAGCAACATATCTGAACAAGCAATGATTAGAAGACTGCAAACCATTTTCTTGTTCTCTTTTCAAATGGGTACTTAGACTTGGCTATGAGGATCTTTGTGCTCTAATACCATAATAGAAAATAGAGACTACAATAGTATAGAGGCAAGAAATATACACCCAAATCTTTCACAACATTCTTTATTGACATATGTTTATTTATACAAATACAGATGTAGAGTTGTATTGGAACTGTCCAACCTCTACAGTAAGAAACTACCTTGCAATTGTTCATATAAACCTACACCTAATAGTACATATACATGAGCTGTCTACACATACTAATAGTTCACTGTACACTTATTTATGTTGGAGCGTATATTCCAACAATTTGTACTACCTCTAAGGTCTATATGCAAAGGGATAGTGTTCACTCTCATGGTGTATGGTAAGTCTTAGATTCTGCCATACAATGGCATTGTCAATGTAGCTTTAATGACAATGAAGCTTGGAAGGTCTTTCTTAAGGACTTATTTTTTCAGTGTCTTTAATGGTCACAAAGTTTGAAGACATTTTGGCTTTCATTCACTTTTTATTATCAAGGAACCTATTCAAATTCAGGGCATGCATATGGAAATCTTGAGAAGCCATAAAACTATAGCTTCTTTGGAATGGAAATGATTTTTGTAATGGGTTATCCATCAATCAAAAATCCATTTGGTGGTTTGTTTTGATCACTTTCTAGGATAGACCTCTTACTAAAATTCTTTGGGTTCATAATTTGAAAATTTTCAATAGAGACATTAAGGCTCTTCTAGATCTTTTCTTAACGACCACCTAAAATCTTTTATCTTGGCTTGAAGCCAAATGGAAATACAAATTCATCGATAAGGGTTTCAAATCCTTTCAGATTGTTTTTTATTTTGTTCCTATAGAAATGCTACACAAAGTTAGGGTGAGGATTTTTAAACCATTATGGAAAGATTGGAAACAGTATCCTAATACCTCATTTCACAATTATGAACCTTGAAACAAATATGCTTGGCTCTATTTCCATTTTCATATGGTGTAAAATCTCAATAACAAATGGGCTCTATAGCCTTTATTTGGATCTTGGTGGTGAATGTTCTATGTTGTTTGATTGGTCATTTTTGAGCCAGAGCTTCCTCACTTTACTTGGTGTATTTTCTACTAAGGTCCTCCTATTGGTTCTAGATTGATTCATTTGTGAGTTGTCAATCCCCGTTATCTTTTTTGTGGACACTAGGAGATTATCAACCACCTTTTTAATTTTTCTCCGAAGCCCAAACTAGTTGGAATTGGATCCATGATATATTTAGGCCTTTTAGACTTGGGCCTTTTTCTTGGAATATAATTCTTTTAAAAGGGATTGGCCCAAAATTCTTGTAAAGTTTACCTAAATATGGCATTCTTTCAAAGTAGAAATTCTTTTCAACATTTGGAAAGAGAGAAATTTTGCTATATCTTTACAAGATATTTTATTGATATTCATTTCTTTTTGTATACTAACTCCATGATTTTCTCTAATATTCTTGTGTAGACACAAGTACAAGCTAATAAAGTTACATTTGAAGTGATTCATCTACAAGTGTGTTTTGAGCATGAGGGTAATGCACCTTGTATGATTGCCAAAATTCCATTGAACTCTCTATCCAATAGGTGTTAATCCCCTCCTCGAGGATGTTAGGGTGGAAAAAGTCATTGTGTTTTTTGGCATGATTTTTGTGATTCTCATGCTTCTTAGCCTCCTTAGAGTAGAGCTCAGGGTCACAGTGGTCATGGTTGGTCCCAACATTCCCATCTATCTTTAGTTTATTCTTAGCCTCATGTTAGAAGTGCTCTTGGTTTCCAAACAATGAAAAGCCTCCACAGCTTGTTCTGGCTAGTTCTCCTTCTAGGAATGATACTCAACCTTCTCATGATGAGCATGCTTTAAATAAAGAATGTACTCTTATAGGTTGGGAGTTGTTGGAAATAAGCCACATCCACACCAATGATGGATTGGCTACAAGGGACCAGTATCTCAGTCAGTAGAATGCTTCAGTGTCAAATGGAAGGTTCTAGGTTGGAATCGTAGCTGGTCCATATGACCTATATCTAAACAATTGGTGTCAGAGCTAGGTTAGGAGCACCAAGCATATGCAGTGTGGCTTAAGGGGAGGTGTTGGAAATAAGCCACACTTGGACTGATGATGGATTGGCCACAAGGGGCCAACAACTTAGTTGGTAGAGCACTCAACAACAAATGGAAGGTCCTAGGTTTGAGTCCTAGCTGGTCCATATGAGCAACAACTCAACAGGAGCCAATTGGAAATGGCCAAGAGCTTGAGAGATGGGGCATGCCTAATGATTGTAATCTAACTTCTCCTCCTACTACTAGATCCATAGCTCTTGATGTTTAGCAACTCTGCCACTTGTTTCTTAATCTTTAAATGTGGTCTTTGAGGTATGGCCTTATATATGTTTTGGGGTGACATTTTCCACCCACTTTTTTTGTCTAGATATAATGCAATATAAAACTGTATATGAGGTAATTAATAAGATACCAATTCATCGAAAGAATGTATCTTTAACTGATTTTTTTTCCTTTGGAAAGGATTTAAAGAGAAGACACAAGTATTCCATCCATATATTTAACATATCATATTATAATGGTGATATTTGTATACCCTTACCATATCAATAAGTCACTCACTCTTGTAGTATGTTTGGTTCACGAAAATGCTTATCTATTTCAAATTTATTTTTACGTATTTTTTATATTTAGACTTATCCCATTCCAAATTTACACATGTTCCTATACATTCACCATTTATTCATCCTTAGTTGCACACACTTTTGCACACCTATTTTTGACCCTGATATCTTAATTTATTTGTCTTGGGTCAATCCTGAGTGCTTTAGGATCAATCCTAAGTAGCTCAAGATTGACCCTAAATTTAAAATTCTAAATTCTAACTTTCCCTCCTGTTTTCACTATCTATTATGAGTTGGCATGGTACACATTTGTGTGACTTATTGCTATGTCATGTGATATGAATGGATTCCAAAGTGTTAAATCAAATTGTACAACCATGAACAAATACTTAAGATAAACTTGAACATAAAAGTGAATTTAGATACATGGATGATTATGAAATAAAAATATGAATAAATAGAGAAAGAAAAGTGAATTGAACTTCTTTATGGGTGTTGAAGTGTCCTAGACTCCTATGTGGGCGTGGTAACATCCATGATAGGTAAACACCTTAGAATTTGGAATATAAAATGAATATATGTCATTTGGGTTTCTTGTGATTATAGAAGTTCCTTTCAGGTTCTAGAAGACTCCATTGTACATCAATTTCAATATGTATTTTATATTAGAGGATTTTGTAGAAAATGGAAGATGAAAGTACAAACATGTGTTGAAACATTCTTCTTGATTAATGGAGGAGAATTGTATGTTGTACCTACCATTCTAGATTGAGGGAAGGGAGAACATGTGTGTATTGTATCTTCTTTTTCTATAAAAAGTAATCATATGTTGTATGATCCATTTATGAGTAATATACTTGAGTAGAGGAGCAATTTCCTCTACCAATTAAGTTTTTCACCCCACATTCTATTTTCCTAGCTCAATTTTTTTTTTTTGATCTGTAAGTATTGGAGGTCACAAGGGGGACCTCCTCCCCATCAACATATCCACTTAACCAACTTAATCAACTTAGAAGCCACATAGAAATCACATGTTACTTGGGGGATTCAAACTTGGATCTCCATCATGAGAACCATATGGCCTTTGCCATTTAACCACAACCCCGTTCACTTTCCTAGATCAAATATTGTGTCATGTTGTATAAATTTATTTTCTAAGTAGCATAACATAATAATTTATTCATAAATGATTGTCATTTACGTATTAATTAAGTAGCACAATACAAATTCTTCTAGAATTGTATTTTCTAAAAGCATAGTTCTTAAGATTTTATAGGTCAATTATTATTAGAGTGACAAGTTCTTTAGGGCTTGTAGAGGAATTTGATAACACATAGGGTTTGTGTGTATAACCATATTTGTAATTACTTTCGAGGTGTGCAAGTTGTAAAGAATCAACCATGAGTAATCCATAAAGAAGGAGAAACTTGAAGATCTCCAAGAAAGCCATGAGGTTGTTTGTGAAGAAATTAGATCTCTTTGGGAAGAAATCCACCATTTGAATGAGAGTCTTGAAAAGTTGTAACAAGAGTTGCAAGGGAAGGATGCACTCTTATTAAATTTTTAAAAATAGGTAAAGGAGTCTAGAAAGAAAAGTGGGGCAACCACTTCTCAAGAAGAAGAAGAAATTATTCGAAAGATATACAAGGACACCTATGAACAAGTTTTATTCAATAATTAGGAAACTAATAATTCCACTTGTAAGTTTGAAGGGAATACTAAGGGTGTAGGTTCAAGATTATTTGCAAGGATGGCATAAGCATGAGGAGAACTTGGGTACAAATGGTGAAGGAATAATCTATCCCATTATAGTGGAAAGAAGACCCTCATTTGAGGGACTAGGTTATAGAAGCATGGATATAGGATAAATCTTAAAGGATTCTTCACTATGTATAAATCAAGGATAGCTCAAGGGAGATACATAACATGTGTTTGATTATACTTTCTAGAACTATACAACATAGAGACTATACTATAGGTGTATCAACATCTAGACTATACTATAGTTGTGCCAGTGTCCAAACTATATTGTAGTAATAGAAACATCTAGACTATACCATAGTGACTTTAGTGTTGATAGATAGTGCATAGACTAATACTCAAAGTATTAACCAAATAAGTGAGAGTATAACTTGTAGCATGACTACAAAGAAAGAGATCAACAATCTAAGGAAGAAGAGAATAAGTGAGAGTATAACATGTAGCATGACTACAAAGAAAGAGGTCAACAATCTAAGGAAGAAGAGGAGAGGAAAACTCCACGTCAAGGGAACAAAGAAGAGAATATGAAAAAATGAGGAGATTACACTCAACCTACTTTATCACTAGCTAAGCCTAATAAGGTAATTGAGCATGTGAGGGTGGGGTATATGCACAAATATGAAGGCAAAAAAGTTGCCAAAACATATTTTGGAGGTAAAATGAAAGATAACATGCTCACATTAAGTATTGATCACGTTATAAATTTGAGCACATTTAGGGTCAGTTAATCCAAACCTAAACATGCTCATGTTATAATTCACTAATGGTATAACATGCTTGTGTTATGTCTATAAAAATGGAAAATAAATAATATCTACAAGCTACCCTTTCTCATTTTATTATACTAATTTACAACAAAATACTAGTGAAGAAAAGTGTCTTTGCATTTCTAACCTAAATAAATCCATCTCCACCCTATCAACAATGCCTTGACATTCAAGAGGTAATTTTATATCAATTTTTTGATAATTTTATTTAAGATTAGACTATTTTCTTGTGCTACTTCTAATTTGTTGAATTTTTCTTTTTAGTCAATCAAAAACCTCCTCCACTTGAAAACCCACCTTCACAAATTCAAATGCATGAATAAAATGATCTAGAAAATTTATATGCATCCTCTTGAAACACAAGAAAATATTTTAGAGTAAACTAAAAATAATAAAAAAATGAGCTTAAAATGTTGATAGAAACCTTAAAAAATTTTGATGCCACAAGCATGCACCATGAAGCTCTTGCAACATCATCAGAATCTTTGACATCTCACATTGATTCTATGACTAGGCAAAGAAATGCATGGGTGACCTATAGAGAAAATTGTTGCCAATTTTATGACACAAAATTGTCTTATGCCATGGTCAAGGAAAAAAACATTACAAAGAAAAATTATGTACATTATTTATCCACCTAAAAACTAATCCACTTTTGGAACCAAGTTGTAAAATATTTCCAATCCATTAGTCCAACCATGAGAAAATAAAGAACAACTTTTAGGATAGGTGGTGGATGGTGTTTGACTAGTCCCCATGTAATAACCGTGTGACATGCCTCAATATTTTTTGAGAAAACTCTACTGTGAGTTTATCCTCAATGAGATCCTTAACTATTTTGATATTCAAGATTTCCAAGTTAGAGGTAGATACTTTGTGCAAGACAAATAGAGGGCACATCATGCACAAGATTAGTCAATGAGACCCATTGGTCAACCATGTATTCACTACATCATAGTCACAAGAAAATTATGAAGGAGAGCATAGAGGTTAAAACACTCTATTATATTAGTTCACTAATACAATATTTGGTTAAAAATCTAGCATGCATCTATTCCAAGGTGATGAGGGCAAGTCTTTGATGATGAGGGCGAGTCTTTGAGGTGTTAGGTGTCACCACATTTTTGTCATGCTTGTGGGGTTGTATGTAGTTATGAGTCAATGTAATCTACGTTGAGGCACAAGGAATAAGGTGTATATGTTGATGAAGTTGTTCCATAGGTTAAGCAATATGTTCCCCACACTCAAGAGTATGCCACACACGATAAGCCATATTGTTCTTCTATGTGTTGATATATGAGAGGGGGTGGTGAATCAGTTATCTTACTTGCTTCAGCTTTTTGAACTTCCTTAATAGTTAATGCAATATTAAATCAGATGAATAAACATAACCATGAAATGGAAACAACACCAATACACATGACACAATGATTTTGACATGGAAAACTCGGTTACAGGAAAAACCACGGGGTGATTAACCCAAGATATTATTATCTGTTAGAAGAATAGAAGATACAAAATGGCACTTGCCAATTAGGGCTCATTGCCCGAGCACACTGCTCACAAGAGGCTCACTGGCTACAAGAGACTAACTATCTACAAGAAAGGAAAGTAACTCAATGTTTGAACTGATGAGAAGCATCTACACATGCTAAGGTTCAGTTCCGGTTAAGCTCAATAAACTGATCTGCTGCACTTCATTCTTACTCTCTTTTGATGCTGTTGTACTATCACATTCTAGACCCATCTTACTATCTTCACTCTGCTCTTCTGCTTTTCTTTACACTATACAATACACCACACACACCATCACATCTAAATCCATCTTGTATATATATCTGCACAAGTGATTTCAACACTTTTCTAGTCGGCATCCGGAATAGTCAATATTATCTCAGACTCTGGTCTATTGGCTGAATCCTTGCATACCAAGTAATGCGGATCAAGGATATGCTTGTAGAAGTCTTCAATCATGTCAGCGAATCATGAATGATACCTCAAGAAACTTAGTCATTAGCAATATCTCTTCCGGATTTGGATCTGACACTCTGCTAGTATAGTTCTTCCTCTATCTACTCTATCAAACATGAACCCAACACTCAAGTGCTCATATCTCTTCACCCTTTCATCACCGAAGGCTAAATCCTTGGAATCTATTAGTCAAGGTACTCCTCTTGACTTCCCCAAATCTACACTTTATTGAAATACTTCCTTTGAGAGATCCGGACCTGACTATCGAACCTTGCTGACTGCTCTGTTCTTGCTTACTGGATCATAACACTTCTTCAATCTGACTTCCGGTAGAGACTCATCATGTCTTGCGGATGTGTGGGATAACCTTTGTTGCCATCAATGACAACATTCATGAATCCATATAGTGTCTCTTGCCAACAATCTCCCCTTTTGGCATTGATGGCAACACTTAGTAAAAAATGACTAAGTGTCACACTATACTCCCCCTTGGCTGATGCTCTGTCTCTATGTACATTTTCCAGAGTTCCCCCTTAGCTAGATTCCTCATTTTTCACTTCTCATCACTCCCCCTTTGACATCAATGGAAAAGCGTGGGGTTCGCACACCAAAATTTTCAAAAATTAATCTATACTTAGTCGCATAAGTATATCATCCAGTTGTACTCTACATATACTTTAGTATGTCTACAAAAGTGTTTTTCAATTGTACAACTTCGGTTTTCCAACTCAGCTTCATCCTGTCCAAAATTGATATGTGACCACTCAACAGGAATGTAAAAGCTTTTGCCTTCTTTAGATCTGTCGGATCATTTGTCCTGGCTGTGGTTTGAGCATCACTTAGGGCCTCATACATGGCCTCCAACTTAGGAATGATTATTATTCTAAGTTCATTTAACCTGCTGATTCTATTTTTCTTTTCTTTTTCTAGCTTCTTAATTTCATCCAAGACTGCAATAATCTGACATTCTTGATTTACTATGGATGAGGTAAGTGGATCAAAATTTTGTGAAAGTTTTGTAAGTTTGATCTTCTATTCTTTCATTTTCTTCTCAATCTCCATTGTTGCTTTGGACCATGATAGACAAAATTTATATATTTCCCCACCATCTTTAAGAGCATTTTCTAAGCTCTTTATCCCTATATCCATATTTCTTCTATCATTTGATATTAGACTTAGTACTTCAGAGAATCTTTTATCCAAAAACTCTTTCCAGACCTTTTCCTCAGCTAATTTCTCTAAGGACTCAAAATGAGTGCTGACTGAACTAACAAGAGACTTAAGATTACTTGATGAGGAAGCCGATGAATCCTTCAGAAAGGATGGCATGATCTTTTCAAGCACACCGGATGCAGCTTCTATTAGCTCACAGTCTTCCATGTGAGACTTCAGGAGTTTTTATTTTGCCTTTGAATTAGCAAAAGAAGCTATCTTCATTGTTTGTACCGGGGAAAGAGAATCAAAATCAAATGGTCCTAGTAGAAGTTTCGATGCTTCAATCTCCATTGTCTCTTTGTTTAAGAATTCTTTGATAATTTCTGCAGTGTCTCTTATCGGAGACAGAGTTTTCTTTTCTTCTGCAGTCTTAGAGCTGTCATCTTCTTTTCCCTTCACTTCTTTTTCTTTCTCCTCTATTCTTTCTTCTCCTTTGGATCCGGAGTCAGCAGGGGAAACCGAAGGAGTAATGTTTGTTTGTTCATGGGTCACCTCTTCCGGAGCAGAGGATTCCAAGCCCTTATCTTCACCAGTGTCCATTACTTCTTCTGTCATTGCCTCAGTAGATCCTTCTTCAACACTTGTGGCCGAGGGATCAACACCTAAGTCCTCTATAACAGGAAGATTGAATCTTTTGAAGGCATTTAGGAGGATCTCTTCTGTTTTGTTTGCCACTTTATCAGTTTCTCCAAGCATGAGCTGATTCATTCTAGCTTTGCTCTGGAACTCATCCTTGCAATCTTTGAAGATCATATTCATTTGTTTCTGAGTGATTGAAGGATAGAGCTGAATAGCTATCTGCTCCCAAATTTCCAGATCTTTGGCTTGGGCATTGTTCTTCCTTATTTCAAGTTCCTTCTCTAAGCTTTTGGGGATCAGAGATATAATTTCAATGAATGCTTTGTTGTAGATGTTTAGATACCTGACTGTGGTATCTTGCAATATCTTCTGATCAGCTTCACCATAATCATCATAGACTTCAACCATTGGCTAAAGATTTCCATCCATAGTAACTGATTTGATGATGCCATCAATGCGAAGAGTGGGTTTTTCAACAAATGCCTCTGCCCTTTCTTCTTTGCCTTGACTGGTAGAGGATTTACTGGATCTTTTCTTCTTTTTCTTCATTTTCTTGACTTCTTCATCAGATTCAGTTTCTTCTTCATCCTTTTGACTAGCATAAGATCTTGTGGCTTTTGTCTTAGTTCTCTTCTCTCCTTTGCCAGATGATTTTTCTTATAGTTTTGATGCCCTTGAGCTTTTAGCAGTGGCAGGTGCAGATTTCTTTGATGATCTAGTCTGGGTGGAAGATTCTACTGGAGCACTTCTTTCCTCTTCTGCTTCTTTTTCTTTTTATGTTCCTTTTGTCTTTTCTCTATGGGCATCAAGTGCCTCTTTTGAGATTCCATGCCTCTTGGCAACTTCTTCAACTTCCCTTCTTACTTTCCTCTTGATTTCAGGCTGTCGAAGTTCTACATGGATCTTTACACTCAACTCTTCAAAGGTTCCAAACCTTTCTGCCTTGGGATCCTTTGGTTGACTCAACATGTGCTGAACATGCAGCTCCATGATGTTCTCATCCACCTCATACCCCATTGGCATGATCCATACTGTTCTTAGTTCCACTGCCTTCATTAGACACTCATCAGTCTCTACCATAAAGCATACTGTCTTTGTATGTGTTTTGTGCTTTGTCATCACCAAGTCCATGCAAATAATCCTTGATTTGTATGGCAACTGATTTGTCATTCTGCCATACCCATCCACTGGATCCAGGTAGCTCATTCATAAAGTAGAAAAATAGACAGAGTATTAGGCCACCAAATTTGAAGGAATTCTTCTTGTCCTTCTTTATCTTCTGCAGGTTCTCCAAGAGTTGGTTTAGAAGGAGCTCACAAAGGTCATAGTCTGTATTTTTTCTCAACATTTCATAGGTAGTGTAGATAGCAGTTCCAGGTACTAAATTCTCCCTACTAGAATGATATATCTTGTAGCTGATGATCATGGATGCAAACTTGATATCCAGATCGGTGATATCTTCTATTGTCATTGCCCTTTTGTCAAACCTTGATCTGATAGCCTCACTCACAGTTTGGTTTTTCATAAATTTTAGAACAGGTATCCCACTGGATGAGTGCAATCCGGTAACTACCCTAATGGCATCTTTTGTGATTTTGAATGGTCCATTCAACCACATGAAGTTGTCATGTATTCTACTCAAAATATACCTGACCCATTCATCCTCAGAAAAACAAGGGAAATGTATGCATTGTGCAAAGTGCTTGTCCCGGAGGGCCTTGAATTGGGGTTTGAGCTCAAATGAATCATCTATTAGTTGTTTTTGGTAGATATCCCTCAATTTGAATTCTCTAAATTCTTCAATGTTTGCATGAGTGTAAACCCTAATATCTTCTGTATGCAAGATACCATGCAGTATACTGGAAAATGCTCCTAGGGGATCTACTTCCAAGGATTTGTAGGGATGTTTCTTGAATTTGGGGCGAGGCCTATCAGTTATCTTCACAATATTCAGAGTAGCTATCATTCAAGGATTTACAAAGAGATTGTTTGATAATGGAAAATACCTCTTGCGCTTGTAGGGTTCGCGGAGTGAACTTGAGTGATTTGCTGATTGAATCAACTCCAATGGTTGGTCTTTGAGAAGTTTGAAGCAATTTGTTGCAGAGCTCTCCTTTCTTTCTTTTCGAATGCAAATGTGCAAATGACGACCACATGAACCCTTTTAACTGCAAGAAAAACCCTAAATTCATACTGCAATAAATGCGCAACTTAAGTTATTCCGGTTGCTCTGTTCTCCTTATTCTGAAATAGATCTCTTTCTAGATCACTGTAATATGCTTAGAGTTATCCTTGGTGATTAACAATGAGATTTCTTACTTTCCTCAACCATTTGATTTATCCGCAGATCAAGATGTCTCAATTTTAGAATCACACCGGACCAAACTTGTAAGAAACCTGCTTTTACCGGAACACTGTTAAATTGGATCTATCTGAAGGGATTGGACTCTTTATATCTTCATGCGGATCATTCAAATCTTTACTATGGCTTATCTAGGTGTTTCTCTGAAAACCCTTTGATCTGCAGCCTTTCATGTGCCAATTACAGACACCAATTGACTGGCTGGGGGAATTGGTTTTTTTTGTTAGTCCCCCTGAGCCAGAACCCATCTATTCAATTTCTAGAGGGAATATCAGCACCAGATTCTGGTGTGGATCCATTTGCTACATTCTTTGTACTTTTCTTCACCCAAATCTTGTTCATCTCACTTTTAACTTCATCCGCATTCACTTTTCCTTTTCCTTTGTCTTGATTCTGATTATGATGCACCAGACCCCTTTTGTCCTGATTCTTGCTTCTACAGAATTTGGCAATATGACCGGATCTATTGCAATTGTAGCAAACAACATTTCTTTGCATATTTGACTGATATCCTTTTGATCTACACTGATTGGACATATGACCTACTCTATTGCATGCATAGCATCTGCCATTGAATGAAATGTTCATTTGCATATTTCTACATTCATGAGATTTGTGACCATAACTTTTGCAGTTAAAGCACTGTCTGGAGAAGGATGAATTAGTTTGATTCATTCTCTTTCTGCATTGATTAGTTTTGTGACCAAAGTTATTGTAGTTGTGGCAGTATCCATTGAAAGATGGATATCTTTGAGCATTGGGTTGCCTTACCGGAGGTCTTCTAGGCTTGTCCCTTGGATTTCCTGATCTAAAATTCTTCTGACCAAATCTGGAGCTTTCACCTTTCTCATATCCTAAGCCATGCTTGTCATCTACCCTCTTTTGGCTTTGAAGAACTTCAAGTTGAGCAGAACTTATCTTGAATTTCTCTTTGTATTCATTTGTTGTTTGAAGATCCTTTTTAAGAGTGTCAATTTGATCCTCAAGTTTTTCTTCATTATCTCTAGCATCTTCAAGATCAGGTTCAAGATGTCTGATTATTCTATCCATCTTGTGGTAGTCTTCTAATTTCTCCTTGAGAGATTGTCTTAGATCATCTTCAGTCTTTCTTTTTTCTTCAATTTCTTGGGTGAATTTCATAACTCCTGATTCCATTTCATGTCTTACCATAATGACCTCTTTTGACAATTTTTCACATAACTTAGTTTTCTCCTTCAGGTCTTCATTTGTATCATTTGCTTCACCTTGACTTGCTAATTGCTGAAGTAGTTCCTTTCTCTTCTTCATAGAGATGATTAGTTTTCCTTTTTATTCATTTATGAAATCATCAGCCTATTTAAGTCTTTCCTTCAATTCATTGACTTCAGAATTTGAATGTTCAAGATCATCTAGGGCAAATTGAAGTTGTTGCCTCATACCATATATATCCATTTGAATTCTCAGATCTTCTTTAAGTTGTTAGGCTCTCTTTGGAGGAACTTGGCTTTGATACCAATTGTTGATAACTGAGAGGGGGGGTGAATCAGTTATCTTACCTACTTCATCTTTTTGAACTTCCTTAATAGTTAATGCAATATTAAATCAGATGAATAAACATAACCATGAAATGGAAACAACACCAATACACATGACAAAGTGATTTTGATGTGGAAAACCTGGTTAAGGGAAAAACCACGGGGTGATTAACCCAAGATATTATTCTCTATTAGAAGAATAGAAGATACAAAATGGCACTTGCCAATTAGGGCTCACTACCTACAAGAGACTCACTGTCTACAAGAAAGGAAAGTAACTCAGTGTTTGAACTGATGAGAAGCATCTACACATGTTGGGGTTCAATTCCGGTTAAGCTCAATAAACTGATCTACTGCACTTCATTCTTACTCTCTTTTGATGTTGTTGTACTGTCACATTCCGGATCTGTCTTACTATCTTCACTCTCCTCTTCTGCTTTTCTTCGCACTATACAATACTCCACACACACCTTCACATCTAAATCCATCTTGTATATATATCCGCACAAGTGATTTCAACACTTTTCTAGTTGGCATCCAGAATAGTCAATATTATCTCAAACTCTGGTCTGTTGGCTGAATCCTTGCATACCAAGTAATGTGAATCAAGGATATGCTTGTAGAAGTCTTCAATCATGTCGGCCAATCATGAATGATACCTCAAGAAACTTAGTCATTAGCAATATTTCTTCCGGATTTGGATCTGACACTCTGCCAGTATAGTTCTTCCTCTATCTACTTTGTCAAACAGGAACCCAACACTCAAGTGCTCATATCTCTTCACCCTTTCATCACCGGAGGCTAAATCCTTGGAATCTATTAGCCAAGGTACTCCTCTTGACTTCCCCAAATCCGCACTTTACTAAAATACTTCCTCTGAGAGACCCGGACCTTGCTGACTGCTCTATTCTTGCTTACCAGATCATAACACTTCTTCAATCTGACTTCCGGTAGAGACTCATCATATCTTACGGATGTGTGGGATAACCTTTGTTGCCATCAATAACAATATTCATGAATCCATATAGTGTCTCTTGCCAACACTATGCTGGAGAGCATGGTCATGATAGACACCTTATTAGAGGTAACCTTTGGTATTGATCCACATGTGATTTTAAATGAAGCTATGCAATTTAGTATAAATCCTATTGAATTTTAGAAAATTATATTTGTTAATCCATCATAAAAGAAAACTAATGAAAAACTCATTTATTTATTTAAAAAATTTAGGGTCAAATAATGTATCCTACATCCCATGCCACTTCATCACATATGTCTACTAGCCTAATAACTCCACAAGTATAATTGTAATACATTAGCAAATATATTATGTGTCAAATTATTTTTCATATATGAATGTTGATCTTAAAATAACAATTTGATGTTGAACAAGTGGATGTTGGACCTTCCACATCCAAACAAGTTGGTGGTAGTAGTCATTTCTCTAGTTTCACTTAGGTAAATGTTTTAGTAGTTTTAATAATGTTTATAAATAATGAACTATGTAATATATGTATAGATAATGTTGTGTACTTTATTTGCAAAAGTATCATTATTTCTGTTAGATAACCTTGTTCTTTTTTAGTTGGTGACTTCATTAGAGACTCCTCCTATCTTCATGGATTACTAGAGATGTGCACTGTTGCAACAATATAATCTTCTGTCTCTTACATAGGTATGAGCTAGTAATGTAAATGTCATTATGAATTTCTTGTAGTTACTATCAAAATTAGCCAAGATCAACAAACAAAAATAAAGATGAACTTCCACAAAGCGTAAGTACATAAAAGCCAAAATGTATAATCAAGAGTTGATGAAAATGTACAAAGAGCCTTCCATATATAGGCAGGGAGAAGGAGGTGGGAATGAGAGAACCAACTATGACTAACCCTCTATGTGATGAGCACATGTGTACACAAGTGGAGGGTGATGGACAAATGTCTCCAACCTCCCATAAGGTGAGAAGAGAATATCTCCAACCTCTAATGAGGTGAAGTGTCCAAATGACTAACCTCATGTGAGCACATGTGGTGAGACAAAAAAAGTGACTAACCTCAAAAGTGAACTTAACCTTTAATGTCAGGGTTAAGTTAGACTTAGCCACTAAGTGTGACTTAAGCCTAGGTGTGGGTTAGGATAAACCCTACACTCTAACACCCCCCTTAAGTTATACTTAGGGAGTAGAAAAATAAAGAGGATGATGGGTTCTGGCTACTAGACCATGTTAGGTACATATATACAAACAACTTTCTCAAAAGGTGGAGAAAAGGAGAAAACCCAGTGGGAACAAAACTCCTCTCCAAAAGAAAAAAGATGCATGAAATAAATGTACAAGTGGACAAGAAGAGTGATAGATGGAGGACTCAGAACGCCCCAAGGGCTACTTCTAACACATAAGTACATGAAATATTCCCCTCATAGGAGAGAGAAGAGAGAAGGTCATGTAACCCCCCAAGAAATTGTGAAGTGATGAACTCCATGTGAGGAAATGCTTCCTCCCAAAACTTATAAGAGAAGAGAAACCATGTAGTCTCCCCTCAAAATACCTCCTATAGTTCTGGTAGATGTGTGACACTAGATGTTGAAGATGATCCATGATTGCTGAAGAATGTTTCTCCCCTTAGGAAGAACTTGAGAACCATAGAAGTGTGCATATGATCTTCCCATTCTAGATTGGAACATACAAGAAGAATGATGAATGTCTCTAGATGTTGTACATGATCCAAAGACAAAGATGATGCCCATGATCTCTTCAAAGAATGTTCAGTGATCTCCAAGCCAATGTTGTCGTGTGACAAAGATTCAGAAATAGGGACCATAGATTTATGGTGAAAGCTGAACTGATGTGAATCTAATACTTCTACAGAAGGTATCAAACTGAATGATGACAAAGTCTGATAAGTAGACTCGTAAGTATCTGCAGAATCAGTCACTATATAAGTTGAAATAGGTAAGGCATGAACAAGTATATCTGAAGACGATGGTGATGCAACTTCATTGAAGCTGACATCGAATAGAAGACGAATGTCCTCAATGGTATTATGCAAATCTGTAATGTGGGATTCTACAAACAATGATATGATGTCTGGTAGATATGCATCCCAATGTGATGGATCTGGAACAATGATAACAATGTTCTGATGGAAGGAATCATTGAAAGTCATCCTGATTTAAACATCATGTGGTGATTTTAGAGTCTTACAAAACATCGAAAAGACAACGTGAGAGAAATGAGGATAGAGTGCATCCCCATGTTGAGTGCTCCCACAATACGTACACTTGACTTTGCAACATGTAAAGATAGTCTAATAATATGCAAATATCAAATTTAGAAAGCCCCCCCGAAACTGTTGAAAGAGAGACCCCCTAGACATTGGCACTTTATAACTTAGTGTGTTTTACAAAATAAATTTGACCAATGCATGGAAAATATAAAAACATGAACTTTTGCAAAAAAATAGTGCTCAATTCCAAGCTACCAAGCAAACGTTATTACATAAACAAGTTTCCGTATAATATGGTTAAATTTAATAATCAGCACTAGAAAAGCAAAAAAGAAACCTATTCTGGAAGCAGACCTAACCTTCCAACCACTCATTGGAATTGAGGTGAAATGAAGAATAGAAAGGATTTGGTCATGAGGAGGAATTGGCCTCCTACCAACGCGGACCTCACCCTTTGTCTTTGACAAGTGATTGATATATTAACTTTATATGTCAACTTTATATGTTAACATTATATTGTAACTTTGAAAAAAGTCATGTTACATAGCTCCAAGATTGAAAACAATACCCTCCTTACAAAGTTTTGGTGAACCCAATATTAAATAATTCTCCCCTTACAAGTTTGAAAAGAGGTTAGCAGTTTTTCTTAACCACTAGTGGTCAGAGAATGGTATAAAATGTAATGGTTACAGTTTTAATGTAACAGTTAATAAAGAGAAGCTTAATCATAAAGTGCTACCATGCAACTTAGTTTGTAGATAACATAAAAGGAAACTTCACATACAAAACAGCAACCCTTGAAACCATAAACCAAAATACCAGGTCAAAGAACCGTTGAAGGCCAATGACAGCTCGCAGAGGATTGCAGAATGGGACTCACAAGATGAAGAGATCCGGAAGGAGGGCGAGTGGGCCGAAAGGGGCGCTAAAAAGTCCCAACAAGACTTGTATGTGGCTGACTATGAACCTTGGAAGCCGTGTGGAGGCCGAAGATTGGGCCGAACGGGTCTCAAGGGAGTCCTTATCGGGATTCTTAGTCCTTAGCGACCAGAAAAGAACTACGATCTGTTGAGGTTGCGCAGACCAAGAAGAGAAAGGGGAATTTAACGCGGAGATCTCTGAAATCCACAACTCGCTGGAGAAACAATACCGAACGGGCCTAAAAAATGGCCGAAAGCAGGCCCAATCAAGGGCTTTCAGGGTCGGATAGGGCCGTAAGAGGCCTCAATTGAGGTTTGAAGAGGGCCGAAGATGTTGAGGCTGATCTGCCAAAAACAGAAAATGCCGAACATATGCATACAGTAGGAGCCTTGGAGTAGGAGGCCGAGCGTTGGAAGTCCCGGACAGAGTCACTTGGGCACTGAGATCGGCCAAAACTTCAAAAAACAACGAGCAAACACTATAAAGCTTGGCGGCCTTTGTAAGCCTGCAACAAAACAAACATAAAATTGTGACCAGTCAAATGCAGAGGACCACGACTTGGATTCTGCAGAGGCTTTTGTGAATGCTGGAAACGTCGATGATAGAGAAGGCCGAGAGTAGTGGATTGAGTCACCGAAATGGAACAGTGAAGACGAGGACAATGCAGCCAAAACAGAACGTGGAAGCCCGCGGATCGGAAAAAACTTAGCCGCCTGTATAAGGCTTCAACCATAGAGTGCTGCAACTTGATGAACCCTTGAGATGGCTAGATGGTTGAATTTGCTCATTTCATTTGTATAGCTTTGATACCATGTCAGAATTAGTCAATATCGGGAAGTGAGAACAAAGATGAACTTCCACAAAGCATAAGCACATAAAAATCAAAATGTATAATCAAGAGATTACATCAGAAGTTGTTGAAAATGTACAAAGAGCCTTGCATAAATAGGTAAGGAGAAGGAGGTGAGAATGAGAGAATCAACTATGACTAATCCTCTATGTGATGAAAACATGTGTGCACAAGTGGAGGGTGATGGACAAATATCTCCAACCTCCCATAAGGTGAGGAGAGAATATCCCCAACCTCTAATGAGGTGAAGTGTCAAAATGACTAACCTCATGTGAGCGGATGTGGTGAGACAAAAAAATGACTAACCTCAAAAGTGAACTTAACCTTTAATGTCAAAGTTAAGTTAGACTTAGCCACTAAGTGTGACTTAAGCCTAGGTGTGGGTTAGGATAAACCCTACACTCTAACAATAACTAACATCATTTAGTGTAAATAAATGACATTCAACTTTACTCTAAACTCTTGCTTCATGCTTCCCATAGAAGCAAGTGAGAACTCTAGTTCATGCATTATCCCCTTAGGTTGATAATGAGAAGTAGAGGATGATTGAGAGGGATTATCGGATTGTGGTAAGTGATTGTTAACTTAGGTAATTTTATATGACATTTTTTATATATTAATGTGTAGATATTATTTATTTATATTAGTAGGTGGAGCTACAGTCTAGTCTTGAACATAGGAGCTTTGATTAACAAATGGGAGTTGTCAATTATGAGATTAGTTCTTTATCTTCTTGGTAGGTTAAGAGAGGTCAATTGTTTGGTGACACTCTATAGTTTTTATGTACAAACATTTTATTGTAATTCCTTCATGGCTTGGAGGTGTAGATTTTTATTTTGGCAAAGTAAATCATTGTATGGATTTTTAGGTGTAGATTTATATTTTGTCGATGTATATAATTATATGGCTATATGGATTTGTTTATACATTCATTGAATGACAATATGACATTGTGGTGAATGTCTAACAAGTGCCATTGATGCCAATAAATCTAATGGCTAGTGTCCTATTCTATAATTTTTTTCCCCAAATATGGGCATGTCACGTTTACCTTATAGAATACACCTTAATTCATTGATCATTATTTATTAGACATTGTAGAATGTGGACAATCCAAGTTGATAATTCATAAAACAAATTAATTTTATTTTTCATAGGAATAATTTCACCAACTAAATTATGTCTTTTTGTATCAATTGATAATGCTACAAATAAATTATGTTATCTTTTAGTGTCACTCTATAACTTTCTATGGAAAAATAAAATTGTCTATAAATGTGCACAAATTATCTATAGAGTTATTGATTTTTTCTAAAAAAATTATAATTATACATAAAAATTATTACCTAGCTAGGATTTGTTGGCATAATAATGGTATTACATTGTTAATTATCATTTTGCAGTTATAAAGTTGTTATACAGTTATGTGAACTGCATCATGTCCTTGCCTTCTATAAATCCACTACATTGTATCATTTCAAATCAATCAATAAAGTTATTGCCCCTTTCATTTGGTATTAGAGCAATTTCAAAAATGGGCTGTGAAGAGAAAGGTTGAAGAAGACTGTTGAAGGTGTTGCAGACTACTAGAGTGTGGTTTTAATATATAGTCCAGTTACTTGGTTTGTTTTAATGAGCAGTGCGGCTATGATAGTTGTACATTTTGCGGGTGCATTAAGATGCAAGAGCATAAGGAGTTAGAGGTAGTGAAGTCATCCATTAGAAGTTGGGTATTAAAATAAAGAATGTAAAGGATTGTTGGAGTTGATAAAATTGCAGACGTTGCAATTAGAAGGTGTTTTTGACATGTTTGACGGTTGTTTGGTATTTTAGCATTGTTGTAGAAATTAGTAAGTTCCAATGTTGGTTCTATAAGTAGTCCGGCCACTCCCTCTTTCTGTTGTAGAAGGCAAACCTGTAAGGTACAATTTCCATTTGCATTGTATCGAGTTTGGGTGTGGAAATTTGAACATGTAGAAAGGTGTTTGGAGGTGAATAACTATATAAGGGCAGATGAATTTTTACCATGTGATGACATCTGAAGAGGGTTGAATAGAAGGTATAACTAGCACATTTTTTTTGTTACATTTGTGCAAAGTGAAGCATTAACCGGCATTGTTATCTAATCCATCTGTTGATTGCTGGCACAAAACCCTTAGTCTCTTTGTCGCCATCTAACATGCAATAAGGTAGTTCACTGTGTGCAAGCTTCGCCTTTGTGTGGAGGCGGTGTTATTAATAGTTCCTTACCATGGCTGGTAGTTTATGGTATGAAATTGGTAGTTTGGTTTGTTTGAGCCACATTTATTTCTAAGTTGATCCTTTCAGTTTGCCATGGTGTTGATAGAAATATTTCATGTCATGTGGATGTGCATTGTTAACGAGGTGTGAGTCAAGAAAATATTTAGATTAGTTAAAAGATTAATGGGAAGAAGTGTTGGCCAAATTATTTTGTTAATGGTGTTAAGAGGTATAAAGTAGTTATAAGGTTTAAAAAAGGAGAGTGAAGATCCTTGGTAAGAAGATGTAAGAATTAAGAATGGTTCTTGTTCTCAATGTTAGTTAGCAGCAGCGCATAGAGTATCTACTAATGAAGGTTGGAGAAAATATATTCAATATCATGCAATCTTTTTGTACCATGGATGGAAACAAATTGGTTGTTCCTACTGACATATATTTGGAGGCTTTCGAGGATTGTAGTACTTCCTCTGGTACAATCTTTGGAGGGTAAGGACTAAGAGAGTCATATTCAAGGAAGGCGGCATCGGAGGATGGAGGTTTCTCCATCATCTCAAGTTAGCTTCTCATTTTGAGATGATGCTTTGCATGAGAAGTGTTTTTGGTTTTGGTTGTTTTTCTTTTCTTTGTTGATGCTGACGGATTTGAAGAATGTATGTTTTGTGAAGATTTTGTTTTAGAGATAGGTTTGAAATTTGGTGTTGAGCTCAATATAGATTATTGTCCAGTGAGCTTCAGAGTATATGATCGAGAATTATACCCTTTTATAGTCACCTGACAATGATAGAGATCTATCGTATCTTTTAGGGATTGTTGTCGAATAATTCAAGACTCTGTGATTAGAGAGTTTGGGACTAAAGAGCTCAAGAATGCCACTTGAAGCTATGCCTTTCTGAGGGTAGATGAGACAGCATGATGGAGCCCCGCTTGGTTCAGAATTTGTTCTTTGGGAGAAGATCTTCTATAAAATATGTATTCATATTATGTAATCAGCTTTGTTTTGTTGAGTATATTAGCATTCAGGGGGGGTCCCTTGGTACTATTGTAGGAACAATGTAATAAGGGGGGGAATGTTGGCATAATAATGGTATTACATTGTTAATTGTCATTTTATAGTTATAAAGTTGTTATATAGTTATGTGAACTGTATCAATAGTTATGTGAACTACATCGTGTCCTTGCCTTGTATAAATCCACTATATTGTATCATTTCAAATCAATCAATAAAGTTACCACTACTTTCAGGATTTGACATGATTTTAAACAAATATTTAGGGGTTTTTTCTTAAAGTTATCATTATTTTTACCTATGTTTGAAATGGGGTGGCGTCAAGAGACATTGTTTATGAACTTGCTATATAAGGATTTGTTCTCCTTTAGTCAAGCCCCTGGGTAGACTAATTTAATGTGTTTGGAACAATGATCAAAGATAGCATGAAAGAATGTAGGGATGGCTAAGATAATTTGGGTTATATGTTCTTATAATACTATTATTGATGTATCATGAATGCTCTATGACAAATTTCTCTTATAGATATTAGTGAAATAAGGTTTGTCCTTAAATATCATAGGATGTTGTAAATTCTTATAAACATGCTCTAAGTCAACTTACAATGACTAGTAGAAAAAGGCAGCAAGTCCAAGTTTGAATTTTATATTTTAAAACTTTAGGGTTTGGATCTCTAACTTTGGATATGAATTGGGTCAATTTTATGCCCATGTATACAATCCATAGAGGTGAATAAGGGATTTAATATAAGGATCATAACTAGTTCATAAGGATGATACATGATGTGACAAGTTGGGATAAGGTCATGAGCCAATATTTATGTAAGAACATGTCAATTGTAGAATTATTATATAAAAAAAACTCTAGTCAAAGTGGGCCCAAAATATAAGGTAGAAACCTAAGGGATTCTCTTAGTCAACTTATCATATAATACCTTTAGCCATAAAATATTAAACAATACCTTTTTTTTATTCATAATCATAGAGGTCACAAGGGGGACCTCCTCGCCATCAACATATCCAACATAGAAACCACATAATCCACTTACAAGCCACATAAGCCACAATGTTACTTGGGGGATTCGAACTTGGATCTCCATCATGAGAACCTTATGGTCTTTGCCATTCAAGAACAACCCCGCTCACTTAAACAATACCTTTTTTTAATTTCTACCTATTGTATGGGTAAAATAGTGATCAATCAAATGAATTAAACAAGACCCAAACATCAACAGAATAGTGAAACAAGAAGGATTCAATAAACGAAGCAATGAACAAATACAGAGCAAACATTTCCCATTTCTAAACTTCTGTTGTTTGCCTATCACAGATCATCCTTTTGCAGATGAAGTGAGCCCTCAGAGAGTGCAATCTTTTAGCAGTTTATAGGAAGTCGACGGTGAATGGCTGTGGTGATACGCAATGAAGATGAGCTCCAATGCAAGTATGTGATCTCAAGCTTGTAGATGACAAAAGGGTGCCAAAGGCGCGCTGGTGATATTTCTACAGAGTAACGATGTCAAAAGCCTGGATGATTAGAATGGAGGGATGAAGCTTCATTTATAGACTTGGAAGAATGGGAATCAACGGTTGAGAGGAGATATGAAGATCAACGGCTAAGGATGGTTGAGGAATGTGCAACCAGTAGAAATGTGACAAGTGTCCCAGCTCCATCATGAAAGGGGGGGATGTGACAAAACTGATTGGAGAGTTAACTCCATTGACTGGTCTGTTAACTGATTTGATTGATCAGTTAGAAGAATAAATTGTGGAACTGACTGAATTGATTGAGGATTTGACTCAATTGATAGGTTAGTTAACACTTTTGATTGATTAGTTAACTAACCTCTGATTTGAGAAGAAATAGGCCATGTGGGTGAGGGAAAATAAGGTAATTAAATATTAAATATATTTAATTACATGTGCAACCTGATGAGGTGGACAAGGTGAGGTGGAAAAGGTGAGGTGTAAAGGTGATGTGCATTTTTGGAATTTAGAACTTAGGATAGAGGAATTTGGCTTAATTAAATAATTTATGATTATTTAATTATGTGAGACATTTAGAAAAATAAATAGAATTTATTTAATTATGGAACAGTTAATCGATTAAATAAATTGGAAATATTTATTTAATTGATAGAAGAATGGAATAAATATTTAGAATATTTATTTAGGATGATTTGTGTCATTTTTAGGCGTATACTTGTAGAGATATTCCAATCACTACCAAGCACTATGCAATCATGTCATGTTTGCTAGTTGATGATGCAAAATGATATCAGTTGAAAATAAGAAACTCTTTATTGTTGTACAGTGCTAGGGTTGATAGAATGTTAATGGATGTGTGTTGTGTTGTTGACAAGTCTTCATAGTCTTCAAGTTAGAATCTTTATGGGGTTGCTCCATACTTCATATAAAGTGTTTGATAATTAGTTCAAGAGAGTGTTTTGGATTGGAAAATGAGGATGTTATTCAGATGGATGTTAATTGTTCATGACAGTTAGTTTCATGTAGGAGACCTGGTAATTTGATGTTGGTCATTGATAGATTCATGACAAGGTTGATATGATGTCAGATCAGAATGTTATGGTATGCTTCAGATGAAGTTATGTTTCATAACAATATATCTCTGCAGTTTCTTCAACATTCAGTTTTAACATATGCTAAGGTGTTAAAACCCTATGGTTCTAGGTGTTGTTGAAACTCTAAGCTAAGTTGTTAATGCATATTTTAAGCTCCTATTCTAACTGTCAAGTGAACTCTTCTTTATGTTCTATTTTCAAAGTGACTTTTAATAGAAGGTAATCTCACTTACTATAACCTGTTGAAGGGGTATTGAAACATTGTGAAACCGGCCCCATAGATGGTCTTTACCGATAATACAAGTCATCATTATGAGTGAGTGGGCGGTAAACAACAATCAAAGGTTATATTTAAATGGTTTTTGGGCGTGCTTCACAAGATCGATGGATACAATTCAAACTTATGCCCTTGCTCCTATGTGCTGATTTTGATGGTCTTCCAAGTGTCATCTACTTTATGTAACTGTAGATAAAGGTTTTGTCTAAAGCTATTTTTAGCATTTTTAGTGGCAGTTCGTGGAGTTTGAAAACTAAGATTTTAAGAAGGATTTTATTTCCTTCTATTCACTCCCGTGGCAGTTGAATTAATACTGAAGATTTTTTATTTCTAAGAAGGCATTTTATTTAGTAAAGATTTAATTCTTTTTGAATTCATTTACAGATTGAAAGAGATTTGATTTCTTTTGAAAGAAGAAATACAGAGATGGAAGATGAAAGTTTTAAGGGCAGATGAAGATAAATTTGGAGAAAGAAGAATATCAAGGATATTTGTTTTTGAAATTGAATATCTTTTTGGAAGAAATTTTTTGTTGTAATTGTTTTTGTAGAAGAAGATGAATTTTTGAAGTCATATTATTGAAGAGTCATTTTTACAGATAAAGATAAAATTGCATCAAAGTTTGATCATTCATTTTTGAAAGAATCTTTTTAAGATTTTCTTTTACAGAGAAGGAGAATAAATTTCTTGAAGATTATGAAAAGTCTTCTAATGCAGATTGAAGATTTTTGAAAGAGATTTTATTTTCTCTTACAAGGGCAGAATGAAAAATAAATTGTTGAAGACTTTCAATTTGATAAAGATGGAAATTGAAGAGAAGATGAAAGGACAAAATGATCTTCAGTGAGAGAAAATGACTGTGCAGAATGTGAAAGGTGAAAAGACATCCAATTTACATATAATGGTTTTTTAGGTGCATTGATATTGTGAGTTTTGGGTAAGGACCGATGAGGCAGTGTTGAAAGCATTTTTATACAAGTGATTGTGTGGTTCATCATGCAGGGTTGCAGATCAATGATGAAGACAATTTTATGAAAATTCTGTATAAAATGTGAAAAACCAATTTGTAATGAATTAGATATATTTCCTGATCAGGTGAATTAGATGATTCAAGGATAAAATATTAGAGGATTGGAATGATGGAATGTATGTTGCAGATGAGTTGATTTGAATGGTGCAAATCAGATTGAGCAGCAATCACTTCTTGCACATGAGATTTTTGTTTTTGATTGATTGAGAAATGCTAGTGAGGCACAACAGTATGCCAGTGAGGCTTGTAGGTCAGTAAGACCATTTGTCAGTGAGACACTTACATCAGCCAGTGAGGCTTGTAAAGATATTTTCAAGGCTAAGCCAGTGAGGCAGTTTTGGAGTGGTTTTTCTACCCCAGGAGGGTTTTCCACTCGTGCAAATTTGTGTTATGTCTCATATTGCTTTTATCTATATGTGTGTATGTTAATACTTTTCTCAAGAGGTTTTGTTCTCTTTCTTCATTCTCAGTCATGTGCTTATGTGTTTGACAAATCAATGATATCTTTCTCTCTGTGTGTCTTGAAAGTTAAAGTTTGCAAAAAGGTTTAGAAATTTACTCAACACTGATTCACCCCCCCTCTCAGTGTTGTCCTGGACTCCTACATAGTCTACCTTCTAAATATAATCATGTTAATTTTTACTCTTAGTCAAAGAATTTCTCAAATTCTAGAAGATAATGATTTCAGCTCTTTTAGTTGAAGAGAAGAAAATAAATGCAGAAGATAAAAAAGTTGATTCTTAACAGGAGAATGTATTATACTCATGAAACAATAATAGAAGATCACGTGCAAACAAAGGCAGAATTGAATGTTATTACTATAACAAAATGGGTTGCATAGCTTAGACTTGTAGAACTTGAGCTAATGATGTATTCAAGGTAAAACTCAAAGACAAATTAAATGAAGTTAACTTAGCCTATGTTGAGGATGAGGATCCTTGAGATAATGCTTTTGTTTAAAATTATTGTTTTGAAGATACTAGGGATGGATACTTATTTTGAACCTTCATGATTGAAGGCTGAGGCACTAGAGGTTGAAGGATTTTCATCATCTTGAGTTAGCTTCTCATTCAAAGATGGCACTTTGTATGAGAAACATATGTTTTTGTATTTTTTTTATTCATGTTGACAAAATTAAAGAATGCATATAGTGTGAAGTTTATTTTTTGAAGACAAGAAAAGATTTGGTGAATTCAATATGGATTGTTTCTCAAATAGTTTGGTAGTTTGTGGAACTTGGGAATTATACCCTTCCAAGGGTCATGAGACAACTTGATGGAGCAATGGATTGTTGTTGAATAATTCAAGGGATATGTGATTTGGGAGTTTGGGGAGGTGGTAATCTGAGAACACGAGAATTCAATTCTAGAGATACATCCTTTTGAGGGTTATGAGACAGTTTGATGGAATTCCACCTAGTTTAGGATTTCATTTTTCAAAGAAAAAACTTCTAAAGAATATGTATTTGTTTGTTTCAATTAACATGTCTTTTTGTGTGAAATATAAACCTTAAGGGGGGTGTTGAAATATGAAAGTTTATGTTAATAAAGTCACCTTAGTGACTTGTATTTTATTATTGTTATTAAATAATTAGTTGTATTCTCATAAGATTATAGTTCTGGTAGTTATATTTGAAAGGATTATAAAGGCCATATTGAATACTTTCCTAGATGAACTCAATAATATTGTTATTTCTTGTGTTTATTATTGTGCAAATATGAAATATAAACCTTAAGAGGGGAGGGGGTGGAATATTAGGGTTTATATTAATAAAGTAACTTTAGTGACTTGTAGTTTATTATTGTTATTAAGTAATTAGTTGTATTCCCATAAGATGGTAATTCTAGAAGTTATATTTGAAAGGCTTTATAAAAGTCATATTGTAATACTTTCCTAGATGAACTCAATAATATTATTATTTCTTGTGTTTATTATTGTGCAAATGTAAATACTCTACCATTTCTATCAAATTTTTCTAATTAGATTTTTCAATGCCCTTGTCAACCACTAATTAACGAGACCTTAGTAGAGATTAACAAATCAAGACCTTAGTAGAGATTAACAAATCAAGAGTCCATTGAGGAGGTTTTGGAAGTTTAAAATAATATCATTGATACCATAAGTTGTATCTTGTAGGGGAAGCATAGAGGCAAATATGAGTTAAAACAAGGAAAAGAGCGGGACGGTTTGTATAAATTTTCTTTTAGAGTTCATGTAGGTTTTCTTGTAGCTTTTGGTACCCCATGGGGGTAAATGATTGATTCTATCTATAATAAGTAAAAAGACTTTAAAATATTTGTATAGACTCACTCTTCAAGCACCGGAGGGGTTTTGTTCTCATCAGAAGTGCCATGAATGTCTCTAACAACGAAGTTGTCCGGCATTAAACTGTGCATTCGGTAGACGCTAACGAATTCCTCTGTAAGAGAGTATGGAACGCCATGGTTTTGAGGCTTAGCCATCCCAATAAAGCCGCTTAGTAAAGAACTCCCAGTATGACCAAACTTATCCTTCAACCTTTTACCTAGCAGTCCATACCTGCTCAGTCATATAGCTTCTCTCATTAAATGAATTATTTAACTACCATAGATTTAGTAACTTTCAAGATTTCATAGTTCATAACAAATAGAAAAAATATTCCTGGAAAAAATTGTTAGTTAAGATTATACAGGATTTTAATCTATTATCATGATGAAGACATTTAATTAACATTTTTGTGCTTATAATTGATCAGACAGTTTGATGACAGTTTTGTGCTTAAAATCTTCCTTCACTGGGTTTTCCTTGCTATTTTAAAAACGAAAATATCATACCAATTTGCACGCATGCCAGCAAGGAGAGTGTCTGTTTTGAGTAGCTCAACTGTCCAATCAATAGTGTGGATCTTTGCAATAATTGCGGAAGTTACTAATCTTGCATGGCGATACAGTTCCTCGTCGTCCAAATCATGGTAATTATCCTGCATTTATGTATAAATGGTCAAATGTTTTTATTCTGGAATTGATTTTATCTAAATCCATAATTAAAATAGAAAGAAACATATGTATTGATGCAAAGTTGAATGGTATTGAGTAATCACGACTCCCTTATAACAGAGTGGATTAACTATTGGTCTCCAAAAAGCTAAAAGGGAATACTTTAAAATAAAAAAGTTCTGTGAAATTAGGTTGAGAATTTAATGAATTGCCTTCAGCATGTCGCAGATGTCATTGTGTTCTTTGATGAATAAGGCTTGGAGCACTGACAACCCCGCCCAAGAATTGCGCACATCTCCAGAGACAGGAATTCCATCATTCGAGTGGAGGAGGAGGCCATCTTTGCCCAATTTTAACTTACCATCTTTGAATGTTCTCAACTTTGTTGATTGCTCAAAATTGTTTCCATAAACTTCACTCCCATCCCTGCAAATGTACTCAATATGCTCATTGTACATCACAAAGAAAAACTATGTCCAAATCAGTCTTTGAATTCAGGCTAAGGAAATAATACTGAATTCTCTTTAAATAATAGAATATGTCTAATTTAAACATTGAATTCAATCAAATTGAACACAGTATTTTTACCACCAGGCAGTCCTCCTATTAAGGTATCCTTTTTTTATATCATAGAAACCAGTTGGGATTTCTTTAGATTCAAAAATTTGAAGGCCTTCAGGGGGCATTGTTGTGCAACTGCCTGTGGGGCAGTTAATTTTGCCTGCAAAAAATTCTTTATGAGATAAAAATTTAATGGTTGAGAATAACTAGAAGAAATATGAGAAACAATGTGTATCTTACCTGTTTGGTGTCTTCCACATGGTCGATCCAGTCGTGAACCATGAATTGAATCCAGGAGGCGGCAAGCATGTTAAATTGTTTATCTGTGTCAACCAGTTTCCTCCTTGCAAGAAGCTTAGTAGAAACTACCATGGGATCTGGCCTCAATAGCTGTTTAAACATCAAGAACTTACCATTTAAAATAAATGTATAGATATTTCAAACAAGCTCCTCAATAGTGAAGCACTACTACATAGCCTAGATTTCACAAGACTCGGGTTGGATGTTGGAATGTAGTTTCAACCATAATTAATTGTATTTGTATAATTAATTGTAATTAAGGAAAGTTTAGAAGAAACTAGGTAAAGTAAGTTTCTAGAAAATGGTCTTCTAGGATGTTCCTATTAGAAAGGTTCTAGTTCAATCTAGTTGTAATATGGAAGACCTCTATAAATTGAGGTATCATGTAAAGTTTTCATCAAATTAATTAATGGAAGCTCCCTATATGATTTATTTAATTAATTTAGATGATGGAGAAATTTTTTCAAATTAATTAAATGAATATAATTTATTTAATTAACTTGGCAATTATGGTAAATGGATTAATTAAATAAATATAATTTATTTAATTAACTAGATGATGAAAAGGGACATAAAAAGGGCTTAGGACAAATGTGTTGCAGGGTGATGCAAGGTGACACAAGGTGGTGTCGAAAGGTGATGTCAGAGGTGTTGTAAATATATGGTCAACTTTAGGTGTCTACATGAATCTATAAAAGATTGTATGCAAATGAATTGTGGATGGATTGTTGTGGCTAATTGATAGAAGGTCACAATTATGTTAAAAAGTTGTACAAACATAAGTATTCACATAATGAACAAAAAAGGAATCAAACAAGGATTGAATGTTTGAGTTGTGTGACTAATGATCATTTGTTTTGACTTAAAGGAAGTCATTGTCTAGTTATATGTGAAAGATATCATGCAGTAGTGATTTTGCAGGAAGAGCACTTCCAAGAAATCACAGAGACATGAAGACAAGATCTTGTAAGAAATAGAGACCTCTATAAATTAAGGCATCATATAAAGTTTTTCATCAAGTTAAATACAAATTTCTTTGTGTAGAAGTATTGAGTGTGTCTATGATTGCCTCTATCCACCAACATTGAAGGCCCTCAATCAAATGGTAAACCTTAACCAGCTGGTGCATTGCAAGTGACTGGCGGGTCGAGATTTGTACGGCTCTAACAACCCTTCTTTGACCAAATTGATGGTTTTTCGAAAGGGGGAGTCATGGCATGAGAAGTAGGTAAAAATTTGATTGTAGAAAATATCTGAGGCAGCGTAGAGAAGGGGATTGCATCAATCAATGACTTGGAGGATAGAAAGGAGTTATTACTTAAGGAAAAATATCTCCGAGGTAGATGAAAAAGGACGTAGGAATTAAGGAGAAAAACATATCTGATCTGCAGGAGGTGAGTCAATGCGTTTTGGGGAGATTGGAGGCTCTGAAAAAATAATATAAAAAAAGGAAAAGTTGAAAACTAAAAAAAAAAGAAGGCCTCAGGCAGGGAAGAAGCCTCATTCACAGGCTGAGAAAGAAGAGACGAGAGGATGAATACAGGGGAGCGCAACTAGTCTACAGAGGACTGCGACCAGTCAGAAGGGAAGTGCAATTTGTTAGAGGCATTTACCTCATCTCTTTGTCTTTCCAGCACAAAAACTATGGTCTGGTTGCTACGCTTGAAGGAAAACTACCCAGATTTATTCCAACGCAAGACATTTACATTACCTCTTTCCTTGAATTTATTCCTTTTACATGTGGAACTCTTCTTTAATTCATTAGATTAGAAGGTTTTCTAAGAAAGATCATGTGTTTTCTGTTTTATAAGTTGTGGGACACACATAAAATTTGGGTTAAGGAGACTACAAACAAAATTAGCAGCATAAGCTAGAAAGGCTTGAAGGATCTAGCCTGAAAATGGAAAGAGCATGAATAAGCTTTAAAAATATGGCTATGGCTATCTAGCTAATGAATAGAAGTGAAATTTTTGGCAATTCCTGTAATTAAATGCTGTAACTTAATAAATCGACTCTGAAGTAGAACCCCAGCAAATTCTAAAAATAGAAGTTGAGGAAATTAAAATATATGGTTATGGATAGGGTTCGATTTTAACCTCTAGAAAAATAAGCCTTTTGTTAGATCTCCAGCACAATAGATGAGTAAAATAATTTTTAAGGCTATTATACATTTGAAATGATATTTACCATAGATCTCATATAATATCTATTAGATTCTCCAAATATGAACAACTGAACATAACACAACAGTTTGTTAAACAGTTTAAACATAGATGTCATTATATTAACAGTTTTAAAAGAAAGATTAGTGGAAGATATCTTCATGTAGTAGTAATACAAATATTTAGATCTGAAAATGTAAATATTTTTATATATATATTTTTTTATACACCTAGATAGTAGTTTAAGTACAAAATGAGACCAAAGCTACTTTAGGTGATGACAAACCAAAGAAACATTAGAAATTATATAATCCACTTTTCTTTTGGGGCTGACACAAAGGGCGTTCCATACACCAATTGGTGTCTTGTTAGGTGGTCATTATGCAAAATTTAGGCTGTGAGTAGACTTGCAAGACCATTCGTTGTGTTTTCTTGATATCCGTGCATTCCTTTGTGAAGAGTGGTTAAACTGGGGTCACTGGAGTTATTACACAACTGACCTAACTAGCATAGGGTTGTTTTCAATAACACTACACTGTCTATGGAAGCTTTTGTCTTATAGACCACATTCCTCTATTTCTAATTTCTACACTAGTGTTTTATTCTTTTCAGATTCTTCATTTGGTCAAACAAGATGAACAAAGTCTAAGCATTAGAGTGGTTTGTTGGAGTGGCTCTCTACGGGCCCGACGCTTGTAAGTGGCTGATAGGGGAACTAGTAGTAGAGTTACAGTAACAAGTGATAACTAAAACTAAAACATTGGGGTAAAAACACTAATAAAATAATTAAACCTCATGCATGGCTTTGAGCACTTGTAAAGGCTAAGGATGCAACGAGAAGACCTATTCGTCTATGGGGTGTTGAGTCATCCGTCTGTGGGGCGTGGATTCGGGCATGATTGAGTCTCCTCTTCTATATGAGAGGTACTTGGTCCCATGTGTGCCATCCCTTCGAGCACATATGATGACACTCCATATGATTACACTCTAGTATCTAGCACCTTAGCAGTTGTGAGTAGTACCTGACTTGTGACTTAGATGAGTACACCTATATTATGACTTTGATTGTATGCACTGGTCTCCGTGTCTACTTTGTGTTTGATGTGAGTGTTGGCCATCTTGTATCCCCTTGTTGTTGTTCATCCATTTGGGCCTTGTGACTATCTCCGAGCATGGTGGGGTGGTCTCTTAGGAATCCACATGGTTGGGAGGCGTTTCCAGCACCATTGGGGACCGGCAAACAAGTTTTGGAGCACTAGTTGGAGATGATCTCTCTTTCTATTATTTCATTCAGTTATTGTAACCATTCAGTCCTTGTATCATATTTTAGAATATATCATTGTAATTGTATATGCAATTATGTAATTGAACTCTCTTAGAAGAAAAGTTGTAATCATTGTATTTAATGAGAAGAAATGTGATGTTCTTTTATTGCTTTATAGATTCCGGTGTGGGTATCGGATCCACCTGTATTTTATGCTTATGGATTCACATTTTTATCAGATGGGATTAGGAACATTTGATTTGGTGTTTAAAATGAATGGTATCAATCTATTGAATTGACAGCTGAACCTGTGTATGTTGTTTACTTATGTTAAAAAAAAGAAATTATCTTGCCCCCTTTTGACTCTTACCCTTCGGGGTTACGTAGTGGGATGTTACAACAGCACCCACCATTCGACAGGATCCAGTGTACAGCAGGTCACCGACTGGTTGGTTGACAAGAATCCACTCAAAACATTAATTATATTTCTTCGACTGCTCCACTCGTCAAAGAAGCCATACAGTCAATGAGTTACAACTCACCGACTGTTTACGGCTGGGCCAATCAAATAGTCTAGGAAAGAAAGATGAATGCCAGGAAAACAATTTTTATTAGATGAATTATATTTAAAAATAAGAATCCCTGATAAAACTACGAGTTAGGAGAAAGGGATATATTATTATTGATAAGCACTTTTATTTTACTTTCGATGCGTCAATGTCCATCCACACCCCACCACCCAAAAAATAAACAAAAAAAACAAACGTGTGGGGTAAGACACTTCACATTTTCTCACTTATTTAGTAGTATGACAGTTTTTAATATTTAACTGTTTTAAAAGAAACGTCAATAATTTTTTGCACATGAGAAGTGAATGGATGAAACAAATCAAAACTTGAGAAAGTTCGGAGATATATTTACATGATTAAAAAGAAAAGCTCCATCCAGATCTTCAGAAAAAATACAGTTCTATGAACTAATGATTAGTTATACATAACCACAAGACATTGAAGAGGAAATTTCTTTACGTTGTCAAGTAGCAATTGAGACAAGGAGACGGGTAATATGAATTTCTAAGGGCAATTATGTTAGCTTTAACAGAAGAATATGCAAGTAATCCTACATTAAATATTGAGAATGGTTGATAATCACCTCATCCTTCTGAGGAGAAGGTAACATGTTTCTACCAAAGAAAGTTCCTTCACTTCCTGCATCTTGATTGAATGGGTCGTTGTACTTTCCATCGGCTGTTCTATAAGGATAATCCCCTGGATTATATCTTACACCCACTGGTGTAGCTCCCACATTTATCAGATTATAACGCTCATGCAATGTTCTCCTTATCTCTAGATACACCAGTCCAAGAAATACTGGCAATTTGTGCCATGCATACACCCTGTCCACAAAGTGTATAATCTGAAAACACAAAAACAAAAGAACAATTCAACAAGTCTTCCCACACAGGCCATTCAGTCACAAAATGCAATAAAATTTAGAAAGTTGTCTAAAAAGTTGATGTGGGCTTACAAGGAAGAGGATCTTGTCTATGAAACTCATTCTTGAATAAACAGAGTATAAATTCTTGTCAAGCACTTTGGATGTGGGCAAAATAGCGTTGAGTAATCTTAGCAAAGCCATGGATCAGAATTAAGAAACAAATACGATTATAGAGTTAAAAAAGGCTAAGGAATTATCTCTTTGAAGAACTAAAAAGAGTGATATAATATTTATAGAGCAAGGGAAAGATATTGCATATCCACTATTCATTTCTTCTTGTGTAATGTTGCACGTCTTCTGAAAGATTCAAAGGTCACGTAAGCAAAACTTTATTAAAGACGCCTTGTCATGTTCGTCATCTAGAATATCTCTAAAACTATTGAACAGAGTTGAAGTTTTCTTATAGTAAAATAAATGTCTCAATTTTTATCAATATATAACATTTAAACAATGATATTGAAATGGGGTAGATATAAAAAATAGAAAAATACCGCCAAAAAAAACTTAAGAGATAAGAGTCCAAAATTCTTGTATAATTATATATAATACAATATATTATCCACCTTAAAGAAATGTTCTTTTAATATTATTAATCTGGCTTATAGATAGAATTAATGAATAAATTAATGAGTTAGGCTTGATTTGCCATGTTCAAATCCATCTTAAATCTAAATTGGTAGGCAAATATTTTGACCGTTATTCAATTTCGCTTTGAAGTCGAAGGTGCCCAGCAAATTCGAATGGAATATTTCCAGTCAACTATAATTAATAGATAAAATTGTTGTATAAATTTGAAAAGTGAAATAATGCCGGTTTGGTTTCTAGATCTGCATGGTAAGTGGAAGTCAGCTATTTAGAAGCTAAACCGCATTAAAAGCAATCCATTAACTTAATTAACATTTTAATATAACATTTTTTTCCATTAAAATTGCATGGGGAAGTGTTATTGGCACTTTTATGTATGAAAATCTATCTTTAAATTCTATTTGTATTTTTTTAGTCATATGTTATGTGTACACATATAAAATTGCATGTGAAAGTCACTTACTATGCATGAAAATCTATCTTTACATGTGGTGACAAAATTTTGCACCATTTCAAATTTTTTCAAATGTATAGAGACACAGAGTTTCATCAGTCACAGCCACCGTAAGATGCACAGAAATAAATGGTAGCCCCAAAGATTTAGTGTAGCAGCTCAAAAAGAAATAGAAATGAAGCGGAGTATGACATTTGGAGGCATCCACGTCAATGAAGAACAGGAAAGAATGAATGCGGAGGTGAGCACGTGGCTCCAGCGGAAGGAAAATGAAAAGGAACTCAAATTTATGCGGATGTTGCCAGATGTAAACACCCGCAGCATTAAACAAAACCAAAAGAATCAAGCGGAAGGAGCCACGTGGTGGAGTCCGTGCACAAGAGAAACAAATGCTTTATTTCATTTAAAAATGCAAATGTCATGGGATTTTATAAGAAAGTCTTTTTGAAATATAATGTGGGCCCTCTTTTAATAAGTGAAACTTATTAAATATTAAAGTGTGTCACATTCTAAGCTTACGGCAGAGAAACTTAAAAAACCTTGCGGAGACTGACAAATGTTTCAACCCGCGGCAATGAAAATGTAACTCAGGATTATGTGGAAGCCAACACGTGGAGGCACTCGAGAGCAATAGAAAACAAGTTAAAATGAAGCGGAGAAGGGCACGTGGCTGCAGCAGAATGAAAAGAGAGGAAATCAGAAACTTGCGGAAGCCACCACGTGGAGAAAGCCACGCACATGAAATAAAGTTTGTTTCATTTTAATAGACACATTTAAAGCAAGCCACGGGAGTCTTAAGAAATAGTTTTAAAATATAATAGGGTCTATGGAGAGACATGGTGGGTCCCAGCAATATGAAATAAAATTTATTTAAAAGTTGACCGTTATATGATTCACGTGAAAGATAAATGATGTAACCCTAAATGTGAGCAGCCATTTTTATTTTTATGGCAAGCTACAGGAAAATAGCGGTGGGAGTTTTATTTCTCGCACAGAGATATTTTTTCTAGCCATGGAGGAAAAATAGAAATAGCAGTTTAGTTAAGGTTTTCGGTGGCCACTTCAGTTGCAGTCAGATTTGTGCCAGATTTGGTGCCAGATTTTGCAGATTTAGTTGTGGATTTTCAGAGGCCGTTGAGAATTTCTTGAGTTTTTCAGGCTATAAATGGGCATATTTGAGACACATTTGAGTTCTTCTTCAGATATGTTCAGAGTTCTACAAGTTTATCAGATCAGAGAATTGGAGCAGCATACAGAGTTTTCTTCTTGCCTTTGCAGTGTCTTTTTATGATGATTGTAATAGTTTATTCTGTGCAACAATTGTGCCTTTGTAAATTTATTCTTTCATTCAAATATGAGACGGTGTCCTGTGCATTTATGAGTTTACTTTGTTCTTGTCTCTAATTTCTCTGTTTCTCTGCCTTTGTTTAATGTGTTTCTCAAACTGGTTTTAATCATGCATATTTTGCTCTTTGAATCTAGTTAAATCCTTCAAAGTTTAGACACTGTGCAAATAATAGTTTCAAATCTGGCAGATCACCATAGATTAGGCATTTGTTTTCTGCAATCTTGGTTTTCTTTCTGATCTTTTTCTCAAACCCTACTGAAAGAATGGAAGAGCCAGCTTCCTAAAAATCTAGAGGTCACTTTGAGGAGCATTCCCACGTCTCAGAGTTTCCCATGTTGCTGCTGGATTACACCCACAGATTTATGCATCAACAACATGTTATTTGTATTTTGCATGTATTTTTTGTGGTTCTTTAAATTAGTTGAGCTTGGTAGAGCATAACTAGCGGGCACATTGTAAAATAGCCAGTTGGTCAAAAGGTTACATAAATCAACTGCATGAACAAACACTATGATTGAAGAAGTCGACAGAGCTCCATTCAACAGGGGCAATGAAAAGTCCAAATAAAACTGAGTCAAAATTTTGGTAAACAGTCGGCATGACAACGTGCAAGTTGTTTACGGTGGAGCGAATACCAAGGCATGAGAAAAAGTTTTTGTAACTGTGAATTTCTTCTTGAGAGATCTTTGCCCGTGATTTTTTCCTTGTTTATTACCAGGTTTTCCACGTAAATCTATGTTGTTTGTTTTGTGCTTTTTATTGATAATTCACTCTTATTTCAATTCTACCCTGTTTATTTTTCCTAACAATTAATAGGTAAATTTGTTGTATAAATTTAAAAAGTGAAATAATGCCGGTTTGGTTTGTAGATTTGCGTGTGAAATCAGCTATTTAGAAGCTAAACCGCATTAAATGCAATCCATTACCTTAATTAACAGTCCAATACATTAGATGTAATTTAGCGTCCAAAACATTATTTATAGCAGTGTTCAGACTAATTATCGTATCCCTGTTACCTTAATTGACTTTCGGGCCGATGCTGATGCAAGTGCTAGATAGTGGAATTTTTATTGTATATTATATGACTAATATAAAGAAACTTTTAGTTTTCTGTTTTATTTTGAGAAACACATTATGCTTGGCATGGCTGAAATGTGAGACAGAAGATGGTATCGTGTGTTATGGGGAACCCTTTTTTTTTAACTATTCTCTCCCAACGGTTTTGTTAAGGGAATTCTGTTTTGTCGCAAATTTTGACCTTTAGGCTTCCATGTTTATCCCAAAAACATGTTTGAATGTTCTTATATCTTCCCAAGTTGAGTTAATAGGTTTATATAAGTATTATATCGAGGTGAAATTAGTTGGTTAGCTGCACATAGGCGGGCTGGTATACTTCCAGTCCATTGTAATGACATCATTAAATTTGCCTGGTTGAACGATATTACAAGTCCATCTTTTGCATGATATAAAACCATCTTGCCTTTGCATGCTCAGGTTCAGTTCCGCCCCTTGATTGATTAGTTGATAAGGGTGTTTGACTCTTAATTAGTCATGGGATGAGTTTACAGCGTTTTAATGACTTCCCCTGGATGCAGAAGGGCAAAAAACTCAAACTCTCAAAAGAATATCATCATTATCTAGTACTTTATAGAGAACTGGTCGCCACTGACTTCTTTTATAATTGCATATGGGTAGTTACCTAAATAAACACAATTGTTCTTAACTAGCACCTACTTTATATTTTTTTTTTAGTTAAAATAAGGTGAACATTTAGACTTTTTGGTGTGCATAAGATGGCAGGTGAATTCGTAAATTTTTACTTTGTTTATTCTTGGAGTCTTATAAGTTTTTGGAGACTAGAAGCTTCTTAATTAGGGAGGGGGATGGGTGATTTGTAAAGGATTAACGTTTGTACTAATTGGCATATTTTGGGATAGTGGACTATTTTTTTGATGTTGAGAATATTTAGCGTGGTATGAGGTATTCATATATAGGTTTTAGATAACACATGATGCACGAGCATTCAAAAGTGTAAGAGCAATCTTGCATCATTCAAAAAACGATTTTGTTTTCTATTCTTTTCAAGTTTGGTTTTGACAAATATTCATTATTTTGAAAAATGGTTTGAAACATTCAAAAGTTTCAAAAATAGTTAAAATTGGCATGGCTTTCTATTTTTAGTAAGTCTATATTTGAGCTCGGATGGGCCCAATGTTTTTTTCCAAAACTACGAAACTGTCAAATAAACATTCTAGATGAGTTTCAATCCAAGATCGTGCTTGGTTGTCAAGATATTAAAGTTTCCATTTTTGAAACTCCTAGAAAAGTATCAAAGATAATTTTGAGAAATTTAGGTCTCATTTTGCCTTGAAAGTTGTCATAACCAAAAAATCTAGTTATATATTGATAGATCTTTTCATGAGCTTTCCAACACATCAAATGGTTCATCAATCAACCTCCTGGATCAAATGTTATGGCCTTAAGAAGTTGGGCCTCCCATTTTGAGAAATGTGAAAATGTGTTGGATACTTAAAAGAGCTATAAAGGGAGAAGTTACATGTGTTGGTGTGTAATTCTACACATCATAAGACATCTTTGATTGGATATAATTTGGGCGCCACTTTTTTGGGTGGTTTTAGCTCATAGTTTTGTAATTTTCATTTGATGGTTTCCTGTACTATAACCTCTATATATCAGCTGCTTGAGATAAAGGTTGGGTGTGAGAGTATGATAGATGTTGAGTTAACTCTAGATCTCTACTTGGTGACACTCTTCTGAAAGCTTGCCTTGCAAGCATATATTGTAATTTGTTGAGGTTTTTGAATAATATATTGAGCTTTTTTTCTAGTGGGCCTTTTTCTCCTGAAAGGGTTTTCCCCATGTAAGTCATTGTTGTTCTCATTAGTTTAAATTTGATGTTGTGAGTGTGTTGAGTGGACACCCTTATCAAGTGGTATTAGAGAAAGGTTATCCTAAGTGTGCAAATAGATGATCGAATAATGAGGCAATTTATTATAGGACCTTGAGATCATGGGTTTGAAGGTGGAAGTAGAACCAGTTATTTGAAGGCAACTTCTCACTAAGGAATTTTCCACATTAAGTGTAAGAGAGGAAAGAACAAAATCAAGATGCTTCTACAAAGAAATTGTGGTGGTAGAAATGTTAATGCGATAGAAGAAGGGTTTAGAGATTTGATAAGGTAGATTAATGCAATCCAAGAGGAACTGAGAAGAGGGTTTGAACCAAGAATAAGAGTTGAAAGTGATGATGAAGATGATGTAGCCCAAGATAATACACAATCTGAAGAAAATGAGGGAGAAGTGGAACCTAAACAAGTTAAACTATTGAAGGCCATAACAAAAATATAGAAAACGCTAAAGATATATATCTACATATTCTAGTAGTCTCAAATTAGAAGAATTGATAGATTGGACCGATGATATGGAAGAGTATTTTGAGTATGAAGAAATATAAGATCATGAGAGGGTCAAGTTTGCCAAGACCAAGATCAAAGTTCATGTTGGAATTTGGTGGAAGGCACTGCAGTAAGAAAGAAACTAAAAAAGGAAAGAGAAGATCACTAGATGAGATAGAATGATGTATAAATTGAAGCTACAATTTAATCTCATGGATTGTGAGTTGGAACTTTTGAAGAAAATGCAAGGTCTGAGACAAATGAACAAAAGAGTCAAAGTATACACAATAGAGTTTTACAAAGTTATCATCAAAGCAAGTCACATAGTGGCTAATAAACATAGGGTAGACAAGTATATCAATGGATTGAAACTCAGTATCCAAGAAGAATTAAAAGCTTGGTCAGATTGACAACTATTAAAGATGCATATTAGTTTGTAATGAAGGTAGAAGAAAGTTGAACACAAAATTTGAGAATAACTAAAGAGGAAGAGGTCATGGTGGAAGAACTAGTGGAAGGTCATATGGGGTTCACGAACAACAAGATGAGAAAAAGAAGAATGAAGATGTAAGCACTAGTCAAAATAACAGAGGGAAAAATGCATACCGCCCTTGAGGACAAAATGATGGGTACTAGAGCGGAAGATGTAGATTTGAAAGAGGACCTAGAAGAGGGGGATTTAGAGGAAGCTATTTCAGATGTGATGAAGAAGGGCATAGAGTATATGACTATCAACAAAATTAGGGAGGAACAAAAAAAAACCATAGGGTAATGCTATATTTTCCCATGTTGTTGAGAAGACTAGATCTAAACATTTAGAAATATCCAAAAAGAGGAGAAGCTCTTGTTATCAGAAGAGCCTTGCTAATAAAAGAAGGAAAAGAAGAACCAGCACAAAGAAAGAGCTTATTCTGAATAAGGTGTAAAGCTGGAGGTAAGTCTTGTGATGTGATTATTGATCTAGTGGAAGTACAAATAATTTAGTCTCTGAAGATATGGTTAGAAAGTTGATTCTAAAGAGAATAGATTATCCATGTCCCTACAGGATTGCTTGGTTGCAAAAAGATCATAAGGCTTTGGTTAATGAATAGTGTTTGGTAAAGTTTAAGATTGGATATTATCATAATGAGGCGTTATGTGATATTATGCCCATTGATGTATGTCACTTATTATTGGGAAGGCCATTATAGTATCATAAGTGTGCTATCTATGATAGGTGTGCTAACACCTATTCTTTGACAAAATATGGAGTAATCTACATAAGCTAAAACCTATGAGAGAAGTAGAGGAAAAGGTATGTAGTAATGCTAGGGGTTTTTTGGTAGATGGTAGAAATTTTTTGGATGGAATGAAGCATGAACATATGTGCTTTACCTTGATTCCTAAAATCAATAAATAGGAAGGAGAAGATGTACCTGTAGAAATTGCATATATGTTGGATGAATTTAAAGATATTTTTTTAGATAATGTACTTGAAGGTTTTCCACCAATGAGAAGAATTAGTCATCAGATGGATTTGATACTAGGAGCTAATTTTTCTAACAAGGTAGTCCATAGGATGACTCATGCAAAAAATGAGGAGTTACATAGACAACTTCAGGAATTCTTGAAAAAGGGGAACTAATCAAAGAGAGTTTGAGTCCATGTGCAGTAATGTTGCAGTACTAGCATCTAAGAAGGATGGAGAATGGAGGATGTGTATTGATTCTTGGGCCATAAAAAAATCATAATCAAGTACATATTTTCTTTTCCAAGGATTGATGATATCAAGGACTGCCTGAGTGGAGTGAAGTACTTGATAAAGATAGATTTGGAAAGAAGGTATCACCAGATCAAGATACGGGAAGGAAATAAATGGAAGATAGGATTCAAAATAAAAGAAGGAATGTATGAGTGGTTAGTGATTCCATTTGGACTAACCAATGCACTGAGTACTTTCATGAGGCTCATGAATGAGGTACTCAAAGAATTTTTGGGTAAGTCTATCATTGTTTATTTGGATGATATTCTAATTTTTAGATAAACCTTGGAGGAACATTTGATGCATGTTTGTAGAGATTTCGAGAGGTTGAGAGAAGAGAAATTATTGAGAAATTTGAAGAAGTGTAGCTTTGTGAAGGAGTTAGTGTACTTAAGATTTGTGATCTCAGCCAAGGGTCTTAAGATGGACCTTGAGAAAGTAAGGGCTATTATAGAATTGCCTACACAAAGGAGTACTACTGAGGTAAGATCATTTCATGGATTGTCTAGTTTTTATAGAAAGTTCATTAGGAATTTCAGTAGCATATGTGTACCTTTACGTAAAAACATGAGAGGAGATAGAAAAGAATTTAAATGGACTGTAGGGTCAACCAAGAGTTTTGATTTGTTGAAACAAAAAGTTAAACAAAGAAACCTATTTTAGTACTTCTAGATTTTAATAAGGTATTTCAAGTAGATTGTGATACTAGTGGTAGTGCCATAGGAGTTGTATTATGTCAAGAAGGAAGACCCATTGCATATTCTAGTGAAAAACTCAATGATACTAGGAAGAAGTATTCTATTTATGATTAGGAATTTTATGTTATTGTTCAAACATTAAAGAAATGGATACATTATCTTTTTCCTAAGGAATTTGTTTTATACACTAATTATCGAGCCTTATAGTATTTAAATAGCTAAGTGAAGTTGAATCAAAGACATTTGAAATGGGCTAATTTTTTGCAAAGTTATACATTTGCGTTGCAGCATAGAAGTGGGAAGTCTAACAGAGTTGTAGATGCCTTGAGTAGGAGGCAAAATTTGTTGGTGGAGATGAGAATTGAAGTTGTTTGGTTTGACGAACTCAAACATTTATATGTAGAGGATCTAGATTTTTCAAAGGTATGGAATGCTTGCTTAGAACTTGTCACCATGGACATAACATAGTGGTTGGATTACATAATCTAAGATGGCATGTTATTCAGAGGATGTCACTTATTCATTCCAAGAAGTTCCATGAGAGAGAACTTGATAAAATAAAAACATGGACATTTTGGTATAGATAAGTTAGATGTCCTAGTAAGTGAGAACTATTATTCGCCATAGTTGTATCAAGATGTGAAAAAGTTTGTACATAGTTGTAGGGTATGTCAGATGGCTAAGGGAGTGAGTCTAAATAATGGTTTATATCAACCTTTACCTATACTTGAAAGACCATTGGAAGACATTAGCATGGATTTTGTACTTGGTTTTCCAAGGACTCAGAGTGGTCATGATTCAATTTTTGTGGTGGTTGACTGGATTTACAAGATGGTACATTTCATTCCTTACTAGAAGACAAATGATGAAGTTCATATTGTAGAGATATTCTTCAAGGAAGTGGTTAGATTGCATGGTCTACTAAAGAGCATAGTTTTAGACAGAGATACGAAATTTGTTGGATATTTTTAGAGGACATTATGGAAGAAGCTAAAGATGGATTTTAAATTCAATTTTACACATCATTCACAAACTAATGGTCAAACTAAAGTTGTAAACAGAAGTTTGGGCACCCTTTTGAGATGTTTAGTAGGAGAAAAACCAAAGGGATGGGACTTGATTTTTCCATAGGCTATGTTTACTTACAACTAAGTTAACAGGAGTACAGGAAAATCACCATTCTAGATTGTCTATGGAAATAGTCCCATAAATGTTTAAGAGTAAAGGAAGAAGGATAAAGAGGAGAAGAGGAGTGCAGATGTAGTAGGTTTTGTAGAACACATGAAGAATTTACATGAGGTAATGAAGCATCTCACTAGAATGAATAATCAATATAAGGAGAAGGCATATCAGAAGAAGATTCAAAGAATTCAATGTTGGAGATGAGGTCATGGTTCACCTTAGAAAAGAGAGATTTCCCATAGGAACATATAATAAAATTAAGATGAATAAATTTGGACCTTGTAGAATTTTGAAGAAGCATGGATCAAGGAATGGTTATGAAGTTGAGTTACCGAGTGAGATCAATATTTCACTTGTGTTCAATATTGCTAATTTCATAGAATATCATGAAAGAATTATATAAGATGGAAAAGCAAAAGGATAGTGGCATATCCCAACACCTATTTCCTAAAGGAAAGAAATTAAAGGAATCTTAGACAATTGTGTGGGAAGGAGCACAAGTAATAGGAAATATGAAGAATACTTGGTCAAATGGAGAGGAAGGCCTATTGAAGATTCATCATGGTTATCTAAAGTGGATGTTGACCATATTGGTTTTCCTCAAACACTAGAGATGTGATAAGGTCACTTCTCAAATAACCCTTGGTGTCTAATGCACAAGCATCTAGAGGTGTAAGAGCAATCTTGCATCACCCAAAAAATGATTTTTTTTCTATTCTATTCAAATTTGCTTTTGGCAAATACCCATTATCTTGAACAATGGTTTGGAACATTTAAAATTTCCAAAAAGGGTTATAATTGGTAAGGCTTTCTATTTTTACTAAGTCTACATTTGAGCTCAGATGAGCCTAAAATTTTCCCTAAAGCTATGGAGCTACCAAATTAACATTCTGGGTGAGTTTCAACTCAAGGTCATATCTGGATGTCAAGATATTAAATTTTTTGTTTTTGAAACTCTTGAAAAAAATTTGAAGTTAATTTTGAGGTATTTAGAGGCCCCATTTTGCCCTAAAAATTGTCATAACTGGTGAAGCAGGTTTTATCTTAATAGTTCTCTTCACAATTTTTCTAACACATCAAATGTATCATCAATCAGCCTCCTAGATCAAAATTTATGGCCTTCGGAAGTTGGGCCTCCCAATTTGAGAAATGTGAAAACATGTTGGACATTTAAAAAAGATGTAAATGGGGAGTCATATGTGTTGTGTGATTTGACACTTCATTAGGCATCTTTTATTGGATATAATTTGAGCACTACTTTTTTGGGTGGTTTTAGCTCCTGGTTTTGTAATTTCCATTTGATGGTTTCCTGTATTGTATCTCATATATATCAGGTGCTTGAGATATAGGTTGGTTGTGAGAGTATGATAGATGTTGACTTGACTCCAGATCTCTAGTTGGTGACACTCTTGTGAAAGCTTGTCTTGAAAGAATATTGTAATTTGTTGAGATTTCTAAATAATTTTTATTGAGTTTGTTTTTTGAGTCAGATTTTTTGTCTTCAAAGGGATTTCCCCACGTAAATCATTGTTGTTCTCTTTAGTTTAAATTTTCTATTGGGAGTGTGTTGAGTGGACACCCTCATCATATGCACAAAAAAATATAAGCACCATAGAAAATTTGTCATCCATAGTGGTGAGTTCGCCATGAATATGATGATTGTAAAATTCCCTTTGTTAGAAGTAAATAATTCATTATGTGTAGTCATGGTGTCTAGTGACATTCTAGATCCTAATTTTTTCATTTCCTCTTCCTCTTTTATTATTATTTCAGCTTCAAGATTATAGGAGAGTCTATTTATATCATGTACATGGTTGAGATTTGAATGCTTAATTATTAATTATCTTGTTCAGTACTATTGTAGTTAGATTTTCTCATAATTTTATCATATTTTCATGACTAATCCAAGAGTAGAGAGAACTAATGGTGTTGTAGTTATGGGCCCCAATGAAGGAACACCTTGGATCATATAGCCCTTAGCATTTGACAACATTAATGCAATAGCCTACTAAATTTAAATTCAATGAGGAAAACATGGAAAATGGACATGAAACATAATTTCTTATCTCAGTCTTCAAATGAGAGATTACAAAGACCCTAAAAGAGATGCCAACAACAAAATAATTCCAGAAATGGTTCATAGAAAAAATAATCTGTTCTTGGACTTGTCTCTCTCTATCCTTAGTTTGGCTGCCAACCACTTTCAATATCATCGATCATCGGTATGTAAAGGCATAAGAAGTAGTTAAAAAGTTTAATGGTTCATTGCCCTCATTAATCAACTATCCATTTGTGACTTTTCATCTCACTTTTGTTACACCATATTAACCATCATTGTCTCTTTTTTATGATATGTGACATCTTTCATCTTTCCAAGAGTGTGTGAATAGCAATGGTTTCTCCAGACATTGCTAACTAACTAAGTGTTCCAGTGCACAAGCTTATCTAGTGCATAGAGTTTTACTTTTGTGGAAGACTTCCATCTACATGTGACCTTCATTCAGCTTCACAAGTATTCCCTTATGCACCCTAATTCTACCCGTTTATACCTAGCACACAAGGTCCAACTTTTGTGAAAATATTTGTTTTTGAGAAAAGATTCAATCCTTTATTATGAATACACTAAACAACTACATGCATGTAAGATTTTCATAAGACACTTATTCTACTAGTCTTCTTAGTTGATGTGCATTGGTTATGCACCCAAATGCTTCTGCATCATAATACTTAGATAAGTGAAATGAACCATGAACTCCTATTTGTGCACATTCCATTAGGTTTGCTACTGATTTTTCATATAGTAATTTCATATGCACTCAACCAAATCACATCTTCAATTCCATGACACTTTCATTTGACAAGGTATTCCTTGTACTCATTCCTACTATCATCTATTCAATCTCCTCTCACTCTTTCTCAAGCAATTCTTTTCTCCATTTCACCTCTCCCGAATCTTTGTTGTCATCCTCTTCATTAGGTTATCCCTTAATGTAAGGGTACAAGTCAACAATATTGAAGAGAAATGATATATCTATCATTTTTAGCAACTTAATCTTGTATAGCTTTTTTTCAAATATCTAAAATACTTTACATTTTTTTTATTGCATTTTAATTTATTATATGTTCCTTTTGGGAAACTTTTCTTAAACAAGTGTGTGTAGACTATCTCACCAACCTAAAATTCTATCTCTCTCATTTTCACATCTACACACTACTTATACTACATGTTACTCTTCTCCAACTACATGCACACTTTATTGTGCAAATCATGTATGTAATCCATAAAATCAAGTCTACTTCTACATTCCTCCCTTTCACTCATGGGATATCACATAATTCTACATCACCTCATCAACTCCATTCACACATAATCTAGAATAGAGTCCTTATTTTATTTATTGAGTTATTATATAAAATGTTTTATTGCACTAAAATTGAATCCCATAGTCTAGGTTTCTCTCGCATTAGACACCTCAACAGGTTTCAAAAAATCCTATTAACCAACTCTATTTAACCATATATCTAGGGATGATACACCAAACTAATCTAGATAGCTAAGATTTTTACTTCCTCTACAACATAGTTTAAAAGTGTCCCTCAAGCTTGGTATCTCTATCAAATACAACTCTAAGAGACTCCGTGTAACCTCATTATCTCCTTGAAAAACAAAATTTCCACTTGGGGAGAATCATTAGTCTAGTTACAAGTCACCTAATGTTTCATTTTCAAACTCCTATCTACCATAAAAAATACTCGAGAATCATGGTCCATATTAATTTTAGGAAATCCAAGAATAAATTCCATGTTTAATTGCTACATTGAATCCTTAAAATTTGTAGTGTTTGATATATAACTATATTTTGACTTCCACCTTTTTCCAATTGGAAAATCCTTCACTTATGTATATTTTTACACATTTGTAGACATGTGTATCCAAAAATATCATTTATGTAGTTGTATTATTGCCTTATCCTTACTTAAATGGCTAGCCAATCCACCACTATAACTCTCCTTGAATGGATTCTAACACATTGATCACTTGGATATGCATAACCACACTTCTTTGAACAACAACCCTTCTTGTAACAAGTAATATGACCAAAGGCTTTTATTAGTGAACATGAGTTCTACACATCCCTTCCATACTTCTTTTAAATATTCATCCTTCATGTACACCTATTTAATTTAATCAAAGCACTTGACCTCCACATGCATCTCCATCAACAAGATACAACTTCTATTTAGTATTTTGGTAACTTGGTTAGATTTTTCACTCCCATGTTTCAAGACAAATGAATATAGAAATCTTGATCATAAAATAAACATATATTTCATTCCATTCAATTTATTTCTTAAGTACATGATAGGTTTTCACCATCTTAACTCAAAACAACATGAACAACTACATGACTTGCACTGCAATCTACCTAAAACACTTTGTTGAAATTAGGCCACACCAACACAAACTACTCCATCACCATGTTCTTCAATTATTTGAAACCATACTAATATTTCTTAGTGTAGACAAAATCCTCCCTATAACCCCTCATTCCCCCTTGACAAATTCACAAATCTTGATAAAGTTTCTTATGAACATCTGATAGAAGCTCAACAATCCATGTAGACTTCATCATTCAAATCTATTCTTTGGTGATTCCCATTCAAGGTTAGCTCTCACCTTCTTAGGATCCATCTTTAACTCATATTCAGCTATCACAAAACCCAAGTACACTGACTCTATCTTCATGAACATTCATTTCCTCAAATTTTTAATCAACTTACCCTCGTACAAGCATTCTGACATTTTTCTTCAGTGTGACAAGTGTTCTTCCTTTGAATTTTCTAAAGTTAGAATTTAATCTAATTAAACAATGGAAAACTTACCAATAAAAGGATTTACAATTGCATTCATCAATCACATGAATATGCTTGGGGAATTAGTTAGACCAAAAGTTGTAACCAATAAGTATACAATCCATATATTATCTTTATTGTAGTCTTCCATTCATCACCTTATTTGATCTATTATGGGATCTGCATTTCAAGCCTATTTTAGTTAAATCTCATGCTCCACTGAAATAATCCATTAAGTCATCCATTTGTGGCAACACAATTTGTACTTAATAGGGATTTTGTTGATATGTCTTAATTAACACACATCCTTCACTCTCCTCTTTGGTTCTAGAATAATAAGTACTATACATAATCTCACACTTTCTCTAATCACCCTCTTCACAAAATTTATTGAACTTGCTTCTAAGTTACCTTCTAATTCGCATGTCACATTAGCCTATATGTTTCTTTATTTATCAAACTAGATCAAATAATCATATCTATTCTATGACTTGTGCTACACATAGGAGGTAAACCATCTGGAATATTATTTACCATGGTATCTTCATATAAAACCAATATGTCCTTCACTTTGCAAGGAATTTATTTTGTGTGTTTGGTTCTGACAATTTGCATACGATTAGGTTGAGTGAAAAAAATCATGCTTCTTCATGGATTTATTTACTAATTACATGCTTCTAAGTTACCTTCTGATTCTCATGTCACATTAGCCTATATGTTTCTTTATTTATCAAACTAGATCAAAGAATCATATCTATTCTATGACTTGTGCTACACATAGGAGGTAAACCATCTGGAATATTATTTTCCATGGTATCTTCATATAAAACCAATATCTCCTTCACTTTGCAAGGAATTTATTTTGTGTGTTTGGTTCTTACAATTTGCATACGATTAGGTTGAGTGAAAAAAATCATGCTTCTTCATGGATTTCTTTACTAATTACTTTACTATCTCCAAAACTACCTTCAAGCTACTTTCCATCTCTACACCAGTATCATCCAAAGGATTTAGAGTGTACTTTAAACCATCTTTCCACAAGGTATAAGTATTTGTTGTTCTATTTATAGAATTTTTTTTGTCAAATTGCAAAGGCCTACCCAACAATACATGACAAATATCTATTGGCATGATATTTTATTTGAAAGCTAATGATTTATAGGCACCTATTTGAAAGCTAATGATACATTTGGTCATTCACTACCAACTAACATATATTGTATGGATTTTGATGTTTGGTCCTTTTCAAACCATGTTTCTCTAACATTTTGTTAGAAATAAGATTGTAAGTATTGCCACTATCAATGATTACGTTAGGACACTTATATCTTGATTTACATATCATTTTAAACATGTTCTTCCCCTAAATTGGAGTGCCTTTTTTCCTTTTCTTTTTGAACAACACTTTCTTCATCATAACAACTTCACCACACCTTGGTTTCTCTACATAATTGGTTAATGGACTACTTTCCATGACAACTTGTGCAACATGGTTGCTATCTTTAATTATACATACAATGTTGTTTTGTTGCATCTATACACACTTGAATTCTCTATATCCCACTTCTCCACATTTGAGGCATGTTTTGGTGAAATGGCTACCTCATTTATGTCTTGTTCCTTGAAATGAGCCTTCTCTCTTTGTGCACGCTTGTGACCATGCAATGTGCTTGCTTCTTCCTCATGTGCATGTGCCTTGGCTATTTTGTCACTATGTATTGCACCTTGTTTCCCATGTGTAAGCTTACATTTTCTTTTAACCACACTTTTTTCGATCTAGAGAACCTTTTTTCTACCTTTAGTGCACATTGATAAGCTTCTTCCATTGACTTCAAATTGATTATATCAAAATCATCCTAAATATAAATTTTTAATACATTAACACATAACTTGATACACTCTATGCAATATTCTCTATATTACTAGCATGAGCAGTCAATCTAGATATTTATTCAACATAGTCTTTGATGCTCATATCATTTTTTCTCAAGTTTTATAAATTTATAAAAAGATTCATCTTCTAGTTTTATCCTTATCTTTTTCTATCTATTTGGATGTTATCCAACCACAACGATGTATACTCTTTCAATTTGGTACATTCAAATTGTATCTTCCTAAGATATTTTATGAATTTGTACTCATAGTACTTATCAACTCTAGAATCCAATTTATTGAGTCTTTTAGACATAAAATTTATGTGTTGCTTGGAATTTCCATATGTGGATTGCTACATATCCATTATATGGCTCTTAACAAGCTACCCTCTACTAGATATTGATCAAAACCATCCATGTGCATTTTAGGTGACTCATCATCAATTGAATATGTCTTTGCTTCTCATTATTTAGTGTTTTACCTCAAGTTTACGAAATATACAACTCTTGGTGGTCAATTTATTCCTCTGATTTGTCAAGAGGTATTCCTCTATATTCCTTTTCATTCAACAACATCATTTGACTACCTCAATAGCTCTATTCCCTACAACTTATACCTAACAATCTCTAAGTTGGAAGATGGCTTCACTACTCTCTAGCCACACTTGCAAATGTGGAAAAAAAAATTCACATTGTATGTTGAACTTGATTTGATACTAATTGATGTAGTCATGGTTAGGGGTCCTCATGAAGGGATTCGTGGGTAAAAGTACAAAGTTGTGTCACACTTTTATAAAGGAAATGACCAACACTAATCTAAATTTTTAACTTGAATTACTAGAAAATGACATATATATTTTGAATTTTGAAATGATGTAAACTAATGAAATGCTTATTTTTAGTGTATTTTATGTTTGTATATTTTTATAAAAATAAAAAAATTATTTGAATATATTTTTTGTAAAATTGACACTATAATTTAGTTGCTGATAAAATGCTAAAAAATGAAGTTAAGTGGGACATCACTCTTTATATAGTAGATTTTTATTTTTTTCCTTCAATTTTTTTATGTATTTATAACTTGAAACTTTAGTGCATGAATTTATTTTTTTCCACTTTTTGATAAATATATATTTTTGGATAAATATTAAAAGTTGTGTGTACTAAAAACATAATTATTTTGATGGGATGTCAGCTTTTGTCTTGACTATTTATCCAAAATAAAAAATATATATATATCATCTTGACATGGAATCTCTTCTCTAGAGCATCATATTTTTTTATTTTTTTAAATAAACTTTAGTATTTTTTCTTGATAAGACAATCAACCTAATATTTTTGTGTTGATGACCTACTTTGAGTAAAAATAAAAATAAAAATATTAAAAATAATTAAATTATTAAAAAAATCACATTTTTGAAAACTACACTTACAAATCTACAAAAGGGTGTTTTTAGATTTAAAAATAATATTTACATGGGTAGGAGTTGTTGAAATGTCAACTTTTTTGAACAATTTTCTTTTTTTGGTAAATTAGCCCCTGAGTGGTGCTACATATGTATCGAGTGGACACTTCTAGTTGGAAAAGTTGTGGCCCATATCTAAAATAGCTAGAATGAATCTTACTAGACCATATGTTTGACAAGAAATAACTTTTAGTTGGAAGTGTTTAAATTCACTTGTGTTGATAAGTTGGATAAAAGAGTGACATAGTTCTGTACTTTTACCCTCATTAGTGTATAGATCCCTTAGAATTAAAAATCATTAAAACAATAAATTACTAAACTTAAATCAAATGAGGAAAATATAGTCAACCAATTTTGTTAGGGAAGTGTTGTCATTAATGGCAAGAAGGCAAAGAGACTTCACTCTGGTAGACCAAATGGATTTGGCAACAAGCATCAAGGATTCAGAAGAGTTGTGAGGTTATAGCAATCCTCATGAAGTCAAGTATACAAAGAATTCTGGTTTGGAAAGAAGACTTAGGAATTTTGGCTAAGTGTTGGCAAAATACACAAAGGACTGCAAAACTACAATGTTATGGTCTACATTGATCTATAGTTGAAGATATTGTCTTACGGTTCTGGTAAGATGTTACTAATCCTTAGATGATCCCAAATCCAAAGTTTCATCTTCTGATCATCTCCGGAAGTATAGTTTTAAAAAGCATAAGTCTGACTTAGCAGAGAACATTCTTAAATAGGATAAAATGTCAGTTTGATTTGATCTGCATTTCTCTGATAATAGATATTATGCTCTACGGTTATGAGGATAAGCTTGGGAATTCCTAAAGAGTCTTAGTTGTGAATTTAAAGATGTTTTGTGGTCTGCATTGAAAGTTATGATTTGACAGTTGATCTGAGTCTGTGACAATCAATTTGTGAAGCTGACCTAATACTTGGATCTATGTGTGGAAGAATCTAGTGATTGGGATCATATCCTAAATGATCTTATAGTATGAGCTGACATAGAAGAATGTATTTCAAAGTATTGTTTTGGTCTGCAAAGTATTTTGGTAAATACTTTAGACCGACAAGCTACGCATTGTATAACTACACATTTTATCCTAGCAGGCTGACCTAACTTGAAGTTTTTAAGTGTTGCGGATATATATATATATATGGGATCAAACTTGGTGTTTGATTTATGTGATGTGAATGTGAATATATGTATGTGTGACATGAGAAGTAAGGTGATTTTGTGGAAGTGATAAGAGCAGAAGAAGAGAGATCTTGTTCCTATGTAAAAGCAGAGCAGTTAGAGATGAAGAGTTTTGAGACAGTATTTATGTGCTTCACTAGAGCTGTAACCATGCATGTGTAGATGCAGTCTGAGTAGTTCAACTTGGCAGTGAGCCATTCTTCCTTCTTCTTTTCCTTCTCTAGGCAGTGAGCTTGTTTTGGTAGTGAGCCTTTTTGCAGTGAGCATTTCTTTGTGCAGTGAGCCCTAAGGCAGTGAGCCTTCTTGTAATCTAGTATTGTAATATTATAATATATTGTGATCTAACAATCACCATGGTTTTTCCCTTCTTGGGTTTTCCATGTAAAAATCCTGGTGTTTGTGTGTTATGTCTTTATGGTTGCTATTCCTATGCTTATTTTGCTTTCATGTTATTAATTTTAGAAATTGGATTAATAAACTTGTTAAGAAGTGGTTTTGTGGAATACTAATTCACCCCCCTCTTAGTATTCCTTACTATCAACAATTGGTATCAAAGCAAGGTTCCTTAGAAGAAGCCTAACAACTTGAGGAAGATCTAGGAGAGTTCACTCATGGCAGCTAGGAGATGTGGAAATTTCTCAAACAATGTTGAACTAGAAGCTACTCTTATTGGTATTGAAAAGTCTAAAGTAGAAGTTAGGGATCTAAATGATAACATACAAGAAGCTGATGAATGTATCTCAAAGTTAAAAGAACAAGTCAATAAATTCAAAGAAAAATACAAAGAGGCTAGTGATCAATTACCATCAGCAAATGAAACCCTGAATGATTTGGAAGTAGAAAATATAGAAAGAGCGAAAGCATAAGAAAATCTGAATCTAATGGTAAAAAGCAAGTCAAAAGATTGTGTCAAACTTGAAAAAGAAATTGTGAGCCTGAAAACAGACTTGGAAAAAACCAAGAGCTATGAAGAAAAGTTCAAGATAAGTTCTACAAAGCTCAATGAGATGATTGCTAGTCAAAAGAGTTCTGATGATAAGCAAGGCTTGGTATTTGAGAAAGAAGAAAATTCTAAATCTAGTCAAGCAAACACTGAGTTTAAAACAAAACAAAGGAAACCAGTTCAGAAATCAAAGAAGAAGACCTAGAGGACCTCCAGTTAGGCAGCCAAATGCTCAAAGGTTTCCATCTTTCAATGGCCACTATTTTAATTGCAATAAGTTTGGTCATAAAGATACTTAATGTAGAAGTATAATAAATTAGAATGTTCCATCATTCTCTGATCAATGTTTCAATTGCAAGAAAATTGGTCATAAATTAAATGAATGCAAAAAACTGGTGAGGAATGGTTCTTACAATGCAAGGAATAGTCAATCATTCAATGGAAAGTGTTTTTGCATGCAATAGATTTGGACATATGGCTAATCAATGTAGGTCAAATCTAATCAATAGAAGGAATCAAAGACAAAAGAATATGGTATGCTACAATTGCAACAAGTTTGGACATATTGCAAGAGTTTGTAGAAGCAAGAATGTGAAAAGAAACTACCATACTGAAAATAGGAAAACAGAGCAAAGGAATAATAAAGGAAAGGAAAAGGTTGATTTGGTTGAAACTAAGAAAGAAATGTGATTGAAGTCAAAGATGAATCCACACTAGTATCTGGTGTAGATACTTCCTTCGGGAAGTAAATTGGGAGCTCTGGCTCAAGGGGAGTTGTGTTGAAAATCCAAAACCCCCAACCAGAAAGTTAGTACTAGAGTCTGATACTAAGGTATGTTGTGAAGAATCTTATGAGAAAACTTCTGAAAGAAATTTCGGTAGAAGATGATCAAATGTGAAGGATTGCAGAGCAATTTGGATTGACTGAGTGTCAGAAAAGTGCTTGACAGCTTTTTGAAAAATAGGATTAATGACACTTAGGTTTCGACATGCGAAGGATAAAAGGAGTTGTATCTGAAAGAAAAATCATTTTGCATTCTAAGCTCTAAAAGTCTCCAAGGCAAACCAAAGAAAGATTCAAAAATGACTACAGTGTTCTCCAAAGTATTTCATGGAAAGATCAAGTTCAACCCTAATCCAGTCAAAGAGGTATTTTCTGTTTGAAACCCTTTCCCAAATTTCCTCAATTAATCATAGAAATGGCAACACAAGTAGTGGATATTACTGAGTGACCTTGACCAAAATTTAAGAAACACCCATTCAAATCAATTGAAGCCGATCAAATGGGTGCAGTTTCAGATGTTCCACATAGAGTTTTGCATGTGCAGGATGTTAGGACATTTATTCATGTTTCCCTAGAGGAATTTGGTGATAACAAGTTTTCTGATCTATACTTGAATCACTTGAGTAATGAGAATCTTGATCTGAAGGAAGAATATAAATCATTGAAAGAGAAGAAATTCATTTAGTACGTGGAATTCCCAACTTTTGCAGAGGATGAATGGGTTCTATATGTATTAAGTAGGGTTCATGATGAATTCATGTGGCTTCAAAGACCTTTTAAGATCACAAAAGATGCTATAAGTACATAGTAACTAGATTCAACTCCACCGGATCAGTACCATTGTTGAAAGTAGTGAAGAATGATATAGTAATGGAGGTTACCAGAACAAAATTTGATAAGAGGGCTCTGATAATTAATGATATTGAAGACCATGCTATAAGATTTGCTTCCATGGTACTGGGTTACAAAGTCTATTTCACCAATCAGGAGAATTATGTTTCAGGCACAACCATATACACTGCATTTTAGATGATCAAGGAGAATACAGACTATGATATATGTAAATTGCTCCAATAGCAAGTGATGGAGAACCTAATAAAGACAAAAGAGAGAAAGTATCCCCTCAAATTTGGTATGTTGAACATATGTTTATTCTTTTATTTTATGGAAAAGTTACCTAACATGAAGAACTATTTTTGGACTAGAGACAAACTGGTTGTAGTTCAGATTAGAAATTTGTTGAGAAACATAGGCAATATTGATGCACGAAATTCAGCCCTATGGGGTTATTTCAAAAACTTCCAAAGGTCAATGCAAGCCAGGAAAGAATTCCCAAAACAGTTGTTGAAAAATACAAGGATACTATCTATTTTATTGTGACAAAAGATCAATGCTTGATCAAGGCCATTGAGCCTAGAATAGTATGGGTTATGCCTATTGGATATGAGGTAGATGGAGGGATATTGGATAATTATGCCCAACATGTGTTTAGTAAACCTAGAGATCCCAATGAAGAAATATTTGGGACTTATGAGGAACTGTATGCTGAAGTTCATGCTGAGGTACGAAAATTAGAAATATCCAAGAAAATGCAGAGAGTGGCAAAGGATATTTCCTTGAGACAGGGTTTCACAAAAGAGCAAATAGAAAAGGCAAGGGAAAAATCACAAGATGAAAAGGAAACAAAAGAAAAGAGAAAAAGTGAACCAATTGGTGTTCTAGAAAAACCCAAGGGTAAAACAGAAAAACTAGTGGTATCAAGAAGGAGTACCAGAGGATCTACCTCTGAAGAAACTGCATCTATTCCCTCTAGTACCACACCATCTGCAAGTGTGGAAACTCCTACCACAAGTCACAAAAGAAAGAAAACCAAGGAAAAATGAATGCATGTAAGCATTATAGTTGATGAAGAAGAAATAGAGTCAGATGAAGAAGTAAAGAAGATGAAAACTGAGGCTACAAAAGCCTCCAAAACAAGCAAAAAGAAACCCACCGATAAGGGTAAACCTAAGAAAAGGAAAAAGTGAGATGTGTCTTAGACAGAAGAAGCAACTATAAGCCTTGAAGATGTTCTCAAAGCCATAACAGTGGATGGTAATCCGAAACCCATTGCGCAATTGTATGATGAGTATAATGATCCATATAAGAGGATCATTAAGTCTTTTGTTGTAGAATACCTAATCATCTACAACAAGGCCCTAATTGAAATAATTACTAATCTTCCACATAGCTTGACAAGTATAATGAGTGCAAGAAAAGAAGCGTCTATGGCAAAGGATGTTGGGCTCAAGGAACACCCATTAATAAAACTATGTCCGGAAATCACTCCCGAGGAAAAGGTGAAAGTCTCCAAAACACTTAATAATAAATTTAGGACAAAAAGAAGAATGAACGCTCTTATGGGAGAAGATATTGAAAATGTGGTAAAGGAATCTAAAGAAATCATTCTAAATACATTGAAGGAATTCAATCTCCCTACCATTTATGATAATGAAGGAGAAAAAGATGGAGATACATCTATGCCGAAGATAAGTCAGGATCAAGGACCAGATAGGAATGATCAAGCCCCTAACATTGAAACATTGGTTATGACAAATCAAGGCAAATCTAAAACTAATCTTCCTCCTAAGCAACATGCTGATGTTGAAAAGAATAAAGAACAGATAACGAGCCCCACACTGGAACAAAACATTGATCAACAAATGAACATAGACATGGATCCTTTGGAACAAAGTCAAAAAGAGGTATCTTTTAGAGCAAGAGACACTACAGCTGTCTCAATTGATTCTGAGAGTCAACAAGATTTGGATGAGTTTGAACTTCTTCAAGGACCAATTAATTTGGCCTTTATGTCACTTGTATAGACATTCAAGCTAGGATCAATTGTTCAAGCCAAAGCATGTGAAGAAATTCTTAAATCACATATCCAAGATAGTAAATTGATCGATGATGCATCCAACATTTTGGAGAAGATGATGCTGACATTTCAAAAGGATACCTCATTATCCTCTGCTGATCAACTCAAGGGTCTATTAAACTCTATAAGTACACATTTTGAATCTTTTGAAAAATATGCAGAAGCAAAAGTCAGAAAAGAGTTTGATGAGAAGAGATTGGTTGAGTTAAAGACTATGATAGAAAAAGATAAAACTCTGTTAGAAAATGGAATAAAAGGCATACATAGTACCATTGAAGAAGCCTATAAAATATACAAATTTTGCTTATCTTGGCCAGAAGTAACAAAGGAATTAGAAGATAAAATCAAGGACTTGGAACTCAAATTGCTTAATATCTCCAAGACATATAATCCAGCAAATATTCACAATGATTTGAGCACTCTGATGAAGAAAAGGGAAGAAGTCAAAGATAGATTATGCCAACTTAGGGTCTGATAAGTCCAAAAATTGATTCCATGACTAATCTAACAGAAGAAGCCTTGAAATCACAGGCATTGATTGATACACCTTCAGATGTGCATAAGGTAGAGAAGCTAGTTTTTCTGATAAATGGCCATATCCATATTTTGGAGAGTACTAGGAATAGATGGAAAGGAGAGATAGCTATGATAAAGACTATCTATAATGATATTCTACCTTCAACCATAAATTGAGATAGAAAGGTGTACCTATATATATGCGGCAGAATATGACAGTTTTAAAGAATTTTTTACAAAATTTTGCTTGAACATACACCTTTGCCATTGATGTCAAAGGGGGAGAGGAAAACCAGTGAAAAATAAGCATACATCTAAAGGAGAATAGAAAAACAAAGTGTACAGAGTAAGGGGGATCAACACAAGCATTTTTCATTGAGTGTTGCCATCAATGCCAAAGGGGGAGATTGTTGGCAAGAGACACTGCTTTGTTGAATAATTAAGTGTTGTCATTGATGGAAACAAGGTAAAGAGACTTCACTCTGATAGACCAAATGGATTTGGTAACAAGCATCAATGATTTAGAAGGGTTGTGAGGTTATAGTAATCCTCATGAAGTCAAGTATACAAAAAATTTTGGTCTAGAAAGAAGACTTAGGCATTTTGGCTAAGTGTTGGTAGAATACAGAGAGGACTACAGAACTACAGTGTTATGGTCTGCATTGATCCGTAGTTGAAGATCTTGTCTTGCGGTTCTGGTAAGATGTTACTAATCCTTAGATGATCCCAAATCCAAAGTTTCATCTTCTGATCATCTTCAGAAGTATAGTTTCAAAAAGCATAAATCTGTCTAAGCAGAGAACATTCTTAAATAGGACAAAATGTTAGTTTGATTTGATCCGCATTTCTTCGGTAATAGATATTATGCTCTGTGGTTATGAGGATAAGCTTGGGCATGCCTAAAGAGTCTTAGTTGTGAATTTGAAGAAGTTTTGTGGTCCGCATTGAAAGTTATGATTTGACAATTGATCTGAGTCTGTGACAATATGTTTGTGAAGCTGACCTAATACTGGGATCTGTGTGCGAAAGAATCTAGTGAGTGGGATCATATCCTAAGTGATCTTATAGTATGAGCTGACATAGAAGAATGTATTTCAAAGTATTTTTTGGGTCCACAAAGTATTTTGGTAAATGCTTTAGGCTGACAAGCTACACAGTGTATAACTACACGTTTTATCCTAGCAGGCTGACCTAACTTGAAGTTTTAATTGTTGATATATATATATATGGGATCAAACTTGGTGTTTGATTTATTTGGTGCGAATGCTAATATATTTAGGTGTGATATGCGAAGTAAGGTGATTTTGTGGAAGTGATAAGAGCAGAAGAAGAGAAATCTTGTTCCTATGTAAAAGCAGAGTAGTGAAATAGAACAGTTAGATATGAAGAGTTTTGAGACAGTATTTCTATGCTTCATTTGATCTATAACCATGCATGTGTAGATGCAATCTGAGCAATTCAACTTGGTAGTGAGCCATTCTTCCTTCTTCTTTTCCTTCTCTAGGCAGTGAGCCTTTTTGCAATGAGCATTTCTTTGGGAAGTAAGCCCTAAGGCAGTGACCCTTCTTATAATTCAGTATTGTGCTATTATAATATATTGTGAGCTAACACTCATTTTGGTTTTTCCCTTTTTGGGTTTTTCACGTAAAAATCTTGGTGTTCATGTGTTATGTCTTTATGGTTGTTTTTCCTATGCTTATTCTTCTTTCATGCTATTTATTTTGGAAATTGGATTAATAAACTTGTTAAGAATTTGTTTTACAGAATACTAATTCACCCTTCCCCTCTCAGTATTCCTTACTATCAACAGGGTGCACATAGCTTTGTTACATGAAGAGAAGGAAGTTTGTGAAATCTAGCCATGGATTTGAGATAACCTCAAATGGAATCAAATCCTCTCATAAATACCATCAACCTAAAATCAATGCCACAATGTATACATCCTTTCAACACATTATTAATCAATATATGAGTCACGTAAGAGAGACACAATATTTGGGAGCCATCTTAAAAGTCATGAACAGAACATGTGTAGGTAGAAAATAGAATGTGTATTTAAACCTACAACTTTCTATACAAAATGAAATCATAAAAGAACAAATCAAATGTAGTAATTCCTACACAACCTTACAAAAACATAAAATTAGATAGCCATTTTAGTTGCATTGCACATAACTCCATTACATGAAGATAAAGGTTGTGAAATCTGGCCATGCATTTGAGATAACTTCTAATGACAACAACTCCTTCCATAAATGCAACCAACCTCAACTCAATACCAAGTTGTATACATATTTTCAATACATTATGAATTAATATATGAGTCAACTAAGAAAGCCATCTTACAAATAATGAACAAAACACATCTAGGTTAAAAAAACACAATGTGTATTTCAACCTACAAAATCTAATAACTCCTACGCAATCATACAAAAACATAAACTTAGGCAACCACTTTGGTTGGGGTGCACATTGCTCTATTATATGAAGAGAAAGGTTGTGAAATCCAACCATGCCCTAGAGATAACCTTGAATGACATCAACTCCTCTCATCAACACCACCAACCTCATCTCAATACCACATTATATACATATTTTCAACACATTATGAATCAATATATGAGTCAACTAAGAGAGGTATAAATTTGAAAGATATTTTACAAATCATGAACAAAAGATGTGCCTACAACTTTCTATGTAAAATGAAATTGTAACACAACAAATAAAATGTAATAATTTATACACCACCCTACAAAAACATAAAATTAGGTAGCCACTTTAGTTGGGGTGTACATAGCTCTGTTACATGAAGATAAAGGCTGTGAAATATAGTCATGCCTTTGAGACAACCTCTAATGAACAAAAATCTTTACATTAGCATTGCCAACCTCAACTAAATATCTAGTTGTCTACATCTTTTCAAAATATTTTAAGAATCAATATATGAGTCAACTAAGAAAGGCATAGAAATCATGAACTAAACATGTACAAGTTGAATACTAAAATACATACTTAACCTACAAATTTTTATACAAAATGAAATTGTTACATAGCAAATCAAGTCTACTATTTTCTACACAACCCTCAAAAAGATAATATTACATAAAAACTTTGGTTGGAGTGAACATCCTTATCCCTAATCCTACCACCTTCTTCTAATCCTATTTAGCAATATGTTTTATCTTTATTTGAAATGATGTTGCTTCACAACACCATCTCAAATAGGGGAAAAATGTTGACACCTAAAATTGGTCACTCTGCATGTCATCCCTAAACTATCCCTATTTATCCCTAAACCATCACTAACCATTTCAAAACATCCCTAATTCATTCCTGCTTATCCTCAATTCATCCCTAAACCATCACTAATCATCTCTAGTCAACCTAAACCACCATTTCTCCATAATTAACCCAATAAACACATGTTTAAATAGTTAATTAACCAATTCTCCTTCAATCCATGATTTTTCAATATTTTATTGTTAAAATCACTATTCATGTACTTTCTACTATTCATTTGTACCCACATTGGTACATACATTAGTACCTATCCCTAGCCAAAATAATTTGTTAATCATTTATCCCTATAGTCCAAACATTATGTTGGCAATACTTGTTGTCATTGATGTCAACACTCAGAGTGATGTTGGCACTTAGTTTGTGGTTGACTAATGTGGTTGATGTGAATGTTCATATTGATGATATACCAGTGTAGTAATAGAAATGCAGTGATTATGCTAATGTTCATGGTTGGTTACTGATGTTCATGGTTGGATGTCATGCCTTGATTAATATCAAGTAAAGTTGTGTTGAGCATGCTTTTGGTCAGCAGAGATGATTTCATAATGATATATTAAGATGGGAATTAGAAGCTATACTTAGGATGAGGAGATGTTGTTGATTACTTGAAGCATGTTGTCTGATCCTTCCTAATGATTCTAATAAAGTATGAGTTTCTACAAGAAGGTTCTAACCTCCAAATGTTAGTGAAGATCTCTGATGCGGAAAGTTGCCTTGAAGACTAGTTGGTAAAATGCTTCGCATTCCTCTACATCTGAAGATATGGTCATGTAGTTCAGAAGTTAAGTTTAGTATGATGTAAAGGTCCTAAATCCAAATTTTTAGGTCATTTTCTCCTCCATAGTGAAAGTTACAAGTGATTGAGTTCTGGTTTGTGCTTTGGCAGTGGAATGTGATGATAAAGGTTGATTGGAATGTTCCACATTCCTCCACAAGTGAATATTTGGTTATGTAATTTTGAGGATATGTTCAAAGTAGTGTATTACTATATCCATATGAGTTTTAGATGTTTTAGAGGTCTACAAGTTTAGTTTTCAAATGACAAGTGATATAGATGGTTCCAGATGCCTAATTGTCTTCAGGATATATGCTTGAGTACTTGTGCTAGTGAAAAAGTATATTGATTAGTCATATATGTTTGTGTGGACATTCTACATGTCTCATAGTGTTTCAAGTTTGAAGGGCATGCATATCTTTCTTGGTTCCTATACTGTACAAGGTTTTCAAGTCAGTTTGAGAAGATTTGTTGCTATTGAGGCCGATCGAGGAATGTTGATGATGTGTGCCACCAAGTTGTTGTTGTGCAGAGATCAAGAAGTGTTTGGAGATGTTGTGTAGGTCCTATCAACTCATCTAGAAGAAGAACAAGCAATGTTTAATCATTCATGAGTATTGTCAAGATTGTGAAGACTGATGTGCTATAAGCTTCATGTTTTCTTTCTTAAGGGTGACCTAAATCAAATTTGTGAAGTGTGCGGATGTTGTTCCTTCAAGGATGATGCTATGAAGAATGTTTAGGACTGAGAAAAGCATGTGTTGGGGTCAATAAGTTGTGTCTCTCTTTCTAGACAAGTGTGCAATTCATGTTAGGGCTTTCCCTATGCATGGTTTATGTTGTGAGATCTCTGATCGAGTTGTAAATTGTAATATTGTTGTTGTATTGACCAAATTGTAATGTAAGCAATGTAATATCATGTATATATTATAAACCTAGTTGATCTAGGTGATGTATGATTGCAAAGATGAGTATGTGAAGAGCAGAATATGAATATATGATATGCATTATGATGTGCGACTGAAGGAGAAAGAGTAGAAAAAATGAGGGATTTCCTGATTCATCTTGAAGATATTTTGTGACAGGAGGGAAGTAAAGAGTGTGCCTAATTGATCTAATCATCAAAAGAGGAGTGAAGAGGTGGAATTACAATCATTAAAGGTGTGAGCTTCATTGTCAGTTTCATGTAGTAGAAGGATTGCCATAATGTAATCTTTTCTGAGTTTGTTCTCAGATCATGGAGTAGTTGCTTCTTTGGGTTGTAGCCCTAAAAAATATCCATAGGGAGTTGTAGCTTCCTTGGGTTGAAGCCCTAAAACAAGGATAGTAGGGAGTAGTAGCTTCTTTGGGTTGAATCCCTAAAACAAAGTCAGCATGGAGTAGTAGCTTGTCATGCCCAAACTGTAACACTTGAGAATGAACCAAAAAACATAGATTAATTCATTTCTTTAATGCCAATTGTTAACTCTAGTTTCAAAATGGTAAAAACCATATCACAATATTTTAATTGATATACCATATGCACAATCAACATTGAATACATTTATACATTAGACATAAGTTTTGTATCATTCATCATAAATGAAAATTCAAGATTTAAACATTTCTTATACAATTATACATAACTACAGTAAGCACCATAAGATCATCCATTCACATGGTGTGAAAATACTTTCTTAGCACCAGTACCCTACACAAGTATTAGTCCTAAATCTGCACAACTAAATCTAAACATTAGTTCCACAAAGTCAATAAAAAAACATATTAGACATCAATGCACAAGATCACAAGACTACATGCCCTAAGGGCCATACCTAATGTCTCGAGGGTTCATCCATGATGGCCTTGTCTACGTACACACATCATAGAGACTTTGTAGTTCGGGTAACTTGTCTCACAACCATAAGGTTGACTTAATTAAAAGCAATTTGAAAGGATACCAATTTCCACTAACTCATATTTTATTGTGTAAACTGAAATTAATAGCTAATTCCAAGAAGGAAAATATAACTTTTTTTAGAATAATCAAGTCAGAATTTGCAAGAAATGACTAACCTATGTGGTCTAAGCCACTATTGATTTAACTAACTTTTTCAGACACTCCTATCTCATCTCTCACCCGAGCTTGAGATAACAACCAAGTTAATAACAAGAGCCAACTTAATTAACAAGATACTTGATTGCCATAATTACATTTTATCATATTTTTCTATAACAACATCAACTCAACATTTTATACTTATATATATATATATATATATAGTCTTTCATAAACTTACTATAGAGTTAATGGAAGAAAAAAATCGGAGTACAAATAATGCAGATTCAATTAATTTTTTACAAGAAATATAATTCTATCTTGTTATAAATACCATACAACTTCATATTATTCCCAAGTAATTGTTAACTTCACATTGACACATTACAACTGAATGAATGGGCGTATAAAGCCATTGTACCACAGACACAAATTTTATGTAACAACCAATGTAATAAAATAGATTATCACAAAACATTTATTCTTTCCAAGGACTTGATGGACTATTACCTAACAATTAGATTATATCTAGATAGGGTAATCATTTCACTACCTACATTATTTCAACAAGAAAACCTCTCACTCCTAAGACTTTGCCTAAGTATGGCATAGTCACAATTACTTGACAAGTCCTACTATATTAAATAACTACATATTATCATTCACCATTACCGAGTCCAATTAAGATACATAAATAGAAATAAAGATTTGTTTACCTACTATTATGCTTCAAATGAGAAATGTTATACATTTATTTAAATGCTACTTTGTATTCCAAAAGTCAATAATAACATCTTATCGACATTTCAGACAAACATCTATAGTTCCAATTTATTTAACCTCGTTAACATAATTGGATTACATTATATGAAAAGGTCTATCATTATTAAGAAATTATCATCTTATATTCAATTTCAAAATAAAATAATTTATAGAACTATTCCACAATAAACATTTTATCATAAACAAACACCTAAACCCTTACTTCACACCTTACTAATGCATGAAATATCAATCTACTCACTTAGAATAGATGAAAGACCATCCCTTCCACATACTTAAATATAGACAACTAAATTTACATTACAAGACTATAATACACCTTCATACGATTAATACATCCTATTTAATGATGGTACCTTTCTACAATGTAAAGTACATGTATCTTAACTATCCATACAAGGTTAAGGTAAACTTAACATAACTTTCACTAAAACATAGGTAAAGTCTATTATAAAAAGAAAATTACATTCATATATAGGATAAGCCAATTATATCATCTCAACTCCACACAATACTTAAATCATGTTCAATAAAATGTTCGATCATACCACCCCAAAATCTCCAACCATTTTCCTTCAAGAAAACAACAAGCTCTATATTCATACGAGAACGACCAGCACCAAAATTTACAACTATCTCTATCAAATATAATTGCTAGGTAATACAACACCATATCATGGAAATGTAATCATTTATTACTTCTAAATATGGCTCGACGTTACTGTAGCGCAAATCTTATCAATCCTAATCTTTTAATACAGTTTAGCACCATAACAAGACAGATACATAGATATATAAACATCTAATTATGTATTCGACACCACCACAAGAACATTCATAAGTTCTAAATATGTACTCAACACTATCAAAGTAACTGCAGAAAGAAAAAATATATATAATGGACCTTGATATAATCATAGCACTACCAACCCACGTAACTAACACCATGCTCCCTAATCTAACTAGTTTATCATCAAAAGAAAAGCATAAAATAGGTGGTGACATTGATATCTAAATACAATGCTTAGATGTTGCAGATGTAACTGCTGCTGAAGACATGTATGTAAAATATACAAGCATTCACAAAGGATATGAGCTGAATGAAAAGCCTCAAGAATAACGGTCTCAAAATGAAAGGATAAGCATCAACAAAAAAGTTCTAATATAAAAAAAAATTAGAAGAATCAAAATATGATTTAGTTTCTATTTGAAAAAATCCTTATTGCTAATAATTCAAAACTGGCTGATGATGATTCTGATTCATTACATAGCACAGGGCGATAGATAAAAGCATAAAAGAAATTATTTTTTGGTCATTTGAGGTTTCTTCATAGGTCAATAGGATTGTAAGCCCCACATGGACGATAGGATTATCATGAGGGAGACAAGAAGGTTTAAAAGAAAATATTGCATGTTGAAAAGACTTACAGACCAATAAGAACATCCTAGAGACCGATAGAACAAGGTATAGAAACCACTGAAGACCGATTTAATTCAAACAGATGCTGAATAAGAAGTTATGTAGGTCGATAAAGATCATATGCGAATATAGATTTGATCCACGGATTGGTGACCAAGATTTTTAATAATGTCAAGAAAAAGCTACAGACAGCTAAAGATCGACCCTGGATCATCCCTTTTTCTATCTTAGAAAACAATCATATTTTAGACACAAAGAACAAAGTTTTGATCCACAATTTACCTATTTCAAGATCAACTATTGATCAACACATGCAAGAAAACCAAATATGAGATTGTAGAGACAAATGAAATAAAAACCTTATACAGTTTGTAGGAGAAAATCTCAAACCAGTTTAAATCTTTTTCAAGAAAAATATAGATCAATATGAGATAAATCCCAAGGAATTATTGGATAACAAAACATACCTGGAATAATTTTTGCATTATTCTCCTAATCTACTTTTTCGTCAAATTCCCCCTTTTTCTAGTAAGAAGTTTTAGAGTATGTAATTGATAGTATTGATGAGAGTTGCAAATAGTTCAAGATACCATCCTTTTATCTTCTTGCTTGTCACGTCTAAATTGGAGACATATGAATCTTCAAGATAAAATGAATCTTCAACTTCAAATCCCAACACCCATTTTCTCATGAACTAAAAATGATTTATAACAATTCTAAAACACATTTTTTCTTATGAATAAATAAGTACTCTACCACGGGTGATTGAGCTATGGACTTAATATAAAAATATAATGATTAAAAAAACTCTTATTTCTTACCACACACAAAATAACTAACTTAAACCAATTGATCAACCCATGAAAAGACTTTATTACTAAATTCTAATTACTAGTAGAACTTCATCACAATATAATTTTTATCACAACTTCATAAGTATGTCTATCATATGCATGAGAATTGTTAGTAAGGATTAGGCCCTACATTCTCCCTCCCTAAGAATGGACTTCCTTGGTGTAGTCACGGTTAGAGGGTTCACATAATGACATGTCCAGGCCATGCAGTCAAAGTAAACATGACAGAAACAACTCAAATATAGAATCAAAGAATGATTCAAATGCTTAGTATATCATAGATTCAAAATACTTATATGTTGGCAACATGTGGGATATGTCTTTGAAGTGCCTTACGAAACAAAATCTCTATTCTAATCTATCATAATCAACTAATTATGAACTAACTGCTTTCCTATGAATCCTAGAGATCTATATATATCATGTCTAAGCTCATGAAATCCTCCACGTCAGCCAAGAAGGAATCTACAATCCCCAATGAAGGTGTAACGTGCAGGAATGAATAAGTCAACCTTAAGCAGTTGGTACTCCTCCGTAAATGATGGAAACTTGATGTGGATCTCAAGGGAGATTGGCTAGGTCCCAAACTATCTTGAATGATGTTTCATTTATCTCCACAATTCATTGAAGTGCTCCAAAAAGCTTCTCCTTTAGTTAACTATTTGTATGCTCTACTCGGTGAAAATAGGTGATCTTCTGATAGCGATAACTTTTGTGCAAACAAGTCCAAATGACCTAAATTTTGCATATGGTGTAGGTGATGATGTATAGATGTTGAGTCCTACTCTGCAAGCTCTAAAATGATAATGCAGAAAAATTTGGAACAAAATGTTGAAACTGCTACTGACTAAACTGAACTAAACTAAACTAGGAAATGAAAGAAATTGAAAGAAAATGCAAATGTTTTTTTGGTTGGTGCAAGATTTCTCTGCAACCTAGGATGCTCTTGCATTAGACACCTGGGGTTGTTGAAAAAGTGAGTCCCTCACTTTGCTAGGACTAGAGGAAAACCAAGACGGTCCATCTCAGCCTGAGAAATCCAAGTTGAGTCTTCTTCTAGTCTTCCTTTCCACTTAACTAAATATTCTTTGTACTGCTTGCCTTTAGTGTTGCATCCAACTCTGCTATCCAAAATGTCTTCTATCTACTCCAGTTGTTGCTATGGTAACTGCTTCTTCAAATCTTCTGCAATGTTGTCACTGGTTTCTCCTTCATGATATTGATATAAGTCTGTAATGTTGAAAAGGGGTGATATGCCCAATGTCTCTTATAGCTCCACTTCATATGCATTTCTAGATTTAAACTTCCTGAGTATCCTACATGGTCCAAACTTCTTCATCTTCAACTTGTTAAATGTGCCTACTAGAAATCTCTCTTTTCTCAAATACACCATTACTTCATCTCCAACTAAAAATTCTTTGTGTTTCCTCTTCTCATCTGCTTGCTCCTTATACTTGCCATTCATCTCTTCCAAATATTTCTTAACCTAATTACATATTGTCTACATATGTTCTGCAAATTCTTCTACTTCTACACTTCTCTTGTTCTCCATGTTGATGTCTCTCAACTCAACTACTCCTCTAGGGTTTACTCTAGTTACAATCTCAAATTTTGTCTTTTCGGTACTCCTATTCACTAAATTATTGTATGTAAACTTTGCTTGTACTAGGATTAGATCCCAACTTCTGGCCTTCTCTCCTACCAAACATCTCAACGAATTTCTCAAACTCCTATTTACCACTTCTGTCTGTCCATTTGTCTATGGATGAAATGTTGAACTAAACTTCAAATATGTCTTCATCTTCTTCCAAAGTCTCCTCCAAAAGTATCTAGTGAATCTTGTATCTCTATCCGAAACTATGCTCTTAGGTAATCCATGCAATCTCTTAATCTCCTTGAAAAATAGGTCAGCAACATGAACTACATCATTTGTCTTCTTACAAGGTATGAAATGTGCCATCTTTGAAAATCTGTCCACCACTACAAATATAGAATCATGTCCTCTCTACATCTTGAGCAATCTTAATATGAAATCCATGTTTATGTCTTCCCAAGGTCTCTCCGGTACTGTTAAATAATTGTACAAACTAGTATTATGACTACTTCCCATTGCAACTTGACATACTCTACAACTCTACACAAACTTCCTTACATCCTTATATATATGAGGCAAAAAGTAATATTCACTTACCAAAGCTACTATCTTGTCAATTCCAAAATGTCTTACCAATCCACCACTGTGTTTTTCCTTTATCAGATTATCTGTCATTGAACTCCTAGGTATACACAACTAATTTCCTTTGAACAACATATCCTCTTGAATGAAATAATCTAACCACTTCTATTTGTCACAACAGGTTCCTTACATGTTTTCTAAGGTTCTACAAAATCAAGGTCTTCTTCATACATATGCTTCAACTCTTCAAAACCTAACACTTCAACTCTCATCTTTGTCAGCAAATTTCTCCTCCTGCTCAATACAAAAATATAACTCTGCATGAACTCTACCCATCTCATATATCTTTGATTTAACTTACCTTGACTATTCAAATACTGTAAAACTTATTGATCGGTATACAACACAAACTCCTTAGGAAACAAATAATGTCTCCACTTCTTCGAGGATTGAATTATAACATAGAATTCCAAATCATAAACTGAATATCTTCTTCTTGCATCATTCAATTCTCACTAAAATAGGCTATTGCTCTACCTTCTTGACTTAATACTGCTCCTATTGCATTTCCACTTTGTAATGCCCACTATAGAAAAATAACAATTATTAACAATTATACACTAAATTATTGAGAAATAAAGAGCTTTCAATAATTAGTACTAGGAGGAGATTCACTCATATTAAATAATTAACAAGCAAATTGATTATAAATAAATTTCAAGAGACAATTACTTCATATAAAAATATTCATGTTTACATTATATATCTAAAGATCATCCTTTCACAAGGTGGAGATTACTACTCCCCAGTTTTGATATCCTGCATTAGTTAACGGATCTGAATCTATACACTAAATGTATTCATTAGTTTTACATAATCTAAACATATATCAATTCCATAAAATGTCAAACCTAAGGCCCTAAGGGCTGGTCCCTAATGTCTCGGTGGCTCATCCATGATGGCCTTGCCTACGTACCCATAGTACAGAGACTTCATAGTTTGGAATGACTAGACTCGCAACCATATAGTCGACCTAGATATAATATCAATAAGTGATCTAGTTCTTAATTTAATATTTTCTAGAGAGAACAAGCAACCATAAATTTATAAATTATCCCTTACAAGATATAATAGGAAAATTAAACATCTTAATCATTCTCTAGTACCAAAAGCATAAAATACTGAAACAATTACCTCAATAGCAATAAATTATTAAAGTCTATTGATATTATGAAAATTGTCATCTTATAAACAAGTCCAGAATGGTAAATATAGCATTTTTCTCAAATATTACAAGATTTACTAGTTTACAATATTGCATGCAAGGTCAAAAATCAATTAATGACAAGGTAAGGTATCTATGATGAAATCAAAGGTCATTCCAAAAGAAATCATTATTCTCAAATAGACATCATTTCATTCATAGTTTTAGTTCACAATTTCTCTTCATACTATGAAAAAACATAATTCTAAAATTTAACTATCTCCAATCATTTAACTAGCATCTGGCTCGATTGCCTAAAAAAATCCATTGCGGTAAAGGTCACCGGTCATGTGAAAAAAGCGTTGTAGTTTATAGGGGGGAATACCTAATTCCTGCAGTCTAAAAAAAAAAAACTAGCATCTCGTAAGATTGTTATTGAATATGAAAGGAGAAGACCTAGCTCTCCCAAGGAATTTCACATGTCTAAAAAAAAATATCTTATTCAATACTTTGCTTGACCTAAGTTGTAAACAAAACACATTCATCATAATGGGGTGAGTTAATTACTAAGTTTATAAACAACGACACAAGCCATACTATTTCTATTTACTTTGTATATGCAAAAATTAAATAAGAAAACCAATCATTCATTATTGTTTTAACCACTTCATTAAATCTGCCTACTACATTCATACACATAATGATTTTACTACAACTTCCTTTAACCACATACATATAGAAGTAAAGAAAGAATTATAATTCTTTAAAGAAAATTTTTATCCATTTCTTGTATAACAATATATTTAATAAGGATTTCATAAACGACTTAATAAGACCATCAATATTAGGCAAAGTAAATGGAAAGAGGTATTATATACATATCAAAGAGATGACTAGGAAAGGATTAACATGAGATATAATCTATACATGAGATATCCATATGGATTCACCAAAGCAGATTGAAACCATGCTCATGTAAACAACGGCAAATAAAATCAGACATCAAATTATACACTTCAACAATGATCAAATAATAATAATCATAGTCTTTAATTCATTATTATTAGTTGAAAATCTTTGTTCATAGGACAAAAGCGATATTACAAAGAGATGAAATATTAAAAAAAAAAAAAATAGTCTCTAAGGCGAGAAGGAAAAGTAAGAAATAGAAGAAAAGTGTTCAACCTAGTAATAATTGCGAGCATTTGAGGGTCCAAAAGGGTGCACAATGATTGAGTCTCTAATATATATCCATAATAAGCATAGTGATCTTCAGGAGGTCATAACCTTTATATTAGATGATTTTAATTCAAAGGTAGAGACTCTAGTAGATGCCAAAAATCGTATGCACTTGTCAAATTAGGAAATAGAAATGAAACGAGTATATTAAATTGTATGTGCCCAAAATGAAATATGATAGAGTGATACTAAAACTGTGTTTTGGTGCAAGCTTTTAGTAAAACAAAAATAAATAACAGGTAGCAACAATCACAAAACTTAGAATGTAAATGGCTTACAGATGAAGAGATACATGACAACATTTATTTAAAAATAAATTGATACCTTGAATAATGCAAGTAAGCTTAGATAAGTTTCTAAATCTGTGACACCTTAATTGATGGAAATAAAGCAGATGAAATTAAAATATGATATTTTAAGTATGAGTCTACTTTTCCTATAATAATAATAGAATAAGAAATCATTTAAGATCTATAACTATGGTTGATTTTTGCGAACTGGGTAATGGTTTTTTTTGCTTTGTGCTTCTGGACAAGGAGGAAAGAAATAAAATTCTAGATACGAAAATATGGAAGTTTAACCAAATAGTGATCTGCTGTCAAGAATGGCGCCCAAACTTCCATGTGGGAAAAGAGCAAATACCCTTGATTCCTCTCTGGATCCATCTCCCATACTTGCCAATGGAATATAGAGATGTTGAGATTCTTACATGTGTTGGCAACTCCTTGGGGGTGTGTCAAGAAGTGGATATCCCCAAAATAAACCTCACATCCTCTATAGTGAGAGTCCGAATTCTTACAAAGGCTAAGGAGTTATTGCCCAAACGATTAAAATTAGATTCTCCTCAAGGGCCTTGGCTCCAAGAAATTCTGTTACAAGATGGTGTAACCACAGATGATCTTGACCGGCTCCAAGATTTCCTTACCGCAGAAGATCACATGCCCAAGCAAAACCGAGATTTGGTTCAATAGAGAGAAGTTTCCAGTCCGGCCTCTTTAGCAGACTTGGCAGGGGAGGAGCCTGGCCTAGGGAGTAGCAACGCCATTCTTTTGGGCTCTCAGCTTGCCTATGCCACAGATCCGGTCCAGTTGAGTGAGAACCTACAAGATTTACAGGTTGTGCTTAGAACCCCAGAGGGTCAAGCTCAGAAATTTAATCTAGACACTCTTGCAGAGGGCAGCAATGAGCAACGCCTCTCACTATCAGAAGAACCTGAGGATATGGAGCCCCCTTCTCAAGAAGGCATCTGTCCCAACGAAGTTGCAAAGGAGAATCCTAAACATGACACTGGTTGCTTTTCTCCTCTCAGAGAGGAAGAGGAATTTTTAAACTGGGAAGAGGACACCCCTCTGCGAGATATGCTCCATATCACTTCAAAGGATCAAGTTGCTCCCAAGGAGTTAGTAAATGAGCCAAATGACTTCCCTAAGGAATTGCTTCAGGACAATGAAACTTTGAGAGATCTTCTAGATCAGGTGGTGACTAAGGTGGCAACCACTGTGATGGAGGAAATTGCAGATGAGGTCCTCCAGGAAGATATAGAGCAGGATGAGAATAGGCTGCTCGACCTGCTCCACACAAGTATGAGAAGCCCTATGCCTAAAGGCACTCTCACCCCGATCAAGAAAAGCTCCAGACAGAAGTAGTTGAAGTATTGCAAAGATGTGTCAAGTGACCTAAATCTTCAGATTCCTAGAAGTCCAAGCAGGAGGAGAGTTGTCTACTCTCCTCAGGAGATATGAAGATTCTCTCGTGAAATGTTAGGGGCCTTAACGCCCCTAACAAAAGGAATCTCATCAAATTTCAAATTGATGAGGAAAGAGCTGATATAATCTTGTTACAAGAGACTAAGATGTCTTCAGAATCCTTTGGTCTATACTTTAAAAGTTGGAAGGACTGGAGCTTTGAGAAGGTAGAAGCAAGAGGTGCGTCAGGAGGTTTAGTTACAGGCTGGAGAAACCATATTCAAGCTTTGGAGGTTGTGGAGAAGAATGATAATTTCCTAATAGGCAAGTTCCCTGCATTCTTTAAGGGTTCTGATATGTGGATTGTGAATGTATATGTGCCAGTAGATGTTGGTCAGAAGAAATTAGTTTGGGATCATCTCTCTACTTGGCTAAGCAAATTGAAATGGAGTCCGCTCATCTTAGGAGGCGATTTTAACTCTATAATAGATGAGGCGGAAAAGACAGGGGGTATCAGACATCTGGCTAGATCTCAGAAGGACTTCAAGGATTTCATTAATTGTAACCTTCTACTAGACTGCATTCCTTGTAATGGTACCTTCACCTGGATGAACAGAAGAAAAGGTTTTCTACATATAGCGGAAAGGCTGGACAGATTCCTTCTCTCTCCACAATGCTTTAACCTCCAAGTCAGTTTTGAAGCAGAAATACAGCCTTTGACAGGGTCAGACCATTACCCAGTCAGGCTTTCTATAGGAGGCTCTACGATCCCTCGCAAGAAGATGTTTAGGTTCCAGTCTATGTGGTTCAGAGATTTGACCTTTATGGACCACATTCAATCCTGGTGGAAAACTATCCCCTTTGTGGAAGGCTCTCGCATGTTTCAGCTTGCAAATAAACTCAAGTTTTTAAGGCACAGGATCATGGAATGGAACAAGTGTCAATTTTGAAATATCTTTGCAGAGAAAGCCAGAATTCAGCAAGAGTTGAAAGAGCTTGCGGACTTCATAATTATTCGAGGCATGGATCTTCCCTCTTTTAAGAAGGAGAAATTTTTGAGAGCCCAGCTGGAAGAGATCTTGAAAAGGGAAGAAATCTTTTGGAGACAGCGATCTAAGGAGTTATGGCTGAAAGAGGGTGATAAAAACACCTCCTTTTTTCATTTGTCTGCCAAGGTGAGAGCTGGCGCCAATTCTATTAAATCTATTCACCTAGGAAATGGACAGATCTGCACCAAACAACCTATGATTCTCAATGCAGCCCAGAACTTTTTTCAGATCTTCTCACTAGTCCGCTCTATCAATGGGACAAAGGCCTGCAGGTTTGTAATCTCATTCCTAAGTTAATTCAGGAAAACCATAATAGGAAAATTTTGAAACCTTTCACTTTAGAAGAAATTAAGGCTGCAGTCTTCTCCTTGGAGGGAGAGAGAGCGCTAGGTCTAGATGGATGGACAGGCCTTTTCTTTCAAAAGTGTTGGGATACGATTGGAAGAGATGTCTTTCTGGCTGTAGAAGAATCTAGAAAAGCTAAGATTGTGCTCAAGGAATTCAAATCAACTTGTATAATGCTTATTCCTAAAACATGCTTTCCTCAATCCTTTGAAGACTTCAGACCTATCTCCCTTTGCAACTTCATTTCCAAGATAATCTCTAAGGCTCTAGCGATCCGTTTATCCCCTCTGATGAAGGAGTTGATTTCTAGTGAACAAGGGGGTTTTGTCCCCGGTAAAGAGACCATGGAGGGAGCCATCCTAACTCATGAAATCTTATACTCAGTGAACAAGGATAAGCAGCAAGTAATGGTTGTGAAGCTGGATATGTCAAAAGCATATGACAGAGTGAATTGGGTCTTCCTTTTTGATATCCTCTCGCATATGGGTTTTTCCAAAGCAGTGATCAGATGGATTAATTCCTGCCTCTCAGGGTCCCGAACCACAGTTTTAATTAATGGCCAGGAGTCAGGTTTCTTTGAACCCTCTCGAGGATTAAAACAAGGAGATCCTCTTTCTCCTTATCTTTTTATCCTCATGACAGAAGCCCTTACATGGTCCATTAAGGAAGCAAAGAGAAGGTCAGACTGGCAGGGTATCAAGATAAACGGTATTCCTGAGGCCTTCACACATGCCTTGTTTGCAGATGATACCATTCTTTTTGGTCAAGCTTCACTCCGGGAAGCTCGATCAATGATGAACACAATTAATTCTTATTGTTGTGCCTCAAGACAATTAGTAAATTTTAATAAATCTATGGTCTTCCTCCAGAATGTTCCTTTGCTACTCCAAAAATTGATTAAAGTTACCCTTAATCTTGAATCCCAGGTGCTTCCAGGAAGCTATCTTGGCCTTCCCCTGTTCATGGGTAGATATAAAAATACCTTATGGGGTAAGGTGTTAAAGAGTTTGAATTCCAAACTCGCAAAATGGAAAGGGCGTTACCTGTCCCTAGCAGGGCAGATAGTATTGATAAAAGCAGTTCTGTCTGCGGTGCCAGTCTATATGATGTCAGTTTTTTACATTCCAAAAGGTGTCATTTCCAAAATTGACGGTATCTGTAGGAAATTCCTCTGGCAGGGCTCTCTAGAAGAGAATAAAATTCATCTTTTGGCCTGGGACAAGGTTTGTAAACCTAAGGTGGCTGGAGGGTCTGGTATCTTGGATATTCAAGTTCAAAACCAAGCACTTGGGGCCAAGCTGGCGTGGAGTATGTATTCTAAACCTAATGCCATGTGGGTGCAGCTAATGAAAGTCAAATATCTTGACATGATGGATAATGAGAGGATTTTCACAGTGCAAAACCCTCCTAAGGGGTCCACTATTTGGAACTTTTTAGTAAGAAGTAGAGATCTCCTTCAGCCTAACCTCACGTGGATCATACATAATGGCGAAAAGGCTAATTTCTGGTTTGATTCTTGGGGTGGGGGACCGCCGTTGTCTGATTTATATGACCTTTCTGAGGCACGTTTCTTTCTTCAATCTACTTGGGGCTGCAAAGTCAAAGACTACTGGCAGGTGGTGAGTGAGGGGTCCTTAGTTATAGTTGCCTGGAAAGGATTTCAGGATTGCAACTTCCCTAGCTCTCAAAAAGTAATTCTTAGTCGTCTTCTTGAAAAAAGGTTAGTGCTAGTTTCCAGCTTGGAGGATGAAGTGGTTTGGACTGCGGCTAGCTCAGGTCGTTATTCAGTCAAAGACGGCTATAAAATTGGTGTACAGAAAGCTGCTATAGACTGGCCCTCGAAGTTGTGCTGGGGGAAGTCAATTCTTCCTAAAGTAGGAGCGTTCACCTGGTGTGCACTCCATAACAAAATCCTTACAGGTGATCGAATCAAAAGATTAGGATTGGGAACAAATTTCCCCTATGTGCTTTGTGGTTGTGAGGAGGAATCTATAGATCACATCTTGATTCAGTGCCCTTTTAGTAGAACATGTTGGACCTAGTTCTTTAACAAGATAAAATGGTGCAGCCCGTTTTCCAAATCTTTACTTCTTATGTTCAAAAATTGGCCCCTTTGGCTTAGTAATTCTACATTAGCTTGTTTTTGGGAGCTAGGTCCTTCTATGATCATCTGGCACATCTGGTGGGAAAGGAACTTGCATATCTTTAGGAAGGAAACAAGGTCGCCATCTCAAGTCTCTGAAAAACTCAAAATTGCTCTAGCGGATCAGGTTGTGGCACACCTTAGATCCATTAACTCTGCAAAGTTGGTTTGGTCTAAATGGGATGAGGAAATCATCTCGCTTTGGCCGTCTATCAGGTTCTCTGGGCTCGGCCACAATACATGATCTTCTCAGATCTCCACAATTAGAAATAGAGTTAAATGGACTCAACCTTCCTCTCCTTACAGTAAGCTTAACTTTGATGGGGCTTGTCGAGGGAACCCTGGTCCTTCTGGAACGGGTTGTGTCATCAGAGATTCTAATGGTAATCTACTAGCAGCTAAGGCAACCAAACTACCCTCAGGTACTAATAATGAGGCAGAAGCGTGGGCTCTGGTTCATGGTCTCACACTGGCTCTTGAAAATGGTGTAAGGAATATGTGGATTGAGGGAGATTCCCTAATCGTAATTAATGCCATCAAAGGCAGAGGGTTAGATAATTGGAAGCTAAATTACATCCTCAACATTGCAAAACCTCTTTAGAGTAGACTTGACAATTTTTTCATCTCTCACACCTTTCAGGAAGGTAACAGGGTGGCGGATTTTTTAGCCAACGTAGCAATTGACAGTGAGTATGCCCACGTATCTTTCCCTTCTGGCGAACACCACCTGTCTTCTTGCCTGACCTCCCTCCTGTCTGCCGATATGGAAGATGAGTAAGCCTCATACCTTTCTTGGGCTTAATGTGTCTCTGTTCTCATGTACGGTTGGGATGACTGTGATGGTTTGCATTGTGCTGGGGAGATGTTTCATTTATTCCTACATTTACTTCTATGGATGGTCATCTGACATTCTACAGGAGCTTTCCTTTCATTTTTAAAAAAGGGGATGCTGCTTGGGACAGTTTGGGTGGTGTCAAATGTCCCGTCTACAAAGGGAAAGATTGCGAATCCCCTCACACCTTATGTTCATTTATAGTATTAGCCGTGCCAAATCTGCCCGGATCCAGTGCTTTTTTTGATGGCGCAACAGCTTAATAGCTTAGTTTACTCCTATTCTAAAAGGACATGCTGCCCTTGCTACTTGGTGTCTCCTTTTGGCTGTGTATTCCTTTCGGGCTCTGTGCCATTGAGATTCGTGTCCTTTTTATCCTCTGCCAGCCCTCAGTTCCTTTCACTAAGCCTCTCTTTCTTTATTTTCTCTGGTTCCTCTCTAGTTTTTGGTTTCCGGTGTTGTTGATGGCGGATACGCGTTTAAATTAGCGGTTGTTCTTTCCTTCTCTTGAATGGGAACCGGAGATATGGGGGCGTGTGAAGGCTATAGATCTCATGACCCTAATAGATTCTGATTGCACTCTTTCTCAGTTTGTAGTCTGAAATATTGTGGGACATGCGTGGATCAGAGGTTTCAAGGGGCGCGTTTTAAATTTCTCTGATATTGTATCACAGCTCCTCTCAAATATTATGGATCTTGTCATGGACGGTGATTATGTTCACTCCCTTGTGGCAGGCTTGTTCTTCAAGAACATCTACACTGTGGAAAGATGGGAGGCGGCAGTGTCTCACTATAAAATGGAACAAGGTGATGCCCTTATTGGTGGGCTTTTCAACCTCACGTCTCTTTGTAACTCCCCCCTCAGCAGGCAATTTACAGGGCTTTGCAGTCCAACTTAAGATCTCTGTGCAGCGCAGAGATAGATGATGCGCTGCGGGCTTATAGCTTCTCTTTCTCCAAAAAATGGTCTGAGCGCATTAAGGATGTCTTCACTGCTGTTCGCTTTCTTCAAATTCACGCCTCTGATCTCGCTCCAGGGATGCCCTTGTATGCTTTGTCAGAGGTGGTGGAGAGCGATCAGAGTGCGGTCTCAGTGGACCTAGATGAACAGAATCTGCCAGTCATTCCGTCAATGGCGTAATGCTGTCTACTGTGGCATGGGGTCTCCTCTATTTTGCTCGGGTGGTTTGGTGGTTTGTTTCGGGGGCATTCTTGTGTATGGCTCGGCTTCCTCTTTGGTTGATGGGGGTGGGTTGGTTTTCCTTAGTGTTGGCGGGGTGGCTAGGTTGGTGTTTCCTATTCTGTTTTGCTCGGCAGCGCGGTTTCAGTTTTGGTGGAGCTCGGTTGACGGGCCTTGTTTTGTTGGCTGGGGTGGTTCTTCGATGGTGACTTTCTGTTAGGGTTAGACGTGCTTGACGGTAGTCTCTACTACTATTTTTGTGATTCCCTTCCCTTTCCATGTTTTATCTGGCCTTGACAGGGCCTGCTTGTAATTTTTAGTTTATATGTTAGTCTTATGTCTGCTACACTTCATGTAATTTTTTATCTTTTAATTCCATGGTGCTCCGCCACCTTTTTCTGTTAAAAAAAAAAACTATAAGTCAATGCCCTTCAGAATGTAAAGAAAATCATTTAAAATCTACAAACTAAAGTCAACATCATTTAGAATGCAAAGGAAAACATAAGTATTCATCTAGCATGATACGCTGCCATAATGATGTCGATATTAACATTCAAGAATTTCTAAATCTAAGCTGATGCCTTCTATGATAGATATAACATTTATAAACTTCTAATCTAAACCGATGTCTTATAGATGCAAGAATCTTTCAATAGTTTCCAAAGCGGACTACATACCACTACAAAGGTATACATAGTCATTATTAACAGATGCCTCTATAATGCGATGAAATGGGATAAGAGTTTCTAAGTATAAGTTGACATCTATAATTCAAAGTAAAATATATGTATACAGCTAGTTTATAGACTACCGAAGATACAAATGTTATAAATGATCAATTGATGCCATTCGAACTAGATCTTAAAGCAATTTAATTCACATCAACCCTTGAAATCAACTTGATACAACAAGATATATAGTTCAGAATAAAAGGCTTTACACCCAGAAGAATGAACAATGACCAAACCATCGAATTCAACTTCCTCGCAACAGCATGTAATGATTGAACAGGGGTATCATTGAATTTGATTTGAGGGAAAATAAATAGAGGAGAATAGACAGGGTATGGTTTACCCCAGCCCATAATACTGTGAGACAAGACTAAATCATAGAGGAGTGACAATCAAATACTTTTTTTAGCAATTTATAGTGGGGATACAATTCAATCCAATTTAAATGTGAACTCAAACATTCATGGATTAAAAACCAATTTCTTAGACATGTAACAGATCACAGCTTATTCATAATTAGCACAAATTTCACCGTATTCTTCATTCCTCAAGCAAAATACAATGTAGTAAATGGTTATGAGAAAACATATCTAGAAAAGGACACCTGTGATAAAATTTGCATAGAGATTATTACATCTTGGCAGCCCCAATCCGCACTCCCTTCAGACCTGCACAATCCAAATCATTCTCCCCCAAGAAAGAATGTACCTTCAAAGATTTCTTGATTTTTTAAAAAACTCTAGCACATGAATCTTTGTCTTCCAGAAGAGAGTAACTCTTAAGAAAATGACTCTCCATCTCCCCATCTAGAAACCTACTTTCTTGAAACTAAAAAATGGGTTAACATTAAAATATAATTTTCATAAATAAATAAATACCTTCCTAATATTTCTTATTAAATCTATTAATTACATAAGAAATTGTTGGAAAATGATTAGGCCTTACATTCTTCACCCCTAAATATGGACTTCTTCCTCAAAGTCATCAAGAGAATAAATATTTCCCACTTCATCACACAACACAACAATAGTTAGATTTCATCAAAAGTACTAAGTCGACTAGATATTCTTTTTGCCATCATGCAATAATACAAATCCTAAAACCTGCATCACCAATAAAAAATATAGAAAAATTCAAATTCACTCTTTAATACTAGTCTTCTTATCACAAGAACAGATTTAATCTATAAATTTGCATACACAAAATTATATCAACCCAAATTAGCTCGCTTGATCTTCAACTACAGAATTAGTAACAGTCTAGATTTTCTCACCACCCAACCATAGGATCGACCCAGAGAAATAAAGAAATAAACTTTCTTGCCCTTCATGAGTAGATTCAATAAACACATAAACAATCAATTCTTTAAATATTTAATGCACAAATTTATTTACATTTCTTTTTCCAAATAAAATATTTATAAAAACCAATCTCCCAAAACAAAACCCCCAAAACAAAATTCCCAAACAAACCCCCAACAACACTCCCATTAGCTTTCAGATCTCCCAAACAATACTCCCACAAAATATCATCTACCAGAAATTTCATACACCAATCTCCCATGATCAACATAATAGAGATTTCTTTTAATTTATAACATACTCCCATGATCAATAAAATTCTAGATAATTTCATATAAACAAATCTCATTCCACCATCATCCATTCTCCCTTAAAATCTAGCTTTAACATACACATTAAAATCAACAACACCATTCAATTAATCAAAGAACATTCACAATTTCATTTCTTTTTTCCAGATTTATTGTATTAAAAAATAACAGATTAACATTTATATCCATTTCTTTATAACCATAAATGAAAAAGAAAATAGATTTATGTATATATTCCATACCTTGGATGTGCATATAGAAATCATTCCATAAGTCTTTCTACCATACTCCCTTCAACAAGCATACAGCAACCCTATTTCCTTAAAGATACAATTACCTCCCAATTCTACAACTTTTATTTCTTATTTCCATCCTTCTTGCCCAACAACACATAGTAATTCAAATCTTTTTACAAAAAATTTCAGCTGTAAGCAGCCATTCATATCATAGAGTCCATACAAAATAGAAATAGATTTTTCTTACCTTAGTTATCCAAGTTAGACTCGGTCCATAAAATTTTTCTCAAGCAACTCATAACAATCATAAAATACCATCCTTTCCATTAAAATTTTGTAATTCATCATTACTTATCCTAGAAATATATATTTATATCATCTAGAAATCAAATTCATTGCAACATATTAAACATCATATATACTTTTAATGAGATCGAAATGATTAGTTCCAAATATAGCTATAATGACATAGATTAGACCTTACACTATTTCACAATATACATTCCCCAAGCCATCTCTCCCCTATATAACCTGCCAGGATAATCTACACAATTCACATTACTTCACTCAAGCCAGCCACAATAAAGCCTCAAAATACATAAGTTTTCAATGCATAAAGATTTCAAATAAAAATCAATAAATAAAACTTCATATAAAAATAAATTAATTAACATAAAATTAATAGTTCAAATTGAACCAAAATCCTTAATAGATTAGTCCTTGAGGCAAAAGGACAATGAATAACTTCAAGAACTCTTGAAACTATTGGCTCACTAAAAAAATTTTAACATCCCTCTTAAGGGGAGGGGAATGCTGTGGTCTCAAACTACATGGAGCTCCAACATATACCACAAAAGAAATAAACCATGAAATTTATGCAGTTATGAACATTCAACAATTATGAATAATCAAAGTTTAGAAAACTCCCTTTTTTCATAATGTAGCTTCCTTTTCACAATTGTAGCTCCCAATAAACAAAATAATAGCTCACACTGAGCAACAATAACTCCCAATAGCTCATATAGAGCACATAAACTCCCAATAGCTCACACAGAGCACAACAACTTCCAATAGCTCACACAGATCACAACTCCCAATAGCTCACACATAGCACAATTTCCAATAGCTCACACAAAGCACAACTCCCAATAGCTCACACAGAGCACATCAACTCCCAATAGCTCACATAGAGCACAACAACTCTGAATAGCTCACACAGAGCACAATTTCCAATAGCTCACATAGAGCACAACAACTCCCAATAGTTCACACAGAGCACATCAACTCCCAACAACTCACACAAAGCACATCAACTCCCAATAGCTCACATAGAGCACAACAACTCTGAATAGCTCACATAGAGCACATCAACTCCCAATGAACCAATTCATCTTCCACCATACACCATGAAAATCACCCCCCTAAAATGACATAACACAACAATAGCTCACATAGAGCACATGTAGCTGCCACAACACACAACTCCAACAACACCACATAACTTCCTTTATATCATTGCAACTTATACAATTTCCTTCATAAACAATTATCTAAACAAGATGTGTTTCAGAAGCATTAGCAATTTTAGAATTACTTTCTACAACATATGATATCCTTATAAAATATACAGATAAAATATTTTCTTGCTCAATAACAATAAATAGGTATACAATCATTAAACAAACATTTTATTTCACAAACCTTCCAATAAAAAAAAAAGAGAAAGAGATCCTCTCAAGAGGTTTAAGATTTATGTAACTCCCTTGCATATACTCCAATATCATATCAGTAAACTCCCTTGAAAGCAAAACTCCAGTAATTCATAATTCCCAAATTTCATAATATCAATCCTCCATTACACCCATTCGTCTATATGACCATCATCATCATTCACAATATTATCACTAAAATATATTTTAGTAACCAAAGAGATAATCACAATTTATTTCCTCAATCAAATTACTACCCGCCCATTTATACAACAGATCTTTCATTAAAGGTCATATTATAACAAAAATAATATTAGTTATCATACCTTGATTGATCATGCCTAGATTAGCTCATTAACCTTTCAGTCTTCCTCTCTTCCAACTTTATAAACAATTTAGTAAACTTACAACAACCTCAACTCTAGAAAGATTTAGTTAGAGAAAAATGACAACTCTTTCTTTTACCAGAAATAACTCTCTTTTCCCTTTTTATTAAAACTCTTTGCATTTCTTCTCATAAATTAATTAAGCCACTCCTCCTACAATACATCTTAATAAAACATTAGTTCTTTTGTAATATCTTATAGCTAAAGCCATCTTATTAATTTCATTAGTCAACAATCGAAATTCAAACATAAATCATCCATGTTTCACACCAGGAAAATAAGTTTAATATTACCTATAATTTTACCCCAAAGCTCCCAAGTGTTGCAACTTAGTGCTCTGATACCTATGTAATGCCCACTCAAGAAAAATAACAATTATTAACAATTATACACTAAATTATTAAGAAATAAAGAGATTTCAATAATTAGTAATAGGAGGAGATTCACTCATATTAAATAATTAACATCCAAATTGATTTTAAATAAATTTCAAGATACAATTACTTCATATACAAATATTCATGTTTAGATTATATATATCTAAAGATCATCCTTTCACAAGGTGGAGATTATGTTTCCAGTTATGATATCCTACACAGTTGATAGATCTAAATCTGCACACTAAATGTATTCATTAGTTTTGCATAATCTAAACAGATATCAATTCCATAAAATGCCAAACCCAAGGCCCTAAGGGCTGACATAATGTCGCGGGGGCTCATCCATGATGGCCTTGCCTACATACGTGTAGCACATAGACTTCATAGTTTAGATTGACTAGACTCGCAACCATACAGTCGACTTAGATATAATATCCATAAGCGATCTAGTTCTTCATTTGTAACATCCCGCTACGTAACCCCGAAGGGTAAGAGCCAAAAGAGCAAGTTAATTTTTTTTTTTTACATAAGTAAACAACATACACAAATTTAGCTGTCAATTCGATAGATTGATACCATTCATTTTAAGCACCAAAAGAAATGTTCCTAATCTCATCTGATAAAAACATGAATCCATAAGCATAAAATACAGGTGGATCCGATACCCACACCAGAATCCATAAAGCAATAAAGGAACATCACATTTCTTCTCATTAAATACAATGATTACAACTTCTCTTCTAAGAGAGTTCAATGACATAACTGCATATACAATTACAATGATATATTCCAAAATATGATACAAGTACATAACATAGTCCTAAGTTTGATACAGAGACTAAATAGGTACAATAACTGAATGAAGTGATGGAGAAAGAGATCATCTCAAACTGGCACTCCAAAACCTGTTCACCGGTCCCCAATAGTGGTGGTAATGCCTCCCAACCATGTGGACTCCTAAGAGACCACCCCACCATGCTCGGAGATAGTCACGAGGCCCAAACGGATGAATAACAGTATAGGGATACAAGATGGCCAACACTCACATCAGACACGGAGAATAGTGCATACAGCCAAAGTCATAATATAGGTGTAGTCATCTAAGTCATAAGTCAGGTACTACTCACAACCCCTAAGGTGCTAGATACTAGAGTGTAATCATATGGAGTGTCATCATATGTGCTTTAAGGGATGGCACACATAGGACCAAGTACCTCTCATACAGATGAGGAGACTCAATCGTGCCCGAATCCATGTCCCCCAGATGGATAGGCCTTCTCGTTGCATCCTTAGCCTTTACAAGTGCTCAAGGCTATACACGAGGTTTAATTATCTTATTAGTGTTTTCACCCAAATGTTTCAGTTTTAGTTATCACTTATTAATGTAATTCTACTACTAGTTCCCCTGGCAGCCACTTGCGGGCCCCGGGCCCATAGAGAGCCACTCCAAATGACCACTCTAATGCCTAGACCTTGTTCATCTCATTTGACTAAACGAGGAATCCGAAAGGAATAAAACACTGGTGTAGAAATTAGAAATAGAGGAATGTGGTCAACCAGACAAAAGCTTCCATAGGCAGTGTAGTGTTATTGAAAACAACCCTATGCCAGTTAGATCAGTTGTATAATAACTCCAGTGACCCCAATGTGGTCATGATTGGCAAAGGTATGAATGGATAAAAATAAGATTAAGCACGACAAATGGTATTCCAAGCCTTCTCACAAACTAATATTACATACAAACTGCCATATTTAACATAACAAAATAAAATATTACAAAGACTTACAAAATGGAAACCTTAATTTTCCTTCCTACAGTAGTTCCCTCATATCCTTGTGTTGCGTGACAGGTTCTCTTAAACATAATTTATGTGACTAAATCTCAATGCACAAACATAGTTTGTTGCCTCTAAGGTATTTGGTGCCATGACATTCTTTAACTCAAGGTCAATGGTTTCCACAAGGCTAGAGATTTAGCAGAGAATGACTGTAATGACCAAACAAGAGGCTGCCTATTTCTTTTAAGAAGAGTTGAAATGAAAATTAAATCAGAGAAGTCTTCAATCTATATCATACACCCTAGTTTTCATTTCTATAAGGTTACACCCCCTTATGTTCTCTATAAATTGAACCCCTCTGTTTTTATTTAGAAATATAAACTAGAAAGCACGTGGTCTAACATGGAAAACCCCCTTTTTTTTTAATTATAAATCAGAAACCCTATGATCTTTGAAAAACCCATATATCTAAAGAAATATAAACCCCTCTGTTTTACAAGAAATTATAAATCAGACAATGCATGATCTTTCTCTGAAAACCCATTTCCTAAAGAATACGAAATGGTTCTGCAAATACTAAAATGAATTCAAGAATAGGGGAAATGTAATTATCTTGCATCGAAATAAATTTTGGCATGCTAATTAAAATGACAGTAATGAGGTTTCAGTTTCTCTATGCTTAAAGAAACAGTAGCAAACATGATTTAGTTTTTTTTTTGGTGCTGAAAGAACAAAGACAGAGGTAAATACCTCTTTTACTTCGCACTCCCCTTCACTTCACCTCAAAACTTGCAATGATATGCTCACCTGAGAGATTTGCTTTATTTTTCCTGTGTTGCCTTGCTATGTTTCCTCTCTTCTTTCCTTCTTTCTGCATTTTTCTCCCATGTTCTGTCTATGTGGTCTCCTTTCTTTTTGTTTTAAAACGCCCCTTTTTACTCGTCTAAAATTCCAGCTATGGGAACTTCTACCGTATTAGATTCTATTTCCTGCCCACATTACCACTAGAGTCTTCAACGACTTAAAGACTTTGAGACTCCAGTCTTCACAGGGTTTGACCATCCTTAAAAAAAATAGTCTTTTTTTTCTTTTTCTTGTCTCTCGTTCTCTCTCTCTAAGGCGTAGTATTCTCCCCTCTTCTTTGAATGATGCGTGTCTTTCTTTTAAAACTGTCTCCCTTCATAATTCCTATGTCCTCTTCCCAACTGCCCAGGAGATATTTCCTTCGAGCATTAACTCTATTTTCTATCTTCCCCAACATGCGTTGACTCACCTCCAGCAGATCAGATATTTCCTCAGATCCTTATCCTCCCTCCGTCGGTCACCCACTTGACAGATATTTGTTCCTCTTGCATTAACTAACTCTATAGTCGTTCCCTGCAAGGCCTTTAATTTTCCACCAAATTAGATATTTTCTTTCCATCTTGTATGCCACGACCCCCTCACAAAACATAGATTTGGTCAATGCACAGTCGTTACATCCTACCCCCCTAGGACTAGGCTTACTCCTGGAAGCCTGCAAATGCAAAAATGTATCCAAAGCACACACTAGACCAAGAAACTCAATACAATCCATGGAAACCAAGGAGAAAAGTCCCAACAAATGGACTAGCAAACTACACATGACCATAAGGTAATCTGAATGGTAAGACCACAACATGGAAACACTACACTAACTGGGTGCAGTGGCTAGAGTAGGGTATAGGAAATAGGGCCTGCGACTATCTCCAGTAACCACCATCGGGGATAATAAGAATACGCTCAGGCCTGTGAACCCAGGCGGAGTCGATACTCAGTACCTACAACACTCCAAGCACACGTCAAGGTACCTATGCATATATATATATATATATATATATATATATATATATATATATATATATATATATATATATATATATATATATATATATATATATATATATATATATATATATATATATATACATCATATAGCTGAAGCAACAACAATCATGTAAGCATGAAATCCATCATAAGTAATAATAATGCCCACATCATAATAGTATCGAGATTGCACATCATCGGTGCCAATACAAAATAATAACAAGATGGGTAATCCAAAATAAAGTATACAGTCATCCAAGTCCATCAAGATAAGAAAAACATAATATGAACATAGGGTCATTACATCCCCTAGAAGTCTACAAAAAGATAAGGATAAAGGTCTCTCATCCTCGTCGCATCTTCCCAAGATGCTGAGGACTCACCATCAGGATCCATTGGACCCTTACCTGCTCTATGTCCCGACCCTTGAGGGTCAACCTCCAATGTTGAAGGATGCGTACGGGTTCCAAAGAAAGCTGCCCATCCACCTCGACCTGCAAAGCAGTCCAATCAAGAACATGGGTCACATCAGGAATATATTGTCTAAGAACTGAAACATGGAACACATCGTGGATGCGTGATAGACTCGGTGGTAATGCAAGGCAATAGGCAACAGGACCAATCCTCTCAAGGATCTCAAAAGGTCCAACAAAATGAGGTGCCAGCTTCGAGCCTTTCCCATAATGCATGGGGCTCTTCTGTGGACAAACTCTCAAAAACACACGGTCACCTACCGAGAAGTGGCGATCCAACCTACGGGCATCGGCATACTTCCTCTGCTGATCCTGAGCTGTAGCCAAATGCTCTCTAATCCATACTACCTGCTGCTCCATATCCTGAAGCATCTCTGGACCCAAAATAACTCGATCCTCTAAGCGATCCTAGCTCAACGGAGTGCGACATGGCCTACCATACAAGGCCTGGAAGGGAGACATACCAAGAAAACTATGATACCCATTGTTATAAGCAAACTCAACTAGGTACAAATAGTCCTGCCAACGAGACTGTCAATCCATAATATACATTCAAAGCATATCCTCTAAGACCTGATTAACCCGCTCTATCTGTTCGTCAGTCTCGGGATGGTATGCAGAGCTAAAATTAAGCTAAGCTCCCAAAGCATGCTGAAGAGAAGTCCATAAAGTTGAAGTGAACACTGGATCACGATCAGAAATGATCCTACGAGGAATACCATGCAGACGCACAATATCCTCCACTCGAGCTACAGACGCTGCAGTGTAGGAAGATCTCATGGGTGAGAAGTGTGCCACCTTGGACAACTTGTCCACTGTGACCATAATAGCATCATGATGATGCGAAGACATAGGTAGCCCCACTATAAAATCCAGAGATATCATATCCCACTTTCATCCAGGGATGGAATGAGGCCGCAACAATCCTGCTGGGTGCTGATGCTCTGCCTTCACCTATTGACACTCAAGACATCGAGCCACAAAGTTGGCAATATCTCGTCACAAACCTGCCCAATGATACAATTGTCAAAGATCAGCATGCATCTTCATGACACTCGGATGAGCTGAATAGGGTGCATGATGGGATTCTGATAAAACCAAGGAATGAAGATCACCAGAATCTAGAACATAAATATGACCAAGATGTCGTAAAAGTCCATCAGGCTTAAGAGAGAACCCTGCAAACCTACCCTCAAGGACTCTCCCAGACTCAATCTCCACTCTCACCTCTTGATACCAAGTATAATTAGGAAGTGACTCCAAAATACGGCTCCGTAAATCCACTCCAAGAGATAAAACCAAAATCTCATGTCTCCTCCTGCTCAAGGCATTTGCAACAACATTCTCCTTACCCTGAATGTACAGAACCTCGAAGTCATACTCATAAAGGAGCTCCATCCAACGGCGCTACCGAGCATTCAAATTTGGCTGAGTGAAGATATACTGCAAACTGTGATGATCACTATGTAACTCAAACTGATGTCCCAAAAGGAAATCTCTCCAACACACAAGCGCATAGATGATAGCCGCTAACTCCATATCGTGGATGGGGTAGCTCAGCTCATGATCCTTGAGCTTACGAGAATCATATGCAATCACTCATCCCTCCTACATGAGAACTGCCCCCACACCCTCCAATGAAGCATCGGTGCACACTACAAAATCACCTGTAGGATCTGGCACTACTAGGATAGGTGCACTCGTTAGCCACTCCTTAAGAGCCTGAAATGTTGACTCACACTGATCTGACCACACAAACTTCTTCCCTTTCCGCTGAAGAGAAGTGATGGGATGGGCTACCCGAGAGAAATCTCTCACAAATCAGCGATAGTAACCTACCAATCCCATGAAACTGCAAACCTCAGTCACATTCATTGGTGCTGGCCAATCCACAATAGCTTGAATCTTAGAAGGATCCATCAAGATACCTTCTCCTGAGATGATGGGACCGAAATATCTCACCTCAGTCTGGAAGAACTCACACTTAGCCAAATTGCTAAACAACTGATTATCCCGCAAGCACTGCAACACTTGCCGCAAATGGCTTTCATGCTTCTCCATAGTCCTTAAATAAATCAAAATATCATCAAGGAACACGAGAACAAACTGATCAAGATAGGTGTGAAACACCCCATTCATCAAACTCATGAAAACTGATGAAGCATTGGTCAACCCAAAAGGGACAACCGTGAACTCATAATGCCCATAACGTGTACGAAATGCTGTCCGATGAATATCTGCCTCATGAATGCAAAGCTGATGGTATCCTGACTTTAGATCTATCTTGGAGAACACCTTAGCTCCCCTCATCTGATCGAACAAATCATCTATTCGAGGCAACGGGTATCGATTCTTCATTGTCACTTTATTCAACTGGCGATAATCAATGCACAAGCAAAGAGATCCGTCTTTCTTCTTCACGAAGATGACAGGTGCGCCCCAAGGGGATACACTAGGATGAATGAAACCCTTCTCCAGTAAATCCTCTAACTGCAACCGCAACTCACCCAACTCTTGAGTAGTCATGCAATATGGTGCCCGAGAAATGGGCTCTGCACCAGGAATGAGATCGATACAAAAGTCTATGTCGCGCTTAGGCAGCATACCTGGAATATAACTTGGAAAGACATATGCAAACTTCTGAAGAACAGGATGATCATCAAGAGATACCTCCTGAATCCCACCCTCAGCAAGATCACTAACTGAAATAGCAAACATTTGACAACCTTTCTGCATGGCATGCTTCAGTTGCATAGCTGAAATCACACAAAGAGAAATGGGTCTCTAAACCCCAACTAACTCAACATGCTCTCCAACATTTTCAACACACTGAATTGACTTACACCGACAATCTATACTAGCTACATGGGTCTCTAACCAATCCATGCCTAAAACAATCCTGTAGGACCCCAAAGGCAACACATGGAGATCCACTGTGGTAGTGAAGGTGCCCAAATCCAACACACAACCATGAATAAGGGAGTCTACAGCCACCTTGGATCTAGTAGCCAACTCAACCTGCCAACCAATGTCTTGCCTTGCCACCACGAGTCCAGAATGCTCCATGAGAATAGGAGAAATGAAAGAATCTGAAGCTCCTGAATCAAACAAGATAGATGTGGTAATCCCACATAACACACCTAAATACTCAACTACGGTGCCTTGATGCTCAGCCTGACGGTTATCAACCACCACAAAAACTCTATGTGATATGCCAGCCTCATCTACTATATGCTCTGAAGTAGCCTGTCTCTAACTACCTCCAACCACTGATCTCTGAGGACACTAAACAACTATATGACCATGTTGCCCACAAGCATAACAACCACCCCTACCAAAACCTTAGCCTAAAAATGGTGCACATGACTGCTGGGATCCATGACCCCTAGAACTCTACTGAGTACTCTGAAAACTCTATGATGGACCACTCTACTGCCTACTCCGAGAGTGATGACGCGAACGATCTCTAGAAAATGGAGTACCAGGATTTTGCCCATTCTGCTGAGACTGAGCAAGCCTATGCCTCTGTCGCTGACCATGTCTAGAAGGTGCAGTATGAGATCTAGACGGTCCAGCTACCTGAGACTGTGTACCCTGAGTAACTGATCCTGAAGGAGGGGTACTACCAATCTGAACACCTGCCTGACTACCAAAACCTCTAGTCAAATTCTCCTCTATCAACCTCACCTTCTCCACGGCAACCTCTAAGGTCTTCGGCTCAAAGACACGGACACCACCACTAATACGGGTATTCAAGCCTCTAATGAATTGTTGTACTAACATTGGCTCATCATCAGAAATGCTAGCATATTGCTTCAGCTCAAAGAAGCGGTGCTCATACTGATCTACTGTCATAGTCAACTGATAAAGTTCGTGGAACTCATCAGCACATCTCTGTCGATAGTATTCTGAAAGAAATCATGCACGGAACCTCTCTAAGAATAGTCCCCATGACACAGAAGCAATGTCTAGGTGAAGCTTCTGTTCCTTTACTCTCCACCATGTAGATGCAAATCCTCTGAGATGCATAATGGCACATTGAGCTCTAGTATTGCTACTATAAGGATGCATAGCAAAACATCGATCAAGATTGATCAACTAAGTCTCTGCCTCGGTGCCTGTACCAGAACCATCAAAAGTAGGGGGATGAGCCCTAAGAAGATCCGTCATGTGACCTACAGTAACACTGTCTCCATCCACCCTATCCCTCACAACAACTACTCACGAATGATCTGGACTACGAGAATGCTCACGCTTACCTCCAGCATCCTGACCATCCTGACGAGAAGGGTGTGACTCTGCCTCATGAGATACCTCCTGACGAGGTCCTAATTGGTCCAAAATCTGCTATAAATAGCTAAAACATGAGCACCCCTGAGCCCTTCGACTTGATTCTCAACACGCAGTTCCTCCTGACGCTCACCTTGATTGCCCTAATTGCCCTGATTACCCTGATTATCTTGATTACCCTGATTATCCTGATTATCCTGATTATCCTGATCGGCATCATGCCAGGTGCTACGTCGAAGAACAGTGGCTATGCCTCTAATTCTGCCTCTAGCTCTACCCCTACGAGGCATCTTAAAGGAACAAAAAACACCTCAAAATAGATCATCACAAAGATGACCTATAAACCATACTAAGGCATGAAAGCATAACAACATGACTATAGAACAATATAACAAGCTCATGCCACACATGTCAAACATAGCAAAACATAGAAGGCTTAAGTATGCCAGAGCTCCCAGTGTGTGAACATGGGCTCTGATACCAGATGTAACATCCCACTACATAACCCCGAAGGGTAAGAGCCAAAAGAGCAAGTTAAATTTTATTTTTACATAAGTAAACAACATACACAAATTTAGCTATCAATTCGATAGATTGATACCATTCATTTTAAACACCAAAAGAAATGTTCCTAATCTCATTTGATAAAAACATGAATCCATAAGCATAAAATACAGGTGGATCTGATACCCACACCAGAATCCATAAAGCAATAAAGGAACATCACATTTCTTCTCATTAAATACAATGATTATAACTTCTCTTCTAAGAGAGTTTAATGACATAACTACATATACAATTACAATGATATATTCCAAAATATGATACAAGTACATAACATAGTCCTGAGTTTGATACAGAGACTAAATAGGTACAATAACTGAATGAAGTGATGGAGAAAGAGATCATCTCAAACTGGCACTCCAAAACCTATTCACCGGTCCCCAATGGTGGTGGCAAGGCCTCCCAACCATGTGGACTCCTAAGAGACCACCTCACCGTGCTCAGAGATAGTCATGAGGCCCAAACGGATGAATAACAGTATGGCGATACAAGATGGCCAACACTCACATCAAACATAGAGCAGACACGGAGAACAGTGCATATAGCCAAACTCATAATATAGGTGTACTCATCTAAGTCATAAGTCAGGTACTACTCACGACCGCTAAGTTGCTAGATACTAGAGTGTAATCATATGGAGTGTCATCATATGTGCTTGAAGCGATGGCACACATGGGACCAAGTACCTCTCATACAGACGGGGAGACTCAATCGTGCCTAAATCTACATCCCGCAGATGGATGACTCAACGCCCCACAAATGAATAGGCCTTCTCGTTGCATCCTTATCCTTTACAAGCACTCAAGGCTATGCACGAGGTTTAATTATCTTATTAGTGTTTTTATCTAAATGTTTCAGTTTTAGTTATCAGTTATTAATGTAACTCTGCTACTAGTTCCCCTGGCAGCCACTTGCGAGCCCCGGGCCCATAGAGAGCCACTCCAGATGACCACTCTAATGCCTAGACCTTGTTCATCTCATTTGACTAAATGAGGAATCCAAAAAGAATAAAACACTGGTGTAGAAATTAGAAATAGAGGAATGTGGTCAACTAGACAAAAGCTTCCATAGGCAGTGTAGTGTTATTAAAAACAACCCTATGCCAGTTAGATCAGTTATATAATAACTCCAGTGACCCCAATGTGGTCATGATTGGCAAAGGTATGAATGGATAAAAATAAGATTAAGCACGACAAATGGCATTCCAAGCCTTCTCACAAACTAATATTACATACAAACTGCCATATTTAACATAACAAAATAAAATATTACAAAGACTTACAAAATGGAAACATTAATTTTCCTTCCTACAGTAGTTCCCTCATATCCTTGTGTTGCGTGATAGGTTCTCTTAAATAGAATTTATGTGACTAAATCTCAATGCACAAACACAGTTTGCTGCCTCTAAGGTATTTGGTGCCATGACATTCTTTAACTCAAGGTCAATGGTTTCCACAAGGCTAAAGATTTAGCAGAGAATGACTGTAATGACCAAACAAGAGGCTGCCTATTTCTTTTAAGAAGAGTTGAAATGAAAATTAAATCAGAGAAGTCTTCAATCTATATCATACGTCCTAGTTTTCATTTTTATAAGGTTACACCCCCTTATGTTCTCTATAAATTGAACCCCTCTATTTTTATTTAGAAATATAAACCAGAAAGCACGTGGTCTAACATGGAAACCCCCCTTTTTTTGAATTATAAATCAGAAACCCTATGATCTTTGAAAAACCCATATATCTAAAGAAATATAAACCCATCTGTTTTACAAGAAATTATAAATTAGACAATGCATGATCTTTCTTTGAAAACCCATTTCCTAAAGAATACGAAATGGTTCTGCAAATACTAAAATGAATTCAAGAATAGGGGAAATGTAATTATCTTGCATCAAAATAAATTTTGGCATGCTATTTAAAATGACAGTAATGAGGTTTCAATTTCTCTATGCTTAAAGAAACAGTAGCAAACATGATTTAGTTTTTTTTTTGGTGCTGAAAGAACAAAGATAGAGGTATATACCTCTTTTACTTCACACTCCCCTTCACTTCACCTCAAAACTTGCAATGATATGCTCGCGTAAGAGATTTGCTTTATTTTTCCTGTGTTGCCTTGCTATGTTTCCTCTCTGCTTTCCTTCTTTCTGCGTTTTTCTCCCCCATTCTATTTGTGTGGTGTCCTTTCTTTTTGTTTTAAAACACCCCTTTTTACTCGCCTAAAATCCCAGCTATGGGAACTTCTGTCGGATTAGATACTATTTCCTACCCGCATTACCACTAGAGTCTTCAATGACTTAAAGACTTTGAGACTCCAGTCTTCGCAGGGTTTCACCATCCTTCAAACAAAAATAGTCTTTTTTTTCTTTTTCCTATCTCTCGTTCTCTCTCTCTAAGGCGTAGTATTCTCCCCTCTTCTCTGAATGATGCGTGTCTTTCTTTTAAAACCATCTCCCTTCATAATTCCTACGTCCTCTTCCCAATTGCCCAGGAGATATTTCCTTCGAGCATTAACTCTATTTTCTATCTTCCCCAAAATGCGTTGACTCACCTCCGGCAGATTAGATATTTCCTCGAATCCTTATCCTCCCTCCGTCGGTCACCCACTTGACAGATATTTGTTCCTCTTGCATTAACTAACTCTACAGTCGCTCCCTGCAAGGCCTTTAATTTTCCACCAAATTAGATATTTTCTTTCCATCTCGTATGCCACGACCCCCTCACAAAACATAGCTCTGGTCAATGCACAGTCATTACATCATTTAATATTTTCTAGAGAGAACAAGCAACCATAAATCTATAAATTATCCCTTACAAGATATAATAGGAAAATTAAACATCTTAATCATTCTCTAGTACCAAAATCATAAAATATTGAAACAATTACCTCGATAGAAATAAATGATTAAAGTCTATTGATGTTATGAAAATTGTCATCTTATAAACAAGTCCAGAATGGTAAATATAGCATTTTTCTCAAATATTACAAGATTTACCAGTTTACAATATTGCATGCAAGGTCGAAAATCAATTAATGACAAGGTAAGGTATCTATGATGAAATCAAAGGTCATTCTAAAATAAATCGTTATTCTCAAATAGACATCATTTAATTCATAATTTTAGTTCACAATTTCTCTTCATACTGTGAAGAAATATAATTCTAAAATTTAACTATCTCCTATCATTTACCTAGCATCTCTTAAGATTGTTATTGAATATCAAAGGAGAAGACCTAGGTCTCACAAGTAATTTCACATGTTTAAAAAAAACTATCTTATTCAATACTTTGCTTGACCTAAGTTGTAAACAAAACACATTCATCATAATGGGGTGAGTTAATTGCTAAGTTTATAAACAAAGACACAAGCCATACTATTCCTATTTACCTTGTATATGCAAAAATTAAATAGAAAAACCAATCATTCATTATTGTTTTAACCACTTCATTAAATCTACCTACTACATTTATACACATAATGATTTTACTACAACTTCCTTTAACCACATGCATATAAAAGTAAAGAAAAAATTATAATTCTTTAAAGAAAATTTCTATATATTTCTTGTATAACAATATATTTAATAAGGATTTCATAAACGACTCAATAAGACCATCAATATTAGGCAAAGTAAATGGAAAGAGGTATTATATACATATCAAAGAGATGATTAGGAAAGGATTAACATGAGATATAATCTATCCATGAGATATCCATATGGATTCACCAAAGTAGATTGAAACCATGCTCATGTAAACAACGACAAATAAAATCGGACATCAAATTATACACTGCAACAATGATCAAAGAATAATCATGATAGTCCATAATTCATTATTATTAGTTGAAAATCTGTGTTCATATGACAAAGGCGATATTACGAAGAGATGAAATATACAAAAACAAATGAGTCTCTAAGGTAGAGAAGGAAAAGTAAGAAATAGAAGAAAAGTGTTCAACCTAGTAATAATTCCTGATCTTTGGGGAACAAATGGTATAGAATATAGGGGAAAGGACCAAGATAATACAGTTAATTTACCAAGCTACTACGAGATATTTGAAAATCATTGTGAGCATTAGAGGGTCCAACGTTAAGGGTGCACAATGATTGAGTCCCTAATATATATTCGTAATAAGCATAGTGATCTTCAGGAGGTCATAACCTTTATATTAGATGATTTTAATTCAAAGGTAGAGACTCCAGTAGATGCCAAAAATCATATGCACTTGTCAAATTAGGAATTAGAAATGAAACGAGTATATAAAATTGTATGTGCCCAAAATCAAATATGACAGAGCGATACTAAAATTTTGTGTTTTGATGCAAGCTTTTAGTAAAACAAGAATGAATAACATGCAACATTACAGATGAAGAGATACAAGACAACATTTATTTAAGAATAAATTAATGCCTTAATGAATGCAAGTAAGCTTAGATAAGTTTCTAAATGTGTGACACCTTTATTGATGGAAATAATGCAGATGAAATTAAATTATGATATTCTAAGTACGAGTCTACTTTTCTTATAATAATAATAGAATAAGAAATCATTTAAGATATGTAACTATAAGTCGATGCCCTTCAGAATGTAAGGAAAATCATTTAAATTCTACAAACTAAAGTCAACGTCATTCAGAATGCAAAGGAAAACATAAGTATTCATCTAGCATGATACGCTGCCATAATGATGTAGATATTAACATTCAAGAATTTCTAAATCTAAGCCGATGCCTTCTATGATAGATATAACATTTATAAACTTCTAATCTAAACCGATGTCTTATAGATGCAAGAATCATTCAACAGTTTCCAAAGGGGACTAGATACCACTACAAAGGTATAAAAAGTCATTATTAACAGATGCCTCTATAATGTGATGAAATGGAATAAGAGTTTCTAAGTATAAGTTGACATCTATAATGCAAACTAAAATATATGTATATGGCTAGCTTATACATTACCGTAGATACAAATGTTATAAATGATCAATTGATGCCATTCGAACTAGATCTTAAAGCAATTTAATTCACATGAACCCTTGAAATCAACTTGATACATGAAGATATACAGTTTAGAATAAAATGCTTTACTCCCAGAAGAATGAACATTGACTAAACTACCGAATTCAACTTCCTCACAATAGTATGCAATGATTGAACAGGGGTATCATTGTATTTGATTTGAGGAAAAATAAATAGCGTAGAATAGATAGGGTACGGTTTTCCCCAGCCCATAATATTGTGAGACAAGACTAAATCATGGAGGAGTAACAATCAAATACTTTTCTTTTAGAAATTTATAGAGGGGGTACAATTCAATCCAATGTAAATGTGAACTAAAACATGCATGGATTAAAAACCAATTTCTTAGACATGCAACATAGATCACACGTTATTCATAATTAGCACAAATTTCACCGTATTCTTCATTCCTCATGCAAAATACAATGTAGTAAATGGTTATGAGAAAACATATCTAGAAAAGCACACGTTTGATAAAATTTGCATAGAGATTATTACATCTTGGCAGCCCCAATCCGCACTTCCTTCATACTTGCACAATCCAAATCATTCTCCCCAAAGAAAGAATGCACCTTTATATATTTCTTGATTTTTTTAAAAACTCTAGCACATGAATCTTCGTCTTCCAAAAGAGAGGAACTCTCAAGAAAATGACTTTCCATCTCCCCATCTAGAAACCTACTTTCTTGAAACTAAAAAATGGGTTAACATTAAAATATAATTTTCATAAATAAATAAATAAATACCTTCCTGGTATTTCTTATTAAATCTTAATTAATTACATAAGAAATTGTTGGAAAATGATTAGGCCTTACACACTTGCATCACAATCTACTTGAAATACTTTGTTGAAATCCGGTAATGCTAATATTGGTTGTTCTGTCACTTTTTGCTTCAACAATTCAAAACTTTTACCTACTCCTGATGTCCAGTTAAAATCATTTCTGTCACCTCTCATTGTCTCTATCATAGGTGTGCATACTGAACTAAAATTTCTAATGAACTTCTAGTAGAAACTATCTAATCCATGAAATGATCTAACTTCTCCAATGTTCTCAGGTGTTGGCCACTCAACAATTGCTCTAACTTTCTCACCTGGGGTCCTTCTTCAATCCTTCCGTATAAATCACAAATCCCAAATATACCAATTGTTCCTTCATAAAACTACACTTCTTGATGTTTATCAACAATTTCTCTTCTCTCAATCTCCACAATACTTGTCTCAAGTGCCATGTGCAAATGTTTTTCTTTTGTCTTACTAAAAATCAAAATATCAGCCAAGTATACAATAACAAACTTACCCAAGAATTTCTTCAAAAGTTCATTCATCAAACTCATGAAAGTACTCAGTGCATTAGTCAATCCAAAAGGCATCACTAACCACTCATACAATCCCTCATTTGTCTTAAAAGTAGTCTTCCATTCATCTCCTTCTCTGATTCTGATATGATGGTATCCACTCTTCAAGTCTATATTCATAAAATATTTTGCTCCACTCAAATAGTCCATAATGTCATCCATCCTGGGCAATGGAAATATATACTTAACTATGATCTTATTAATTGCTCTAGAGTTTGTACACATCCTCCATTCTCCTTCCTTCTTTGGTGCTAACACTGTAGGTACTGCACAAGGGCTCAAATTTTTTCTGATCAAACCTTTCCTCAACAATTCTTGTATTTGTCTATTTAGTTCTACATTCTCTGCTGGTGTCATCTAGTGTGCTGCTTTGTTAGGAAAACTAGATCCAAGTATAAGATCCATATGATGACTGATACTCCTAATTGGTGGCAATCCTTTAGGTACATTATCTAATATGATGTCTTTATACTTTGTCAACAATTTAGTTATCTCCTCTCGCTATGATTCTTTAGTCTTTGTACTTAGGGTTCCAGGCTTCTTAGGAATTAGAGCATAACACATATTCTCATGTCTTAAACCATCCAAAAATTTCCTTCCATTAACCAAACATATTCTAGCATTCCCACATACTTCACTCTTAGGTTCATTTTCCAAAGGTACCAAGGTAATTTTATTTCCATTAGATACTATAGTGCAGGTATTATTTCTCCCATCATGTATAGTTTTTCTATCATACTGCCATGGTCTACCCAACAATATATGACATACATCCATCGGCATAGTATCACACAATACTTCATCATGATAAGATCCAATATGAAATTTCACCAAACATTGTTCACTCACTAGTACCTTTTGCTAATCCTGAATCCATGCTATCTGATAGGACTTAGGGTGTTTCAATCTCTCCAACTTTAGCTTAGTCATCATCTCCTCTGAAACCAAATTATCAGTACTACCACTATCAATGATTACCCTACAACATTTACCTCCTAATTTGCATCTAGTCTGGAACAAACTTTTCCTCTGCAGTGGTTCCTCATTTGTCTTTTCTTGAAATAGTGCTCTCCTCATGACTAATGATTCTCCTTTCTCTGGTTTTCCAACTAAATTTGGTGATCCAACAGGTTCTTCTTCTACATAAGCTACTCTTGCACTATTCTCCATCTTCTTACTTGTACTTCCCTAATGGTATTCGAATTCTCTATGTCCTTCACCTCCACACTTAAAACAAGTTCCTCTAAATGTTCTCCTATCAGACAATCTTTCATCTCTTCTATATCCTTCACTCTAGTAAGAATTATGATTCTCTCTGCGATAGAAAGTTCTATCATCTCTTCGCTATGAATTGCTATCTCTATCTTCCTTCTTGAATATGCTATCTTGTTTGTTCTTCTCTGCATATGATCTTTCTCCTGTAGAATATGTTCTACCTCTCTAAAATTTACCTCCTCTTTCTCTCCATCTCTACTCATGCTTCTTGTTTAACTTTTCTTCAACTTTCAAGGCAAACTGATATGCTTCTTCTAGTGTTGTCATCCTTACCAAATTTAGTTCTTCTTGAGTGTTCAATCTCAGTCCATTGATGTATCTTGCCACTTTCTCCCTACTTGCTTCACTATGTCCTATCCTTATGATTATTTTATGAAATTCTTCAGTATACTCCTTCACAATTTTCTCCTTTTGTCTTAGGTTATGCAATCTCTTCAATAGCTCCAACTCATAGTCAGCAGGTATAAACTGATTCTTCAACTTTGTCACCATTCTATCTCATTTTATGATCTTTTCTTTCCTCTTCTATTTCTATCCAACTAAACTTCTTTCCACCAAATAGAAGCATGTCCTTTCAACTTAGTTTTCGCAAATCTTACCTTCTTTGGATCTTCAAATTCTTCATATTCAAAGTATTCTTCCAATTCATTTATCCAATCAATCAATTCCTCCAGATTCAAATTTCTAATGTAGTTTGGTACTTCCACTCTAGGTCACTTTCCAATCATTGAAATAACTCTCAACATCTTCACTTGATCTGATTCTTCTGGGGTTTCTTAATTTTGATTGGCTGATTAAAATTCTTCATTAAGGTGTCAATCCTCTTTTTTGATCTTCTTCAACAATATCCAATCAAATTTTTATTATTTTTATCACCCCCATCATCTCATCCATTATTCTAGCCATAGTTCCTATAGCAGGTTTTAGATCCTCAATGGCATCTCTTCATAGGATCAAGTGTAATTGCCTCAAATTCGGCAATCAAGCTATAAGGTGACAACTATTACAAGTATGTACTAATTGATGTTGTCATTGATGTCAACATGTTTGTGTTGTCATTAGTGTCAACTATGCTCTTGCTTTGTTACTTGATTGTGATAAGTTATTTAATTTGTATTGTGTTGTATAAGTGTTGAACATGATAAGAATATGTTCATGATGCTGAGTTTCTAAGTGCTTTTGAGAAAATTTGCTCTCTAAGAGGAAACAGTGTGTTGCAGAAAATTCTGGCTTGTAAGATACTGTTTGAGTTTTTGTTGGCATAATAGTAGTATTACATTGTTAGTTAAATAAATATAAGTAAAAAATTAGTTGGTTAGTTTTTGGGAAGTTACTTTCCCGTAAGAAGTTATATACGGGAATAACAAGGCTTTAAAAAGCCAATGCCCTGCATTGTAATAGACATCAGAAAATCATCAATATACTATTATATATTTTTGTTCTTTCTATCCAAGGATGTAATCTGTAGGTGCTCACCATTTCTCAATATGGTATCAGAGCAGTTACTAGTCTTTGGAAGATATAATAAGTATTGTTTATTTGTTGGACTACATTTGCATGATTCTGTGCCATATAAATCTGCAATGAATAAATTCATCAAGTTTGTATTGGCTTAAGAAGTTGTTTGAATGAGGATATTAGGTGAGGCAATGAAATTCTTATTTTGAAGAAAATGATAACTCCAGTTGTGTAGAAAAGGAGGCATTTGTTTGATATTTAATGCTGCAATCAAATGTTTATGCAATTTCTTGTTGGGTGTCTAATCTCTTATATTGGACATTTACACTACTGCTGGGCATTTAAGATACTGTGAGAGCAATCTATTCAATGGTCTTTGCTGCAAGAAAGAGGTTGTTTGAATATTGTTGAGGGAGTTGTACAAAAACGTGGAAGAGAGATTAAACTATGAAGAAGAAAAATTCATGAAATTCATAAAATGGTGTCCAAATTTGCTGTTCTACAAATCAAACATTCAAAGAGTAATGGTTTGTGGGCTCTTGCACTGCGTAAGTTCAGAATCATTTTAAGTTGCAATTATTTTTTTAAAGAATAGGTTTACTTTTAAAGCGGGCACATAAAAAAAATAAAGAGGGGGGAGTTTATGTTTTAAACTCAAAATAAAGATATTTAACTAAAAAGAAAGAGTGAAGTTTGAAAGAAAAAAGGGAGACATAAGTATTAAGTAAATTTTAAAGTATAGAAGGAATTTGGAAGTGTGAAGGTATAAGGTAAAAAAATTAATAAAGGCATTCAATATTTGGGAAAATCAAGTATGGTAAATAGACAAGTTGGTGAAATTGGTGAAAGTTTTGAGTGGTGATTACAAAAGGTCATGAGTTCAAAATATGATTATGGCTGGGCTCTTGTCATCTTATTTCACTTTGACTGATTATCAATACCTTAAAATGGATTTTTTAATCATATTTACTTATGCATGGACTTTTGGTGCCATCTTTGTTACACATAACAGGGCCTTCAAAGACTCACATGTTTGTGATATCGGAGAGATTAATATGACATTAAATGGATAAAGTGTAACCAGGTCATATCAAGTTAGCTTCTTGCTTTGAGATGATGCTTTACATGAGAAGCATTTTTGTTTTTGGTTGTTTTGTTGTTTTACTTTGTTGCTGCTGACGGAGTTGACAGATTTGAAGAATGTATGTTGTGTGAAGATTTTGTTCTAGAGACAAGTTTGGGGTTTGGTGTTGAGCTCAATATGGATTGTTGTCTAGCGAGCTTCAAAGAGTATATGATCTTGAATTATACCCTTTCGCGGTCACTAGACAACATGGCAAAGATCTGTCGTATCTCTTTGGGTCCATTGTCGAATAATTCAAGACTATGATTTGAGAGCTTGGGACTAAAGAGCTCAAGAATACAGCTTGAAGCTACACCTTTCTGAGGGTAGATGAGATAGCATGGTGGAGCCTCGCTTGGTTCAGGATTTGTTCTTTGGGAGAAGATCTACAAAATATGTATTCATATTATGTAATCAGCTTTGTTGAGTATTTTAGCATTAAGGGGGTACCTTGGTACTATTGCAGGAACAATGTAATAAGGGGGGGAATGTTGGCATAATAGTAGTATTACATTGTTAGTTAAATAAATATAAGTAAAAAATTAGTTGGTTAGTTTTTGGGAAGTTACTTTCCCGTAAGAAGTTATATACGGGAATAACAAGGCTTTAAAAAGCCAATGCCCTACATTGTAATAGACATCAGAAAATCATCAATATACTATTATATATTTTTGTTATTTCTATCCAAGGATGTAATCTATAGGTGCTCACCATTTCTCAATAGTTTTTGCTCTACATTTTTTTTGTACTGAAGACTAGAGGATGAGATTTGGATATGTTTTAGAGAAGTGTTTGAAGGTTGTAAATCTAGAATTTGATGGTTTGGATCGCTGTACAGTAGAAGTTGTGTTCACTAGTTTGAAGAAAGTATTTGACAGAGTTTCTAAGTTGTGCAGAAGTGTCTGGGAGAAAGTATTTTGTTCCACATTTCTCTACAGATTGGTTTCAAGTGATGTGGTTCTAGACATATGTTTATAAGGTCCTTAGCTATCTTCATACCAATGGATTTATGATTTGGTGCTTTGGAAAGCAATTTATTGAGTAGAAGAACTTAGTAGTGTTATTTATAAGCTATCTTCAAGTGAGATTTGTTGTCTTCAAGTGAAACTTGTTGTAGCTAGATTTGTTGGTTCCTAGGTGATTTTATATTGTTCATGGATGTCTCCAGATTGTATTGAAGGCTTGTACTTGATCAACAAGCTATGATTAAGTTTTTAGAAGCGTGTGCCTAAGTATTCTTGATGTTTGCACTAGTTTGGTTGACTTGGGTGCTAACACTCTTTGCAGATGTGTTTCATGGATTGTAGAAGCATGTTGAAGCATGTCAAGATGTATTTGGGTCTGAGCTAAGCTATGAAGTATTCTTCTTTTATTCATTTTCTCTGCAAGTTTGTTTAGGTCCATACCTATTTTGAATTATGTATGTTTGCTGACCTTGGAGACTATTACAAAGGTTGTAGATTATATTGTTGACCTTGATGTATGTTCCAAGGTTGATGATTAATATAAATAAATGTAATAAATTTGTGTGTAAGGGAGGGGGATGCGAGGATGTGAGGATGAAAGTGTTTATGTTGTAAGGTAGCAAAGGTAATATGTATTGCACTTCATTGGAATTGAACTCAGGCATGTTGTAAATGCTATAATATTAGTTCATGGTAGTGAACCACCCCCTTGGCAGTGAGCCACCCCTTGGCAGTGAGTCTTTTTGCAGTGAGTATTCTTTTGGGCAGTTAGCCCTAGGTAGTGATCCCTTTGGTAGTGAGCCTCTTTTTTTATTTGGTATTGTTACTACATTATATTTTGAGCTAACACTCATAGAGGTTTTTCCCTTTAGGGTTTTCCATGTAAAAATCTGGTGTTCATGTGTGTATGGTGTTGATGTGTCTATGTTTTGATTCTACATTTCATGTTTAATCTTCATAATAGATTAAGGGGTTAAAATAAGTGAATGTGAATGTGATTTTGGTTAAGAGAAGTTAAAGTTTTTTGTACAACTGATTCACCGCCGTCTCAGTTGTCTTGTGCATTCAACAACAACTAACTCACAATTGGTGATCGGTTGACAACAAAGGTAGACTGCCTTAAGATTAGTGATATGTTCACAACAAGATATTATGGAATGCATTCACAACTTCACTCCCAAAGGATTTAAAACTTCACTCTGATACCACTTGGTGCAGTCACGGTCGGAGGGTTTACAGAATTAATTGTCCAAGTCATGCAGCAAGAGTAAACACAATGGAAATAACTCATATATAGAATCAAAGAATGATTCAAATGATCAATATATCATAGATTCAAAATACTTATATGTCGAAAACATGCAGGCTACAAATTAGGGCTCATAGGCTTGATTATCCAGTTACAACAGATATGGCTTTAAAGCACCTTCCGGAATAAAATCTCTATTCTAATCTATCATAATCAACTACATATGAACTAACTACTTTTGTATGAATCCTAGAGATCTATATATATCATGTCTAATCTCATGAAATCCTTTGTGTTGGCCAAGAAAGAAGCTACAATCCCTAATGAAGGTGTAACGTGTTGGAATGAATAGGTCAGTCTTAAGTAGCTGGTACTCCTCTACAAATGATGGAAACTTGATGTGGATCTCAAGGGAGGTTGGATAGGTCCCAAACTATCTTGAATGATGTTTCATTCAGCTCTGCAAGTCATAGAAGTACTCTGGAAACCTTCTCCTTTAGCTAGCTGTCTATATGCTCTGCTATGTGAAAACAGGTGATTTTCTAATAGCGAGAACTTTTAGCAGACAAGTCCAAATGACCTAAATTTTGGATATGATGAAGTTGATGATGTCTAGATACTAAGTCCTTCTTTACATGCTCTAAAAAGATAATGCAGCAAAATATAGAACAAAATGTTGAAACTGCTACTGATTGAACTAAACTGGGAAATGAAAGAAATCAAATGAAAATGGAAATGTTTTTTTGGTTGATGCAAGATTGCTTTGCAACCTGGGATGATCTTGCATCATTCCTCATAGAAGTCCACAAGTAGATAAAACATTCTATAGCTTCATCACATCAATTAAGAGTTAGATATAACATATTTATTCAATAGAAAAACAAGAATACTAAGATACCATTGCTATTTCAAAAGAAAACATAATACACATTAGAATCATAGAAGTCTCTACTTTATCATTTATCAAACAAGGATATTTTGCAGTTACTAATTTCAATGACTCTAACATCCTATAATACATCCACCAAAAGTACTTGTTTATATCAATAATAATTTATCAAATCTAATGTAGCCACATTTCCTCATGTCATTTCTCAACACTTACACACCATATAATTTCAACTCAAACACATCATGTACACACCCTATGAGATGAGAATGATCAGTACCAAGTAGAACCATAGTGCCACAAAACAGATCTTACGCAACTTCATAATAAGAAGACCCTAGGCCATCTACTCCCCTATACAACCTACCAGGGACCCTTTCCCAGGTATAGCAGTTTACACAGTTCACATTTCTCCACACATGCCAACAACAACAAACATTGATAAAGCCTCAAAATAAAGAAGTTTCCAATGAATAAAATTCTAAATAAAATCAATTAATAAAACTTCATATAAAAAGCAAATTAAATAGCAGAAGCGAAAACAACAGTTCAAATTAAAACCAAAAACCTTAATAGAATAGTCCTTGAGGCAAAAGGATAATTTGTAATTACAAGCAACCAAATAGCTTAAAGCAATTTTAAAATTACTGGCTCCATAAAACAAGGGAAGAAGATAACAATAATCAAATAAAAATTTCAACAATTTCCATAAAACTTTACATCACAATCACCACGCGACTTCAAACGAGCCACCAAGGGGAGGAGGGGAATGTGGTGGCCTCAAACCACATAGAGCTCAATAATAGATTACCATATCACAAAACACATGTCCCACACAACCCGGGACAACCATTTCATACATCACAATACACATGTCCCACACAACCCGGGACAACCATATCATATATCAGAAAAGCACCTCTGTATAAACTGTCACATCCAAGGCCCAATTATCATATGCCACAAAAGGAATCAATCATGAAATCTGATATCCATCCACAATTCTATAGAGATCCCAACCTTTGATACCAAAGCTAAGAGAAGAAGCCATTACCCTTTGATAATTATCAAAATGTCTTATCAATTCGCCATCACTTCTTTTTATTTTTCTAAAAAGATATTGATATTATAATTATGATAATTTAACCAAGATATTTTGTGTCCTAAGAACAATATGTCACTTTAAAATTATGAATGAATAAGAAGATTGCTATCCCAAAATCTCTATCCCCAAAACTCAAATTTTCATAAGTCAATATTTAGTCTAATTGTTCGTAACCTCTGAAGCTGTGAGAATTTCATATCGGATATAGATTCCCATAAATAGTGACCAAGTTACCATCAAATATCCATCTACTAGAAATTCCTCATGCCAACTGAGATACCATAACTGAATCACCATGGATAAACTCTAGAACCATGGGCACTCAGCAATCCATCCTCAACCCATAGGTTCCCAACAACACATGAATTGCTAATGAACCCATAAAGAGGAGGAGTAGAGGGGATATGTATCCAATGTGACTATGAGGGGAATGTCTCCCCACCTCACCATATAATGGGCTATGTCCCAAAGGAGGATCTGTACCTCGTTCAACACCACACAAAGGAGGCTCGTCAGCCCTAAGCCATGATTAGCTCCTTACATAACAATAACAACACATATGAATCTCTAGTATGATCCATAAAGAAGGAGGAGTGAGGGGATAATCATCCCTCTTTAGGGTAACGTCATGCTCAAGTGAAAATTCCCCAAGAGAGGCTCCACACCTGTCTCAACCCCAACACTTGGGAGGCTCTTATCACTCATGGAGGGCTACTCCCACTACAACCCAATTCCCACAAAAATGACCTCAACAAAAAGAAGACACAATTCAACATGCAACTAGATATATGCAACCACAAAAATTTCATAATAAGGTATACATGAGTGAATTTTTACTAACGTCCACTATACCCTTCCCTCGAGTTGGATACCTTGTATCACAACTAGAGATACCTCACACACAAGCTCACCAGTATCATCATAGAATAAGATGGAAAATACACATGCTTGATAGGATTCATTTATTAACACCGTAGAAATGTACAATCACAAGGATTTATCAATGAACATTTGTATGTTTAAAATGATCTACTAGACATTCATTCCAAATAGTAATTAATCAAGAATTACATGTACTTACCATGGTGAGACCCAAAAGGCTCTAGAGTTTGATAATTAGTGCAGGGGTACCCCTTCAACAAGTCAATTATACACTTAAGGGAGAAGATTAAAGTCTCGATATGTCTTAGGCATATCTTTATTTAATGTAGTAAGGTCTGTTTGACGAATATCTATTATAGTAGTTTACATCTAGGTTTCTGTACAAGTCCCTAGGACACTTGTCGATCTATCATGACGAGGTTGTTAGTTTGTTAAGAGTTTGTTAGTTGGTTGTTATTTCCCAGCTGCTTGGAATAGTCTCCCAGCCGCTGGGAACCAAGTCAGTACTACTCATAGTAATTGGATAAATAGCCTAGATCTGATCGATTAAGGATATGGAGAGTAGATGTTAGACAAAGCAGTAGTGTGAGAGTAAGTTGTGCAACTGTGAAATTAGATATCTGTATGCATTTCTAAAAGTAATAAGAAGATCCTGTTTGTGTTATCTTTCTAGTTTTCGAATCCACTGTGTAATCAATTTTCCTACTTTAGAATTGAAATGGGTTCTTAGCCCATTCCACCAGTTGGATTACTTCGTAATCAGTGGAATGGCTATATATATAGGTCTGTGTTTTGTTTCATTTTCCTATTTTGTTCATTTTCATGTTTGTAGGATCATTTGTAGCATGCTTCGATAAACCCTAGCATCCTCATGTGCTAGGTTGGCAAAGTACAAAAGTCTGTATGTTTGCGGAAGAGATAGTTCTATACAATTGCTAAGCATAAAGTGGGTCAAAACTGTGAAAATCCGCGTGGTTTCAATAGATATACAAATTGTGAGTATATCACTTTTGTATGCGGGATATACATTTTGTGTGTATATCGCTATTGCATGTTCTTGTGTATATCACAGTTGTTTATCATGGTTGCATGTAGCAAATGTACATCATCCGATATACAAAGTTGGCCAACGTCCATCAAATCCTTTGGATGTATAATCGAGATGTAGGTTGTGGATATACAGTGTTGATATACAATCTCTGTGTATATCATTAATGCATATCAGGTTCATTCTCTGTGTATCCCACAGTTGAATGGTTGTGAGTATCCTGCAGATGCATGTGGCAGATTGTATGTAATGAATGTACATTGTGAATGTACATCGGGTTGATACAAGGAAAGTCAACGATTGACTTCAACGAAGGCATATCCCAAAGGCATATTCGACAAATGTATGTTTTGAGTTGTATATTAAAATATACATTTCACAGATACATTAGGTTAGAATGCAGAAGCTACTGGCAGCAAAGATAAAGGAAATTGGTAGTAGGAGGTGGTCGATTGTATGTTCCATTTGCATATAATGATTGTATGTTGAAACATACATTTTTGGTGGATGCAAACATTGACTAGTAGGTGTGGTAGATAGAACTGGCATGGCAAGTCAAAGGGTGTATGTATAGGTGTGAATGCGTCGGGGTGACAAGAACAGTCAGAATGAAATATATTGGGGGATCCGATAGATCAAGTGTTGCTGATAGAAGTGGCAGAGACACGTCGATGTGAAAGAAGTTTTCTTGGTCGATGAAGATGGTTTTGCCAATGGGTAAACATACAAAGATAAATGTATGTTAGTGAGTAAATTACACCTATGTTGAATGTTTCTGTTGGTAGCTCTGCATCAATAATCCTGGCTCTGATACCTAATGTCATGCCCAAACTGTAACACTTGAGCACAAACTACAAAACATAGATTAATTCCTTTCTTTAATGCCAATTGTTAACTCTAGTTTCAAAATAGTAAAAACCATATCACAAAATTTTAACTGAGATACCATATGCACAACCAACATTGAATACATTTATACATTAGACATAAGTTTTGTATCAGTCATCATAAATGAAAAATTAAGATTTAAATGTTTCTTATACAATTATACACAACTACAATAAGCATCATAAGATCATCCATTTGTATGTTAGGAAAATACTTTCTTAGCACCAGTACCTTGCACAACTATCAGTCCTGAATCTACACAACTAAATTTAAACATTAGTTCCACAAAGTCAATAAATAAACACATTAGATATCAATGCACAAGATAATAAGACTACAGGTAGTAAGGGCCAAATCTAAAGTCTCAGGGGCTCATCCATGGTGGCCTTGCCTACGTACGCACAGTGTAGAGACTTCGTAGTTCAAGTAACTTGTCTTGCAACCATAAGGTTGACTTAATTAAAAACAAGTTGTAAGGATACCAATTTCCACTAACTCATATTTTATTGTGTAAAAGTGAAATTAACAGCTAATCCAAGAAGGAATATATAACTTGTTTTAGATTAATCAAGTCAAAATTTGCAAGACATGAATAACCTACATGGAGAATTAATGGAAGAAAAAAAATTGGAGTACAAATAATGCAGATTAAATTTATTTTTTTACAAGAAATATAATTCCATCTTGTTATAAATACCATACAACTTCATATGATTCCCAAGTAATTGTTAACTTCACATTGGAACATTACAACTGAATGAATGGGCCTATAAAGCCATTGTACCATAGACACAAATTTTATATAACGACCAATGTAATATCACATCAAACAAAATGGCAAACATATTACAAGATCACAAATCAAAGAGATTATCACAAAACAATTATTCTTTCCAAGGACTTAATGGACGATTACCTAACAATTAGATTATATCTAGATAGGGTAATCATTTCACTACCTACATTATTTCAACAAGAAAACTTCTCACTCCTAAGACCTTGCCTAAGTATGGCATACATATCCACAGTTACTTGACAAGTCCTACTATATTAAATAACTACATATTATCATTCATGATTACTAAGTCCAATTAAGATACGTAAGTAGAAATAAAGATTTGTTTACCTACTGTTATGCTTCAAATGAGAAATGTTATGCATCTATTCTAATGCTATTCTATATTCCAAAAGTGAATAATAACATCTTATCAACATCTGAGACAAACATCTATAAATATAATTTATTTAACCTCGTTAAACATAATTAGATTACATTATATGAAAAGGTCTATCATTATTAAGAAATTATCATCTTATATTCAAGTTCAAAATAAAATAATTTATATCACTATTCCACAATAAACATTTTATCATAAACAAACACCTAAACTCTTACTTGACACCTTACTAATGCATGAAATATCAATCTACTCACTTAGAATAGATGAAAGCACATCCCTTACACATACTCAAATATAGACGACTAAATTTATATTACAAGACTATACTACACCTTCATATGATTAATAGATCCCATTTAATGATGGCACCTTTCTACAATGTCAAATACATGTATCTTAGCTATCAATACATAGTTAAGGAAAACTTAACATAACTTTCACTAAAACATAGGTAAAATCTATTATAAAAAGAAATTTACATTCATATATAGGAAAAACCAATTATATCATATCAACTCCACACAATACTTAAATCATGTTCAATAAAATGTTTGATCATACCACCCCAAATTCTGCAACTATTTTCCTTCAAGAAAAAAAACACACTCTATATTCATATGAGAACGACCGGCACCAAAATTTACAACTATCTCGATCAAATATCACTGCTAGGTAATACGACACCATATCATGGAAATGTAATCATTTATTACTTCTAAAGATGGCTCGATGTTACTGCAGCGCCGATCTTATCATTCCTAATCTTTTAATACATTTCGACGCCATAACAAGATGAATATAGACATATATAAACCTTTAATTATGTATTCGACACCACCACATGAACATTCACAACTTCTAAATATATACTCGACACCATCTACGTAAGTAACTACTGCAAGAAAATATATATATATATATATATATATATATATATATATATATATATATATATATATATATATATATATAAAGCACTTTGATAGCACTACCAACCCACGTAACTAACACCATGTTCCCTAATCTAACCAGTTTACCATCAAAAGAAAAGCATAAAATAGGTGGCGGCATCGATATCTAAATTCAATGCTTAAATCATGCCACATTTTTTGAATCTTAACCAAAGAGGAACGTTGCGCCCAAAGATAGAGGAGATCCTTGCAAATTTGGAGAGATCATTTAGGAAGATGCAGACAGAAGGGTATTTCTAAATTTCATACATTGCAGATGCAACTTCCGCATAAGACATGTATACAAAATATACAAGCATTCACAAAGGATATGAGCTAAATGAAAAGCCTCAAGAATAGCGGTCTCAAAATGAAAGGATAGGCATCGACAAAAAGTTCTAATATAAAAATAATTTAGATGAATCAAAATATGATTTAGTTTCCATTTGAAAAGATCCTTCATGCTAATAATTCAAAACTAGCCAATAATCATTTTGATTCATTACATAACATAGGGTGATAGATAAAAGCATAAAAGAAATTATTTTCTGGTCATTTGAGGTTTCTTCACAAGTCAATAGGATTGCACGCCCCACATGGCCAATAGGATTATCATGAGGGTGACAAGAAGGTTTAAAAGAAAATATTGCATGTTGAAAAGACTTACAGACCGATAAGAACATCCCAGAGATTGATAGAACAAGGTATAGAAACCATTGAAGACTGATTTGATTCAAACAAAGGCCGAATAAGAAGTTATCTAGGTTGATAAAGATCATATGCAAATATAGATTCGATCCAAGGATCAATGACCAAGATTTTTAATAATGTCAAGAAAAAGATACAGACAGCTAAAGATCGACCCCAACATCCTTTTTACTATCTTAGAAAACAATCATATTTTAGACATAGAGAATAAAGTTTTGATCCACAATTTACCCATTGCAAGATCACCTATTGATCAAGACATGCAAGAAAACCAACTATGAAATTGCAGAGACAAATGAAATAAAACCCTTATATAGTTTGCAGGAGAAAATCTCAAACCAGTTAAAATCTTTTTCAAGAAAAATACAGATCAATATGAGATAAATCCCAAGGAATTATTGCATAAAAAACCATACCTAGAATAATTTTTGCATTATTCTCCTAATCTACTTTTTCGTCGAATTCCCCCTTTCTCTAGTAAGAAGTTTTGGAGTATATAATTGATTGTATTGATGAGAGTTGCTAGCAGTTCAAGATTCAATCCTTTTTTCTTCTTTCCTATAATGTCCAAATTGGAGACATATGAATATTCAAGAGAAAATGACTCTTCAACTTCAAATCCCAAAACCTATTTTCTCATGAACTAAAAATGATTTAGAACAATTCTAAAACACAATTTTTCTTATGAATAAATAAGTACTCTACCATAGGTGATTGAGCTATGGACTTAATATAAAAATATAATGATAAAAAGAACTCTTATTCCTTACCACACACAAAATAACTAAGTTAAACCAATTGACATACCCATGAAAAGACTTTATTACTAAATTCTAAGTACTAGTAGAACTTCATCACAATATAACTTTTATCACAACTTCATAAGTAAGTCTATCATATGCATAAGAATTGTTAGTAAGGATTAGGCACTACATGTCTTCCTTGGGTTGTAGCCCTAAAATAAAGTTGTAATATTTTGAGCTTCATATATTTTGAGTTAATCCTCACCATGGTTTTCCCCCTTTTGGAGTTTTCCACGTATATCTGGTGTTATGTGTTTATGTGTATTATGTTGATCTTTCATGTTTATGTTAATGTTGTAATGTTTAAGTTTTAATATGCTCTGGAGGATTTGAAGTTAGTTTGGTTATTGATTCACACCCCTCTTAGTATCCTAGTTTATTCAACAATTGGTTTCAGAGTTGAGTTCCTCTGAAAAAGCTTAACCACTTGGGGAAGGTTTGGGATGACTCATAATGGATATCAAAAAGCACCTATGTTTGATGGAAAAAATTACTCCTTTTGGAAGCTAAGGATGGAGAATTATCTATCTTATATAGGGTTTGGTGTTTGGCAAGCTTTCAAGAATGGTTACATTGCTCTTGCTTCTGATCCTATAGATGCTGATGAGATTAAGTTGTATGAAAATAATGCCAAGGAAAAAGTGCTATAATGAGTGGGTTAGTTGATTCAGAACTTTTAAGGTTATGAATTGTAGTTCTGCTTAGGATGTATGGGATAATCTTAAAAACATTTATGAAGGAGATAGTAAAGTATAGAAAGCCAAGATGCAGATCTTCAAGAGCAAATTTGAGACCCTGAAGATGAATGAGGATGAAGACATTGCTAGTTATATGCTCTAGATAGATGAAATAGTTAATGGCATAAAAGGACTTGGTGGAGAAATGAAAGAAGATGAGATTGTGAAGGTTCTAAGATCTCTCCCTAAATCCTATAGTCATCAAGTTTTTTCTATTGAGGAAACTCAAGATTTGGATAAGTATACATTAGATCAATTGTTTTGCTCTCTCACAACCTTTGAAATGAGATAATTTGACAAAGGTGTTCCAAAGAAGGAAGCATCTTTCAAAGCAAGTAAAAAGGCAGAAGAGTAATTAGTTGATCAAGATGATGACCTTGACGAGGTAGAAGCAAACTTTGAGAGAAGATTGAAGAAGGACACGGGGAAATATAAAGGTAAGTTACCTTTCAAATGTTTCAATTGTGGTAAAATTGGTCACTTTGCTTCTAAATGTCCTTTCAAAGATTCAAGGGGTAGTAACAAGAAAGAGAAGTTCAAAAAGGGTCTTTACTCCATGGAGAAAAACTAATAGATTGAAAAGATGAGGATCATGATTATTCAAATGATGAAATGCTTTTCATGGCCTTGAATGTTGATGACAAAAAGGATGATATTGGATTTATTGTGAAAAGTCTAATACGTGCAGGATGATCAAGATAATGAAAAATTAGTGGTTGTATGGACTTCCTTTCATGCAAAGGAATAAGCCAATGCTTGGGTAAATGATAGCGGTTGTTCTAACCACATGACTAGTGACAAGGAGAAGTTTGTCAGCCTTAAGAAGTGGAATGGTGTTGTTAAGTTTGATGGTGATGAGTCAGCACAAATTTGTGGAAAGGGTGCTATAACTATTGATGGGAAGAATAGGACTGAGGATGTCCTCTATGTCAAGGGACTACAACACAATCTTCTTAGTGTCAGTCAGATGTGTAGTAAAGGATACAATCTTATTTTTTATGCTGAAGGTTGTGAAATCGGGAAGGTAGGGTCCGAAAGACTAGTTACAAAAGGTATTAAGACATATGGAGATATCTATCATCTAAAAGAGGTAATTGGTAGAACCTATTTATTGGCTCAATCTAGTGAGTGTTGGCTGTGGCACAAGAGAATGGGATGCATCAACTTTGACAATATGATAAAGATCAGCTCTATTCATGCGGTGAGAGATATGCCTAAGATAACCAAGCCTACAAACACATTATGCAAGGAATGTCAAATGGGAAAGCAAAAAAAGACAAATTTGAAGAGCAAGGAATATTCATCTATAATGCCATTGGAGTTGATTCACACTAACCTATGTGGTTCTACAAGAACAAAGAGTCAACAAGGTGAAAGGTATTTCATGTTGCTTATTGATGATTACTTTAGAACGTCTTGGGTTACTTTCTTAAGAGAAAAATCAAAAGCCTTTGATAAGTGTAAGATTTTTAAAGCAATAGTTGAGAATGAAATGGATGCTAAGATCAAATGCTTAATGTCTAATAGAGGAAGTGAATTTACTTCAAATGAATTTGAAAAGTTTTGTGAAAATTATGGTATTAAAAGACATTTGTCTACTCATATGACCCCTTAGTAGAATGGGGTAGTGGAAAGGAAGAATAGGATTGTGCAAGAAATGGCTAGACCAATGTTGAAGGATGCAGATATGTCTGATATGTATTGGAAGGAAGCAGTTCACACTGCTATCTATCTGTTCAATAGAGTACAATTGAGGGTCAATAGCACTAAGACCCATTATGAGTTATGGTATGGAAGGCCTCCCATTGTCAGATACTTTAGGATCTTTGGCAGCAAATGCTACATCAGGAGAGATGAAGAAGATCTTGGAAAGTTTCATTCAAGGAGTGATGAAGGGATATTTATTGGTTACTCAACTAGAAGCAAGGCCTATAGATGCTATAACAAGAGGTTGGGAAAGATGATTGAAAGCACAAATGTTGAAGTAGATGAAGACTTGTATGAAATTGCTCAAGAACTAGAGGATTGTGGATTTGATATACCTCTCTATATTGAAGTAGAAGAGAAGAAAAAGAAGGAACAAGAATCAAAGCAGATCCCTAAGACTCTAGCAAAGTCTGTTCAAAAGAAACTTCAAAATGGGATCCCGTTTCTAGAAAATGAGATCCCACTTTTGGCTCAGGATCCTGAAGCATAATGAGATCCCATTTCATAAAAAGCAAGATCCCATTTTGGTTTACCTAATTTCAAGTTTTTTCTAAGTCTGAAACATCCACCTTAAGTGGACTCATCTTTGTACATTTACCCACACATTTAGCAGATTAGATCATTGGAGATAAGAATGAAGGTGTGTAGACTAGGAGAAGGTTTGCAAAAGCAAGTGAGCAAGTGAATTTGTGCTTGTTGTCCAAGGTAGAGCCTAAAACCTTTGCTAATGCTAGCAAAGATGATAGATGGTTGGAAGCAATGGAAGAAGAATTGAATTAGATAGAAAAGAATTAGACATGGGAAATGGTTCCCAGACCACCTAACAAGAATGTTATAGGAACAAAGTGGGTATTCCAGAACAAGCTAAATGAAGATGGTGAAGTTGTGAGGAACAAAGAAAGGTTTGTGTCTAAGGGTTATTCACAAGTTGAAGGTATCAATTTTGAGGAGACTTTTGCTCTAGTAGCCAGGATGGAGGCAATCAGAATATTTGTTGATGGATGTCAAGTCAACATTTTTGAATGGTGACTTAGAGAAAGAGGTTTACGTCAAGCAACCTGATGGTTTCCATCTATTTGAAGATCTAGACATGGTGTGAAGACTCAAGAAACCTTTGTATGGACTCAAGCAAGCTTCTAGATCTTGGTACGCAAGGTTGGATAAGTACTTACTTCAGCAAGGCTTCAAGAAAGGTACCGTAGATAGTAATCTTTACATCAAGGTTGACAAATACAAGATTTTGATAGTGGTTGTATATGTTGATGACCTTATCTTTGGTGGAGATGATGATATGTGTAAGAGATTTTCTTGCAAAAGAGATGCAAAAAGAGTTTGAGATGTCTATGATTGGTGAGTTGTCTTTCTTCTTTGGGCTTTAAATTGTTCAACTAGATGATGCTATCTTTATTTCTTAGGCTAAGTATGTTAGAGAGATGTTGAAGAAATTTGGCATGGAAGAGTCCAAACTAGTAAGTACTCATATGGTTACTGGTTGTCACTTGAGAAAGGATGATGAGTCACCTGAAGTTGACCAGACTCTTTATAGATCTATGATTGGAGGATTGTTGTACTTAACTCTTTCTAGACCTGTTATTATGCATGCAGTATGTTTGGTTGCTAGATATCAAGATAATCCTAAGCAAACTCATGAGAAGGCAGTGAAAAGGATATTTAGATATTTGAAGGGAACTCCAAATTATGGTTTGTGGTATAAGAAGGACGTTAATTTCTCTTTGAGTTCCTATACTGATGTTGATTAGGTAGGATGTGTGGATGACCAGAGAAGCATCGATAGAAGTGCATTTTTCTTAGGAGATAGATTGGTCTCTTGGTTCAGTAAGAAGCAGGACTCGGTGTCCTTATCCATAGAAGAGGAAAAATATATTGTTGTAGCATCTTGTTGCACACAAGTATTGTGGATGAACCAAACATTGAAGGATATCAAGGTACAATATGATGAGCCTATTCCTATTTTGTGTGATAATACAAGTGCTATCAATATTTCCAAGAATCTAGTGATGCATTCTAGAACCAAGAATATATCAATCAGGTATCACTTTTTGAGAGAGAAGGTTGTAGATAAAGAAGTAAATGTGGAATATGTTCCAACAAAGGATCAAATTGTAGATATTTTCACAAAGTCTCTTGCAAAGGATAATTTTGAGTATCTCCAATAGAAGTTAGGGGTAATTGCCCCTCCTTCTTCATGCTAGATGCATAGTTGGTGCATCTGTCTAGGGGGAGTTCATGCTATATCCTTTTCTTGGGTTGATGGTGGTTACCTCTTAGGGGGAGCAAGTAGTGGTTGTTACTGATAGGAGGAGAAGGTTGGAAAGCAGAGTTTGTAACCTAAGGAGGAGAAGTTGTTGCCCTTTGTCCTTGATGTCAAAGGGGGAGAATGAGTAGATGTGTGTGTTGCCATAAATGACAAAGGGGGAGATTGTTGGCAATATGTTTTGTCATTGATGTCAACACTTAGTTTATGGTTGTCTAATATGGTTGATCAATGTGAATGTTCATATTGATGATATACCAGTGTAGTAACAGAGATGCAGTGATGATGATGATGTTCATGGTTGCTGATGTTCATTGTTGGTTGCTGATGTTCATGGTTGGTTATTCATGTTCATGGTTTTATGCCATGCCTTGATTAATATCAAGTAAAGTTGTATAAAGCATGCTTTTGGTTAGTAGAGATGATTTCATAATGATATATAAATATGAGAATTAGAAGCTATGTTTCTAATTACCTGAATCATGTTGTATGATCCTTCTTGATGAACTTAGGAAAGTATGAGTTGCTACAAGAATGTTCTGACCTTCGGATCTTAGTGAAGATCTCTAATGTAGAAAGCTACCTTGAAGACTAGTTGGTAAAATTCTCTACATTCCTCCGCATTGAAGATATGGTCATGGAGTTTAGAAGTTAAGTTCGGTATGCTCTAAAGGTGCTAAATCTAAAGTTTCAGATCATTTGCTCCTCCGCAGTGAAAGTTACAAGTGATTGAGTTTTGGTCTGTGCTCTGGCAATGTAATGGAATGATAAAGGCTGATTGGAATGCTCTCCATTCCTCTGCAAGTGAAGATTTTCTTATGTAGTTTTGAGAATTTGTTTAGAGTAGTGTATGATTGCATCCATACGAGTTTTAGATGTTTTAGAGGTCCACAAGTTCAGTTTTCAAATGACAAAAATGATACAGATGGTTCCAGATGCCTAATTGTCTTCATGATATATGCTTAAGTACTTGCACCAGTGGAAAAGTATACATATTAGTCATATGATTTTGTGTGGACATTCTACATGTCTCATAGCATTTCAGGTTTGAAGGGCATGTAGATCTCTCTTGATTCCTGTACCGTACAGGGTTTTCAAGTCAGTTTGAGAAGAGTTGGAGCTGTTGAGGCCAACTGAGGAATGTTGATGATGTGTGCCACCAAGTTGTTGTGTAGAGATCAAGAAGCATTTGGAGATGTTGTGTAGGTCTTGTCGACTCATCTAGAAGAAGAAAAAGCAATGTTTAATCATTCATGAGTACCACCAAGATTGTGAAGACTGATGTGCTACAAGCTTCATGTTTTCTTGCTAAAGGGTGACCTAATTCAAATTTGTGAAGCGTGTAGATGTTGTTCCTTGAAGGATGATGCTATGAAGAATGTTTAGGACTAGACTAAGCATGTGTTGGGGTCCACAAGATGTGTCTCTCTTTCTGCAGTAGCGCACAGTTCATGTTAGGTCTTGCCTTATGCATGTGTTATGTTGTGTGATCTTTGGCCGACTTGTAAATTGTAATGTTTTTATTGTACTAGTCAACTTGTAATGTAATCAATGTAAATCATGTATATATTGTAAACCTAGTTGATCTAGGTGATGTATGATTGTGAGGATGAGTATGTGAAGAGTAGAATATAAATATGATATGCATTATATGATGTGCGATTGAAGGAGAAAGAGCATAAACAATAGGGGTTGTCCTGATTAATCTTGAAGATATTTTTGTGATAGGAGGGAAGTAAAGAGTGTGCCTAATTGATCCAATCATCAAAAGAGGAGTGAAGAGGTAGAATTGCAATCATCAAAGGTGTGAGCTTCATTATTAGATTTAGGTAGTAGGACTGTCACACTATAATCTTTTCTGAGTTTGTTCTCAAATTAGGGATTAGTTTCTTCCTTAGGTTGTAGCCTAAAAAAAAGTTTGCAGGGAGTTGTAGCTTCCTTGGATTGAATCCCTAAAACAAAGTTAGTAGGGAGTAGTAGCTTCATTAGGTTGAAGCCCTAAAACAAACTCACCAGGGAGTAGTAGCTTCCTTGGGTTGTAGCCCTAAAATAAAGTTGTAATCTTTTGAGTTAATCCTCACTATGGTTTTTCCCCTTTTGGGGTTTTTCATATATATTTGGTGTTATGTGTTGATCTGTATTGTGTTGATCTTTCATGTTTATGTTAATGTTGTAATGTTTAAGTTTTAATCTTCTCCAGAGGATTTGAAATTTGTTTGGATACTGATTCAACCCCTCTCTCAGTATCCTAGTGTGTTCAACACATTAGATAATTAATTTATCGATTATCCCCTTTTCACCATCCTATTAATTAAATAAATATTAGTATTTATTTAATTTTTCTACACTTTGATTAGGTTTTCCTAAACCTAATTAACTAACCTAATCCTTCACTTGCACAACCTAAACCCTAATCTAATCTTGGTGAAATCCTCTCCATTCCCCCAAATGTACAAATACATAGGCCTATTGTACATATCCACATGGCCTTCTTGCAAAAGGCATGGTCAAGGACCCATGTACAAGGGTCCTTTTGTCCTCCATCTCCTATTCCTCCAATTTTAAATTGGGCATGTACCCATGCTTCCAATTTAAAATCCAAATCAAATCCAACTCATCCCTTTTCCTCCAATTTTAAATTGGGCATGTACCCATGCTTCCCAATTTAAAATTTCAATCAAATCCAACCCATACCTCCCATCTACCAAGACAATCTCATCCCTCCAATCTTTCCAAAGCCAAATCTTGACCATCCATACCTCCTTGATCCAAGGACATCTCCTCTAATCCAATCTCATCATGACATTTGACAAGCTCTCCTTGCTTGAGAGTTCTCAAGAATCCACCACCATTGATCTCCAAATCCAATCTTGACCATCCAATTGAGCCTCCAAAAATCTATAAATTAGAGCTCACCCCTTCACAAATCACATTACTTCTTCATGCAAGGTAAAAGCATAAACTTGTGTCACAGTTTTATAAAGGAAACAACCAACACTGATATAACTTTTTAACTTGAATCACTACAAAGTGATGTATATGTTCTGAATTTTAAAATAATGTAAACTAATAAAACATAGATTTTTTAGTGTATTTTATTTTTCTATTTAAAAAAAAAAATTAAAAATTATTTAAATGTAGTATTTTGTAAAATTAACACTATAATTTAGTTTTTGATAAAATGCTGAAAAATAAGGTTAAATGGGACGTCACCCTTTATATAGTAAATTTTATTTATTTTCCTTCTATATTATTTTGTGTATTCAGAGCTCAAAACTTTAGTGCATGGGTTATTTTCTTACCCAATTTGATAAATATATATTTTTAAATAAACCTTGGAAGTTGCATGTAATGAAAACACAACTGTATTGATGGGACATCAACCTTTGTCTTCATTATTTATCCACAATAGGAAAAAAATTATGTCATATTGACAAGGAATCTCTCCTCTAGTGCATCATATTTTTTTCAAATTTTTTTGATAAACTTTACTATTTTCTCTTGAGAGGACAATCAACACCATATTTTGGTGTTGATGACCTACTTTTAGTAGAAATAAAAAAAGAAATATAAACACAAATTAAAATATTTTAAAAATATAGGGTAAGTGCAAGAAGATGGGGGGCCAAAAAGGGGTCTTAAGTGGCCACTTTTTTTCTGAAATCAGGAAATACTGGCCTTGGATGAGAAATTGAGCATAGTTACACTCAAAATTTAGAGATGCAACCAAAACAATGTTCGTAGTGCTCCGAGTCTACTTTCTAAACTACTATTTTGTTTTGAAAATGGCATAGATTAAGGGGTTCAAAAGAGGGAGCCACAGAAATTGGTGTTGTTTCTGTCAAAAAAACATAACATAGCATGTTTTGTGGCTCCCTCAAAAGGTCAACTTTTTTTTGGTATTTTTAAAATCACTTCGGTGAGAAATTAGCTAATAGCATGTAGTTTATGCCCGATTTTTCTGATAATTTTTTGATGAATATTTGATTTTTTACTAATTTTTAAAGTGGACACATCCTAAAAAATAGAATTTTGGCCGTGCTACCCCTATAAATTTTGAAAACTAATTGAAAATCATTTTTTTATTTTTTTAATATTTGTAGAATGGAGTCTAGTTTCTAAATATGTAATTTTTTTGAAATTTGAATGAATAGTTATTTTACAATGAAAAAAAGACCAAACAGTGGTTTTTGCATAAAAACGAACACACAAACAAAAGAAATTAAAGATGAAAGGCTTAACATTGTTAAAATGTGAAAAAAATCACATCGTCAAATAGCTAAGAGAAAGCCTAACATTACCCATGTGTTCGATTTGTTCAACCTTGAAACACGTGCAAATCTGAGGGTTAGCACGAACGAAATTATGTGAAATTTTGAAGAATACAGAAAAACACGTCTGTGACTGTTCATAAGGCACTCCAAGCCTTTGGGTTGGAAATCCAAAGCAAATCCCAAGCCCAAGGCTTGGGATTCCCAAAGCAAGAAATAACGCGCTCGCGTTATTTATTGCCTTACATTTTTCCCGCAAGCCTGTCTTTTCCCATGTTCGACATAACGCGAGCGCGTTATAACGCGCTCGCGTTATGTCCCACTCAAATTTTTTTACACTCAAGGCTATTCATCATAGGGTTAAGGCATAAAGGATAGAGTTGAAAGGTTTACGGATAAGGGATTAGCATTTAAGGTATAGTATCGAGCCCGTTGAGGGTCTAGGAATAAGGATAGCATTTAAGGTTTAGGGATGAGGGATGACAGATTACGGTTGAGGGTCGAGGGATCAAAGTTAAGGGTTGAGGGATTAGGGTTTGACATTAAGGGTTGAGGGTTGAGGTTCAAGGGTCAAGGGTTTAGGGATAGGGTTTAGGGTCGAGGGATTAGGGTTAAAGTAGAGTGTGGAGGGTGTAAGGATTAGGGATAGGGTTGGAGGGTTTAGGGATAAGGGATTAGGGTTTAAGGTATAGTATCAAGTCTGTTGAGAGTTTAGGAATAGGGATAGCATTTAGGGATTAGGGATGAGGGATTATAGTTGAGGGATGATGGATTAGGGTTGAGGGTTGAGGGATTAGGGTTTAGGGATAAGGTTTAGGGTTGAGGGTTTAGGATTAGGGTTTAGGGTTGACGGATTAGCATTTAATGTCGAGGTTAGGGTTAGAGTGTTGAGGGTAGAGGGATTAGGGATAGGGTTTAGGGTTTAAGGTTTAAGGATTGAGGGTTGAGGCTTTAGGGATGAGGGTTTAAGGCTTAAGATATAGTGTCAAGTGTTGAGGGTGTAGGGATAGGGTTTAAGTTTTAAGGGTTAAGGGTTGAGGGATATGGATTAGGGTTTAAGGTATAGTGTTGAGGGTCGAGGGATCAGAGTTAAGGGTTGAGGGATTAGGGTTTGACGTTGAGGGTTGAGGGTTGAGGTTCGAGGGTCAAGGGTTTAGGGATAGGGTTGAGGGTCGAGGAATTAGGGTTAAAGTAGAGTGTGGATGGTATAAGGATTAGGGATAGGGTTGGAGGGTTTATGGATAAGGGATTAGGGTTTAAGGTATAGTATCGATTCTGTTGAGGGTGTAGGAATAGGGATAGCATTTAGGGTTTAGGGATGAAGGATTAGAGTTGGGGGATGACAGATTAGGGTTGAGGGTTGAGGGATTAGGGTTTAGGGATAAGGTTTAGGGTTGAGGGATGAGGGATTAGGGTTTAAGGTATAGTGTTGAGGGTTTAGGGATAGGGTTTAGGGTTGAGGGATTAGGATTTGACGTTGAGGGTTGAGGGTTGAGGTTCGAGGGTCAAGGGTTTAGGGATAGGGTTGAGGGTCAAGGAATTAGGGTTAAAGTAGAGTGTGGAGGGATGACGGATGATAGATTAGGGTTGAGGGTTGAGGGATTAGGGTTTGACGTCGAGGGCTGAGGGTTTAGGGTTAGGGTTGAGAGATGAGGGATCAGAGTTAAGGGTTGAGGGATTAGGGTTTGACGTCGAGGGCTGAGGTTCGAGGGTCAAGGGTTTAGGGATAGGGTTGAGGTTGAAGGGATTAGGGTTTAGGGACAAGGTTTAGGGTTAGGGTTGAGGGATTAGGGTTTAAGGTATAGTGTTGAGGGTTTAGGGATAGGGTTTAGGGTTGAGGGATTAGAGTGAAGGGTTGAGGGATTAGAATTTGGCGTTGAGGGTTTAGGGTTTAAGGTATAGTGTTGAGGGTTTAGGGATAGGGTTTAGGGTTGAGGGATTAGGGTTTGACATTGAGGGTTGAGGGTTGAGGTTCGAGGGTCAAGGGTTTAGGGATAGGGTTGAGGGTCGAGGAATTAGGGTTAAAGTAGAGTGTGGAGGGATGACGGATGATAGATTAGGGTTGAGGGTTGAGGGATTAGGGTTTGATGTTGAGGGTTGAGGGTTTAGGGTTAGGGTTGAGAGATGAGGGATCAGAGTTAAGGGTTGAGGGATTAGGGTTTGACGTCGAGGGCTGAGGTTCGAGGGTCAAGGGTTTAGGGATAGGGTTGAGGTTGAAGGGATTAGGGTTTAGGGACAAGGTTTAGGGTTAGGGTTGAGGGATTAGGGTTTAAGGTATAGTGTTGAGGGTTTAGGGATAGGGTTTAGGGTTGAGGGATTAGAGTGAAGGGTTGAGGGATTAGAATTTGGCGTTGAGGGTTTAGGGATAGGGTTTAGGGTTGAGGGATTAGGGTTTGACGTTGAGGGTTGAGGGTTGAGGTTCGAGGGTCAAGGGTTTAGGGATAGGGTTGAGGGTCGAGGAATTAGTGTTAAAGTAGAGTGTGGAGGGATGACGGATGATAGATTAGGGTTGAGGGTTGAGGGATTAGGGTTTGATGTTGAGGGTTGAGGGTTTAGGGTTAGGGTTGAGAGATGAGGGATCAGAGTTAAGGGTTGAGGGATTAGGGTTTGACGTCGAGGGCTGAGGTTCGAGGGTCAAGGGTTTAGGGATAGGGTTGAGGTTGAAGGGATTAGGGTTTAGGGACAAGGTTTAGGGTTAGGGTTGAGGGATTAGGGTTTAAGGTATAGTGTTGAGGGTTTAGGGATAGGGTTTAGGGTTGAGGGATTAGAGTGAAGGGTTGAGGGATTAGAATTTGGCATTGAGGGTTTAGGGATAGGGTTTAGGGTTGAGGGATTAGGGTTTGACGTTGAGGGTTGAGGGTTGAGGTTCGAGGGTCAAGGGTTTAGGGATAGGGTTGAGGGTCGAGGAATTAGGGTTAAAGTAGAGTGTGGAGGGATGACGGATGATAGATTAGGGTTGAGGGTTGAGGGATTAGGGTTTGATGTTGAGGGTTGAGGGTTTAGGGTTAGGGTTGAGAGATGAGGGATCAGAGTTAAGGGTTGAGGGATTAGGGTTTGACATCGAGGGCTGAGGTTCGAGGGTCAAGGGTTTAGGGATAGGGTTGAGGTTGAAGGGATTAGGGTTTAGGGACAAGGTTTAGGGTTAGGGTTGAGGGATTAGGGTTTAAGGTATAGTGTTGAGGGTTTAGGGATAGGGTTTAGGGTTGAGGGATTAGAGTGAAGGGTTGAGGGATTAGAATTTGGCGTTGAGGGTTTAGGGTTTAAGGTATAGTGTTGAGGGTTTAGGGATAGGGTTTAGGGTTGAGGGATTAGGATTTGACGTTGAGGGTTGAGGGTTGAGGTTCGAGGGTCAAGGGTTTAGGGATAGGGTTGAGGGTCGAGGAATTAGGGTTAAAGTAGAGTGTGGAGGGATGACGGATGATAGATTAGGGTTGAGGGTTGAGGGATTAGGGTTTGATGTTGAGGGTTGAAGGTTTAGGGTTAGGGTTGAGAGATGAGGGATCAGAGTTAAGGGTTGAGGGATTAGGGTTTGACGTCGAGGGCTGAGGTTCGAGGGTCAAGGGTTTAGGGATAGGGTTGAGGTTGAAGGGATTAGGGTTTAGGGACAAGGTTTAGGGTTAGGGTTGAGGGATTAGGGTTTAAGGTATAGTGTTGAGGGTTTAGGGATAGGGTTTAGGGTTGAGGGATTAGAGTGAAGGGTTGAGGGATTAGAATTTGGCGTTGAGGGTTTAGGGTTTAGGATCAGGGTTGAAGGTCGAGGGATTAGAGTTAAGGGTTGAGGGATTAGGGTTTGATGTTAAGGGTTAAGGTTCGAGGGTTTGATGTTGAGGGTTGAGGGTTGAGGTACATTTCGGTGTGACATTTAAATTGTCTTGCCGATATACACTGTAAAGGTTATTTTGTGGACTTTCAAGGATTTTTTCACCTGTGTTAATGTTCAACTTGTTTCGCTCTGCATCAAGGGATTACGGTTTGACGTTGAGGGCTGAGGTTCGAGGGTCAAGGGTTTAGGGATAGGGTTGAGGTTGAAGGGATTAGGGTTTAGGGACAAGGTTGAGGTTGAGGGATTAGGATTTGACATTGAGGGTTGAGGGTTTAGGGATAGGGTTGAGGGATTAGGATTTGACATTGAGGGTTGAGGGTCAAGGGATCAGAGTTGAGGGTTTAGGGTTTAGAGATCTATAGGAGGACAAAACGCGAGCGCGTTATAGCGCGAGCGCGTTATAACGCGCTCGCGTTTTGTAATTCTACTAAAACGGTAAAAAAGTGGTTACCCCCGTGATCCAGGCCCACATGCTCTGTTTTCTTACTGATTCTGCGCGTGCTCCGACAAAAAAGAAGTGCTTTCATGCTATTGGGAAGTTCACATGCACATTTGACACATTGTACCACCTTTGCATGATCTTTCCACCACCTTTTCTGCTTTGCCAACTTGAGAAGGAGGAAATAACATAGTTTTCAAACCAAATTTGATATATATCTATACAAGTTTCAATTTTTGTAGTATTGCAATGTTAATTTTGATTCAATTTTAAGAATTTAACATTGAAAAGGAAGCAAGTGGTGAAAAACTCAAATTGTTGAGGAGTTTGATGCAAGAAGATAAAAACACTACATAATTGGGTACTCTCTCCATTCAAATCTTCGTTTTTTAGGTATGTCAAGTCTTTACATGCATGTTCTTTACATTTTCCTTATTTCGGATTGAATTACTTTATCATGCATTATCATACATGTTTAAAATAGACACATTTCCAATCAAGAAAGCAACCTACAATCTCACATGATGCCATGTATATTTTCTACACTTGGGCTCTTTAATAATTATGTGTAATAAACAAACCTTAGTTCATACCATGATGTCAAACTATACAAGAATAAATCCTTACAACATAAAAAAAATACAATCCCACTATTATCATGTATTCATTTCTTAAGAACTAATATTGGTCTCTTTATCATGCTACAGACAAATTCTCCGTCATGCCGAGGAAACGATCAAGAATTAAACCAACACAGGAAGAGATAGAAGCTAAGAATGCAAAGAAAGCAATGGCTATGAGGGAACTTCGTGAGAAGAGGAAATTGGACACGATAAATGAAGACATACCAATTGAAGAGGAACCACAACCATCACAAAGAGATATGGTATTGGCAGCACAAAGAGAACGAATGCAAAAACTTCGTGGTACGAGAGATTTAAATACCATAGTTGGAGACACATCCTTTATCGCAAGACAACATGTAGGGACACCATCTACCACATCTCAAGTTGAGAGTACATCATCACTCACATGTGATGAAGGAGGTACACCATCGTTCCCACCTCAACCTCAAGGTATGTCATCTATTCCATCTTCGATCGAAGGTATGCCATCTAACCCATCTCATTTAAATATTGATGAAATTCCTAATGTTGAGATGAATTTACCTAACTTGACACCACCTAGAATTTTGCATAGAAAGCCAAAGTATTTGATTGATATTGATGAGAATATTTTGCAGCCAATGGAAGGTAAGATTCCAAAACGCACTTGTAGAAGATATGCTAATAAGATTTGGAGATTGTTCTTTGAAAAGTTAAATGAGACTGCAAGATGTCAACTATTCGTTGAAATGATGCGAAGTATAAAGTATAGGTCTATCATGAAGATTCTTGGGTTGAGAACATCAGAGGCTTCAAGTGAAAAATCTATTGTCAAGAATCTAATGAGTGCGTATGAGAGTGTGGGTAACACCTCATGCACAAAAGATAGTAATGCAACACGGCGTGTGATTACATCGACTATAGTAAGTAGTCAAACGAGGAAAGCTCGTCTTATTAGAAAGACAAGTCAAAAATTGAGAATTAATAGGAAAACTTTATCAAGAGCCGTTGGAAGACGCCAAAGAATTGAGGACACTAATGCCAATGAATTATGGGTGTTCTCAGGGAGACTACCACGAAAAGATAAACCAATTGTTGAAGCATTGAGGTCACTAATTGAAGACTTTTGGAAGAATTACACAAGGGTATCTCCGAATCAAAGGGATGTGGTAAGAAGGAGAATTGGTAGTCAGAACCGCGAGCCACATCCAAAGCATTTTTTGGATGAGACTCAAACACAGTTTTATGGTAAATTTCTAGAGAAGTATCCTCAAATTAAAATTTGTCAAAGATATTTTGAAATGCTAAAACCTTTCTATGTTAAGATAAATCACACACGCACTACTTGTTGTTGTAGATTACATATTGAATTTTCTAACCATTTTGATGCTTATAGGTCTATATGTTTAGATATGCATACCAACAATGATTTGCAGGGTTGTGCCATATGTGCCCCACCAACATCTTCAAGAGATTTCATATCAAGAATTTTATGTGAAAGAGAGGAAGGTCAAATATTCTACAAGAAATTATGCTTGGATGGCACATGTCATCGTTGCGGTGGCTTGCAACATTTGCCAATATGTGAACATATGGAAATAACACATGCGGTTGGAAATGAACTAGTAGAATTTGGCAAGTATAAAACAGTGGCATACAATACAAAAGATGGTAAAGAAGCAAAGAGGTGTGAATTAGTTATTGAAAAGATTCCAGTGTATCAGTTTATGCCTATATTTCGTGACAGCATAGTGTATGAGTATGCAAGACATGCCCATAGAGCTCGATGGTTGGACTTGCAATTCAAGTTATGCAAGGACACATTTCCAGTTGGTAGCATTGTTTCAGTCGTCGACTTTGCAGAGAACTACAGTCTACAGCCACAGCGTGAGGTGCAATCACAATATTACAACTCCACACAGGTTTCTATATTTGTGCACATCGCATTCATTCATGTGAATGATAGTACAGAGGATGACAGAAAGATCATAAGGGAGTATCATTTCTATATTAGTGATGATCGCACGCATTCTACGGAGTTCGTGCAAGGTTGCTTTCAGGTGTTCTATAATGATTTGGCTAGAAGGGGCATATCGTTCAGTCAGCATATCATATGGTCGGATAATTGTGCATCACAATTCAAGAACTCGCGGAATTTCTATTGGCTGAGTAGGAGGCATAATTTTACAGGTATTCAACATATGTGGAACTTTTGTGAGGCCGGGCATGGAAAGGGGGAGCATGATGGTGCAGGAGCATGTATCAAAAGAGCCATAGCACGAGAAGAGTTAAAGTATAAAGACAATGCAAAGTTGACAGATGCAAAATCGATTGTCGAGTGGTGTAATGCTTCCATGGGTCCAGGTAATGAAGGTAAGTCTTTAGTTCGTAGATTTTTTTGGTTGATAGATGATACTAACATTGCACCATATGTGGATTGTTGTACACTGACAGGATCAAATGAGATGCACTCTTTCAGAAGTTCAATTGCAGGTTCATGGAGTATCCATACACGAAAGATGTCATGCTTTTGTTCTTCCTGTACAATTCAAGTCTGGGATGAGTGCGAGTCAAAGGAGTGGGTTGACGAATGGCAGTTAAGTTATCTTAGCCCACTTGACACGTATCGACCCCCGACGGCACTGGAACTAACACAGATGGAATCGTCAGTTGACTTTGACCACATATCAGATTTAGTTCAACCAGGTAATATAGGGCACATATATGCATCTAATTTCATCTAGTTCAACCAGGTAATGTCATCTTACTTTGTAGTGTTTTTGTAATGTTGACTAATTTCATCTAATTTGCTACACATATCAATGTAGGACACGTATATGCAGTTATTGCAGATGAAGATAATGAAGAGGGAACAGATTATTACTTATGCCGTTGTGTTGAGGCCAAAAAGAAATTGGAGGCCCCTGTTACAGATGGAGAAAACATCGAATACCCTACAGGATCAGTGGTTATTACTGGAACATGGCTTAGAAGGTACCCACATAAGAGTGTTAATATTTGGCTATTTCAGGACTTTGACATGCATCGAAAGATTCTTCATTACTCGAACCTTGTCGTGGCATCCAATGTTCATTTGATAAAGTATCGGGGTAGACCTTTGAACAAAATATTGTGGAAGGTGCGTGAGTCTGACCATGAAGCAATACTTGACACAATAAAGAGTAGAGCAGATCCAGATGGTTCATTGGATTAATTTGTAAGTATTCACATTGATTTTGTAAAGTTATGTTACATTGAGTTGTAAGTATGCACATTAATTTGTAAGGTTTGTCTTTTTTTATTTCCTCCTGCATTTTTACACATATGTACACATTTTTCCATCATCATGTTATGCATTTTTGGTGTCCTGCTCCTGATGCGACCAAACTCATAACTCACCCTACTAGACACCATTTGATGATCTCTCCAACACTCTGGATCCAGGGCGCCCAATCATGATGATGACCTATATACCATTCTCCCAAGGCGCTCATAATGAATGAATGATAAGGAGCGCCTTGACCTCTATAATCAAGGTGATTTTAAGTCACTTTGAGTCATTTGGGGTCAGTTTGAGTCTTTGAGTCATGTTGCAAAAAAGTGTCAATGTTGTCAAGTTGCACAAAGCAACCTTTGCATTTTTGGTGTCTTGCTCGTGATGCAACCAAACTGACTATTCCAACGCGTCCGAATGGGTACATTTATGCTAGGCATGGTCCTATTTCTCACCCAAACATGTCGAAACAGTCGGAGCTACATTGTACCGACGATATCCCTGAAGAGTCCAAAGTGCAAAAAGGCAGCAATCTTTGACGAGATGTTACTCGAAAATTATGTCACTTAGAAACATTCCGTCTGAGGCAACGGGATCACGTAGAGTGCCTCTACAATAACCTCTCTCGGTTTTTTATAGCTCTGAGGCATTTGCCCGTGGTGAAAGGTTTTCTGCTGCCCCAAAAATCGTCAGAAGGAGGCAGTGTAAAGTTGCAAAGGGTGTAACTTTCGTCCTGCTTCTGATGCGACCAAACTGACTATTCCAACGCGTCTGAATGGGTACATTTATGCTAGGCATGGTCCTATTTCTCACCCAAACATGTCGAAACAGTCGGAGCTACATTGTACCGACGATATCCCTGAAGAGTCCAAAGTGCAAAAAGGCAGCAATCTTTGACGAGATGTTACTCAAAAACCGTGTCACTTAGAAACATTCCGTCTGAGGCAACGGGATCACGTAGAGTGCCTCTACAATAACCTCTCTCGGTTTTTTATAGCTCTGAGGCATTTGCCCGTGGTGAAAGGTTTTCTGCTGCCCCAAAAATCGTCAGAAGGAGGCAGTGTAAAGTTGCAAAGGGGTGTAACTTTCGTCCTGCTCCTGATGCGACCAAACTGACTGTTCCAACGCATCCGAATGGGTACATTTATGCTAGGCATGGTCCTATTTCTCACCCAAACATGTCGAAACAGTCGGAGCTACATTGTACCGACGATATCCCTGAAGAGTCCAAAGTGCAAAAAGGCAGCAATCTTTGACGAGATGTTACTCGAAAATCGTGTCACCTAGAAACATTCCGTCTGAGGCAACGGGATCACGTAGAGTGCCTCTACAATAACCTCTCTCGGTTTTTTATAGCTCTGAGGCATTTGCCCGTGGTGAAAGGTTTTCTGTTGCCCTAAAAATCGTCAGAAGGAGGCAGTGTAAAGTTGCAAAGGGGTGTAACTTTCGTCCTGCTCCTGATGCGACCAAACTGACTGTTCCAACGCGTCCGAATGGGTACATTTATGCTAGGCATGGTCCTATTTCTCACCCAAACATGTCGAAACAGTCGGAGCTACATTGTACCGACGATATCCCTGAAGAGTCCAAAGTGCAAAAAGGCAGCAATCTTTGACGAGATGTTACTCCAAAACCGTGTCACTTAGAAACATTCCGTCTGAGGCAACGGGATCACGTAGAGTGCCTCTACAATAACCTCTCTCGGTTTTTTATAGCTCTGAGGCATTTGCCCGTGGTGAAAGGTTTTCTGTTGCCCTAAAAATTGTCAGAAGGAGGCAGTGTAAAGTTGTAAAGGGGTGTAACTTTCGTCCTGCTCCTGATGCGACCAAACTGACTGTTCCAACGCGTCCGAATGGGTACATTTATGCTAGGCATGGTCCTATTTCTCACCCAAACATGTCGAAACAGTCGGAGCTACATTGTACCGACGATATCCCTGAAGAGTCCAAAGTGCAAAAAGGCAGCAATCTTTGACGAGATGTTACTCAAAAATCGTGTCACTTAGAAACATTCCGTCTGAGGCAACGGGATCACGTAGAGTGCCTCTACAATAACCTCTCTCAGTTTTTTATAGCTCTGAGGCATTTGCCCGTGGTGAAAGGTTTTCTGTTGCCCTAAAAATCGTCAGAAGGAGGCAGTGTAAAGTTGCAAAGGGGTGTAACTTTCGTCCTGCTCCTGATGCGACCAAACTGACTGTTCCAACGTGTCTGAATGGGTACATTTATGCTAGGCATGGTCCTATTTCTCACCCAAACATGTCAAAACAGTCAGAGCTACATTGTACCGACGATATCCCTGAAGAGTCCAAAGTGCAAAAAGGCAGCAATCTTTGACGAGATGTTACTCAAAAATTGTGTCACTTAGAAACATTCCGTCTGAGGCAACGGGATCACGTAGAGTGCCTCTACAATAACCTCTCTCGGTTTTTTATAGCTCTGAGGCATTTGCCCGTGGTGAAAGGTTTTCTGCTGCCCCAAAAATCGTCAGAAGGAGGCAGTGTAAAGTTGCAAAGGGGTGTAACTTTCGTCCTGCTCCTGATGCGACCAAACTGACTGTTCCAACGCGTCCGAATGGGTACATTTATGCTAGGCATGGTCCTATTTCTCACCCAAACATGTCGAAACAGTCGGAGCTACATTGTACCGACGATATCCCTGAAGAGTCCAAAGTGCAAAAAGGCAGCAATCTTTGACGAGATGTTACTCGAAAATCATGTCACTTAGAAACATTCCGTCTGAGGCAACGGGATCACGTAGAGTGCCTCTACAATAACCTCTCTCAGTTTTTTATAGCTCTGAGGCATTTGCCCGTGGTGAAAGGTTTTCTGTTGCCCTAAAAATCGTCAGAAGGAGGCAGTGTAAAGTTACAAAGGGGTGTAACTTTCGTCCTGCTCCTGATGCGACAAAACTGACTGTTCCAACGCGTCCGAATGGGTACATTTATGCTAGGCATGGTCCTATTTCTCACCCAAACATGTCGAAACAGTCGGAGCTACATTGTACCGACGATATCACTGAAGAGTCCAAAGTGCAAAAAGGCAGCAATCTTTGACGAGATGTTACTCAAAAACCGTGTCACTTAGAAACATTCCGTCTGAGGCAACGGGATCACGTAGAGTGCCTCTACAATAACCTCTCTCGGTTTTTTATAGCTCTGAGGCATTTGCCCGTGGTGAAAGGTTTTCTGCTGCCCCAAAAATCGTCAGAAGGAGGCAGTGTAAAGTTGCAAAGGGGTGTAACTTTCGTCCTGCTCCTGATGCGACCAAACTGACTGTTCCAACGCGTCCGAATGGGTACATTTATGCTAGGCATGGTCCTATTTCTCACCCAAACATGTCGAAACAGTCGGAGCTACATTGTACCGACGATATCCCTGAAGAGTCCAAAGTGCAAAAAGGCAGCAATCTTTGACGAGATGTTACTCAAAAATCGTGTCACTTAGAAACATTCCGTCTGAGGCAACGGGATCACGTAGAGTGCCTCTACAATAACCTCTCTCGGTTTTTTATAGCTCTGAGGCATTTGCCCGTGGTGAAAGGTTTTATGTTGCCCTAAAAATCGTTAGAAGGAGGCAGTGTAAAGTTGCAAAGGGGTGTAACTTTCGTCCTGCTCCTGATGCGACCAAACTGACTGTTCCAACGCATCCGAATGGGTACATTTATGCTAGGCATGGTCCTATTTCTCACCCAAACATGTCGAAACAGTCAGAGCTACATTGTACCGATGATATCCCTGAAGAGTCCAAAGTGCAAAAAGGCAGCAATCTTTGACGAGATGTTACTCAAAAACCGTGTCACTTAGAAACATTCCGTCTGAGGCAACGGGATCACGTAGAGTGCCTCTACAATAACCTCTCTCAGTTTTTTATAGCTCTGAGGCATTTGCCCGTGGTGAAAGGTTTTCTGCTGCCCCAAAAATCGTCAGAAGGAGGCAGTGTATTAAGTCAGGATGAAAGCCTATTCACTCTAGGCGCCTGTTTTTGACCAAATCACACATGCGCCTTGAACAACTCTGTCTTCAAGGCGCTTTTCTCTAATCTCTGTAACTCTCCAAATCCACTAAGGCGCAAATTTTACCTCTTGGGCTCAAGATATAGGTTCATCCAAGGTGCCAGAATGGTCCAAAGGCGCATTTCACCTCTAACCTCACCTCTGACCTTACTTGGAGGCTCTAAACCTCATCTCATTGCTCTCCTCCATTACAAGCGCTCACTTACCTCAATCTTGGGCGCATACCAACATCCCAACATCCAAATCACCTAGGCGCTCAAAACCTTCAAGACTCAAGGTGCATTTTATGATCAAACAAGGTATCTCCTGAACAAGGCGCTCATAGTCTCATCAGGGCGTTAATCATCATCATGAGCACTCATATTGTTCTAGGCGCACAGTTATCTCTGGAATGCTCAAGGCGCACATACCCTTCTCTAGGCTAGTTTACACTTATTCAAGGCGCTCATTCCAAACTTACATGAACTACTCATTACAAGACGCACAAACTAGATGATCCTAGGGCATAAGGGCGCTCATAGGAGTTGTTATGTGTCATTTTGGCCAAGGTTTTCTGGAGCAGTGAAGACATTAGGAAGGGGATGATCGTTTGGATAGTTTTGAATGCTTTATTTCTCCTTGTTTAAACCAGGCGCTCACTGAGGATTGGAGTAGCCTTTGCACCCTCACATCACGTTAATCGGCGTTTCAGAGGCAATCATAGTATAGGAAGATTTGCGCCTTGAAGAAGAGAGTTATCTGGTGAGTGCTTAGGAGTTCTGGCGCCTAGGGGAAAGGTCTAGGTAGAGCGCCTTCAGACTTTCACAGTGAAGTGCCTTAAGGAGTTGGATGATGTTTTTAGCGCCTTAAGGATGATGATGGAGCGCTTTGGAGTCAGGTTAGTCTGGAGCACCTTAAGAAGGTAAAGCACTTCAAATGTAAACACAAGTGTTTTGAGCACCCTAATGAGAAGTTGTCTTGGCACCATAAGTTGTTCAAACGAAGATATGCGCCTTGGATAGTTGCAAAGACCTAATTTAGCGCCCAAGGTTGGAAGACTCTTTGTGAGCGCCCAGTGTTTGAAAGCTCTTTGTGTTTGGTGCATTGAAATGAATTTGGCACCTAAATAGTATTGAAACACTCAACTGAGCGCCTAAAGCCCATGAGAGAAGTGATATGCGCCTTGATAGGAATATCATGGAAGATGAGTTTACTGAATGGCGCCTTGAATGACTTGGTTGATTAAGTGTTTTAGCACCTAGATATGGGATGAATCATTGAGCACCTTTGGTTGAGATGATGTTAGCACCTTTGAGATTATAACACCTTGGAGTCAAGTTCGAAGGAGCACCTTGAGAAGGTAAAACACTTCAAATGTTTTCAAGGAATTGGAGAAGTCACTTAGTGCCTAGAAGGAATTCTAGAGCAAGAGGGTTGGAGCGCCTTGAGCTTCAAGTCAGATATGCGCCTAGACCTCTACCCTTTAGCAAGTTGAAGCCCTCTGAGCCTTGACAACGTGAGAATGCCTTATAGTGAATATGCGCCTTGGGCAAGGTTGAATACAAAGTTGAGGAGTATATCATAATGAGTAAGTGCACTGTAGGGTTAGATGATAAAGACTAGTGCCTTGAGTGTCTTGGTCAAAATTTTGACGTGAGAAGTCTTGCAAGATCAAACCTTGGAGTGCGCCTTAGAGAGAACCTATTGATCCTTTGCTTTGACAAGATTTGGGCGCCAGAATGATCCTTAATAAATGGAATATATCTACACCAATTTTGCGCCTTTAGGGAAGTGATGGTGGCCAGAATGATCCTTAATCTCATGTTTGTGCGCCTAGGTCTAGAAGCAAGATTTGAGCGCCTTAGGATAGGGTTTTTTGCACCTTGTCTTGGAGAGTGAATTTGCGCCTTGGATGATGTTGAAGCGCCTTGGGATGAAATGCGCCCAAACTTATAGAGGGCCTTCAGTGAGGGAGTTGAAGAGAGTGCTTAGAGGAAGGATAGCCTTAAGATCAAACTAAGTACTTAGAAACCTAAGATTAGCGCCTTATTTGAAGTTATACACCTATTCTGGTGCCAGAGAGTGAGTTTGAGTGTGAAGAAGTGAATGTCTGCGCCTTGAAGGGGATACAAAGGGAAGATGATGCACCTTGATGGGTTGATGATGGAAATTTGCGTTTTGGAGCTAAATGTGCGCCTTGAAGGAGATAGTGCATAGAGGTACAATGAATCTTCCGGAGAACATGGATAGACAACTAAGTCTCCAACTTGAGTCTTCTAAGTGAATTGGATAATGAAGAGAGTCTAGTCATTTTGGGCGCTAGTATCAGGATGAATCATCCAAAATGGGTGCCTAGAACTAGAAGGCGCCAATGCATGAGTTCAAGGATCCTCCATTGGAGTGCCTAGCCCAGATGGCTATAGATTGAAAGTTTTAAAGCTAAGTGATGTCTCTTACGTGAATTCCTAGCCCAGGTGCATGTGTTGGGAAAAACTCTTTGGCTCTGGCGCCTAGAATTGGGAGCTTTGTAAGATGCACCAATTGATGAAACATTTCCATTTTGCGCCTAGAATAGAACTCTCTCACATAGTTGAAATTGACTTGATAGAAGGAGATAAGTCTTAAGGACTAGTTTGGCGCCTCACTTGCCTATCTCACCTTTGAAATGTGCTTTGGTTGATGATCATCATTGATGGAACCTAGTGAAATGTAAAGCTATTTGCATCTCCAGAGGATCAAAATTGGATTAGGAGATCATCCTTGCAGTTGAGATTGACAGAGAAGTGTTAAAGGAATCACTTCAAATGGGCGCCTAAGCTAGTTGAGGCGCATATCAATTCCACTGTAACTCCAGACTGACGCTTAGGATCCAGTCATCTCCTAAGGCGCAGTTCCATTCACCCATGACCTCGCTTGGCGTCTAAAACTTGGAAACTCCTTTGGAAAGCTCCTGTTGCGCCTAGAAGATGAGTTTGGGATATCAACTTGCAAAAGGCTTAGAAACTCTTCAAAGATGTTAGGCACAATCCCATGGCACTGGAGCTCAGTTTTGGCGCCTTCAAGGAATAGCACATGAAGGAACTTGGGAGGTCAGGTGCTTGTAAAAGGGAACACCTTGGAACATCTTCCAGGGGTTGAAGTAGTAAGAAAACATCAAGTGAGTCTAGGCGCACTCCCTTGTGTGAATAGTTTAGCTCTGGCGCCTAGCCACAGAGTGAGCCAGAAGAAGTAGTTTGGACATTAGAAGATAGGCGCTCATTCTACAATGAAGCATTCCACCTTCCTAATCAACAAAGACTTGCAAGAATTGACAAAGGAAGCTAAGGCGCACCTTCTACTTGTTTCCACCTCCAGAATGCGCCTAACCTTGAAAGGGGGTTCAAAGATGTTTGTTAGACCTTTTCACTCAAGGCACTCACCTTAGGCGCACTTTCTAAGTCCTTGTCACCTCAAGGAAACACCTAGTTTGGAAGGCGCTTGCCCTGTTCTCCACTCCTTTCAATTGGCGCCTAGAACACAGAATGCATGAAAGGAGCGCCTAGACTCCAGAGGGCTGATTTGGGCGCCTAGCATTTAAAACACTTTCATAATGATGATGTTTTGGCGCCTACTCTTGGAAACAATCCAGAGCATCCATAAACTCTAATTGGCACCTAATGTTGACAAGGCGCAACTTCAGGAGGAGGTCACCTCAACTTGGCGCCCAAGTCAGAAAAACCTGTAAATCCTTCAAATATGCGCCTACCTTGTGAGGTGATGAGTTGAACATTCCAAATCTTCAAATGTTGCTCAAATAAGGAAGACATTGTAACATCAAGGCTTCAAGGCCTGTCCTTGTATTTCCATTGAATGAGTTGTACTTCATGCTATTGAAAGCATTTTCCATGTAATAAGACATTGCAAGTTGATTGAATCAAGTAACAAGACAAGTACCCAACTCTAATGTTGTTTCATTCAAATAGTTATCTTGATGTATATCTTTATGTTATTGAAGTAGTTGATGAATTGTTAGCAAGTAAAAGTGTTTAAGTAAGGAAAATTTTTCGTAGAACTAGTTGGGTATCTTACACTTACACCATGCCTATCCATCAAACATCACAATGCAATCAAAATCCTAACAACATGCCCATGATCCAAGATCAAGTGCAATCATGCAAAGATATTATCAATCACAAGCCTATTAAGAATGAACTAGAGTCTTCTAGTACCATACTTTTCCATCAAACACCATCATGTAATCCATGGCCTATCAAGCCTATCAAAGAAAATGCAAACATCCTATGTAATACAATCAGACTTTAAATATTTGAAGTAGCCATCTACAAATATCCATTCAAAAGTGGATTTATAATGCAAGTATGGACGCCATCAATAAAAAAGATTTGTATTAACCAAATATCTATATACGCATACATCAATATCTGTCGATATAAGTATAACATATATACAAAATAGCCATATAGGCTTACAAGAATGCCATATAGGCATACAATGTCAACTATGTACAATACAAAATATATGTCCACAAATGCCATATAGGCATACAACAGAGGAACACAATAAAAAGTCATTCCCCTCTAGCTGGTGAAGAGAATAAATCACGAGCAGCCTTTGATCTTCTAGGGGATGGAGACATGCATGTGGGTGGTCTACTACGAACCCGAGGGCTACTTCTCCTATTTAGTTCTTCCTGCACCTTTACCTGTTACAAAAAAAAGTATAGATATTAATATATAGAAATTACATGTTATAAAAAAATGAAACATTTAACAAAATAATCACTTACCGCTAACATATAATCTGTCTGCTCGCTTGCCTCAGGAGAAGGAAAAGGCCCTGGTGATGTCATGTCCTATAGAAACCATCCAGATAGAAATTAAACTTCAAATCAATAATCTTTTGATTTTTCAAAAATAGACAACTATAACAATGAATGTAAATTGAAATTTACTAATCTGCCTCATACCCCTGTCAATGCCATAGAGCTATGAATTGCAGAGGCCACACCCTGCTCCATTGCCCTATGAACATGGGGAGGTGTATCCGCAGCCTGCATCATCTGGAAATAAAACAACATTATTCAATTACGAAAACTATAATAGTGATGCAAATCATGGCTCCTAACATACACACACGCTCATCTAAACATGGAAGTACACACAATAAAACACACAAATCACATACAAAAATTTAGTAAGTACAATTCATTCATTAAACTATTTATTTTATTACCTCCGTAAAGCTTTGAAGTCCACCACCGCTGGCAGGTGTTGCCATGAAATCTACAGTGTTAACCTATTCAACATCCAAAATCAGAAATTAGAATACCATTCATATAACGATGCTATTCACATGTAATATTTATAATTGTTTATTAGTTACATACCTCGACAGTAGATGATCTAGTGAAAAATGTAGGTGGAGAACCACTGAAAACTGCATCGACGCTATGACCCTGAAATTTCATTAAAATCATCAATTTAAATTAGTTAATCTTGTATTTCAAAAATAAAATTTAATAAATTAAATTCAATAAACTTGCTAATATTTACCTGAGTATCAAGGCCGAAAGTCTCACTCAGGAGGGTATCTGTCATCGCCATCTGCTCAGCTGCAGATGTAGCCTGTGCACCTGCGTCCTGACTGTCCATGGGGTCATAACCACAGGCTGACCCGCAAGCCTGGCAAGTATGCGGTGGGACCCTACTCCTCGCACTATCTCCCAACCCACTCTGTGTTGCAGGATCGGCATGCTCTATGATGCTCTGGGTCAAGGCACTAATCGACCTCAGTGTATCGACCTCAACACTCTCCTTCACAATGGAAGGAATAGAAACATGCTCGTGGGCTGGTCTGCTGATTACTCGTCTCACTACCCGCTGTGGGTCAAGACGTGCCCCTGGTCTATCCTGTGCTGAGCCCCCACCTCTACCCTGGAAGTCCCGCATATCAAAATAGTTTGGCACTTTATTGAGGACAAACTCGGAGTAGAGTTTCCTCAAAAAGTATTGCAGGACCTCATTGTTATTGCATGGAGGATGGTCAAAAACCATCCACCACCTCTGCCCGAAATTGTCCCTTATCGCTTGGTTGTTGCACCAATGGATAGGGAACCTCTTGCATGTAATGGGTGGAGGTTGATTTGTTTGTGGGTTTGTGAAAATTGAACACAAGTCTACTTTTGTAATTTGTAATTTTTTGACATCTTGATATGACAATTTATCTGCATAGTAATCTCTAAACTCTCTCTTTTTATCGGTCCAACTAGTTATTTGCTTGCTAATTGAATTTACATTTGATAACATAGACTCAAGAGATTCGGCAAGCGTGGACCTATGCAAGGTTGAAGTGGAAGGATCTTTCAACCTTGCAATTATATCTTCAATTTGTTTTTTGTTGTTTTCAATTTCCCCCATTATATTATCTTGTGTTCCAGGGGCATGTCGAGGAATGAATGGAGGAGGTTGTTGTTCTGCAGGTATTTCTTCCTCAAGATTTTGTGGATTTTGAGGATTTTGAGGAGGAGGAGGAGGTGCATTAACATTTCCTACAATTAATAAAATATGCATCAAAAATCAACACAAAACCTACCTATTTAGGAAGAAATTCAAACAAAAAAACAAAGATAACTCACCCCTTTGGCGTGCTCGACGTCGCGGCGGCATTTCGGCGATGAATCGACAAATCTTTTGTGTTGAACGGTGTTTTGTAAAACGCGAGCGCGTTTTTGAAGGGTTTTAAGCCGCGGGCGGAGGAAAAACTCACAATGAAATGAACTAAAATGAAATGACAGCGTTTTTTTTTTATATATGAAGCGCTTTATAACGCGAGCGCGTTATAACGCGCTCGCGTTATGCCTAAATTTTTTTTAAAAATTTTTTGGCCACTTTTTGGCCCCCCATCTTTTTGCACTTACCCTATATATTTTTACAAAGTAGATTGATTGATCTACAAAAGGGTATTTTTAGATTCTTTTAAAATGATTATTTGCACGAGTAGGAGTTAGAGCATCAAGATTTCTAAATAATTTCAATGTTTTTGGTAAATGAGCCCCAAAGTGATGCTAAATATGTTTTTAATGGATGGTTCCAATTGGAAAAGTTGTGGCCTAAATCTAATTTAGCTAGAATGAATCCAGATAGAACATAAGTTTCACCAAAATTGACTTTTAGTTGGAAATACTTGAATTTATTTATGCTGATAAGTTGGCCCAAAGTGTGAGAAGAAAGGTTATGCTACTATTTTCACTCCAAGACTCCATGAGAAGAAAGGTTATGCTACCCATTTGAGGAGCCATCCACATCAACCCATCAAGGAGCACATCACAAAATCAAGGTTTGCATGTAGTTAGTTTGTTTATCTTCATATGTTTGAATTCTTTTTTCTTAATACGAGGTAGCTTAGATTTTGAGTGGAATAGGTTAGTGTTTTCACTTGTTTCTCATGCTCATTTTCTTGGTTATACAATGAATTAAGAGGGTCATAAATTATGTTAAAACTGGAGTGGAAACTCTAAGTAGTACTATGGCCTTCATCCTCTTGTCACCACCCTATTAAAAGATTGAGGCTATGCATAAGTACGGAATGAATGGAAGGGGTGATCAGATGATATACTTGGAGATCTTACAGGTTAAATAACCATCCCATTGAATAATTTGAAATGGGGAAGCTAGTACAAATTTAGGATTTAGAGAAATAGAAATTTGTTGGTCTAATTCTACATGATCGAGGTCAACTTCTCTTGCAGAAGAAATAAATGAATCTGCCACATTGGAGATGATGTGGAGAGATAGTATTAGTTGTCTAGAAGTGGTTGACATAGAATAAATGTTACACCATCCAACATGAAAGAATATTCTAACACCAATCCTACCATTAGGACCAAGGCACCTTGATAAATTTTGTAACATGAATAAATGTCTATGTCAACTCCTAAATGGTGAGACAAGTGCCAAGTTGATATTTATTGAATCTTTTCTATTCTATTTACATTCCTTCCATCTCTTATCTGAAGCATGTTTCTTCTTGGATCCTATAGTTAGAGACAACTGACCATACACTTTGATTCAAGTGTGCAGGAGCAATCAAAGGGGTTTTAATGAGCTCTTGTCCTATTCTAGTAGTTTTTAAAAACCATCTAGAAGATTCTCAAAGATAGAATTGAATAACTTAGAGTTTGAGTGTTGATCTATAGCTAAATTAGTGAGCCAATCCATAGCCTCATTGGCCTCTCTATATTAGCAGTGGGAAATATAAAAAGATTGTAATAAGTCTAAACTCCTCCATATAGACAAGAGATTGTATTTTAGTTTCTAATTGGTCACTTGTTTAGAATCGAGGGTATCTATGATTACCATCGAGTCCCCTTTGACCCATATTTTTTTGATATTATTCTCTTTAGCTAATTCTAGACCCTACATAAAATGATCACTCTTTCTGATAATATCTTCATCTTAATTTTCAGATAAATGATCACTCATTCTACTAATATATTTTCCAAAATTACTTTTTGGGAAGCAGGAAAAGTTCAAACTTGAGAGAGGTGGGAGACCATTCCATGAGTCTTCCCAAAATAATGCCTTATCTCCATTGTGGATAACCCATGAAAGTTGTGGAGATAAAACTTATCTCCCTTGAACTAAGAAATTCCACATTTTGGATTGAGTTGGAGGATAAGCCATTGTAAAATTCTTTCATTGTCCCTATTATCCAAGTATTTTGCCTGCATCATTTTAACCCATTTGGAATTAGGCTTTGTATATATATTCCAAGATAGCTTGGGTTGTAAATCTTGGTTTTGAAGCTCCATATTTAGCACCCCATCCCCGCCTAAAGATTTTGGTTGACATATTTTTTTCAAGGAAATTAGAGGGATTCTTTTTTTATTTGAGATACCTTTCCATAGGAAACATTTGATAAGTTTTTGTAGTCCTAAAATAATCCCTATAGGAAGCTTGAGAAGAGACATCATATAAATTAGGACAGCTGAGCGAACCTCTTTAATCATAGTTAATCTTCTAGCTAGAGATAGTCATTTGCCTTTCCAGGACGTGATTTAATTTTTTTCAAAATCTCCAATATGATACCAAAGTTCTTTCTTTCCTACCTCAGGGAACAAGGGAATGCCAAGGTACTTGCTCATAGGGAATTCTGTTCAAATCTAGGAATACCAACAATGCATTTTTGGACAAACATACTGGTAAAAAATATTAAAACCCTAGACTTTGATGCATTGATTGAGTGACCTGAGGCTTCATAATAAAGAAGGATTGCATTTTTTATGGTCCTTACCTCAACAATTATATCTTAACAAAACAACATCATGTCATTAGCAAAAAATGAATGTGAGAATGGTTCCTAAATCGAAGGAAGAATTATCCCTCTCCATTATTCAACTAGACTTTTGACTTGATTACCCAACTAAGAGATTCCACCATGAGGATGAAAAGATATGGGGATAAAAGATCCCCTTGTCTCAAACCTTTCTTTGAGGTGAAAGAACTAGTAGTGGTGCCATTGAGTAATACTAAAAATTTGATCCCTCATATGCATGAGAGGATCCATTTGCACTAATGATTTGAAAAACCAAACTTCAAAAGGACCTGAATTAAAAATTCCCATTGAACTTTATCATAGGCTTTCACTATATCTAGTTTGATGACCATTGAAGGATTTTTTCAGTGATGGATAGAATGTAAAATTTCATATGTTATGGTTGCCCCTTCTGGCATTTCTCTCCTTAGTAGAAATCCACCTTGCTGCTCTAATATGATGGCTAGAATGATGGAACCCATTCTTGATGTCATAGCTTTTAAAGTTTTTTTATAAATTGTATTACAAAGAGATATCAGCCCAAAATCCTCAAAAGATGAAGGATTTTTATTTGGGAATTAATGCAATGAAAGAGAGATTTAATTCCTTCAGGATGTTCTTATGCTTTGTGGCCTCTTCTACTTCCATGAAAACTTATCTACCTACAAAGTTCCAGTATTTTTGAAATAAACTACTTGTAAAGCCATTAGGGCCATGTGATTTGTCACCCTACATAGAAAAGGCTATGGCTTGCACTTCCTTGGAAGTGAATACCTTCATTGGGTCCCCATTTTTCTCATCTAAAACCAATCTAGGAATATTGGAAATAAGTTGTGATTGGTCAAGGGATCATTGCTTCCATCACTTGTAAGAAGTCCCTTAAAGAATTTAACTACTTCTTTTTGCATCTCTACCTAGTTTGATATAACATATTAAAGAGATTAATAATTTCCAAAATTTTACCTCAAAAGAGATTAGAAAACTTGGCATCTTTTAACTATTCTTTATTTTCTAGTTTCTTATATATGGAAAGAAAGGTTTTTGGTGGGTAAAAGCAAGTTGGGTCCATGTATATGGGAAGTGTCAAGCAAATTTTTTTTGACAGGAATGGGTACATTATTTAAAAAAATGGGTACCCATTTAGGAACGAGCACCCGAGGCTGGAATCAAAATGGGTACCCATTATGCTTTGAGTAACTAGCCTAAATGGGTACCCGTTCCTGAATGTTTTACACCACAACCCACATTTTGTGTTTGGTTTTAGGCTTAGGAAAGGCATGGTAAGTCAACTCTTAGCCTTGGACCTACAAGTACAAGTCCATGTTCACAGCAAGAGAAAAGACCAACTTTACCAATATGGCTGATGACTTTTTTTCTAAATATTTTTATGAAATTAAAACCTATTATAGATGACAACGTGTAGTTTTAAAATATGTATTTTTTTTATAATTTGACTTGTTTTTATATTTATTAATTAATTTATGAGAAAACTAGTCCAAAAACTTGAAATGTTAGGTTTTAGTACTTTTTAATAACTTTTAATTTTTAAAGTTTTTTAAAAAAAATTATGTCATCAATCTATACATCATTCTTTAAATAATAAAAAAATTATTTTATGATTAATTTAGCTCAAATTATGTTGGTTGTACACGAGGGGTTTTCAAAAACAACAATTAAGGGCAATAAAAAATTAATAAAAAAATATTTGGAAAAAAATTATAAAAAATATCCTCATCAAGATTCACTATAATATACATCTTTTTCTCATAAGGATTTAGAAAAATATTGTTATTTAAGTCAAATTTATGTTGGTCGTACACGTGCATGGTATGGTCCTAAAAAAGTGACTTTCAAAAGTGGTTTTTGTACAAGCCTATGAAAAAGTAATTTGTATCATCTAGGTATTATAATAAATTACATATTTGAAAACTACATTCAAAATACTACATTTCATATTACTGGACTTTCTTAAGATTTTATGTGTAAGTGCTTCAAATTTTAACTCCAACTATGACAAACTTTAATTTTTAGGAAAGACATTTCTAGTTTTTAGCCAAAAAGTGGAGCCAACTTCTTGCACTTACCCTGGTAATACATTGATATAATACAAAGTTATTAGACCTTGTGTCCACATTTATGTATAAAAAATAATAATTCTAAAAAATCAATATAATTTATTATAATCTTTTTTAGAAATAATATTTAAATAGTTTAACAATACTAATTTATTAAAAATAATTCTTTGTGAGGCCCAACCTTACCTATATCTATTGTAGCACTTTGTCCCTAGTGATGGGCCCCAATATTTTAGGTAGTTGAATTATTTGATGAAAATTGTGACTTTGGTTCTAGTAAGGTGTTGGTATCATCATCCTTCTTGGTGAACATTATGGACAACTCTCTCTAGACATCATGATTTTAAATATGTGTATTAATGATAGGAATTGTACATTGTCTCTTGATTTGTCTATGACAGGAGACCACTGACTCATGTAACACCAATTATATTTTGACACTCTAATGATGTTGTAAATTCTAATAATTACTTGTTAAATTTTCCAACTCTTTAACCTTAGCTTAAGAATTTGATATTTTTTGTTTTATCCTATTAGATTGCAAAATGGTAGTTATCTAATTTAGATAAGGTTGAATTTATGATTCCATGTGACTTAATGTAGTTCAAGGTGACATTTCTTCAATAAGTGAGATTGATTTGAACAAGAAATAAGGGATGATGATTATACTAATATTGGTGTTAATGAGTTGCTAATGTGTTACATTCCTTGATGAGGAGACCACCTGTGATTGTGAGTAGGACCATTGGGATTGTTGAAGTGACTTCGATTGACAACAACACCAACATGCTAAAGATGGAATTTGAGAATAATTACCAATGGGAGAATGCGAGAATCATTAGAACCTTAAATTAAACCAATTTAGGGATAAATTATAATGTTGTGACCTTGCATCCTAGTAAATTAATGTTATGGCTTAATGTGGCAAAGTTTTTTCCTTATGATAAGTTGTAGTTCTAATTGTTGGATCAATTTTTCTGGAAATCATGTGTTTAGAGTGTTTCAGGTATGTATTAAGGGATGCGATTCCTCTTAATATGAAAACTCATATTTACACTTATAAGAAATTTTAAATGGTATTAAAAAAGTTATTTTCAAAGTTTATGGGTGAAAATAGACCGTTGGGGTAAGTATGTATGGGGTGGGAGCCTTTTGAACCATTAAGCTTGACATATAGGCATGATTTAACTTTCCAAATCCTCCTTGGAAGGATGTGACATGACCTAATGTGTGGGGAGATGGAATGTTGACTTATAACTCTCTAATCTCCCCTATCTAGGTTTAGATGAGGGGTTGTGTCAAGTACAATCATCTTCCCTAGGTCTCACACATGTGTGAACATAAGAAAAACATGTGACCTTGTTTAGGGTTTATGAGTTAGTGTAAGTGGGTGAGTTGGATTCTATGTGTCACCATGTTATTGGGCGAGGATATGTTGCATGACACTCCTTACTTATACTTACTTCTTAGGCTTGAAGAGGGGGGGTCTTGTTTCATTTTTTTGAATGTTTTGTTGGAGAAGAGTAATTTTTTGCATCTTAAGAGGAAGGAGAGATCTTGAGAGAGGAGGGAAGAGGAGCCTTTGAATGAAGACTAGAAATTTGAAGAGAGACTTGGAGAAGGAAGGAGGTTCTTCATCCCTACCAACTCCATGTAGAGAGATAAGAGTTTATTAGTTAGGGTTAAAGTGATGTTCTTTTGAAAACAATTTTTTTGGAAATGTTTGTGTTCATAAATTTGTGGTGTTAAGTCTCCTTGGGGTGTATGTCAAGTAGATGGTTAGCTGTGTCTCATTTGAAAAATGAGAAGGGTTTTAGAGGAAATCCTTTAAAATGTAATAGACTGTATTACTTATTTATCTTTGTATTGTTTCACTGTTTATTTGGTTGCATATTATGGTTGTGTTGGATTCTTAATGGTTCTTCTAGCTTGGAGGATGGTCAGGGCCTCTTATCGTCTAATGATATCATGTTGGTTGGGTGGATAGCATTTTTCCTCTCATTGACATGTTACATGTTGGTTCCTCTTAGCATTGATTCTTGGAAGATACGTTCATTAAACTATTGTCTACTTGGGCTTGCATAGCTTGAGGGACATCCTTTGCAAAATAGAGCTAGTGTATTAATTTTATTGTACAAGTAAGATTTTGATATCAAATGTAGTATTCATCTTATTATAATAAGTGAGTAAGTTTTCTAGATATTGCTAAAGGTCTACTCTTTAAAGATAGAAAAATAAGGTACAAATGTGAGTATGAAACATTCAACTAATGATTTATTTGTATTTACATATCTCAAAGAATTTTTAACATTATGGTATTAGCTATGTGAAAAAAATAAATTTGTAAGTTATTTCGTTTTCCTTGAATCTCCATATAATACACACAATAGGTAAGCTCATAAACCATAAATTTAAATTAAATTCTCAAAACACAGATCCCCTTTCACTCCTTTCTTATATGTGTATTATACAAAGGTATACAATAAAATGTATTGCTTGATGTAAATAAAAAAAATTATGACTACTGGTTCAAACAAAACAAGAAAAGAAAGATTAAAAATAAGATGTTTATGTTTATATACAACTTTAGTAGAAGTGTTTGCATCTAAGAAAAACTTCAATTTTTTATTTTTTTTTGGAGATCATCTACAAGATACAGGAGCACGAGTCTTAGGCTGAACCTCTTCGCTTGAGAGTTAAGGACTTAGGGGTATCTATTCTGAACCTCTTCAGTAGAGAGCTAAGGACTGAGGGGTAATGGATGAGCAGAAGAAAATAAAATGCTGTATTCAATGATTACTAGTGAATACATTATGTGAATAAATAACAAAGCAGCTGACAGTTATAAACAGGTATAATATAACTGCAGAGAAAAACTGACATAACTATGAAATGCAGTTACATAGTTACTATGTAAATAATGTAATAATTATGCTAACATTCCCCCCCTTATTACATTATTTTTACAAATGTACCCCCTAAATAGTTCAAATTTGATCCTACCAAGAGATTTGGTGAACATATCTGCGATCTGAGAGTCTGTAGGGCAGTACCGGAGCTGGATGTGGTGGTTCAAAACTTGATCCTGAATGTAATGACATTCGACCTCAATATACTTAGTGCACTCATGGAAAACTAGATTCTTCACAAGTTTTAACACACCTTGATTGTCGCAATGAAGAACTGGTGACTTTTCTTCAGGAATGTCCATATCTGCCAGAATGCGACGTAACCAAATCACTTTGCACACAGCTCCTCGTGCGGCGTGATATTCAGCCTCAGTGGATGAAAGAGCAACAACAGTTTGCTTCTTACTAACCCACGAAATTGGCCCAGATCCAAGATGAAAAACATAACCTGAGGTGGATTTCCTGTCATCTATAGATCCTGCATAATCTGAGTCTGTATATCCCTGTAAGAAGAACTGGCTGTTCTTCTTATACTCCAGACCATAATCTACTGTGCCTCGGATATATCTCAACACATGCTTTGCTGCAACCCAATGACACTTCTTTGGTTCCTGCATGAATCTGGCAAGATAGTTGACAGCAAAACACAAGTCTGGTCTGGTGTAGGTCAAGTAGATAAGGCTCCCAGCCAGCTGCCTGTAGAGAGTGACATCTACTTGAGGTGAATCCTGGAAACGAGATAGTTGCAAACCTTTCTCCATTGGAGTGGACATAGGCTTACAGTTGACCATTCCATACTTTTCCAGGAGTGTCTTGGCATATTTCATTTGGGAGATGAATATGTGGTTCTTCTTCTGCCATATCTCCAAGCCAAGACAATAATGAAGTAGCCCCAAATCTGTCATGTCGAAGGAGTTCTTGAGATCATTCTTGACATCATCAACGAGACTGTCTGAGCTGCCAGTGAGAATAAGATTGTCCACATACAAAACCAAAATGACAATCTCTGTGCCTACCTTCTTAATATACAAATTAGGATCTGAGGGGCTACGAGTGAATCCATGCTGCAATAGGTGACCATCAATCTTGATGTACCATGCCCTAGGAGCTTGTTTAAAGCCATAAAGAGATTTGATAAGACGACATACCTTGTGTGGATGATGTTCATCAACAAACCCTTCTGGCTAGGTCATGTACACTTCTTCTTTGAGATCACCGTTTAAGAAAGCACTCTTGACATCCATCTGCTGAAGCTTCCATCCCTTCTGCGCTGCTAATGCACAAACCATTCTGATAGTTTTGATCTTCGCAGTGGGTGCAAAGGTCTCTTCATAATCAATGCCTTCTTGTTGAGCATATCCCTTTGCTACAAGTCGTGCTTTGTACTTATCGATAGATCCATCTGCCTTGTACTTGGTTTTGAAGATCCATTTGCAGCCAATGGGTTTCTTCCCTTCAGGCAGATCGACAAGTTCCCAAGTATGATTTTGCATCAGAGAATCATACTCTGCATCCATAGCCTTCTTCCACTGAGGTTGGCTTAAGGCCTCTCGAACTGTGTCAGGTTCAGTGCTGTCAACAACAGTACTCATGAGCGCAAGATTCACTTCATTTCTTGTCTGACTCCTGGTTCTGACTCCTGACGAAGTGTCTGGAAGAGTGTGCAGGTTAGAGTCCCTGAGTGTACTTTGGACCCACTTTGGAGGTTGACTGTGCTGCTACTGGTGTGATGCTTCAGATATGCCACAAACTCCTTGGAGGTGAATTCCCCCCCTCGATCTGACCGGAGGACAAGAAGAGACTGGCCGGCTTCTTTGACAACTTGCTTGTGAAAGTCCTGAAAGTTGGCAAAGGCTTCATCTTTCTTCTTGAGAAAATACACCCAGGTATTTCGGGAGAAGTCATCCACGAACAACTGGAAGTACTTATGACCTGAAAATGAAGTAGGCATGGGTCCGCACAGATCGGTATGTACCAACTCAAGGCGATGTGTAGCATGGAAGCTACTAGCCTCGAACAGATCCCGGTGTTGTTTACTTGCAAGGCATCCAGGACATATAGGCAATGAATTTGAAATTGGAGGAAGACCTCTTACCATTTGTTTGGAGCTGAGCTGATGCAAGGAGCTGACTGAAAGGTGCCCATAGCGATAGTGCTAGAGTCCCGTAGATTCTATTGTGGAGGCTAATAGAGCTACTGTAGGGGAGGAGATAGCATCTAATGCAAACAGTCTATCCTTCATAAATGCTCTAGCAAGTATCATACCTTCTCTTGAGATTAGACAGGTCTTGACCCCGTCCTTCACCTGGAACTCAACTTTCAGTTTGTGGTTTAGAAGCTGACTGACAGAGAGCAGGTTTGTTGTCAAACCAGGAACATACAGCACCTTGGTGAGGGTACAACGGCTTGCCCCAAGAGGAATGATGACCTTGCCTATACCCTCTGCAACATACTCCTTATTGTCAGCAATTCAAACTCTATCTCTAGTAGGTTGTTCTGTCAGTGCATCGAATAGCTCTCGATTGCCTGTCATATGCTTGCTGGCACCCGAGTCTATCAACCAAATATCCCTCGTGGGCTGCGAAGTTTGGGAGACAAGGACTAGATTATGATGAGTGCCGCAGTTGGCTGTTTCTGGTTCATCTTCTTCTGATGCATCATCTTGTTGGGCTGCTACATTTCCTTTGTGCCTTCTGCGATGATGACGGCGTTTGGATGACTGAGTATCACTGCAACCAGAAAAGCCTTCTTTGCTTGAATTGCCTTTTGTTAAGGCATTGTACCAACAGTTGATAGTGTCATGATTGTTCTTGTTGCATTTATGACACCATCGGTTTGCCTTTGGAGGCTTCGACTGTTGATGTTCTTGTTGTTTCTGTGGCTGCTTTCCATGAAACTTCTGACCTTTTGATTGTCTGGAGATCAGGGCCTTATCTTCTAGTTCACCTTGAACAGATTGAATGGCTTCTTCTTGCTGCAACAGATTCACCAATTCATCATATGAAACATCTTTCTTGGTGATGTTCAGCGTGGTGACAAAATTTTGAATTGAGATGGCAGTGCTCTCAGCGTAATTGGGACAAGTAGTTTGTCCTCCACCTTTTCTCCAAGTGCAACAAGCTCAGCTCGCAGTTCAGATACCTGCCGTAAGAATTCCTCAACTTTCTCGCCAGCATGCATACTGAGTGTATGTAGCTTGGACTGTAGATGGAGGATCTTCATCTGGTTCTTCACTTGGTAGATTGTGGAGAGAGAATCCCATGCCACCTTTGATGTTGTTGCATCCCGAATGTGAGGTTGAACTTCATGGGTGATGCCGAGTGTTATCAACATCAATGCTTTGGCATCAGCCTTATCAAACTTCTGCCTTTCATCTGGGTCTGTTGGTCTAGTTATGTCACCATTGACAATTCCCCATAGCTCCTCAAAAATGAGAATAGTCTGCATCTTTGTCTTCCATGCGGCATAATTTGGCCCTTTCAAAAGTTGAGCATCGAAAAGAAGCAATTTCGGGGCAGACATTTTTAAAAAAAAAAATCCAGACAACAAATGTATTATTATTTTATTTGACAGTACATTCACTTTGAAGAGGAAATAGTAGCACGGAGATGAGCACGATAGGCCTATGCTGTGAGACGGGGATGCTTTGGTGTGCGTTCTACCTCATCTTCATCATCAGCATCATAACCCTCGTCTAGTTTTGCTCTAATCTTCCTTGCTTGACATTGTACATCAAATAGAAAGTAATCTAGCAATCCTTGCCTAAACAGTTCATCGAATTGGAGATTACTGGTGTTTTGCAAGGCATCTAGAAGTGCAAAGTAGAAGCCTGAGCTTTCTGAAATAGCACGTCCACCACGAGGTGGATCATTCGCATGATTGCTAGCCACACTACTGGCATCGGGTGTGGTGGACATTCAGTTTTCTCAGTTTATGTCTTCCTCTACACACCAACTCAGATTGCAAGAGCCTTATTGGATGGAGGAAGAAAATTTAGTCTAGACACCTCCTTCGGTATTGATCTGTAGGTGGAAGTGACTCAATGAAAGCTCTACCAACAGCAGCAGTGTTCCTTTCCCAAATGGCAATAGCAGCGTCCCTTTCCCTAATGGCAACAGCAGCGTCAGCGTTCCTTTCTTCACTGGCTTGCTTCTTCCAACAGCAGCGTTATTTTCTTTCCTTCAACGGCAGACTTCATCAGCACTCCATCGCAGGTTTAGACTTCATCTGCTCAGCATCAGCACTCCATCGTAGGTCTACATTGCCATAGACTGGAATAGCGAGCACTCAATGCCTCCAGCGATCAGACTTGCTCTGATACCAATTGTTGAGCTACAGCTCATATGGACCAGCTAGGACTCGAACCTAGGACCTTCCATTGCTGCTGGAGTGAAATGTTTTCTAGAGGGCCCAGATCAGCATACAACTCTCCTTGTAGTTCACTGTCTCTGTGAGAGTCATCCATATGCTCATCATCTGATTGTGAGAGCAATTTATGAGAAGTAGGAGGCTGTTGCTCTTCTTTCTGTGATAAGGAATCGAATGACGATTCATCACATACCATATCTCGACTCTCATGTATCTTCATTGTCTCAGGATCTATGAGACGATAAGCTTTTGATGTAATACTATATCCCAACAATATACACTGAAATGTCTTAGGATCAATCTTCTTTCTCCTATTGGTAGGGACATGCATGTATGCAGTGCAACCAAACACCCTTAGATGAGAAATTGAAGGCTTGTGTCCAGACCATACCTCTTCCGGTGTCTTGTGTTGCAGAATCTTTGTTGGTGCCCTATTGATGAGGTATATAGCTGTCCGTACTGCTTCTGCCCAAAATCTTTCCTCCAACTTGGCTGTGGAGAGCATGCATCGAGCCATCTCCATGACAGTCCGATTGCGACGTTCTGCAACTCCATTCTATTGGGGTGTATAGGGAGCAGTGAGGTGCTGCTTGATGCCATGATGCTTCAAGGACTCGAACCTAGGACCTTCCATTTTGCTGTTGGAGTGCTCTACCACTGAGCTACTGGCCCCTCTTGGACCAATCCATCGTCGGTTCGGGTGTGGCTTACACCAACACCCCCCTTTAAGCCACACCTCTCATGTGCATGGGGCTCCTAGCCTGGCCTGGCTCTGATACCATTTAATGGATGAGCAAAAGAAAATAAAATGCTGTATTCGATGATTACTAGTGAATACATTATGTGAATAAATAACAAAGCAGCTGACAGTTATAAACATGTATAATATAACTGCAGAGAAAAACTGACGTAACTACGAAATGCAGTTACATAGTTACTATGTAAATAATGTAATAATTATGCTAACAAGGGGTATCCATTCCATCAAATTCTTCTGGGACACAATCCGGACCTCATCCCTTATGGTGCTGAACCTCCTCGAGAGCTAAGGATTTAGAATGCTAAGCAAAATAAAAATAGACCTTTAAAATGTTTGGCAATATAACAATCTCTCTTATAATATATCTCACACATATATAACTAAAAACATGTTTTAAATGTCATTTATAAACATAGTGGAAAGGATTTAGTTTTATTTATTTAAATGAAATAGAAAATTACAAATAAAACAAAATAAATAAAATCTTCTGTAGAATCCCTACAGTTTGGAAAGGATATGCCTTGGGCCAGCCGTTGCTGTGAGAGCTCGGCCCTGTGGGGCATGACCCCCACAGGTCAGCCATGACCCACAAGGGCGTGGCCCGGGGGTGTGGACTGGTGCTTAACAGCTGCAACCACAGCTTCCCCCTTTCTACATCGCCATCTTGGCACTAACACTAACTATATATCTATGAAAATAAATTATTTTACTGTGGTGAAGGTATGAGTGAAGGATTACATTGAAAGCGGCTAGAGTGGACGCCATTGATGTCGTTGGAAGGAGAGAGAGTATTATGAGTGGGCCGTGAAACTAAAAGTCGCAAGTGCAAAGAATGCGAGCCGGGTGCTAAGTTTCCCCAAAAACATAGTACCTGTGAAAATAAATGCCAAAGCTTTGAAAATCAATAGCATTGAACATTTGTTGGATATGTGCTTTAAAAAAAAGAGGAAGAGATGAAACTCGGTGAAAGAATGCGATTTAGGGCTTCCGTGGCCGACAACATTCACAAAAAGAAGATAAGTCCCTTTTTGTCTTTCAACATTGAAAATAAGATCCCACGTGAAGATTTAAACTTTTTGCCCTTTGAAATCATTCCCCCTCCTTAAATCATGGTGGTGTTGTTTTTGTTTTTGTTTTGTTTTTTTTTTTTTTAAATTTTTTTAGATTCTTAGAATAATAAACTTAACTTGTTTCAAGTGTATATCAAATTTATATAGATATAAATGTAAAAGAATAAAATAAAGTATATATATATATATGCTTGAAGCAAGTTGTTTTATTTTATTCTTTTAAATGTATATGTAAAAGAATAAAATAAAACAATACATCTAAAATAATAAAATAAACCACCCTACTTCAAGCAAATATATACACATGAAGCAAGTTGTTTTATTTTATTCTTTCACCTATATATTTTATTCTTTTACATATATATACATACAAGAATAAAATAAAGCAACTTGCTTCAAGCAAATATATACATACTCATATCAAATCTATATATATTTACTTGAATCAAGTTGCTTTATTTTAGTCTTTTAAATATCACATCTATAAGAGAATAAAATAAAGCAACTTGCTTCAAGAAATATATATATATACCCATATCAAATCTATATATATTTATTTGAATCAAGTTGCTTTATTTTATTCTTTTAGAGATTTGATATGAATATATAAATATATTTGCTTGAAGCAAGTTGCTTTATTTTATTCTTTTAAATATCAAATCTATAAAAGAATAAAATAAAACAAATTGCTTCAAAAAATATATATTTACTTGAAGCAAGTTGCTTTATTTTATTCTTTTAAATACCAAATCTATAAAAGAATGAAATAAAGCAACTTGCTTCAAGGAATATATATATACACTTTAATCAAGTTTCTTTATTTTATTCTTTTTTTGCACTGAAGGCATTCCCTTAACTAAAATGAGCGAGCTAACTTTCCTATATAATGGTGGAAAATATGTTATAAGGATGCAATATTATGGGAATCTTGAAGACCGTTGGATTTCGGTTATGGTTTGGATGACATGTTTGCTATGGTGGGCAAAGGTTTTGATGAATTGCTTCCTAAATATGAACTCATATTCATGCTTCTCACCATATATATGCTACCTAATATGTCTCCCCACAAAGTTATTGAGTCGCTGGCAATAAGTTGCATTGAGGAGATTGAGTCTATTGAGAAAGCAGTGAGTTGAGCATTTGTTGTTAAGAATCTTTTTAGTTTTTAATTTGGGTGATTTTCAATTGAAAAATTGTTCAATGCTTAATTTATATATGTTTTTAGGTTGAGGCTCTATGTAAGAATGGTTTTGTTGAAGAATTTAATTGTGAAATTTTCTCATACATGACATATATATTATATTCTCTCAAAGCAAAGGAAAAGAAATGGCAAGATGGCTATGGTGGAAAGGTGACCAACATAGTACACATAGGTTAATTTTAGAAGATGTTGCAAGGTTTGAATTGGCTAAGTTGGAACAATGCATTTATCGAAGTCTATCCCAAATCAGCCCCAAGTACTTTCAAAATCTATTAGTACTTCAGCTCATAGGTGTGCATTGCAAAGACCTTGCAGAACTTGACGGGATGGAAAACTTTCTATGTATGGCGTGGGTTTAGATAAGAGAGGAAATTAAATGGTAAATCTTACAATAGAATTTTAATTACATTCTACCCTTTGATGGTGTGATTTCAAATCCTTTCCTACCTACTACATGTTCTTCCATGCTAGGACAGGTAGCTCATGTATATAAAGACAATTGTAGGCTTGTTCCACCACATGGTAGCTTGGGATGATGTAACGCATGAAAAAATAGTTAATAGATACCTCTTTGTAGGAGTCATGTTTTTATTTCACACATTTTTTTTCTTATGGGCCCACTTCCACGTGCCACTCGCAAACTCACCTTTAAGACATAGAAAGGGTGATTTTACATGGAGTTATACACACACACAAAGAGAATAATAATATAGTGGGGGATTGATGGAAAGAGAGGAAGAGAAAAGGAGAGATAGAGAAAAGGATAGATAAAGATAAAATATGGAGATGTAGAGAGATAGACAAAGAGATGGAGAAATATAAAGGGAGAGAGAGATAGTGAGAAAGAGATAGAGTTAAAAATTCATTCGGACAAAATGTTTAAAATCAAAATGAACATGAAAAATGTTAATAAAAGGCACCATTTTTGTGGTTGTTTTATGATTTGTCTTTCTCAAAGGAGAACTAAATTTGGATTTATTCCCTTCTACTCATGTAATTTCCTTCCAATAAGCTTGTGTACTATTCAAACTAAGCATAAATATTGTCAAATTCAAGCATTTCTAATACATCAAGAAAATGATTGTTAAAGAAACATTCATTACCTCATGGAACATATTCTAGACAAATTTGCAAGCACTTGAGGGAGCCATGATAATTATCAACAATTCTTACCATAAGAACATCAATGGATGCATGTGCCCTATAGTGACGAGTAATTAAAAACACACCACCCAAATGTAGAAAAATATATTAGTTTAGTGTAATAAGATGGAAATAAAACCCAACATGCTCAGGAAAAAAAAAAAAAAAAAACCATTCATAATATACAACACATAAAGTCAAAACCAAAGGGAAGCCCAAACACATGTGTTCTTATACCTGATTAATATCGGGTTATCTTTATATTCCTTGATGTGTCCTCTATTATTTCAAACTCCCAAATGTTACTAAAAGTCTATTTCATATTCATCATTCTAGATATTATTTCACTACTTTGACTAGAAAAGATTGTTTTTATGGACAACTTAATAAATATTGCTTTGACTTTTTATGATTACAAATCTTTTTTTATAAATATATTTAGAAACAAAAAACAAAAAGATGTTTTCTTTATTCACCTCATGCATTGACCACAATAAGAACAAAAAGAATAAAAAATATCAATTGTAAGGAACATGGTCTAATGGAATGCAATCACCGTTCACTTAAAGACATGGTAATTGAACTCCCACAACTCTTCAGCATACCCATTGCCCGATTGCTAGTATATGTGTGTAAAGGATGATAAGTTTATCATTTTAAAAGATTAATAAAAAAATCCCCCCAAACTAGATAAAAAAAGAACATAAACCCGACTTAAGGGAGGAGAATGATTTTAAAGGAAAAAAATTTAAATCTTCACGTGGAATCTTTTATATAAATACTCATTTTTAGCATAATTAAGTTTTTTAAACATGTATTTTATTTTAGGCTCTATGTTATTACATAGAAATAATTCATCTAAAGTTGTCAAGTTTATAATTTTAAATAGAAATAAATTAAAGAAAAAAGGGGAGCTATTTTGAGCTTAAATTTAAATTATATTCATTTTAAGGAAAGGAAAGGAGATACTTTCATTAAATACTTCTATCTTGCATATAATTAAAATCATTAGTATAATGTTGTTATGACAGTTATATGACATAAAATTTATGCAAGCGATCAATTGAAAATTTAATTAATCTATGCAATAAATACTTTTTTCCATCAAATAAGTTATTTAACCTCTCCACTTAGGAGTGCCTTTGACTCTTATCAAGAAGCCCCAACCATAGTCATGATAATGACCTCTCTTATTTAGTCTATGTTTGTAGTCTTTCTTCACATAATTGTCACCCTTCTTATCTTTCACATATTGTTGTTGTGTTCCCTCATGTACTGTTGTTGCATTCCCTCTCTACAGTTGAGTTGATGGGGCAACACAAGACGCAATGGTGCATGTACATGTGTGTTTCTATCTAGTTAAGTGTCAAACTTTTTGCTTAAAAAAATCATGGTTTTGGTTGAGTAATTTTGTGTTTAATTTTTGGGCAAGACATTCTTACATAAATATTAAATATATATTCAAGTAGAAAAACAATATTTATACTAGACTTAATAATAGTTAAAATTAAAAATAGATATTAATAACATTTTTTGTAAAGAAACATTCCATCATGATTATATTGCTAAAGTATGCAACATTGGTGCATTTCCTTATTTAGTTTTATGACTAGTTTGCGTCAATGTCAATCATCCTTTGATTACAAAGTGAAGCAAGCTCTCCTTTCATTTATTACTATTTATAGAATGATTGTACTTTTCATCTAATATTGCTTGATTTGATCTATTCCATTCCATCTAACCAACTATTATACCACATTTTATTCTTAAGTTATTTTGTACTTAATTATTTGTATTTATTGAATTAACCTTTTAAAAAAAAATCCTTTTCAATAATATAATTGGATGTACTGGTAGTAGAAATGAAGTATATGTGAATAAGAAAAAAATACAATACATAAGTTGACAATGCAAAAACTAATACATGCCATGAACTAGCTAGTTGGTTAACACTTATTATATAAGTAAAATGAAGACATTGAGAAGTCTAGGCTCTATTTACTAATTAGTGCTATTGTGCACTCCTTTTCTTTTCAGAAATGCCACAATCAACTTGGTTTCACTAGAGAGATACTCTTCAAACTGAATTGAAGCCCTTTCCACAATCTTGAAGAAGAACTCATTTGTCAATCTCTCGCATCCTAAATGAGCTTCCACAATATTCTCAAATAGTGCTCTATATTCATTTTCTACAATTCTTCCAAACATCTTCTCTTCCCCTCTTTTATACTTTGTTATAGGATGTGTATAATTTCCTCCCACAAATCTCACACTCTCTATTTTGAATGACCTCTCTCTCTTCACGATGCTCTCCACCTCTTCTAAATTCGGACCGAAGAAAGGTAAGTTGAATGATTCCCATTTTTCCTTTTCAATAATACCCTGAACATGCATTAAACATATAAAGGTTTATATGGTGAATATGATATGCTCCATGTATTGATTGTATTGTTTCTATGGAAATAAACAATACTAGTTGAATACAACATTAAAAGATGCTAAATCATAAATTAAAAAATGATCAGTACCAGTTGTGTAGGGCTGTTCTTAAATATCATTGACTTCAAAAATCAAAGGTCAATTTTGGCCAATAAAAATATGACAAATATTTACCACTTTTTGTTGTGAATGAGGTGTAAAATTGCTATTGGTTGTTTGACCATTAAAATAGATGATATTTAAGTAGAGTGGTTGTGTACAACATTAAAAGACATTAAATTATAAATTAATGAAAAAGGACAAAGCATGCACTATGTTTACCTCCTTGACTAGATCTTCAAATGCATATTCCAAGCAGCGTGCCATATATCCAACTCCTCCTTGGTCCTCCATGATTTGAGTCCCTACATTACGACCCACCAGAGATATAAACACGCATCGCCCATCAACTGTCTCTTCTGCCCAGGCATTTAAAAATGTTGTGAAGTCTATGTCAAACTGGTGTAGATATGCAGCCGCCACTGCCTCCTCACAATCACTTGAAACGTATACATGAGGAGAGCGTCTTTGTTGAACACTCTCTGGCACCTACATTTACAGATGATCATCTCACTTCCAAGTTGTCATAGTTGTATTTAGCAATTTTCATGACACTAAATCATAGATACATATTATCAAAATACAAACTACAAGTGACACCATAGTACCACTTTAAGTGGGATGTCCAAAATATATATGTACATAATAAATATAACTAGCGCATGCACCCATACGAGGTCCAAGGAATACCGTGATAAGAATGAGTTTAGAAAATTTTTAGACGTGAATTTTTTTAGGCATGAGACAATTTTAAACACTATAATGCTCACATATAAAAGCCTTTAAATAAATATTTCAAATATCAAAACTTAGCAAAATGTATACACACTTAATCCTAACAGCTTCCATAAACAAACATACCATATTCATATATGGAGAAGTTATTGATCATTACTCACCCATGAAAGCCATTGGAGGCTGAGAGAAGAGTGACAGAACTGCAGGCTTTTTCGTGGGAAGAGACGTCTGAAGTGCGATCCACACACTGCCGCTGCAAGGTAAGATCTTGTACCCACTCGATTCTTATCACCACAACTAACATTATCTGCATCGGTACGGCCTTGTTGGCGTGGAGGCAACATTCAAAACAGTGAATTGAAATCATTAGATGGAAGGTCAGTGAAATAAACCTGAAATTCTGGCATCTCCTTTTCCTCAAGTAAGCGTTGTAAAGCACTGACAATGGTGTCTGTCACCACAAGAGTATTTCGCCCAGTGCCACAACCGAAATCTGCTATCCTAAATACGCTTCCCACATCTAACTTCAGTCTCATATTTTCATAAATGCCACTCTCCAGAATTGGTTTAAGAGCTTGACTCATCGTTAACTGCGCCAGCAAATTTTCCAAATCTAGATTTAGTATAATAGCACAGAGCTCGCAACAGTTAAGATGTAAAAAATACGTGTTAACTCAATTCAAATCTTTTAAATTAAAACGTGAGAAAATAGTGGAAAATAATTTTGGAAAGTAAGATCTTAAATAGTCAAGCAGCAGAATGGGTCCTTGTCTTATTCTTCACAGTTTTTGCAGGTAAAGCTTAAGCAGAGCATATTGTAAATCAGTTGGTAATACAAGTCGAGTTTCCAAAACACTAAATAAGTTTATAAGAGGCATGAGTATTGTGTACCTGAACTGAAGAATTGTTAGCATAACTAGCTTCTCCATTTCCACCCCTCATGGCAAGGACATTCTCCAGGGGTTTAGATTGAGTTTCAGATTGAGATTTGAACACCTCCATTAAAACGATTTACTTGATTTGTGAGCTTTGTTCTGAACAAACTCACTCAAATGAAGGGCTATGCTTCATCAATTATAACATGTCTTTATTTGAAGTCATTATTTCGTGGCCTGACATCACGTGGAACTCATTTTGAGGACACTATTGGTATTTGGTGGTCTGACATCATCATCCAATAATTTTATCAATTAGTGGTTGAGACGACATTATCCCGGACGTCATTTTGTCTATATTTTTTATTATTGTTTGGTCAAGACACGTGGTTGAAGAGTTCCCTTTTGATCAAGTAGTGGTTAAAACGACATAAGCCTAAATAAAAACGTTTTCTTCGACGTAATTTCAGAGAGCCCATGGTTTTACCCTTTTGACCTTAAGCTATTTCAATTTGACATGTATTATATTATATCTATATAAAAGGTCTCTTTTTTAAACTATGTGAACAAGTTCAAACTATCTTAAATTATTTTAATTCAAGGTTGTGGTTCATAAGAATGTAATAAACATGTTGATTTCATAAATTATTTTCTCACTAAAAGGTTGGTAGTTACGGAAAATTATATAGTATTAATGGTATGTTTATATTATGTATAAATTTTATATCATATTCTAGTGATGAAATTTGCATAGCTATGTCATTTTTCATTTAGTTTTGTACTTATTTTGAGGAAGTGTCTTGATACATATAAATAGGGACAAATGGCACAATCTTGTGCAAGGTTGGTCCTATTACCTTCATATTTTATCCATCCACACATACACAACCCTACACACTTACTAGCTCTGCCTGATTCTTTTATCCACATACTCTCATACATTCACCTTATTGGAACCAATTTATCACACTCCTCTATGCACCTATCTCTATTTAAACATGTGCAACCTAAATAGAACATTAACCCATTTTGACATAGTTCAGTGATCATGGGGGCAACCTTTTCATTGTAAACTTGTTTCCTTTCATTTTAAAATTCAAAACTAACATTTGGTCAACTAGCTCCATTCACCAGCATGCATTGAGGAAACTAAACATATGTTTGGGAAAATTTGATGTTATGTATTATTTGATCTATAATTAAGGCTTAACAACTTATATTGCACTTAATTCAGATATATAAATTCCCAATCAGTAGAATTGCATGGTTATGGTCATTTGCAGTTGAAATTGTAGAAGTAGGTGCACTTATTCATTACACAACTTAATGAAACATTAATTAATTAAAAAAACTTAGGTAGGAATCAAAATACTAGAAAGAATAAGAGAAAATGAAAAGACAACAGTAACGGAGTTCACCCATGTATTCGAACTACATCTTTGGGTCTGCTTCTCAATGTGAAACCACTTTTATTAATGATGCTAAGCTTAAATCACCTTATTACACCAGAAACACTTCAGACCTGCAATAGAAATCTTCAGATAGTCTCCTCTATACCCTTAGAAATCTTCTCGTATCCTCCTATGGCTTAGGTTCTAGGGTTAGACTTCACAAGCCTTCCATCCACCTATTACGTTGAAAAATACAATTTAAAAATAATACTGTGCATCATAATTTCATGTCTTTGTACTCTGCCCCAGCGGTGAAGATTTTGCCCTTCTTATAAGATGGGACATGCACTATTCAAATCATAACAAAAAGCAAATATTACCAAAGTAGCTGAAGAAAATGAACATAGCACATTGGTTGGGCGCTAGTATAGTTAAAGAGTGGTCGAGAGTTCAAATTGCTCGACTCCTTTTCCCTCTTCATCATGGTTATTACCATAATAACTAGCATACCTATATTTAAAAAATATATCTAAAGTACGCCAAGAGATATCCTTCTTGAGGCGCTTATTTCCACCTATGTAATAAATTGATTAAAAAAATAAGCGCCTCGAGAAGGATATCTCTCGGCGTACTTTAGATATATTTTTAAAATATAGGTATGCTAGTAGCAACCGCAGTGAGTATTAGAGTTAGGGCCAGAATTATGTTATAATTATGATTAGTTTAGAATTAGGATTTGAATGATTAGTTATGCTTAAAATCATGATTAAAATAAAGTTTTAATCTAATTAGGGTTTTGTTTAGGTATTGAGTTAGGGTTGGGCTTATAAATAGGGATAGATATATAGCATTAGTCTTATAAAACAATGGTAAGTGTGATCTTACGGTTATGGTTAGAATTAGGGTTAGATTTAAAAATAAGGTTTCGGTTAAGCTAAGAGCCAAGGTTAGATTAAAATTAGGATTAGATTGAGAGTTAGAGTGAGAATTAGGGTAATGCTTAAAATCAAGGTTATAAAAAAGTTTTAATCTATTTAGAGTTATATTTGTAAAAAAGTCATTTTTTTTAATTTATAATTTTTGGAAATTCATTAAATATAGAATATTGTAGTGCTTGGATTCATATTAATTATCATAATAATTATGTGTTGCGTAATTAATTTAAATAAATTTTGCTATTTTAGAGTTAAGATTTATTTTATTTTACTTTATAATTATTTAGTTTAGTGAAGCACAATTTCAACTTTTATTATTAGTTTAATGAAGCTAATTTCATAGAATATGCATAAATCAACACATCATAAGACAAACATATAATATGAAGTATTCCAATGCATGTACATTGCCACCCTAGTACTTGTACACATAAGAATAGTATTTGTCCACATAAATCATTCATATCGTGGTTGTTTCATTTGAGTAACTAAGGGTTATGACTAACTTAAGGTTATGGTAAGTGTGAAAGTATCTTTGTACAAATAACAAATAAAATCAACAAAGTTTAGTAACAAAAAATATACGTGGAGAAAGATTTTGGAGGAAAACAACACGAACAAAGAGAACCAAGTATATATTCATCTATATAAATAGCATTTGTGATATACAAGAGATTATTCTATTCCCTATTGTACTATGCTTTGATCTACTCTATTTGCTCTGCTATACTTTTCTTTATTTTCTCTGCTCTACTCTACTCTACTTTGTTGAGTTTGCTCTTCTCTACTCTACTCTTATTTGTTTTCTTTGCTCTACTTTTCTCTACTATGCTCTTCTCTGTTCAGTTTGCTCTATTTTTCTCTGCTTTGCTCTATCAAGTTTTCTCTACTCTGCTCTACTCTACTCTGTTCTACTCTGCTCTGCTCTGTTCTACACTACTCTACTTTGCTCTGACATGCTCTACTCTTCTCTGTTCTACTAAACTTTGCCTTGTTCTACTCAACTATTCTCTACTCTGTTCTTCTCTACTCTGCTCTATTCTACTATACTCTGATTTGTTCTACTCTTCTCTACTCTGCTTTACTCTGCTCTTCTCTGTTCTACTCTACTCTGTTCCACTATACTCTACTTTGTTCTAATCTGCTCTGCTCTGGTCTAGTTTGCTCTGCTCCACTCTGTTCTACTCCATTGTGTTCTAATAATTTTAGTCTTTCTTCTTTAGCGTTTCTCTTACCAAGTTGTTTTCCCTTTTTCATTTTTTCATAATGATCATATGTAAATGGTGGAACTATTCTGAGACCTTGTAATGACTTTACACGAGATATAGCCACAAATGTTAATCCTGTTCTTTCTTTTTGCCCTATGTCAATTGTGGCTTTTGAGAGAGTCAAACCTTGTGATTTGTGTATCGTTAATGCCCAAGCCAATCTTAAAGGTATTTGGATTGTTTGGCCCCTTCGTATTGGTGTAATAGGAACTGTACGTGGAGATTGATCTTCAAATGGTACCCCTATGTAATTATCAAACTCCACCATAACATATGTCGGTGGTTCAGGTGGTGCACTTCCAGGTTTGTATATTATTTTTTGAACATACCCTAGAGATCCATTTACAAGGCCTGCTTCTATCCAAAGATTAGACGTTAACATCACTCTTGCATCCTTAGCAAGTAATAACTCCATATCAATTTCATCAAGATGACCTGCTTTTGGTGCATTGACACTGCCCACTCTTGTTGCAATGCTACGTGCAACTGGATGCCTCAATGAGAATAATTTCTTTTTGTTGTGACTATGCACATTATCACTTGTGGCAAACAAATGAATAGTAGAATCAAATTCTTCATTGGTTGGTGCATCTATGCAAACATTGGTTCTTGTCATGAGCAACTTCTAGTCATCAATAGTTGGTTTTGCATCTCTTAGATTGGTGAGAAGTTGATGAAATCTTTGTTGTTCAATGCTTTCCCCTTCTTGTCTAAATATTTTATCCAAAGTAATAACAGTTTTGAATTCTTCCCATAATAGTTTATCACCTTTGTTACTATCATATGGTGGTCTATCATTAACAGGAGGTAATTGACCTAAATCTCCAATGAGAATCATATATACACCTGCAAAATATTGGAAAATGATGGCATTCATTAGTGTTTACTAATAATTGTTAGATTTAATAATAATCAAGTTTATGTTTTAAAATAGGCAAAAATTGCATATCTTCATTAAAAAACAAATGTATACCTCCAAAACTCATGTTTCCTTTTTTAGGGAATGCCTGACGAAGTCGATAGTCCACCTTCTCTAGCAAATTTTGTCCAATGAAGCTCATTTAATCAATCAAAATGTATTTTATGCGTCATAACTGCTCTTAGAAACTTGTGAGTCTTGCCCCTTCTAATTGACCAAAATCTGTGACTGGTATTTGAAGTACTGAATGGATTGTTGAGGCTCCAATATTGAATGCTGCAACTCCTGTTGGTGTAAGCAATAGAAGTGGAGTATGCCCTGGGAATGCTGCATTTTGAAGAGCTTGACTGATAGCACCAATTAGATATGATTTTCCAGTTCCTGTTGTTCCTTGAATTATCATGAATAATGGCAATGCATTTTGAGATCCATGATAATATGTCATAATTATATCAAGTACATTTTTCTGCCTGGCACCCAATGATGAATAATTGATATTTTCTGTTATATCATCCCATAGGAGAAGTCCATTATCTTTCATGGTTCTTATGAATTTGATTGCTTGATCTGTGTAGTGTTCACCTTGATATTCATTAGACCATGGTGCCTATCTATCAATGTCTCTTCTTCCCAACATATCAATTTCAGAAACTTGCACAATCTAATTATGATGTAGCCTTGATATGATTTCCCATTCATGCTTTGTTGTGTTTCCCTGAAGAGGTTGATTATCTTCAATTTCAGAATCACTACCATTGTCAACATCTTCTGGAGTAGTTCTTCTTTGCACATGCCAAGGATTATAATTGAATGACTCCCAATTTGATATTATTGCATCATCTTGAAGACCAATATCTCTTTCTATATGACGAAATGGCTTATAAAGTAACAACTCAGACCAACAAAAATCAACCCATTTATCTGATTGACGTTGAGGGATGGATACAAACCTTGGAAATACTCTCACAATAGCTGCCATCTCCCTTGCCTCCCATTTATTATCTCTCCTTCTCTTTGGATTATATGTCCATGATCTAGCTGCATCAATAAGTGAAACACCTTCCATGCAAAAGGGCCTATTCTTGTATCCATCAATGAAAGATTGTGTATGCTCTTCATAGTCATCTTGGTCATTTGTAGCTACATGTTTGAATACCTCACGTGAGACATTCAAATTGCCAATTTTTCTACTACTCTCTACTAATGGAAGTTCCAATAGCATATGACATATTTCTTGTGCCCTAATGTCTCTTTCTATAACTGTTTTAGTAAGAAGTCTTCTTTATGCTCTTGATGCTAAATCATTAGGGTTTTCAATGTTTGCAAGCCGCATCAACATTTGATGATAAGTGTCTGAACTCTTTTCTGCTTTAGCTGCATACTTGGCAATGTACTTGATCACAGCATGTTTGGAAAGAACAGGTTGCCAATCTATATTTGCTCTCCATAATTGTAGTATGTAGCGATTGTGTGTATTTACTCAATCATCATTTCTTGTAGGTTCAAACTTTTTTTCACCTGTCTGCAAGTCCTCATATAATTTTGATCCCTCAAGATTTAACGACCATGGAGCATTATACCTATAATAAATAATAACAATTTTTTATTTCTCTGCACTCATAATATATTGAAATTGAAAATAATAATTTGGAAGATTTTGAATCTTACTTGCAAACCATTCGTCCTCTTTTTTTGCGTAAACATGCACCCTCTCTACACATTGTATGTCGTTCTACACAATTTAAAATCTCTTCATAGTCATGTTCCATATGTATTTGTGTAAGCTGCCTTGTATTTCGAAGACATGGATGTTGGACAAAATTTTGCATTACCTATGATTAAAAGATGTATGAATTTATTAGTTACATTGAAACATAATTTTCTTACATAATATATAATATATTTATTAACAATCATTGATAATATACCTGAATGCTTCATTGATGTGGATCTTCTCTAGGATTCCATGCATGAATAATAGAATGGAAATATTTCTCTACACTTTTTCATTGCTGCTCATTTTTCCAATCAAGATTATCCATATTTGGTGCTCCATCTAACCATATGAATCCATGCACATGCGGTGAACCTCTATGCTGCCATTCATATCTAGACCAATAATCTTTGACATTCATTCCTTTTTCTAGAATTTGTTTTCTAAAAATTGTATGTCGCAGGTGCATGTAATGTGCCACTATATGAGGATAATCAATAACATTCTGTCTTCTCCATTTTTGGGCTTCTTGTGCATCTATTAGTGGTCTTCTAGGCATCAATGCATGCAAATTAGGCCAGTACATATTTGTTGCACTCAAAGTGAAGAATATTGTGGGAGAACCAATTTGATGAAGCATGTCAGTTAACTTTGCATGACATTTTGCCCAATATGACCTTGTACCCCTTAAGGTTGTTCCAAACCTCATCAAGTGATTAGCTAGATGGGAGTGGGGCACATTTTCCATATGTTCACGTAGCTCATTGATGGTGATTGACATATCTTGAAGATTTCTTTTGACAAACACTGCAGATGAATTTTGTGCACATAGTCTCATTATCTTGTTCATCACATAATATCTAAATCGTGGGTGTCAACCAAAACGGTGATCCCTATACTAAAAGAGATGTTTGACAAATTCATGCAGATGTACTCGTCTCATACGAGGTTCTAGCCAATCACATCTACCATCAGGAAACAATATTGGAAATGCCATATCAAATAAGCCTAATGTCACATACTCATTGATAGGAGATGAACCAATCGTTGGCCAATCGATCAATGACCCTGGATCTGCACCAGGGTTGTTCACCCATGCATGGATGAATTCCATCTCTCTTCTGACATTAGGCAGTCTAGAAGCCATTGATGTTGTGTGATCAATGATATTTCCTTCATCCATCTCCATCAATGGGCCCACAAATACAACTTCATTTGCATCTGAATCAAACTCCATATGCACTGTATTTAGTTGGTCAAATATATTTTCATTTGAATTTGATGGAAGAGCAGTGAGAGCATTTTCATCAATTTGAACATCAGAGTAGAACTTGTCATGTTCAATTTTGTATTTGAGTGCCTTATATACTCTCTCTCTATTTACTATAAAGTTGTAATTTCTGCCACGTTGATCTCTCCTTCGAACAATAATGATTGGCAAATCTTTTATTGCATGTCGTAAAACCTTTGAAATTTCTTTTACATCTTGTGGAAAACTTATTGTGTGTCCCTTGTATTTATATTGACCACCAGTTGAATGTGTCACTTGTAGGATTGGATTGACACATGCTATCAACATTTCTTCTACCTGTGTCAAGTTTGCAAGCTCTATTGGTTGTGGGCCAGGATCCATATTATTTGATGCTGAGAATCGATTATTGCCTCTTTCTTGTCGACACCTATTGCATATAGGACCTTGAGGTGTCTGATAAACCCTTATTCCAAGGTAACATTCTTGACAAATATAACACATATTTGGTGAAACAAAACTATCTATTCCATTTCAAAAATGCATTTGGAAAGTATTGAAATTAGCCTGAAGCATTACATTAGGATTTGGTGCATTTTCTACATCATTTTGAACAACTTGATTAATGTCATGTTGAGATGCATTTTCTGGTGTTTCAAGTACAAAATCTATTGATCTTGAATTTTTATCTCGAATATTTAAATCAATAGTAGCATTTGATTGATAAGGTTCTTGTCTTTCTTATCTTTCAGGGGCACCGAGTTCTAGAGATGTTTGTGCATGACTTATTCTCATCATATTTGGTTGTTGTCGATTTTGTAATTCCAACTCTTCAACTGTTATTTCAACTGCACGTCGACGATATGTTTCTCTGTCAACTTGATTTCATTGTATCATTTGTTCTTGTATTTCTACATTTGTCATTAGTTGGCGTTGTTGTCTTCGATACTCCCTCTGATATAATCTTTGATGTTCCCTTCTATATTGTTCTCATTCTTCATCAGTTTCAAAATTCAACCTAGGGGGAGCCATACCTACATAGTAGTTGAAAACAAATATTTATAAGTCTAAAGTTATAACATTGACTTTAATGTACAAAAATTCCATGCCATTGGTATGTAATGTTGACATTATTACAATGATTACACACTTTCAAGTTAAGATCAAATAATAACACTAAGAGATAAAATAATTTTCAACACATGATGACTTTTGTTGTCAAGTTTTCATGGATTGGTTCCTTATCACTCCAAAAGGTTGCCTTTTCTATATATCGCTAGACCAATATACCAAGCCTCTTTGTATGCTCACTCTTCCATTATACCCGTCAGTATGTGGAAGAAGCCCATCCTTTCTTTATACCTGTCGGTAAGTGAAAAAAATGTTAAAGCACATGAGAGGAGAGTGGTACGTGGCACATAGGAAATACATGAAAAGGATTCATCCTATCGATGACACCTGCTTAGAAAGAAATCAAATTTCTTTTCAGTTAGGATTTATGTCTTATGATAGTGACGAATGGGTAACAGAAGGAAATGAATATGAGAGTGTCCTTATTTCTCCCTGGCGATTTATAGGGACGATGCCACAGACGCCGTTGTTACAACTATTTTAGGTAGTAGATACAGTAGTTCAATCGCGATAACTTGACCCGTAAACGTGAACTAGAGGTACCATGATAACCAAATGTTGTAATTGTTTTAGTTTTGGAAAAAAAATGTTTAGACTTTTTGTTTGACAAAAATAAATAACAACTTTATTATTCTAAAAAAAATTCAAAACAAATTATAATTTTCATTAAAAAAAAGTTTACCTTATATGTTTAATGTCTATAAATATATAACTATAAGATTACCTTATATGAAATTAATTAACACAAAAACAAATTAACTCTATAATGATCAACATGTATATTTAAGGAATACATATGCATTATTTTTTTCATAAATTATAGAAAACCAAATGTTGGAAATACTAATGCCTCATATTTTTACAAATAGTGGAATTTCCTATGGTTAGAGATGTTTTAAAAATTGATCTTTAACTTAACTTCGATTCTAGAATTCATTGAGAAATTGATGTTTAACTTAACTTCCAATCTAGGATTCCTAAATAAATAGATAAGGAGTAATAATTACCATAAATAAAAAATTAGGTTAATATTATTCTTAAAATAATTTAATCATGGTTACCACACCCTAAGCTTATCAATTATTTTTACTTATTGTTAAAATACTAAAGAACCTAATAGCCATAATAAACTTAATTAAAAAAGGGTAGATAATATTTAGCTATGTTCATCTAATTTTTCCTTCATTCCAACCTAAAGAAAAATATAATTAATTTGAAGTGATTAAATGTATAAAATAAATTAATTTGAATTGATTGAAGTATATATATGGAAACTAATAAATTGATTGCACTATAATTTCCATCTGTGAGATAAATTTATAATTGATTCAACTATAGTTTCCATATGTCAGATAAATTTATTTTATAGTTTCCTTCTGTCAGATAAATTTATTTTCTATATTTAAGTAAGATCTACAATTCATTTACCATTGCCATTAATAAAAGAAAACCAATACTATTAAAATATACCTTTGTTCTAAAAAAGATTTTCTCCACCACCTGGATCGGTTCCTTGGAAGGCAATCTTTTTGTTTTCTCGTTCACTTTAAATGTTGCAATTTGAGATGCTATTTGTGTGAAAAAAATAACCATAACTCTTGAATGGAATTGCTAAAAAAAATTTCACCAATATAAAATCTACAACAAAGAGGCTCCAATATATTCTTTAATCTATTCTAAAAAAATGTTTTGAATATAATGTGAAGAAGAAATATTAAAAAAAATGTAGAGGATTTTTTCAATCAATAAAACACTACAGTAGGTGCCTCTCCTCATTCTTTGCCCTAGATTTTAAATAGAAATCTGGTAATAATAGTTTTCAAAAATATTAAAAACCAGCGAATAATCTTTTCAACATTAAACTACCAATAAAAAATAACATTAAACTAAAAAAAATAGAAAGTTGCCCATTTACCATTCCAAATCACTCGTCCATATCAATTTGCATTGATGAAGTTTCTAAATACAAACTGAGGCTTAGCATATGAATTTGCTGGCTGGAGACGTTAATGGCACAGATTTGCCTTTCAAAATAAAGTATCAATGATATACTTCTTGGCAGGGATCACATATTTTTCATGGCATACAGGAATTACATACACGGAGAAGAAGGAAGCATTTGGGTCTAGCAAAGACTGGTATTTTCCCTCCTCTGGCAGTCTGAAAAGCATTAGAAGAGATATATGCAAAATGTGGAATAATAGACAAAGCACATGAACTATTCATAGAAGGATTGTGTGCTATGTTTTTTCATTCCAACGGTTGCTACACATACTCCATTCACATGACTAACCCATTTGCTTTTTTTAATCTGATTTACTTTTTTTAATCATTTTATTATTGTTCTTGAATACAGCAACCATGTCGTCCAATATAACTTCTTTTGATTTTTCTAAATCTGTATAATTATAAACGTTTATACAATAACTAAACAAATGCCAAATGCAGGATTTGAAGCATGACAATGAAGGAAGGCAGAAATATTACATTACGATTGTTATGAGGCTAACCTTTGATTCTTGGAAAGCATATTCCCCTTGCATAGTCCCTTTCAGCTCACCTCAAATCCTGCAATTTGATATTAAAATAACTTAAGGAAGGAGCAATATAAATAGAAATGAATGTGGCTACAACGTCGTTGTCAGGAAAGAATTATTATGAAAATATTGTTTATTTAAGAAGATATTCTTCCAATTGCCATCTGTTTACTCGACGCTGTGGACACCCTAAAATTAGTCTCTCAACATGCCCCACTCTTATGCCCCATTATGCACCTTAATGGATGTTCATTGAAACATGCACAGAGTCTGTTTCTTTTTTTATAAATGCAATTGTAACTGCAAGGAAGCCAAGGTTAAATTATATTTTATTTTATGTAACAGATGCTGCACTATTATTATTACTCCAGAATATGTAGAGAATTTATTATCATTATGAATCTTATATATTTTTTATAATAACAATCTTATAAAATTATATGGAATCTTTGCACTCTTCAACTCCACCCCTACTGTGACTGTAGAAACACCTCTCGGCGTAATAAAAAATCTTCCGCTTATATTTTCATGGATAACGCGTGGCGGGTATTTGGGATATCGGGGGTTCAAACTACTTGAACCTCCTTTATATGATTAGCCATTGTTTAAAAAATAAATAGAAATTAGCCCCGTATATGTATCGAGGAAGCCGTTTGCTCTACTTTATTCGAGCTCCCCTCAACAATATTTTAACAACCCACCAAACACAAGCCGCCATGAAATTCATCACTTCTTTTCTATAGTTAGTTAACCTAATGTGATTGTGTTAAATTGATGACATTTACATAATTGTCCTAGGTTAATCCTAAGGAAATTTTATTTTCTTTTATATTTTTGTAAACATGTCCCATCCTGCAGAACATGATCTTCTAAGTTCTAGGGTTTTACATTGCATTAGGATTTTTAAATATGTATATTTCTAAGTTTACATTCTTGTGCTTCATTGTTGTATCTCTTTTCTATTAGGATTTGTGTGTTTTATTATTATATCTTAGTCACCCACTATACTCACCCTTAGTTTGTTTGTGAGGGTTGCACTTTTAGATCTAATATATCATTGATATTTTAATTTTTTTTCAATCTAAAGGTATGCAGTTGAGATTTATTTTTGATCTTTCATTTATTCCTAGAAGATTTTCCCATTTAAACCCTAATATGATTAACCACTCGAAGTATAATGATACATTTAATGGTGATCATTTTGAGATCAACATAGGTGACCAAAAGGATTACAATCATGAGACACATGTGACTAATCAAGATTAACATAGAAATTATTTTTTTATAGAAGCATTACAACAAGCTCAATATCATCATCAATTGGCTAGTATTTTCAATAAAACAGCAGTGGATTATCCTCTTGTCATAGAAGTTATACAATATATTAATTCCTTTATGACTCTTTCTAATGGTGTATCCACCCCATCCTCATCATCTATTCCTAATACTACTACTTCCATAGATACCATTTCCATCAATCTCGTTGTCAACCCTACCACTTCCAATATATTCATCCCATTCTCTTTTGGCTTATCCAAAGGTTAGAGTTTTGAGATTAAAGAGTCCACAAAATCCTCGTTAGTGATGTCCTCAAGGGCTTCACCTAGCATGTCAAAATCTTCTTGAGAATTTTTTTTATGAATGGAACAAAAAATCTTTGGAAAAAATCAAAACATTGAAAGTGTTTCATATTAGGTTCACCAGAATGCAATGCATAAGATAGAAAGTCATCTTAGAGAGTTGCACTCTCTAAACAAAGTGATATTACAAGGCACTACTCTTGAATGTTTTAGTTTCTCTGAAGACAAAGTTATATTTTATCTCATAGGACTACTCTAGAAATCCCAGAAATGCTATTAACTAGAAACTATAACCTTATCTAAGCTAAAAGAATCAAACTAACAAGAATACAATGCTATTTGTAGGAAAATAGAGAAGTTTTTTTAGAATCAAGAGCATAACTAAAAACAAGACTAATAGAGGAGCTTGCCATGAAAATGAGGGAGCCTCAACCTAGGATGTCAGTGCATCATGCAGATGTTTGCACATCATGTTGTAGTCCATATAGAAAAATATAGCCTACAAGTGCAGTTTGTCAAATTCTATGTCTTCCTAGCATGCTTTTGTCTAACATATATGTTTTCCTAATAAGCCTACATAGTAGAAATAGATGGAAACACAAGCATAATATCCAAATACAAAAGGTAAATCAAATGAACTATAAGCAGTTGACTCTATAAGTAATGATGAATCAAATACTTGCAAACCTCCATGTGATTAATCACCACTGAGTGACTTGCTTCTAAAGGAAGAGAAAAGAATATTGAAACTACTTGGGAGTTTTCCAAGAATGGTCAAACGCTTGATTTGGTCTACACCATTGTATTCAAGAAAGGGGAAAGGGATATTGCTTAGATAACAATGGAGATTATTGTTGATTCACAACTTGTACAACAAGATCAACAAAGTCATAAAGGAGTGTAAAAACTATATAAAAAAATTATATTCAATGAAATGTGATTAATAATACATCAAGAAGATTCACTACCATGATTATTATGAAACGAATTTTGAAGATGAAAAGGATCTCGAAGGAGAAATATGTTGTTCACTTCATACTAAAAATTCCTTCAGTGATTCATAGAATAAATGTTAGAGAATCTTTGGAAGAAGTGTGGGCTTATGTAGTAGAAAGTCATTCTTTAGATAATTCTATTAATTTTACACAATCAAAGAAAGAACTTGGAGAGGTGCTTCAATGAATACTTTAGAGTTGAATATGGAAAAAGAGTGATCCCACTAAAAAGGATTCAAATGCTTTATGAAAATAGGCCTTTTTTTTGCTCTTATCCACTTTTCCAAATTTGGTTTGGTATAGACTAACGTTAGAAAAGTACATCTGTGAGAGTGTTACAACCACCAAAATACATTATGAGATGACATCATGCAAGAATAATACTCATTTCAAGGAGTTGTATGGATCAAGATGCCAACATCTCACACAAATTTCTACGCATTGTGCTATCATCCAAGGGATATTATTCCAAATTTGACACATGTTTTCCAAAGGATGACAAGGTCAATGCTCCACTGCCAGTTTTTGACAAAATTTGATGTCAAAGAAATAGTGCTAAGGTTATATCAAAGTAGATCTAGAACATGCTTTAGAAAGGCTATTCTTAAACATCATCCACTTCAACAGTCAAAGGACAATTTTAGTTGATAAAAGTAGGACAAATATTTACCACTTTTTGTTGTGGATGAAGTGTAAAATTTCTATTGCCTTTTTTATCATTAAAATGGATAATATTTAATTAGAGTTCTATAGAAATAGGCACTAGGGCGAGTACAAGGCATATTGTGAAGCTGCAAGGTATACAATTTTTGACATTACAAGAGGATTTGTCTTGAAGAAAGTGGATGGTGGAGATCAAAAAAGTAGATTTTTGGAGTGATGTGTAAATCTTGCCCATGCCTAGGTACAAATCATGTACACATTAAATCTTTGACCCATGTACACTTTTGAACCTTGTGCTAGACTCACCTTGATTAGTCATGCCTTAGAATATGAAAATGATTAGATAGGTTAAATATTACATTTAGTCAACTAATGATTGGGTGGATTAAATAAATAGGATATATTTATTTAATATTTTGAATGGGAATAATTAACATAATTAAATATTTAAATTTATTTAGCTAAGGGTGGACTATAGGTGAAAGATGAAAAGATTGATTAGTTAAATACATATTCCTAATTGATTTAATTAATGTTGGAGGAATAGTTAGTTTATTAGTTAAATAATTAAAAAAATATTTAATTAAGAATAGTAGGAAAATCAAAATAGTTAATTACATAAATAGAATTAACAATAGTAGAAACATAAATGGATGAGTTGGTGATGACAAAAATGGACTACTTCTCAGACATTATTTTGGTTCTTGAGGATCGTTTGAAACCATGTATCATAAGTAGATTAGATTGGTGTTCCTACATTTTGTTTGTTTCTTTCTGTTGTTTTCTTTTTCTATTTTTTTTTCTTTCTTTCCTTGTTTTATCCTATTTTTTTAAGGGTGTGCTCCTTATTATCAAGCACAAAGGTTTTCTTTGCATGCAAATAGTATTCAAAGGTTGTCCTTGTTGGAATTTGGCTGTTAAGTAGTTTTTAATATATAGCTAGCTATTTATTTGAAACCCCTATTTTACTTTCATCCATTATGAAATTTAAAACATAATGTTTTTAAATAAAATATTTGACTATAATGAAGATTGTGAGATTTTGTGAAAAACTTACTATCTTTTACCACACTTTAATATTTCCAAAAGTTAGAATAAATTTAGGTATAGTAGTTTCTTCCTCAAGTGAAAAACATAAACATTACATTCCTTTAGAGTAAGGTCATATACATCTTTGATTATTGCTTAGACCTTCACCACAGAAAAAAATTTCATTCAATCTTTGATCAGATCACTTGAACAACATATACAAAGGGTAAAAGCGGCTAGACAAGACTTAATTTTCAGTAGGATAAGTTTTTTGTAGCTCAAACAATGGCCATGTATATTGATTTTTAGTTACAATTCTCAGCTGGATTTTTAGATCAACACCAACTTAAGCATAAGAATTGTAGAAATAATAGCTTAAATAAATGGAAAGAAAAAAGGGCATTCATGTAAAGATTATTTAGGAATTCTTTCCTAGATTTATAGTAGCGATACAAAGTTTTCATTTTCTTAAAACATTAGAAGGTATTAGTATGAGTATCAGTTGAGGTAATCGTATCTATATGGGACTATCAAAGTAGGGTTGTTTGTATGTCCTTATCATCATTTTCCTTTCATCTTCCACCCCATCAAATTTTTCATTCCCCATATGGCATCAAAAGAGTCCACCATGTCTATTCTCATATCTTATAATTGGTAAACAAGACTAGCTAAATTACATAGTATTTCAGACCCAAATCACAAATATTTCAAGTACTTGAGTTTATAAACCAAAATAATCCACCAAAACTAATTGAGTTGTGAAATAGTTATATTCTCAAAATATCTACACCATATCCAAAAGTGATTAAAGCAATTTGGTGCTTCAATTATATTGATTCTCAACCTCCCTACCATTATGTCCCATTACCCATAACCCCCATCAAGTTGAACAAATACAAAAGAAAAATTCTTAAGATCAAATATGAACTATCCTACATTTACTCATCCATATCATATCTCTCATCTGCTCTATTATCCCAAGTTGATTTTACCCTAAAGACTATGAATGCATCCTATAGAGATGAAACCTTTTAGATAGGGCCAACATGACTGATACTCAAGGATCGATGAAGAGCTAGTGTATTAACACTTTGGTTCCAAAAAAATCATCAACATTATCAACATCCAAATGTCTGTAGGATAGCAGGTTCAAGGGTAAATTATGAAGAACAAGCCAAGTAAAAGAAACAGATGAAGTCTGCAAGCATCTTTATGTGTACTATCAAATGAATTAGAGGGTAAATGCACAAAGTTGAGTCCACTTAAGGTGGAAGTTTCAGACTTAGACAAAAACCTGAAATGAGGAAAAGTGAAACGGGATCCCACTTTTTATGAAATGGGAGCTTGTTTTGCTTTGAGATCCCAAGCCAAAAGTGGGATCCCATTTTCTAGAAACGGGATCCTGTTTCATAAAGGGATTAAATATGAAAAACAAAATGGGATCCCGTTTCTTAAAATTTGAATTTTGGGCCCAGTTTTTGCTTTGTTAACTAGTCTAGGAAAAGGGTTGGGGACTTGAACCTAGGCTTTGGACCTGGTTTGACCTGCAGGTTGAAGGTCATGTTAATGTCACAACAAAATAGCGACTTTGGGCATATGTCTGAAGACCTTTTTTGCATAATATTTTGATGAAATTAAAACCCATTATAAATGAGATAGTGTAGATTCCAAATATGTAATTTTTTAACTATTGGATTATTTTTTCTATTTTTCAATTAATTTATGATGAAATAGGTCCATAAACTTGAATTTTCAGGCTTTTTTAGTAGTTTAATAACTTTTTATTAAAATATTTTTTTGAAAAATAAATTGTATGAAAATGTACTTCAGACAATTCTTTTCAATTTGAAAAAATAAAATTCAAAAAATGATAAGTTTAGGTCATCTTATGCGTGACATACACGACGATTTTTTAAAACACCAAATATAACAAATAAAAAATTAACCAAAAAAATATTCAATAAAATATTACAAAAAAATATGGAAAATGTGCTTTAGTGAGTTACAAATGTTTTCCCAAAAGGATTTAGAAAAATATGATTATTTAGGTCAAAATATGGATGACTACATGTGCATGGTATAGTAAAAAATAAGTGACTTTTAAACAGTGGTTTTTAGATTTAGGCCTATTGAAAATCAATTTGTATCATCTAGGTAGTCAAATAAATTACATATTTGGAAACTAGACTCTGAGTACTACATTTTATAATTAGTGACTTTTTTCAAGATTCCATCTCTAAGTGCTTCAAATTTTAACCTCAAATGTGGCAAATTCTAAAAATCAGGGAAAACACTCCCACTTTTTGGCCAAAAAGTGGACTTAACTTATTTCACACACCCTAGACTTGGAAGAGTTTAAAGATATTATATTATCATGATAATTCAATCAGTTCAACTGACATTAAGATACAGCAAAAAAAGGTCAAAAGAAAAACAAACAAAATAAGTGGAGAAAAATCATCCTCTGGTGAAAATCATTCTTATGGCACCTTGGACAACTACCATGGTGAAAACCCATTATGGTGGTCATGCATAGAATGTAAACATAATCAAGTAACTTGAGGAAGGATTTGTTGCATTTCGATTTGAGTGACACTTTTGGAAAGGGAACGAATCAAGTGCGCACACTTGTAGGTTTCAACTTTATTTCAAGAACATTATGATAATCATTTTTTTATTGGGTTTAGTGTTTCTTGATTATTTTTATGGATTCAAACTCTAGATTTTGAACAAGCAAAGGGTTCTATATACCAAAATACTTAGGATCATTTTCTAGTAGAATTGTCATTTGATATGCCTTGCATACACACCTCATCTTTTACTCGAATAATTTAGAGGCACTTTTTTTTCCTTTTTTCTTCTTTGTTCTTGGTCTTCCTTAGGTTTTTTGTTTTTTATCCCCCTTTGGGTCTTTTGTATTTTCCCTTAGGTTTGTTTCTAGCCTTTTTCCTTAGTGTTTTAGGCATTTTTCTCTAGGTTCCAGGATTAGTCAAACTCTCAAGATCTTGAGTCAGGCCTCTATTCCTGACTCGACCTTTGTTTCAAGGTTTTAGTTCCTTCCAGATCCCTTGCTCCACTTTTATTTCCCTTCTTCCTTTGTTGTGTTTCAAAAATTTAGGTTTTCAAGGAACTTTGGATCTTTGAAACCAGGTTCCAAAGTCTAAGTTTTGTCTGAAGTTTTGCTCCCAATGTGTTGTCTAAATTTATTACACATTAATTGAATTAATGTAAGAGTTGTCTAAATTTATTGCACAAGAGAGATAATGAGAATAATTCTATTCTATCAATGAATGCAAAATTGTTCCTATCTGTTGTCACAATGTACATGAAGATCCTTGCTTATAAAGGCAAGGATGAGAGCCAAGATGTTGTAGTTATGTGACAAGTGTCTTAATCCTATGACATGTGACAACTATAGCACATTTGTAGGATACGACAACTATAAGATAACTATCAACAACTAGCAACAACTAGACATGACTAGAAATATCTAGTAGAATCACTAAGTCAACTTAACATGTGAATTATTTGTGAAAATATTATTTAACTAATAAATAGTTAAATAATATGAATTATCCTCACACAAGGGAAACTAGATAGGAAATATCCCTATTCACACTAACACCCACCCTTAAGTGGAACTTAGGGAGTAGCTGACTAAAGCAAAGATGGATTGATGGATGGGTCTCAGCTACTAGGTCATGTTAGGTACCCATGTACAAACAAGTCTCAAGTGGAGTAAAGGAGAAAACCTCAAAGGAAAAAACTCTTCTCCAAAAGTGAGAATGCATACAAACATGTACAAGTGATGGAATGATGGAAGAATCAAGACCGCCCAAATACAACATCCATCACAAATATACAATCAATAGCCCCCTAATAAGACAGAAAGAATGAGACAAGATGTCCCCCCCATAATGAAGTAGCTCCTATGTCAATAGTTAATACTCGAAGAAGAAGACCAAATAGGATCCAAAACCTACAAACAACATTCCTACCCTTGGGAAGAAACCAATCCATTGGTGTATGGACCGAAGAAACTTCAACTCCAAAACAAGAGATGAGGTAATAAGTCTCATGAAATATGATGTCCCTAAAAACTGCTCATGTGTCTCCATGTCAGTGTTGAATGATACCACAATCAAATCAGGAGTCTCATGCCTCACTGATGAAAGTGACAATCCAGGATCTAGTGGAAATTAAAAATTATCAAGATCCAAAGACAAAGATGGGTTGACAATAGTTGTGCTATGAATGCAATCAAAGAGGAGAGATAACCCCTCAAATGTGTTCTCCAAATCTGCAAGATGTGACTCACAAAACAAATCTGAAATGCCTGTCAAATGCTCATCCCACAAATCCATATCTGAAAGTCAAGAAACATCCTGCTGAACTGAAGCATTAAACTTTGAAGAAGTAGGAGGTGGAGAAGATGGAAGTGTAGCACATGTCTCAAGAATCGATGAAGAGACAAGAATACCAAGGTTCAAGTGACCAAATGTCTCCTCTATAACATGATATACACAAGGAGTGTGAATGTCATCCAACAGATCTTAATCATCATCAAGAGTGAAATCATAAAAGGTGTATACATAAGATACATGATCAACCACACTAGTAGCAATTAGGGATAACTTTAAGGAACCCCCCTAAAAAAACCTATAAAATCCTGGCGAATCCTAGCCCAACTCCAAAAAATGCTGGTGAATCTATCCTTATTTCAGAAAAAAAAAAATTTCATTGGCAAATTTTTTCAAATTTGTCGACATTATCTTTTTTGCTGGCGAATTGTATATAGATTTAAAAAAAAATTCCTTGGCAAATTATAGTTGTATTCCAAAAAAATTAATAAATTAGGTGGCGAATTATAGTTGTATTCCAAAATGTAAAATAAATTGGGTGGTGAATTATATAGATATTAAAAAATATAAAATAAATTAGGTGGCGAATTATATAGATATTCAAAAATATAAAATAGAATATTAGGCGATTGTGTTGGCAATTTTTTGAAAAGTCATAGTGTGGCTGGTGAAAATATCAAATGCTATATCACAATATCTAATCTTCTTGGTGAATTTATAGTTTATTTAGTATCAAAATGAATGGCATCAGTTGAAGTTCCATTCCGGGCTATAGTTCTGACACACCCATCTTTCTACATAAAGTCTTTGGAATAGAGACAAGTGTCAGGTAACAATGATTTTGATTAACCAAAATTAATAGATAATTATTAAAAAAAAGAAAATTCAAAAGGATACATAAAAAGAATATAGATTTATCCACTATAACACAAACTTTATGACTTCAGAAATCAACTCCTCAAGCTTCCATTCATAAATTGAAAATAACTGAAATATATAGTAACACAAAATTATATAAATATTAAAATATATAATAATAATTCTTTTTCCACAAGAGTATTCAGAGCATGTTTAAAGAAATAACATAAAACTAATAAATGCCATCATGTGGTAGTCATTTGGTCTTCCTCCCGAGTCGCTTCATTTTCCTTTTCCTATTCACTAGCAGTAGTTGAGTCCACCTGTGCTCTCAGTTTCACCTTGTATCTCCTAAACCTACTAATTATGGGTTTTAAAGTCCTGGCACTTGATGTACAGGTGTTCTTTGCCTAAAATTTCCACTTATCTATCATTCTCTTCACATCTATTACTCTCTTATAGACCTCATCAATTCCATGCTTGAAAGTTGTGAGATACGATGCTATATGTCCAAGCTTCCCTAGTGATTCACCATTAACTGTGGGAACATGCTCTTCAGTAAGCCTCTTCTTAAAATTTTTCTTTACTTCCTTGACATCAAGGAATTTCTCTCCATTTTCATCTAAAATCTCTACATCTAAGATGGTAGTACAATTGTTTTTAAGATCAGCTATATCAATGAAATGTTGAGCCAAAATTCTTCTTATTTGTCCACTAAAATACCCTAGCACAGACCTCTTCCACTCTAGTGCATCTAGCTAAGACACAGAATCATTCTCATTTGGATCATTAAAAATTTTCTTAGCTACAAGAATATTTGTATCAATTTTCATCATTTCTTGTATGTCTGTAAAGTTTGTGAGCAAATTTATGTCTTCCCTCTTTAAATTTTGTAACTTTGCAATTAACCCTTTCCTTTTATCAAAAAGGAGTTGATATAGTTTCATGACCTCCTCGATGTACAACAAACCATCAATGGTGACTCGCTCTACCCATTGCTCAGTGGCCTTAGCTAGATTTTGATATATCTTGATTTGTTGGAACATGCTAGGATCCATTCCATCAACTGAAACACTCAGAGTTGCATCAGAGGATTGAGAAGTAATATTCAAAGTAGATTGAATGAAAGATGTCAGAGAATTCACCTGGGCTTACAGCTTTGTATTCTCCTGTTGCTGAGCTTTAACTCTCTTTGTTACCATGCGTTGAGATAATTTTCCATGATATAAATCACCTTCCACTGTAGGAGGACCCATGTCAATCTTGGTCATATTGAAATCTGCTTCTGTGACTTCATTTTCATTTTTATCCCCAATGGGGTCTGTAATCTCCAAAATCCTATGCCCTAAGGAAGAATCTGTTACCATCCAAGACATCCTCTTAGCCTTCTTAGGCTTAGGTGTAGTTACAGTGTCAACATTTATGTCTGTTGTTGGGGGATATCTCCTCTTTTTCTCAAAAATTTTCTTTAGACAGGAAGGGGAAGACAAAACTGTACCGCTCTCACTTGCACCTAGGACAACTTTGTCTAGTCGATTAGGAGTATCTTGCATGGGAATTTCATTTGATACGAGGGAGGATAGATTCTCAAACAAGGAACGAAAACTAAAAGTACCCTCATCAACAATTTGTTGATAAATGGAAGAATAATTACTATTGGATTTAGGACAGACAACTGAGAGGGAGGGTGAATCAGTTGTCACCGAAATTCTATTCCTTGTTTACTTAAACCCTTCTTATATATCAAGAACATATCAATGATTTAATCATGAAAACATAATGCAATAATTCAAGATTAGAAACAAATTCAACACATACAACATTAAGATTTTAACATGGAAAACCCGGTTAACGGAAAAACCACGGGGTGGCTAACCCAAGATTGTATTCTATGTTAAAAGAATTAGAAGAATAAAATGGCACTTGCTAATTAGGGCTCATTGCTCGAGCACACTGCTCACAAGAGGCCCACTACCTACATGAGACACATTGTCTACAGAAGAATATAAGTATTACATACTTGAACTGGAGAGTAGCATCTTCACTATGCTTGAGTCAGTTCCATTTAGGCTCAACACCTCTACTCTGCTTTTCTCTCCTCTTCACTAACACTTTCTCATCATGACCACAAGGATACATTTGAACAACTTCACAACTCTTATTTATACATGACATCAACTTTGGAATGATCATCCAAGTTGGCACAACATACACTTATTTTATTTCAGAGAAATTACAAAAATACAACTTGACTTATTACAAAAACTTCATGTGCATCACTGTCCTCTCAGCCACACATAGCTGGGACTTCAATAATCTTCGAGGAACACACTATGCTTCACAAAGCATCTTCAAGATCATCCACAACATGCTCAAATCATCCGATTGGCCAAATCTGGGAAGAACACTAACACCCGAAGGTAAATCTTCAAGCACGAGCTCAATCCTCAATGCAGACTGCCAACATGAACTAGACACAATCTAGAGACCACCACAAGCTTGCTTGAATCACCAAGAACATCCGCACCACTTCTGCTTACTGTAATCAATCACATCGTCACCCAAAATCTCAGGAACACGGTTGGCCATCACTGTCACATTGGAAGGATTGCTTGTGGACCTCCAAACCACGAACCAACTGAGTTGTCAATGTACATTAACCTCCCAAACATGCTACTAGATTTGCAAAACATGATATTTTATTTCCGGATCTCACTGGACCTATTTGTGTCACTCTATCACCTCTGAACAGCTGCCAGAACTAGTTTTACTCAGATGGCCATAACTTCTCCAAATCTTCATGTAGACCTTTGAAATCTTGAAAGAGCATCTTCAGACACATATCTACAAACCCTTTGATGCACATACTCTAATGTTCATCTGGCTGGGATCTTTACTTAATAGAACTTCACTATCTTCACTATTCTTCTTTGTTTCTGATAGGGCTAATTTTCTCAATATCCTCAGTACACAACTCATCCAATCCTAACATCAATGCAACAAGAGTATGTTGACATCAATGACAACACCAATTAGGCCCATACTTACAACAATCTCCCCCTTTGTCATTGATGGCAACATATGATATGAAAAACTATTTTAATCATCAAGACAAGAACTTCTCCTCACTAACTTACATAGCTCCCTCTATCACCAACAACCATTCACATGTCTTCTCTTCCTTTACTACTCTTTTGATCAGAAACTACTTTTTGTTTTTCACATGTCTTCTCTCCCCCTTTGAAATCACTGGCAAAGGGCACATACCTGTAACCACTTTTCATACTTCAGAATCATACTGACTGCTCCCCCTGAGTAGCAACCTCTTAACATCAATCCAGATCACAAGATATGACTATGGGATCCACCAGACTGATGCACATCAGTGCACCTTAATTCAGAACCGGAGTGGTGATAACCCCTAACTTCTCCATGAGATACTCAAAAGTGTCTTTAGGTAAAGGTTTGGTAAAAATGTCTGCAATCTGATCTTTTGAGGGCACAAACTCCAATCTAACTTCATTCTTGTTCACCTATTCTCTCAAAAAGTGGAACTTGATGGATATATATTTTGTCTTTGAATGCAACACTAGATTTTTTTATATGTTTATTGCACTTGAATTATCATAGAAGATTGTGATAGGTTCTTCATACTCCACTATGATATATCTTAATATTTTCTTCATCCACAATACCTGAGTGCAACTACCTACTACTACAATATACTCTGCTTCTGCAGTGGACAGAGATATTGCCTCTTGTTTCTTGCTTAGCCAAGAAACCAATCTTTTTCCTAAAAAGAATGCACCACCATTGGTACTCTTCTAGTCATCCACATCTCCTGCCCAATCAACATCTGTATATGCATGAAGAGAGAAATCATGATCCTTAGGATACCATAATCCATACTCAACTATTCCCTTCAAATGCCTAAGAATTCTCTTGATTGCCATGACATGCGATTCTCTAGGATCAGCTTGGAATCTGGCAACAAGACCAACAACATTCATAATATTAGGTCTAGTTTGAGTAAGATAGAGCAGTCCTCCAATCATTGACCTGTACTTTTTCTGATCAGCCTTAGGGGATTCATCATCTTTACTCAGCTTACATCCAGTTGCCATGAGAGTATTCATTGCCTTTGAATCTTCCATCCCAAATTTCTTCAACAATTCTTTCACATATTTGGTTTGTGATATGAAGATTCCTTTCTTTGTTTGAGTGATTTGTAGATCCAAGAAGAAATTCACTTTACATTTGATTTGCAAAAGTTTTGCACATACTGTCTTTTCCTCCAAAAATGATATCATCAACAAATACTTCAACAATCAAGATATTTTCATGATCAACCTTAAAATATAGATTACTGTCAGCAGTACCCTTGTTGAAACCAATCTTCAAAAGGTGTTTGTCTAATCTTTCATACTAGGCTCTTGGGGCTTGTTTGAGTCCATACAATACCTTCTTCAATTTGTAGAACATATCTCCATGATCAGACAATTGAAATCCATCTGGTTGTTCAATGTATACCTCTTCTTCCAAATCACCATTTAGGAAAGTAGACTTGGCATCCATCTAATATACCTTGAAATCTCTAAAGGCAACAAAGGCAAGAAATAATCCGACTGCTTTAATTCTTGCCACCAGAGCAAAAGTTTCTTCAAAGTCAACTCCTTCAACTTGAGAATAACCCTTACAGACCAATCTGGCTTTGTTTCTTACTACTTCACCATCTTCATTCAGTTTATTCCGGAAGACCCACTTAGTTGCAATCACATTTTTGTCCTTAGGTTTGGGAACAAGATCCCAAGTGTGATTCTTTTCAATCTGCATCAATTCTTCCTCCATTGCTTTAACCTAGCTTTCATCATTGCATGCTTCACTTACTATTTTTGGTTCAATCTTTGAAATCAAACAATACTTCATTGAATCTTGAGCAATATTTCTTCTTGTTTGAATACCTTTGCTTCTATCTCCTATGATCTGATCTTCAGAATGATTTAGTTTTACATACCTGGGAGTTTTGGGATTCTCTTGTACTTCTAATTCTTGGACAGGCTCATCCAACCTTGTCTCTTCTTCTTGTATTTTTGAATTCTCCAGATCAGTTTGAATCTGAGCTAGAGTTGGGACTTGTTCTTGGTTTGGGATATTATTCTGATCATCTACTTCATGCTCATAATACCTTGAGGGATTTTCCATGCCTTTATCAACCTTTACATTTGTACTTTTTATAATCTTTCTCAATCTCTTGTTATAACACTGGTATGCTTTTCTTTGAGTAGAATATCCCAAGAATATACCTTCATCACTTCTAGCATCAAACTTGCCAAGGTCTTTATCTCTTTTGATATAGCATTTGCTACCAAAGACTCTAAAATACTTCACAGTAGGAGTGATGCCAAACCAAAGTTCATAAGGAGTCTTACCAATATTGCCTCTGATTTGTACCCAATTAAGAGTATAGACAGCAGTGCTTATAGCTTCTCTCCAATAGATCTGAGGAACATTTTCTTCCATCATCATGGTCCTAGATTCTTCTTGGATGGTCGGGTTCTTTCTCTCCACTACTCCATTCTGCTGTGGAGTCCTTGGAGCAGATAACTGTCTTTTTATCCAATGTTTCTTATAGAATGTTATGAACTCTCCGGATGTGAATTCTCCACCTCTATCAGACCTAAGCCATTTTATGTTTATTCTAGTTTCATTTTATACCATAGCCTTGAATATTTTGAACTTCTCAAGTGCTTCAGATTTCTCTTTCAAGAAAGTCCCACATCTTCCAGGAGTGGTCATCAATCAGTAACATGAAATATCCATCTCCTTGCAGACTCATGGTTCTTGCCGAACCACATAGATTAGTTTGCACCAAGTCTAACAATCCAGTTGAAGATTGTTCCCTACTTTTGAATGAGACTTTGTTCTACTTACCCAACTGACATTCCTTGCATAAACTATTAGTAGGTTTTACCAGTTTTGGAAGATCTCATACAACCTGAGTGTTGCTTATCTTGATTATATTATCAAAATTCACAAGACACACTCTCATGTGCCATAACCAACTCTGATCAATTTGAACAAACAAGCAACTTTTCCTAGTACCAATCAAATGAAAGATGTTACCTTTTATCTGTGAACTGGATGCAATCTCAGTTCCAAAGCTTTCCAAGATCTTGCATTTTCCATTTTTGAATCAGAGATCATAGCCTTTGCCCACCAATTTCCCAACACTGAGAAGATTATGCTTTAGACCTTCAACATATAGAACATCACTGGTTTTGTTCTTTCCATCAAAAGAAATGGTTCCTCTACCTCTAATCTTGCCAGCAAAATTATCTCCAAACTTTACAATTCCACCTTCATATCTTTCCAAGCTTATGAACTTACTCTTGTCACTAGTCATATGGTGACAGAATCCATTGTCAATAACCCATTCATCCTTTTATTCAACCTGAGGAGACAAAGCACTTTCTATCATCTTATGATTGGCAGATTCAATAGGCATTAGATCTTCTTCTTTGATGGCAATAAACACCTAGTCACTTCTAGATATGTTTCCTATCTCAGATTCATCATATGTTATTCCTTCCTCATCATCTTCTTGAACATAGTAACACTTCTTTTGAAACCTTGACTTATTAGGGTTTAGCTTTGAAAACCTTTTTGGACATCTTGAGGTGAAATGACCAATCTTATTGCAGGCAAAACATTTGAAAGGTAGTTTTCCTTCATACTTACTGGATCCTCTTGGCAGTCTTCTTGCAATAAAAGCTTCAAGTTGTGCAGCTTCTAACTCATCTTCTTCTAGATCTTTTCTTGCTTTATCATACCATGTTGATTTCTTTGAGGAACTTTCTCCTAGATCATATCTCTATTTGGCTTTTGTAGAGGCACTAGCTTTGAATGCAGATTTAGTCTTGGGAAGTGTATCACCAAACTCAGCCAGCTCAAATACATATATCTTACCAACCAATTGATCCCTTGTAATAGTTAAAGATCTGATTTCCCCAATAGAAGTAACTTTGTGTTTGTAAGTAGGAGGTAAGGATCTGAGAACTTTGGCAACAATCTCATCTTCATCCAATGTTCCACTAGCACATCTAATGCCACATACAAGCTCATTTACTTTTGGCATAAATGAAGTGATAATCTCATCTTCACTCATCTTCAGATTTTCAAACTTTCCTTTCAGAATTTGTAGCTTGGCACACTTAACATATTTGTCTCCCTCATATAGAGTTTTTAGCTTAATCCAAATTTCATAAGCAGTCTTCAATCCCATAACATTTGTCAGCTCTGAATCAGTCAAGGCACTCAGTAGGGCTTGTTTAGCTCAAAGATTATTCTTAGCATCTCTGACTTCATCTATAGTTGTTAGGCCATTCTTTAGGGGAACATATTTAGTTGTAGTTATACTCCAATACTGATCTCCCATGCATTGTAAGTGACGTTCCATGTGACTCTTCCAAAGAGTGTAGTTTTTTTCATCAAACCTTGGACTGTCCTTCTTGTAGGTTGACATTCTGGATCTCCTCAAGTGGTTAAGCTTCTTCTAGAGGAACTTGGCTTTGATACCAATTTTTGGATTTAGGATAGACAACTGAGAGGAGGGGTGAATCAGTTGTCACCAAAATTATATTCCTTGTTTACTTAAAACTTTCTTATATATCAATAGCATATCAATGATTTAATCATGAAAACATAATGCAATAATTCAAGATTAGAAACAAATTCAACACATACAACACCAAGATTTTAATGTGGAAAACCCGACCAAGGGAAAAACCACGAGGTGACTAACCCAAGATTGTATTCTCTGTTAAAAGAATAAGAAGAATAAAATGGCACTTGCCAATTAGGGCTCATTGCCTGAGCACACTGCTCACAAGAGGCCCATTGCCTACAAGAGACACACTATCTCCAAAAGAATATAAGTATTACATACTTGAATTGGAGAGTAGCATCTTCACTATGCTTGAGTCAATTCCATTTAAGCTCAACACCTTTGCTCTACTTTTTACTCCTCTTCACTAACACTTTCTCATCATGACCACAAGGATACATTTGAACAAGTTCACAACTCTTATTTATACATGACATCGACTTTGGAATGATCATCAAAGTTGGCACAACATACACTTATTTTATTTCAGAGCAATTACAAAAATACAACTTGACTTATTACAAAAACTTCATGTGCATCACTACATTATCAGCCACACATAGCTGGGACTTCAATAATCTTTGAGGAATACGCCATGCTTCACAAAACATCTTCAAGATCATCCGCAACATGTGCAAATCATCTGGTCAGCCAAATCTAGGAAGAACACTAACACTCGAAGGTAAATCTTCAATCACAAGCTCAATCTTCAATGCAGACCACCAACATGAACTAGATACAATCTAGAGACCACCACAAGTTTGCTTGAATCACCAAAAACATCCACACCACTTATGTTTACTGTAATCAATTGTATCTTCACCTGGAATCTCAGGAACACAGTCAGCCATCACTCTCACATTGGAAGGATTGCTTGCGGACCTCCAAACCATGAATGAATCGAGTTGTTAATGTACATTAACCTCCCAAACTTGCCACCAGATTTGTAGAACATGATATTGCATTTTTGGATCTCACCGGACCTATTTGTGTCACTCTATCACTTCTGAATAGCTACCAGAACCAGTTTACTCACATGGCCATTACTTGTCCAAATTTTCATGTGGACCTTTGAAATCTTGGCTGGAGCATCTTCAGACACATATCTACAAACCCTTTGATGCACATACTTTGATCTTCATCTAGCTGGGGTCTTTACTTCATAGAACTTCATTGTCTTCATTGTTCTTCTTTGTTTCTGATAGGGCTAATTTTCTCAATATCCTCAGTACACAACTCATCCAATCCTGACATCAATGCAATAGGAGTATGTTGACATCAATGACAACACTAGTTAGGCCCATACTTGCAACAATTACGAGGTGAAGGAGACACAGCATAAGTCATGTGATTTACCTGTAATTGTTGTAAGGCATCTAACTTCTTCTCTGCTCATGGTTTCATGAATGTAGGTTGACCATCATGTTCACATACACTTTTTAGTTTTAGTTTCCTATTATCTTCAAGCTACTCTCCATTCCTATCACTACCATATTGTGAACCAACTCTGTGATGAGGTTTCTCCACACCAATTGAAGTTTTCTAAATTTTGGAAGTCTGGGAGGTTCCTTGCTCTCTTGTTCCTGATTCGTTATGCACAGAAGAAGAACTAGCATGCTTTAAAAATTTCCCCTTAATATTAGGATAATAGTGTTGTGATGTTCACAACACGCCCCATTTTACTCCTTAGCAAAATGAGGAACCCTGTTGTGGCTTTTTGCTTCTGTTTTTGTGTGTTTTGTTTTGCTTGGTGGTAAAGGGAAAAGAGGGTTAAAATTGCAAACTTTGATAGAAATAAAGAAAAAATGCATTTTCAGTACCAGTGCATGATATGGTTGGATTCCTTGTGAAAAACGAGTTAGGGTTGCTTTTTAAACCATCTTAAAATTCACCATATTTTGCAAGTTATGATCATTTTGGTAAAATGTACATTCAGGTTTGTATATCGCTTTGCATATACTTCATAGAACTTCGTAGAACTTATTTACTTCATAGAACTTCATTGTCTTCATTGTTCTTCTTTGTTTCTGATAGGGCTAATTTTCTCAATATCCTCAGTACACAACTCATCCAATCCTGACATCAATGCAATAGGAGTATGTTGACATCAATGAAAACACCAATTAGGCCCATACTTGCAACAATTACAAGGTGAAGGAGACATAGCATAAGTCATGTGATTTGCCTGTAATTGTTGTAAGGCATCTAACTTCTTCTCCGCTCATGGTTTCACGAATGTAGGTTGATCATCCTATTCACATACACCTTTTAGTTTTAGTTTCCTATTATCTTCAAGCTGCTCTCCATTCCTATCACTACCATATTGTGAACCAACTCTGTGATGAGGTTTCTCCACACCAATTGAAGTTTTCTAAATTTTGGAAGTCTAGGAGGTTCCTTGCTCTCTTGTTCCTAATTCTTTATGCACAGAAGAAGAACTAGCATGCTTTGAAAATTTCCCCTTAATATTAGGATAATAGTGTCGTGATGTTCACAACACGCCCCATTTTACTCCTTAGCAAAATGAGGACCCCTGCTGTGGCTTTTTGCATCTATTTTTGTGTGTTTTGTTTTGCTTGGTGGTAAAGGGAAAAAAGGGTTAAAATTGCAAACTTTGATAGAAATGAAGAAAAAATGCATTTTCAGTACCAGTGCATGATATGGTTGGATTCCTTGTGAAAAATGAGCTAGGGTTACTTTTTAAACCATCTTAAAATTCACTATATTTTGCAAGTTATGATCATTTTGGTAAAATGTACATTCAGGTTTGTATATCGCTTTGCATATACAAAGTCCTTTGTATGTGCAAAGTCCCTTTTACACTTAGTCACTTTTTGTAGTCGGGTTACATATGCATTATTCGTTTGCATGTTGGGTCGTTGTAATGTTACATACATTGCTCTTTATACATCGCTTTCATATACAAAGGCAATTGTATATTCTTTTTTTATCTTGCATGCATTTTAATAAAGGATGGTATATACAAGGTGGACCCGAAGTAATTTAGGGTTAAAATGGATAAATGTTTAAGTTCCACTTTGTATCTCACATTTGTATATTTTGGCAGGTCAAATATACAAGACAATTTATACATGGCAGACCTGAAGTGTTTATGGAATATGGTTTAGCGGTTGAATGTTTTCGCGCTTTGTATATTCGAGGATACAAGTGTTATATACAAGCCGGAATCCAAAGTGTCTCAAATCGAGTTGAGTTGATATATTACATCCGGAATGTATAATATTTTATACATTGCTCAATATGCAGCAAATATACATTGCAGAATATACATCTGCTAGAATCCATAAGGGTTATGAATTGTGATTAATTCATTGAATATTCTGTGGCTTGTATGTTACGAAACATACAACACATACATACAACACAGAATCGAAGAGAGGTTAGAATCTGATTAGTTCGTTGTATCACATCTGGATTGTATATCGGAGGATACGTACATTCGAAATATACAAGTGCTGGAACCGAAAGTTTATCAAACAGAGAAAAGTCCTTGTATGTTTTCGGATTTGTATATCTAAAGATACAAACAACGCATACAAGCCGATATATAACATCCATATACAATGCGGACCTCAAAGTTTATTAAATGGACTTAAATACTTGTATGTTTTAGAATATACAAAAGCATGACATACAGCATGGGCATACATTCTGAAATATACAATGCGGAATCAAAGGGAAAATAAGATGCGGTTAAGAATTTGTATCACATCCAAGTGAAATGTTCGAAGGATACAAAGGCACTTATACATTGCGTGGATGCGAGGGAAGGTTAAAAAGAGTTAAATTGATGTATGTGTCCGGCTTGTATATAATTTATCTACATTGCCATATACAAGCTGCGGGTTTGAAAAGTTACAGAATAGAGTTAAATGCTTGTATATTTTGGCGTTTGTCTATTGCGATATACAAATTGATATGTAGAGCAACATACAAGCCAGAACCCAAATGAAAATTGAAATCCGATTTAGTGCTTGTATCACTTCCGGATTGTATATCGGATATACAAAGATTTAAACAGGGAAAATGAGCAGGAAAATGAAGCAATAGGAATTTTGAAGTTATGTTTGAAGCCCGACTGCATGTTTTGGTCAATGATGGTTGACCTGACTGGTTTTAATGTTGTATAGGCATTTTTGATGTGCATTTTCCATGGTTTTTGGGCCCGATGGCTGTGTTTGTGCATTTGGAGCCTGATTTAATGTAGATGTTCATTTTTCCTGCTAATTTATTAAACGATGGTGCTAATTCCTGCTTGTTTATTGCAGATTGTTGGAGTAGCTGGGAAGAAGCAGAGTTGTCAACACAGTAATGGTGTACAGGTGAACACAAAGGTGGGGTTTTAAATGACGATGATGTCCCAGGCGACGGGCTAGATCCTGAGAAGCCAAACACACTAGAAAGAGATGAAGCTTTCAATGCAGGGGAGTTTGCAGATGGAAACATTATTGAAGGAGCAGCGCCCTGTCTGGGTATGCTACTCGAATTCTTAGTGAGATTTATTTCTCACCACTGGACGCTACATTTCAAGATGCTAACCATTGATCTCCTAGGGTTTTTGGGCACCAGATTGGGAAAAAACCAGAGATATATATATTGAGCCCCTGTACTGTACAAATGAAGGAGGTCAATAATACACAAAAGAAATTAGACTTGTAATAGTTTTAGGTGAGATCAGATTACTGAGACTAGTGAGGACTGGATTGTTGAAATAATCAAGGTCCCTTCCTCAGATCATTGTAAATGTACCTGTTTTATGAACATACTGCATGGAGATGAAGTTTCAGACTATACCCTGATTGTAAACCTTAAGTAGTCTTCAAGTTGATTTCTGGATATGTACTGGTGAATGCTATGTTCTATAGAAGCGCTTTCATTTCATTGCATGTTGTTGTCAACTTTTTCCTTGAAGATTTGCACTGAATCATGCGGATTTGTGGACTGTCCTGGTGAAGTATGATTTTAGTTTTCTTCTCTCCATTGCTGTATGGGAACATGTATGTGGATCAATGATGTCAGTCAAGTAATTTTAGGAATCTCACTCTCTAACCCTTTTTCTCATTTTAATTTCATTGAAATCACTTTCATAACTGCACATCATGATAAATCAGAAGCAAGACAGAAAAATATGCTGACATCCCGAAGACAACTGATAATCATTAGCATATTTTGAGCTAAATGCATGTAGTATTGAAAATATCATGTAGAGAATCACAAATAAGGGTAGAACTCATGCAAATATCAACTTAGACACATCATTTGGAGATATATGCTGTGTAGAGTAACTTCCCTGTATAGCATTGTTGCAGGAATAGAATCTACTAATCTACATAAGTCCCCAAAATAGAAAACAACAATAGACATCAACCATAGAGTAACATTAGCAGATTATGAACTAATCGACGGGGACTTGGGATCATGAATTCTTGGAATTCATCATATCTTTCAGGATAAACAAGGGTTGTTGTGTGACTTTTGTTTTGTGTGCTTGGTTGTGACTGACATCACAAACCAATCAACAAATAGTTCATTGGACATGCAAGAACTAGGTTTGGACATGGCACAATAGGTGGGAAAGCCCGAGCACAAGCTAACCCACTTGTTAGGATTTTCTAGGCTATAGGTGACTTTGGGTTTTGCTCTAATTGAGCCCAGAAATCCTCCAAGTTGAAATCTATATGACTTAGCTCGGTATCCTTTACCTTAGCTAAATCATTCTCAAAAAACAAAAGCTTCATCTTTACTTGTTTGAGAAACCAGTAAATAAAAGCTTCTATAACTGCTAAGGGTGCCAAATAAATCTCCAAAAGATTTTGGGTAAACAAATAGTTTGGACTCATGAAAAATAAAATATTTTATTCTTCCCAATTCCCACCTAGTTGACTTAAAGTATTCAAATTTATCACTATAGGAAATGGGCAAGAAAGATCGCAAATTAGCTAACCTAGTTGCAAAAGCTCATGTTCAACACCTGTAGAAGACACAGTCTAGAGCTCCTCCAAAGCACACTAGTGAAAAATTGAAAATGTAGAATAACGTGTTTGTGACGGTTGAAAACCCAATAAAATGTTTCCATAAATTACATTAATTAGGCAGCATGTATTGTTGTACGATTCATAATTGAGCTGCATAAATTGCCTTCCCAAAAACATGCAATTGTGCTTTTCACGACATTCCTTATTTATTACGAAAGGACAGAGGTCACTTCCAGCATGGATGTCACTAAATGGAAAATATTCTAATAGATTTTGACTATCAGATGATTGCAAATCAATGGCATAAGTTCTATTTGGGGTAAAAGTACTAACACACCCAATTTCCCAAATTTGTAGTTGTACAGTCGAGGGCTTGCGCTCTGCTGCGTTGCCACCTTGACCTTTATAAAATAATCAATATAAATATATTATATATTTTATATATATGTCAACTGTTGATCTAATAATATCTAACGGCTGCTAGTTGATTCTAGAGGATTTTGTTAGCAATGTGTAGCATTGGGAAACTACCTTCTAGAATTGAACTACAACCCTTCATCATTCGTTCTAGGGTTCATCAAATGGTCAGTGATGGTATGATTGATTTGATTGAACACACTTAACCACATAGATTAGCCAATGCTCAATTAAGTTCATTAATGGCAAGTGAGTCGTGACAAACTGCACAGATTAGCCAATGTGAATTTCCACAGTACAACAGAGGCAATCAAAAGGAGTTGCTTGTTATTTATTACCCATTTGTCATGGTAGTACATGTAATGTATATATGGCAGTATTTATTGTTTCAACCTTATATTACATTACTAAGTTTCTGATAGTAGAAGAATCAATAGACTATAAAAGTTCAAAGTAATGGCTTTCATTATAGCAGCTATGCGAAGAAAGTGAATTATCAATTACTTATTTTGTGTTCATTTAGGATTTTGAATTTAACTGTGTGATAGAGTTCTCAGTTGACAGATGTAGAATATTCATAAGTATGATGGAAAATTTTATTTGTGTGGGGCTATGCAAGATATTATTGCTTTGCATTTCTTGGAATGAAGAAATACGAGCAATCGTAAAGTGGAATAAATCATGTCAGGAATCGACACTTTTAACATTTGCAAATGATGCATTCTATTTTGGGTGGTGGGTTTAGTCTCTCACACATGCATGCATGCATGAGAAACTAAAAATTTGAATTGACACATGGAATTGGAATTGCAACTCAATTGCCAATGACCTCAAGAAGATCAATTTAATTCTCCTTTACTAGCCTTATTGTTACCCACACCTAGTGGTTTCTTGTACATATAATGAAAGGTTCCATAGAAAATCATTTACTGACATTGTGAATGAGTACATAATTGAATTTGTAATGGATCCATTGCCTATAAATAGGATAATTATGGACTACAGTGAAATATTCATTAAGCATCGTGGAAAAGAGGAACCAAAAAAGATTTTGGAGGATCAAAGCAAGGTTTAAAGGTCAAAGCATAGGAATTTTGTTTGGAATTTTGAGGTTGGTTAGAGGTTCATGTATGATGTAATTCCCCAATCTTTTTGAAGGGTGATGTTAAATTTTACTAAATAATATAGAAGTAATTACGGTTTGAAATTGACATGAGTTCAATGGCAAATTACAATGTATATAGATCATAGATGGTTTAAAGAATCAAATTTTCAATATTATATAACACTGCAACTAGTATTGTCTAAGGTGTCTAGGGTTTATCCTTCTAATTCATCATTGACCTATGTAGCCGGTTTCCCCAACTTAAGTTGTTCTTTTATCCCCTTGTTTGTCATTGAGTTACTGGCCCCTTTGCTCTAAGTTACCAGCCTCAAGCCCCTTTATTTTATTCTAAGTCTGACTATATAATAATAATAATTATATTATATGATTAACATACTTTTCCTAGGCATTAATTTTTAATTTATTAAATAGTTCTGACAAGTTTAGAGAATCGTTGTTGGTCGATCCCTACACGAGCTGAAGATTGAGGCTAAAAAAAATCTAGACAACAAATAAATGCATCTATCAGTTGAGGCATGTGCTCATTAACGATCTTCCTTTAAATCCTGGAGGTCTCCAATAAAACAACACTCAGCTGGCTTGCTCAAAATATAGCATGTAGACTCCCATAAGGCTTCGCTGCAATAAGTACCAAGTCACCTTTCTGGGATGTATGACAAATCAAAGACTGATGAAGATTTGTAACAAACAAAACAAACTCTTCCTTGAGGCAATGAAGATGGTCCTCGGTAAAGACTTCTTAGTCTCCAAGAACATATATAGGGTAAATTCAGACATTTCCTCATGCTTTTTGGCTTCTTTTTTGGACCTAGGAGAGGTAAAGGTGGATGTACTGGTGATTCTACGGAAGGTATTCACTCCAGATATTCTTTTGGATGACTTAAATGTGGAAATTTATGCACAATTGGGGGTTGGTATCTCGTGGCCGAGAGACTTGGAGAAGCTATAGGAGGGATAGGAGGGCGTAGCTAGGCAGTCATTCCTACTAAACATGAATGAGCAACAACTGGGAAGGCACAAGATTTGGGCGGCTCATGGGAGACACTTTCTTTGGCAGGAAATTGGAATGGACACAGAGGAGACTCCACTATGGATTGTATACTTTGAAGCCACTCTGAGTGCGGGCCAATTCTATTCGCAATGGCCTTAGGAGTGGTCAGGCTCCTAGGGCCACTTTTTCTATGATTTCCATGTTGGGGTGGTAGGGTGGCAAGTTTTCAGGGAGTCGCTCAATCAAGGGGCTAGGGATTTCTATGGTAGCCTCTCTAGTGTTGTGTATTTTTGGAGCCAGGGCCCTGGGCTGGCCGCTGGAGTGGATTTTGTATTAATATAATTTCCCGTGTGTATTAGTGTAAATCTTTTTGTATTAATATAATTTCTACTTTATTATTGATGCAATGATGTCAATGTGTTCATTTTATTCTATTAGTTATTATTGTTGGCAAGAGACACTACTTCGAGTTGATAGGTGTTGTCATTGATGGCAATTAAGATCATCCTAGACATCTACATAACACAAGTTGTTCAAACTGAAAGTTAGAATCACAATTTGTCCAAGTCTGGGTAGTTAGGAACAGAGCAGTAACAGGGTCCATTATTTTGGTCTAGATATATCTAGTGGAAAGGCATGGTATACTGTGGATCTAAGGTAGTTGATAGCATTACAAAGACACTCTAAATCTAGAATTTTATCTTTCAGTAATGAAGGATTCAAAAGATGTTAGCATCTAAGTACCGGGTTCCAGTTTGTTAGAATAGACAAAAGTAGAACAGACAGACCTTGCAAAAGATCTTGATTCTGGATGTATGGAAGTTTCTTGATGGACAAATGATGGTGATCACTGATTGTGGCCAACATGAGTAATGATTTCCAAGAGCAAGTTTTAGTCCGCACCTCAAGTTATGCATAAATCTAGCTGATAGAGCAAAGCACTCATAAAGGTTCTAAGTGTTGTTGAAGTCGACTGACAGAATGATTGTAGATCATGTTGTGGATATATATAGGCAATGAAATTGGAGGATTAAGGGTGTGTGGTGTATGCAAATAAGGTGTATGTGTGAAAGGAGTAGAAATCCAAAGTACGAATGAAGGCAGATTAGTAAGAAGAGCAGAGCAAAGATGAAATGTGTAAGATCAGTTTATGTACTTAACCAGAACTAAAATTTATGCATGGATAGATGCTATTAATTAGTTCAATATTATGTTGTTCTACTATAATAATTTCCATAGGCAGTGAGCCTTCTTTTGAGCAGTGAGCTCTGGGCAGTGTGCTCAAATGCATGTGCATTCTCAATTGTAAAAATAATTTTAATAGGGTATTAATTTTTGTGGGTTAACTCCCACCGTGGTTTTTCCTTTAACCAAGTTTCCACATCAAAAATCTTGGTGTCAAGTGTGTTATTTTTGTTTCTGCTTATGTGATGCTATTTCATTAATTTGTTTATAAGTTGTAAAGGAAGATTAATGAAAGAAAAGATTAGAATGTGTGACAACTGATTCAACCCCCCTCTCAGTTGCCTAAACGTAATTCAACAATTGGTATCAAAGCTAAGTTCCTTTTGAAAGTTTAACTTAAGGAAGATCTGGAAAATGGATGAATACAACCTTCTAGGGTAACTTAATCTCACCCTAGATGATCTTGAGCAATCTAAGATAGAAGTCCAAGAGTTGCAAGATAAACTCAATAAGGCTGAAAACTTCATTGAGATTTAAAAAGGAAAATTAAGGAAATCTAAAGGAAAGGATCAACCTCATTAGTTGCAAGACAAGGCCCTAAAAGAGAAGACAAAGGAATACAAAAAGTTAGCTGAAGAAGTTGTCATAAGACATGAGATGGATACTGGAGTAATGAGACTAACCAAGGAAGTTGAAGATAGGAAGAAAATTGAAGAAAGAATGGAAGAATGCTATAGATTGGATGGCATAGCTGGTCTCCTAGTATCTAACCTACAAGAAAGCAGAAACAATGAAAGAGAACTTGAAAGATAGATTATCACTCTTAGACATGACCTAGAAATTACAAATGAGTATAAGGAGAAGTTCAAAATAAGCTTAGCCAAACTTGAAGCTTTAATTGAAGAACATAAAAGGAATGATGACAAGCATGATCTTAGAAATGAGAAACGTGAAAGCTTCGAATCCAAAAAAAGAAATATTCATCCAAGAAAGAAAAGAGATAAAACTAGAAAGTCTTTGGTAAGACAACCTAATGCCCAAAGATATCCATCATTCAATGGAAATTGTTTCAATTGCAATAAATTTGGTCATAAAGCTACTCAGTGCAAAAGTAGAGTAAATCAAAATGGTCCATTCTTCTCTGGTCAATGCTTCAAATGCAAGAAGTATGGTCACAAATCCAATGAATGTAGAAGCATGAAAATGAATAGCAATTCTTTCAATGGCTACTGCTTTGTTTGCAATGGATTTGGACATATGACAAATTAGTGTAGATAAAAAGGGAATCAAGTTCATTAGAAGGGGAATGTGGTATGTTTTAATTGCAAGAAATCTAGTCATATTGCAAGATTTTGCAAAATTAGGAGTAAGGGAAGAAGAGGTCCAGTAAGCAAAAAATTGGATGAATAGAAACAAGACAAAGGCAAGAAAAAAATTGATGTGAATGAGATATGAAATGAAATGAACAAGACTTGGGTAAAAAAAGATACAATAAACAAGTTTGCACCAGAATCTGGTGCTGAAAATTCCTCCAGGAATTAATAAGGGAACCATGGCTCAAAGGGAGCAGTATTGGAAATCAAATTCCCCCATCTAGAAAGTGGGTGCCTGAAGATGGTACAACAAGAGAAAATATTTTGATATGTCTCAGAGCTTTTACGAAGATTTCTAGAAATAAAAATGTTGATATGGAACTTGCGAAGTGATTCATGAACGAACTATCAAAAATAGTGTAACCGGATGGAGTTAGGGCAACACATTTATTACAATGACAAATTAGGTTTTGTGAAGACATAAAAGGTTTTTCACTCTTCATTTGAAACACCTTGCATCCAAGAGCAAAGAAGAAGAGCAAACTGTGAGAAAGAACTTGCAAAAACTGAGGAGTGAAGATCAAATTCAAGCAAGAATCCCATCCGACTGCCCAAGGTAAATTCCTAGACCAAAAAAAAGGTATTTCTTCTCACAAAGCTTTCAAATTTCACTATTGAAGATGGCTACTTCACTGGTTGTAGATATTACTGAGAGGCCACGTTCAAAATTCAAAAAACACCCATACAAATCTGTAGAAGTTGATCCACTGGGTGCCTTTTCAGATGTTCCGTACGGAGTTCTACAGATGGAAGATATTAGTTCTTACATACACGCAAACATTGAGGAATTTGGGAACTCAAAACTGTTGGATATATTTGATAACCATCTAAGGGATGAGAATTATGACATCAAACTAGAGTTCAAAACTTTAGAAAATAAGCATCTTGCACACGCCATTCATTTTCTAACCTTTGAAGAGGATGAGTGGGTCTGGTATGTACTAAGAAGAATACATGATAACTTTATATGGATAATGAAACCCTTTAAGATCATCAAGGATGCCATTAGGGTTGTGACTGGATTGCACTCAATTAGTGGACTACCTTTATTAAAGGCAGTAAAGAATCAAACTGTGTCTGAAGTCACCAAATCAAAGTTTGACAAGAGAGCTATGACCATCAATGACATCACTGATCCAGATGTCAAGTTTGCCTCAATGGTAATTGGTTATAAAATCTACCACTCCAGTAGGGAGAATTAAGTCTCTGAAACTATCATTTTTGTTGCATATCAGATGCTAAAAGAAAATGCGGATTATGATTTGTGTGAGTTGTTGCTGAACCAACCAATGGAGAATCTGCAAAAGGTCAAGAAAGATAAGAAGAACTCCTTCAAATATGGTATGTTGGTCATATGCTTATTCTTCTATTTTATGAATGAACTACTAGATTCAAGAGGATCAGTTTGGACAAGTGATAAACCAGTTGCAATATAAATTAGAGATTACTTGTATAACCTTGGTGAGGGAAAGGCCCAAAGAACTGCACTCTGGGGCTATTTCAAGAGCTTTTCGAACATGATGTACTCTAGGGAAAGGATCCCTAAAACAATAGTTGAGAAATATAAGGATACAATTTGTTTCATGGTAGACACAGATCAGTGTTTGATGGAGGTAGTGGAACCAAGGACTATGTGGGTCATGCCCATGTGATATGAGGTTGAGGAGGATGTATTGGAACTATATGCTCAACATCCATTGAATCAACCTAAGGACACTAAAGTTGAAAGTTTTGGCACCTTTGAAGAACTAAACATAAAGATTCATGTTGAGCTCAAGGAGCCGGAAATAAAAAGAAGTGTGAATAAGCAAGTTGAAGCATATGCAGAGAGCATAGGTATAAGTAAAGAAGCAGTGAAGGAAAACATGGAAAGGTTAGAGAAAATTGAGAAAGAAAACAAGGAAAATAATCAAGGAGGTACTCTGGTAGAGATCTCTACCAAAACAAGAACAACTAGGAGCTCTACTGCTGCCGCTGTTCCTCCTAAGACTGAAGCAAAATCATCCTATGAAGGAGGAAAAATAAAGAAAACCAAGGCCACAAGAGCTTACAAAAGCTCCAAAACTGACAATGAAGAAACATATTTTGATGTTTAAGTGAAAGGATTAAAGTCCACTGGAACTAAAGATACATAAGTAGTCAAAGAGAAGTTCTCTGAAAGCAAAAGAGCTAGCAAAAGACAAAAGACAGAAACATATGAGGAATATGTTGAGAAACCCACACTCTCCCTGGAGGATGTGATAAAATCAATCACTGTGGATGGTAATCTAAGACCCATGATTGAATTCAATGACGATTACAGTGATGTGGATAAAAGGGTGTTGGAGGAAGCAATGGTCAGATATCTTAACATCTATAACAAGGCACTAATTGAGATAACTTCTGAGTTACCACAAAGTCTAGCTGGTATTCTGGAGTTGAGAAAAGAAAATGCTAAGTGCAAGGACTTGGAAATCAGGGAACATGAGCTGATAACCTTGTGTCCTCAAATTTCACCTGATCAAATAAATATGATATTCAGGGAAGTCAAAAATGAATTTGGAAGCAAAAAGAGAATGAACAAGCTCATGATGGGAGAAACAAGTGAATTTGTTGAAGAAACTTAAGAAATTCTTTTGAAAGCATGAAAAAACACAAATTTTCCCATAATCACAAAAGAAATTCTGGATGGAGAAAAAGAGAATATTTTTGAACAACAATCGGAGCTAGGTGAAGCCTTTGTTCCGGAAGAAGAACAAGCAAATCAGGAAGACACAAAAATGATAGATAGAGTAGTTGATGCAGGAGATACTCTTTATCCACCAAATAAGATGGGAAAAGAAGACAATATTTCTATCTCTCAAAGCTCTCTGGATCAAATAGCAAGTGATGAACAAATAGAAAAGGATACCTCTACAGAAAACACAGAGAATAATAAAGAGAAAGAAGAAGAAGATGGTGCAAATATTGAAGCACATAAAGCAGATACTAGGAAACTTGATAAACAAAAGAATAATTTAGAGAATGTTGCAAGAGACAGTACAGATGTAGTGAAAGGTCTTCTTGAAAAAGAAGTGATTGACCTTGATGAACTTGAACTACTTCAAGGTCTAGCCAATCTGGATGCCCTCTCTCCAATTCAACTAATGAAAATAGCATCTTTCACCCAAGTAAAAGCTAGAGAAAAGATGTTGAAGTTCCATAGAGAGGACAATGAGCTACTAGGACTTGCATCTGGGATTTTGGAGAAGTTGATGCCTACCTATCAGAAGAGTCCATCTAATTCCCCCTTAGAACAACTAAAATATCTTGTATGTTCTGTAAATACTCATTTTGAGTTATTTGAGAAATCTGCAGAGGCCAAAATTCAAAAAGAATTCTTGGATAAGAAATTTTGTGAAATAAAAGGTCTAATAGGAAGTGATAGAAGAATACTTGGTATCAGCATAAAAGGTATTTAGAATGCCCTAAATGATGGAAGTGATTTGTACAAATTTTGTCTATCATGGCCCAAAGTTAATGAAAATATTGAGAAGAAGATAAAGAAACAAGAATAGAAACTATCAAATCTTTCTCAAAATTTTGATCCTCTAACAGTATCACCTATAAGTCAAGAATGCCAAGTAATCAGTCTAATAGATGAGATAAAGATGCTTGTCAAAGAAAAGGGTAACATTATGAAAAGGATGTGTGAGCTCTGGGGATTGATTGCTCCTAAGTTAGAGACAATGCATAATGCTCTATCTAAAGCTTAGACTGTAGTTCAGATCAGTGATCCATCAGATCTATGAAAGACAGAAGCATATTCATTCTTGTTGAGTGGACACATCTCAATTTTGGATGGAATGAAGAACACTTGGGCCTTCGAGCTTATGTAGATAAAAATTAGTTTTGCAGACATTCTCAAATTTATATAAATAGGATTTGATAATTTGTTGTACATATGAGGCAATATAAATAGAATGTTTGGAGGTTTCTTGGCTTGCAGATCCCACCCTTTTCCATTGATGTCAAAGGGGGAGAACTAGAATAAGTGAAGGACATAAGTGTACAGACAAAGGGGGAGTCGCTCTAAGACACTTAGTCATTTTTAGCTAAGTGTTGCCATCAATTCCAAAGGGGGTGATTGTTGGCAAGAGACATTGCTTCAATTTGATAGGTGTTGTCATTGATGGAAACTAAGATCATCCTAGACATCCGCATAACACAAGTTGTTCAAACTGGAAGTCAGAATCACAATTTGTCTAAGTCCAGGTAGTTAGAAACAAAGCAGTAACAGGGTCCAGTATTCTGGTCTGGATATCTCTGGTGGAAAGGAATGGTATACTGCAGATCTACGGTAGTTGATAGCATTACAAAGACACTCTAAATCTAGAATTTTGTCTTCCAGTAATGAAGGATTCAAAAGATGTTAGCATCTAAATACTAGGTTCTAGTTTCTCAGAATAGACATAAGTAGAACAAACAAACCTTCTAGAAGATCTTGATTTCGGATGTATGGAAGTTTCTTGATGGAGAAATGATGGTGATCAATGATTGTGGCCAACATGAGTAATGATTTCCAAGAGCAAGTTTTGGTCCACACCTCAAGTTATGGATAAATTCAGCTGATAGAGCAAAGCACTCATAAAGGTTCTAAGTGTTGTTGAAGCCGACTGACAGAATGATTGTAGATCATGTTGCAGATATATATAGGTGATGAAATTGGATGATTAAGGGTGTGTGGTGTATGAAAATAAGGTGTATGTGTGAAAGGAAAAGAAATCCAAAGGATGAATGAAGGTAGATCAGTAGGAAGAGCAGAGCAAAGATGAAATGTGTAAGATCAGTTTATGTACTTAACCAAAACTAAAATTCATGCATGGATAGATGCTATTAATAAGTTCAAATTTCTTTTGTTCTACTATAATAATTTCCATAGGCAGTGATCCTTCTTTTGAGTAGTGAGCTTTGGGCAGTGTGCCCAAATGCATGTGCATTCTCACTTGTAAAAATACTTTTAACAGGGTATTAATTTTTGTGGGTTAACCCCCACGATGGTTTTTCCCTTAACCAGGTTTCCACGTCAAAAATCTTGGTGTCAATTGTGTTATTTTTGTTTCTACTTATGTGATGTTGTTTCATTAATTTATTTATAAGTTGTAAAGGAAGATTAAAGAAACAAAAGATCAGAACGTGTGGCAATTGATTCATCCCCCTTCTCAATTGTCCAGACCTAATTCAACAATTATATCATCAAAGTGGGCCTGACTTTATATAAATATAAAAGGAGTTGCAGACTTTAGTGAAATGTTTTGATAAATGTTTTGATGCCAGATGGATGAGTGTAGTTGAATTTCAGAATGAAAGTCCAGAGCACTAGTCTTGCGATCTCAAACCTCCGGAATCAATCAAGAGCTGTTAGATTTATAAAGATCAACGGTTGAGATTATACAATAGTTTTCAAATTTTCTATTCCACTGCTCGATGTATGTGCTATATTAAATAATTAATTTAGGTTGCAGACTTGCATTCTATCCTTAAATTTCATTTGAACTTTGAAGTGGGAGTACTTAGTACAAGTGTACAACTAAAACTACATACTTGTATTGAACTTTAATAAAAGAATTTACCACGTTTCACTTGCTTTACTTCACAATTGGCACTTAACATCTAGCAATTTTAATTGATACTACTTGGAAGCGAGAGGGTCAAGGACTCAAGTGACAAGGAGATTACATTGCACCACAAATTTTAATATCCGTTCTATGATGCCACGAATTCACTCAGTGCCAGTCTTTGTATTCATCTTTTTCGGGTAAGTGAAATACAAAAATACTTAAATTCCTATTACTATTGCTATTATTGTTGTCCTTGAGACTTCATTTTTTTCAATCTTGAGGTTTAGGGTTGAGTTTTTACAAGCATGTCTACTAGCACTACTAGACCAAAAATTGGGAAAACCAAAGAAAAATAAAAAATACACTATGCCAGATTGTTTAAAACCCTAGGTTTTATAGAAGAATACCATGATATTTATGACCCTATAATTTTTGGAAGGTTTACCTCAGTACTTAGGTTTTCATTGGAGAATAAGGTATGTCATGTGCAAGCTCCACAAGCTGACCCAAAAAAACTAATACCAATTAACGGGATGACTGCGCCATGGGTAGTTGGATTGGGATGCTTGATGTTACCTAATCTTTTCCCTTGCCCTAAATTTATCATGGTTTGTGCCCAAAATTATGATGAAAAATAAAAGTAATAGTTAAAAAAGATAGCTAAGAAATAATTCTTCCCATTAATGGAGAACATTTTGGGAAATTGTTCAGTTTTACCGTTGAAGAATGTGGAGCAGTCCACATAAACCTAGAAAAACTTGCTAATACTTATGAAGAAGTTAGTGAAAATAACAAAAAAAGATTTATCAAATCTCTAATAGCAGATGGTGTCCAACTCAATCACAATCATAAGCCTCCTTATAAAATTGATATTTTTAGATCATGGGTCTAGGATACTATTTCCATGCTAGTTTTTTTGTCTTGGATTGGATAATAATAGTGAAGTGGATGCAAGCCTCCTTGAAATGGTATACAATATCCATCAATTCATGCCACCTACTAAATACACATTTCTTGAGCACATTGCAGAATCCATGTATTGTCAGTTTTTAATGATTAAACAAAGCCAAAGTGAACCTCCCACTCCCAGTGCCAATAGAAAGACATTCAGGTTCACAACCTACTTGTGATATTTTGTTCTAGTGTAGTTTGCTGGGATGTTTCAGGACAACAAGCTTCAAATTCAGTGTCAACAAGATAAAAATGGACTACTAGATTAGACGCATAAGATAAAGATGTAGCATAATCAAAAGAATTACAATCATTTTGTGGACTACTTTTTGGCTCCATTGTAAGAAACCATTACAAATACTCTAATGCATAGATTTCCTGAGTCTTGTAGAAATTGCATTCAACTGGGAAAAAGAAATACAATTAACTGACTGGTACTTCATGGAGGAATATACTATCCTAAGATTTTATGGATCAGGAGCACAGCCCCACAAACATCCAATACATGTGACAGAGAGGGAATTTGCATTGGAATACATACGGTAGATGGAGCGTACTGATCACATGTACTTTGTTATATAGCAAAAGAAGAGCATATTTCCTTCCTTACCTTTTTCATGTGGAGGGTTTACATTCGAGAGAAAAGCATTCACTGTGGCACATGAAACTCTACAACTTTTTAAATTTGATGTTGACTCTCACTGGTAGTATGACCCATGTGATGTATTAAAAGAAGGCTTGTGGCCAATAAGAATGCTCCAACTAGAATTCAACATGAAAGTAAACCCCTACTAGAAATGTTGAAAAACAAGAATTCTTGGGAGGAGGTGAGAAAAGTCATGGAAGAAATTGCTGCTCAAAGGGGTATTTCTTTTGAAAAATTGTCATCAGAAATAATGGGATTGCATCCAATTCCACAAACACAGAGAGATGCACTGGAAAACAAGAGATTCAACAATTTATATACAAAATCTGTTGAAATATCTAAGTGTACAAAAATTTTGGAGACTCTAAAAAAAGCTTGTATGGAGGAACATTGGTCACAATAAAAAATTTCTACCTTTTGGTCTATGAGGAAGGATCTCGGTGATCCAAAAGCTACTATAGATCTCAAAGACATCTCAGAAGATGAAGAGTTTAGAAAATTGTGGGATAAAGGGCATCCCTCTGAAGCTCAAGCAACTAATGTTGAAAGTGATGATGAGCATGAAGACCAACCCAAAGATCTTAGTGCATATGTATTCAATCCTCGTATGAGTGGGACCACAAGACAAACATATACTAAAGGGGCATCAATAGCCCAAAAATTGGGTTATGAAGGTGGTGGTATGGGGCCAATAGGAGAAGGCATTTGGACGATACCAGAGGTATACCCTAGAAAACCTAATGATCTACTCAACATTGGAGGTGATGAACAAGCCAAAGGGCATACACATATAGATCAGGAGATTAGATTTGTTCTAGCTTTAAATCCTTACAGTGAGATTCAATCACTAACAATACCACAAGGGTCTTCTGATTTGCATATTTCTCATTCATTTCTTGCAGGAGATGGTGGACATTCTAGTGCTACTGGTGGCTAATCTGGCGATGGTACAGGTATTAGTAGTAGTAGTGGTCAGTAGGAGATGCAACAACAAACTATGAAGAGGCCATCAACAACATTAAATGAAACCATAGACAAACTTAAAGAGCAAGCCTTGTGAAGACTAAGAAGAAGAAAAAGGTTATGGCCGTTTTTGATTCCACATCCACATCAAAGCAATTATTTCCAGAAGGTATCCCCCTCCTATTGTTACTGTGACCAGGACAAGAATGGCTAATACTCAGCCATAATTAATTAGAGATGCTTCCAACACTACAACTACTCCTTTGCCATTCAAAGTTATGTCAAGTGTCACAGATTGTGATTACAAAGCTAAGTTTGAAAAGAAAGAAAAATTATCTAAAAGTCACAAGAAGCAAGTGCTAGAGATAGAGACTACTGAAACTTTAGAGCCTACAACAACTTGGGTATTGACTACATTTGACCTGGAAAATGAAAAAATGGATTACATAATTATTTTGTCCAAAGTTCAAGATAAACTAGAGGACTAGATGCAATGATCTGACTAAGAGGTGAGCAACATCCAAGTGGATTTTTCTGGAATGAAAAATTCTGACAAAATTAATGTATCAAAAAAGAACAATGAAGTGGTGTACACATCATTGCTAAAGCAAGAGAGAGAGAGAGAAAAAAAGGTATAATTGTTTTTAATTTCCTGGTAACCTTGTTGAATATATTGACTACAAATCAAAGTTGTAAGATAGACAGACCTATCACATGTTTTAGTAATTGAGTTACAATAGAAGGAAAATATATTTAGTGATGTTAATTCCATTCATATTTCTCTTTTTCATTTGACTTTGTGATTTACATAACAGGTTGGACACTCTTATAGAAAAGTTACTGGAAGACATAGCAAGTGAAAAAGCCAAGAGGAAAGGAGCAGAGAATAAGACCAAAGAATTAGAAAAAAATGATAAAAAAAAGTTCTGACTCTACATCTACAAGTGAAGTGAATAAACTGAAGGAAATGTTATGTGAAAGTAAAAAAATTATGATATTCAAACAGCCAATTCATAAAAATTAGAACAATCCTTGATTGAAGTCAATACCAAATTGGAGCAATCAGAAAAAGCATGACATATTTGGCAAGAAAATGTGGAGAGAGAGAGAGATAGATAGATAGATAGATAGAGAGAGAGAGAGAGAGAGAGAGAGAGAGAGAGAGAGAGAGAGAGAGAGAAAATTCTCTAAAAATTTGCAGAAAAAATTGAAGAATGCAAAAAATGAAATAAAATCCTATCAAAACAAAGTATTTGAATTATATAGAAACATAATGGTTTATATAAAAAGTAACATTTGGGAGAAAATAATGAAGAGGATTGATGATTTGTCTAAAATGCTTAAATTCATTGATGATCTAGTACTATGTAGTAATACACTCAAACAATACATTGCTGAAAATGGAGACATGGCAACTTCAAGATAGTCAAATGCAAACAAAATTTTACAATCAATCTACATAGCTAGTGGTGAAAAATTAGAATCCAAAGGAATTTAGAACAGTATTGATGCCACAATAAAGGCTTCAACTATCATTGAAAAATGTATGAAGCTGGAACAAGCACATGAACTTTTGGTACAATCTGCATTATTGACAAAGCAGCAGCAAACAAATGTAGGATACTTCAAAAAGCTTGGTTTGCCAGTGGCTTTTGACCCATCATATTGATACATTGGAAAGAATGCTTTCAAAAAGAAGATGGAAGATAAAATGAACTTCGACAAGGACCAATTTCCTCAAAATCTTGATGAAGCAATTTTTATGGATTCCATCATACCATTGATAACCTTGAATTCAACTTTGAGTGATACATTCAAGTCAAGTAACAATATCAGTTATAAAATATTATCATAGTTACAACTCAGTAACCATGGGTTAAGAAAAATTACACTTCCATTAGATGAAGAGTGGAGCACTCTACAAAAGCTGATAAAATGATTTAGTAACATGTGTTTCCAATGACATCAATACCAGAATGACTAGGTTGTTGGACTGTTGTCTCTGGTTTTTTGGCATCCATTCTTTTTGTTGTCTATCTAAACTGCCCTAGGGGCTGCTTTGTAATGGGTTCGGCACCCTTGGCTTCCCACTTATCTAATCAAAAACATGTGTTTCAAAGTTCCAACAGAGCATTATGCAGAGTTGGTTTTGAGCAAGTTATTGTACATTGTAAATGTAATACTTCAGTCTTCAATGTATTCTAATTTCCTTCAGACCTTCAATGTTCATTTGAAAATCAATATAACACTGACATCCTTTTATGTGTCAAGAAATTATCTGTATTATTTAATTACTGACTTTATATTAAATATTTTCTAATGGTGTATATTAATAATATAATATGCTACAACATTATTCATATATTTCAATCTAGAACTGATTAAATGCTCATGAAAAATCATGCAACATGCAAGAAACTAAAACTTACAACTCCAGAAATATGGGCAACCTGTCAGAATTGTATTATATTTCACTATTCAAAACTTCCCCAATCTTCCAACAATATTACAAAGTAGTACTTATATCTTATTTACTTCTCAAAATTTCCAAAATCTTCCAACCACACAAGAATGAGTAAAACAGTTCTTTTATAGACCAAGAACGTGTACTCAGCATTGATTATATTGTCATTTCAAATAAGTTCTAGATACAATGCACTGCCAACATGGTGTTGAGAACATTAATTTCATTTGAGAGAAGAAAAGAGAAGGAATAGATGGACTTTGGGAGATGTGTAGCCACCTAAAGATCTACCTCATTAATGCTGGGGAAAAGGTAGTTGGCCTATTCAATCCTGCGACCCATACTTGTCCTTCCATTCACTGTATGTCTTTTCAAGTGGCTAGGGGAATGAGATAACCTCTGCGATCTTGCCATTATGATTGATATACTTGGCATCCAAAATAGTCTTCACATTCTTGCTGAATATCTCAAAATTTATTTCAACCACATGCAACTTGTCAAGTGATAGACTCAGTACCTACATGGTTGGATCGCCCTCATCACAACAAGTGGGAATTAATTGGTAACTATTTTCTATTATTTCTCTTCTCCACTTGTCTAAGTCCTTAGCCTTCCCATCAGCCTCCAAAATTTGTGGCAACCATTTAGTGTCCATCATTTCTATTGCCTGCATCTTTTCCCTAAAAAATGTATCCAATCTCAATTGAAAACTGGCCACATCCTTGAAATGTTTTAGTATATCTAACACCAATTTCAGCTCAGGAGGTACATTTGCATCAAATCTAGAACACCTAAGAAAATCTTTGACCTCTGCAGTTCTTGGTAGCCACTTAGCTTTCACACTTGATAGTCTCTGCTTATCAGATTCATGCTTCTCATAAGCTATCCTTAATTGTGAGTAAGACCTCTAGGTCTTCTCCACTTTGGCCAAGATTTTGGTCACTCTATTTTTGATCAAATTGGTGACCATGTCCTTTACTTTGTTCTCCTTTTCTTCTTTCAATTTTTTGTTATCCTCCTTTAATTCTCTGATTTTTGAAAGGAGAGGCTGTGTGTCAACTGGAAGTGACTCTACAGTCTGAATGATAGAGGGACTCTGAGATGGACCAGGCTCTAATTGTGGTTGCCCTTCATATTTTCTCAACCTGGCCATGGCCACTGCATATTTCTCCAACAATTCATTATAGTCTTTTTGTAGTTTAATTATCGTTGCCTTATCAAATTGTGCAGTTTACACATTTAGACTAGTAGCTTGAGGGGCAGGGGTATCTGACACCCTTCTAATTATGACATTGCTAGCTAGTTCCTCCAAACCAACTTTTGGTTTCTTATCACTGGGGGCCAATACCCAAATTGCCAAGGTTTCAAAACTTGGGTCAAATGCAACATGTTGCAAAGTTTACTAACTTGTTCCTTTGTCATATCAGAGTCCTCCCTTGTTATGGTATCAAATGCAATTGCATCTAATAGAGTCCAATGTGGTAGCAGTAGGATGTTCCTTCTGGCTACAAGAGCCCTGCCCTCCTCTGGGGTTATTGCACTGATATCCTTATTAACCTCACTCGAAACCCTTTGAGTAATAGTATCATACTTAGAGGGGTCAGCACCACTCTTTGCTTCCTCAATTCACCTTTGAAATTCTTCATTCTTTGTCCTCAGTAGGAATGACCTGAATTCAGGTGTGTTGACAAATGCATCATCTGCAATAAATTGGTTACATGCCAGTACTCTCACATCTTCTGTATCAACTTCATTGTTAATTGTTGACCTTGTCAACCTATTATCTGGTGAAGAGTATGGCCTTATCCTTAATGGGGAACTCACCTGATGAGGAGGCTCCTAAATTTGTTCTTTTGCTGCTTCTTCCTTCTGATCCACAACTTTTATCTCCACCTCTGCCTCAAGGTCAATGATTTTTACTCTCTTTGGAGTAGGGGAATTAGGGGATTCTTCTTCTCCTACATACCTACCCCTAGAACTGCTTGGTTGATAAGATGGCCTCTCGTCACCTGTAGGTACACTAGCTATCAGTTCTTCTACCTTGGCAAAGATCATCTCAATTCTCCTTATGGGATCTTGCACTTCAGCAAAATCCCTAGGGTATGCAACATTGGTATTTCTCTTCATCCTCTCTCCCTCCATCACTGCATTCCATTTATTTCTCAAAAGATATATCTCCTACATTTACTGGTAGTTTCTTACTATATCTTCATCCAACAGGACTTAGTGGGGGTAACCAGGACTACTGAATTTCAACCTTATTTTGTGAATAAAACCCTCAAGGTCAAATGCTCTCACTTGCTCTGTATCCATCCTGTAACACTGAAGCATGGAGCCAATCTGATCTAATCCATTCTTATCAATTGTTATAAAATCACTGAGCTTCAATGAAGTTGGGATGAGTGACCCCTTAATGTGCTTTCTAAAATGCTTCTTGTCAGCTTCATTTAATTGCCTTATGATTTCCATGAATTCAAGCCTCTTGGGCACAAACTTAGGCAGAGTGTAAGGCGGAGCCTGACACCCATAAATCCTTATGCAAGTAGTAATTTCATGCAAAAATCAATCTCCCCAGTTGTATTCTATGTTCAAGTGTGAGGCTCTTTCTAAAGGTCTCAAGAAATCCTTAACTTCTTTAGGTATTCTGTCCCCCTTAGGTGCAAGAAACCTAAGACCTTCCTTACAAAATGCTCCTCAAAAACAACATAACTAGCATCCTTAAAATGCATGTCAAGCATGTAGGTCCACATTTGCACTGGCATCATGTTTCCTTGTTCATCTGTCATCCTCACATGTAAATCTTTATGCCAGTGGCCTGCCAGAGAGAATAGGATCATGTGGCACATCAAAGAATACCATGTGAATTCCACATGGGGACCTACAATATACACGTTTTTTATTGTCACCATCTACTTGTGCATTTTCTCAACCAAGTAACCCGCATAGTCATATGGATGTCTGGTTCTAAGATCTTGAACGTAAACTGCCATCATTATCAAGGATACTGGCATTCTGTCAGCTGTATCCCTCCCAAGTACATGGCATAAACTATTGTAAGTTCTAACAAAATAATCCATGAATAATTTACAATGGAAGGGCTCCTCTTCTCTATCAAAATTTTTTACCAGGCCTCCATCAACTCCCCTTGGTCTATGCTTGGACAGATTGAATGATCGATAGGCATATCTTACAATCTTATACTTTTCTCTGAAAACATTCAGGTCAATGGGCATACTAGCAGCAAGGTCTAAATTGAACACAGTTGAATTATAAACTTTTGTGAATCTAATTATGACATAACCATTTCTAGACATCTAACAGACTTAGTTTTGGGGTCATATCTACTTGTAATTGCTTTGACTAGGTCTGGATTAACAAAGACGTTGGAGCCAATCAACTTGGCCAAATCAAGCTTCCAGGCATGGTAGATAGGGGCTCTATAGTCTTCTCTATTATGTTAATGCTCAAATAGGCTCCACACCGATACAGGTATCCTAACATCTCTATAGTTCACACACAGGTCATAGATTTTATCATTTTTTCCTACTTCTCCTAGCCTTGTTGCAGCTTTCCTCAATGACCTAGGACAATGGATCATGAGGTCTTCATCTAGACTACGTTTTGAGGTGGAAGGTTGACTAGATCAATTCATCCTTCTAAACTGTGTTTATGTAATTAACCTAGGGCTTCTGCAACAATAAATTACTTCTTAACACTTTTAAATGATTGGATAGCTAAATTGATGAGACACAGAGAACATAAGCCACTTACTAGTTTTTGATGCTAACAGAGGCTTGGAATCACATCAACTTGCTCATTTCAAACCTCCTTTCAAAGGTAGGGAATGCAACTGCGCTCTCGAAAATGATAGAGAATGCCCTAAATTATGCCCTTGTAATGTTGGATTTCTTGTCATTTGTAGTATTAATGGTGGCCATGATAGCCATTACTTAGTTCATGTCGTGGACACTTGAAAATCCTCATTCATAGCAAATTTAAAATGGCACCGTTGATCCTTTCCTTACATTTTGTAATCTATAGCTGAGATCACATGACTAGATTTGAAACTCTTTATTAGCACCTTTGTAAAGTCCTTGACCAATCAGAATAGGCTTAATCAGTTGTACCCTCTCCATAGATCACATCACCTTTTTGTCCAGACCAAATGCGTGGGGCCTCATAGCTGGAAACGGCCCACCACTTACCTACCATGTGATGGTGTGATTAAGCCCCCACGCACCCACCTTCCACTTGCTTTTTAATTATTTAATAGAGGAGCCCCGTGTGTCACCATCTCGTGATAGTGCAATGAATATTCCCCTCAGAGAGATACCTCTATGATAGAGCGCAACTGTTGGATCAAAAGTTCTTGCATGGACCACTATCATATCGATAGCTGGCAACAAACAATTAGCAAAGGCAAGAATCCTAATGGAATAGTATGTAAGCATAAAATCTTGGACCTATGTCAACCTGTTGTAGCCACACAGCGGGGTGGTGACATTAGTAAAGATACCCTACGATGCTATGATTTTTACCCTTCATTAAACCTAAGGACTTACGGGAAGACTTAGGACATTTTATTTAATTTTTCATGGCCATTGGTGGTAAGACTTAGAACACAGGACCGGTCGCCTAACAGGTACAGAGGCTTAAGGTTATGACTTAAGGGACCAGAAAGCTACTGCAAATGGTCAACACATAAATAGAATGCATGACTTAGGGAATTAGGGCGTCAAATCTTCCTAGTGACAGTTGGTAGATGTTGGTTCATCAATAAATGATCTTTAGTAGGGGTCTGTAAGCCCATAATTGGTTGATAGATGGCAGTCATTTTGCATTATCATGGGGGGGTAGGGGGATGTGATGTCGTGAAAAAGGCACTGCGAAGCTGTGAAATGCGCTTTATTAATCTTTAACCTAAGACTTAAGGCTTTGATTTTTATGGGTGACAAGTAAGGCTAGGATTAGGGGTCGGTCAACTCACGGATGTGAAGACATTAAGTTGTGACTTAAGCGACTGGTAACCTTTGATATATAGTCAACAGAGGCAAAGAAGAAAAAGTGCAGAGGAAGCAGAAAGCATAAACACTTAGAATTTTAGGGATTCAAATAGATGAAACCAAGCAAACCATAAGCCCTAAACCTAAGGAAGCATGACCAAGATGTTTTATTAGACATCATGGCACAATCTGCTGGGGTCTGCTATTTTAAATTGATAAAACACTATGACCAAGAAACCTAAATTTAGTGCTTGAATATTTATCTTATTGGTTTTACTCAAAGTAAATTTAATGCTTTAAGAAGATATTGAGTGTTCTAAGTGATTACAAGGATTCTTAAGTAGAGTTGGTTTAGGAACTAATCAAAGTATGGTAATGCAACACATTATTCTATAGTTTACAAGAGCTGGAGCCTGGGAATTTAAAAAAACCATCACAATGCAATAAAGGAAAATAAATGAAACACTACTATGGTTATAAAGAAAAAAAATTACCTCACATTTAGTTGAATGATTGTAAAAATTATCAAAATCACACAATAATAAATGAAAATATTAATTTTTTGATCGAAAATAAAAATGTACATCATAGATAGACAAATTGAAATATAAAGCCATCAACAACATTTTGGAGTTTGGAACATGTAATACAGTATAAATACCTAGTAGCATCTCATCATTCAGATTCTCCTGATCCTCGCTCTAACCATGATATCCATAATCATCCTGATCATGTTCTACAAATTCCTCTATCTCCATATCTCCACTTAAGAGCATCTCATCAACACCATTACCACTACATGTGGCACTAGTATTCATCATGTCACTATCCTGTATGCTATTATTGTTTGAAGTGTTGTACAACCCTCTTCTTTCACATGAGGACCTCCAGATTACAAGTGCCCTATCAAAAGCCTAACTTATAATATCATGTCTAGTTATATACATCCTCAAGCAATTTTCCAAATTCTTGTCAAGTTTATTTCTTATCTTTGATTTCAAGAACCCCAATGCACTAAAAACTCTCTCATCCTCCACCAACCCCAATTTATCATGGTTTGACATAATTCAACAAGTTTGAAAAATTTTGATAATGCATCACGCAATATTTCACTTTGAATTAAGGTTACCCAAAGCTTTGTTATCAATCCATGTTGGTGGGGGGCCTCAATGAGTTTAAACTGTTCCCTCATTAAAATTGCAAATCAACCCGATTGATCAGTGAGCTTAGTTTGATTTAAAATTCCTTCTATTACTTGTCGATTGAATTCTATACTTTTGCAAAAATGATTTGTTAAGGTCTTTATGTTGTTGTGAAAATTAGTTGGCTCAAAATTGACCCAATATTGAGGATACACTATAGACATGGCTTCAAGCAGTTCATCACGAGGGAATTGATCTGTAATCTCTGATGAAAGAGATTTTGCAATATTCTTTAAAGAAGTACTTACAAAATTAACAATCAAGTGTCAAAAGCTTCTCTTGAAACAAGTTCTTCTCTGATAGTGTACTTGACCTTGTTTAAATAGTACATTGGTTTCTCAAATCCCTTTACAGAGACACATAACTCCCCACTATCATTAAACAGTAAAAAGTTAGCACTATTGGTCACATTTGTTATCAAATGCCAGCTGCTAAATGTTGGACTTATGAAGGACTAGCTTGATAGATATAGATTATCGAGGGTCATGTATATCATTCTACATAGTCCTTTCTTGGGCTTTTCTCATAAGCATGTTCATTTCCTCTAACATGGGAAGAATACCAGCTAAAACAAGGAGTGCCTCTATGTCACTTAACCTATGTAAGAGGTCAAGAGCCCTGTCAACTGTGAAGTGATGTTCATACATTAAACCAATCAAGGATTGATATTCTGCAAAAACTCGTTTAGCTAGTTCAAGCAAGGAGATCCATCTGGTATCAACATCCTTAAGAAGCTTATTTCCTACAGTTATTCCCTCAACAAAATGTTGAAATTCCAAAAAATTTTGGGAATTCAACAGAAGTATGAGTAGATCTCTTGGACTAGATCTTCAACTTTTGATACTGAAGGAAACTTGCTCACAATTTTAAATGCTAAATTCATTCTATGAGCTATGCAGTGAATGCCAATCATGTATGGTGAAATAGAAGTTTGTAGCTTTACACATAGACCATTCCTATGAGCTTACATTACTGAAGCTCCATCTGCCCTTGCACACACCAACTTTATAGCAATTGTGTAGTCATCCATACCTCCAATAGATTTTGTCATGTTGCATTCTCCTTCATTTTATAAACAGAGAGTAGATGAGATTGGTGGACATGATTTGCCACAGTATACGCATGCATACATACCTAGGAAGTATTATCTATTGCTATAACTTCATCTAGAGATAATGCAATAAAAGTTGATGCTTTTATTTTTTCCTGTAAATCACATTTTTCCACCTCAACAAGAGAATATGCCCATTCCCATCCACTGTTTATTGACCAGTGTGTGTTGGGAAAATTAGGAACGCCCATAAAAGATAATAAACTATTATATTCAGGGTAGTCTATCATAGGACACCCTCTACTCAAAATATGAAAAACAACACCCAACTGAACAGTTTTTTCCATTTGCAATTCTCCCATCATCTTTCCAAATTGAGCTTCAATTGAACCTCCACTTGCATGAATCTTCACCTTACTTTGCCAATGCACTTCATATTCGAGGGCATTCTTTACATGAAGACATTCTTCCTTCATTTTCTATGTTATCACTGATTTTTCCTATCCATCTATGATTTGTTTTTCATAAACTTTGCCAATATGTTTTTCTATGGTGTCAAGTTTTAACTGCAACCTCTTCTCCCTATGATATTTCCAACTGTAAATCTTACACTTGCATTTTGTGGGAGGTTCATCTTTGTTTTTATTCTCCACTGGTTCAATGAATGGGAATTTTCACACCCAATCAATCTAAAAACTCCTTGACATTTCCCACTCATGCCCCTTTTTTTATTTGTCTTTTCTTTTCCCCTTGTGTGCACTTGTAGGATCTTCATCTCATTGATTTCTATAACTTCATTAGCTTCATTATCATTTGTTCTTGGAACATCATCTGTGGCATTGTTATCATTCGATCTACCTTGGGTATTCCTTTGAACATCATCTGTGGCATTCTCATCATTCCTGGTACATTGGGTATTCCCTAGAACATCATCTGTGGTATTCTCATCATTCATGGTACATTGGGTATTCCCTAGAACATCATCTGTGTCATTCTTATCATTCCCATTACAATGGGTATTCCCTGGAATATCATCTATGGTATTGTCATCATTCCTGCTATATTAGGTATTCCCTAGAATATCATCTGTGCCATTGTGATGCAAGTCAATAGATGGTACATGTTTTGATGTTGTGGCTACATCTGATGGATCACCAATATTGCCAAAGTATGACTTTATGTTATTGTTTCTCTGTTTTGATGGCCTTGACCTCCCTTGAGTCCCTTCACCACCCTCAGACAACTTCTTCTTGCTCAACATCTCTCATGAATTAAAATCTATAGAAATAATGTCATTTTGTTCAAGATGCAATCATAGATGATAGAATATAGATCCCTGGGTCCTAGATTAAGATATCTCCCTCGTCCTAATTCCTATTCAATCAATATCATTTGTAACAAAGACATAAATAATCAACATGAATCTTATATTATTACACAGTAAACTTGTAAAGAAATAATCACTTACCTTTCATTGACTTGCCAATGCTTGTACCTATAACTTCTCTATGATCTGAAATGAATTGAGGATTCGAGAGCTGAGCTGAACAAAATGTGTAAAGGATTAATTAGATTTTCAAATGCATTTATATCAATTCATATTTGGTGAATAACGCGGGATTTTCAAATGGTATTATAATAATATGGTGATTCTTGCGTACTATTAATAGCACACTTATAAATGTTAGGAGAAATGGACCTCCATCAAACACATATATAGTAATTTTCTAGGCAAATATGGCCCTTCAATTAGCATGGAGTTATAATGGTATTGGTGAAGTTGGTCCTCATACATGTGAACCATTTGTCAACCATTTAATGATATTGGTGAATTGGGCCCTCGTGCATGTCCACAGTTTAATGATATTGGCAAATATGTGGGTAAATTAAAACATGCCTCCGAAATTCTAGGTGAATCACCATCAGAATCGCATAGAATACGATGGCAAAAATACTAACTATAAATGACTCAAAAATTAATTGGGTGGAAAACTGAAATGTGTTTGACTAAAAATTTGTAAAAACTAGGTGAATTGGTCCCCCACTAGTGGTAATGTATTCACCAATTCCTCATTTGTAGAAATAAACTATTCACCATTAAAAAATCCCTAGTAGCAATAATCTTTGCACTTTCCAAGTCTCTAATAATAACCAAATCAGGTGTGAACTCCACAGTCTTCCCTATGGAAAGAATATTATTGGTCAAAGAAGGCACACAAACGACATCATTGAAGGTACCTTCACCAATATCAATAGTTCCCTTTCTAATTACATTCATGTATGTGTTATTACCCATCAAAATAGGTGGCATAGTACATGGCTCAAATGAAGAAAATATATCCATGGAAGAGGCCATATGATGAGAAGCACCTAAACCAAGAAGCCATTTACTTGATGTAGAACTTGTACTTCCACAAAGTGTTTTACCTTTATGTTTGGGTTCCTTAGTTTTCCTTGCATAAACTATTTCAAAAAAATTTAGTTGTGTAGATGGTGATGGAGTAGAAGGAGAAGATGAACTAGATGTTATGTTTGAAGGCAACTGAATATGATTCTTCTAAACAAGATTCTTCAACTCATCAATCTATTTCTTATAACAATTATGTTGGTTCTATGATAGACAACTAAGAGGGGGGGTGAATCAGTTGTCACCAAAACTTTCTTTTCTTTAAACACTTAAATCCTTCTTATATTTCTATATCATAATAATTATTCAATCATGGAAGCACAATGCAATAACTCAAGAGCAGAAACACATTAATACATATGACACCAGTATTATAATGTAGAAAACTCAGTTAAGGGAAAAACCACAGGGTGACTAACCCAAGATTGTATTCTCTGTTAAAAGAATAAGAAGAACAAATGGCACTTGCCAATTAGGGCTCACTGCCTGAGCACACTGGTCACAAGAGGCCCACTGCCTATAGGAGACACACTATCTATAGAATAATATAAATATTACATGCTTGAACTAGAGATTAGCATCTTCACCATGCTTGAGACAATTCCATTTAAGCTCAACACTTCTGCTCTGCTTTTCGCTCTTCTCCTCTCTACCACTTTCTCATCTCAACCAAGGATGCTTTGAAATGACTTTGCAAATCTTATTTATACAAGACATTGACTTTGGGATAATCATCAAAGTTGGCACAACATACTTTATTTTATTACAAAGCAGTTACAAAAATACAACTTGATTTATTACAAAGACTTTATGTCTATCACCACACTGTCAGCCACACATATCTAGAACTTCAATCTTCTTTGAGGAACATGCCATGCTTTGCGGAACATCTTCATGATCATCCGCAAGATGTGTAAAACATCCAGTTGGCCATGATTAGGAAGAACACCATCACCTGAGAGTAAATCTTCAATTACGAGCTCAATCTTCAATGTGGACCACCAACACGAATTGGACACAATCTAGACACCCCCACAAGCTTGCCTGAATCACCAAGAACATCCACAGCACTTCTACTTATTGAAATCATTCCCATCTTCATCCAGAACCTCAAGAACATAGTCTATCATCACTGTCACATTAGAATAAATGCTTGCAAACATTGAGACCACGAACCAATTGAGTTGTCAATTCACATTGGCTTCCTAAAAATTCCACCAAATTTGCAAAACAAGATATTGCATTTCTGGATCTCACCGGACCTATTTGTGTCACTCTATCACCTCAAAATAGATGCTAGAACCAGTTTTACTCATATGGCCATAACTTCTCCAAATATTCATGCAGACCTCTCAAATCTTTACTAGATCATCTTTAGACACATATCTACAAGCCCTTTGATGTGCATTCTCTAATCTTCACCTAGCTGGGATCTTCACTTCATAGAGCTTCACTATCTTCACTATTTCTGATAGGACTAATTTTCTCAATATCCTCAGTACATAGCTCATCCAATCCTTGACATCAATGACAACACCGGTTAGGCCCATACTTGGAACAATCTCCCCCTTTGTCATTGATGGCAACATATAATGTGAAAAACTATTTTTAACCATCAAGACAAGAACTTTTCCTCACTAATTGACATAGCTCCCCCTATCAATAGCAATCATTCATATGTGTTCTCTTTCCTTATTGCTCCCCCTTTGATCAACAACCACTTTTGTTTTTCACATGTCTTCTCTGCCCCTTTGACATCAATGGAAAAGGGCACATACTTGCATCAATAATTCAAAATCAACAGACTACTCCCCTAAGTAGCAGCTTCCTATCATCAATCTGGACCACAAGATATGACTATGAGATCCATCGAACTGGTGAACATCAGTGCACATTAATTCAGAAATGGAGGGGTAATAACCTCTAACTTCTCCCTGAGATACTCAAAAGAGTACTTAGGTAGAGGTTTAGTAAAAATGCTTACAATCTGATCCTTTAAGGGCACAAGCTCCAATCTGACTTCATTCTTGTTCACTTGCTCTCTCAAAAAGTAAACTTGCTGGATATATGTTTTGTCTTTGAATGCAACACTAGATTTTTTGATATATTTATTGCACTTGAGTTATCACAGAAGATTGTGATAGGTTCCTCATAGTCCACTCTGATGTCTCTTACCATTTGCTTCATCCACAATACTTGAGTGCAACTACCTTCTACTATAATATGTTCTACTTCTGCAGTGGATAGAGATATTGCCTCTTGTTTCTTTCTCAGCCAATAAACCAATCTTTTCCCCAAAAAGAACACACCACCACTGGTACTCTTCCAGTCATCCACATCTCCTACCTAATCAACATCTGTATATGCGTGAAGAGAGAAATCATGATCCCTAGGATACCATAAACCATACTCAACTATTCCCTTTAGATATCTAAGAATTCTCTTGATTGCCATGACATGAGATTCTCTAGGATTAGCTTGGAATCTGGCAACAAGACCAACAACATTCATAATGTCAGGTCTAGTTTGAGTAAGATATAGTAGTCCTCCAATCATTGAACTATACTTTTTCTGATCAGCCTTAGGAGATTCATCATCTTTGCTCAGTTTACACTTGGTTGCCATAGGAGTATTCATTGGCTTTGAATCTTCCATCCCAAATTTCTTCAACAATTCTTTCACATATTTGGTCTGTGATATGAAGATTCCTTTCTTTGTTTGAGTGATTTACAGACCCAAGAAGAAATTTATTTCCCCAAACATAGACATCTGAAATTCACTTTTCATTTGATTTGCAAAAGTCTTGCACATACTATCTCTTCCTCCAAAAATGATGTCATCAACAAATACTTCAACAATCAAGATATTTTCATGATCAATCTTGAAGTACAAGTTACTGTGAGTAGTACCTTTGTTGAAACCAATTTTTAGAAGATGTTTGTCCAACTTTTCATACCAAGCTCTTGGGGCTTGTTTGAGTCCATGCAATGCCTTGTTTAATTTGTAGACCATATCTCCATTATCAGACAATTAAAATCTATCCAGTTGCTCAATGTATACTTCTTGTAAATCACCATTTAGGAAAGCAGACTTGACATCCATCTAATATACCTTGAAATCTTTAAAGGTAGCAAAGGCAAGAAATAGTCTAAATGCTTCAATCCTTGCCACCAAAGTAAAAGTCACTTCAATGTCAACTCCTTCTACTTGAGAATATCCTTTACAAACTAATATGGCTTTGTTTCTTATTACCTCACCATCTTCATTTAGTTTGTTCCGGAAGACCCACTTAGTCCCAATCACATTTCTGTCCTTAGGTCTAGGAACAAGATCCCAAGTGTGATTCTTTTCAATCTGCATCAATTCCTCCTTCATTGCTTTAACCCAACTTTCATCATTGCATGCTTCACTTACTGTTTTTGGTTCAACTTTGCAAATCAGACAATACTTCACTGAGTCTTGAGCAATATTTCTTCTTGTTTGAACACCTTTGCTTCTATCTTCTATGATCTGGTCTTCAAAATGATTCAGTCTTGCATACCTGGGAGTTTTGGGAATCACTTGCACTTCTAATTCTTGGACAGGTTCATTCAAGCTTGTCTCTTCTTCTTGTGTTTTTGGATTCTCCAGATCAATTTGAGTTTGGACTTGTTCTTCTTGGTCTAAGATATCATTTTGATCATCATCTACATACTCATAGTACCTTGAGGGATTTTCCATGCCTTCATCAACTTTCACATTTGTGCTTTCCACAATCTTTCTTAATCACTTGTTATAACACCAGTAAGCTTTGCTTTGAGTAGAATAACCCAAGAATATTCCTTCATCACTTCTAGCATCAAAATTGCCAAGGTCTCCATCTCTTTTGATATAGTATTTGCTACCAAGAATCTAAAATACTTCACAGTAGGAGTGATACCGAACCAAAGTTCATAAGGAGTCTTACCAGTCTTGTCTCTAATTTATACCTGGCTAAGAGTATAAATAGTAGTTCTCACAACTTCTCTTTAATAGATCCGAGGAACATTTACTTCCATCATCATGATCCTAGAAGCTTCCTGGATGGTCCGGTTCTCTCTTTCCACTACTCCATTCTACTGTGGAGTCCTTGGAGTAGATAATTGTCTCTTATCCCATGTTTCTCATAGAATTTTATGAACTCTTTGGATGTGAACTATCAAACCTAAGAGATTTTAAGTTTAACCCGGTTTCATTTTCTACCATACCCTTGAATATTTTGAACTTCTCAAGAGCTTCAGATTTCTCTTTTAGGAAAGTCACCAACATCATCTGAGAGTGGTCATCAATCAGTAACATGAAATATCTATCACCTTGCAGACTCCTAATTCTTTCCAGTCCACATAGATCAGTGTGAACTAAGTCTAACAATCTGGTAGAAGATCGTTCCTTACTTTTAAATGTGACTTTGCTCTGCTTACCCAACTGACATTCTTTGCACAAACTATTAGTAGGTTTCATCAGTCTTGGAAGATTTCTTATAGCTTAAGTGTTGCTTATCTTGATGATATTATCAAAATTTACATGACACATTCTCCTATGCCACAACCAATTTTGATCAATTTGAACAAATAAACAACTTTTGCTAGTACCAACCAAGTGGAAAATGTTACCTTTTGTTTGCATACTGGATGCAATTTCTATTCCAAAACTTTCAAAGATCTTACATTTTCCATTTTTGAATTGGAGATCATAACCTTTGTCCACCAATTGCCAAACACTGAGAAGATTATGCTTCAGACCTTCAACATATAGTACATCACTAGTTTTGTTCTTTCCATCAAAAGAAATAGTTCCTCTGCCTCTGATTTTGCCAGCAGAATTATCACCAAATTTTACAACTCCTCCTTCATATCTTTCCAGATCTATGAACTTATTTTTATCACTAGTCATATGGTGGGAGCATCCACTATCAATGACCCATTCATCCTTTTCTTCAACTTAAGTAGCCAAAGCTCTTTCTATCAGTTTATGATTGATAGATTCAATGGGCATTGGATCTTCTTCCTTGATGGCAATAAACACCCAGTCACTTCTAGATTTGTTTCCTGTCTCTAATTCATCATCTGTTACTCCTTCATCATCATCATCTTCATGAACATAGTAACATTTCTTTTGGAATCTTGATCTATTTGGATTTGTCCTTGAAAATCATTCTAGACACCTTGAGGCAAAATGACCAATCTTGTTGCAGTTGAAACATTTGAAGGGCAATTTTCCTTTATACTTACTAGATCCTCTTGGCAGTCTTTTTGCAATAAGGGCTTTAAGTTGAGCAGCTTCTGCCTCATCTTCTTCTAGATCTTTTCTTACTTTTTCATACCATGATAATTTCTTTGAAGAATTTTCTCCTGGATCATACCTTTGTTTGCTTTTTACAGAGGCACTAGCTTTGAATGCAAATTTAGTCTTGGCAGGTGCATCTCCAAACTCAGCCAATTCAAATGTAGCTAATTTCCCAACCAATTGATCCCTTGTGATATTTGATAAAGATCTAAATTCCTCAATAGCAACAACCTTGTGTTTGTAAGCAGGAGGTAAGGATCTGAGAACTTTGGTGACAATCTCATCTTCATCCAAGGTTGCACCAACACATCTAATGCCACAAACAAGCTCATTTACTTTTGGCATAAATGTAGTGATATTCTCATCTTCATTCATCTTTAGGTTTTTGAATTTTCCTTTCAGACTTTGTAACTTGGCACATTTAACATATTTGTCTCCTTCATGTAGAAGTGCCAGCTTTAACCAAATTTAATATGTAGTTTTTAAATCCATAACATTTGTCAACTCTGAATTAGATAAGGCACTTAGTAAGGCTTCTTTAGCTTGAGATTATCTTCAGCATCTTTGATTTGATCTGTAGTTGGTGGACCATTCTTTGGAGGAATATACTTCTTTATAGTCATGTTCCAATATTGAAATCCCATACATTGCAAGTGACATTCCATGCGGCTTTTCCAAAGAGTGTAGTTTGTTCCATCAAACCTTAGACTATCCTTTTTGTAGGAAGACATCTTGGATTTCTTCAAGCGGTTAAGCTCTTTTAGAGGAACTCAGCTTTGATACTAATTGTTGGTTTTAGGACAGACAACTGAGAGGGGGGTGTAAATCAGTTGTCACCAAAACTTTCTTTTCTTTAAACACTTAAATCCTTCTTATATTTCTATAGCATAATAATGATTCAATCATGGAAGCACAATGTAATAACTCAAGAGCAGAAACACATTAATACATATGACACCAGGATTTTAACATGGAAAACCTAGTTTAGGGAAAAACCATGAAGTGACTAACCCAAAATTGTATTCTCTATTAAAAGAATAAGAAGAACAAATGGCACTTGCCAATTAGGGCTCACTACCTGAGCACACTGCTCACAAGAGGCCCACTACCTATAGGAGGCACATTGTCTACCGAATAATATAAATATTACATACTTGAACTAGAGATTAGCATCTTCACCATGCTTGAGACAGTTCCATTTAATCTCAACACTTCTGCTCTACTTTTTACTCTTCTCCTCTCTACCACTTTCTCATCTCAACCAAGGATTCTTTGAAATGACTTCACAAATCTTATTTATACAAGACATCGACTTTAGGATAATCATGAAAGTCGGGACAACATACTTTATTTTATTACAAAGAAGTTACAAAAATACAACTTGATTTATTAAAAAGACTTCATGCCTATCACCACACTATTGGCCACACATATCTAGGACTTCAATCTTCTTTGAGGAACACACCATGCTTTGCAGAACATCTTCATGATCATCTGCAAGATGTATAAAACATCCAGTTGGCCATGATTAGGAAGAACACCATCACCCGAGAGTAAATCTTCAATTACGAGCTCAATATTCAATGTGGACTGCCAACACAAATTGAACACAATCTAGAGACCCCCACAAGCTTGTCTGAATCATCAAGAACATCCACACTGCTTCTACTTACTGAAATCATTTGCATCTTCATCTGGAACCTCAAGAACATAGTCTGTCATCACTGTCACATTAGAATAAATGCTTGCGGACCTCCAGACCATGAACCAATTGAGTTTTCAATTCACATTGGCTTCCTAAACATTCCACCAAATCTGTAGAACAAGATATTAAATTTTTAGATCTCACCGAACCTATTTGTGTCACTCTGTCACCTCTGAATAGCTGCCAGAACCAGTTTTACTCATATGGCCATAACTTCTCCCAATCTTCTTGTGGACCTCTCAAATCTTTACTGGATCATCTTTATACACATATCTACAAGCCCTTTAATGTGCATTCTCTAATCTTTATCTAGCTGGGATAGTCACTTCATAGAGCTTCACTGTCTTCACTATTTCTGATAGGACTAATTTTCTTAATATCCTTCGCACACAGCTCATCCAATCCTTGATATCAATACAGTAAGAGTATCTTGACATCAATGACAACTCTAGTTAGGCCCATACTTGCAACAAATTATGTTCATCATGTCTATTTCTCTTATAATAAGTACAAACAACATTCTCCTTCTTAGACTTATCTTCTGTAGAAGAGGTGGGAGTCTCATGAGGTGATTTTGATTATGTCTTAGGTGAAGATTTCTTCTTACCTTTGCCTTTTGATGATTGAGCTACCAATGCATTATTCTTGGGGAGTACATTGAATTCAACTAGCTTAGGATTGTCTCTAGTCAGTCGTTCACAAAACACCTCAAGAGAAGGTATAGTAAATGCATCCCCTAGGGCATCCATAGTGGAATAAAAGGTAGAAGAGAAAAATGCATATGAGACTTTCAACTTAGAAAAAATTAAGAATACACATTCCTTATCAAATTTATCTTTCCCACAGCCTGCCAATTGAGATCTTAACCCTTTGAACTTAACCAAATAATCCTCAATGGAAGGAAATGCATCAAGAGAAAGAGAAATTGATTCTGCACCTATTTGCAAATCACAAAATTCACTAATTTTCCCAAATAGATCATAGTACTTTTTCCGTGCTTGCTTAGGTGTCTCACATCCCTCAATATGAAATAGCAAACTATCATAAACATGCAAGGCAATCAATCACATGGCTTGATCAAGTTTGTGTTGGCAAGAGACACTATGTGGTTTCATTATTGTTGTCATTGATGGCAACAAAGTTTATCCCACACATCTGCAACACATAATAGGTCTTTACCGGAAGTCAGATTGAAGAGTGTTTTGGTCTGGTGAGCAAGAATAGAGCATGCAACAAGGTCCGACAATCAGGTCTGGATCTCTCAGAAGGTGTAACTCAGCTAACTGCAAACTTGGGAAAGTTAATAGGAGTATCATGTCTACTATATTCCAAAGATTAAACCTCCGGTGATGAAAGAGTGAAATGATATGAGCACCTAAGTGTTGGGTTCCTGACAGGCAGAGTAGATTGAGGAAGAACTGACTGGCAGAGCATCAGACCTTAATCCGGATGAGAAATTGATGGTGATCAAGCTTCTTGAGGGATCATTCATGGTTGGCTGACATGATTGATGACTTCTATGTCTATAATTTTGATCCGCATCACATGTTAAGCATGGATTCAGCTGACAGACTAGTATTTAGTAAATATCTTGAGTATTCTGATTGCCGACTAGAAAGATGTTGAAATCCTTGGTGTGGATATATATACCAGATGGATTTTGGTATGAAGGTGTGCATGGTGTGATAATGTGTGAAGAAAGGAAAAGATAAATGTGGAAATAGTTATACAAGTCCGGTATGTGACAGAATAGTAGCACTAAAGCAGAAGAAGAATGAAGTGCAATAGATCAGTTTATTGAGCCTAACCAGAACTGAACCTCAGCATATGTGGATATCTCTAATTAGTTCAAACACCTGGTTACTTTCTATATACCTTGTAAATAGTGAGTCTCTTATAGGCAGTGAGCCTCTTGTGAGTAGTGTGCTCAAGCAGTGATCTCTAATTGGCAAGTGCCATTTTGTATTTCTATTCTTTTAATAGAGAATACAATCTTGGGTTAGTCACCCCGTGGTTTTTCCCTTAATAGGGTTTTCCACATAAAAATCTTTGTGTTATGTGTGTTGATTTCTTTTCTTCTCTCTTGTTCATGTATCTTATATTCTTTGATACTGCACTAACTGTTAAAGAAGAAAAGAAAGTTAAATAATTAAGATAACTAATTCACCCCCTCTTAGTTATCCACCTTGTTTCCAACAATTGGTATCAGAGCTAAGTTCCTCGTAACAGAGCCTAACAGCTTGAGGAAGATCTAGGAATCTCAATGGATATGTATGGTATGAGGGAACAACTTTAGTCTGCCCTAGATGATCTTGAGCAACCTCACTCTGAAGTCAATAACTTGATGGAAAGACTCAAGCAAGCTGATGATTTCATAAATGAACTAAAAGAGAAAGGAACTACTTCAACAATTAGCAATTCAAAGTGAATCCAATGATACTAATGAAGATTTGAATGAGAAGAACAAGTTATGTGAGAAGCTATCAAAAGAGGTCATTATGGTAAGACATGAAATGGAATCAGGGGTTATGAAATTCACCGAAGAAATTTAAGAGAAGAGAAAAATTGAAGATAATCTAAAACAATCTCTCAAGGAGAAGTTAGAAGACTGCCACAAAATGGATAGAATAATTAGGCATCTAGAATTTGATCTTGAAGAAGCTAGAGATAATGAAGAACAACTTGAGAATCATATAGACACTCTTAAAAGGGATCTTCAAATAGAAAATGAATACAAAGAGAAATTCAAGATAAGCTCTGCTCAACTTGAAGTTCTTCGTAAAAGCCAAAAGAGGGTAGATGATAAGCAAGGCTTGGGGTATGAGAAAGGTGAATGCTCTGGATCCAGTTGGAAGAACTTTGGATCAAGAAATCCTAGGAACAGGCCTAGAAGACCTCCAGTACGACAACCAAATGCTCAAAGATATCCATCCTTCATTGGATACTGCTACAATTGCAATAACTTCAGTCATAAAGCAAACCAATGCAGAAGAAGAATGAATTAGACTAATTCATCCTTCTCCAGACAATGTTTTAACTGCAAAAGATATGGTCACAAATCTCATGAATGTAGAAATATGCAAATAAACAATTCATTCAATGGTAGATGATTTGCATGCAATAGAATGGGACATATGGCTAATCAATGTAGATCAAGACGATATCAGTCAAATTTGCAAAGAAACGTTATTTTCTACAATTGCAATAGATCTGGTCATATTGCCAAATTCTGCAGAAGTAAGAATCAGGATAAGAAGGGTTCGGTGCATCATAATCAAAATCAAGACAAAGGAAAAGGAAGAGTGAATGCAAATGAAATTCAAAGGAGATGAACAATATTTGGGTGAAGAGAAGTACAGAAAATGTTGCGGATGGATCCACACCATAATCTAGTGCTGATATTCCTTTTGGAAACTAAATAGATGAGCTCTGGCTCAGGGGGAGTCACAAAGGAAAATAAATTGCCCCAACCAATCAATCGGTGCCTAAACTTAGCACATGGAAAGTTGTGGTTAAAGGGTTCTCACAGAAATATCTAAATAACCCTCAGTAAAAATATGAAAGATCCGCAAAGGGGTTTGAAGAGGTCAATCATCCAAGATTGACCCAGCTTGATAAGTCATTTGGTAAAAGCAGGATTCTCACAGTTAGATCCGGTATGATTCAAAATTGAAATATCTTGATCTGCAGATAAGTGGACTGATTGGAGAAAGGGAGATACATTGTCAATTATCACCAAGAATAATTCTAAGTGCATCTCAGTGATTCAAAACGATCTCTCTCAGAACAAGGGAACCAGAATGACTTAAGGTGTACATTTATTGCAATATGAAATTAGGGTTTGCGCAAAAATATAAGGGTTCTTTTATTCATCATTTGCACATTTGCACTTGAGAAGAAGAAATAAAGAGCTCTACAAACAAGATTGCTTCAACCCTCTCAAAGATCAACCACAAAATCTAATTCAACCAACAATCTTTTCTGGCTCATTTCGTCAACCCAAGAAGCATAAAAAGGTATTTCCATTCTTGAATATCTCTCTCTGAATCTTTTGCAAGATGGCTACTCCAAATGTTGTTAAGATCACTGATAGGTTGTGCCCTAAGTTCAAGAAACATCCTTACAAATCCCTAGAAGTTGATCCCTTAGGTGCCTTCTCTAGCATTCCACATGGGGTTCTACATGTAGAAGATGTTAGGGTATACATACATGCCAATATTAAGGAATTTAGGGAATCCAAATTGATGGATATCTATCACAAGCAATTAGTAGATGAAACATTTAAACTTAAACCTCAATACAAGGCCATCCAGGATAAGCATTTTGGACATTGCAACCACTTTCCCTGTTTTGTAAAGGATTAATAGGTCCAGTATGTTTTGAGCAGAATACATGACAACTTCATGCAGTTGATGAGGCCATTCAAGATCACAAAAGATGCCATTAGGACGGTAACCAGATTGCACTCATCCAGTGGGTTGCCAGCTCTCAAATCAGTCAAAAACCAAATTGTAAGTGAGGCTACCGAATCAAAATTTGACAAAAGAGAAATGATAATAGAGGATATCACATATCTAGATATCAAATTTTCTTCTATGATAATTGGTTATCAAATATATCACTCTAGCAGGGAGAATTCTGTGTCCAGAACAACAATATACACTACTTATCAGATGCTAAGAGAAAATGCTGATTATGATCTTTGCGAGCTTCTCCTAAACCAACTGTTAGAAAATTTGTAAAAAATAAAGAAGGATAAGAAGAACTCATTTAAGTACGGTGGCTTGATGCTATGTCTCTTCTTTTACTAGATGAATGAACTACTTGGATCTAGTGGTTGGGTATGGCAAAATGATAGACTAGTTGCCATACAAATCAAAGATTATATGTATGGGCTTGGTGATGCCAAGGCACAAAGTACAGCACTCTGAGGATACTTCAAAAACTTCCAAGGCATGATGCAGGCCAAAGAGAGAATCCCCCAATCTCTAGTTGAAAAATACAAGGATACAGTGTGCTTCATGGTAGACACTGATCAATGCCTAATGGAGGCAGTGGAACACAGAACAATCTGGATTATGTTAATGGGCTATGAGGTAGATAAGAAAATTCTAGAGCTACATGTTCAACACTTGCTAAGTCAACCAAAGGACATTGAGGCACAAAGGTTTGGAACCTTTCAAGAATTAAGTGTGAAAATACATGTTGAATTGAGACAACCAGAGATAAAAAGGAAAGTGAGAAGGGAAGTGGAGGAAATTGCCAAGAAATATGGCATATCAAAGGAGGCAGTTGATGCCAATAGAGAGAAGATAGAAAGAGCAAAGAAAGAAAGACAAGAAGCAGAAAAAGAAAGTGTTTCGGTGGAAGCCCCCTCCCGGACTAGATCCTCAAAGAGTTCTGCACCTACCACTTCTAAGAGTCCAAAAGCCTCAAAACTGGAAGCAAAGACATCTAGAAAAGGAGAAAAGAGAACAAAGACAAAGTCCACAAGGTCATACACAAGCCAAAAGGATGATGAAGAGACAGAGACTGATGAGGAGATTAAGAAAATGAAGAAGAAAAGGAAAACTTTTGGGAAATCCTCTGCCAGTAAAAAAGAAGAAACATAAGAATTTGTTGAAAGGCCTACTCTTTTTGTTGATGATGTCATCAAGGCAGTCACTATAGATGGGAATATGCATCCCATAACAGAATTTTATGGTAAGTATAATGTCACTGACAAAAGAATTTTAGAGGAAGCCACAATCAAGTATTTGAATATCTATAATAAAACATTCATTAAAATTATCTCTCTAATTCCTAAAAGTTTAGAGAAGGTACTTGAACTCAGAAAGGACAATGCCAAGGAAAAGGATTTGGAGATCCAAGAACATATAGCTATTCAGCTCTATCCTTCCATTACTCTAAAACAAATGAACATGATCTTCAAGGATTGCAAGGATGAGTTCCGCAGCAAAGCTAGAATGAACAAACTTATTCTTGGAGAGATAGATAAGGTGGCAAAGAAAACTGAAGACATACTCTAGAATGCATTTAAAAGATTCAATCTTCCTATTATAGAGGACATAAGTGATGAACCTTCTGCCATGGATGACAAAGGACTAAGTACATCAAAAGAAGAATCTACTGACAAAAATGCAGAAGGGCCAAAGGAGTTAGGTGAGGAGAGGACTAAGGATTTGGATTCCTCTATACTGGAAGAGGAAGTCCATGAAGAAGCAAACATCTCTCTTCTGAATCCCCCAGCAGACTCCAGAACTAAAGGAGAAGAAAGAAAAGAAGAAAAAATTAGTCAAGAAGAAGAGGTAACGAGAAGAGAAGAAGATCAAACAAAAAAGATCCTAGATGACAGTTCTCTGGTGGAAAAGGGAAAGAAGACTTCGTCTCCGGCAAGAGACACTGCTGAGGCAATAAAGAGCTTCTTGACCAAATAAATAATGGAGATAGATGAACTAAAACTATTCCAGGTACCACTCAATTTTGATTCCCTCTCTCTGGTACAAACAATGAAGATAGCATCTTTTGCTCAAGCTAAAGCAAAAGAAAAACTTTTGAAGTCTCACATGGAAGACTATGAGCTAATAGAGATTACATCCGGTGTGCTAGAGAAAATCATGTCATCCTTCCAAAAGGATCTTTTGGTCTCTTCATTCAATAATCTGAAATCTCTTGTTAATTCTGTTAGCACACATTTTGATTCTTTGGGGAAATCAGTAGAAGAAAAAGTTTGGAAAGAGTTTTTAAGTAAGAGATTCTCTGAAGTATAGGGACTCATAGCAAATGATAGGATAAATCTAGATATTCAGATAAAGAGCCTAGAAAATGCTCTTAAAGATGGTAGTGAATTATACAAATTTTGTTTATCTTGGTCCGCAGTGACAGCAGACATTGCAAAGAAGGTGAAAGAACAAGAGAGTAAACTATCAAGTTTATCTCTAAATTTTGATCCTCTCACCTCATCCATAATGAATCAAGAGTGCCAGGCTATTGCCACTATAAATGAGATAAAGAGGCTTGAGAAGGAGAACAAGAATAGAATAAGCAGAATGAGTGAACTAAGAGGGATAATTATCCCTAAGTTAGAGGCAATGCATGAAGCCCTAACTGATGCTCAGACTACAGCCCGGACCAGTGATCTGACAGACTTAAAAAGGGCAGAAGCTTTTGCATTTTTGTTGAGTGGTCACATCTCAATTTTGGACAGGATGAAGCAGAGTTGGGCAACAGAGGTTGTCCAGTTGAAGACCACTTTTGTGGATATACTTAAGTATATGTAAGTATAACTTGTATATATACTTATGCGGCTATGTATAGGTTACTTTTTCTAAGTTTTGGTATGCAGATTCCACCCTTTGCCATTGATGTCAAAGGGGGAGTGAGGAGTAGTGAAAAATGTGGAATCTAGTTAAGGGGGAGCTTTGGTAAAAGTGTACATAGGATAGAGCATCAACAAAGGGGGAGTGTGCTATGACACTTATTCATTTTTCACTAAGTGTTGCCATCAATGCCAAAGGGGGAGATTGTTGGCAAGCAACACTGTGTGGCTTCATTATTGTTGTCACTGATGGCAACAAAGTTTATCCCACACATTTGCATCACATAATAGGTCTTTACTGGATGTCAGATTGAAGAGTGTTTTGGTCTGATGAGCAAGAACAGAGCATGCAGGAAGGTCTGACAATCAGGTCCATATCTCTCAGAAGGTATAAATCAGCAAAGTATGGACTTGGGAAAGTTAATAGGAGTATCATGTCCACTATATTCTAGAGATTAAGCCTTTGGTGATGAAATAGTGAAAAGATATGAGCATCTAAGTGTTGTGTTCTTGACATGTAGAGTAGACTGAGGAAAAACTGACCAGTAGAGCATCAGACCTTAATCCGGATGAGAAATTGATGGTGATCAAGTTTCTTGAGGGATCATTCATGGTTGGCTGACATGATTGATCACTTCTATGTCTATAATTTTGATACACATCACATGTTAAGCAAGGATTCAGCTGACAGACTAGTATTTAGTAAATATCTTGAGTATTCCAGTTACTGACTAGAAAGATGTTGAAATCCTTGGTACGGATATATATACCAGATGGATTTTAGTATGAAGGTGTGTGTGGTGTGATAATGTGTGAAGAAAGGAAGAGATAAATGTGGAAATAATAATACAATTCTGGTATGTGACAGAACAGCAACACTAAAGCAAAGCAAGAATGATGTGTAGTAGATCAATTTATTGAGCCTAATTGGAACTGAACATCAGCATATGTGGATGCCTCTAATTAGTTCAAACACCTAGTTACTTTCTATATACCTTTGTAGATAGTGAGTCTCTTGTAGGCAGTGAGCCTCTTGTGAGCAGTGTGCTCAAGCAGTGAGCCCTAATGGGCAAGTGCCATTTTGTATTTCTATTCTTTTAATAGAGAATACACTCTTGGGTTAGTCACCCCGTGGTTTTTCCCTTAACAGGGTTTTCCACATAAAAATCCTTGTGTTATGTGTGTTGATTTCTTTTCTACTCTCTTGTTCATGTATGCTTATATGCTTTGATACTACACTAACTGTTAAAGAAGAAAAGAAAGTTAAATAATTAAGATAACTGAGTAGCTCAAATGGATTTGCATTAGCCATGAGTAAAACAACCCCAATAGAGAAAAACTAAAATTTAATCTAATGTGAAACCTCCCAAAATCTAAATCAAGACTGAAAATCAAGACCCCCAAGCAAAAATAATCACCAATTTCAACTCTTTTTCCAATTAATGAGTGTAAGTACCCAAATAGCCTCAAACTAAAAATCTGATGTAAAAGGGAAAATATAGAAAAATGGCATGGAAAGAACTGAAGAGCACAAAATTACCTTTCTAACACCTATAAGAAGTTGAAATTTTGATGAAGTGGATAAAAGTTATGAGATCGGGAGTGCAAAATGTAAGTTCTAGCTTCAAACAAACAAATCTGGTATCAAAATGCAAAATTAGGAAAAATCACCTACACCACTGCAAGGAGCTCAGAACCATCTTTTTGATGATATTTTGTTTGTCAAAATCTAACATCATGGAGAAAAGTTATGCCACCCAAAAAAATCACCCTATTAGCGCTAGAAGGGGGCCAAAGAGGTCCCTGTGCTGACGTCAGTGGACTATTCCCAGAATATTCCCTTTCACTAGAAAAAAATGCCGCCCTAGGAAAAGAAAAAAAAATTGCTAGAAAACCGCTGGTTGAGGGTAAAACCATGGTGTGAGTGCAAAACCATCTAGCTAAAGGATGAAAACCATGGATTTAATTTGTTGAAACTATCATCGACTGTGGCACAACCATTGTTTGCCTGTCTGATAAACCACGGGTTGTATTGTGGTGTATGGAAAACTGCTTGTTGTTTTAAATGTTTTACTCCTAGTTTTTGGATCTGTGAATAAAAATTTTAAAGAATTTTTTTTAAACAAAGACCGAAGCCTTGCCCAAGGGGCCAAGCCTCCTATAGGGGTCACGAACCCCAAAGGGCCCTGTGAACCCTAAGGATCCTACTGGTAGGGGTCTACCCTACCATGTGAGCCTTAGGCCATGGATTGGGTGCCTAGAAGGGTCTGCACTGGTCATAGTACCCTCATGGTATGAGCCTGCCAGGCACAGGCGTATACAGGTCCCCCAATTTGATTTTTTTTTCAAAACAAAACTATTAGAAATCGCATAATTTTATTTTCACTGAAAAATAAAAATATACCAGATGGATTTTTAAGATCTAACCGATGATGATGCATGCCAATGAAGATTTTCTATTCATAGTTGATGCCTATGAAATAGTCTATAGAATATTCTGTACGACTGATTTGCCAAAAAAATGCCTTTCATTTCAACTTCATCCAATTTGAGCAAATTGATAGTCGATCTATAGGTTTTTAGGTGTCCTACGTGTGATGGCAGGGTCTGATTTTGCCCAAACTGCCCCAAAATTACATCTATCCCCTAGATTAGGTAAACACTCCCCACTTTGAAAACCTCTTAGATTTGGCCTCCGGTGTCTGATCTGGATGAAAAAAAGGCAATCTTGACTATCTCAGACCTCCTCAACACAATGGTGTGCTCATATTTGCAGTAACATGTGTTGCAAGTATGGGCCTAACTAGTGTTGTCATTGATGTCAACATACTCATGTTGCATTGATGATAAGGATTGGATGAACTGTGTGTTGAGGATATTGAGAAAATTAGTCCTAATCAAGAACAGAGAAAATCAGTGAAGACAGTGAGGTAAAGATCCTAGCTAAGATGAAGATCGGAGGATGCACTTCAAAGGGTTTGTAGATATGTGTCTTAAGATGATCCAGTAAAGATTTCAGAGATCCACATGAAGATCTAAAGAAGTTATGGCCACTTAAGTAAAACTAGTTCTGACAGATGTTCACAGGTGACAGAGTGATACAGATTGGTCCGGTGAGATCCAGAAATGCAATATCCTATTCTCCAGATTTGGTGAAGTGCTTAGGAAGTCAATATGAAGTAACAACTCAATTGGTTCATGATCTGGAGGTCTGCAAGCATCTATTCCAATATAACAGTGATGATAGACTGTGTTCTTGAGGTGCCAGATGAAGGAGAGAATGATTTCAGTAGACAGAAGTAGTGTGGATGTTCTTGGTGATTCAGGCAAGCTTGTGGAGGTCTTTGGATTGTGTCTAGTTCATGTTGATGGCCCGCATTGAAGATTGAGCTCGTAATTGAAGAATTACTTCCGGTTGATGATGTTCTTCCTTAGTCTAGCCGATCGAATGAGTTACACATCCTGCAGATGATCTTGAAGATGTTCTATGAAGAATGGAGTATTCCTAAAGGGAGATTGGAGTCTCAGATCTATATGGCAGATAGTGTGTTGATCCGCGTGAAGTATTTTTGTAATAAGTTATGTTGTATTTATGTATTTGCTCTGTAATGTATGCTGACTTGAATGATTATCCCTAAGTCGAGGTCTTGTATAAATAAGGAGTTCTAAAGTCATTTCAAAGTATATGTTGTGGAGATTAGAGTGTGGTAGAGAGGAGCAGAGCGAAAAGGCAGAGCAAAAGTATTGAGCTTAAATGGAACTGACTCAAGCATGGTGAAGATGCTATTCTTCAGTTCAAGTATGTAATACTTGTTATTCTGTAGACAATGTGTCTCCTGCAGGTAGTGGGCCTCTTGTGAGCACTGTGCTCAGGCAATGAGTCCTAATTGGCATGTGCCATTTTGTTCTTTCTACTCTTCTAATAGAGAATACAATCTTGGGTTAGCCACCCCATGGTTTTTCCCTTAACCGGATTTTCCATGTCAAAATCATAGTGTCTTATGTGTTAATGTGTTTTTGCTCTTGAATTACTATATTATGTTTCTATGATTGATTTATTTTTATGCTGCTGAATTAAGTAAAGGATTTAAGTGATTAATTGAAAGAAAGGTTTGGACAACTGATTCACCCCCCCTCTCGGTTGTTTGTCCTAAATCCAACAATTGGTATCAGAGTTAAGTTCCTCTAAAAGAGCTTAACTGCTTGAGGAGATCCAGGATGTCGTCCTACAAGAAGGATAGTCTGAGGTTCGATGGAACAAATTTCACTCTTTGGAAAAGTCGCATGGAATGTCACTTGCAGTGTATGGGAATGCAGTATTGGATCATGGCCTCAAAGAAGTATGATCCTCCGCAGAATGGTCCGCATACCGTAGATGAAATCAGAGATGCAGAAAACAATCTGCAGACTAAAGAAGCTCTTCTAAGTGCCTTATCTAATTCTGAGCTGACAAATGTTATTGATCTAAAAACTACATATGAGATTTGACAAAAACTGGAACTTCTGCATGAAGGAGACAAGTATGTTAAATGTGCCAAGCTACAGTGTCTGAAAGGAAAATTTGAAAACCTAAAGATGAGGGAAGATGAAAATATCACTTCATTTATGCCAAGAGTAAATGAGCTTGTTTGTGACATTAGATGTACTGGTGGAATCTTGGATGAAGATGAGATTGTTGGCAAAGTTCTCAGATCCCTTCCTAATTCTTACAAATACAAGGTTCTTGATATTGAAGAATTCAAATACTTTTCAGGTATCACAAGAGACCAATTGGTTGGAAAATTGGTTGCATTTGAATTGACCGAGTTTGGAGATGTACCCCCTAAGGCTGAATCTGCATTCAAAGCTAGTGCCTCTGTAAAAGGGAAACAAAAGTTTGATCCGGGAGAGAACTCTTCAAGGAAACTATCATGGTATGAAAAAACAAGAAAAGACCTAGAAGAAGATGAAGCAGAAGCTGCTAAACTTGAAGCCCTTATTGCAAAATGACTGCCAAGAGGATCTGGTAAGTATGAGGGGAAGTTGCCTTTAAGTGTTTTAACTGCAATAAGATTGGTCATTTTACCTCAAGGTGTCCAGAAAGATTTTCAAGGCCAAATCCTAACAGATCGAGGTTCCAAAAGAATTGTTACTATGTTCATGAAGATGATGATAATGAAGGAGTAACAGATGATGAATCAGAGACAGGAAACAAATCTGGAATTGACTGGGTGTTTATTGCCATCAAGGAAGAAGATATAATGCCCTCTGAATCTGTCAATCATAAAATTGTAGAAAGAGCTCTGGCTACCCAAGTTGAAGAAAAGGATGATTGGGTCATTGACAGTGGATGGTCTCACCATATGACAGGTCACAAAAATTAGTTCATAGATTTGGAAAGGTATGAAGGAGGAGTGGTAAAGTTTGGTGATAATTCTGCTAGCAGAATCAGAGCTAGAGGAACCATTTCTTTTGATGGAAAGAACAAAATTGGTAATGTACTATATGTTGAAGGTCTGAAGCACAATCTTCTCAGTGTTGGATAGTTGGTGGACAAAGGTTATGATCTTTGATTCAAGAATGGAAAATGCAAGATCTTTGAAAGTTTCAGAACAGAGATTGCATCTGGTACTAAAACAAAAGGTAATATCTTCCATTTAGTTGGTATTGTTTAAAGTTGTCTATTTGTTCAAATTGATCAGAGTTGGTTATGGCATAGGAGAATGTGTCATGTGAATTTTGATAATATCATCAAGATAAGCAACACTCAGGCTATAAGAGATCTTCTAAAATTGGTGAAACATACAAATAGTTTGTGCAAAGAATGTTAGTTGGGTAAACAAAGCAGAATCTCATTCAAAAGCAAGGAACAATCTTCTACCGGATTATTGGACTTAGTTCATACTGACCTATGTGGTCTGGCAAGAATCAGCAGTGTGCAAGGTGATAGATACTTCATGTTATTAATTGATGACCATTCCCAGATGATGTGGGTGACTTTTCTAAAAGAGAAATAAGAAGCTCTTGAGAAATTCAAAATATTCAAGGCTATGGTAGAGAATGAAACTGGATTAAAATTAAAATGTTTGAGGTTTGATAGAGGTGGAGATTTCACATCTGGTGAGTTCATAGAATTCTGTGAGAAACATGAAATGAAAAGACAGTTGTCTGCTCCTAGGACTCCACTGCAGAATGGAGTAGTGGAGAGAAAGAACTAGACCATCCAGGAAGCATCTAGAACCATGATGATGGAAGAAAATGTTCCTTAGATCTATTGGAGAGAAGCTATAAGCACTACAGTGTATACTCTCAATCAAGTTCAAATCAGAAGCAATACCGGTAAGACTCCTTATGAACTATGGTTTGGCATCACTCCCACTATGAGGTATTTCAGAGTCTTTGGTAGTAAATGTTACATTAAAAGAGATGAAGATCTAGGAAAATTTGATGCTAGAAGTGATGAAGGAATATTCTTGGGTTATTCTACTCAATGCAAAGCATACCAGTGTTATAACAAGAGATTAAGGAAGATTGTAGAAAGTACAAATGTGAAGGTTGATGAAGGTATTGAAAAACCCTTAAGGTTTTATGAATATGATGAAGATGATCAGAATTATGTTTTTGTTCAAGAAGTTCAAGCCCCTTCTAAAACTCAGATTTAGACTGATCTGGTGAATCAGGAAGAAGAGATAAGTTTGAATGAACCTATTTAAGAATCAGAAATGTAAGACTAAATCACTCTAAAGATCAGATCATAGGTGATAAAAGAAAAGGTGTACAAACAAGAAGAAGGATTGCTCAAGATTTAGAAGAGCATTGCTTGATTTCAAAAATTGAACCTAAGACAGTGAATGAAGCTTGCATTGATGAAAACTGGACTAAAGAAATGGAGGAAGAGTTGATTCAAATTGAGAAAAATCACACTTGGGATCTTGTTCCTAGACCTAAAAATAAGAATGTGATTGGAACCAAATGGGTCTTCCGGAATAAACTAAATGAAGATGGTGAAATAGTTAGAAGCAAAGCCAGATTGGTCTACAAGGGTTACTCTCAAGTAGAAGGAGTTGATTTTGAAGAAACTTTTTCTCCGGTGGCAAGAATTGAAGTAGTTAGACTATTTCTTGCTTTTGCTACCTTCAAGGATTTTAAAGTATATCAGATGGATGTCAAGTCTACCTTCTTGAATGGTGACTTGGAAGAAGAAGTTTACATTGAGCAACTGGATGGATTTCAATTGTCTAATCATGGTGATATGGTCTGCAAGTTAAAGAAAGAACTGTATGGACTCAAGCAAGCCCCAAGAGCCTAGTATGAAAGATTGGATAAGCATCTTTTAAAGATTGGTTTCAACAAAGGTATTGCTGACAGTAATTTGTATTTCAAAATTGATCATAAAAATATCTTGATTGTTGAAGTGTTTGTTGATGATATCATTTTTGGAGGAAGAGATAGTATGTACAAAACCTTTGCAAATCAAATGAAAAGTGAATTTGAGATGTCCATGTTTGGGGAAAAGAATTTCTTCTTGGGTCTGCAAATCACTCAAACAAAGAAAGGAATCTTCATTTCTCAGACCAAATATGTGAAAGAATTGTTGAAGAAATTTTGGATGGAAGACTCAAAACCAATGAATACTCCCATGGCAGCCAGATGTAAATTGAGCAAAGATGATGACTCTCCTAAGGCTGATCAGAAAAAGTACAGGTCAATGATTGGATGACTATTGTATCTCACTCAAACTAGACCTGACATTATGAATATTGTTGGTCTTGTTGCTAGATTCCAAGCTGATCCTAGAGAATCTTGTGTCATGGCAATCAAGAGGATTTTTAGATATCTAAAAGGGACAGTTGAGTATGGATTGTGGTATCTCAGAGATCATGATTTTTCTCTTCATGCATATACAAATGCGGATTGGGTAGGAGATGTGGATGACCGGAAGAGTACCAGTGGTGGAACATTCTTTTTAGGGAAGAGATTGGTTTCTTGGTGAGCAAGAAACAAGAGGCAATATCTCTGTCCACTATAGAAGCAGAATATATTGCAGCAACAGGTAGTTGCACTCAAGTATTGTGGATGAAGCAAATGCTAAGAGATATCATAGTGGAGTATGAAGAACCTATCACAATCTTCTGTGATAATTCAAGTGCAATTAACATATCAAAAAATCTGGTGTTGCATTCAAAGACTAAACATATATCCATCAAGTTTCACTTTTTGAGAGAGCAAGTGAACAAGAATGAAGGCAGATTGGAGTTTATGCCTTCCAAGGATCAGATTGCAGATATTTTTACGAAACCTCTACCTAAGGACTCTTTTGAGTATCTCAAGGAGAAGTTAGGGGTTATTACCCCTTTGGTTCTAAATTAAGGTACACTGATGTGCATTAGTCTGGTGGATGTCACAGTCATATCTTGTGGTCTGGATTGATGTTTGGGAAGCTGTTACTCAGGAGGAGCAACTGGTATGATTTTGAATCGATACAAGTATGTGCCATTTGCCATTGATGTCAAAGGGGGAGAGAAGACATGTGAAAAATAAGTAATTGCTGATCAAAGGGGGAGAAGGAAAGGAAGAGAAGACATGTGAATGGTTGTTGTTGATAGGGGGAGGTGTGACAGTGAGGAGAAGTTCTTGTCTTGATGGTTAAAATAATTTTTCACATCATATGTTGCCATCAATGACAAAGGGGGAGATTGTTGCAAGTATGGACCTAACCGGTGTTGTCACTGATGTCAACATACTCCTATTGTATTGATGATAAGGATTGGATGAGCTATGTGCTAAGGATATTGAGAATATTAGTCCTAATCAGGAATGGAGAAAATAAGTGAAGATAGTGAGGTAAATATCCCAGCTAAGATGAAGATTAGAGGATGTGCTTCAAAGGGTTTATAGATATGTGTCTTAAGATGATTTATTAAAGATTTTAGAGATCCGCATGAAGATCTAAAGAAGTTATGGCCACTTAAGTAAAACCGGTTCTGACAGATGTTCAGAGGTGACAGAGTGATATAGAGTGGTCCGGTGAGATCCAGAAATGCAATATCCTATTCTGTAGATTTGGTGGAGTGTTTAGGAAGTCAATATGAAGTAACAACTCAATTGGTTTGTGATCTAGAAGTCCGTAAGAATCTATTCCAATATAACAGTGATGACAGACTGTGTTCTTGAGGTTCTAGATGAAGGAGAGAATGATTTCAGTAGACAAAAGTAGTGTAGATGTTCTTGGTGATTCAGGCAAGCTTGTGGAGGTCTTTGGATTGTGTGCAGTTTGTGTTGATGGTCTGCATTGAAGATTGAACTCGTAATTGAAGAATTACTTCCGGTTGATGATATTCTTCCTTAGTTTGGCGGACCGGATGAGTTACACATCCTACAGATGATCTTGAAGATGTTCTATGAAGAATGGGGTATTCCTAAAGGAAGATTGAAGTCTCAGATTTGTATGGCTGACAGTGTGTTGATCTACATGAAGTCTTGTTGTAATAAGTTATGTTGTATTTATGTATTTTCTCTATAATGTATGCCGACTTGGATGATTACCCCTAAGTCAATTTCTTGTATAAATAAGGAGTTGTAAAGTCATTTCAAAGTGTATCTTGTGGAGATGAGAGTGTGGTAGAGAGGAGCAGAGCGAAAAGGTAGAGTAGAAGTATTAAGCTTAAATGGAATTGACTCAAGCATGGTGAAGATGTTATTCTTTAGTTCAAGTATGTAATACTTATTATTCTATAGATAGTGTGTCTCCTATAGGTAGTGGGCCTCTTGTGAGTAGTGTGCTCGGGCAGTGAGCCCTAATTGGCATGTGCCATTTTGTTCTTTCTATTCTTCTAACAAAGAATACAATCTTGGGTTAGTCACCCAGTGGTTTTTCTCTTAACTAGGTTTTCCACATCAAAATCTTGGTGTCTTATGTGTTAATGTGTTTCTACTCTTGAATTATTGTATTACGTTTCCATGATTGATTTATCTTTATGCTGCTGAATTAAATTAAGTAAAGGATTTAAGTGATTAATTGAAAGAAAGTTTTGGACAACTGATTCACCCCCCTCTCAGTTGTTTGTCCTAAATCCAACAACATGCTCCAAAATGAACATGCAATATAAGGCATAAAGAGGAAACCCTCACAAATCTGGTATTTCCATCAAGTCTTTCTAATTTTCTAGGTCATCATTTGATGCAAGAGAAGAGCATACTCAACTATTAAGATCCACCATGAATTTGTATTCAAATCTCTCAACATTTTGGCTAACAAAAAGGGATTTCACCTAGAGAGCTCTGATACCATGTAAGAGTTGGCTATGATAGGAGCCACCCAAAATCTAGAACTTCATGAAAGCACACAAGAGACAATGAGAGAATAATTATATTCTACCAATGAATGCAAAATTGTTCCTCTATGTTGTTAAAATGCACATGAAGAACCTTGCATATAAAGGCAAGGATAAGAGCCAAGGTGTTGTTTTCATGTGACAAGTGTCTTAATCCTATGACATGTAACAACTATAGCACATGTGTAGGATAAGACAACTATAAGACAACTATCAAAAACTAACAACAACTAGAAACAACTAGAAACATCTAGTAGACTCACTAAGTCAACTTAACATGTGAATTATGTGTGAGAATATTATTTAACTAATAAATAGTTAAATAATATGAATTATCCTCACACAAAGGAAACTAGATAGGAAATATCCTATTCACACTAACAATTAACACTGCCATATTTAATTAATTTGTCTCAATTTTTCTTGCACTTTGCATTCACTAGATTAACTCACTCATCTTCAAATTGCATCAATTCACGAAGGGAATTGGTGATCTTTGAGTGGAAATTCATGGTTCGAAGGTTGATATTTGTCCACTAGTCCATTAGCTTAAGTTTTTTTCTTTTAATTTTATACTTTTAGTTTCCTACATTCATTAGATTAGGAGATATTTGAAGAATAGAATCAAGAATCTCATGTAGTGTTCTTGCTAGATATATGTGCTTGCAGCTCTGGAAATCAATACAATGGTTCTAGTTCTCCCAAATCGATATTTGCATGTGGTGTAGTGCCTAATCATTGTATTTTAATTCATTGATTATTCAAGAACATATTATGCTCAATTGATAAATATATAGAAGTGAATTGTAGATTTAGATTTTAACCTACATGTGAAATATAGTGGTGAAATGATATTTCTACTATTCATTTAATTTCGTTAGAATCTTGCACTGTGATTTTCAAGGATAGATTTAATACTTATCTTAGCATTGCAGTTATCTAATTTCTTGAGTTATCACTAATTAGAGATAGGTATAAAGTGTTGATATCATTGTTTTGTACATTACCCAAAATATTTTGACCCTTTTTAACCAATAGATAGAATAGGATTCAAAATAAAGTATAATCCAGTTTGATTAGAAATTAAAACCACATGCCGCTTGAACAAATAATCCATATTGACCACTTAGTTTGCATAGTACAGTTGTGACTCGACCCCCAGGGCCTTGGAGGTGATTGATCTTAAGGATCCATTATATTTTTAGGAGAAGTTAGGTGATCTTGGCCCTACCTGTGTTGCATGTGTCAATTTGGCCATCAATAGGTAAGAGGACTAGAGTAAACATTCTAAGATATTTTATGAATTTAGATCTTGGAGAGATGAGAGATTGGATTGCTAATTTGGAGGAGCACTTCAAGTATAAAGACATTATGGACTTGGATAAGGTGAAATTTGTGAAGACAATAATAAAAGATCATGCTTGGATATGGTGGAAGTGTAGTTCAATTAGAGAGGAATATGAGGAGCAAGCCTATATTTTGGAAAGTGGGACAAAATGGTGGAAAATCTAAAGTACAAGTTCATTCCAATGAATTACGATTTGGAATTGTTGAAGGAGTTGCACAATTTATGGTAGAGAAACATACCTATCAAGGAATACACCAAGGAGTACTATAGGATAAAAATTCAATCAAAAAATCATGAAGAAGAAGTTGAGATAGTGGTAAAGTTTTTCAATGGGTTGACATATTCCATCTAGGAAGAATTAGGTATGTGGAATACCAAGATAGCATAAGACATGTACCATTTGGCACTCACCAAAGAGAAGAAGTTGAACTAGAAATAGGAGGAGAAGCAAACTTATAGAGAGAGAAGGAGGAGAGATGTGGTGATAGAAGAGTGAGATGTGGTCACAAGAGAGCATACTCAAGGAGTCAATGGAGAGGTATCCCTTACTACAATGAAGGAGGAAGCTGAAATTCCAATAGAAAAGAGAAAGAAGATGATAATTCCTTCAACAACAATAAGAGAGATGACAATAGTACCTACTGTAGAGCTAGAGATGTTGGTAAGAGATATCATAAGGATGAAGGTGAGTAAATGTATTGTAGAGATGCCCAACAAGGAAGTGGAGGGTATTCTCAATAGGGTAGAAGAGGATATATGAGAGGAAAATGTAGAAATATTTGAGAGGAAACTATTTCAAACGTGGAGGAGAGGAACATATGGCATTTAGGTGCCAAGGAAAGAGGATAGAGGGTAGCACATGGGCTACATTTGAAGATGAAAGGTCACCTATCTCAGAGAGTGGCCTACAATGTGGAGATTCACTTTTTTTTTTTTGTGGAAATCCTTGATGTGCAATAGGAGGGATTAGTTGGCAAAAACGAAAATTTTGTTTAGGACTAGATGTAAAGTGGAAGGAAAATGTTGTAGTGATTTTATGAATAGTTGTAGCACAAACAATTTAGTGTCTAAGGAAATGGTTGATAAGTTGGGGTTGAGAAGGATGAAGCATCTTTGCCCATATAGGATTGGATGATTACAATAGTGAGACAAGATATTGGTGGAAAATCAGTGCTTTAAGGTTCAACATAGGAGCATACCATGATGAGTTGATTGTGACATTACACTAATGGATGTGCATCAATTTACTATTGGGAAGACCTTGACAATTTGATAGGAGTACTATGCATGATGGAAGAGATACCGCCTACATAATCTAGAAGAATGTCCAGAGACATAAGTTGATGTTGTTGAGGACAAGTGAGGGATAGTTTTACAATAGTGCTAGAGTGTGTGTTGGGGAGGAATGATATGTATTGATCCCAAAGATGTGTAGCATTGTTGGAGTGTCTAACAATGTCAAAAATGCAAAAGAAATATCTTTGAGAAAGAATGTGAGAGTAGAGGTCACTAAAAGGAAGTTATCTAGAGGATAGGATAGATGAGTGAGAGAATGAGGAGTTGTACAAAGGAGCATGCAATAGCGGACAACCTAACATAAGGGTATGTAGTAGCTAAGAAAGGGATTGACAGACGTGAGAAACTGGTTTATGGGAAGAACAAGATGAGTGTGAGAAGCAACAAGTCAATAAAATATGACATAGAAGATGACTAGTGGAACTAAGTATCACAACCTTAGAAGATAAAGTTAGATGAGATCACAATTGATGAAGAAGAAAGTAGTACTCAGGGTGGATCACTTGATGCATACCTAAAGAGGTGGAAGGAGCGAGTTGAGAAAGCAACAATTTAGAATCTCTAGGCAAGGGTAGTTGTCTTGGAAAATGAGGTTCTCATTTTTTATCAATCCTACATGTTTGATGTAGAAGTCCCTAGGCATCATAGAACTCTTGCATCATTTTGGAAAAAAATAGCTATTTATTTTTCTATTAGTTTGTGGTTATCACTCCGTGATGGAAAAATTTAGTGCATTTCATCATAGTTTAAAAATAGATTTCATGGTTATGAGAGTAGTTCTAGTTGTCATTGATAGGTCTTTTGTTAATGTTTGAGGAGAATTGGATGAGTTAAATATAGTAATTTGGTTCACAAGCATCTTTTGGGTTGACAGTTGTGCACAGTTGTGATTGTTTCCATTTGCGATAGGTTATTTAGAGTTTGTACCATCAGAGGAATATTTGTGATGATTTATTATAGCATTGAGGATGAATTTTGAGTACCATGTGGAGAAAATCCGTTGTTTTACTATTTAAATTTACATGTTTGATAGTTTTGGTTGATGACACATTTCATGTTGTATTGGGCTTTGTGCCATCTTGGAGTTGACACAAATCATTTCGAAAACTTAGGAAAAGTATATATACTTGGTTGTGAGTTGTTTGAAACCAAGCGAATAAGACATGATGAAGTAGATCTAGTGAGTTTTGACAATGAGGAGCAATGCTTGAGAGGTAGAGTGAAGGAATAGGAGTATGATGTGGAGTATGATGAGGAAGATCATTGTGCCACATGTAGGAAGATAGTGGATGTCACTACAATAGAGTAGTATTGTAATTATAAAGTTATAGTGTAGTTTAATTGTACTTGAATTATCATTATGTAGCCCATGCAACAAGCTCTAGAAGTGGGTTTTCCACAATCTAGTTGTTTTGTAGTTCATAAGTGAAACAACTATGCCCTAGCACATAACAGGGCCTACTGTGGCAAATTATGAAGTTGTAAACATGTGATAATTGTGCAAGATTAAATCAATGAGAATTGTGTTGTTGTTTCTATGAAATCATTGTGTTATTTGTCTTTTTTGATGTTTGGCTACATGGATGGATAGTCCTTCAATCGACCATTGAGCTATGACTACATCATTCTTAATGGCTAGTAGAAGGGGGTATGAAAGCTGAAATTTGAATATGATGATTTGAATTTTGGGGTTATTCTCATGTGCCTTAAGATTCCCCAAGTCAGTTTGAAACCACTTAAAAATAAACCGTGAGATAAAATAATGGTTTTGACGAAAGAAATAAATGTATGTAAATAAGTGAATTGATGGTGTAATAATGATGAATAAACAGTAAATATAAAACCAAACCAAACACAAGTGTATACCACATATCTATATGTTACTGGATTAAAATATTCCACAAACCAATACAAAACAAATGAGAAATGACATGGATATTGCTAATTTCACCCTTACAATATTATTAAAGTTTATAAGATGCGTGCAACTGATTGAAACATGCATTAATCAACAGCATAAAAAATTAATGTAAAAGCAGGTGTAAGAAAATTTACGGGACTTTTTTTCACAGAAAAAAAAATTATTCACGAGTTTTAATCAACCTAACCAGCACAACTCATTCCTAGCCAGTCTACTCACTCAATAGAAATGTGATCCTAACAGGGAAATCTCAAGACCATAGACTCTATACTGAAAATTAATATAAAACATGACTCTTCATATTAATTGGCCAACCCAAGGGAAATTTACAATACATAACAAGCGCATGCACAACATAAGAAAACTATATAATCTGAGTGAATGTGGAAAGAAGATTGAGACACCTCAATAACCAATGACAAAGAAATGCATCCTAGAAAAGCATCACACATCCACCCGTTTTTTCTTTTTAATTTTCAATTATTGTTTATTTCAAAGACATGGTATACGCTAACATCAATGCATTCCATATTTTCAAAACTGTTAATATAGAAAGAGTTTTGTTTAAACATCCACTTAAATTTAAAAGATTTTGTTTTGCTTTGGACCTGGACTTTCTGCCTTCAAAAGTTACAGTCTAGCATATCTTCTGTCAAATAATGCGTATACGAAAGCTATAACTATTCATCCTGTTTTAAAAGGGAAATTTATTTAAACCGATCTATATATTAGCCCCGACTAAGAGAGCATTAACCTAAAATTCCATACCATGCCTCTCAAACTCTCAACTCTCTACATTGTTGGATGTGAAATCTCATTGTTCATTTCATCTTCCTTGCTTTGTCTTTTGATTTTCTTTGAAGATCTTTTGGTTTTCTTTAAAGACTATTGTATATATTTGGGAAAAAATCTTTGAAGACTATTGTATATATTTGAGAAAAAATCTTTATATATACTGTTGTCAACAATAATAAACTTAATGCCCTACTTTCCTATGAATCTACTTTGTGTGCTGTTTATTTTTCTAATTTCTCAACATAGATTACGTGGAACACTGATAAAAAATTCCAGATACATTTTTTTAATACTGCAACATATATCCTTCCTTAAAAAATATTAAGGAACTCGCAGGTATAGAGGCACATAGTTTTTGGGCTCTGGATTCTCACTCCACACAGAAAATGCACTGGACGACTTCATCCATTTCTCCACCATTTCTGGGTAGTGACGATTTAGAACATCCTTCAAGCTCTCTGTACTGTCTACTCTTGCAAAACCCTCCTTTGTGTATACTTCCTCGTTAAAATCACTGGTGAAGAAACGATCTGCCTCTGGTCGCCTGCATTAACTTAAATATATCAAACACAAAATATTAAGTATCACACCATCAGAAAGCTAAAAAACAGAGATTAGTAATTAACTTGCTTGCCATTGGGAGAAAGATAAAGAAAGCTGTTTCGCTGATTGCATAACCTTTAATCTATTTTTCTGCCATTTGTCCAACCAGCAAGTCCATATTTTCAACATCATTACCATAAACCTCATTAAGAACTTGAATGGCTTCTTTATCATCAGTGAGGTCTTCCCACTTTGTAATTGGAACCATAAGTATATTTCTTCTAAATTTGTTGTATCTTGGTACACTTCTTTTATGATCATGATAAACTATGAACCAGATGAACAAGGATACTTATGAAAATGTAGCGCCAATATTTATAAAAAAGAATTTAAAACAAGACATTAAGAGGGTGTGACAACAATAGATGGAAATTTCTTACTTTCAAGTGCAGCCAAATCTACTAGATCAGCTCTCTCCTGGCCATCTGGGTCTTGAACTATAAGATCTCTCATCCATGTATGATAGTTCCAAAGTTGAAGGGCACAATAGGCTTGATGCCCCATAGATACCATCATTCTCTCACTTCCAATTTCCGATAATGTTTTTTCCCCTGGATTCCTATTAGCTCTCTTAGACTCACCCTATCATTTTAGGAATTAATCAGACAACTACTTCAATTTTCTACTACTAGTGAATAGCAACATTATTTGCCCAGTTAAACCACTGGCATATTGTTGTTTACCTGAGAACCCAAGCCTCTACATAAATTAATTTAAATAGCTTATAGAGCTTATAACTTAAATAAATTTTGCAGTGACATGTCCCATATAAATAGATGCAGAGCTGACAAAAAGTTTATCTTTAATATAATTATAACTTTTGGTATTCCCATAACATAGATGTACATTTGGTTAATAACCATTGTAACTTCGTTTGTTAGTGTAACTTTGGGCACTCCTTGCTTAGATCATATGTTGGAGATAAATAACTAATTGTGTTTATTAACGAGACCATTAAAAGGTGATATAAACTTATTGTTTAAGCAATGGAGGGGTTTTCTTCTGTGTAGATGCTCCATGAATGTTTCTAACAAAATGTTGTCTGGCATCAAGTAACATCCCGCCCCGCAAATCCCGAAGGGTAAGGGCCAAAAGAGGACAAGATAATTTTTTTTTGACATGAAGTGATAACATACACATAAGATGGTTGTCAATTTGATATGTCAACAACGTTCATGGCAAAGTATGGCCAAATGCACAACCCAAGGAGAGGACTAAATCACTCTCCAAAGAAACATTAGTAAACTTATTCATTTTAAACACCAATTCAAATGTTCCTAATCCCATTTCTAAAGATAAACATGAATCCATAAACACCGTAGTACAAGTGGATCCGATACCCACACCGGAATCCATAAGTCAATTAAGAGGCAACATCACATATCTTCTCATTACTATAATTTACATTATCTCTTGCAAGAGAGTACAAAATTACATAAAGGAATAAACAAGGACAATGGCATAGCCATGAATGATACAATAACTGAATGGGTACAAGACTGATAAAGTAACAGGAAGAAAGAGAACATCTCCAAGCTAGTGCTCCAAAAGCTGTACACTGGTCCCCAATGGCGGTGGCAACGCCTCCCAACCATGTGGACTCAGAAGAGACCACCCCACCATGCTCGGATATAGTCACAAGGCCCAAATGGAAATAACAACAACCAGGGTATACATGATGGCCAACACTCACATCAATCACGGAGCAGACACAGAAAACAATGCATAAGGCCAAAGTCAACACATAAAGATGCTCATCAAATAATGTCAGGTGCTACTTATTCAACTACAAAGGTACAAGACACTAGGGTGTCGCATAGAATCAATCATGCCCAAATCAATGCCCCGCAGACGAATAACTCAACATCCCACAGATGGATAGGCCTTCTCGTATGCATCCTTAGCATTTACAAGCACTCAAGACCATGCGCAAGTACTCAATATCCTAGACCTAAGCTCATCTCGTTTAACCAAACAAGGTATACAACACCAAATTAAAGACAATCCAATAACCAATCCCAATCCCCTACACTCGGAGGTTGGGGTTGCTTGCAAAGTGGCATGGCTAAATATGCCTAACAAGAAAATCTATATTTAAAGTATAAAATTAGTATTATACTTCTCATAGGCTACAAAGACATTAACACCATTTGCTAATATCGTTTATTTCAAAAACAACTAGGGCCTACTCATAATTTCAAACAATTATGAATATAATGAACCACCTATTAAATACATGATTTATGAAAATATTGTAATCATCCATATCATAAAAAGGGTCTTTACCAAGATTATTTATTGTCTCCTTAAACAACTAAAGAATAAATACAGTCTACAATACTATAAGATGCAAAGATTTCAATTATAACAATAGTAGCTAATGAACATTTACCACAATACCATTAGTAATCTCCCTACTCACTCAATATATACATTAGTGATCTCCCTACTCAGTCAATATATAGAAGAAAATACATCTTAGTACTCACACTTATAGCATACATTACAAAAGCACATAGCAAAGCACAGACAACCAAAAGAATCTAAACATATCAACACAGCACCATCCCAAAATCCATAATGATGTCATGATAAGAAGGTAGTAGATTCATAGACCATTAGGTTGATGACCTTCTTGACAATGCTGGATATTATGAGGACATCGTAAAATTTATCATAGAGATACCAATTAAACCTGTAGCACAATTGCATGGATGTGTTATCTTAGTGCCTATAGATCACATATGAATATTTACAGCGATGCTGCTTTTTGATTGGGGTCCTAAAAATCCTGCAAGACTTTGGGTTCTTCTCTCAAACATCTATGTAAACGTGGGGAAGCAAAGACAAGGCATGTACTATTTGATGGAATGCCTCAAGCAGTTTTATCTCATGGAATGCAATAACTGCATGACACACACAAAATGGATTTGTTAGAAAGGCTTTATAAACTTTTAAACAAAGTGATTGGAAGATGTAAAGCCAAATTCTTAAACCTTTGCCAGTATCCTCGTTGCCTGCACTAGCGTGGGAACTATGGAATAGGGTATGGACATCCAACAAAGCATAACGGAAAGGGAATTTTTATCAAATATTTTAATTGGAAATGCTCTAGTAGACATGTATGCAAACTGTGGGAGCATAGACAGGCACGTGATCCGTTTTACAGAATCTCTAAAGAAATGTGGTCTTATGATTTGCAATGATTGTAGGAGATGCACATAATGGATTTGTTTAGAGGGATTTAGAAACTTTCAAGCAAATTCCACTGGTGGTGTAAAGCCAAATCCCAAAATGTTTGCCAGCAACTTCGCTGCCTACCTTAAATAGGAGCTATGGAACAGGGTATGGACATCCATATAAAACACAAGAAATAAGAAATTTAGTCAGATCTTGTAGTTCTAGCTATCCTAGTAGTTTTGTATGCAATGTGAATGTGTAGGAGAAAGTGGAGACATAGACTAGGAATGTTAGTTTTGCATAGTGTCTCATTGTGGGACCATCCCATGGAATACAATGTATGCAGAGTATACCAGAAATGGATTTGTTTGAAGGACTTAGCAACTTTTGAACAAATGCAATTGTCAAGTGTAAACCCAAAGCCACGGCCTGCCAGCTCGTGGCCTGGACATAATAGGGACTTCCATCCAACATGTTAAAAGGAACTTAGTCAGATCTTGTAGTTGCAGCTATCCTAGTAGTTTTGTATGCAATGTGAATGTGTAGGAGAAAGTGGAGACATAGACTAGGAAGGACTTAGTCAGATCTTGTAGTTGCAGCTATCCTAGTAGTTTTGTATGCAATGTGGATGTGTAGGAGAAAGTGGAGACATAGACTAGAAATGTTAGTTTTGCATAGTGTCTCATTGTGGGACCATCCCATGGAATACAATGTATGCAGAGTATACCAGAAATGGATTTGTTTGAAGGACTTACCAATTTTTGAACAAATGCAATTGTCAAGTGTAAACCCAAAGCCACGGCCTGCCAGCTCGTGGCCTGGACATAATAGGGACTTCCATCCAACATGTTAAAAGGAACTTTTATCAGATTTAATAGTGGGAGATGATACGGTAAGCATGTATTGCAACATGTAGAGACATAGAGAAGACACACAACTGTTTTGACAACATCCCTGAAATAAAATAAGGCCTCGTGGACCAACTAATTACCCTGAATTGGTTGGAAAGACTTCAAAAGCTTACATGAAATTTTGGGAGTTGCAGTGAATGGAGGCCACTCACAGCTACTCTCTACTCTCCTTCGTGCCTTTTCAAATCCTCGCTTCTCTTTCCTTTTTCCCCTTTTCAAAATGTGGAGCCCCTCTCTTTTTTTTTTCTTTTTTTTTGTCTAAGGGATAATGAATCCATAACATATCTGTCAAAGCCACCAAAAAAATCTCCCTATTTACTTTCTTGCACTCCATCTCTACCATCCTTTCTGCTAACTTATCTATTATGTAGAAAGGGATGCCATGTCTTTCATAATGGCATGTCAGTTGACCTTCTTGCACCCATCAGCTAGATATTTTCCTTCCCAGATTAACAAACTCACCCACCATCTTTAAGAGCCATCGTATGTTATAATGGGTAGTTGTTACATCCTACCCCCTAGGACTAGGCTTGCTCTTGGAAGCCTGCAAATACTAAGATGCAACCAAAGCACACACAAGTCCATGAAACTTGGTACAATTATAAAATCAGGTTATCACATGCACAATTATATGCAATCTATCCCAGAACATGGGTAAGGAATAGGCAAGGCACTCATTCCTACAAAAATATACATTAGCATAAAACAATTTCCTCCAATCAAAATAAAAAATGATGCCAAGGAAGCCACATTGAACAATCAATGGAAAACAAGGAGAAAAGTCTCAACCACCGCACTAGAAAACTACACATGACCATAAGGGCAATCCAGACATTACCGTTATGTAACTGGTTGATAAGACAACAACACAGGAACACTGTACTAATAGGGTACAGTGGGCTAGGCTAGAGTATAGGACCTATGACTATCTCTAGTAACCACCATCGAGGATAATAAGAGTACGCTCAGGCCTATGAGTCTAGGCGGAGTCGATACCCAATACCTACATCACACCGATCACACGTCAAAGCACATGTACATATAACATACATCATAGCCGAAGCAACAATGAGCATGTAATCTAGCATGATAAGCAATCATGTCAACATCATAATAATATCGAAATCTATCAAGGAAAAGCAACAACCATCAATTTGCATATATATACCAACATAAACCACACAATTTTCTCATAATTTGTAGCAAAATGCACTTTCAAGACATAAAATTTTCAATTCTCTAACTTTTATATGTAGCTATCTATAAAATGGAGCACACATACACACATATACATGATTTCATAGCATGCATGACATCTCTTTACACATAATGCAGTAGTTTGTCACTATTCAAGGCATAATAATGCAAATTTTTTTCTCATCTATATTTTAATATGCAACTACATATATGAAAATTGTACCACCTACATATACATACATACTCATACACATCACAAGGCTACATAGGGGTTCACGTGGATGTTGTAGTACCATCCAAAACTAGGGTAACCATGAGTCCATAACCAATAACTATTGTGTCATGATGGCATTGACCCACCTAGTGAGCCATCCATACAAGCCACAATGACATATCTCTTGTTTGTGTAAGGGTTTTAGCCTCTAGGAGATAATCAAACAATAGGAAGGTAGTGAATTAGAGCTTAGAACAGCTCACACATACCCCCATCCTCAAGGCTTTCCCTACGTCTACTTCTTCATATACACTCAAACTAGTGGATCTCACCATACCCAATGAGGAATCACATCACAATACTAGACCAACATTCAAAAACAAAAAGGTCAATTAGTTTAGCCACTAAGAATTTAAATAAAGAGAAATAAATCTCAATTCTAACAATAAGATAAGAAAAATGCGCATAGTTTCAACAATAAATCAAATGTAACCACAAAGAGTTACATGCCAAGAAAATCATCCGTGGCTAAACCAATACAAGCAAGATAAACCAAAGTGTTGGTCCACACAAGAAAAATAAAAATCACCAATAACTGAAATGAGGATTCACAATCTTTGAATTATACACATTACAACACCATGTGACTATCACTAGTCACCACACGAGGAAGGAGGGAAATAAACATGACTATCTCAACAGTCCTTCATATGGGTACAGCCTACTCACTCAACCTCACATGGAAAGGTATTGTGCTGGCCACCTAGGTCACATACCTCATGCGGCATGACTACGCATGGCATATGCCAAACAGAGAAAGGATGCAATGGCTTAATACCGCATGGCAATGTCCTACTCATAGGAACATCCTATATAGTGTGTACCCACAAGAAAGCATGTGTGGAAACAAACTAAGCTAGAGGTGCACATGGCTAGGTTCCACTCTCATGCCAACCGATCTAAATCGAGGCCCTTTTGAGAAAACCCTCTACTTTGTGCAAGCAACCACTCCTCTCTACACAAGTAGGAACATATCATATATACTATACTACTCCTTCATGCATCTATGTATGTGGCATCGTGTCCTCAAGCTTGGCTCGCTACCATCAGCGACACAGCATCCTCACCAGCACTGTGTCAGGACACTAGTGGGGGGGTGGCATCATCTCCAAACAATCACATCAGGATAAGATCATAGCTGTCACAAGTGCTCATACCATAAACTAATATCATCCTCAAGAACTTAGGGGATTAGGCTAACACTGTATGAACCAAATATCTAGTCCATTAATAAGGGGAAGTAGTGAATACTTTCCTGGGAGGTTAAAATGATCACCATCATTTTGCATCGCCATTATACGTATGCCATGCAATTTCCTCCCAAGGAACTTTGTTTCTTCTACTACCCTCCACATATTGACCTATCAACAACCCTCAGGTTGGTAGTCAATAAGGTGACAACAAGAAAACACATAGATAGTATCGTTTGCTCCCATACACATAATCCATACATATCCTCCATGGATGGGTATGTAGTATCGCCATCCCATGGGCACACATCTCAAGTACTGGTTAATCACAACACTCAACAGGAATACATCACTGGATGTTCACATGCAATGCTTTCAATATAACACAATGGTGCATGAACATAAGTACCATTTTTTAGAATCATTATTACAGTCACTTCTAAAATCACATAATGATATACATCTCATAATGACACATACTGCGACATCATGTGACCAGTCACAAGAATACCATTCATTCACAAGAGAATCAGATGCTAATAACATAATGGAATGAGTTTTGTCTGAGGAACTCTAATCATTTCTCTACATTCGTATCCATACATATTAGCTTAAGTAACCATGGTCGTGTTAGGGAATGCAATTGCTCATCAAGCAAGATGTGCAACATACTTATTACTCTAACATGCATTATTTTTAGTTTGCATTAAAAACAAGAATTCACCTATACGATCTCATTAAAACCACAATGCAATTAAGGAGATCAAATTTCATTAGTAAGATATATCCACAAACAATTACCATTCTCCTATAACTCATTAAGTAAGGAGGCACTAATAAACATGCGATCAGTTTCAATGCATAACCATAACAATTATGAGGTCTCTTTCACTAATTCTTTTACTTATTGTAACTTTAACATACTAATTAAATCCATATGCCATTATTTTAACATCTTGTCAACTATGGACGACTAAGAAGAGGAGAGAAAGATAGATTTCATCTCAAGCAAGACATTACATGCCATCCAATATTCATCATACAAACATGCCAATTCTACTAAGGGAAAGTTTAAGGCACCATTAGTATTCCAATGACTTCAATATGCTATCAAGGATGGTAAATGGTAGCAACTCAAGCACATTAAGAAGTTATAAGAAAATAAACAATCATACATTACTTACAAGAGAACATGGAGCAATCAAACTAATCTGTCCACGTCTGCAAACAACTACATCCTACCATCCTTTACATCTATAACACAAAGCTTACAAGAGAAGTCCAAACAAGGGTATTTAGGCAATCTAAGTTACCTTTAACCCACAAACATACAAGACTCAACACTCTAGTCCCACTAAGTAAGGTAGGGCCAAAGAGGTTATTTCCTCCACGTTTCTAATAATGGTGTTGTAACTTAACCCACTAATGCCATGCTAAGACATAAAAGCAATCAAGACTATAAAGACAATATAACAAGCTCACGCCACACATGCCAAACACAATGAAACATAGAAGGCTCAAGTATGCCAGAGCTCCTAGTGTGTGAACATGGGCTCTGATACTAGATGTAACATCCCGCCCCGCAAACCCCGAGGCGTAAGGGCCAAAAGAGGACAAGATAATTTTTTTTTTGACATGAAGTGATAACATACACATAAGATAGTTGTCGATTCGATATGTCGACAACGTTCATGGCAAAGTATTGCCAAATACACAACCCATAGGAGAAGACTAAATCACTCTCCAAAGAAACATTAATAAACTACATTCATTTTAAACACCAATTGAAATGTTCCTAATCCCATTTCCAAAGATAAACATGAATCCATAAACACCATAGTACAAACGGATCTGATACCCACACCGGAATCCATGAGTCAAATAAGAGGCAACATCACATATTTTCTCATTACTATAATTTACATCATCTCTCGCAAGAGAGTACAAAATTACATAAAGGAATAAACAAGGACAATGGCATAGCCATGAATGATACAATAACTGAATGGGTACAAGACTAATAAAGTAACAGGAAGAAAGAGAACATCTCCAAGCTGGTGCTCCAAAACCTGTAAACGGGTCCCCAATCATGGTGGCAATGCCTCCCAACCATGTGGACTTAGAAGAGACCACCCCACCATGCTTGAAGATAGTCACAAGGCCTAAATAGAAATAACAACAACTAGGGTATACATGATGGCCAACACTCACATCAATCATAGAGTAGACATAGAAAATAGTGCATAAGGCCAAAGTCAACACATAAAAATGCTCATCAATATAATGTCGGGTGCTACTCATTCAACTACAAAGGTACAAGACACTAGGGTGTCACATAGAATCAATCATGCCCAAATCAACACCCTGCAGATGAATAACTCGATGTCCCGCAGACGGATAGGTTTTCTCGTATGCATCCTTAGCCTTTACAAGCGCTCAAGGTCATGCACGAGTACTCAATATCCTAGACCTAAGCTCATCTTGTTTAACCAATCAAGGTATACAATGCCAAATTAAAGACAATCCAATAACCAATCGCAATCCCCTGCACTTGGAGGTTGGGGTTGCTTGCAAAGTTGCGTGGCTAAATATGCCTAACAAGAAAATCTATATTTAAAATATAAAATTAGTATTATACTTCTCATAGGCTACAAAGACATTCACACTATTTGCTAATATCGTTTATTTCCAAAACAACTAGGGCCTACTCATAAGTTCAAACAATTATGGATATAATGAACCACCTATTAAATACATGATTTATGAAAATACTGTAATCATCCATATCGTAAAAAGGGTCTTTACCAAGATTATTTATTGTCTCCTTAAACAACTAAAGAATAAATACAGTCTACAATACTATAAGATGCAAAGATTTCAATTATAACAATAGTAGCTAATGAACATTTACCACAATACCATTACTAATCTCCCCACTCACTCAATATATATATATATTAGTGATCTCCCTACTCAGTCAATATATAGAAGAAAATACATCTTAGTACTCTCACACTTATAGCATACATTACAAAAGCACATAGCAAAGCATAGACAACCAAAAGAATCTAAACATATCAACACAACACCATACCAAAATCCATAATGATGTCATGATAAGAAGGTAGTAGATTCATAGACCATTAGGTTGATGACCTTCTTGACTGTGCTGGATATTATGAGGACACCCTAAAATTTATCATAGAGATACCAATTAAACCTATAGCACGATTGCATGGATGCGTTATCTTGGTGCCTGTAGATCACATATGAATATAGGCTTAGGAGTATTTACAGCGATGCTGCTTTTTGATTGGGGTCCTAAAAATGCTGCAAGACTTTGGGTTCTTCTCTCAAACATCTATGTAAAAGTGGGGAAGCAAAGACAAGGCATGTACGGTTTGATAGAATGCCTCAAGCAGTTTCATCTTATGCAATGCAATAACTGCATGACACACACAAAATGGATTTGTTACAAAGGCTTTATAAACTTTTAAGCAAAGCGATTGGAAGATGTAAAGCCAAATTCTTAAACCTTTGCCAGTATCCTCGTTGCCTGCGCTAGCGTGGGAACTATGGAACAGGGTATGGACGTCCAACAAAGCATAACGGAAAGGGAATTTTTATCAAATATTTTAATTGGAAATGCTCTGGTAGACATGTATACAAACTGTGGGAGCATAGACAGGCACGTGATCCGTTTTACAGAATGCCTAAAGAAATGTGGTCTTATGATTTACCACGATTGCAGGAGATGCACATAATGGATTTGTTTAGAGGGATTTAGAAACTTTCAAGCAAATTCCACTGGCGGCGTAAAGCTAAATCCCAAAACTTTTGCCAGCAACTTCGCTGCCTACCCAAAATGGGAGCTATGGAACAGGGTATGGACATCCTTATAAAAAACAACGAATAAGAAATTTAGTCAGATCTTGTAGTTGCAACTGTCCTGGTAGTCTTGTATGCAATGTGAATGTGTACGAGAAAGTGGAGACATAGACCAGGCACGTTAGTTTTGCATGGTGTCTCATTGTGGGGTCATCCCACGGAATACAATGTATGCAGAGTATACCAGAAATGGATTTGTTTGAAGGGCTTAGAAACTTTTGAACAAATGCAATTGTCAAGTGTAAACCCAAAGCCACGGCCTGCCAGCTCGCGGCCTGGACAGAGTAGGGAGTTCCATCCAACATGTCAAAAGGAACTTTTATCAGATTTAATAGTGGGAGATGCTACAGTAAGCATGTATTGCAACATGTAGAGACATAGAGAAGACACGCAACTGTTTTGACAACATGCCTGAAATAAAATAAGGCCTGGTGGACCAACTAATTACCCTGAATTGGTTGGAAAGACTTCAGAAGCTTACATGAAAATTTGGGAGTTGCAGCGAATGGAGGCCACTCACAGCTGCTCTCTGCTCTCCTTCGTGCCTTTTCAAAATGCAGAGCCCCTCTCTTTTTTTTTTTTTGTCTAAGGGATAACGAATCCATAAAATATCTGTCAAAGCCACCAAAAAAATATTTCCCTATTTACTTTCTTGCACGCCATCCCTACCGTCCTTTCTGCTAACTTATGTATTATGTAGAAAGGGATGCCATGCCTTCCATAATGGCATGTCAGTTGACCTTCTTGCGCCCATCAGCTAGATATTTTCCTTCCCCCATTAAGGAACTCACCCACCATCTTTAAGAGCCATCGTATGTTATAAGGGATAGTTGTTACACATCAACCTATGCATTCGATATACACTAACAAATTCCTCTGTGAAGGAGTATGGAACTCCATGGTTTTGAGGCTTAGCCATTCCAAAAAAGCCACTCAATACAGAACTCCCAGTGTGACCAAACTTATCCTTGAAGCTTTTACTTAACAGTCCATACCTGCTTGCAATCATAGGGTCAATTTAAGTGTTTAGAAGCTCCCATTATCTATAACAAATAGAAAAAATGCTGTTCAAAACAATGAGTCAGACCAAAAAAATTATATTAATATTTCAAATCACACTAAATGATCATCATTAAGAAAAAAATGTCATGTTCTGTGATCACATCTTCATCCTATGATCGACCATGTCGTATAATACCGGGCATTAATGTAAATTCTTATCTCAGAGATCTCTCCAGAAGCCTTCTTTTGATTACCCATATAGATTCCATATCTTATTGTCTATAGGTTCGAAATCTAAATTTATTTGAAAGCTTTTCACTTAGTAACATTTAAATATCTTGAAGTTCTCATACCAGTTTGCACGCATTCCAGCAAGGAGATTGTCTGTTTTAAGCAGCTCAACTGTCCAGTCAATGGTGTGGATCTTAGCAATGATTGCAGAAGTTACTAATCTTGCATGGTGGTACAATTCACCATCGTCCAATTCAGGGTGATGATCCTGTACTTATCATTGTTCAAATACTTTCATTCTACAAAAAGGTTTACATTATTCCTTAATTGATATAGAAAGAAAAGTGAATGATGTCCACAAATTACTGACAGTATTCAGTGGGCAATGTGATCTAAAAAACTCCAATGGCCTACAACAGAAATTTAAGAAAGAAAAGAGTTTAATGAAATGCCTTCAGCATGTAGCAGATGGCATTGTGTTCCTTGATGAATAAGGATTGGAGTACTGACAATCCTGCCCAAGAATTCCGTACATCTCCAGAGACAGCAATCCCATCGGCCCTGTGACAAAGAAGATCATCCTTCCCTAGTTTTAACTTACCATCTTCGTATGTTCTCAATTTTTCTGATTGTTTATTATTGTTTCCATAAACTGCACTTCCATCCCTGCGCACAAATTATATATACATTCTTACTATTATACAAAAATTGTGATTGGATGCAAGAATTTAATCTAAATATGCGCTACTTGAATATATTATACTTACCACCAAGCAGTCCTCCTATTAAGGTGTCCCTTTTTTATATCATATAAACCGTAGGAACTTCTTTGGCTTCAAAAAAGTTGAACGCCTTAAGTGGGCATTGTTGTGCCACTTCTTGTGGGGCATTTAATTTTGCCTGCAAACAATGCTTCATCAGGGAAAAGATGATCACTGATTTGGAACAAACAGAAGAAATATGAGAGACAATATAGATATTACCTGTTTGGTGCTTTCCACATGGTCGATCCAGTCATGAATCATGAACTGAATCTAGAAGGCAGCAAGCATGTTAAATTGATTATTTCCGACCTCCACCATTTTCGTCCGTGCAAGCAGCTTGGTAGAAACTATCATGGGGTCTGGCCTTAATAGGTGTTTACACAGTTAGGTAGTTTTCATTTCCAATTTTAGAAATGCTATTGAAAACTCAGATTTTGTCAAGGTCAGATTGACCTGTTTATATATAAGGGTATTACATCTATATACAAAATATAGAAGAGATATACCAAAAATAGGCTAAATTATGACACCTTGCGGCTGAAATAAAAACATATATAAAGCAAAAACAAGAGAAAATTAGAAAAATATATGTATGTACATACCAGGGAGAAATTCAAATAAGAGCCACGCTTGGCTAAATTAGAGCAGGTGCTACTTTAAAAAAGCATTGCACAACAATTGAAGATTTAAAAAGTTTTTATAGTTTATTAAAACATTATATGATTTATTAGTACTAGGCAATATATTATTCTGCAGCATATAAGACCACCTAACCCATCTGACAGGCACCACCAAGAGGCGAGCAGATACCCTGCCTCCCTAAGAACTGAAACTGTAACTCTCCCACTCAAGCATAAAACTAATTGAAAAACTATTCCATCTATTCCATTTCCTCCAACCTTATTAATATTTGAAAACATAACAAAACAGTACATCAGCATGCATTATGTTTAACCTCTTTTCTTTTGTTTATGATACGAAACGACCATCAATAATTACCTCTTCCTTTTGAGAAGGCAACATGTTTCTTCCAAAGAAGGTGCCTTCACTTCCTGCAACTGGATTATATCTAACATCTGTTCTGTAACTATAATAAGCTGGTTTATATCTAACATCCACTGGAGTAGATCCCACGTTTATCAGATTATAACGCTGGTGCAAACCTCTCCTTATCTCCAGATAGAACAGTTCAAGGAATACAGGCAATTTATGCCATGCATACACTCTGTCTACAAAATGTGTGATATGTAAAAGAAAAGCAAAAAACACTAGAATTAGTCCTATATTGTGTATTTCAAATAGCTCATTATTTCACAGATGTATTAAAGCTTTGACATACTTACGAGGAAGAGGATCTTGTCTATAAAAGTCATTCTTAAAAAGACAGGGTAAAGATCCCCGTTAATCACTTTGAAGAAGGAAAATATAGCCTTGAAGAAGCCAACACAAGCCATTGTTCTGATCGACCAACCTAAATGCAGTTGTAGAGTTAACAGGCCAAGATATTGTATCTACTGAACAAGTAACGAACCCTATATAAATAGGCAAGTTAAACAGCTTGTTGAGATGCCATTACTGTGTGAATAAGTTTTTGTACCTTTATGCCCAAAGATTAGTGATGGTTGAATGCTTGACCAAAGCGTACTAAGTAATCAATGCCAACAAATCTGACTCGGCAAATGCTTTGGAAAGATCGAGAATTCAATGAACCATACATTAATTATTTAAAAAAATTAATGTACAAAGAGGTTAAGAACTTCGATTATAAGGTGCGTTGTTTTCAATTGAATTTATTTTCTCAATAAATATTATTTATAATTTGTTAGTTTGAGAGTATTGAATATGAATTATATTACTTAACTATGATTTTGATTCTTAATGTATACCAAATAATTGTTAATGCATTAAAAAGGAGGTGGTGTTCAAATTGGAAGTTTAGAAATATATTATTTCAAGTCTCCTTGAATTTCAATTCATTTGTAGCTATCTAGCATTGTTTTAGAGAGATTTGTTGGAATATTTGTTTGTTGTGCTGTTAAAGTTTGTTAGATGTAAGTGTATGAATTATTATATTATAAGGTGGTAGTTAGAATGTAGAGATTGGAAATTTCCAACATGATTGTATCTACATAAATAAACATTTGCATCAATAAAAAATGCAGTGAGATTTATAAATTTGAGTGCTTGTCTATGTAAGTTGCAATCTCTGTTTTCTATTAAGATTAACCTATTAGTCCATAACATGGCTAATGCTAGAACCGATGACATGGAAGAACAATGATTACAGGTGATTGAAATAAATGGGAAAGATTAATCAAAGCATGGGAACAGGTATGAAAATCAAGGAAATTGTGTGCAATATGATCAATAGACAAGATAGGCTACTCATGCCCAAATAATTAAAAATGGGCCATTAATTGTGCCCATTCCCCATAGTCGTGGGGAGTTAAACAAATGGAAAATGCCACATGTAGAAATATGCACGTAATAGCCAATTACATGGCCTATATATCTTTATTGAATTATGGTTGCTAGCAACTAAGCGACCTTTTCTGTCTAGATGACCTATTAATCAGGGAAGAAAGTTATCTAACATTGGAGGCCAAGGAAACAGATTTATGTTTTGTCGTCGGCCCTAAATGTTAGGAAAGGTTTTTTCCCAGATTAAAAATGCCATCTTAACAAAGTTTAAATGGTTCAAAATTTCAGTAGATGTTTATAGTAAACTGTTTTCTCAAGTTAGATGGGGTTAAGCCCGATAAGATTGACCCACTTTGTATTTTGAGTTGTTGGGTGTCTTATATGGTCTTAAATTGTTTGGTACACTGCATTTTCTTATGTTTGTCCTAGTTTACCACACAAATTTCACTTATGGCATTAAATTTCACAACTCTTACGTCATAGGAGAAAAAAGATATTGAACACTTGTAGGAAGGATATAATAGGAAGGATCCTTGACTCAATATAGTAATTTGAGTTACTTCTTACAAACAATGGATCCACTTTTCTCCTTCATTCCCAACATAATGAGATGGCCTTGTACAAAGCAATTCATAGTAGTAGACTTCACATTGTTTTCAAGATGGAAACCTCACAAGTCATGAATGTGATTAGGTAAATATTAGAACAAATTACATGGAGGTTGACATGCAAAGCTGAGTCAACTCAAAGGTGGCTTCATATTTCTTGTCAAATCTCTTTAGATTCACCTACTCCATAGAGGTAATGGTGAAAACTGGAGAAGGATTTGTAAGGGATCAATACAGATTGGGGTTAATTGAGATGGTGTCTAGAAAGTGTTGTGTGGTATCACAACATGCCTCATTCTAGCTTAGAAAAATAGGGACCCAACCTTTAGTTTTGTTCTACTTGTGTGTTCTCCTTGTTTGGCCCAGTTTAGTAAAAATCATGTTCTGATCCTTCAAAATTCAAGGTCTAAATTCTCTTGTGAAATGGTCACCAATGGATAGAGAGTAAACTTTAGTGCAACTTTGCCTTTTGAACCATGTTAAAATTCAAAAAATAAAGAAGTTATAGCCAGTCAAAGCTCGGGTCAAAGTTAGAGTTTGAACTTTCTTCCTTACTCCTTCTTGAAGGTTAGTGGAGTTCGGAGCCTCGACCTTAATCTTTCTTCTTGTCATAAAAGAGGGAAGGCCTAACGAAGAAGACCTAATCATGAAAGTCCAATTTTGCTCCTTCTTGAAGTTCACTAGAGTTCAGAGCCTCGACTTTGCTCTTTTTATCATAAAAGGAATGAAGGCCTGATAAAGGAGTCTCGATTGCAAAACCTTGATTAATCTTAAATTGTTAGAGATTGGAGTTTGAGTTCCACCTTGCTTGTTATTTCTGTGATGAGGAAATAGGGAAAGCCTAATCGCCAAACTCCACTTCGATCTAAGGGATTAGAGATCAGGATTTGGGGTTTCTCCTTATTTTGTTCCAGAATGAAGATGGAAGGAATCCCCGATAGTTGAAATCTGAAGGAGTTAAGAGAATTAGAGAGTTGGACAGTAGAGTTTCTCTTAGATTCTTTCCAAAGTGGAAGGAGAAAGGGTCCAAGCCTGAAGTCCGAGTCCTATGCCTTTTCCACGGTTCCACAAGTGCTTTTTACCTAGGCCATATGATACCTTCCACGGAACGATGAAATTCTTCGGTGCTTGCCACATAAGTGTGGCGGGGCCCAATGAGATGTACCCTTGGCCAAAGGTGGCCACTTGGCACCCTTTCTGCAATTCCACAAAAAGGTTTGCCTCCTCCGTATGGTGTTCTGCGGAATGGCAGAATCCCTCAGGATTGCTGCGTAAGCACCAGCAGGGCCCATAACTGCACACATAAGCTTGGTATTGGCCATGTGGCATGATTCTGTACTTCCGTGGGCATATGTTACCCTTTTCATATCTCCTCAACGGAATGGCAAAAAATGTTCATTTGAATGTCAAACTTTTAGCAGTAATTGGTAAATCACCACCTGGGTATTTTCAGACCTGTTGACGTGGATATTTCACGATTTTGATATCCAATGACCGTGCACCATGTGTCCAATTTGTGTAATTTTCAACATGGAGTTTCATGTGCTCGATTTCAAATGCTAATTTGAGCCTGATAGTAATGTCTGATCTTAATACCCTATGTATCCATATCCAATCTTTCTTTTGCACTTAGCGTTATGCATAAATTCTTATTAAATGGAAAATGTTTTGAATTAACATTAGAAGGAGCTTGAGGCAACTCAAAGCTAATGGAAGCATAATTTTCTACACAGGTAAATGTCAAAGTTTCAAGGCTAAATATTATCCTTGGTTTTAACTATGGTATTTTTGTGATTGTAGGTTGGCATGTAGAATGCACAAAGGAAAGGACCTCTGGAGTGCTAAAAGATTGAAGAAAGATAGAATGTTGGTGAGATAGAAGAGTTTATCAGAGGCCGAGTAAAGATGAATTTCAAGGATGTTGAGGCACAAATACCAGCAAATACGTTGTTTGCCAGCTGGAAGGATGTTGAGTCAAAGATACTAGAATATTCCTTTCGCTAGCTATATTCCACAGAATGATTGCCAATAGGCAATCATGTGCCATGAAATCCTGACCATTGTTTAATCTGGATGGATTCTAACCACTGGATCAATTGTAACTATATTTTTGGACCTTGCTCTATAAAAGGACCATGACCTCTCTTTTCAAAAGGAGATTGAATTGTTGAAACTAAGGGAGACTAAATTGTTCCAATTCTGAGCACTAAGTTTGTGATTTTTTGCACCTTTGTGAATTCTCTCTCAAGGTTCTCTCTCAAGATCAATGTAAATGTATATGTTATTTGCATACCTAATGGAGATGAAGCTATAGATTACCCCTTGATTGTAAATCTTATGTAATCTTCTATTGATTTTTGATATGTAATAGTGAATAGCTGCATTCTATTGAAGTGTGTTCATTTTAAGTGCATATTGTCGTCAACTTTCCTTTGAAGATTTGCGCTGATCATACATAGATGTGGAAAATTGTGGTGAAGTATGATTTGGTTTGCTTCTTTTCATTATATTATTAGAATATGTATGTGGATTGTTGGCCAAAATTAAGTAATTTTAGGATTTCAACTTCTAAATTCTATTTTCTTAGTTTTTATTTCATAAATAGTCATAAATAATTACAAATAATGATGAATCATAAGCAAATATAGTAAATATATGCTAAATAATTGTTGATGATTGCAATATACAGCCTTCTAGCCCTCCTTCTAGCACTAGAAAACTGTTGATGATTGCAATATACAGCCTTCTAGCCCTCCTTCTAGCCCTCCAGAAAACTATTGATGATTGTTTTGATGCAATCATAACAATAAGTTAAAATTCACATATAATGAACTGAAACTATACTTGAAAGATAAGAAGGAATCATTCGAGATTCAACTAATCCCAAGTCTACAATGGTTCGGTTGGTCAAGTTCAGTTGGTCAATGTGAAGTTGTAATGTTCAAGGGGCCTTACGTAGTTTAGGTTTGTTTGTGGCTTACTGGACTAAGAATATGCAAAAGAATCATAGATTTCAACAAGTATTTTATTCATTTGCATACAAGTGTTACTGTGCTGCAAGTTTAGATGATTTTCTTGAATTATTGCAGCTTTCTCCTTTATACATTTATGAAAACTGTCTACCTTTTAACTCAGTTATGCTTACTTCCTCAAGCTTGAGACAATTTCCTTTTGATTTCTACGTTTTTAGCTAAATATTCAGATGGGTTGGGAAAAGTTAGAAAGATCTAATCTATACCTCATTAACTCTGCCGAAGGATCTAATTGTTTTTGTTATGCACTATGTAAATACCACAGTAATTTGATCAAATCCACAGTAAAAACCTTAAATGCAAGTTCTGAGCATTTTCACAAACATACATTTAAAATTGCAAGCTCTCAAAGAAAATATTTCAAAACACAAAGAAGAGCAGGAGAACACTCAGAAGATAGATGCAGAACTCCAGATTCTATTGTATTAGAAACGAATAGTCATACATGATTTACAATGTAGGAATGACTCTTAGTTTCATTGATCATACTACAGAGAACTTACAAGCTTTATAGATACAGTAAGGCAGCCAGACATTCCACGCGCACCTTACTGCAGACAAACAGGCGACCTCCTTCTTCTACTTCTAAACTATGCCCAGAAAGACTCTACAATTCTGGCAAAATACTAAAATCCCTGTTGTAAAGTATTACAGTGCAGAGAGGCACAATATAAAGGCTTTCTGATTGTCCTTACTACAGCAAAAACCTAACTGAACCCCTAGTTCAAACCCCTGGTTACAGCAATAAATACAGGTGAACCAGTTCTTCCAAAATATCTCTAAGCAGTGTCAAATCTGGGTGAAATATTGCCCCTTCTGAGAAGCTTTGGCAGCTCAGCAATAACTTCCGTTTGTTTGTTGTAGTAATACTCTCAGCTGCAACCTTGTTCTTCATTTGGTGGGCCTTGACTTCCTCGCACTTCATCCTTAGCTTCCTGCTCCTGAGATCAGATTTCCTTCCTCCATGATGTCACTGTGTTGAATTTCCAGCTGCTTCCTCAACTGCAAGCCTGCAAGACAAGACAAGCAATAAGTACCAAGTTTATCAAATAAACAGCAGGATATTAAAATAATCATTTAAATCCAAGTGACTGTTCAAAAATGTGGAAATCGGGTCCAAAAAACTCTCAAAACGCGTTCAAAACGCACACAGACTGCTCAAAAAACATCAGGTCAACCATCGTTGACCAGGAAGATACCATGGGCGCCCAAAAACTGTTTAAAATTCCTATCGCTTTGATTTCCCGCCCATCGGCGTGAGAATTGCCATCGGCGGACCAAAAAAATGTATGGCTGATATTCGTTATTTGGCCGATGGCCTTTTTATTTCGCTCATCCTCCATCGGCGAGAGTTATGCCGATATAGCCCTTAGCGGCTTGTATTTCCCTTCTATCGACAAGAGATTCGCCATCGGTGAATTCCAAATCTTTTCCGCCGATGCCCATACCTTGGCCGATGCTCTTTCGTCGGCCTGACTCCTGCCGACGACCCCTTCGTTGATTGCCATTGGCGTGAGATGGCCCATCGGCAACTCACAAACTTCCTCTGCCGATGCCTCTTGTTATACCGATAGCCTTTTATCGGTGTAAGTGTTGTCGATGTCAGTTGTTAGTTCCATCGGTGAGAGATCCCCTCTCGCCTAGATATTTCCAAATACTGCCGATGGTGCTTGTTATGCCGATGGCATACCATCGGCGAGACCACGTGCTTCGGGGTGACCATTTCAAACTTGGCAGACATTGAATGTTACACCGATGGTAAAAGGCCATCGGTGAGAGACCTTACTTCGGCGACATATATTTGAACTCTGCCGATCACATATGTTAGGCCGATGGCCTCTTCGCCATCTTTCCTGCCTAAGCCTTGAACCCGAACCACTGAATTTAAACCATTGAACCCTGAACCCTTTGAATTTAAACCATTGAACCCCGAACCCTTTGAACCAAAAAAGAAAAAAGGTTCAATGTTGTAAAAACACTGCCGATGAATGAATAATGGCGATCAAAGTGTGCCGATGTACTTTCTACAAAAACAATCAAATGTAACATATAGAGTGGAACCTAGACAAAATTGTCCACGACCCGGAACCACTAAATATGAATTTTTCAAAATTTTAAATGAATGCCAACAAAAAGGGCAAACAACCGACTGTTTATCATGCAAAACCTGATGGTACATTTTACCTAAGTGATCATAACTTGTAAAATATGATGAATTTTAAGACGGTTCAAAAAGCAACCCTGGCTCATTTTTCACAAGGAATCCAACCATATTATGCAATGGTACTGCAAATGCAATTTTCCATATTTTTAACAAGGTTTGCAAATTTGACTCTCTTTTCCCTTTACCACCAGACAGAACAAACACAAGCAGAAGCAAAAAGCAAAGCGACAGCAGGGGTCCCCATTTTGCTAAGGAGCAATAATGGGGCATGTTGTGAACATCACAACAATAATGATAGATCTGAAGCATATATATTGAAGATACTTAAATACTAATACATTTCATGCAAATTATCATAAATATTAGTGAATTGCATGCTTTAAAAACATTATTCAAACAAATTTGAAGTTCACAAGCAAAGATTAGTGCAAACAGGGGAAATACTAGAAGATCTTATTGAAAGTTGAAAATATTCTCATAATTAGTTCAGATTAGGGATAGATTCAAGTGAATTACTCAAAGTTAGGAACAAATTTACATCTATTTGTACAAATCCTAACTTAATATTTCAAGATTTAACATAATTGTGGAAGATATATGTAGAAATAGGTGTTCTAGACAAGCAACTAGTGAATATTGACAGAACTTGCATAAATTATGAATTAAGGCATGTAAGACCCCAACATGATTAACAACAAGACACATCAACCCTAAGTGATAATTAGATAGTCAAGACCTGACTCACAGGGACTTGGGATCATGAATTCACCTTGAACTCATTTTATCTTTCAAGATAAATAAAAGTTTGTTGTGAACTTTTTTATTTTTGTTTGTGTGACTAACAGCTGCATCAACATAGAGTGGTAGTTCCCATAATATATATTGCTAGTGGTTGGACTAGAATTTAGATGCGTAGCATATATGGTGTCCATGGCAAAGTTATAAAGAAAATTAAAGAGAATTGCACATAACCTATAGGCTGTTTGGGAGGTTTTTGTTAGAAATAAAGCACTTCAAAAATAGAAAGAAAAATAAAGAAAAGAAAAAAGAAAAAAGAATGAAAATACAAAAGAAAGTGTCTCAACCTTGCATGTAAATAAGAGTAGAGTGAGCCAAGAAAAGAAGAGTTTGTGATAGGTGAAAAGTAGCTATTTTGAGAAGTATCTTTTGCATGGAGATAGAGATAAGTTGGCTATGAGATTTATGACGGTTTTCATTATTTGTTTTATTAGATATTTCTAAAATGGAATGTTTTATCTCTAGAAGGTTCTCATATGCAATGCAATATTATATCTTGGTACTTTGAGATAGTCATTTTTGTGAGAGTTTAGTTTGCAAGTCTATATGCTACAGGAATGTTGCCAAAATTCCAATAGATTGAGTTGAGGTGAAGACTTCTATAGGAACTTGCATTGCAAGTGTGTTATAATCTGTTTCAAGATTTGATAATACATTGTACAAGTTTTGGAGTGTGGGGTTTTTTTCCTGAAAGGGTTTTTTCCCACATAAATCACTTAGTTATGGTTTACTTTTATTCCTTTTATGTTATCTCGTGAGTTCCTTGAAATCTTTGTAATAATTAATTTAAAAATTTGTATAACACTCCTCTCAAGGTTAGCATAGGAAGTGTTTCCACACACCTTTTCTTCATTACAAGTGGTATAAGAGCCTGGCCAGTTTTGGTTCTATTTTTTGGGTACAAGGTTTTTTGAGCTAATCAAGTTAGAGTGGGAGCTTGTGTAGAGTAATTCATATTCTTTATTGTAGGATAGTAGAGATGGGGAGCACATCTGGAAGAGTTGAGGTAGAAAAGTTTTCTGGCATGAATTTTGAAATGTGGAAGCTAAAGATGGAAGATCTATTGATCGATCAAGATCTATGGGATGTTGTGGATGATAATGTATAGAGACCTATAGATCCAACTTTGGCTGCAAGATATGATGTAATGGATAGAAAAGCTAAAGGTCTCATAAGACAATGCCTTGTAGACTCAATTATGATAAATGTTCATGAAGAACCCACTTCAAAGAAGCTATGGAAGAAGTTGGGTGAAATATATCAAGCCAAATCTCTAGTAAATAAGAGTTTCTTGATGAAGAAGTTGTATTCCCTGAGAATGGAAGATGATGGGAATATTTCTGAGCATTTGGAAACTTTCAATATGTCGGTGACTTAGTTGACCTTAGTTGGGGTTAAAATGGATGAAGAAGAAAGGTGTCAAACTTTGCTATGTTCGTTGCCAGCTCATGGGATAGCCTAGTCATGGCCATAGGGAGTACTTCAGTCACCTTGAAGATGGAGGATGTTGTTGGTTCTCTACTCTTTGAGGAAATGAGAAGGAAGGTCACTCTAAATTCCAAAGAGGCTTTGAATGTTCAAGGAAGACCAAAAGAATGAGGCAAGAATGAAAAGCAGCATGGCCATTCTAAGTCCAAAAATAAGGGGAGATCAAAATCTCCTGGTAAGTCCAAGGTGATATACTGGAACTATGGAACAATTGGACACTTCCAAAAAGGATTGTATAGAAGAGAAGAAAAAGAAGAAAAAGAAGAAAGATTCTGATTTTGAGTCTAAGAAGAAGACAGAGATGCTTTTATTGCAACCTTAGCCACTTATGCAGGTGGTACTGCATGGTTTATTAACTTAGGTGCATCTTTCCACATGACTCCTAATAAAAATTGACTCAATAAGTATGAAAAATATGATGGTTGTAAGTTGTATTTGGGTGACAATTCTTTCCTTGACATTGTTGGCCGTGGAAGTATTCATGTGAAATTTTCTGATGGTAGAGTTAGATGATTTGATGGTGTCTTGCATATCCTAGGACTAGCAAGAAATTTATTATCTGTTAGCAAGCTAATAGATGTGAGTGTGCATGTACAATTTTCTGAAGCAGGTGTGAAAATGGTGAGAGGTGCTATGGTGGTAGAAAGAGGAAGCAGATTGGGTACATTGTACTAGTTTGATGCATGCACAGTTGAGTGTAATAGTACTTCTAATAAGATTAAGCCAAAGACTACATCACTGAAAAAAGATATGGTTTCCTCTTCTGTGGATGATTGTTGCTTCTGGGTACCCAAGGGTGCTTTGTCTACCAAATCAAAGCTGCCTACAAAGAAGACCATGTTATGGCACCAAAGACTTGGCCACAGGAAATAAGGGTCTACAGACCTTAAAAAATAAAAACCTTGTTAATGGGTTGAACTATTGTAATCTTGAATTTGACTTTTGTGAGCATTGTATTTACGGAAAGCAATATGTTGTTAAGTTTTACTCAAGTTCTCATAAGTTTTCATGCATTTTGGATCTAATTCATTTAGATGTATTTGGTCTAGTTGATGCTCCTTCTATTGGTAAATTAATTTATTATGTTTCTTTTATTGATGATTTCAATAAGAGGACATGGGTTTATTGTTTGAAGAGTAAAGATAATGTTTTCAATCATTTCAAGGAATTTAAAGCAATGGTTGAGCTACAAACTGAAAAGAAGATTAAATGTTTAAGGATAGATAATGATGGTGAATTTTACTCCAATGAGTTTGAAAAATTCTATGAAGATTGTGGTATCCAAAGATAGAAGACAACTCTGTATTCTCCACAATAGAATGGAGTTGCAGAGGGAATGAACATGACCTTGATGGAGAAGACTAGGAGTATGTTGACTAGTGCTAGACTAGAATAGAAGTTTTGGGCTAAAGCTGTAGCCACTACCTACTACCTGATAAATAGGTCCTCTGCATCATCTCTTGTTGATAAAACACCAATGGAGGCATGGTCAGGCCACAAGCCTTCACATAGAAATTTGAGAGTTTTTGGTTGTGAGGCATATGCACATGTGCCAAAGGAGAAATGGACAAAATTGGATAACAAGATTGTTAAATGTATCTTCATCGGATATAGTTATGGTGTGAAAGGATACAAGCTTTGGTATCTTATTGCACAAAAGGTAATTTATTCCAGAAGTGTTATTTTAAGAGAAACCAAGTCTTCTTCTACTATAATGTAGCAACCAAAACATAAACAAGAAAAGAATGATGTAATTCAATTTCCTTCTACACCTGAGAAATTTGAATTGAGTCCCTTAGAAAGACAAGAAGCTGAGGAAAGCTCTATTGCAAGTATGGGTCTAACTAGTGCTTTCATTGATGTCAACATACTCCTGTTGCATTAATGATAAGGATTGGATGAGTTGTGAGCTAAGGATATTGAGAAAAATAGTCTCAATCAAGAACAGTGAAGAATAGTGATGACAGTAAGGTAAACGTCAATGATAGGATGAGGATTAGAGGATACGGATTAAAGGGTTCATAGATATGTATCTTAAGATAGTCTAGTAGAGATTTCAGAGGTCCGCATGAAGATCTGAAGAAGTTATGGCCGCTCAAGTAGAACTGGTTCTGGTAGGTATTCAGAGGTAACAAAATAACACAGATAGGTCCAGTGAGATCCGAAAATGCATTTTCCTATTCTGCGGATTTGAGGAAGTGTTGAGGAAGTCTCAGAGGAGTGTTATCTAGATTGGTTCATGGTTTGAAGGTATGAAAGCATGTATTCTTCTATGACAGTGATGACAAACTATGTTCTTGATGTTCTAGATGAAGGAGAGATGGTTTTTAGTAAATAGATAAAGTGTGGATGTTCTTGGTGAGTCAAGATTTCTTGTGAAGGTCTGAGGATTGTGTCCAGCTCATATTGGTGGTCTACATTGGAGTTGGAGCCCGCAATTGAAGAATAACCTCCAGATGATGATGTTCTTCTTGAGACAGGCCAACCAGATGAGTTCTCCATCTAGCAGATAATCTTATGAATGTTTACCAACTTAGATGATCATTCCTAAGTTGATGCCTTGTATAAATAAGGGATTGCGAAGTCAGTTTGAAGTTGTCCTTGTGGTGATGAGGGTGTTATAGCGAGGAGGAGAGCAAAAAGGTAGAGCATAAGTATTAGGATTAAATGGAACTGATTCAAGTATGGTGAAGATGCTATTCTCCAGTTCATGTATGTGATATTTATCTCTTTGTAGATAGTGTGTCTCTTGTAGAAAGTGAGCCTCTTGTGAGCAGTGTGCTCAGGCAGTGAGCCCTAATTGGCATGTTCCATTTGTTCTTTCTATTCTTCTAATAGAGAATACAATCTTGGGTTAATCACCTCATGATTTTTCCCTTAACCGGGTTTTCCACGTCAAAATCTTGGTGTCTTATATGTTGATGTGTTTCTGCTCTTGATTTGAATGCACTATGGTTCATTATTAATATACTGCTAATCACTAAGAATATTTAAGTGTTTTATTGGAGAAAGTTTTATACAACTAATTCACCCCCCCTCTCAGTTGTATGCCCTAAGTCTAACAATTGGTATTAGAGCTAAGTTCCTCTAAAAGAGCTTAATCGCTTGAGGAGATCCAGGATGTCGTCCTACAAAAAGGATAGCCCAAAGTTTGATGGAACAAATTTTAATCTTTGGAAAGGTTGCATGAAGTGTCACTTACAATGCATGGGTATGGCATACTCAACCATGGTTACAACACAGTATGTACCTCTACAAGGTGGTCCAAAAGCTCAAAATGAAATCATAGATGCTGAAAACAATCTATGGACTATAGAAGCTCTTCTAAGCACATTATCTGATTTAGAGCTCTCAAATGTTATTGACCTACCAATTGCTTTTGAGATTTGGAAAAAATTGGAACTTTTGCATGAAGGAGACCAGTATGTTAAATGTGCAAGGTTACAGAGTCTGAAAGGAAAATTTGAAAACCTGAAGATGAGAGATGATGAAAATATTACTTCTTTTATGCCAAGAGTAAATGAGCTCGTTTGTGGAATTAGAAATGCTGGTGGAGTCTTGGATGAAAATGAGATTGTTGGCAAAATTCTCAGATCCCTTCCTGCTTCTTACAAAATCAAGGTTGCTGCCATTGATGAATTCAGAGCCCATACAACTGTCACAAGAGATCAATTGGTTGGCAAATTAGCTGCATTTCAAATGACCTAGTTTGGAGATGATCCCCCCAAAACTAAATCTGCATTCAAACACAGTGCCTTTGTAAAAGGTAAACAAAGGTTTGATCCGAGAGATAAGTCATCAAGGAAACTATCATGGTATGAAAAAGTAAGAAAAGACCTGGAAGAAGAAGAAGTAGAAACTGCTCAACTTGAAGCCCTCATTGCAAAGAGACTGCCAAGAGGATCCGATAAGTATAAAGGAAAATTGCCTTTTAAGTGTTTTAACTACAATAAGATTGGTCATTTTTCCTCAAGATGTCCGAAAAGATTTTCAAGGCAAAATCCTAACAGATCAAGGTTCCAAAGGAATTGTTACTATGTTCATGAAGAAGATGATAATGAAGGAGTAACAGATGATGAATCAGAGATAGGAAACAAATCTAGAAGTGAATGGGTGTTTATTGCTATCAAGGAATAAGAACCAATATCCTCTGTATCTATCAATCATAAAGTTGTAGAAAGAGCTCTGGCTGCCCAAGTTGAGGAAAAGGATGATTGGGTCATTGACAGTGGCTGCTCTCACCATATGATAGGTGACAAAAATAAGTTCATAGATTTGGAAAGGTATGAAGGAGGAGTGGTGAAGTTTGGTGATAATTCTGCTGGTAGAATCAGAGGAAGAGAAACTATTTCTTTTGATGGAAGGAACAAAACCAGTAATGTTCTATATGTTGAAGGCTTGAAGCACAATCTTCTCAGTGTTGGACAGTTGGTGGACAAAGGCTATGATCTCCGGTTCAAGAATGGAAAATGCAAGATCTTTGAAAGCTCAGGAACAGAGATTGCATTCGATACCCAAACTAAAGGTAATATCTTCCACATGGTTGGCACTGATAAACATTGCTTATTTGTTCAAGTTGATCAGAGTTGGTTATGGCATAAGAAAATGTGTCATGTGAATTTTGATAATATCATCAAGATAAGCAATACTCAAGCTATAAGAGATCTTCCAAAATTGGTGAAAGCTACAAATAGCCTGTGCAAAGAATGTTAGTTGCGCAAGCTGAGCAGAATCACATTCAAGAGTAAGGAACTATCTTCTACCGAGTTATTAGACTTAGTTCATACTGACCTTTGTGGCCTGGCAAGAATCAGGAGTATGCAAGGTGATAGATACTTCATGTTACTAATTGATGACTATTCCCAGATGATGTGGGTAACCTTTCTGAAAGAAAAATCATAAGCTTTTGAGAAATTCAAAATAGTCAAGGCTATGGTAGAAAATGAAACTGGATTGAAATTGAAATGTCTAAGGCCTGATAGAGGTGGAGAATTCACATCCGGTGAGCTTATAGAATTCTTTGAGAAACATGGAATAAAGAGACAATTGTCTACTCCTAGGACTCCATAGCAGAATGGAGTAGTGGAAAGAAAGAACCGGACCATACAGGAAGCATCTAGGACCATGATGATGGAAGCAAATGTTCCTCACATCTTTTGGAAAGAAGTTGTCAACATTGCAATCTATACTCTCAATCAAGTTCAAATCAGAAGCAATACTGGTAAGACTCCTTATGAACTTTGGTTTGGCATCACTCCTACCGTGAGGTATTTTAGAGTTTTTGGTAGCAAATGTTACATTAAAAGAGATGAAGATCTAGGAAAGTTTGACGCTAGAAGTGATGAAGGAATATTCTTGGGTTACTCTACTCAAAGCAAAGCATACCGGTGTTATAACAAAAGACTGAGAAAGATGATAGAAAGTACAAATGTGAAGGTTGATGAGGGAATTGAGAAACCCTCAAGGTTCTATGAATATGATGAAGATGATCAAAATGGTGTTTTGACTCAAGAAGCCCAAGCCTCATCTGTTAGTCAGATTTAAGCTAATTCGGTAAACCAGGAAGAAGAAATGAGTCTTAATGAGCCTGATCAAGAATCAAAAGTGTAAGAAATTCCTAAAGTTCCCAGGTATGTAAGACTGAACCACTCTGAAGATCAAATCATAGGTGATAAAAGCAAAGGAGTACTAAGCAGAAAGAGAATTCCTCAAGATTCAGAAAAGTATTGTTTGATTTCAAAGATTGAACCCAAGCCAGTGAATGAAGCTTGCAATGATGAAAACTAGACTAAAGCAATGGAGGAAGAGCTGGTGTGAATAGAGCAAAATCACACTTGGGATCTTGTTCCCAGACCTAGAAACAAGAATGTGATTGGAACCAAATGGATCTTCTGAAACAAACTAAATGAAGTTGGTGAAGTAATCAGAAATAAAGCCAGATTGGTCTACAAAGGCTACTCTCAAATAGAAGGAATTGAGTTTGAAGAAACTTTTGCTCCACTAGAAAGAATTGAAGTAGTCAGATTATTTCTTGCTTTTGCTGCTTACAAAGATTTCAAGGTATATCAGATGGATGTCAAGTCTACCTTTCTAAATGGTGACTTGGAAGAAGAAGTGTATATAGAGCAACCAGATGGATTTCAATTGTCTGATCATGGTGATATGGTTTGCAAGTTGAAGAAGGCACTATATGGATTGAAGCAAGCCCCAAGAGCTTGGTCTAAAAGATTAGACAAGCATCTTTTGAAGATTGGTTTCAACAAAGGTACTGCTGATAGTTACTTATATTTCAAAATTGATCATGAAAACATCTTGATTGTTGAAGTATTTGTTGATGATATCATCTTTGGAGGAAGAGATAGTATGTGTAAAACTTTTGCAAATCAAATGAAAAGTGAGTTTGAGATGTCTATGCTTAGTGAAATGAATTTCTTCTTGGGTCTACAAATTACTCAAACAAAGAAAGGAATCTTCATTTCTCAGACCAAATATGTGAAAGAATTGTTGAGGAAATTTGGGATGGAAGATTCAAAGACAATGAATACTCCCATGGCAACTAGATGAAAGTTGAGCAAAGATGATGACTCTCCTAAGACAGACTAGACAAAGTACAGATCAATGATTGGAGGATTGTTGTGTCTCACTCAAACTAGACCAGATATTATGCAAGATGTTGGTCTTGTTGCTAGATTCCAAGCTGATCCTAGAGAATCCCATGTCATGGCAATCAAGAGGATTTTTAGATATCTAAAAGGGACGGTTCAGTATGGTCTATGGTATCCTAGAGATCATGATTTCTCTCTTCATGCATATACAGATGCTGATTGGGTAGGAGATGTGGATGACCGGAAAAGTACCAGTGGTGGAGCATTCTTTTTGGGAAAGAGATTGGTTTCTTGGCTAATCAAGAAACAAGAGGCAATATCTCTATCTACAACTAAAGCAAAATATATTGCAGAAGCAGGTAGTTGCACTCAAGTTTTATGGATGAAGTAGATGCTAAGAGATATCAAAGTGGAGTATGAAGAACCTATCACAATCTTCTGTGATAATTCAAGTACCATAAATATATCTAAGAATCCGGTACTGCATTCAAAGACTAAACACATATCCATCAAGTTTCACTTTTTGAGAGAGCAAGTGAACAAGAATGAAGTCAAATTGGAGTTTGTGTCTTCAAAGGATCAGATTGCAGACATATTTACTAAACATCTACCTAAGGACTCTTTTGAGTATCTTAGGGAGACGTTAGGGGTTATTGCCCCTCTGATGATGAACTAAGGTGCACTATTGTGTATCATTCCGGTGGGTATCTCAGTCACATCTTGTCATCCGAATTGATGTTGGGGAGCTGCTACTCAGGGGGAGTAGCAGGTATAGTTCTGAGATGGTGGAATTGCAAGTATGTACCCTTTGCCATTGATGTCAAAGGGGGAGAGAAGACATGTGAAAAACAAGTAGTTTCTGATCAAAGGGGGAGCAGTAAAGGGAGAGAAGACATGTGAATGATTGTTGCTGATAAGGAGAGTTGTGACAGTAAGGAGAAGTTCTTGTCTTGATGGTTTTTCACATCATATGTTGCCATCAATGACAAAGGGAGAGATTGTTGCAAGTATGGGTCTAACCGGTGTTTTCATTGATGTCAACATACTCCTGTTGCATTAATGATAAGGATTGGATGAGCTATGAGTTGAGGATATTGAGAAAATTAATCTCAATCAGGAACAGTGAAGAACAGTGATGACAGTAAGGTAAAAGTCAATGATAAGATGAGGATTAGAGGATACGGATTAAAGGGTTTGTAGATATGTATCTTAAGAGAGTCCAGTAGAGATTTCAGAGGTCTGCATGAAGATCTGAAGAAGTTATGGTTGCTCAAGTAGAACTGGTTCCGGTAGGTATTCAGAGGTAACAAAATAACACAGATAGGTCCGGTGAGATCCAGAAATGCATTTTCCTATTCTACGGATTTGAGGAAGTGTTGAGGAAGTCTTAGAGGAGTGTTATCTAGATTGGTTCATGGTTTGAAGGTCCAAAAGCATGTATTCTTCTATGACAGTGATGACAGACTGTGTTCTTGAGGTTCTAGATGAAGGAGAGATGGTTTTCAGTAAACAGATAAAGTGCAGATGTTCTTGGTGAGCCAGGATTTCTTGTGAAGGTCTTTGGATTGTGTCCAGCCTGTATTGGTGGTCCACATTAGAGTTGGAACCCGCAATTGAAGAATAACCTTCGGATGATGATGTTCTTCTTGAGATAGGCTGACCAGATGAGTTATCAATCTAGCGGATAATCTTATGAATGTTTGCCGACTTAGATGATCATTCCTAAGTTGATGCCTTGTATAAATAAGGGATTACGAAGTTTGTTTGAAGTTGTCCTTGTGGTGATGAGGGTGTTATAGTGAGGAGGAGAGTGAAAAGGCAGAGCAGAAGTATTGGGCTTAAATGGAATTGATTCAAGCATGGTGAATATGCTATTCTCTAGTTCATGTATGTGATATTTATCTCTTTGTAGATAGTGTGTCTCTTGTAGGAGTGAGCCTCTTGTGAGCAGTGTGCTCGGGTAGTGAGCCCTAATTGGCATGCACCATTTATTCTTTCTATTCTTCTAACAGAGAATACAATCTTGGGTTAATCACCCCATGGTTTTTCCCTTAATCGGGTTTTCCACGTCAAAATCTTGGTGTCTTATATGTTGATGTTTTTCTGCTCTTGATTTGAATGCATTATGGTTCATTATTAATATACTGCTAATCACTAAGAATATTTAAGTGTTTTATTGGAGAAAGTTTTATACAACTGATTCACCCCCCCTCTCAATTATATGCCCTAAGTCTAACAAGCTCTACAAGTTCTAAATCATCAGAGGAAGAGGAAGAACCTGAACCCGAGCTTGTGTAAAGGTCTACTAGGCATAAGCAACCACCAGAATGGTATGGGTATTCTCTTGACGATTGGAGATGTGTATTTTCTTTGAATGCTAATATTGATGAAATTTTATCTATAAAAGAGGCTCTTGGTATGAATGATGTAGAGTCCTAGAAAATAACCATGGATGAAGAGATGGCAGCACTTAAAAGGAATGATACGTGGGACCTTGTACCATTTCCTAAAGGGTGGAAGCTTGTTAGTTGTAAATGGGTGTTCAAAAAGATAATGGGTTCAGATAGCAACATTGAGAAGTATAAAGCATGGTTCATTGCCAAGAGTTATTCCCAAGTTCAGGGAGTTGATTATGGTGAGATATTTTCTCCTGTAGCTAAAGTGATATACATTCATTTTTTACTTTCTGTTGCAGCAACATACGATCTAGAGATTGAACAAATGGATGTGAAAAAACATTCCTTCATAGTGATTTGGAGGAATAAATTTACATGACATAACCAGAGCACTATGTGGTAAAAGGTAAAAGTCATATGATCTATAAGTTAAAATAATCCTTGTATGGTTTAAAACAAAGTCCTAGGATGTGGTACTAGAAGTTTGATACATATTTGTTGAATTTGGGATTTGTGCGGTCTAAATCTAATCATTGTGTGTATTTCAAATATGATGGTGACCATTTCTTGGTTATTGCCTTATATGTTGATGACATGTTTATTGGAAAAGGAAAGGTTTTGATTGCATAATTAAAATCTCAGCTCTCAACAATGTTTGTAATGAAGGACCTTGGTGCAGCAAGACACATTCTGGGGATGGAGATCAGATGAGAGACAAAATAGAAATCTTTGGTTAGGCCAGAGTAAGCATGTGGATGCTATTCTAAGAAGATTCAATATGTAGGATGCTAGACCATTATGTGTTCTTGTTACTATGGGAACAAAGCTTTCCATCTTGCATTGTCCTACATCCCCATTAGAGATGGAAGACATGAGCTGAGTACCATACCAGAGTGCAGTTGGTAGCTTAATGTATGCTATGGTATGTACAAGACTAGACATTGCCTAAGCAGTGGGAGTTCTTTCTTGTTACATATCTAATCCAAGAAGAGCACATTGGGATGCAGTAAGGAGTCTTCAAATACTTGTGGGGTTAGAGTAATCTATATGCTTTCATGGAAGAGGAGACCAAGATTCCTTAGATATTAGAGGCTATGTGGATTTAGACTAAGCTGGTGATGTTGATAGTAGAAGATCCACCAGTGCCTATGTGTTTACATTATTTGGTGGTGTAATCAATTTGATGAGCAAGCGACGGGCTATGGTCACTTTGTCCACTACAGAGGTAGAGTATACGGTGGCTACTCATGCGTGCAAGGAATCCATTTGGATTATTGAAGGATTGTGTTTAGATATAGATTTAAAACAAGATGTACTAACAATATATTGTGATAGTCATAGTGTAATATACTTAGAGAAGAACCCAACATTTCATGCCAAGACCAAAGCCCATTGATGTACAATATCATTTTGTGAGAGATATGGTCGACGATGGCAGAGTAAAGCTAGAGAAGGTAGCAACTTTGATGATTGTTGTAGATGCATTAACAAATCTTGTGAGCACAAAGAAGTTTAGATGGTGTTCCAAAGTAATGGACCTTTGAGCCCCCAACAATTAATTATCTATTTTCTATAGGCTCTTGCAAGGTGTTCGATAAGTGGGAGAATGTTAGAAATAAAGTGCTTTAAAAATAAAAACAAAAGGAAAGAAAATAAAAAAAATAAAGAAAAGAGAAAAGAAAGTGTCTCAACCTTCCATGGAAATACAAGAAGAGTGAGCCAAGAAAGGAAGATTTTGTGATAGGTGAAAAGTGGCTATTTTGAGAGGTATCTTTTGCATAGAGATAGAGATAAGTTGGCTATGATATTTATGATGGGTGTCATTATCTATTTTATTATATGTTTCTAAAATGGAATGCTATATCTCTAGAAGGTTCTCATATGCTATGTAATATTATATATTTGTACTTTGAGATAGTCATTTTTGTGAGAGTTTAGTTTGCAAGTCTTTATGCTGCCAGAACGTTGCTGAAATTTCTCTAGATTGAGTTGAGGTGAAGAATCTATAAGAACTTGCATTGGAAGTGTGTAGTAATCTATTTCAAGATTTGATAATACATTGTGTAGGTCTTGGAGTGTGGGGTTTTTCTCCTAAAAGGGTTTTATGTTATTATATGCAGCCCAATCAGACTCAGAGGTTAAATTTTCCCCACTTTTGTTGGTGCATTTTTCCCACAAATTAATTAATAGGGAATTGGAAGGGGGGTGGAGCCCCTCTTCTGGGGTCTAGGGGGATGGTCTCCCTGGCGAGGATCTAGGGGTGGAGCCCACAGTGTGGGTCTGGGGACAATGCCCCCAACAGGGATTGCTGGGGGCAGTGTGTCCAGCCGGGGCTTGGGGGTAGCACCCCTACTTAGGGGCTCAGGGAAGCGCCCCTAAAGAAAAAATTTCCTATTATTCAATAAAGGTGTCAGCAGTTATTTTTCTATTGGCTGACATATAAAAAAACCCAATTTTGTAACCGCCAGAAGTCTTGATAAAAATAGATGGAGAAGGTGAAAAGCTTAAGGTTATAGTTGATATTGTATTGTAGCATATTACAATGGTATTGAGTTGCAAGCTTATTGGTTGTAATCGGTTTCATTTTCTAGATAATAATATTGGACTCTTTATTGGTGGATGTAGCCCAACTTTGGGTGAACCAGGTTAAAATTGTCTCTCGCTATTATTATTTCTATGAATTCCTCTATTTAATCTGTAATTGTTTGCATTTAATTGATAGCTTCTATCTGCTATTCCTAATATTTTCCCTATGTAAATCACTAAGTTATGGTTTACTATTATTCCTTTTATGTTATCTCATGTGTTTCTTGAAATCTCTATAATAATTAATTTGAAATTTGCATAATGCTCCTCTCAATGTTAGAATAGGAAGTGTTTCTGCCCACCTTTGCTTCCTTATAGTTTTGGACATTAGAGATTTGGAGATAGTGGTTTAGAGAGGATGTGAGATACTTGCACAATTGAGAACTCTCTTCATCTCCTACAATCTAATCACTAATTGGGCAAGACATGAAATTGAAATGGAATCTTTTTAGAGTCCAAATGCCTCACGACCTAGCTTATAGGTGGCTTGTAGCATATGGGACTACCTCATACTACCACAGATGCTAAAGGAGGCACCTAACTATACTTCTATATGAGGCATACATACCCTACTCCCTGCAAGATTCAAACTTGTGACCTCTCTTTGAAGAGGACAATTTTTTTTACCAACAGGCCAACTCAAGATATATAGGAAGCTCAAAATGTATCATTCTTCCTCCTTAGGCTCACAATCAACAATAATATTTAAGGTATATATACTTTCTTGCATTAGAGAATTGTATACCTCTCATGAGTACACTTATCATATTTTTCATCTAAAACTTTAGATTGAGGAGCAAATATTTTTATCAATGTACTCACAATTTTTTTTTTAATAGATTAGACATGGAAGATCACCCTCGAACAACTTGGTGAGTTTTATAAAAGTCTCACTTTATGAATACGAGGATGGGCCCATCTCCCCTCTTACAAATAAAAAATAATATAAATAAATTTAATAATTTATTTAAAATTTTATTATTTTAAAATTAGATAAGTTTCTTTCAATCTTTTAATTTTTTAAATATTATAAATGTTTTCAAAATATCTGTTGTTTTATATTTTTATTTGTAGGTATAATTTTTATTTAATTTTATATTGTATATTTAAAATATTTATGTAATTCTCACTAATGTGTTGTCTAAATTAAATACAATTTAAATTTATTTCATTATAATTTTAATTTTTACAAAATTTAAAGTAATATTTATATAGTTAAAGTGACATTTATAAATATTTATTACATCATTTAATTTTTCCTATATATATAAATAATACTCACATATAAATAAGATATAATTAATAATCAATATACAAAAACTTCTAAATATTTACTTAGAACTTTAAATTAACAAAAAAAATTAGTTTCTAACACATTTTCTATTAAATAAATTAATAATATACATATACTAATAATAACTTAACTTTTGTGAAAGGGGTTGTGCTTAAATGGCAAGGCCATATGGTTCTCAAGATGGAGATCCAAGTTCAAATCCCCCAAGGAACATCTATGTGACTTCTAAGTTGAATATGTTGATGGGGTGGAGGTCTCTCTTGTGACCTCTGTTTGGGGACTAGAATTAGCTCCTCTAAAAAAACAAAAAAATAAATCAAATAATAACTTAAATTTTTCATTTCATCTTATTGTCTTGCAATATGAAAAAATCTACCAATATTTTATAGTTTAAACTTAATGTACCTTAGGGTTTAAAATTAAGTTTAATTCTATATGTTCTTATTGGAAGATAAAATAGTATAGCAGTTGAATTTAGATTTTAAAAAGTAGTATTCTAGATTTGATAAAATAACTTCAAAGTCTAATATATTTTCCCATTTATCATAAACCTTCAATTATCACTAATGCTAAGATTAGTAGGTTTCTTTTCCTTTCTACTTGTTGTTCTCTTTGGAAATTCTATTAAAAAATGTAAAAATGCCTCTTATTTCCCCTTACACCAAGGGCTTATTTTCCTCATTGTTAACCGCATTAGGCTCCTTAACCCTGCTCCTCATATCTTCAATAAGAACTTCTAGAAAATAAATGGAGTTTGAGAGGCTCCCCCATTTTAGATTCTGACCCTACATGTGAAAACTCTATGTCCTTGGGTGAGTAGTGGGAAGGATTTGGTAGTGATAGATACTCTAGCCAAAAGTGAGATGGGGATTCTTTAGAGAAGGGAAGAGTTAAGAGGTGGAGGAAGAGTTTGAGTAGGGGTTTTAAGGATTCATTCTAGACACCTAGAGTTGGTTTTCAAAGTTGTACTAAGCAAGAGAGTCTCTAAGATATGGTCACAGGGAAGGATATTGGTTTTCTCTCACTACTCAAAAAAGGTAAAGGTAAAGGTAAGATGTTCCCAAGTCATAAGGTGGGGAAAGCCTTTCCTAGTTTTCTCAACCTTTTGCCTCCTTTATCTATAGCTTTGATTTATTATTGGGGAGACCTTGAAATTTTAGATGATCTCACTTTCTTTTTTAAGCTCATTCACAACAATATGGATAGGTTAGTTGAAGGTACTAAGGTGCAACATAATTTGATTAAATGGTATTTTATAGAAATCAACATGATAAATGTTAAATTTTCTATGCTCTATAATCAAATCCTTGGTGAGGTGCAAACCCATAAGGAGGTGGATGAATGCATATTTTAGCTATGGGATGCATTACTCAATATGAACAAGTTAATTTCTAAAGGTGTAATCTTATGAAGGAAAAAATAAGTAGACTTGATTCTTCTCTATAGGAGGGCTTGGTAGAGTACATGGGAAAAATTCATAAACTTGAGCAAGAGGTCAAACACATTAAGGGATCCCTAAACTAGATTAATCAAGTTAGCAAAAGAGAGAAGATGAAAGAGACTACAGAGAAAGGAAGAACTATTGTGATGCCTGATAAGGAATCCTTAGGGACCATGTTTCAAGATGAGAAATAGTAAAAGAAAAATGAGAGTTGAGGAAAAACAAGAGCTAAAGAACTTCATCGATATGCAAGATAGACTCATCTAGGAAGAGCTTTAGGTGGTCACAACCTTGAAAAGTCTATAGCTTTTAGTTTTGTCGATGTCTTTTTGGGTTCTTTATTTTTCTATTGTGTCACTTTTTGGTTAGAGACTAGATAATGGTTAGATGATGGTTTGTTTCATGTAAAGGGTTTTGCATCCCTTCAAAACCTATTGTTTACCCCTTTTATCAAAAACATTAGCCTATTAATATAAAATGTATGAATATTAAGAGGAGAATGGTTGAAGATTTTTGTCGAAAAAAGATTGATTTTATGGGATGGTAGGTTTCTTGTCTCTATTAATATCTAGTAATCATTTTTTAGTGTGTAATAGGCATGCTAATAATTGTGTATAATGGAGTATATATTTTTAGTTTGAAGTAGATTAATAGACTTTAGCAAGAGTCATTTTGGAACCTATTGTTTACCCTTTTTATCAAAAGCATTAGCCTATTAATATAAAATGTATCAATATTAAGAGGAGAATGGTTGAAGATTTTTGTTGGAAAAAGATTGATTTTATTGGATGGTAGGTTTCTTGTCTCTATTAATATCTAGTAATCATATTTTAGTGTGTAATAGGCATGCTAATAATTGTGTATGATGGAGTATATATTTTTAGTGTGAAGTAGATTAATACACTTTAGCAAGAGTCATTTTGGAAAGAATTTTATTATTTATTCATATTAGTATTATCAATTAGAATGCAATGAAAAAAATTGTTTTACACTAAAGAGGTTGAAAATTTGGCTGATTATTTTAAGGAATTAGTTAGTCATTTCCAATTAACATTGTATGGAAGTGGTCTTCTTCTTGCATTCATAGTACCACGTATACAATAGCCTTCATACATGTAGAATGTTGAGATGTAAATGTGGGGCATGACCCATTCTAGTTTAAGAAACAACTAATAACACGCACCTCAAATTATCAAAATTTATAAATATCCAAGTTCAAAGTCCACATTTATATTCCCTTAAAATTATTACTTCTTCCTAGCTTGATGCAGGAGCATCCCTGTTTCAAGAGCAATCTTGAATCAACCAAAAACATTTGCATTTCAATTTGTTTGCAGTTCAGTTTGTTTCTTTTCATTTTCCAGTTTAGTTCAAGTAGTTCAGTCAGAAGAAGATTTTGTATCTTGGTCCAGTAGCATTTTTAGATCTTATGGAGCTGGACTTAGCATCTACATTCATTCATTTACATCATATCCAAAATTCAAAGATTTGCACTTCAATATTGGAAAGGTATCGCTATCAGAAGTTTGACTGTTCTCAGAACAGAGCATCTGGATAATCACTGACAATCAGCTGAAGGAGAAACTCGCGGAAGCCTTTTCTAATCTTTGGAACCTAATGACACATCATTCAATGATATTTGGTTCATGGCCAACCTTCCTCAAAGATCCGTACATAATTCCATTAATTTTCTGGAAGTGTTCTATGCATTTAGGTCCAACCTATCTGTGTTCACATGTTACATCTCTTGTTTGGAATTTGTGATCTTCCTTGGCTGACGTGGAGGAATCTATTGATCTGGACTTGATATATATTATTGTAATAGATCCTTAGGAAAGAAGTTCATAAGTTCATAAGTTCTAGATAGATAGCTTATTCATTTTCTAGTGAAGGAGCTTCAAAGCTTTATCTTGTGCATGTATGTAATCAAGCCTATGAGCCCTAATTGTAAGTCCGCATGTTGTTGGCCAATCTCTATTTGAATTCTTCGATATACTGAATGATTGAATCTACATTTGTTCTATTTCTTTGATTTGTTTCCATTGTGTTTACTCTTACTGCACGGTCCTGATAGTTCATTCTATGAACCCTCCTACCGTGACTGCACCAAGAGGTATCAAAGTGAAATTTCAAATCTTTGGGAGTGGATTGAGTGATGTTGGAAAGGGAATTCCATAAGTTCTTGCTATGGATAGATTGCTGAATTGAGGCAGGTTACTTGTGTTGCAACCGATCGCCAATTGAGAGGTAGTTGTCATGTTGTTGCTATTGGAACAATGGCTAGTAGAATAGATGAGATGATCGAGATAATGAAAATAATGCGAATTCAATTGGATGTTGTTGAAGAGGATAGGCAAAGAGAATTGACACCAAGACCTAATGTTGAAAGCAATGAGGAAGAAGAATTTCAATCTGTTGAACAAACTTGCAAAACCCTAGGAGGTGATGAAGAAGAATAATCAGATCAAGTAAAGATGTTGCAAGCTATTTCAAAGATTGGAAAGAGACCTAGAGTTGAGGTACCAAACTATACTAGTAATTTGTACCCTAAAGAATAGATTGATTGGATAATTGGCATGGAGGAATACTTTGAATATGAGGAAATTGAAGATCTAGAGAAGGTGAAATTTGCAAAGACAAAGTTGAAAGAACATGTTGCTATGTGGTGGAAAGAAGTTCAGTTGGAAAGAAATAGAAGAGGGAAAGAAAATATTACAAAATGGGATAGAATGGTGACAAAATTGAAGAATCAATTTATACTTGCTGACTATGAGTTGGAGCTGTTGAAAAAGATTGTAGAACCTCAGACAAAAGGAGAAATATTTGAAGGAGCACACTAAAGAAATTCATAAGATGATCATAAGAATAGGTCATAGTGAAGCAAGCAAGGAGAAAGTGGCTAGATACATCAATGGACTGAGATTGAATATTCAAGAGGAACTGAGTTTGGTGAGGATGACATCTTTGGAGGAAGCATATAAGTTTGCCTTGAATGTTGAAGAGAAGCTGAATAAGAGGCATGATTAGAGACAGAGAGGAAGAGGAGGTAAATTTTAGAGAGGTAGAACATTTTCTAGAGGAGACAGATCATTTCCAAAGCAGAACAAGTTTAACAACCCGTTTAAGAAGGATGACAGAGATAATAATGCTTACCAGAGAGATGACAGAATTTTTTACCAGAGAGGAAACCCTATTGCATACCAGAATGAAGGATATAGAAGAGAAGGAAGAGGATTAGATAAGAGAACATTTAGAGGTACTTGTTTCGAGTGTGGAGGTGAAGGACATAGAGCATTTGAATGTAATCAGGGTAGTACAAGTAAGAGGACATAAAATAGTGCAAGAGCAGCCTATGTGGAAGAAGAACTTGTTGAATCACCTAGTTCAGTTGGTAAACCGAAGAAAGGAGAATCATTGGTGATGAGGAGAACACTATTTCAAATATAGAGACCAATGAGGAACCACCGCAAAGGAAGAGTCCATTCAGAACTAGATGCAAATCAAGAGGTAAGTGTTGTAAAGTTGTAATTGATAGTAGTAGTTTAGATAACCTAGTTTTAGAGGAGATAGTGACTAAGTTGAAGTTGGAGGGATTGAAACACCCTAAGCCATATCAGATAGAATGGATTTAGGATGATCATAAGGTGTTGGTGAGTGAACAATGTTTGGTGAAATTTCATATTGGATCTTATCATGATGAAGTCTTGTGTGATATTATGCCTATGGATGTATGTCATATCTTGTTGGTTAGACCTTGGTAGTATGATAGAAAAGCTATACATGATGGAAGAAAGAATACATAAACTATAACAACAAATGGAAAAAGAATTACTTTGATTCCTTTGGAAGATGATCCTAAAGATGTAGTATGTGCGAATGCTAGAATCTATTTGGTAGATGGAAGAAAATTTCTGGATGTTTTGAGACATGAGAATATGTGTTATGCCTTGATTCCTAAGAAGCCTAAAATATTGAAGAAAGAAACTGAAGAAACACAATCGGAGGAGATAAGAGAGTTGCTGATAGAGTATGAAGACACCATATTAGACAATGTGTCAGAAGGATTGCCATCTATAAGGAGTATCAGTCATACATGGATCTTATTCTTGGAGCAAGTTTGCCTAATAAAGCAGCACACCAGACGACACTGGTAGAGAATGAAGAATTGAATAGACAGATACAAGATTTGTTGAGGAAAGGTTTGATCATAGAAAGTTTGAGTCCTTGTACAGTACCTACATTATTAGCACCTAAGAAGGATGGAGAATGGAGAATGTGTACTGATTCTGGATAGAGTAATAAAGAAGATCACAGTTAAGTATAGATTTCCTTTACCTAGGATGGATGATATCATGGATTGTTTGAGTGGAACAAAATATTTTACAATGATAGACTTGAAGAGTGGATACCATCATATCAGAATTAGAGAAGGTGATGAATGGAAGACTACTTTTAAGATGAATGAAGGATTGTATGAGTGGTTGATGATGCCTTTTGGATTGACAAATGCATCGAGTATTTTCATGAGATTGATGAATGAAGTCTTGAAGAAATTCTTGGGTAAGTTTGTGATTGTGTGCTTGGATGATATTCTAATTTTCAATAAGACAAAAGAGGAACATTTGTGGCATATTAGACAAGTTTTGCAGAGGTTGAGAGAAGAGAAATTGCTGATAAACATCAAGAAGTGTAGTTTCATGAAAGAAGAGTTGGTATCTTTGGGATTTGTGATTTTTGTGGAAGGATTGAAGATGGACCCTGAGAAAGTAAGAGCAATTGTTGAATGGCCTATACCAAAGAGCATTGGAGAGGTTAGATCATTTCATGGATTGGCTAGTTTGTACGAAAAGTTCATCAAAAATTTTAGTTCAATTTGTAACCCTATGACAGAGACAATGAGAGGTGAAAAAAAATATTTTAAGTGGATATCTGGAGCAGATAAAAGTGTTGAGTTGTTGAAGTAGAAGGTGACATAACAACCAATTTTGGTATTACCAGATTTCAATAAGGCATTTCAAGTTGATTGTGATGCTAGTGGAAATGCAATATGAGTAGTATTAAGTCAAGAAGGTAGACCTATAGCATATTTTAGTGAGAAGTTGAATGATGCAAGGAGAAGATATTTAGTTTATGATCAAGAGTTCTATGCCATATTTTAAGCCTTGAAGAAGTGGAGACATTATTTGTTTCCTAAGGAGTTTGTGTTGTATACAGATCATCAAGCTTTGCAATATTTAAACAATCAAGGTAAATTGAATCAGAGACATATGAGATGGGTAGAGTTCATGCAGAGTTATATTTTTGTGTTGAAGCATAGGAGTGGTAAATCAAACAAAGTTGCTAATGCATTGAGTAGTAGAAGAAACTTGCTGACAGAGATGAGAGTTGAGATGTTGGGTTTTGATGAATTGCAGAACATGTATGAGGGAGACACTAATTTTGTAGAACCTTGGAAAGCATGTAAGGAACCTATTGTGATAGATAGGAGTAAGTGGTTGGATTATTTCATTCAAGAAGATATGTTGTTCAAAGGAAACCAGTTATGCATACCTAGAAGTTCAAGGAGAAGCATAGTGGGGGATTGGCAAGACATATTGGCATTAGTAAGACAGTGGCCTTGGTGAGTGAAAACTACTTTTGGCCTCAAATACATAAGGATGTTTGGAGATTTGTGTAGATTTGTAGAGTTTGTCAAGTTGCAAAAGGGAGTAGTTAGAACACTAGATTGTATAAACCTTTGACAGTACCGGAGAGACCTTGGGAAGACACAAGCATGGATTTTGTGATGGGATTGCCTAAGACACAGAGAGGACATGATTCGATATTTGTAGTGGTTGATAGATTTTCAAAGATGGCTCATTTCATACCTTGCAAGAAGACAACTGATGTAGTGCATGTTGCTGACCTATTTTTTAAGGAGATTATAAGATTGCATGGATTACCTAAGAGTATAGTTTTAGGCAGAGACACCAAGTTTGTTGGATACTTTTGGAGGGCACTTTGGAAGAAGATGAAGATAGATTTGAAGCTCGGTTTATCTTTTCATCCACAGACAGATGGATAGACAGAGGTTGTGAATAGGAGTTTGGGAAACTTGTTAAGATGTTTGGTTGGAGAGAAGACATGAAGTTGGGATTTGATTCTTTCACAAGCAAGGTTTGCATACAATAATTCAGTAAATAGGAGTACTAGAAGAACACCTTTTGAGATTGTTACCAGAGTAAAGCCTAGAGGAGTTGCAAAACTAAGAGATATTAACATGGAAGAAAAGAGAAGTCCAAAAGAAGAAGAATTTGCAGATGATATGAAGACAATGCATAATCAAGCAAAGAAACATTTGTAGGATATGAATAGTAAGTACAAAGAGAAGGTTGATGAGAAGAGAAGACATAAGGAATTTGAAGTTGGAGAGGAAGTGATGGTATACTTGAGAAAAGAAAGATTTCCAGTAGGGACATATAACAAGTTGAAGATGAAGAAGTTTGGACCTTGTAAGATACTCAGGAAATTTGATTTAGGAAATGCATATGAAGTGGAATTACCGGAGACATTGGGTATATCACCTATTTTCAACATTGCAGACATATATCAATATCATGAAGTAGGGTTTAGTGATAGCATGGAAGAAGATTTGAAGAAACAGTTACCACAACAAGCATCGGAGTAGATTGAAGACATTTTGGATAATAGAGTTGGATGCAACACTAGAGGAAGACAATAGAAAGAATATCTTGTGAAGTGGAAAGGTAGACCAGGAAAAGATTCATCATGGATTTATTAGGCTAAGGTGGACCGACTTGGTTCTCCCCTAGCCCCAGCAAAGTGAGGGACTCACTTTTTCAATAACCCTAGATGTTTGATGCAAGAGTATCCCTAGTTCAAGAGCAATCTTGCATCAACCAAAAACATTTGCATTTTAGTTTGTTTGTAGTTCATTTTGTTTCTTTTCATTTTCCAATTTAGTTCAAGCAGCTCAGTTAGAAGTAGATTATGTATCTTGGTCTAGTAGAATTTTTAGATCTTGTGGAGCTAGACTTAGCATCTACATTTATTCATTTACATCATATCTAGAATTTAGAGATCCGCACTTCAATACTGGAAATATATCTCTATCAAAAGTTTGATTGTTCTCAAAACAGAGCATCCAGATAATCACTGACAATCAACTAAAGGAGAAACTTGTGGAAGTATTTCCCGATCTTTGGAATCTAATGACACATCATTCAATGATCTTTGGTTCATGGCCGACCTTCCTCAAATATCCACACATCATTCTATTCATTTTCTAGAAGTGTTCTATGCATTTAGGTCCAACCTATTTGTGTACACATGTTACATCTCTTCTTTAGAATTTGTGATCTTCCTTGGCTGACGTGGAGGAATCTATTGATCCAGACTTGATATATATTGATGTAATAGATCCTTAGGAAAGCAATTCATAAGTTACTAAGTTCTAGATAGATAGCTTATTCATTTTCTAGTGAAGGAGCTTCAAAGCTTTATCCTGCGCATGTACATAAGCAGGCTTGCGAGCCCTAATTGTAAGCCCACATGTTGCCGACCGATCTCTATTTGAATTCTTTGATATACTGAATGACTGAATCTGTATTTGTTCTATTTCTTTGAGTTGTTTCCATTGTGTTTACTCTTGTTGTATAGTCCATATATTTCATTCTGTGAACCCTCCTACTGTGACTGCATCATACCTTCATATGTGCCTTTTATTTTCTCCCCTTTCACCTTATTAAAAGGTAGGCTTTGCTAGAACACATAGATATACTGAGAGGGGGGTAAATCAGTATATACCAATTTTTACGTCAATTTTACTACAACAACAGAATCTTTACTACATCAATCAAATTAAGTAAGAATTATACAAACATAAGCATATCCACACATCCACACAAGAGAACATGACACCAAATTTTATGTGGAAACCCAAGAAGGGAAAAACCATGGTGAGAAACCTACTTGGATCTACTATCCAAATCCAACCTCACAAAGAAAAGGATTATTACAATATGATTTGAAGGCACCAACCTTCAGGAGACATCAACCCCCAGCTAATACAAAGTTTATGGGCACAAACCCAAATGAGATTGTAATCTTCTGAATTGAGCACCAATCAAGATAAAAAGAGGCACCAACCTCACAAGGATCAAGAGGCACTAACCTCTAGAATCTCTAAAATGATTATAATAGAAATGACGTACATAGAATTTTACATAATACAATCATCACCTCTACTATGAATAATAAATCATGATTTGCACAAACAGAGTCACAATCCAACTTCAAAAATTCACTATTAAACTTCTCAACCCTTTTGTACTATAATTCAGAACAAACAATATACTCTTTCAAACATGGATACATACTGTGCAACTCTCAAATTATCTTATATTCTTGTCCTTTGCACTCAATTCACATTATCCTGTATATTCACACTATTTCACTTTCATACTCGCATATCCAAACACAACATAAATGCCAAAGTTATCTACATTAAATATCAATCTATACAATTATATACAATACTCATGTCAGATATAATGCATCGAATTAACACATTCTCCAAAGTTGGCCTTTATATTTGCATTTCAACATATACTTAGGTTGACCCAATCCTAAATCTCCTCATTATAAGTTTGGACCCAATTTAAACACATAGAGTCAGCCACAACATTTTTTTTCAATTTAATTCCAAGGGAGTCTGTTAGCTTATATTTCCATGAACCTTAGACTCTTCTACTTTATCAGCAAAAGTTCACATCCATGAACCTTAACTTAAAAACCTTAATCAGAAAAAAGTTCACTTGCAACAACTTACACTTCAACGCCTTTATCAGTAAAATATCATTTTCAAAAACTTAAGCTCCAATACCTTTATCAGAAAATTTTCAACTTCACAAACTTATCAGTAAAAGCTTATTTTCATGAACCAATTATCTTCTTCTTTATCGACAAAAGTTCACGTCCATGAACTTTGGACATTTAATCCTTTATCAGTAAATGTCCCACTTTGTGAACTTACCAGCACCATCTTCATTATATCACTTATCGATGAAGTCATCTCATCACAAACCCATCTGTAAACTTACATTTCCACAAACCATCAACCTTTTTCTCTATTGGAAAAATCACCTATTGGCGAACCTTGAAAACAACGAACTGAGGAGTTCATGAACTAAAGACTTTTCCGATACTTCATTGACAAATCACCTATCAGTGAACTTGAGGAACAATGAACCAACTTTCCTTCGTCCAAAGTTTTCCATCAGTAAACATTCCCATCAACAAACTGGTTGTCAATGAAGTTTTGAGTTCATGATCTAAATATTTTGCCGATACTTTAAACTTTGCACTTCAAACTTTCTTTTGCATGCCTTCATTTCTCAGCTCTCCTGTCATTGAACTAGTTGTTGGAGAAATTTTCCATTGGTGAACTTAAGAGTTCACAAACCAAATGATTCACCTATCAAAGGTATAAATAATTCATGCCTTAGACACTTTTCTTTGTCATATTTTCATCAACTAACTAGTTGTCGATAAAACTAGTTGTCGACAAACTTGTACGCAAACCAAGTGATTTGCTGACTAAAAGAAGAAATAATTCATGCCTTAGAAACGTCATGGATCCTTTGACATCAATGACAATATTTCCATCAATCCCCCCCTTTGTCATTTATGGTAACCAAAAAAAAAAACTATCAATATTTACTTAGCAAAAAGAAATAAACTCTAAATGTTCACTTTTGAATCTCTTCCTAATTTGTTACACAACTTCTAAAATATCTCCCCCTTTGACATCAATGGAAAAGGGATGTAACCAACCTTTTCCCTTACTATAATCTAACACTGCAATTACTAGCTCGCCTTGACTTTAACGTTTTTATTTACTATATCTCTTCCCTTTGTCATATCAAACTTGATCATTCAAACTATCTTCTATCTACTTGCTCCCCATGAGAGGTAGCCACTATCCAAACATGGATGAAGGATATGCCCTGAGCTTCTCCCCTTGGATAGATGATTCATCATAAGATTTTACTGATTTGAGGAGAGTGATATCACTCCCAACTTCTACCTTAAATACTCAAATGCCTCTTTGGGAAGTGGGTTTGTAAAAATAATTCTAATCTAATCCTTTGTGGTGACATACTCCAACTTTACCTCCTAATCTACAACCCTTTTCTGTCAAGAAATTATACTTAATGGATATAGATTAATATCTACAATACCTTTCTTGAAGCCTTGTTGATGTAAGTACTTGTCCAACCTTGCATACCATGCCCTAGGGGCTTGTTTGAGCCATATAAAGCCTTTCTATGTCTACATACCAAATTCTAATCTTCTAATAGCTAAAATCCTGTAGGTTGCTCTATGTAAACTTCTTCTTCTAGATCACCATTCAAGAAGGTAGATTTGACATCCATTTGATACTCCTTGAAGTCTTTCTGAAATGTGAATCTAAGAAACATCCTGATTGCTTCCAATCTTGCCATGGGGGAAAAGGTCTCCTCAAAATCAATGTCTTCCACTTGTGAATAGCCCTTGTAGACCAACCTTGCTTTATTTCTAACCACTTCTCCATCTTCATTCAGTTTATTTTTGAATATTCACTTTGTGCCAATGACATTCTTGTCTTTAGGTCTTGGTACAAGTTCCCAAGTTTCATACTTCTTGATCTAATTTAGCTCTTCTTGCATAGCATCGATCAAATTCTCATCTTTACTAGCTTCAAAGAAATTCTTTGGTTTCTATCTTTGACAATAGCGAGAAGTTTACCTATTCTCTAATTTTCCTCCTAGTCATAACCCATTCATTCTTGTTGCCAATGATATGATCTTCAGAGTGATTCTTCTGAACATACTTTGCAGGTGTCTTGGTAGTCTCCTTGAGTGTTTCTTCTTCTTCTTCTTCTATGTAGACTGATTCATCTGAACAATAATCTTCTTGATCATAGGTCAAATGATGTAGGTCTTCATCAATCCTAGCATTTACACTTTCAACTATATTTTGTAGTCTCTTATTGTAGCATCTGTAAGCATTGCTTCTTGTTGAGTAGCCAGGAAAAATTCCTTCATCAGATCTTGAGTCAAACTTGCCTAAGTTGCCTTCATCTATTCTAATATAACATCTACTTCCAAATATTCTAAAATACTTGACCGATGCATGTCTGCCTTTCCATAGCTCATATGGTGTCTTAGTGTTGTTCACTCTTAGCTATCCTCTATTGAGAATAGAAACAATAGTAAGAATGTTTCTTTCCAATACACATTGGGTAGCTTGGCTTCATTCAACATTGTTCTTGCTGTCTCCTAAACTTTCAACTAATTCATTTTGTTGAGGAGTCCTTGTAGTAGAGTATTGTCTCCTTATCTCATGTTCTTCACAATATTCATCAAATTCATTTAAAGTGAACTCACCACCTCTATCTGATCTTAGGCACTTGATTCTAGCAATCATTTCATTCTCAACCATGGATTTGAAAATTTTGAATCTATTAAAATCTTTTGATTTATCTTTCAAAAAAGTAACCCATGTCATTCTAGAGTAATCATCAATGGACAACATGAAATACCTTTCACCTTCAATACTTCTTGTTTTGGTAGGACCACATAAGTCTGTATGAAGTAGTTCCAATGGCTCTATAGCATAGTACTCCTTGGTCTTGAACCTAGTCCTTGTTTGCTTGCCAATTTGACATTCTTTGCAAAATGTGCTTGTAGGCTTGGCAATATTTGGCATGTCTCTAATTGCATGTTTAGAAATTATTTTCACAAGAGTGTCAAAGTTGATGTGTCCCATTCTCTTATGCCACAACCAACATTCATCTGTTTGTCCTAGAAGACAATTCCTTCCTTTGACTTCATTAAGATTATACAAGTTATTCTTTGTCCTACTTGCTTCTACCACAAGTTTGTCAGTGTTTTCTCTTCTGATTTCACAACCTTTTGCATGGAAAATGAGATTATACCCTTTTTTTCACATCCAACTTACACTAAGAAGATTGTTCTTTAGACCATCTATGTAGAGGACATTTTCTATCATATTCTTTGCATCAATACTTACTATGCCTTTACCACATACTCTTGCAGTGGTGTTGTCATTCCATTTAACAAGGCTAATAAACTTTCTCTTATCTCCTGTCATGTCACTTGAGCATCCACTATTAATAACCCAAGGATTTTCTTGTCCTTGTACATGAAATGTAGCTGGGACAATCATTGATTTTTCACCTTCATGATTGTTCTTCTTGATCTTCCATTCATTCGTTTGATCTGTCTTCTAATTTTTAGGCGTGTCATCTTCCTTGCTGATGTCAATCATATAAGTTTATGATTTTACTAGTCCACTTCTACAATATTTTGCTATGTGCCCAAAATTGTTGCAAATACTTGGCATATTATGTTCAAATCAAACAAAGGAGCAAAATAATTTCTTCTTACATAATCACTTCTTCTCATTCTAAATCTACATTCAATGGCTTTGTGACCATACTAATTGCAACTCAAACAATAACCAGAGAAAGCATTTAATTAAATTTTTTCATGAATGTCTATATTAAATGAGTTGATCTTATAAATTTTCTTCTTTGAGATATGAGAGGGATGAAATCAACTTCTTCAACTTGATTACTCTCTTCCTTCATTGGAATTTCTTCATGTTGTATTATCTTCTCTGAGCCAGTCTTCTTTGTAGGGGCATAAGATTGTGTGATTTCTTCATCATAACCCAAACCTAATTTTATAAATAGAGGTCTCTCAATGTTTATTATATCATACATAATTTCAGAGCTCTTTCCAAGCTTGATATTTTACTCAACTGAGCATGTACTTTTGCAACTTCTTTTCTCAATGAAACAATTTCTTCTTCAAGTTTTGAACACTCATCTGATTTGGCTTTGAGGTAAGTGTTTACAATGTCTACAATCCTTTTTCCCTCTTCAATTTGAATCTTTAGGCCAACAATCATTTCCTCTAATTATTTAACCTTTTCCTTTTGTTCTTTGTTTTCTTTCCTTACTAATCTCAAGTCCTCAAGAGCATAAATAAGTTCATCTTCAAGATCAACTTCACATTCTTCTTCATCAATGACTGTCCTGTCTTCTTCATCAGGATCAGATCTTCTATAGGGTTCTCTTCATTTTCCAAAACAACACTCCTTGTTTCTCTTGCCATTAACTGTGTTTCTTCTCTATCACTGTCTGAGTCACTTTCATCACTCTCATCAGATGAGTTGCTTTCCTCTTTGGAATATAGGCTTTTCTTATGTTTGTGAAAGCTCCTCTTTTCATGTTTGCCTTTCTTGTGGCTTTTTTTATATTAATAATGTTTCCCATCTTTCTTTATGTTATGCTCTCCTACCTCATCGCTACCTTCACTTTTGGCCTGAGGAAACTTAGCAACAAAATGACCAATTTTACCACAATTAAAGCATTTTAAAGGTAACTTACCTTTGTACTTGTTAGAACCCTTCTTCACCTTTCTCACAAAGTTTGGTTCCTCATTATTAGACCCATCAGTTGGCTTAGATGCATCATTCTTTTCTTTCTAAGATGCTTTGAAAGCCACTTCCTTCTTAGATATCTCCTTACTCACATTCCTCATTTCATAAGTAGTGAGAGATCCATATAATTCATCAATTGTAAATTTATTCAGATCTCTAGCTTCTTCAATGGAAACAACTTTTGAATCATACCTTTGGGAAAGGGATCTTAGAACCTTCTTCACAATCACTAGGTCTTTCATTTCTTTAGCAAGTCCTCTGATAGCATTGACGATTTCATCCACCTAGAGTAGATAGTCAACAATATTTTCTTCTTCCTTCATCTTCAGACTTTCAAACTTGCCTCTATAGGTCTATAGCTTAGCTTCTTTCACCTTATCATCACCTTCATAAATTTTATGAAGATTTTTCCAAATATCCTGAGCAGACTTGTAGTGTATCACTTTAACAAAATCAGAGTTTGTTAATCCACTAGAGTTTCATTCTCATCTTTAGCATTGTTCTCACATACCTTCTTATCAGCCTAATCTATTGAAGGAGTTGTAGCAGCAGTATAACTATCCACAAAAGATTGCCAAACATCAAACCCTAATGAGGTTAGATAGGCTTCTATCCTTATAGTCCAGAACACATAGTTTGATCCATCAAATAGAGGTGCATTGTTTGAATAGGATCCTTCCTGACCTGCCATGTGTTCTAATCCAAGATCTACCTTCAGCTGTTAGGCTGCATCAAGGAACTTAGCTCTATTACCAATTGTTAGAACACACAGATATACTGAGAGGGGGGTGAATCAATATATACCAATTTTTACTTCAATTCTATTGTAACAATAGAATTTTTACCGCATCAATCAAATTAAGTGAGAACTATGCAAACATAAACATATCCACACATCCACACAAGAGAACACAACACTAGATTTTACATGGAAACCCAAGAAGGGAAAAACTATGGTGAGCAAGTTCCTTAGATCTACTATCCAAATTCAGCCTCATAAGTAAAAAGATTATTATAATATGATTTGAAGGCACTAACCTTTAGGAGACACCAATTCTCCAGTCAATACAAAGTTTATTGGGACCAACCCAAAGGAGACTGCAATCCCTTGAGCTGAGCACCAACCCCAATAAAGATAGGCACCAACCTCATAAGGATCAAGAGGCACCAACCTCTAGAATCTCTGAAGTGATTATAATAGAAATTATGTACATACACTTTTACATAATACAATCATCACCTCTGCAATGAATGATAAATCATGATTTGTACAAACAGAGTGACAATCCAACTTCAGAACTTCATTCTTACACTTCTCAACCCTTCTATACTAAAATTCACAAAAAACCAATATACTCCTTCAAACCTAGATACATATTGTGCAACTCCCAAATTATCTTCTATTATTGTCCTTTGCACTCAATCCACATTCGCTTGTATATTCGCACTATTTCACTTTTATACTCACATATCTAGACACACCAAAAATGCCAAAGTGATCTGCTTTAAATATCAATCTGTATAATTAGATACAATCCTCAATTTAGATATAATGCATTGAAATAACACATTCTCCAAAGTCAGCCTTTGTATTTGAATTTCAACATAAACTTAGGTCAGCCCAATCCTCCATTTCCTCATTATAAGTTTAGACCTAATTTAAACAAACTGAGTTGGACACAACAATTATTTTCACTTTAATTCCAAGGGAGTCAGCCACTTTATATTTCCACAAACCTTAGACTCTTCTACTTTTTGGACAAAAGTTCATGTCCATGAACCTCAACTTAAAAACCTTAATCGGAAAAGGTTCACTTGCATGAACTTACACTTCAATGACTTTATCAGCAAAATAATAATTTCACAAACTTAAACTCCAACGCCTTTATTTGAAAAATTGCATCTTCACAAACTTGTCAGTAAAAGATTATTTCCATGAACCAATTATCTTCTTCTTTATCAGGAAAAGTTCATGTCTAGGAACTTTGGAAATTTCATCCTTTTATCGGTAAAAGTGCCACTTTGTGAACTTACCAGTACCATATTCATCATATTGGTTATTGGCGAAGTCATCTCATCACAAACCCATCAGTAAACTTACATTTCCACAAACCATCAACCTTTTTCTCTATCAGTAAAATCACCTGTTGGTGAACCTTGAAATTAGTGAACTAAGGAGTTCACAAACTGAAGACTTTTCTAATACTTCATTGACAAATTGCCTATCAGCAAATTTGAGGAACCATAAACCAACTTCCCTTCATTAGTAAAGTTTTCCATCGACAAACTTTCCCATTAGTGAACTGGCTATTGGTGAACTTTTGAGTTTGCAAACTAAATATTTTACTTATACTTTACACTTTGTACTTCAAGCTTTCTTCCTCATGCCTTCATCGCTCAACACTCCTGTTGGTGAACTAGCTATTAGAGAAACCTATTATTGGTGAACTTAAGAGTTCATGAATCAAACAATTTGCTGATCAAAGGCAGAAATCATTCATGCCTTCGAAACTTTTCTTTGTCATCTTTTCATCAACTGACTAGTTGTCAGAAAAACTAGTCATCAATGAACTTATAAGTTCATGAACCAAGCGATTCACTAACTAAAGCCATAAATCATTCATGCCTTACAAAATTTTTGGATCCTTTGACATCAATGACAATATTTCCAATAAGGTTTACTGTCTATTATAATAAATATTGACATCTATAAAATGTCATGTAATTCAAACCCAATTTTTCTTGTCTTATTTTATGACAAATTTGTATGCTTATAATAATTATTGGTGTGACCACTAGCGCATGTTTAATTATATTAAATAACAAAGTTCAAATCCTCCCTTTAATTTCCCTCAAAATTATTATGTCCTCCTACCTTCATATATACCTTTTATTCTTTTCCCTTAAGGGCAACTTTGTCATCTATTATAATAAATATGGGCATCTATAATAATACAATGCAATTCAACTAAATTTTACTGGTCTTGTTTATGGTAAAATTGGCTTATTATAATTATATACATGATCAGTAAAGACTATTTAACTATAATAAATAATAAAGTTCAAATCCCACATTTATATTCTCTTTAAATTATTGCTTCTTCCTACTTTATATATACATTTAATTTGAAATCCCACATTTATATTCTCTTAAAATTACTAGTTAAAATAAAATATTCCATGACTAATGTATTTTTGTTACACCATTCCATCAGACAGGGATGCCCTATATCACCCTTCTTATACATGTGGTTACTGCTAACACGTTGGGATATTTTCTTCAAAAAGAAAATCAACTAAATCTTATTTTAGGAATATCAATCTCCCAAAATAATGTGGTTATTAACTCACATTTTTCTTATGATAGCTTGTTGTTTTTGCAGAATTCTAAAGAAGAAATTACCAATACTATGGAAATTTTGGAGCTATATTGTTCCATCTCAGGTTCACAGCTTGCCCATAACACAAGTGAATTTTTGATTATTCAATCTGGGCCTATTCCCCAGTGGATTTCCAAGGAATGGAAACAAATCAAACATGGTGAGATCACTAGGTATCTTGGAATTCCTTTTGGAATAGGGGTTTCCTTTTATGATATGTGGAGGTGGTTTGTTGATATGCTTAAGAACAAATTTTTAACTAGGGAAACAAGTTCTTATCTTTGGATGGAAAAATACAAGTTGCAAACATAATTTTTATTGCCACTCATGTTTATTATTCATCATGCTGTATGCCTACCAACAAAGGTTATGAATATTTAAACAAATTATTCATCAATTTTTGTGGTCTAAATAGGATGGCAGAGTTGGGTTTAAAGCCACTTCCTGGACACATTGTATTCAACCCAAAATCAAAGATGGTCTTGGAATTATTGATCCAAAAGCACAAGGAATCTGTTTGGCTGCCAAATGGATTATTAGAGTAGTCTATGGAGAGGAACCTTGGAAAATTCTGATCCATCATCAAATTAAGTCTTCTTTTGTTAAAGACAAATGGCAAGTGGTCAATTGGTGTGATAAGATTCTTCTTTCTCCTTTTTTAAGACTCGAGCTTTATCTCCTCTACAAAAGTTTTGTTTGGAAGGCCTTGCAACATGTTTTTCATCTGCTTGAGTGGAGGGATTCATCTTTGCAACATGGGTTTAGTTTTTCTTCATCTTCTATTTGGGGGGATAAACATATTCATTACCATGGACAACCCCTAGCTCTGAGATTTCCTAGGCATGCATATTTTTTATTTAAGAAAGGCATTCATAACTTTACTGATATTTGGGATTTCAATGTGTTGGATTGGGTGCCTTGGGATGTTGTTGAAAGCCATTTTAGTCTGAACAATAAATATAAATAATTCCTTATCTTTGTCCAATCATGGGTTCCTGTTGAGATCTCTATGAAAATGTGTACCCCTATTGTTTGTAATTTTATAAAGGACTGGCGGTGGCTCTCATCTCACTATTTCACTCCATCTCCCTTGATGAGAATATAGTCAACTTCATCCTTGTTTATTCCTTAATCCTTGATTGAATCTTAAATGGAAATGTAAATTTAATGAGAACTTTTGGTCTCGTTTGAGTGTTCTTATTTAGAAATCCAAAATGGATGCAGATGTTCAAGTTTTAACTTGAAAAATTTTGCACTGTAAACTCCCTGTTGGTAACAAGTTAAAATGTTTTAAAATCCAACCAAATGTACATTCTATTATTTTCAGGAAAGTATAAAGCATATTTTTTGGGACTATTCTTTTGCTGAGTCAATGTAAGGCCATTTTTAATGTTCTACCTACAATTTTTGAGCATCATCTAAATTGGAAAGAAGCCTTGTTGGGCATGGGCCTTCGTAATGTTTTTTACTAATTCTATTTGATATGTTATTCTCATGCATATTTAGAAAAGCAGATGTATGGAATTTTTTTCTAATTCCATATATTGTTAGGAAGCATGAATTGTAAGGCTTTACCCTGATGTATTTCTCTTCCTTGATTTTTTATTTGTGTAGCTTCAAAATGTTGCAAAGAAGGATTTGATATTGGGCACTCAAATTCAGCTCATTGGGTCTCAATTATCATAGTTACAATAGGGAAATAGGCCAATGTAGTATGAGATTTCATCTAATAGTGTACATTGCCAATAGATGCTATAGACTGGCCATCTAGTATAGGGTATTTCAACTTTAGCTACAGAAGGCTGAATAGAAAGATTTCTTATTAGGTATTCAACTTCAAAACATTAACTCCCAAATTTCATAGTTGCAAAAGGAAAAAGGCCAATGAAGTCAAAACAATCTATCTACACTAAAAGCTTCAAGGGATTGTTGATAACTGAGAGGGGGGGTGAATCAGTTATCTTAATTATTTCAGCTTTCTGAACTTTCTTAATAATTAGTGCAGCATCAATTCAAACAAGCAAACATAACCATGAGATAGAAATACACATGACACAATATTTTTGACGTGGAAACCCTGTTAAGGGAGAAAACCACGGGGTGATTAACCCAAGATTGTATTCTCTATTAGAAGAATGGAAGTACAAAATGACACTTGCCAATTAGGGCTCACTCCCCTAGCACACTACTCACAAGAGGCACACTGCCTACAAGAGACACACTATCTACAATTTATAAAGAGTGTAATACAATACTTGAACTGATAAGGAGCATCAACATATGTTGGAGTTCAATTCCAGTTAGGCTCTGTACACTGATCTGCTGCACTTCATCTTTCCTCTTCTTTTATGCTGCTCTTCTTTCACATACTAGATCTTCCTTTCTGCTTTTATTTAGCTCTACTACTTTTCTTCACACATTGCTTACAATCTCAACACTTCTCATAACTAAATCTATCTTGTATATATATCCGCACAAGTGATTTCATCACCTTTCTAATCGGCACCCAGAATAGTCAATATTTTACCTAACCTCTGATCTGTCAGCTAAATCCTTGCTTACCAAGTAATGTGGATCAGGGATATACTTGTGGAAATCATTAATCATGTTAGCCAAACATAATTTATGTCTTCATAACCTTTACCAACATCAGTAACACATCCGGAATAATGTCTGATGTTCTGCCAGTCAGTTCTTCCTCTGTTCACACTGTCACTTGGGAACCGAACACTCAAGTATTCATATCTCTTTATCCTTTCCACACTGGAGGCTCAAACCTTGGAATCTATCAGTCAAGATACTCTTCTTGACTTCCCCAAATCTGTACTTCACTAAGATACTTCTACAAAGAGATCTGGACCTGTCTGTCGGACCTTACAGACTGCTCTGTTCTTTCTTACCGGACCTCAACACTTCTTCAATCTGACTTCCGGTGAGGACTTATCATGTATTGTGGATGTGTGGGATAACCTTTGTTGCCATTTATGACAACATTCATGAATCCATATAGTGTCTCTTGCCAACAATCTCCCCCTTTGGTATTGATGGCAACACTTAGTGAAAAATGACTAAGTGTTTACACTATGCTCCCCCTTAGCTGATGCTCTATTTTTATATACATTTTCTGGAGCTCCCCCTTAGTTGGATTCCTCATTTTTCACTGCTCTTCACTTGCCCTTTGACATCAATGGCCAAGGGTAGGGTCCACATACCAAAATTTTCAAAATTTTGTCCGCATAAGTAAATACATAAGAAATACTTACATATACTAAAGTATGTCTGCAAAAGTTGTTTTCAATTGAATGAATTATGTAGCCCAACTTTGCTTCATTCTGTCTAAAATTGATATATGACCACTCAATAGGAATGCAAATGCATCTGCCCTTTTTAGATCTATTGGATCATTGGTCTGGGCTATGATTTGAGCTTCACTTATGGCCTCATGCATTGCCTCTAACTTAGGGATAATGATCCTTTTAAGTTCACCCATCCGGCTAATTATGTTCTTCCTTTCCTTCTCAAAATTCTTTATTGCATTTGAGATTGCAATAGTCTGACACTCTTGATTTACTATGGAGGATGCAAGAGGATCAAAACTTTGAGAGAGACTTAATAGTTTATCCTCTTGTTCTTTTACTTTCCTCTCAATATCTTTGGTCACTGTGGGCCAAGATAAGCAAAATTTGTACATATTTCCACCATCTTTAAGAGGATTTTCCAAGCTCTTTATCCCAATATCCATAACTTTCCTATCATTTGTTATTAGACCCTATACTTCAGAGAATCTCTTATCCAAAAACTCCTTCCAGACCTTTTCTTCAGCTGACTTCTCTAGAGAATCAAAATGTGTGCTAACACTGTTGACTAGAGTTTTGAGATTACTGGATGTGGAGGCTATGGGATCATTCTAAAATGATGGCATAATCTTTTCAAGCACTCTGGAAGCTACCTCTAAAAGCTCACAGTCTTCCATGTGAGATTTCAGTAGTTTCTCTTTGACCTTTGCATTTGCAAATGAAGCTATTTTCATTGTTTGCACCAAAGATAGAGACTTAAAATTTAATGGCCCTTTTAATAGTTCTGGTTCATCAATCTCCATAGTTGCTTTTGTCAAAAATTCCTTGACTGATTCTACAGTGTCTCTTGCTAGAGATAGATTTTTCTTTTCTTCTGCAATCACAGAACTATCTTTTGGAGCTTTCTCCCCTTCCACAACCTTTGTACTGATATCTTCTTTTCCCTTCACCTTTGCTTCTTTTTCCTTTATTCTTTCTTCTCCTTTGGATCTGGTGTTAGTAGGGGAAACTGGAGGAGTGATGTTGGTCTGTTCATGGGCCACCTCTTCCGGAGCAGAGGATTCCAAGTCCTTAGTTGTTTCTACACTGGTATTCATTACCTCTTCTATTATTTTCTCAGTAGACTCTTCTACAACACTTGTGCTCAAGGGGTCAGTACCCAAGTCCTCTATAATAGGAAGATTAAATCTTTTGAAGGCCTTCCGGAGGATCTCTTCTGTGTCCTTGGCTACCTTGTCAGTCTCACAAAGCATAAGTTGATTCATCCTTGCTTTGCTTCTGAACTCATCCTTAAAATCAATGAATACCATATTCATTGTCTTGGGATCGATTGAAGGATATAGCTAAATTGCTATCTATTCCCAGATTTCTAGGTCTTTGGCTTGGGCATTGTTCTTTCTTATTTCTAGTTCCTTCTCCAAACTTTTGGGGATCAGAGATATAATTTCAATGAATGCTTTGTTGTAGATATTTAGGTACTTGATTGTGGCATCTTGCAATATCTTCTGATCTGCTTCACCATAATCATCATAGAACTCAACCATTGGCTGAAGATTTTCATCCACTGTGATTGATTTGATTATGTCATCAATGTGAAGAGTGGGTTTTTCAACATATTCCTCTGTCTTTTCTTCTTCCTTCTGTCCGGTAGAGGGTTGACTGGATGTTTTCTTCTTTTTCTTCATTTTCCTGATTTCTTCATCAGATTCAGTCTCCTCTTCATCCCTTTGACTGGCATAAGCTCTTGTAGCTTTTGTCTTTGTTCTTTTCTCTCCTTTGCTAGATGATTGTGCTTCTGGTTCTGATGTCCTTGAGCCTTTGGTAGTGGTAGGGGCAAATCTTTTTGATGATCTGGTCTTGGAAGCTTTTTCCAGAGCCCTTTCCTCATTTTTCTTTTCTGCCTTCTTCTTCTCTTCCTCAGTCATTTCCATCTTTTCCCTGATGGTATCAAGTGCCTCCTTTGATATGCCCAAGCCTTTTGCAACATCTTCAACTTATTTTCTTACCTTCCTCTTGATCTCTGGTTGTCTAAGTTCCACATGAATCTTTACACTCAGCTCCTCAAAGGTTCCAAACCTTTCTACCTTTGGATCCTTTGGCTAACTTAGCATGTGTTGAACATGCAGCTCCACAATTTGTTCATCAACTTCATACCCCACGGGCATGATCCATACAATTCTTGGTTCTATTGCCTCTGTTAGGCACTGATCAGTCTCTACCATAAAACATACTGTGTCTTTGTATTTCTCAACAAGAGACTAGGGAATCCTTTCTCTTGCTTGCATCATGTTCTGAAAATTCTTAAAATATCCCCACAGGGCTGTATTTCTTGCTTTAGTATCCCCAAGTTCATGCAAGTAATCTCTGATCTGAATTGCTACTGGTTTGTCATTTTACCATACCCATCCATTTGATCTGGGCATCTCATTCATGAAGTAGAAAAAAAGGCATAATATTAGTCCACCATATTTAAAGGAGTTCTTCTTGTCCTTTTTGATCTTCTGTATGTTTTCCATTAATTGGATCAAAAGAAGTTCACAGAGATCATATTCTGCATTCTTTCTCAGCATCTCATAGGCAGCATATACTGTAGTTCCGGATACTAAATTCTCCCTACTAGAGTGATATATCTTGTATCCTATTATCATAGATGCAAACTTGATATCCAGGTCAGTAATATCTTCAATGGTCATTGCCCTCTTATCAAATTTTGATCCGGTGGCATTAGTTACAATGTTGTTTTTGATAGATTTGAGGACAGGTATTCCTCTGGAGGAGTGTAAACTAGTTACTACCCTAATTACTTCCTTGGTGATTTTGCAAGGTCTATTAAGCCATAGAAAGTTGTCATGTACCCTACTCAACACATACCGGACCCATTCATTTTCTTCAAAGTAGGGGAAATGAGTGAACTGATCAAAATGTTTCTCCTGGATGCCCTTATATTCTGGTTTAAGCTCAAAAGCATCGTGTATCAATTGTTTGTGATAGATATATCTTAGTTTGAATTCCCCAAACTCTTCAACATTTACATGTATGTAAACCCTAATATCTTCTGTGTGCAAAACACCATGCAAAACACTAGAGAAGGCTCCTAGGGGATCTACCTCCAAGGATTTGTATGGATGCTTCTTAAATATGGGGCGAGGTCTATCAAAAATCTTTACTATATTCAGAGTAGCCATCATCAAGGAATCTTACTAAGAGATATCAAGAACAAAGAATACCTTTTACGCTGTTTAGGGCACACATGATGAAATCCAGATTGAGCTGTATGAAGAATCATCTTGATCTTTGGGAGAAGTAGTTGCAGAGCTCCTTTTCTCTTTTCTTCGAATTTGAGTGTACAAATGATGAGCGAATGAACTCTTTTATTTCTGAGAAGCCCTAATTTTCATTCTACAATAAATGTGCAACCTAATTCATTCTGGTTTTCCTTGTTTGTCTTATTCAGAGACAAAACCTTTTTGGATCACTAAGATAGATTTTGAAGTTATTCTAAGAGAGTAGTGATAATCTATCTTCCTTTCATTAGTCATTTGATCTATTTGCAGATCAAGACACCATAGTTTGAATCATACCAGACCAAACTTGTAAGGAATCTATTTTTACCAGATTAATTCTAGTAGGATTAGATTCTCCAAATCTTCTTGTGGATCTCTCAAATCTTTACCATATCCCTTTTAGATGTTTCTTGTATGACCCCTTTTAATCCGCAGCTCTCCTTGTGCCAGTTCCGGCACCATTTGACTAGTTGGGGGAACAAGGTTTTCCTTGTGTCTCCCCCTGAGCCAGAGCTCACTTTTAAATTTCTGGAAGGAATATCAGCACCAGAGTCTGGTGCGGATCCATCCCCTACATTCTTTGTACTTTTCTTCACCCAAATCTTGTTCATCTCACTTTGAACTTCATCCGCATTTCCTTTTTGTTTTCCCTTATCTTGATTCTAATTATAATATACCGGACCTCTTTTATCCTAATTCTTGCTTCTATAGAATTTTGCTATATGACCAGATCTATTGCAAATTTGGCAAACAACATTTCTTTGCATATTTGATTGATATCCTCTTGATCTGCATTGATTAGCCATATGATCCATTCTATTGCATGCAAAGCATCTACCATTGAATGAATTATTCATATGCATATTTCTACATTCATGAGATTTGTGACCATACCTTTTGCAGTTGAAGTACTGTCCAGAGAAGGATGTATTAGTCTGATTCATTCTCCTTCTACACTGATTAGCTTTATGACCAAAGTTATTACAATTGTGGCAGTATATATTGAAGGATGGATATCTTTGAGCATTAGGCTGCCTTACCAGAGGACTTCTAGGCTTGTTCCTTGGATTTTATGATCTAAAATTCTTTTGACCAGATCTGAAGCTTTCTCCTTTCTCATATCCCAAACCACACTTGTCATCTACCCTCTTTTAGCTTTGAAGAAGAACTTCAAGTTGGGTAGAACTTATCTTGAATTTCTCTTTATATTCATTTGTTGTTTGAAGATCCCTTTTGAGAGAGACAATTTGATCCTCAAGTTTTTCTTCATTATCTTTAGCATCTTCAAGATCAGATTCAAGATGTCTGATAATTCTATCCATCTTGTGGCAATCTTCTGATTTCTCCTTGAGAGATTGTCTTAGATTATCTTCAGTTTTTCTTTTCTCTTCAACTTCTTGGGTAAACTTCATAACTCCTGATTCTATTTCATGTCTTACCATAATGATTTCTTTTGATAACTTTTCACATAACTTGGTTTTCTCCTTCAGATCTTCATTTGCATCATTTGTTTCACCTTGACTTGCCAATTGCTAAAGTAGCTCCTTTCTCTTTTTCATAGAGAGACTTAATTTATCTTTTAGATCTCTCATGAAATCATCAGCCTGTTTGAGTCTTTTCTTTAATTCATTGACTTCAGAGTTTGACTGCTCAAGATCATCAAGGGCAATCTTGAGTTGCTCCCTTAAACCATATGCATCCACTTGGATTCCTAGATCTTCCTCAAGCTGTTAGACTCTGTTTAGGAGGAACTTAGCTCTGATACCAATTGTTGATAACTGAGAGGGGGGGATGAATCAGTTATCTTAATTATTTTAGCTTTCTAAACTTTCTTAATAATTAGTGCAGCATCAATTCAAACAAGCAAACATAACCATGAAATAGAAATACACATGACACAATATTTTTGACGTGGAAACCCTGTTAAGGGAGAAAACCGCGGGGTGATTAACCCAAGATTGTATTCTCTATTAGAAGAATGGAAGTACAAAATGGCACTTGCCAATTAGGGCTCACTGCCCGAGCACACTGCTCACAAGAGGCACACTACCTACAAGAGACACACTGTCTACAATTTATAAAGAGTGTAATACAATACTTGAACTGATAAGGAGCATCAACATATGCTGGAGTTCAGTTCTGGTTAGGCTCTGTACACTGATTTGCTGCACTTCATCTTTCCTCTTCTTTTATGTTGCTCTTCTTTCACATACTATATCTTCCTTTCTTCTTTTATTCAACTCTACTACTTTTTTTCGCACATTGCTTACAACCTCAACACTTCTCATAACTAAATCTATCTTGTATATATATCCACACAAGTGATTTCATTATCTTTCTAGTCGGCACCCAGAATAGTCAATATTTTACCTAACCTCTGATCTGTCGGCTGAATCCTTGCTTACCAAGTAATGTGGATCAGGGATATACTTATGGAAATCATTAATCATGTCGGCCAAACATAATTTATGCCTTCATAACCTTTACCAACATCAATAACACATCCGAAATAATGTCTGATGTTTTGCCAGTTAGTTCTTCCTCTATTCACACTGTCACTTGGGAACCTGACACTCAAGCATTCATATCTCTTTATCCTTTCCACACCGAAGGCTCAAACCTTAGAATCTATCAGTCAAGATACTCTTCTTGACTTCCCCAAATCCATACTTCACTGAGATACTTCTACTGAGAGATCCGGACCTGTCTGTCAGACCTTACTGACTGCTCTGTTCTTGCTTATCGAACCTCAACACTTCTTCAATCTGACTTCCAGTGAGGACTTATCATGTATTGTGGATGTGTGGGATAACCTTTGTTGCCATCAATGACAGCATTCATGAATCCATATAGTGTCTCTTGCCAACAAGGATATGATGAAGAACATGAAGAAGGACACTCAAATTCATCAAATCAAACAACTTTTTTTGGGTAGATAAGATTGAGTATATTATTCATATATAAAAAAATATTACATGTGTAGCCATTAATTTTCCATCCCATATAGAGGAGCAAAAAGACCATGAAGGGTCAAAAATTCCCCAAAACTAACTGCATCGAGACATTATATACTGCATACATAAACAATGGCCGAAGCCCACTGAAAAGCCCAGACAGAGAAGGAAATACCTGACACCTAAGTACTCCCTAGCCCCAACCCAGACATTGACACATAGAACTTAAGACCAAAGGTTGTTCTGAATGAAAACTCTAAAATTATCTTCCCAAGTTGAGCTCTCAACCACTACCAACTTGAATTTCTTCCTTAGGAAATCTACCCCCGCTGTAGCCAAGCGATAATGCTCTATTAATTACAAACTAGTAATCTCTGAAAGGAAGGGAAAGAATTTCACCACCATGTCTGGATCCTTCAGACGCTCCAAATCACATGGGTTGGGAATGGAGATTCCTAGGGATGCCGTAGCCAAAGTTTCCTCCAAACCCACCAACAAAGCCTTCTTGAACAGATGTTGCATAATCTCCTTCACCTCTGCCTTTGGAACCTTGATATCCAACAAACCTGCCAAGACCCTCAAAGAAATGTTAGAGTCTAACCTATATCCTTCGACTCCCTCCATGAAGCCTTTTCCTATAATGCACTGCACCACTGTAAAGGTAAGAAAGTTAGGGTGTCTAATTACCCTACTCAAACAAAGCGAAGTCACTAGGCCAAGAAAGGCCATCTGCCACTTTGATCTCAAAAGATGAATAGGAGTGTCCATGCCACCCAATTCCAGATCCTTCACCATTACTTTCAAGATAAACTTTGCCATAAATAAAATGGTAAAGAAAGCCAATATAAAACTGGCGATGGAGGGACCGTGGAATGTCAAAAAGCCAGCACATCCTGCTATTGATAGCCACCATCACTTCCAGTTATGAGTGATGTGAGGAGAGTGCTAACCTATTACCAAAATAAAGAAAGCTTCGCCACCATCATGAAAACTCACTTTTTGACAAAAACAATTTGGTCATCGATAAACCCCACCACCTCCTATTGAGTCAGCCACTCTACACATGTAATTGTGTAGTGGCTCCCACCCAATCACCCACTCAATGACTCATCACTTACCTCCCTATGTTAATGATTTTTTTTAGGGAGATCCCATCTACCCCAAGATTCAAGAGGAGGTTAGCCTCTGAGTTGCCTTCTTAGAGGATGTGATTGATCGTATAATTCTGAAAACTATTTGATAAACCCAGTGTTTCTTCCAACAAGGATTCTAACTTCTAATTCTAGAACTACCTTGAGCAAAGCGCATTAACAATCACCATGGAATCTCCTTCAATCATAAGATTCAAGATTTTTAGTTCTGCACATAACTTTATACCAAGATGCGCAGCTTGTAACTCCACCACGTTGTTGGTACCAAAGCCCAGGGGTTGGGCTATCTTCCCTATCACAGTACCTTCCCAGTTCTTGACTATGCATCAAACCCTAGAACAACATGGGTTCCCCCTGGACACCCCATCGAAGTTCAGCTTGTACCAACCACTATCCGGAGGTTGCCATTTGATGTTTTTATGCTCTTCATTAGACCTAGAGACACCTGAACCAACACAAGGGAGAACATTCAGGCTAGTCTAGTTCTGCCTCATAATAGCATCCCAACTTGGGAAGGAGGATTTCAATTTACAAGCCATCTCCATTCTTGAGTTTACCACCTTGACAATACGCACTTCTAATCTGTTCAGAAATGATGGTAGTGGAAGCGCAGAATCCTAAAAGATTCACCTATTTCTCTCCTTCCATACCTCCCATAGGAGGAGAGAGGGGCAAGACCACCATAATCCAACAAATAAATATTTCTTACAGAGAATTGGCCAACTTTTGACCAAACTTTCTATGTCCCTTGGAAGGGCTATGCTCAAATGAATCTTGCTACAAATCCACCTCCAACACACGGTCATGAAAGGGCAGTTAAGAAAAAGGTGATCTCTAGATTCTTCTTTGGGTTTGCAGAAAACACATCTAGAAGGACCACAAAAACCCATTTCTTGAATCTATCCGTAGTCAACACTCTACCTTGGATTACTGCCAAAGAGAATATATCCACTTTTGGAAAACAATTCTTATTCCAGCATAATGCACTAGGAAGTTATGAAATCACCTCCTGTTGCCTGATTAGAATTCTATGTCCATCATGAGCATTGTAGGCTCCTGAAGCCGCCCCATTCCATCTAAGAAAATCCTTACCTTCTCTAATGTGGATCTAATGGTCGTTAAGGGCTTCCTCAAAGGCCAAGACTTCTTCCTTGCTAAGCCCCAACTGCTTTATATCTTTCGCTGCCACTTCAAATGACTATCAACCATGAGGAAGTCCATAAAATCCCTCACATGAATTCCCCAGGTTTGTTTTTTTGCATCCCAAACCTGCCTTAGAGCTCCATTTTCTTCTAACTTGCTGAAATTGCACCAGGAATCCTCCCAGAAGAGAGCAATTTTCCCATCTCTTATATCCCAAGTGAGATAATCTAACACCAAGTTCCTACAACTACTGATGAAATTCTACACTCATGATCCTTTTGGAAGGGATCTTGAAGTGAAGATACTTGTGTCACCCTCATCCAAATACTTAGCTTTCAAGAGTTTCACCCACTTGAAATCCTGGTTTGCATATATCTTCCAAACCAAATTGGCTCCCAAGGCCTTATTATGAAGAGCTAAATCTTTAAGGTCTGTACCAACTGCCTCCTTCAACTTACAAATTCACTCCCAACTAATTGAAGGAATCTTTTTCTGATTTGAGTTACCTTGCCAAAAGAAATTTTTCATTTTCTAGTTTATTTCATTTCTCACACCGCTTGACAATGGGAAGCATGAAAGCATAAAGACAAGCAGAGTCGTAACTACTGATTTTAGCATCGTTAGCCTCCCAACCTAGGAAATCCATCTTCCTTTCCAAGATGAAAGTTTACTTTGCAACCTAGCAATTAGTGGATCCCATAGTTTGCCTGGCAGGACTCCTGTTGCCAATGGCAAGCCTAGATATTTGCAAGGTAGCTTGCCCTTTCTGAATTTGAGAATTTCTAAAACTTGTCTCTCAATATTAGGATTAGTAAAAAAGAAGAAGGCTTCAAATTTCTCAATACTTACCTCTTTTCCCAATGATATAGGATAATTTGAAAGCATTCTCTTGAAAGTCCCTGATTTATTAATCCCAGCATGTCCTAGTAGCATGGTATCATTAGCGAATTGCTGGTGCATGACTGATGGCATCCTGATAGTGATTTGAATCCCTTTGAGCTTTCCATACTTAGCAACTTTGGAAATAGATCTATCATGAGAATAAAAAGAAATAGAGAGTGGATCACCCTGTCTGAGACCCCTTGAGGTGCCAAAGAATCCTTCAGGAATACCATTTACCAAAATTGAGTATTTCAAGCATGCAATCCATTTGAAAATCCAATCAAGCTAGGAAGGCCATACTCCAAACGCCTCAACAACTTTGATTAAAAATATCCAATTTACCTTATCATATGCTTTTTTTATATCTAACTTCAATAACATTGATTGCTTCTTAGTCTTTGTGACTGAATGGATAGATTGTTGCACTATAATCACTCCATCAAAAATTGACCTCCCCTGCACAAAATCTGTTTGTTCCTTGGCTATTAAGCTTGGGAAAATTTTCTTAATCTGATTTACCACTGCCTTGGCCATAATCTTATAAGTTGTATTGCACAAAGAGATTGGCCTGAATTCTTCCAATTTCTTAGATTTCTCCTTTTTTGGGACTAATGCAATGAAGGTAGTATTGATCTCTTCCAAAACCATTCTAGATTCCCTAGAATCCTTGATTGCAACAACATCTGGACCCACAATCTCCCATTAGTATTAAAAAAAGGATACAGGGAACCCATTCAGTCCTAGGGCCTTGTCCGAGTGTAACTGGAATAGCGTTGCCCTAACTATCTCTTCAGTGAAGTGACTACAAAGCGCATTATTTTGTGCTTCTGACACAAGATTTGGGATGCACTCAATAACGCGCTACTAATCAATCATTGTTCCTTCCCAATCATTTAGCAAGTTATGGAAAAAGTGAACAGCAGCCAAAGAAATCTTCTCCTACTTGTCCAGAATCCTCCCATCTAAATAATTTCTGTTAGAGATTATGTTGACTTCTATCCTTACCTTTGTTGAGTTATGGAAAAATTTTGTATTTTTGTCTCCCATGTTTAACCATAGGTCCCTAGACTTTTGGTGCCAAAAAGTTTCCTCTTTTTCTAAAACATCACCCAAACTTTTAAGCAACTCTTTCTCTTTCAAAAACCTACCATTATCCATCCCAGATGCACATACTTCTTCATTTAAAAACATTCAACTCAACCTCAAGCTTCCTTTTCTCTGCAAAGATGTTTTTGAAGAAGTCTCTATTCCATTCTTTTAATCAAAACTTCACTTGTTTTAGTTTAGTTGCTAGAATGAACATTTTTGATCCAATCACCTGTGATTCATTCCACCATTGAGCCATTAGATCCAAGAAATTTGGGTTTTTAAACCATATCCTTTCAAACTTGAAGGGGCTCCTGAAAAGGATTCTTCTCCCCTATTATCTCTAGAAGGACCAAAAAATGATTTGAGCCTAAGAAAGGATGAACCTTGATATCTAAGGTGAAGGGGAATGCTCCTAGATTCCCTTTGAAAAGGAATCTATCCAACTTTTCATCTATGGAACAAAAGCCTAGCTGCCTATTAGTCCAAGTGAAATGACCATTAGCCATGGGAATCTCTAGAAGGTGATTTCTCTCCAAAAAATCTTCAAAATCTATTTGGGACTGAAGCCTCCAAATCAAACCACTACACTTATCCTCTAAGTGAAGAATTTCTTGAAATCACCCCCTATAATACAGAAATAAAAAGCCTCATTGCTGCAATATGGATCAATTTCTCTCTAGACTTTTCGCTTTTGAAGGCATGGATTCAACCCATATACATTGATTCTTAAAAAACTTAGATTTGAAGGCAAAGCTTTTGAATTTGCAAGCCATCATCTATTACTTGCAACCACTTTTTCCAATGCCACTTTATTGGGGTGTCACAGAGTCACCAATCCACTAACCTGGCCTTCTAAACAAACTGTCAGTAACTTCCAAGATCTCATTTACTTTTCCAGTGTCACCACCTGCTCTACACATAATTTTATCCCCTGAAGTAAACATATTTCAATCTGGGACATCTCCAGATGATGCCTCACCATGCGCTTCATGTTAGGGGCATTAATGCCCTTAACATTCTAGGTTAATATCTTCATATCCCTTCAGCAAGGGACTCACCCTTCCCTACTTTTAACATTTTAGAAATCAGTTTTTGCCTGCTTGCCTCCCCATTAATTTTTAGCTTCTTAGAATTAGGGATTCTGCCTCGCTTTTTGTTTTCTCCATAGTCTGGTGAAATTTTTACCACTTCTTTTTGTAGAATGCCTACCTTTTCCTGCTCCAATTCATCTAGGGGAAAACTCAACTCCCCCAGCTCTGGCTCTGCTTCTGTATAATCATCATTATCTTCCCAATTAGAATCCAAAGATGGCCCTTCGCCTTGCAAGCCTTGGGGATCATTTTTAGCTTCTCGAGCTAATTCAACCAATTCCTTGCTAACTTCCAAGAGGGAGTTAAGATTTCCCAATCGAATATTGTTACCAATCATATTTATTACCTCCTTCATCTTCTTATTTAGGGATTGATCCAGGTCTGTTGCCACTTTTACCTGATCTACTTCAACTGAGATTTCTTTATCACCAATAGATATATGGATCTCCTTGAATTTTCCAGTAGGTTTGTTAGAGTCCAAGTTTCTTATCGATCCACCACTATTGAGGCCTCTAGGAGCAAGTTCCGGATTTGCCTTATAGGCCCAGTTATAAGGCTAGTCCCATGAGTGCCATCCCAAAGTACCTACCAAGAAACCCTCTTGTTTAGGCTCAAAAACTAAAGATTGTTTAAGGATACCCCAATTCGTGTAGATCTCAAGCTCCCTCCATCATGGATCAGAGGATTGGTTCTCCACACAAATCCTAACAAATGTTCCAATACCATCGTGATTTGCCCACTCTTCCACACATATATACTTTCCCAGATGATTACCTATTTCCTCCAAGATGTCAGGCTACCAAAATTCTAATGGTAGTTTGGGCAGCTTATACCAATCCTGGACTTACTCCATCTAATGAAGCAAGGGATCAAAGAAAACTTGCCACTTTCAATTTAAAAACTATACCCATCCATCAACCAAATCCCTTCCAGGATTCCTACTCTGATAGAAGTTCTTGGGCAAATAACTAGAAAAACTCCATTAGCCAAGGCTTTGAAGATTAAATCCATTCCCCACCTTTCTTGCCACCACCAGATCAAGCCATCCCAATTTAAATTTAAGTCAAACTACCTTACAATTAGTCCAATTTTTTCCAATCATTCTATAGAAGGACCCAACAGCTTAGGGATCAACACCATTGTCTTTTTATTTCCTTGCCCTAAATTGGCACCACACTCTATGAAAGACTTCTTAACGACTCCTGCCTTTCCAAAGTTCCTAGGTTTCCCCTATGATGGAAAGGCACTCACCTATGACCACCAGGGGGCTCACGACTTTCTTGCCACTGGTTGCGCCAAAGAGAGCGGCTCTGATTGAAATCCTACCAATGTCTTCCACGCCATCCATTGTTATCTTGATAATTGAATCTTCGCCAGTCCAAGTGCTTACGCCAATCCTCTGTTTGCTCCCTTTCTTAGATCTTCTCAAAGGGAAATTCCTTCTCTACATTGGCAGCTGAGGAAAGGGAACTAGATCTCTCCTTTCTGCCAATCGCTGCGCCAGCTGTACACCCAAAGGAAGAAGTGTCCTTCCAATCTGAACTCTCCACTTGCTTCTTTCCTTCACCTCCTACAATTTTTTTGCAATTTTTACTCCTTTCCATCGCGCCTTCTACATCAAATCAAACAACTTAAACAACTATCGAAATGCTATTTTTCCAAGATGTCGATTGCTTCAGAACAATTATATGATGTAAAAGTTTCTTCAACTCTGCATTGTCTAAGATGTTTGGGTTTATGTTCATTTTCCTTTTGTTTCAAATTTCTATTTGGGTTGGTTGTTGGGTAGATTTGGACAATCCTATTGCAACATTTCTTAACTACCTCTTGGCCTACTCTGATCTTCCAGACTATGCTCTTTTTTACCTTAGGTTGTTCTGTGTTTCTATTAGATACTAGTTCAGCTACCTTATTAGATGTGGTCATAAGACACTTCACTGTGTAAACCTTCTTTAGTTTTTTTGGTCAAATGGTATAATTCTGCCAATGTAGTATACGTGGACAATGCATAGTGGAAAGTCAAGGGAGGCATAATTAGTTCATTGATCCTACCTAGCTGGTGTTAGTTTTAGGATCAGAAATGTAAGCAATTAGAAAATGCAACACATAAGACAATGAACACGATGTTTACCCTGGGAAAACCCTCCCACTCGAGGGAGAAAAAACTAGCAAATAATCTCTTCTTATATATTAGAAAAAGGAGTAGAAATCTACTTATAGAATCAGGGCTTACACAAGGCTGAGTATATACAAAGAATGGAGACACTTCTCTTTGATACAAATAAATATGCTTCCCCTTGAAATTTGGTCTGCTGCTAATGGAATGGAAAACTTCTGCTACAGGTGCGAATGAAGTGATTGAATTGATGATCAAATGACATGTCTTCACCTTGTATATATACAAATCAAGGTGTCTCTTCATATGTGACTCTTCATATGCATCTCTTCATATGCGACTCTTCATATGCCTTTTCATTTTAAATTTGGGAGAAGGATATCTCCTGCCACTAAAATATCAATACTCCCTCTCAGCTAGGGAGGTTGTCAGAAACAAGGTAGACAACTGAGAGCGGGGTGAATTAGTTATCTCAAAATTTCCTTAACTTTCTTTTCTTTTGTTACCTTAATATTCAGTGTTGTAGAAAAACATGAAAGCATATGTAATCATAAGAACAAAAATAAAGTCAACACACATAACACAAGGATTTTTACATTAAAACCCTGTTAAGGGAAAAACCATGGGGTGACTAACCCAAGATTGTATTCTCTATTAAAAGAACAAAGCAGTACAAAATGGCACTTGCCAATTAGGGCTCACTGCCCGAGCACACTGCTCACAAGAGGTACACTGCCTACAAGAGACTCACTATCTACAAAACTTACAAAATATAATGAAGTGTTTAAACTAATGTGAAGCATCTACAAATGCAAGAGTTCAGTTCCAGTTAGGCACAATATACTGATCTGATGCACTTCATTCTTCCTTTGTTCAATGTTATTATTCAGTCACATACTGGACTTGAATTGTTGTTCTCACACTTATCCATGCTTTTCTTTGCACCTTATTACTTTCCACTTTCACCACACACTCTTACATACTGGAATCCATTTGGTATATATATCCACATAAAGGATTTTCATCATCTTTCTAGTCGGCAACAAGAACACTCAAGATATTTGCAAGTTACTGATCTGTCGGCTGAATCCATGCTTGATTTGTGATGCGTATCAAAAAAATAGGCATAGAAGTCACTAATCATGTCATCCAATAATGTATAATACCACAAATTGCTTGATCAAGACCTTTTACACATCTAGATTCAAGTCTGATATTTTGTCGGTCAATTCTTCTTTTCTCTACTCTGTTTGATTGGAACCCAACACTCAGATGCTCATATTTATTTCATGCTTTATCACCAGAGGCTAAATCTCTGGAGTACAGTAGTCATGATACCCCTCTTGACTTGTCCAAGTCCGCAACTTATTGAGTTACACCATCTGAGAGATCTGGACCTGATTGTCAGACCTTGTTACATACTATGTTCTTGTTCACCGGACCAAAACATTCTTCAATCTAACTTTCGGTATAGGCATACTATGTACTGCGGATGTGTGGGATAGACTTTGTTGCCATCAATGACAACACTTATGAAGCCACACAGTGTCTCTTTCCAACAATCACCCCCTTTGGCATTGATGGCAACACTTAGTGAAAAATGGCTAAGTGTTGCAGTAACTCCCCCTTGGTTGATGCTCTGTCTTTTGCACTATTATACTGGAACTCCCCCTTATCTGGATTCCACATTTTTCACTATTCTTCACTCCCCCTTTGACATCAGTGGCAAAGGGTGGAATCCACAAACCAAAATTTTACAAAAATTATTCTATACATGGCCGCATAAGTATATACAAATCATATGTTATACTTACATATACTTAAGTATATCTGCAAAAGTAGTCTTCAACAATACAAACTCTGTGGCCCAACTCTGCTTCATCCTATCCAAAATTGAGATGTGAGCACTCAAAAAAAATGTGTATGCTTCTACCCTTCTTAAATCTGCTGGATCACTAGTCTGGGCTGTGGTCTTAGCATCTATCAAGGCCTCATGCATTGCTTCTAGCTTAGGGATAATTATCCCTCTGAGTTCACCCATTCTATTCATTATGTTCTTCTTTTCTTTGTCGAGCCTCTTTATTTCATTTATGATAACAATAGCCTAACATTCTTGATTCATTAAAGAGGAGGAAAGAGGGTCAAAATTTTGAACTAGGCTTGACAATTTCTCTTCTTATTCTTTTACTTTCTCCTCAATATCTTTTGTCACTTTAGGCCAAGTCAGACAAAATTTGAATAGGTCCCCACTGTCTTTGAGCACATTTTCAAGGCTCTTTATTCCAATATCTAGTCCTCCTATAATTTGCAATAAGTCCTTGCACCTCAGTGAATCATTTTCCCAGAAACTCCTTCCGGACCTTTGCTTTTGCTTATTTATCTAGGGATTCAAAATGAGTGTTAACAAAATTTACCAGAGTTTTCAAGTTACTGGATGGTGAGGCCAAAGGATCCTTTTGGTAGGATTGTGTTGGTGCCTACATGAGCAGTCAGGTTTCAAGCATATAAACATGCAAGCACCTTCCCACAAAATCCAAAAAAAAGGTTATAAGTCTCTGGGCCTCCTCAGCATTTTTCAACATTAGCATCATTTTTTCTTCAAGGAGGGGGTCATCATCATCATGCATTCACCAACCCGACATCCTGCCTGGAGGTGATATTTTAACATCGAGTGATCTTAGTTCAAGATCATCCTGATGTTGGTGTTGAGAATTTGTTAAGTATGACCTGATGTCCCAAGGTCATCATATTTGAACATTGAGTGATCTTCGTTAAGATCACCCCAATGTTAGTTTGTCACCATATGTTTTAACTTCCCCGATGTTGCTGACGTCATGATCTTGTAGAGGTGATATTTTCTTATCAACAACATGATTTTCAATTGTCAGGATGATATTCTAAATATCGGGTTATCTTCCAAATATCACCCTAGTCCTGAATGTGACGATGATGTCACCAGGACGTTCATATATCAGGGTGATATCTTTTATCTAGGTGACGTCAGCAGGATTTTTGAGCATCTGAAGGGTGCATGCAGTAGAGGACGTTGGTGTGACTTCAGTTATCGGTATGATCAGAGGGTGTTCTTCCGATGTGTTGGGTCTCCCCGACAGAGGTTTCTATGGTGAGGGTGATATTCTTGCATCGGCATGATATGTAATGTCGAGGAGACATTTATGAGGCTCACCGATGAGGATGGTATGGCCGATGGAGATTATGATGCAGATGATGCTGACGTCAGGGTCATTTTTGGGCATCCGGATATCCTGTTGGAGGATGATGAAGAAGGGTTAAGTTGGTGCCGTCGAGAGCAAAATTGCCGACATTATATGTAACCAGCCTAGCATATAAATTGTTAAAAAGAGTGCTACAGGGTGGATGTGGGATAATATATGCCCGTGTAGTCTGGTTTGAAAAGTCAGCGAGATGTAGCTGCGTGTCATGATATCAATGGTGGCTAACTTTTTAGTGTGATCCGCACCGCAGATCTTGGTGGGAAAGGGAGGAGATCGACGGTTATCATTTAAATATTTAGATGGAGAGTTTTCCATGCCTCCATAGTAGCATCCCAAGGTGGGAAAAGGTTTGCAAGGCACACAACTACTGTATCCTGAGGCTGTGAGTTGGTACGCCATTAATGGCAGATGTTACAGGGTATGGGCGATGGTGTGGACAGATCTGGTACCCGACTGAAGATGTGAATCCCCAGGCGGTGCAAGGCTCGAGATTACTCCATGTCTCCTCTCCCACTTGTTGCATTGAATGTTTGAGCACCATTTCCTTAGAATGAGCTATATCTGGCAAATTTTGACTTTGCCATGTAATTAATGCTAAGTACCTGCCTTGTTGTATATAGCAGGATGTGTTGCTTATTCAAAGTTGTTGAAAACTGGACATATCTGGCTCTGTAATGAAATACAGCTAGTTTTGGTTTCTCTGTGCAGAAGATCTTGTGAGTTTATGAGTCTCATGTTTTATGTATTGTGCATAGACTTACTGGTTTCATGCTATTTTAAGATGAATAATGCTATAATGCATGTGTTTTGTTATCTGTCTCCTATATTGAATATACTCTTCTTTTGAATCTGGATATCTAAGGGGTGTCTTGGGTTCTAGGATATAGGTTTACTATATTGAATGCTTGATCTCTTAACTTCTGCTCAAGGGGTAGATTAAAGTGTTTTCAGGTTAAGTGTTGAGGAGAATATATTGCAATAAGGATATCATAAGTAGAGATAACTTGATACTCTGTTCTGGGAGGTATCTATAAGGCAGATACCACAACATCCCCTTGAAATCTAGTTTTAGTGTTCATACTGATCATTCACAGGTGTATGTCTACTGACTCCAAGCCCTGGATTGGCACCAATCTAGCTCTGCATTGAGATTACATACCAGGTCCTAGTTTTACATCCAAACACATAAATCAAACTCAAACTTCCAAATCAAACCATTAGGACTATAGAAGTAGTTTAGGAAAAGGATCCTCTGATTCACAACTAAGCATAAGCCCAAAGCTAGCCCCTTTGCACTTATCCCACAGTTTTGGTCTACTTACAGGAGGACTTATCTGCTTTGTATCAACATCCTAAGCCAACCCACAAGCATATTCTCATGGGTGTTAAATAGGGAATACCCCCCTAGGTTTTGCAGACCCTGAAGAAGAAGAGGAGATAAAAATAGAGTCTATCTCCTATACTATTGGCCGTTGGCCCAGAGATCATGTTGATCATTGATGGCTACATTATACGGATAGCTAGGAATAAGCATCTAGTCAGATTGAAAACCAATAGAAAATGGTGAATCTGCTGGGCATGTTGATGTAAAGTGATATCTTGTAGCCTCTAGTGAAGTTTTGCCTTGCTCTGCTGGTGGTATGAACTCAGAAAAATATATAATGAGATTTCAGCTGTTGTAAATTTTGTCCTCTTTGGAGAGGTGGAGACTACAAAAAGATTTAAGTGCACATGAAAGATAGATGTATGTTATGTGATGAAAGATGTTCAGATTTCAGCAGCTGGATGAAAAAAGGTACCTTGTTTCTTCCCATTTATATTTGTTGTTTTACTACATAAGTTAGATGCAGGGGGAAACCTTAGGTCTTAGGCAGACAAAGGATGTCTAAGATGGAAAATTTTATGAATCCAAACATGTATTCACCCATACTCAGTCAAAAGGGGGATGATATGTTGAATAAAAGAATAGAAGAGTTAAAAAATAGGTTGATATTCTTAGAGGCTAGGCAGACCCAGTTAAGTAATGATAACCCTGTTGTGTCTACCAGTCAGAAAGCTAAACCTCTAGCCAGCCCTTTTGATCCTTTGTATGACCAACTGGATTTGTCATGGGTTGATTATAAAGTAGAAAGTATGCCTGCTAGGATATACTGTCAGATGCCTAGATTTAGTGGTCACAGTGTATGTGATGGGGGTGCACATATCCAAAATTTTCATGAGTTCATGGATACACATTCATTTAGAGATGAGGATATGTGGATGAGGTTTTTTGTTAGATCCTTTGATTCAAAAGCTAAAGATTGGTATTTGAGCTTTCCAAAGAGATGCTTTGCCTATTGGGATAAACTTGCTGACTATTTCAAAGAAGAATTTGCAAGAAAACCTGCTGATCTTGTTGTAGAATTAATGAAAGTCAGAAAACAAGATGAAGAGCCCTATATTGATTTCAGTCATAGATTTGCATTAGCCCTTTCACAAATCCCAAAAGTCTTTAGACCTAATACTTCAGCCTGTGTTGGCATATTCTTTGAAGCTTTTGAGGAGGGCTCTAGTGCAATACTAAGGGATTTCAAGGTGAGAAGTATGCAGATGGCATACAAATTTTTAGAAAATGTAGAAGAAATGAGAAATCTGCACCTGCTAAAATCCCTGTCCCCAGGTTTTGGTGTGAATAGTGGTTATGAAGCTGTAAATGACCAAGTGATCATGGCATCATGTGATTTAATAAAAGAGCCACTGTTGATGCCAATGAAAGGATCAATAAAGACTCCCATTGCAATGATGAGGCATCTAGCCATGAAAGATATAATGAGGTTGTGAATAGCAATGAACAACTTTTTGAATGGATTTGTGCAGATGATTGTGAGTATTGTACTCAAGATAGAGAAGATGTAAGCAGATAGAGAAGCAGTTCCATGTGTGAACCATTGCCTTCTTTTCAAACACATGGAGATTATAAAGAGCAGTCAGAGATTGAAACAAGTGCTAGTGTAGAGAATGATTGTTCTTCATTTGATGATTGTTTTGCTTATGACACATAGGCTGATACTCCTCCACAAAATGAATCCATTGGTGATGAAGATGCATGTTCTGCTATCCATGAACCAATGGCATACCATGATGAGGCTGAAACACCTGGGTCACCCATTTATGACACATGTGGTGATGAGGATCCATCTGAGTATGGTGAGGATCTAGACATTGTTTTTGACTTGGATTCTATTTTTCATCCTAATGAAAGGGAGGCCAACATACATCAGGTAACTAATTGTAAAAATGTGCCTGATTGTAAAGAGGTGCCAGAGCTTGATCTTTTCCAGTTTGGTGTTGTTGATGGTTGTGTGCATGATGTGCACAACTATGATTTTGAAAGCTTCTCTTTTGATAGGCCAGCTAATGAAATGAGCTCTGATCTTCCTAGCTATGTGGTGGACTTTGAGTGTTTTCAGTTTTTAGTCCAGCTAGGAGATCATTTTACAATGCATATCACTGATAAATATGATAAGTGCTATATGCCATATGAATATGCATTGTTCGATAAATATGACACCCACATGTCACATGATGCTGAAGGTTGTTTGTATAGGGGTGACATTGACAAGCTAAATCAGAGGGTTGAATATGCAGATGACAAGGTTTGTTTGTGGGTGGATCATTGCAGTATCTTTGAGCTTGATCCAGTGCATGCAGATGAAAACAAGATATTTGACAAAGGGAGATATAGGTTTTTCTTTTCTTGGTGGCCTTAGGCCATCAAGTGTGTTTGGTGATGTAGGTTAATGTAGGTTTGACTCTGTAGCCCAATGGATAAGGGACTGGTCTACATCCCAGAGATCTATGGTTCTCACCATGCCTACAAGAGGCATGCGTCCCTAGACAGAGCCACTGTTGGTGCCTGCATGAGCAGTCAGGTTTCAAGCATATAAACATGCAGGCACCTTCCCACAAAATCCAAAAAAAAGGTTCTAAGTCTCTAGGCCTCCTCAGCATTTTTCAACATCAGCATCATTTTTTCTTCGAGGAAGGGGTCATCGTCATCATGCATTCACCAGCCTGACATCCTGCCTAGAGGTGATATTTTAACATCAGATGATCTTAGTTCAAGATCATCCTGATGTTGGTGTTGAGAATTTGTTAAGTATGACCCGATGTCCCAAGGTCATCATATTTGAACATCGGTGATCTTCGTTAAGATCACCCTGATGTTAGTTTATCACCATATGTTTTAACTTCTCTGATGTTGCTGACATCATGATCTTGTACAGGTGATATTTTCTTATTAGCAGCATGATTTTCAATTGTCGAGGTGATATTCTAAATATCAAGTTATCTTCCAAATATCACTCTAGTCCTGAATGTGACGATGATGTAACTAGGACATTCATATATCAGGGTGATATCTTTTATTTGGGTGACGTCAGTAGGATTTTTGAGCATCCGAAGAGTGCATGCAGTAGAGGACGTCAGCATGACTTCAGTTATCGGTATGATCAGAGGGTGTTCTTCCGATGTGTTGGGTCTCCCCGACAGAGGTTTCTATGGTGAGGGTGATATTCCTGCATCGGCATCATATGTAATGTCGAGGAGACATTTATGAGGCTCACTGATGAGGATGGTATGGCCGATGGAGATTATGATGCAGATGATGCTGACGTCAGGGTCATTCTTGGGCATCTGGATATCCTGCTGGAGGATGATGAAGAAGGGTTAAGTTGGTGCTATCGAGAGCAAAATCACCGACATTATATGTAACCGGCCTAGCATATAAAGTGTTAAAAAGAGTGTTGCAAGGTGAATGTGGGATAATATATCCCCGTGCAGTCTGGTTTGAAAAGTCAGTGGGATGTAGCTGCGTGTCATGATATCAATGGTGGCTGACTTTTCAGCATGATCCACGCTGCAGATCTTGGCGGGAAAGCGAGGAGATTGACAGTTATCATTTAAATATTCAGATGGAGAGTTTTCCACGCTTCCACAGTAGCATCCCAAGGTGGGAAAAGGTTTGCAAGGAATGCAACTACTGTATCCCAAGGCTGTGACTTGGTACGCCATTAATGGTAGATGTTATAGGGTATGGGTGATGGCGTGGATGGATCTGGTACCCAACTGAAGATGTGAATCCTTAGGAGATGCAAGACTTGAGATTACTCCCTGTCTCCTCTCCCACCTGCTGCATTAAATGTTTGAGCACCATTTTCTCAGAATGAGCTGTATCTGGCAAATTTTGACTTTTGCCATGTAATTAATGCTGAGTACATGCCTTGCTGTATATAGTAGGTTGTGTTGCTCATTTGAAGGTTGTTGAAGGCCTGAGGCATTTTTGTGTAAATAATGAAAGACAGGGCATGACCGTGGTTGTTCTATCCCATTTTGGAGTTTATGAGTTGCAACATGAATGTATTTTGCACATATGTTCAGTTTCAATGTTGATTTAATATGAGAAATGCTTCATTGCATGTGTTTATCTGCTTGTCTCCATTTGCTGCATGTTATTCTCCTTCTTCTGAATCTGGTTGCTAAGGGTTTCTCAGGTTCTAGGGTATGGTTTTCTGTATCAAATGTTTGATCTCTAACTTCCATTCAAGGAGTGGATTAAATTATTTTAGGTTGAGCATGCAGAAGGTTGCGTGTCAGTAGGGATATCTGTAAGTAGAGGCAGTTAGATACCTATTCTTGGGTGATGTTTGTAAGGAAAGCATCAAGTCCAACCCCCTGAAACTTGAGTGAAAGTTGCAAACCATTTGTTGTATACGTCTAGTTGACTCCTTGCCCAATGGATAGGCACCAGTCTACTCCTGGGTTAGTAGTTATGAGCCAAAACACCTTGTCTTGCATCCAGGACATTATGTCCACCCATTTCATCACTTCAACCTATTAGTTGTAGGAGTAGGATTAGGAACCCCTAGCATACTCTCATACCCAACCAGACAATATGTCTAAGAATGTTGCCAACCTTGTGATATGTCATGCAGATCTTGGTCCATACATGAGAGTATTCTGCCTGTTATTGTCAAGTTAAATCTATCAGTCATTGAGCAAGTCAAGGTTACATCTTGATTTATTGAGAAGTGAAGGGGAGGTAACTCACACAACCTCCTGTATCTATTGGCCAAATCAGCCTACGCATTGGAGCTGGCAAACCCTCTGCAAATTTGGTAACCAATAGATTGCATGATCTTCTCTAGTATCTTGAATGCAATCTCCAACAATTCACAATCCTCCATGTGAGATTTCAAGAGTTTTTCTTTTGCTTTGGCCTGAGCAAAAGATGCTATTTTCATTATCTGAACTGGGGAGAGAGAGTCAAAATTCAGTGGTCCTTGAAATAGCTCAGGTTCATCCAGTGCCATCATTTCTCTATTTAAGAAGTTCTTCACTGTCTCTGTAGTGTCTCTTACTAGAGATTAAGACTTCTTTGAAATATTAGAAGAGTCATCATTAGTCTTTTCTACTTGTTTTTCTTCTAGAATCTTCTTCTCCTCTCTTCTACCTTCTCCTTCAGCTTCAATGTCTAGAGTACTTGTCATAGCTAAAGTGGGATCTGGAGGAGAGATGTCACCTGTGTTTACTACTTTATGAACTTCCTCTTCCAGAATAGAGGAATCTAAGTCCTCAGACTTCTCTTCATCTATTTTCTTTGATACTTCCACATCCTTGTTAGAAGATTCTTCATTGATTACATTTAATCCTTCAACATCCATGGTAGAAGGTTCTTCATCTGTTTCCTCTATAATAGGAAGAGTGAATCTTTTCAAAGCATTTTGGAGGATATTTTTTGTTTCAATTGCTACTTGGTTAATTTCTCCAAGCATAAGTTTATTCATTCTTGCCTTACTCCTGAACTCATCCTTACAGTCCTTAAATATCATGTCCATTTGTTTTGGAGTGATAGAAGGATAAAGATGAATCATTATTTTCTCCCAGATCTCTAGGTCTTTTGCCATTGCATTCTCTTTTCTCAACTCAAGTACCTTTTCTAGGCTCTTAGGAATTAGTGATATAATTTCAATGAACGCTTTATTGTAAATGTTCAAGTACCTGACAGTAGCCTCTTCTAGAATTCTCTTGTCAGCATCACTGTATGCATCATAGAACTCAGTCACCAGCTGCAAATTCCCATCCACAGTAACTACCTTGATGATGTTATCAATGGAGAGAGTGGGCTTTTCAACAAATTCCTCTACCTTCTCTTCCTCATCTCTGCTAGTAGAGAACTTTCTGGATGTTCTCTTCTTCTTTATTTTCTTGATTTCTTCATCTGATTCTATTTCTTCATCATCTTTATGGCTTGTATATGTTCTTGAGGCTTTGGTATTCATTCTCTTTTCACTTTTGCCGGATGTTTTAACTTTCGGTTTGGAAGCCTTTAAGCTTTTAGGAGTGACAAGTGCAGAGCTCTTGGAAGATCTAGTCTAGGAGGAGGCTTGTACCGGAATGTCTCCTTTCTTTGCTTCTTGTTTCTCTTTCTCAGCCTTCTCCATTTGTTCTCTATTTGCATCTACAACCTCCTTTGATAGGCCAAATCTTTTGGCAATTTCTTCAACTTCCTTTCTTACTTTCCTCTTTATCTCTGACTGTCATAACTCAACATGTATTTTTACACTTAGCTCTTGAAAGGTCCCAAACCTTTCTGCTTCAGTGTCCTTGGGCTGGCTCAGCAGATGTTGAATATGTAGCTCTAATATTTTTTCATCGACTTCATATCCCATAGGCATTATCCACATAGTCCTTGGCTCAACTACCTCCATTAGGCATTGATCAATGTCAACCATAAAGCAAACTGTGTCCTTGTATTTCTCAACTATGGACTGTGGAATTCTCTCTCTGGGTCATGCTCTGGAAGTTCTTGAAGTAACCCTAGAGAGCTATATTTTGGGTTTGAGCATCACCAAGTCCATACATGTAATCTCTAATCTAAATTGCAACCGGTTTATCATTTTGCCAGACCCAACCATGTGAGCTAGGTAGCTCATTCATATAATAGAAGAACATACATAGTATTAAGCTACCATATTTAAAGGAATTTTTCTTATCCTTTTTGATCTTCTGCAAGTTCTCTAACAAATGATTTAGAAGAAGCTCACATAGATCATAATCTGCATCTTCCCTCAACATTTGATATGTTGCATAAATTGTTGTGCTAGACATAGAATTCTCCCTAATTGAATGGTATATTTTGTAGCTGATTATCATTGAAGCAAACTTGACATCCAAATCTGTGATGTCATCTATGGTCATTACTCTTTTGTCAAATTTATATCTAGTGGCTTCAGTTACTGTTTGGTTCCTTCTAGATTTAAGTGTAGGTAATCCATCGGATGAATGCAGTCCAATCACTGCCCTGATGGCATCTTTAGTTATCTTGAAGGGCCTCATTAGCCACATAAAGTTATCATGCATCCTACTTAGAACATACCAGACCCAATCATCTTTTGCAAAACATGGAAAATGTATGCAATGTCTAAAGTGTTTATCCCAGAGGGCCTTGAATTCAGGTTTAAGTTCAAAATTCTCATCTATTAGCTGTTTGTGATAAATTTCCATCAATTTTGAGTCTCCAAATTTTTTAATGTTGGCATGGATATAAACCCTAACATCTTCTACATGCAATACTCCATGTGGAATGCTAGAAAATGCACCCAAAGGATCAACTTCTAGAGATTTATAAGGGTGTTTCTTGAATTTAGGTTGTAGCCTATCAGAGATCTTGATAACCATTGGAGTAGCTATTTTGCAAGAGATTCAAAGAGAGATTTTTAGAATGGAAGTACCTTTTCATGCCTTAGGGTTTGAAGCAGGAGCCAGAAAAAATCACTGGTTGAATTCATTTTTATGTTGATCTTGATTGAATTATAGAATTTTCTTTGCAGAGCTCTTCTATTCTTCTTCTTGAGTGCAAGTGTATAAATAATGAGTGAAAGAATCCTTTTATCCTTGCACAAACCCTAATTTCCTTTTGTAATAAATGCACAACTTAAGTTATCCGATTGCCTTGTTTTGAGAGAGATCTTCTTGAATCACTGCACCGAACTTAGAATCATTGTCAGTGAGGATTGACAACGTATCTTTTTTTCTTCAATCATGCCATGGGTTTGTAGATCAAAGCATTTAAATTTTGAATGATACCGGATTTGTCTGTGAAATCCTGCTTTACCAGATAGCTATCAGAACCAGATTAACTTGAGCAGTTAAAATCTTGCAAAACTCCATGCAGATATTTTATATTTTGACTAAAGGTTATTTAGATGTTTTTCTGAGAACCCTTTAATCCGCAGTGTCAGATGTTTACTCCATGTGCCGAATTTAGGCACTAGTTGATTGGCTGGGGGAATTTGTTTTTCTTTGTGACTCCCCCTGAGCCAAAGCTCACCTTTTTAGTTTTCAGAAGGAATATCAGCACCGGATTCCAGTGCGGATCCATCACTAATACTTTATGTACTCTTCTTTACCCAAATCTTGCTCATCTCCTTTTGAACTTCATCTGTATTCACTTTACCTTTGCCCTTATCTTGTTTCTGATCATGTTCCACCAAACCTTTTCTATCCTAATTTCTTCTTCTACAGAATTTGGCAATATGACCAGATCCATTGCAATTGTAACATGTAACATTTCTTTGCTTATTTAATTGATATCCTCTTGATCTGCATTGATTAGCCATATGTCCGATTCGATTGCATGCAAAGCATCTACCATTGAATGAATTGTTTATTTGTACATTTTTGCCTTCATGAGATTTGTGATCATACCTTTTGCAATTAAAACATTGTCCGGAGAAGGATGGATTATTCTGATTCATTCTCCTCCTACACTGAGTTTCTTTATGACTGAAATTGCTGCAATTGAAGTAGTATCCATTGAAGGATGGATATCTTTGAGCATTTGGTTGCCTTATCAGAGGTCTTCTAAGATTATTTCTTTGATTTCCTAATCCAAAGTTCTTCTGACCAGATCTAGAGCTTTCACCTTTCTCATATCCCAAGCCATGCTTATCATCTACTCTCTTTTGGCTTTCAAGAAGAACTTCAAGTTGGACTGAGCTTATCTTGAAATTTACTTTATATTCATTTGTAGTTTGAAGATCTTGTTTAAGAGTGTTTATCTAATTCTCAAGTTGTTCTTCATTGTCTCTAGCTTCTTCAAGATCAGATTCAAGATGCCTGATTATTCTATCCATTTTGTGGTAGTCCTCTGTTTTCTCCTTGAGGGATTGTTTTAGATTACCTTTATTTTTTTCTTTTTTCTTTAATTTCTTGGGTGAATCTCATAACCCCTGATTCCATTTCATGCCTTACCATAATGACTTCTTTTGACAGCTTCTCACATAGCTTATTTTTCTCAATCAGATCTTCATTAGTATCATTGACTTCACTCTGATTGGCTAATTTTTGAAGTAGTTCCTTTCTCTTTTTCATAGAAATACTAAGTTTTTCTTTTAGCTCATTTATGAAATCATCAGCTTGTTTAAGTCATTCTCTCAAATTATTGACTTCAGAGTGGGATTGTTCAAAATCATCTAGGGCAGACTGAAGTTGTTACTTCATACCATATGCATCCATTCAAATTCCCAGATGTTCCTCAAGCTGTTAGGCTTTGTTCAGAGGAACTTGGCTCTGATACCAATTGTCAGAAACAAGTCAGATAACTAAGAGGGGGGGTGAATCAGTTATCTCAAAATTTCCTTAACTTTCTTTTCTTTTGTTACCTTAATATTCAATGTTGTATCAAAACATGAAAGCATATGTAAGCATAAGAACATAATAAAGTCAACACACATAACACAAGGATTTTTATGTGGAAACCTTGTTAAGGGAAAAACCATGGGGTGACTAACCCAAGATTGTATTCTCTATTAAAAGAATAAAGGAGTACAAAATGGCACTTGCCAATTAGGGCTCACTTCCCAAGCACACTGCTCACAAGAGGCACACTGCCTACAAGAGACTCACTATCTATAGAACTTACAGAAGATAGTCAAGTGTTTGAACTAATGTGAAGCATCTACAAATGCAAGAGTTCAGTTCCAGTTAGGCACAATATACTGATCTAATGCACTTCATTCTTCCTCTATTCAATATTGTTGTTTAGTCACATACAGGACTTGAATTGCTATTCTCACACTTGTCCCTAATTTTCTTCGCACCTTATTACTTTCCACTTTCACCACACACTCTTACATACTAGAATCCATCTAGTATATTTATCCACATAAAGGATTTTTATAATCGGCAATAAGAACACTCAAGATATTTGTAAGTTACTGATCTGTTAGCTAAATCCATGCTTGATTTGTGATGCGTATCAAAAACCTAGGCATAGAGTCATTAATCATGTCGGCCAACAATGTATAATCCCACAAATTGCTTGATCAAGACCTTTTACACATCCGGATTCAAGTCTGATATTTTGTCGGTCAATTTTTCCTCTATCTGCTCTATCTGATTGGAACCCAACACTCAGATGCTCATATTTATTTCATGCTTTATCATCGAAGGCTAAATCTTTGGAGTACAGTAGTCATGATACCCCTCTTGACTTGTCCAAGTCCATAACTTACTGTGTTATACCATCTGAGAGATCTGGACCTGATTGTTGGACCTTGTTACATACTTTGTTCTTGTTCACCAGACCAAAACATTCTTCAATCTGACTTTCAGTATAGGCATACTATATACTATAGATGTGTGGGATAGACTTTATTGCCATCAATGACAACACTTATGAAGCCACACAGTGTCTCTTGCCAACAGAGGTATCCTTCTAGATTTCCATGTCATGGAGTCTCTCAACATGACATCCACAATGGCTACACCCATTTGTGAAATAGTTCATCATAGAGTTTCTCAACATGATATCATCATGGAGTCACTCAACATGACATCCACTATGGCTACTCCCATGTGTGGAAAGAACATGTGCACAAGTGCCCATCACAGAGTCTCTCAATGTGATGTCTTCATGGAGTCTCTCAACTTGACGTCCACCATGGCTACTCCCATGTGTGGAAAAACACAAGTACAAAGGATTCATCACAGAGTCTCTCAACATGATGTCATCATGGAGTCTCCCAACATGACGTCCCATCTCAGTCTCAGAGATGAATAAGGGCTCGCACTTCATATTTCTCCATCTCAGAGAAATATACACTACAAGGGCTTTCACCTCATATTTCTCTATCTCAAAGAAATATACACTACAAGGGCTTTCACCTCATAATTCTCTGTCTTAGAGAAATATACAGAAGGGATTTCACCTCATATTTCTGTCTTAGAGAAATATACACTACAAGGTCTTTCACCTCATATTTCTTCATCTTAGAGAAATATACACTACAAGGAACCTTCATGATGATGTGACTCCCTCTGAGGCTCCAAGTACTAGCATCAACCTTCTAACCTCCTCATCCAAGGTTGCCTCTGTTAGTTTGTTAGACTCCCTCTAAATGTTAATTCCTCCTCTTCGAAGAAATTGATCAACTTTAGAGCTTGGCTCCTTCTGAGATTTCCCCATGGCAATTTCCATAGTAGAAACAAGTTGTGTAGACCTTAATTTGCAATCTCGAGCAAAGTGACCATACTTGTCACACCTGAAACACTAAATGTGAGAGAGATTCTTCTTCTTAGTTTTTGAGTAAAATTTGATTCTCTGTCTCTATAGCTCTTTCTTCCTTTGCCTCTTTCTCTAGAGGTATGTGTATCAAGAACTTGATTTTCTCCAACCTAGACTCTTCTTGAATACAATCAACTTGAAGATGATCAAACTTCGGCAACTTTTATGTCAAAGAACTGTACTCGTATGAAGAGATCCTCTTCCATTTGAGGACCCACATATTGCCATCTATGGATAGTCTTCGTGACATTATCTGTATCAGTTTTTAACACTGTGAAAGATATCAAAATGGTTGGCACGTTCATCAACTGGAGTTTCCAAGCATATATAACTCCCCAGCTGCCTCTGTCACTGCTTCTAAGAGCACAAAATACATCTTCACCCATTGTGTTATTATCCATCACCTTCCTTGATGCATTTATCAGTAGGGCATCCAACACATTATCAACTGCAAGGCTGTATTTTCTCAACAAGAACTTAGCCGCCCCATCAACAATATGACCATCAGAGCCAACCATGTGGCAAACTCCTACAGGAAACCCTAAGTTCAGAAAACTATTTGTGATGGTAGAATACACTTCACGCAAAGTGGCACCCACTTCTACCCAGCTGTCTTTGATTTTACATCCACTATGATTTCGTTGAGCTTCAGCAAATTGATTAGCATGAAGGGCATGTCTGAAGTGTAGGAAAGCCCCTCATAGCTATGCCCTCTGCTTTGTACATGAATCTCCCATTCATTTTGTATGCTGCATAGTACATATTACTCTAATTAGCTTTGGCTTTTAGGAATAATAATAACATAAGGCCTTGGTGTCTGAGGCTTTGTGAATTGAAGATTTTGGGTGGAGAAATTTAGCAGAGAGTTAAATTCAAAAGTAGAGGAGAAGATCGTTGTAACGTTTGTTAGGTCGTTGGCATGTAAGCATGACAACAATCCTTCACCATCTCCATTTTCTACACAAATTCTCCTTCAAAGATCTACCCTTAGGTCTGAAATAATTTGCAAGCTTAGATGAAAAAGTTGACTTGACTACTTAAACAAATCTGATCAAATCTTTTATTAAACCTGTCTCTGATACCATGTTAGTTTTAGGATCTGAAATGTAAGTAATTAGAAAATGCAACACATAAGATGATGAACACAATGTTTACCTTGGGAAAACCCTCCTACTCGAGGGAGAAAAAACCCAGCAAATTATCTCTTCTTATATATCAGAAAAAGGAGCAAAAATCTGCTTATAGAATCAGGTCTTACACAAGGCTAAGTATATACAAAGAATGAAGACACTTCTCTTTGATACAAATAAATATGCTTCCCCTTGAAATCTAGTCTGTTGCTAATAGAATGGCGAACTTCTACTGCAGGTGCGAATGAAGTGATTTAATTGATGATCAAATGACATGTCTTCACCTTGTATATATACAAATCAAGGCGTATCTTCATATGCGACTCTTCATATGCCTTTTCATTTTCAATTTGGGAGAAGGATATCTCCTGCTACTAAAACATCAACAGCTGGGAAAGTTGGAATCAAAAGCCTTCAAAGTCAAACACTATAAGAAGCTACCTACAACTGCTAAAACCACAGAAGAGCACCAAGGATGAAGTAATTAACATAGGGCCCATGTCATAATTAGAGTAGTTAACATCTCATTTTAGGTCTACATAAGAGGTCTCAATCTGTGTGGAACACAAATGGTCCATTTGCCTAATTGCAATTGTTTTGTTGTGCTTGTTGCCCTTAGGCACGATGTCACATGTTCTATATTTATTTTGGCTTGTATTGTGCCTTGGTCTAGTTTGCGACAGGCAGTTTTCTTCTCTACTATTAGAGAAGTTTTTGTATGACTGTATGTTGCTCTACGGAGCTCTTTCTTCTATTGTATATTTGCATTTTTTTCAAAAAAAAAAAAAAAAAAATTATTGCTTCTTCTACTTATATACGTTTTATTTTCTCTCTTTTAAGTTTCCCATCTATTGTAATAAATATTGACATCTACAATAATGCCATGCAATTCGACCAACTTCAAAGAAATTTTTTATGCTTATAATAATTATTGACTTGACCAGTAGAGGCCGTTTATCTATCATAAATATTGAACACGGAGCCACTTCCTTGGAAATTCTTGGGTACGTTCACACATGAGGCATGGTTTAGTTAAATAGTGCCTAAATTGGCCCAAATACTTGGTATACTAATGATCTAGATTCAATCAACAGTGGTTGAAATGAATCTACAAAGCCATGAATATCACGTCTTTAAATAACTTCAGTGCTTGCCTTTAGTTATAGGTAAATTGAGTACTAAAAGAGGAGAGGTAGGAATATATTTTAAGGGAGAATAAAATCATTTCAATGTAAGGTGAACAAGAGATGCATTGTGTCAGGTTCATGTCTCTATGTTACCAATGTTCTTGTAATTTATCATTAGGGAATATGAATTGAGTGAAGGTAAAAAAAAGGGAGAACATAGTGCTTGTAGTATATTGGAACACTATCTAGCAGCTTTTATTGCTCGATTCCCTCCTTAGCAGTATGTTCTTAGCATGTATGAAGTCTCTAAAATTGTAAAACATAGTGCCATTCTGGATGGTGTGAGCATATGTAATAAGTTAAATGCAACACAAACATAACAAATAAGTTTAGAGTGTGTTGGTTCAATGTCCTATAATATGGAATAACCAGTGAGGAACGATATTTTCAAGTCCTTTTAGTACATTTCTCCCCCATGGGATTAGCTTTAACTATATTTTCTATGTTAGAGCAAATGTCTAATGCAAATCAAATACAAATAACCTATTAGAAACATTGCATGCATAAAGTCCCTATGAGGTGAGACAAAAATTTAAAAGGCCTCTAACTAAGCTTAAATGTGATGTGGAAAGGATTACTAGGTAAATATAAAATAGACAGGTAAACCCTCTTTACACACCAACATAAACAAGCATAAACAAAATGCTATGGTTGAGAGAAAAATTTAGCAACATGAAGCACTATCAACTTTTTAGAATTAAAAAATTGTGAAGAAATCAAATATGAAAATGGAACCATTAAGGTGATTCCAAGGGTGGGTAGGATGAAGAAAATCAAGGGCACACAATGAATCACAAAATAAGAGGAGACAATAGTGCACCGACAAGAGAGGAAAATCAAACCTTGAGAAAATTTAAAAATAAGATATAGCACTCAAAAAAATCTGATCTAAAAAGCTCCAATTTAGATTGTAAAACCCGAAGGCAAAACCCTAGGGGGTGTGGGATATGTAAAAAAAATAAAATTGCTTTTACATAAAAAAATTTGGGGTAACTAAATAGATGCAAATAGTACACACAAATTGACCTAGATTAATTAAAGCTAAGATAGATAAATTTTTAAGAATAAAAAGTAAATGGAAATGATAATGGAATTTAACTATAAAACCAATGGAGAATGAATGTTGTTGATGTTGCACAATAAATGATTACCTCCATCAAGGAATTTGTTGCATTTGTCTAATAAGTGTCCCACAGTCCAAACATACCCAAAAATGACAAAGGTTGATCCCAAGCATCAAATGTTTAATCTTGTTTGTAATAGATTTGATCTGGTGCACAAATTTGATGCCTCACGAGAACTGACAAGATATGTGCTTTTAAACCTATTCACATGCTCCTAAGCCTATCTTCCTTTACCTTTTTGGTATATAGATCTATCAAGGTGGTGTTTACAAACACCTTTAGGAGATTGTTGACTCAATAGATGAATGGGTTCTCCTAGGTCAACTTGCTTGTCGAGTTGGATTAACAGCGATGAGTAATATTAAAGACAACATTCACAACAGAAAGATAGCCTATTTGTAGATGATGTGGATCTGATTCTTTGTCGCTTTAGAAATTGAAGTGTGCTGCAATTGTTCTCCCATATATGAAATTAAGTGCATTGAATGTCTTTAAATAGAATGACATAGCAAATGTTGCACAACTGTGTCATGTTGGCTCATAATGACTAGTAGCAAGGGGTGGGAAAGTTGGAATTCAACTTGGATAATTTGAATTTTTATCTTCATTCCCATATGCCACATGATTGAACCAAATCAATCATGTGTCACTTGGAAATTAACCATAGGGCAAAAATGGTAATGTCAAAATAGGGAGCTAGTGTATAAAAAGTGAGTGAATGAAAGTGTAATAATGATTAGTAAATGATGATTGTATGGAAAATGATGCAGAACAAGAGTAAATGGAGGTTGATAGGGATCGGATCATGAAGGAAAATCTTAGCACAAGAGTGTGCCTCTTGTTGACATGTTATTTCTTTTAGAGCATTCCACCAAGGTGGGCACAAACCTAAATGGGAAATGGCATGGATATGTTAATTTCACCATTACAATAGTGTTTATGGGACATTCATAAGCTCTTGTATGTGTTAGTTCTAGTTAATAGCCATTTGGTCATGTGGTATGAGTCTAGCATTGTCTTAATTTGTATAAAAGAATGGTGAGAAAATCGGTAAAGTAGACAAAAATGCCAGTGGAGTTCTCTGAGGAAGAATATGCACTACAGACATTGCTGGATAAATATGATAGTGATAAGCAAGGGGATCCTTGGCCAGTTCTGCAAGTTGAGAAGGTGCCAAGATCCAATTCTGAGCATATTTCGATAAAACTGTTGAGTTTAACACCAATGTCAATTTTTCAAGTTGAAGCAACATGGGATGGAGCCTCTCAAAATCCCTGAAAAATAGTGTTGTTAGCTCAAAAGCTTGGAGCTCAGGTTTAGGCTCACCTTCATTAGTGTCCATCCTGTAGACAATGTACCCCATCCATTAAAAATCTACAAAAACTTCTTTCTTGTGAGTAGATAGCAACATCCAATCCCTTTATTATCATGCCAAATATGCCAACCACCCAAAGCAATGGGATTTCTAATACCCTCATCTTCCATCAAACCTTCTTGTTAGGCATTGACCATCGTTCTACAAGAAAAATGGTCATGGTTGTAACTCTATCATGTCTAGAAAAGAAGTATATCTGGATGATGAGATCTGACAAATTAGAAATGCTATTTCTTCAAACATGGTCATCATACCCTGGATTGATTATAAAGCTAAACATATCAAAAGGAAAGACAATGCATGCAGAATGTATTCAAGACCTCTTGAAGGATTACACAAATAGATGACAGAATCGGGAGGAATAACATGAAGGTCATCATATTTTACACAAAAATATGTCCAAATAATTTAGAATATGTTGGGGTACATCAAATTGTTTACTGGTTTTGCCTGCTTCCTAAATCAAAAGTTTGCACCAGCTTCAAGATTAGAAACATTATCTACTGAAATTCATAGTGTTCACATTAAGAATATTCAAAAAATATATAACAACCCGATTGGTATCATTGTACAGAGCAAGGCTGACAAGAACCTTCGTCTCGTCTCCATGAAAAAAGGTTATTTCTTTCTTTTCTAAGGAATAGAGCCACCATAAAAGCATTAAGTCAAATCAACATGCTCCACGAGAAAGAGAACATCACATTATATCCAGTGCCATTAGTACTTGTTAGGATTGCAAGACATAACTCTTAAATAAATCTATAAATGAAATGACATAACTCAATAGAGTGTGGCACTAGGAGACTGAGCATTGTCATTTTTACCCCACATCCATTATTGATGTTAGAATGTTGAAAGGAACTTCTACAATGAAATGCCCAACATGAGATTCTAAATTTCCCAGTGCTCGATGCTAGTAGTATATGGAAATGGATGCCATACTCTTTCTTCCCATCAAATGAGTAAACCAAATTCCTATTGAAATCAACTTGCATCACCTTTACAACATGTGAAACTTTAAAGAATAGGATAAATATTAAGCATTGGTTCCCCATTTGCATTAGCAGACTGTAAAAATATATTCTTCAAAAGGTTTCAAAACCAACTCTATTTTTTCATAGGCAGTTGGACAGCCTATACAGTGATACACTTATTAGAGATATATTTTGCTGCCAAATTCCATTTATGCATTTTCCATGAGAGAAAATAGCCATTCACAAGCTAGTTGAAACCCAGTGAATACCAGTTAATTAATGAGTTAGGTAGTGCATCTTCTAGATTAATACAAAATAAGCTTAAATATAACGAGTTAGCTGTAGGGTACTAACAATCCCAAGATAATAAAATTAAAAAGGAACCCTACTTCACTTTTCTAAGATTGATAAGAGCACTAATGACATATACAGTTTACTCACTCAAATGTCCTTGGTGCCATGCAACACCACACCTAAAATAAACACATACGTATCATAAAAGTTGAACTAACATATTCATACTTTGCATAAAAAATTCTAATGGTAATGGGCAGAAATCATGTGTAAGAAAACATTGCAAATGACTTAGCTTAGTTGAAATGTTGTACCAATGATTTGTACTATGAAACATTTTCTTGTTTAGGACTTTTCACTTGAGTAGGAGTCCCTGGTGGCATGGCTGGAACTGTAGAAACTCCTGTAAGCTTCTCTTGCCTTTTCTTGTTAAATATATGAGTAAAATCATTTGTAGATGTGGGATCCTTCTCATTCCAGTCACCAAATTTGGGCAAAGATGCAATTTTGTCAGGCTACAACACACAAGACAATTCAAATATCAACAATCCAACTAAGAGGGACACATATTCTAAATTATTTGAATAAAGTACCATCATTTTTTAGTTTTATAATATAGTTCCCTACTTCAATTTCAACTTGAAGCCATAAGGATAGCATAAACTTCATGAGATATAAAGTTCTAGACCCCCATGGGATTAGCTTTAACTATTTATGGTAGAAATAGTTGTCTTACTGATGATCTAAAACAACAACACAGAGATGTCCCACTTATATCGTTAATCATGTCATGGAGCTTATATGATCTGGAAAGTGTATAACGCAATCAAAAAATAAATCACTACACATGGAAATCTACAATTGGTTGCAGACTTGTGCATATTCTGAAAAAGAAAGTAATACTGATGAAAACTTGAGACACAGGATATTAGCCAACTCAAACAACATATTTTGTTTCATTTCTGTTGTTTCTATTAATACATAGAAATATCGTATGCAGTATCTCAAGTATCATAGAATCAATTAAAAAAACAATTGCAAACATCATGCAGCTTCTTTTTTCGTCCTCTTGATTCAAGTGGGAAATGCTTTAGCATAAAAAAGAACCTGCAACAATAGCATTAATGCTTAAAATGCAAAAGGAAATACAACAATCATAAATCATGTTATTCCACCCACAATATTAAAATAAGAAATATTATATAGAGACAAATACTTCTTGCTATATTGCATTAGCTTCCTCCATAAATTAAGAAACCAATCATAGCAAACAATGACACAACTGCAGGCATCATGTGCATCTAAGTTAGAGCAACCCTTCTTCACTATAAAATTCTATCTAGTGATTAAATATTTGCAAATATAATTCGGTACATCCAACAAAAATGGAGATGCCATGTACTATAGCATGTACCATGAAAAATCATTATATGCTTAAAATGTAATAGAATGCTAAACATTTCAAAACAAGGTTAAAAAAATGAACCTGCAAAGAACAATTTTCCAATTGCCTGAGAAATGTTGTTTGAGTCTATCCCTATGTATACCCAAAAGCAAACCTAATGTAAAAAACAAGATGAATCAAATGTTCTTTAGATTTTGTCATAGCCAAGAAATAAATATTCTGGTAAACTACTTTCCTCACAGCCATCATATTAAATGAAATTTCAGTAATACAAATAAGAGCACCTATCAAAATAGGAAAATTTGAAATTCAGTGCATACCTGTCTGCTTCTCTTACTACAATAGAAAATCCTCAAGGAAGTCTGTCATTCACAGGGATAATATTTGAATGAATGGTGAATTTAGAGTTTTTGGAAATTAATTTTGTAGCTATTCACAGGGATAATATTTGAATGAATGATGAATTTAGAGTTTCAAGAAATTAACTCTGTGGGGTGTTAAGGACTAAGCCCCACACAGGTGTGTAACTACCTAGTTACTCGGCAATTGGATAAACATTTAGTCCATAAAGGTTCGCTTAAAACTGATTCACTCAAAGGACTTCCAATATTCCCCTAATTTCAAGAATGATTAGGCTTATACCCATAATTATAACAATAAAATGCTGTAAAAGCTATATATTGGGGAGGCCCTATATTCATTGGCAACATTTTCAGCCATTTTCTTGCTATTACATCATTACCATTCATCTAACTACCATCCCACCGAAAAGGCAACATAGAACAACCCCTAAATGGACAAAAGTAAGCAGTTTTTCACCATAATAAAACAACTGAAAACCATGCAACTTATTAAAGATTTGGATTAGAAGATCCATGGTATTATACAAGTAAAAATAGATTACAATAACATGGCTTCACTATAAAACCACCATGAAATTAAGATTTTGAAGCCAATAAGCACACCAGTTTCTAGACAAAAGATGCCCAAAAAATTGACAAAACAATATACATAGAAAAGGGTAAAAAAAAGACATCACTACAATGGATGGAGCTTTCTATATCTTTCGGTTAAGAATTTCCTTGTATCACATTAGGGATTCAAAGCACTGCAACATGAGCTATTGCTTGAACTTGTTTATAAAGTCATCTGCCTTTGCATCTACTTCATCAATAGACGGGCATTCTCGAGCTCACCCAGAGGAGGCAGAGGAGCTCTCACACAGATTATCCTCATAAACCTCAGTTCTGATATGAATCATGAATTTACATGCAGAGTAATCTAGTGCAGCGTCCATCGCTGCCTAAAAGCTAGACACAGAGCTCCCTTCTTCCTTGGACACGATCACATCGGGAACCGCCTCTATATGCTCATTGCCCTCTAAACGAAAACTAGTTGAGTCCAACAATGTGTTTTGTGAAGTTGAAGATCTTTCTATTGAGGGAGGCCTCCACAGAGCCATGTTGGTGTTGTAGATGTCGAGGGTATCCACCATGCTAAGGGCATTACTGCTTAAATTGGTGGCATAATCAACGCTTTCGATGATGGAGTTTATTCTATCTGAGGTGTTAACGTACCTGAGGTTGGAGGCACAATCATATTCATATGCCAGTGTTGTGCTCATCTAGGCTTTCATGTCCTTAATCCCCTCTTCTGTTTCACCATCTTTGCTTTTGGAAATGAGTTTCATGGAGTATTCCAGGAATTCCACGCAATTTCTGGCTGAGGCCGTCACATTGGCATTTCCCCAAGAAGCGGCGAGCAAGTCTTTTGATAGAAGATGACTATGTTTTGCCGCAGCGGATGAGAGCTCCATTGCTGGATGGGGATTTCTTTATCTTCCCCAGCAGAGGAGGCAGAGGCGCCTTCATATCTAAGAGCGGCGCTGAATCCAATTTTCTCTGTAAGTGACAACTCCTTAGAAACCCAGAAGAAATTGTTTCCAAAGGGTCCAGGCCCCAAATTTTCTGAGGTCCCCGTTTAAAGATCTAATGAATAGAAGCATAAAGAGTGTTGTGTAATATTACACACCATTTTTTGAAAACCATTTTTGAAAATTATGATGCACAACAACTGTTGATACAAAGAAATATAATGGCTCAGAATAAATAAGAGAGCAACTCAACAAGGTAGCGGAGCTTGACAGATGGCAGCAATAGAAGCTTTAGGGGAAAAGGAAAAATAATGCGGACTTCCCCATGTGGCTCAAGTGGAGCATAGAAAAATAAAATGTTTTGTTGCATTTTAATAAATACATCATATGGAGACACGGGAGTAGATAAAGAAAGTAGCGGACGCTGCCAAATGTCAAAAGCGGAAGGCAATAAAGAGTAGCTAAAATTGATGCGGAGTGCACCACGTGGGTGAAGCACTGCAAAGCGAGAAAAAAGAAAGTAGTGGAGATAGCCAGATGAAGCAACCCGAAGGCAGCAAATAAATGATTGTTTCATTTTATTTAATGCATCATATGTTAGGGATAACTTTAAAGAGTTAAAAGAGAAATGAAGAAAAATATGGTGGGGCCATTACATAAAGCTATGTGCTTTATTAAACTTGTTTCATTTAAAAGACACAGGAAGTGAGAGTTTTATTAAAAATAAGAATTAAATGGTGGGTCCCAGTAGCCACTTTATTTCTTTTCATGAGAGAAACATAAAATTGATGAGGAGAAAGCCACGTGCAGGTTGCGGGAGAAACAAGTTGAAGCTTAAAATTGATGCAGAGAAAACCACGTGTAGGTTGCGGGAGCAACAAGTTGAAACTTAAAATTGATGCGGAGGCCACCACGTGGAGCAGCCTGAGCATAGCACAGATAATAAAATATTTTGTTTCATTTTATTAAATGTGTTATGGGAGTTTTTAAAAGTTGTGTCATTGTTAAATATTAAGTCCCTCATAATGCAAATGGTGAGACCCAAAGCAAAGGAAGTTTCATTAAAACAAATATCTTTTAGCTCACCATTTTTACCTCACCATGGAAATAAATGTTGCCCTAAAATTAATAAAGCCATGCTTTATTTCTTTTAAGGCAAGCTACAGGAAATAAGAAGTATGTAGGGAAAGCCACTTGTTGGCACCTGAAGCATTAGAGAGAGACAAAAAGAATGCTACGGAGAAGGCCACGTGGTTGAGCCCGAACATAAAATATACAAATGTTTTGATTCATTTTATTAAACTTAAATATGTCACGTGGTTTTACACAAATTTAGTAAGTTTCATTTAAACAAATGGTGGGGCCCTTTTTATATGGAGCTAAATACTTTATTTAAGTGACATGAGAATCTCATGAGAGTCTTATGGAAGGCAGAGTTAAATAAAGATTAAATCTTTATTAAAATTGTGACATATGGTGGGTCTCAACTAATAAAGCTATGGCTTTATAAGACTCAAAGTTTATTTTAAATCGATTCCTTCTCACGAGAGATATAAGTGATATGAAACCCTAAAATATGAGTTGCCACTTTCATTTTATTTCATGGTAAGCTACAGGGAGCAGTGGCGGCAAGTTATTTTCTTCATACCACAGAGATATTTTCAGCCATGGAAGTAACAGAAAGCCACAGTTCAGTTCTGATTTTCCATTGCCACTTCAGTTGCAATTGCATTTTGCCAGATTTTATGCTGGATTTTATGGAGTTTCAATTACAAAGATTGCCAAAGGCCATTGAGATTTTGTTGAGTCTTTCAGGCTATAAATGGGCAGATCTGGGACATGGTTTGGGAGATATACACATACAAAGTTCTACATTTTTCAGATCAGATTTTGGAGCCACAGACATAGATTTTCTTTTGCCTTTGCAATTCTTTTTTTATGAGAATGTAACAGTTATTTTGTGCAGCAACTTTTGCCTCTATAGCATGTTGTTATTCAAATAATGAGATGTGTTCTGTGCATACTTGGATATCTCTGTTTCTTGCTTTTAATTTCTCTATTTCTCTACCTCTATTAAGCCTGTTTCTTAAACTGAGTCTTAATCATGCATCGATGCTCTTTAATTCTAGTTAAATCTTTCAAAGTTAACACTATGCAACTAATTGTTTCAAATCCAGTGGATTGCCTTAGATTAGGCATTTATTTTCTGCAATCTAGTTTTCTTTCTAACGTTTTCTCAAAAACCCCACTGAAAGAACGGAAGAGCTAGCTTCCCTAAAATTTGGAGGTTGTTTCTGAGAAGCATTCCCATATCTCAGAAACTTCCCATGTTGCTGCTGGATTACACCCATAGATTTATGCATCAACAAAGACTAAAAAAACTTGTTACGATTAACCTCCAAATTCCTCTCAACAATTTTAGGGCATTTTTTAGGCCTCTGTGGAATCTTGCTACCCTTAATAACTAAAAAGTCATATTCCTTCTCCTTCCTTGATAATGCAATCAATATCTTAGGCCATGAAAGCTTGTCCAGATTCATATTCTTGGGAGCCTGAGCAAAGGCTTCTGTCTCTGAAGGAATAAAAGAATTTGGACCAATGCAGTCCCCCACATCCCTATCCTTTTAAGGGGTGATTTTATTAGGCACACAAGAAGATTCTAGAGAATGCTTTTCTGCCCTCTAATTAAACAAGACTCCATTGCTTCCACAAGTAGCCATGCCTTTAGGACTCCTATAAAATCCCAAGCACAATAGTCAAAACTATTCAGTTCCAACAATACCCATATCAGGAATTCAGTATCCATATGAAATTTGAGTTCAAATGAATTTAAAAAAACACCCAAATCAAAAAACGAATCCAAAATCATGGTACAAGAGCATTGTGGTCAAAGGGGATTTTGAAATAACCAACCTTCTCATTGGTAGTGAGGTAAAATTTGTAGGGTGAAGGGATGCTACCCAGGAACCCAAATCGCCTCTTCATTAGCTAAACATCATTTGCTACATGAGAACCCAAATCCAAAATCTACTTTATAAGATTTTGCATGGTGTAAAAAATTTAGAGCCCATGACTAGATGCAATGGTGATGTCTAGTAAAAGAATGAATATGTGTGAAAAGTTTGAAGGGAAGGATGCTTTCCTGAGACATTATCTATGCAGGTTTGAATTCAATATTAATGGCAAATATTTCATTCACAGAAGAAGTGTCAACTATCACATCGAGTTTTTATGAGAGTAATGAATTTCCCAACATGGTACTTATGCATTGAATTTTTAAATTATGATAAAATTTAAATAATAATTCTATTTTTTACCCTTACTATTCACAAGGTTAACCAATAGCAAAGAAGATAAATGGCATTTATCAAATTATAGAAATAGCCAAAAAAATTAGAGACTATAATATTTTGCTCAATTTTTTTGTTCCTGCATGCCTATTGACTAAATAAATTGAAATAATTGTATCCAAGGGATGCATTAGTTATCCTGCCAAAGGTAGGAACTAATAAATAAATAATAGAAATATTTAAAATATATTTAAGATACAAGTGTAAAAGAAAATGAATTTTGTAGTTATGAGTGATCTGGTAAATACAATTATTCTTGATTTGATGAATTAATCTAAATATTGTAGTTGATTTAATTATTCATGTTATAATTTATCATGAGTTTACTAGTTATTATATGGAAAACATATCACCATGGATTTTGTGAAATGTAATTAAGTCTCTAGTTATAAATTATAGCATTTTTTTTGGGTGTTTGTGTATGAACATCTTTTCTCTTGTTAGAAATTAATGAAAAACTTTAGTGTATGGTTGGTGGACATAAACAATTTTGATTGAGATATGAAGTGAAGATGTCACCTATTTTACTTATGGCTAAATATGTATGTTATATTGAGTGCAAGGTTGGTTAAATTTCCTTTTTATATATATACACTAGCATTTGTATTGTTAAGTGGTGTAGTAGGTTGGCCAATAAAGAATATGTGTATGCACCAAACAAAATTCCTAAGCATGATACATGTGAATTGCTATTAAGATGACTTGACCCATTCTAAGCCAAAAGGTGTTGGTTCCTGATGAATCTAATAAAAGATAAGTGTTAAAATTTAGCTATAAGAAAACATGTGTCTCAAACACCGAACTCTTTAATAGAAATTGAAATAGTAATTTACAAGCCCAATGGGGATAATCAATTCTCAAAGTAGTTGAAGTTAAGGATTAATAGTTGTTATTATTTTATCAAGTATCTACACAAAAACATTAGCATATTGACTTGAACATCATAGACTTTGGCCTTGCCTAAACATTACCTTGTAGTAAGTTAAAAAGACATGAGCTAAAAGATAATAATAACAATCACCAAGGAATTCTAGATAGAGCATAGGAAAAAAGTCATGAAAGACTGTATCATCTTGAGAAAAAGAGATATTATTTTAGTGGTTAGATAGATAAATATTGATGAATGAGAGAAATATAAAAGAATGGGTTAAGTTTCAAACAAAGATGTCTACAAGTGTTAAATCCTTGTATTGTTGGAACATTCCCTAAGTGAGAACTACTAAAAGTTTTACTTTGTTGGAATTGCAAGGTTATAATGCTTGGCCCTAGCATTAACAATCTTGGTCTTTCAAACACCTTTGAAAAAAGGTGAGAAATAGAAAGGCAATTAATGAGAAGAGGAAAAAAAGTTGTGAGAAGGCATTAAATAACCTATGTGTAATGGGTCACATTGTGTTTCTCTGCACATGCTCCAGACATGTCACATGACTACACATGTCTCCATCCACCTGTCCTAGTGTTCAAATTTTAAGACAAATAAACGTGTTTAAATTTCTCTATTTTTTCTTATTTCAACCAGCCCAAGAAAATTCTTCTATAAAAATTTAAAAAATTCAAAACAAAAACAATATGTACTACAAATTATATGGATTTTTTTTTAATCTTTTACTAAGCCTTCAATGAAAAATAATAGAATACAAGGAAATATGTAGTCTCTACGAGAAGTACAAACTAAATAAACATATTTATAAATCATATTTGATGAATTTTGACAACATTGAGTCATTCTATTATGGCATTAATAAACATGGTGAATGGACATTGTTAATCTACAAAAGAAATTAGTAAAAAAATTGATTTTGTCCTTCAATTCCTTGAATCAATATGAGATTCAAATAGAATTCTTCAAAGTTAACCTTTAGAGAAAATAAATAATCATTCTTACCATAAAGATGCAATAATCTTATTTATCCACCCTTCCAAGTGGAAATACAACCAAGAAGAAATTTATAAATGTAAGAGCTCAACAAACCCTATTGTTGTTGACTTATGTTATGTGTTCTCATTAACCACATAACCATTTTACAAGTTGCAGATAAGTTGATCTCTATAGGAGTGTGCTATGATCATCTAGATCTAATGACTATACTAGATTGAGCAACAAGAGTAAAGAAATCGTAAGCTCTTTCCTACAAGTTATATTATAAAACACAAAAAATGTAAAGAAAGAAAAGAAAGACACACGAATATTGGATTTAATCACACAATTGCAGTTACCATAAAGAATATGTACATATATATAGGAGAGAGTGAAGAAATAACCATGTGGAATAAATGGAGAAGATTGGGTATTCAACTCCCATGTTTTGAGTGTGAGATCATGATGGGCCAAATAGTGGCAATGGAGAAAAAACTTGCTAGATGAAAAGTACTAATATTTAGATTCGAATGGAAAGGATGTTAATATTTCTAGCTCTAATATGGATTCCCTCAAAAAATTCCTTAGGATTACCTCATATTTAGGCAAGTGGGAGTCCCAAAACATGCCAAAGAAACTTGCAAAACCACCCATTTAGTGTTATCCTAAAAATTTCCACAATTTCATTCTTTAAGTTGACAGACTTTTTTGTAACTAAAATTAATCAAATGAAAAGGGTTTATAGAAGAAGCTGTTAAAATTCTAAAAATATAATTTATTCCTCATAATAATTTTAATAGGTAATTATTATTAATTTTCTACATATGTTATGTCTGATTTCCTTATAGATATACATATTGAAAACATCCAGAACTTTCAACATATTAATCCTTTTTTAAATCCAAAAGATGCGTCACATTCTAAAACTTATTGGGTATACATTAAAATTTAAAATTTTAGAGTTTCATATATTTTTGAGCAACTTAGGTTGGCTAGAAAATTAATTTTTAATATTTTAAAAAAGTCACAGTAAAAAAATCATAAATAATTATTTATTTACTTAAAAATTTCATAAAAATATGCGTCACATCTGCTCATGTGTCCTTTACTTAAATCCAAGTCATGGAGGAAAAATATTATATTTTTCTCATACTTAGGTTGGCCGGAATGACACATACTTTTTATGTTTTTCTAAAACTTTTAGTAGTGCTTCATTGAAATATCTATTTTTGACAAAACTATTTTTAAAATTTCTAAAAAAAAGTAGTAGCCCATAAACTACATTCATTTTATTACAACTTTTATTACTACCTTATTTCTAGATTATGTAGATAACTCATTCAATTTTTGACATGAAGTTACTTAAGTCTATTTTTCACATTTTCATTGCCACTTAGGGGTAGTGTTTGGCCCATCATCATCCTACACGTTCTTGGCAAGTTAACTTCCTCAAGACTTGCATGCAATGGCAAGTGAACTCTCACTAACTTGGACACCTAAGTGTGCTTAACATCATGTGGAATTATCTCATGTACATGTAAATAATGCATGAAATAATATATACACTAACACCCCCCTTAAGCATGGCTTAGGTAGGCACAAAGTGAAAAATTAGGTCCTGGAAAATTGGCCTAATCAAGTACCCATGTACAATGTAATCTCTCATAAAGCAAAGAAAGGAAGAAAACCCAATAGGAAAAAACTTCCTTCGAAAAGAGAAAAGAAAGTGAAATGAAGAGGACTAAAAATTCCCCCCAAAAGTGATAGTCCTGAAATCCCTACAAGATAGGGCCCATGCGTGCCTCAACAAAGAAGAGAAAGAAAGTCAACACAAAATGTCACATGGTGAATGTTGTATTAGTTCTCTTTGCAACAAATGATGCCTCCTCCTTTTGGAAGATAGAAACCCTGATCTATCAAACTACTAAATTCCCACTCAAGTGGAATGCATGAAGGAATCAGGATGTTGCTGGGAAACTGTGTCTAAACCTTGCAAGTATATAAGGTTTACTATTGATAGGATATATATATATTTATATATATTTCCTAGTTACACCAATAGGTGTAATATATAATGGGAGCATGGGGTGGAGTGGGATGCGTGTTAACACTTTTTTGTTAACAAAAACTGTTGAATGGTCGACATACATTAAATTAATGTTATTATAAATCTAGACCATTCATTATTAGGTTTTAGATTTGATGGTAGATATTTTGTTGGCTTTTCTTTCCCTATAAGGTAACCCTATTTTATGAGGGCATTGTATTATGGTTGCGGTATCATGATGTATTATGAGAGTTTGATAGCGGTCATGTTGTCTCTAGATCTCTAGTGGTGATACTCTAGTGAGAAGCTTTCTCTGCAAGTATTTTGTAATATTTGTGATTTTTGAATAATATATTAGGTAGATTTTGGAGTGTGGGGTTTTCCTCCCAAAAGGGTTTTCCCCACATAAATCACTATGTTGTGGTATGCATGATATTTATGTTTATTTCTGTTTAAGTTTCTATAACTGTTAAAGTTCTATAAAGTTTTGTATTATCCTCCTCTCAATATTAGTGTAGGAAGTTGTTTCGCTACCTTAGCTTCCTTACAAGTGGTATTAGAGCTTGATCACCTTTGGTTTTAGTTGTGGGTTGTTGGGTTTTTTGAACTAATTCAGATTTGAATGGGAGCTTGTAAAGAAGACACTCTGTGATCTTGTTGTAGGAATTTTCAGATGGCAAGTTCATCAGGGAGAATAGAGGTGGATATTTTTCTTGGAAATAATTTTGAAATGTGGAAGCTAAAGATGGAGGATATGTTGATAGATCGAGATCTATGGGATGTTGTTAATGAGAAGGTTTGAAGGCCTGTATATCCTACTTTGGCTGCACAATATGATGTTATGGACAGTAAAGACAAGGGTTTAATCAAATTATGTTTGGCAGACTCTACTTTAATCGATGTCCATGAAGAGACCTCTACATAGAAACTATGGAAGAAGCTTGGTGAGACATATCAAGCCAAATCTTTAGTGAACAAGATTTTTTTGAGGAAGAAATTATATTCCTTAAGAATGGAAGAGGGTGGATGAATTACAAACCACCTGGAAGCATTCAATATGCTGGTGGCTCAATTGGCATTAATTGGTGTCAAAATGGATGAGAAGGAGAAATTTTAGATATTGCTTTCTTCTTTGTCTAATTCATGGGATTCTTTTGTTATGGTTATTGGGAGTATTTCTGTTATATTAAAGATTAAAGATGTGGTGGGTTCTTTGCTTTCTAAAGAGATGAGGAGGAAGGTATCTATCAGTGCCAAGGAGGCCTTAAATGTCATGGAAGACCTAAGGAAAAAGCTAAGAAGAATGAGAAGCGTGATAAATCCAAGTCTAAGGGGAGATCCAACTCTCCTAGAAAGTCTAAAGGTGTTTGTTGGAACCGCGGTAAGCCTAGACATTTTCATAAGGAATGCAAAGAAGAAAAGAAAAAAAAAAGAAGAGATTTGATTCTGATTCTGAGTCTAGAGTAAGTGCAAGAAGATGAGTTCACTTTTTGGCCAAAAAGTGGAAGTGTTTTTCCTATTTTTCAATTTTTGTTGTACTTGGAGTGACAATTTGAAGCACTTCCACATAAAATATTAAGATGATGTAAAATAAGAAATGTAGGATTTTGTTTCTAGTTTTCAAATATGTAATTTTTTCTAATACCCAAAAGACACAAGTTAGTTTTTTATTGAATGTACAAAATGTGGCTTTTTAAAGTCCTCTATTTTTTGCAAAAGTATGCATATGTACGACCAACATAATTTGACCTAAATTAATGTATTTTTCTAATTCATTTTGTGGAAAGATTCTCAGGATGTTGAATTTTGGTCAAGATATTTTTTATAATTTTTTGATAAATATATATATTTTTTAATTTTAATGGCCCTAATTAGTGTTTTTTAAAACCCCTCATGTATGTCCAACATAATTTGAGTGAAACTAATCAATTCAATAAAAAAAAAAATCATCATGTAGAGAATGATGTCTAGTTTGGTTAGACAATTTTTTTCAAGAAACTTTCAAAATCAAAAGTTATTAAAAAAATAGTAACCTATGTTATTTCAATTTTATGAGTTCGTTTGTTTAGAAAATAATTAATAAATAGAAAATTATGTTCAATAGTAAAAAAATTACATAATTGAAAACTAGACTTTCAGATCTACAATGGGTTTTAATTTTGTTAAAATATTCTGGAAAAAAAGTCATCATCCATAGTGGTGAAACTAGTTTTTTCTCCCATTGTTCTCATGGCTTCTTAGTTACAGGTTGGTTGTAGGTCTAAGGCTTAGGCTCAAGTTTCCAAGCATTTACGAAGTTTAAAACCAATGCAAATTGGCAGGTGTCATATTTGAAAAAACAAGAAATGGGTACCCGTTTCTAAACACATTTTTAAGAAGGGATCCAACACATTTTGGTAACCATGGGATCAAATAAATGTCAACAAAAAAAGAAGATGAAGGTTATGACAGTTGAATAAATTGAAGCACATTGAGAGAAAGAGGCAAAATGACAAAGAGATAGGAGAGAGAGGATTAAAACAAGGAAGAATGATGTAGCATCTAGTTTGATGACTATTGAAGAGGAGAACATTAAGGAGAACATTGAAGAGGAGAATACTGGAGAGACCAATTTGGATGAAGTGAATGTAGAGTATGCAAATGTGAAAAAGGTCACGAACATGGAAAATACAAATATAAGAATGAATCTAGGTATGTCTTCAAATCCCTTGAATGATAATGAGATTAAAGATTTAAAGCAAGTTGGATATAATATTGATGAGATCAATTCTTCTACTACAAACAAGATAATAAAAAATCAAAATGAAAACCCTTGTGTGCATGAAAATGAAAATATTTTTTTTTTAAAAAAATGAAAGTAATATTTTGAAGGATCTTCATGGTAGGATATCTTGGAGACAAATTCAAACACATGCAAATAGATTGTACAAACAATTTTTTATAGAAAAACTCTTGGATGTCTTGATGCCAACTTGTATTACAATTGATGACAATGTCAAAAATGAGAAAAGTAATGAAAAAATTAGGCATTTTTGTAAAACCCAAAAAGGTGGATGAATCAATGGAACAAGTTATGTTTAGTGTTGCTAATGCTATTGGTTATATAGAAAAAAATAATCAATCTAAGGATAAGAATGCAACACATCAAGCAATAACAACTAATTTAGTTAATAAATCGGTTGTGAGCAAAAGAATGATACGTCAAACAAGTGGATATTTAAATGTGCACGCTATAACTTTAAGAAGAGCAACAAAGAGAAGAGTAAGTATTGAATAGGATCCAATCAACCAATGTTGGACTATTAGTGGTAGACTCCCAAGGTCTGACATGAAATTAAGCAATGAAATTAGGTCTTTGATTGAAAAATATTGGCATGACAATACAAGGGTTTCATCAAATGCTAGAGATGTTTTGAAATTAAGGGTGGTGTTAAAAAATCATGATCCTCATCCCAAACATTTTTTAGATATGACTCAAATAGAAATATATAGAAAATTTTAGTATAAGTCAAAAATCATTTGAGAAATGCAAACCTTGGTATGTCAAGATTAATAAGAAATGAATCTCTTTTTATTGTAAAATTCATGTGCAATTTCATTATTTTTTATATATATGTTGTACTTTGCATACTAACCAAATTATATAGGAATGTGGTATTAATATGCCACCTACAACAGTTAAGGATTTTATAACAAGTATACTTTGTGAAACAATTGATGAGCAATTCTATTTTTCAAAACCATGTGTTTCTGGACAATGCAATAGATGTGGTAACCTTTCATTGTTAGGAGAATGCATGCATGAAAGTAGTTCACATGATTTTAGACAATAATTAGTGGATGTGAATAGGTTCACCAATGTTTAATATCCATTAAAGGATGGAAAAACTAGAAAATGTTGTGAGTTAGTCACAAAACAAAGTAGTGTACATGCATTCATCACAGAGTTCAAGAATAAGATTGTGTATAAATATGTGAAATATTCTCAATATGCTTGATGCCTTGATGAACAATTCTGCAGATGTAAGAACATATTTCCAATTGGAACTATACTTTCAATGGTTGACTTTGTAAAAAACTATACACTTGCTCCAAAAGAGGATATTCAATCACAATATTATAACTTAGTATAGGTGGCCATATTTGTTCATTTTGTATATAGACATGTAGTTGATAGTACAGAAGATAACAGGAAATTTTTGAGAGAGTACCATTTCTATGTGAGTGATAATCGGTTACATTCATTAGAGTTTGTGCAGAATTGTTTCAAATTATTTAAGGACAACTTGAAAGAAAGAAAAATCCAGATGACACAACATTTCATATGGTCAGACAATTGTACATGACAATTCAAAAATTCTTAAATATTTTTGTGGTTATGTAGGGTCCATAAAGAACACAATATCCCACATATTTGGAGTTTCTCTGAAGCTAGACATGGTAAAGGAGGACATGATTGAGCTGGAGCATGTGTGAAAATGACTCTTGCTATAGAGCAACAAAATTTTTATGATGCATCAAAGTTTCAAGATGCATGTGTAATTGTGGATTGGTGTAATGCAAAATTGACTATAGGATCAAATGAGAAATCTAAAGTTCAATAATTTTTTTGGTTGGTTGAAGAAGAAAACATTCCTCCCCGATTTGATTGTGATACAATTAGTGGATCAGAAAAATGGCATTCATTTAAGAGTTCAAATGCAAGCACATGGACTCTATGGACTAGGGAGCTCACATGTTTTTATTAGTTTTGTATTGCAGGTGAGAGGGAAGCATGTGAAAATACAGATTGGGTTGAAGAATGGAAACAAAAGTCCTTAACACCTCTACAAACATATGATCAAAATGAGAACATTTGAGGAGGATAATCATTTGCAAGCATCGGATGACTATGAGCATATTTCAGACCTTGTACAAGAAGGTACATTCATTCAATATTTCTTTTTGATACATTTTTTGGAAACATATATTTAATTGTACATATGTATGTCTGTATGTATATTTTGTGACTTGTTGAATTTGAAATTCTTTTAGAGGACATGTGTATGTTGTTGTTGCACCCAAGGGTAATGAAGAGAAAACAGAGTATTGGTTGGCTCAGTGTGTTGAGGCAAAATAGAAGTTGTTACAACCAAGAGTAGATGATAATAAATTTGAGTGTCCAAAAGGTTTTGTGGTTGTTACTGGCACTTGGCTACATAAATATTTGATAAGGAGGAATGGAATACCTGCATTTGAAGATTACGAAAGAGATAAGAAAATTTTGCACTACACGCATATGATTGTGGCAACAAATATACAATTACTGAGATATAAAGGGAGACCTGTCACAAAAGAATTATGGACACTTTCTATGGAAGAGCATGAGACAATCATAGATGCAATACAAAAAAGAGAGGATGCAGATTGTACAATGGAGTAAATGTTGTAAATTATTAACAGGTATGTAGAAATTTTTAAACTTTTAATCTTTATCTAGGATGTGAGTTTAGGATTAATATGATTGATAACTTAACTAATTAATTGCATCTCCCTTTAAGCATCCTCTTAAGTCCCCTTAATCCATCCCTTAGCTATGTTCCATAAGTTAGGTAAGTCATCTCCCCTAATTGATTGCATCTCCCCTTAAGCCATCCCTTAGCTATGTTCAATAAGTTAGGTAAATTTAAGATTTAGTTTAATAACTTCAATATAGTTAATTGATATATCTTAGTACACCCTTACCAAAATACTAGAGTTGATTCCATCTCCCCTTAAGACATTCGCTTAACTCCCCTTAACCCATCCCCTAGCTAAATGATATAAGTTAGTGCATGTACCCTTACCAAAAATACTATAGTTGATTAGACAATCTCCCTTTAAGCCATCCCCTAGCTAAATGATATAAGTTAGTACATGTACCCTTACCAAAAATATTATAGTTGATTGGACCATCTCCCCATAAGACATTCTCTTAGCTCCCCTTAAGCCATCCCCTAGCTAAATGATATAAGTTAGTGCATGTACCATTACCAAAAATACTAAAGTTGATTGGAACATCTCCCCTTAAGACATTCTCTTAACTTCCCTTAAGCCATCCCCTAGATAAATGATATAAGTTAGTGCATGTACCCTTATTAAAAATATTGTAGTTGATTGGACCATCTCCCCTTAAGACATCCTCTTAACTCCACTTAAGCCATCCCCTAGCTAAATGATATAAGTTAGTGCATGTACCCTTACCATTTAAATACTACAGTTGATTCCATCTCGCATTAATCCATCGTCTTGACTCTAATTTTAATCCATCCTCTTAACTCCCCTTAAGCAATCCCCTAGCTATGTTCCATAAGTTAGCTAAACTGTCATCTCCCCTAATTGATTGCATCTCCCCTTAAGCCATCCTCTTAACTCCTCTTAATCCTTCATATTAATATTCCTAATTCTCTTAAACATCATGACACATTCTAACTTTTTTACATTTCATTACATGGTGTAGGAGATTTTTTTGTAGTCAAAACAGAGGCTGGAAACACAGAAGGTGTTAAATTTCACTTACACTTTATTTCAGGTATTCACTAGATCTATACTATTAATTTTTTAATTTATGCTTCAATAGTTATTTTCTTTCATTATAATTTCACTGTAACTTCTTAACAAATTCTATCTTTAAATAAAATTATCTCTAGAGACCTAAATTTTTATAAATGTTTCATCGCGGCCTGACCTATAGATTTGTTTTTGCAATTTCACATGTAGTGTTGAAAGGATTCAAATCTATTGTTTATTGTTGCACAGGTATGATCTCTACACATGTTTCATATCTAGAGTCTCCAACTTCTTGGTGTCAAATATAAAATGTTAGATGATCTAAACTTAGAGAATAACATTGTATAAAATCTAGGTGTCTCGAGGTGTCTTGGGTTCTAACTATATAATAGGTGTCTCTACTATGTCTTAGGTATTCTATATGTCAACTAGGTAGATAGAGACTAGAAAAAAGGTATTTAATCTAATATAGATGTCTTAGGTAGATACTATATATCAACTACCTGTCTAGAGATATAATATGGAATCTAGGCACATCTTAGGTAGATACTATATATCAACTACTTGTCTCGAGACTAGAATAAGGTATAATTTAATCTAGGTGGCCTAGGTAGATACTAGATATGTCAACTAGGTCTACCATATAATAGGTGTCTAGAGCCTGTGTCTTAGGTAGAACTATAATCTAGGTGTCTAGGTGTCTCTACCTATGTCTTAGGTATACTATATGTCAACTAGGTAGAACTATATAATCTAGGTGTCTAGGTGACTTAGGTCTAGACTACGATAAGGTATAAAGACTATATTTGTCTATATATAATTTATCTAGATACATACTTTACAATATGTGTCTTAGGTCTTAGGTGAGGCCACATGAGCTTCCACCTTCATGTGGTTGGCCTTGTCAGTATAGAATATTTATATATCTTGAAGCTAAGGGAAGCTTTTTTCCTTGTACATAGAAGTTATGAAAAACCAACTAATGCATTGATTAAGTTATTATTTAGTGCTCTTGATGAAATTACATACAAAATGCTAATTTTATTATATTTTTTAGAAATTATAATTTTTAGTTTTTTACAAAATTCTAGAAGCAAATCTCAAAAGTTTTAGTAGACAGAACCAAGTATTGTTTATCAAATTTATATATATAACAATTTAGAGTTACAGGTATTTGTTTATTTTTCTTTTGATATTTATGTTACATGTAAATTTATCTATTTTTCTTTTGATATAATTTAGGGTAGACTTAAATTTCTCTAATTTTATAAATTTCTTAAATTGTAAATTTAAAGGGTACAGGTGTTTCTCTAATTTTCTTTAAATTCTTTTCATAAATTTATAGGGAAGGTATTGATGTATGAAATTTTTAATCTAGATTTAAAAATAAATTGATTAAACATGGTTACTAGATTGACAAATCTAATCAATAAAATTTTCCTAAATATTTAACTCAATTAAAATTTAACACTTGTCCCAACATTTGACTCATGTAAATCCAAACATATTCATTCTAGTTCAACAAAGTTATTTTTCATTTTATTTTTTAAATTTATTTAGGGCAGGTACATTTAGTCTATATAGCTATCCAACCTAGAGTCTGTATCTAATAAATGTTTAATAAATTAAATCAATTGAAATTTTCTCTTATCTAATTAGAATTAGTATTTTACAATTTTATGTAATTAAACACATGATGTAATTTGAAGTGTTAAATATGAGATATATGAAATTAAAGTTTGAATATAGATGCATATAGTGGAAATTCAATAAATAGCAAAATCTAGTCTAGATGAAATAGTCTATGAGATATAAATACTGACATAATAACAGTCCATATAAAAATACTGAAATAGTCACAAAACATATATGTCTAGTCAATTCTAAAATAGTCATAAAATCTTCATGAAATAAACAATCTAATACATCATCATCATGGTCTTCCATCATCCATTGATGTAGCACACAACATACACTCAATACAATTTTGCCATTAATCATGTGAGAGCCAAAGATTTGAAGACTGGAACATAAAAAAACTTCTATTCATCAACTTTGCTGCTACAATGAGAGAAAACTCTATTATATCCAAGAAAAATAAAAAAATAAAAAATTTACCTTTTTTGGAAGATTTAGACAATTGTCAGATTTTGCCATTTTAGGTAATTTTACAATCATATCTTGAAAATCCTATTTTTACCCAAAAGGTTCCTAAAACTAAGGTAGGATAAAATGCCAACTAATATTCTAAATTTGAAACATGAGTTTCGATTTATTACAAAAGTAACTTTTTAAAAATCTAGAAAAAAACACTAAATTGCTATTTTGAGGGCCAAGATGAAAGTTTCAAGCCCCGAAAAAGTGCCAAGATGGGGTCCAACCACTTTCCACCTCATAATGCATCCACCCGTAAAATCTGGTAGAAAACCCACATCCGAGTCAAAAGTTATGATCTCCGGAAGTCCCAGCATCATCCATCCATGAATCTACAACATGTGTGCACACTCAGTTTGATCATCATCCATTTCAAACCACCTTTTGGTCCAATGTCACTAAGAGGGCAACTCATGTTGTGTACAAGAAAAAGAAGCTTCAAATCAATTTTAATGTCAAAACTGCATCCTAATTAAATTTAAATCAAATATTTAAAACCAAACCATGAAATTAAATTTTTAAATCTAAACTTCAAAATGTCTAAGCATACTGGTCACAACATGCTCATCATCTCTCCTACCATGCTCCTATTCAATAGATGGTGCTAATTCAGATGACAGATTAAATGTCTATGTCACCAATTCCTGTATTTCAATAAAACACATGAATTCTAGGCTCTAGAGTATAGATACAAAATGCAAGGTTGAATGATACAAAAGACTTTGAAATCACATAGGATTTAACTATAGGACCTAAAATATGAGAGATGACATGTACACCTGTGCAGGCTCATAGATGATAGGATTAATTGAACTTGCACCTAAACTAATCTCATCCTGCATATATATGTGTACATGTATATATAAATTCAACTTTAAACTAAAAATGTACAATTTTAAGATACAATCCATGGCATATGAAGTAGGCTCCTCTATAGATGATGTTTCCACTAGTCTTGGATGACTAGGTTGGTTTGACACAAAAGCGTCAGGACCTCCCATCTGCTTTAAATTAAAATGCCACATTTTTGTATTAAATCATATATTATTAAATTAGATATATCTAATTAAATCATCTTTAGAGGTCCTAATTTTTATACCTCGACCGTAAAAGGTCTACCCAACTTTACTACCATTGACACTAAATGGTCCAGCCATGATGAAGTGGCAACAGTTGATGGAGTCATCTATACCAAACAACATGAACATATATTTATTAATATATATTTAAATTTTTTTAAAAAGATTAATAATTGATAATTGTCCAAATCTATATTAATTTTAATTTTATTAAATGTGGCATACATATCGAATCCATAGGAATGAATAATGTAGCCAAAAAGGACTCCTCTGAAGCATATGTAGGACCAACACATGGATGATGACAATTCTAACAATAATGCTGTGTGGACCGCAATGGTGTCAATCTAGGTGATGCATCAGGACTAGCATTAGATGCTCCTCTTAGTTGTGTAGGCTCTCCAAGATTGACTTCATCTCCCAAGTGAGTAGCTTGGTCATTTAAGTTTCCTGAGAATGACGATAACACTCTGAGTGCTGAGACAATTGTCTACTGGTGAAAGGGCACAAGAATAGAGGGTGGAGAAGGGACAATAGGTGCAAGGGGCAAACATTTATTTAGATCAACATGTGGCCCTAGGCTATGTCATTGCATTCCACTACCCACACCCTGAAATGATCTCATATCAAAATAATTGGGCTTTTTGCCCATCTCAAACTCCACCCATAATTTTTTTAGAATATAAAAGGGAACCTCAAAATTAGAATGAGGTGGATGGTCAAAGATCATCCACCATCGCTCCCAAAAATTATCAGCTATTTTTTGATGTGCACCATTTGATTGAAATTCTCTTTTTAGTTGGTGGTATTTGTTCACCTGTGGAGCGATCAATGAAATATGGGGCAATTGTATTTTTGGCAATATGTAAATCATTGATCTCTTTATATGAGAGACCATCTACATAAAATTGCCTCCTCTCTTCCCGCCATGAGCGGACTATCTCTAGATCTGTGTGGATAGCTCTCATTGAATCAACAATAGTTTGCATTGTAGATGCAAACTGTGAAATGTGTGGAGGGGTTTGGATTTGGCTTTGAAAGAAATTAAATTTTTCTTGCAATGTTTGTATATTTTCATCAATTGTTGCTTGCAAATGAGCCTCATCATGTAGTGGTGGCAAGGGGGTTGGGATGGGGGGTCCTAGGGGGGGTCATGGGCTAGATCAGCCATGTGTACAAATAAGGTCTACAAGTAGAGATGCAATTATAAAATATAATTAAAATCAAATTAGGAATTAAAAATATATATTAAATTGCATGCACAACATATGTTTAAATATACATAAACATATAAACTGAAAACTTGGAAATATATATTTGTGTGGTTTAAACAATATAGTAAAGCATTTAATTTTACATTTAATTTAACATATACATGCATTCAAAATTTAAACTTTCATAGAAAATGTTTAAAATCAAAATTGATACATTTAAGAATCATGACATGAATAAAAATTTATGTCCTAGTATCTACTCAACATTATTTTGTCTTTCAAGTCCTATAATCTTATTTTACTATACATGTATGTATGTATGTCAGGCAATTTCAAATGATCTTAGTAAATGTATCATTCCTAAAAGTTTAATGTATAGCCTAAATGTTAATCCATCTAGGGCGATGTTACCATTTCCTAGATGTTGGTAAAATTTAAGTTGATTTTGTTTCCTATAAATTTGTGCAATGTTCATAGAAATCAAAATCCTAGAAAATAATTAACTAGCCAATATATTGTTACTTAATATATTGCATGTCCACAAACCCTAAATGTCATTAGAAGTCATAATCCTAGAGATTATGATTAATGAGTGGACAATTTAGTTAGAAATGTTTCCTTGAGGTTTTGAAAAGAAGAAAATTAAAGAGAAAAATTCAGTAACAACTAGGTTGTTTACAACCACACTCATGTATTACATTCAAACTCCTAAACATGTCACTAAGTTCATGTCGACCTATTGGCTACAACAACACCTACAAGACCTGAATTGGGAAGATAATAAATATTTACATATATGCACCAAAAGATAAACACAATAAATTACATTCTTATGTATGGGATTCCATGTATACATTATATACAAAAGTACAAGATTTGAGCATACTAATAGGATTTTCTAAACAATATAAAAATTTCAACTTGATATCTAGAGATGTTTGGAAAGTTATATATAATTGAATTAGGAGATCTTTTCAAACCTAAACTATTAATTTTTACACTATTTAAAGGATATCCATGATATAAGTTCATATGTATGTAGATGCTAAATTAAATTTTCATTGAACCCATGGTTGGATCTGACTTGAGGTGAAGAACATAATGGAAGCATGGCTTGAGGGATTGGTCTTAATTTTCTTGGCTTTACCAAACAAATTTTGAAGCAATTTAAAACTAGTTGGTATACTATAGACCTTGGTTATGACTATAATTTAGGATTAAATGACTTAGAAGGACTTAGAAAATATAGGACTTAGAAAATCATTCATGCATAGAAGGTAGGGATCTAGTCTAGAGATAGGTCTTTATGAATACAATGGTCTTTATATATGCATGTTTAATATGGTAATGATTTCCTTTCTTCTATTCACTTCCAAAATGGATATATAAAATGTATGTTTCCATAAAATCTTGCATAAGGTATATGTCATTTATGTTAAGGTTAAAGTAGTAATGGTATATACATCATTAATGTTCTATTTGTACATAATAAGATCCCATGTGATAAATTTTATTGTATATAGCCTAAATGTCATTCCATCTAGCCATGTTACGATAAATCCTATTTTGTTCCTAATCCATGTTTATCCTTCCTAAGTGTCTCATTTTATTCAATCTTTGAACCCGTCCTATGTACACTCAACATTATTTTAAATTTTTTCCATTGTTGTTGTCCCCTTTACCCCTTTGTAAAGCGTCAAGTTGTTATAGATATATGGATATGTTTAAATTAAAGATTTAAATATAATAAAATGACTTCTAGGTTTTAGGTTTACATTTAATAATCCATTGAGGTTAGGTCTACAAAAAGATATTAGGGTTCTATCCTGTCTAATTTGTAGGTTTTTAGCTTCATGAAAAGAGTTTACAAATGGTTAAATTAGGACTATGAGACTCATCAATACCTAATAGGTGAGATAATGTATGTGTATTTAATGCCCAATACTTTTAAAAGTTTAGTAGAGTAGTTCTTACTTTAAGCTTGTTAGTGTTGTACTATAACTACTAAAAATTTAATGACTAAATAACCAATCACACATGATGTTGTGTCAGCCCACAAACAAACCATAACTTAATGAACACCTATTGGTCCACCCTTTTTTGGGGGGAACTATTTCACACCTCAACAAAAAGCACTTAGATTAATCTTTACCCACTATAAGCTATAAAGTCTTAAAGGTCTTAATAGATGATTAAATTCAGAGTTCCTTTCATTCCACAACATCAAAAAGACATGAAGTATTCTTCATATTGAAAGAATAAGTAATTCTCTTGAGGATAATAGTCTTGATATTTTAAGGAGGAGGCTTCTAAAGGGAAGAAATTTATTCCCAGTTAAAAGGCCAAGAAAACATATAAGAGGAAAACTATAGGAGCATAAGGAGATGTGGAGGGAGAAGAAATTCCTTTGAGGAAGAATATGAGAGGGACAACCAAGACACCTCCTTAGAAACCTTCCAATATTGAACTCCCATCCTCTCTTCCTATGCAAAAGGATCAAACCATGCAGCCCATTCTTCCTCCAGTTATTCCTACTCCACTAAGGTTAGGATGTCAGTCTACAAAAACTCTATTCCCAAAGCTTCCACATCTACTATTCCTATCCAATCTCATTGTTTTGGAATCATTCTTACACCTCCAATTGATTCTTGACCATGCCTATTAATTACAATTTCCATGCATTCATCTAATAAGGAAGGAACTATAGAACTAGCTTCTCTAACCCCCTCTATTCCAAGGTCTATTCCCTCTTCCCCTCCTAACTCCCTACCCTCCCTCTCCAACATTCAAAAAGTTGTTAAGAATTTAATAGAAGAATAGTTTGAGAAGAAAGAGAAGAGAAAGTGAAGCAACTAGCTTGCTTAAGGAGTAAGAGCAACATGAAGGAACAATTCATGCAAGGAATAACCAAGAAGAGGCCTGAGTTGAAAAGGAAAAAGTCAAAGGATCTCCCCATGAAAAGGATTAAGATGAGAAAGCCAATGTTATCAATCCTCTCACCATAGAAGAAATAATTAAAGGGGAGAAGTTATTGGAGGAAATGGGGAAACTGCCTAAGAGGTTGGATCTAGTAGAGAAACAAGAAGAACAGGCGTTCCAACCTAGCTTTATGTGAACATTCAAAGAAGAAAGTAGACCATAAAACAATTTTCAAAGGATATGTCTTCCATATTGGTGATGATTGAAGCTCCTTGGCCTGAGAAGACTAGAACTCTTTGTGTATTAGATTGTATGCTTCTAGGTCTAGGATTACAAAGGTGGCAAGTCTAATGGTCAATAAAGATGACAACGACATGCTATCCTTAGACTATTAAATCATTGCTTATAATTTGGGGAAGTAGAGTAGGGAGGAAGAGATACATGGAATACAAACAATAGTATCTACTATAGTCTCCTAAATGGATGAGGATTGAAGGATGAAAAGGGATTAAAGATCAAATTTCTTCAGCATAATAAAGGAGGTGAGCGTATCGTCATAGAGTTTTAACAATTTTCTATTAATTATGGCATCACATTTCATCATTCACTGCACACCATGGAAGAATAGGGTCATAAATTGGAAGAATCGTGCCATTACATGTGTTGATGTGGCATCATTTTTTATGATGTGGCCCTAAAACCTTCTAAGCAGGGGCCTTGCCAAGTAAGCTACTGTAAATTTTTTAGAGGGATTCAAAATTGCCATGTATGATTTTGAGAGGTGTGAAGTTAGGGTGCTCAATTACTTGGTCCTCTCCCCTAAACAATTTCAAATGATTTTGAAATATCATTCCTAAAGGTTTATTGTTAAGTCTATATGACAGAAACCCTATCTAAGTTCTATCGACCCAGGTAGTTCATGGAGGGATTTTCGTGTGGCCATAACTGTTTGTACAAATATTATATATATGTCCATACATTTAAATTAAATATTTAAACATAATAAAGTGAAGTTTCTAGGTCTTAGGTTTAGGTTTAATAAGTCATTTAGGTTATAAAGAATAGGTCAGTTTAGTTTATGAAACCCTAATTTATGAATTAGGGTTTAGTGTTTATGAATTACAGTTTTACGTTTTACTATTTATGAAATCCTAGTTTATGAATTAGGGTTTAGTGTTTATGAATTAGGGTTTTACATTTTACTATTTATGAAACCTTAGTTTATGAATTATGGTTTTACAGTTTAGTCTTTATGAAATAGGGTTTACTGTTTCTTAATTAAAGGTTTATAGTTTATGCATTAGGGTTTACTTTTTTTCAATTTGAGGTTCAATATATACAATTTAACATTGCAAAAACAACAAAATACAACAAAATACAAAGCAAAAAATAATGAAAATTGGTAGAAATGGATGGGCAACCAACCTCAGGCACTAGTTAATCAATTTGAGGAGGCAGGGATGCTTTGGAGGTGGAAAATGGGGTCAGCCAACGTGGGTACCCATTCTTGGCACCGTTCTCCCTTATCATCTATGGCCTATAGTTTTTAAAATGAAGCTACAGGCATGTTTTCTAAAAAAAATTATACTTTTCAAAAATGGGTACCCATTCCATAATGGGTGCCCATTTTAGCTTTAGGTGTCTGATCGTAAATAGGAACCCGTTTCATAACGGGCACCCATTTCGGCTCGGGCTCCCGTTCCAAGCGACATTTTTTATCCGCAGAAGACTTTCGTGAAATGTATACTCAACTTCTTGCTTTAACCCTCTGAGAAGGAAGATGGTGATGCATTCATTGCAGCTTTGGCAACTCATGTAGGTAATGATGCATGGTTAATTGACTCAGGTGCATCTTTCCATATGACCTCTAATAGAGATTGGTTTTCTTAATATGAAGAATTTGATGGAGGTAAGGTTTATTTGGGTGATGATTCTTATTTAAACATTATTAGCCATGGTAAAGTTAGAATCAAGTTTCCTGATGGTAGAATAAAAAAGATTAATGGTGTGTTGCACATCCCTATATTAGCATGAAATTTGTTATCTATGAGCAAACTAATAGATACAGGATGCAAGATGGTTAGAGGTGCCATGGTGATTGCAAGATGTGTCAGATATGACACATTATATAAGCTTAATGCATGCACTATTGATTGCAATAGTATTCTATGAAAAGCAAGTCTGTGGAAGAGGCGAGGGTTTCATCTTCAGCAGATGGTCATGGCTTTTGGGTACCCAAGGGTGCTCTTTCTTCTGAATCAAAGTTACCTATAGAGAAAACTATGTTATGGCACCAGAGACTTGGCCACATTAGAGAAAAGGGTCTAAGGACCTTGAAAAATAAGAACCCTGTTGAAGGGTTGTCTGATAGTAATCTTGAGTTTGATTTCTATGAGCATTGCATTTATGGAAAATAAAACCACATTCAGTTTTACTGAAGTTCTCATAAATCTTGTGGTGTATTAGATCTTATTCACTCTGATGTGTTTGGTCCTATAGATATTCCTTCAATTGGAAAATCCACATATTATGTTTCATTTATTGATGACTATAGTAGAAGGACATTGGTATACATTCTAAAGAGTAAATCTAAAGTTTTCAATCGATTTAAAGAATTTAAAGCAATGGTTGAGTTGTAGACTGGAAAGAAAATAAAATGTTTAAGGATTGATAATGGCAGTGAATTTTTCTCTAATGATTTTGATAGATTTTGTAAAGATTGTGGTATTCATAAACAAAAGACAACTTCGTATTCTCCACAATAGAATGGAGTTGTAGAGAGAATAAACAGGACATTGATGGAGAAAGCTAGGAGTATGTTGAGTGGTGTTGGTCTAAAACAAAGGTTTTGGGTTGAAGCTATTACCACTGCCTATTATTTGATTAAAAGGTCTCCTACATCAGTTCTTGCTGATAAAACACCTATAGAGGCATGGTCGGGTAACAAGCCTTCATTAAGACATCTTAGAGTTTTTGGTTGCGAGGCATATGCACATGTGCCAAAGGAAAAATGAACAAAGTTGTAGAACAAAGTTGTGAAATGTATCTTCATTAGATACAGTTATGGTGTGAAAGGATACAAGTTTTGGGATCATGTTGCACAGAAGGTAATACATAGTAGAAGTGCTATTTTTAGAGAAACTAAGCCTTCTTCTCTTACATTGCAGCTAGAACAAAGTAAACAAGAAGATGTGATTCAATTTCCTTCTACACCTAAGAAAGTTGAATCGAGGCCCATGGATAAACAAGAAGTTGAGGAGAGCTCATCTAGCTCTGAACCTTTGGAATAGGAGGAAGAACCTCCAACTCAGCTTGTTCGTAGGTCTACAAGGCATAGACAACCACATGAAAGGTATTCACCTAATGATTAGAGATGTATTTTTGCTTTGACTACTAACATGGATGAACCCAGATCTATAGAAGAGGCATTAGGTATGAATAATGCAGAATCCTAGAAGATTGCTATGGATGAAGAAATGACATCTTTGAAAAAGAATGATACATTGGATCTTGTACCATTGCCTGAAGGACAAAAATCTGTTGGTGGCAAATTGGTGTTCAAGAAAAGGATTGGTTCAGATGGAGCTATTGAGAAGTACAAAGCAAGGTTGGTTGCAAAAGGTTACTCTCAAGTTGAGGGTGTTTATTATGGTGAGATATTTTCTCCTGTTGCAAAAATGACAACCATTAGATTTTTTCTTTCTATTGTTGTTGCTTATGATTTAGAGGTTGAGCAAATAGATGTGAAAATTACTTTCCTTCATAGTGATTTGGAGGAGGATATTTATATGACACAACCAGAGCACTACATGGTGAAAGGTAAAGGTAATTTGGTTTACAAATTGAAGAAATCTTTGTATGACCTAAAACAGAGTCCTAGGATGTGGTACCAAAAATTTGATACCTATGTGTTGAGTTTGGGATTTGAGCATTCTAAATCAGATTGAATTGTGTTTATTCTAAAACCGATGGTGATTGTTTCCTATTTATCACATTATATGTTGATGATATGTTATTTATTGGTAAAGGGAAAGGTATGATTTTAGAACTGAAATCTCAACTTGCTGCTAAATTTGAAATGAAAGACCTTGGTGCAGCTAGACACATTCTTGGGATGGAAATTAGAAGAGATAGAGTGAACAAAAAGTTATGGCTTGGCTAAAGTAAGTATGTCAATTCAATTTTAAAGAGGTTTAACATGTAGGACTGTAGACCATTGTGTGTTCCCTTTTCAGTTGGAACAAAGTTAACTATTTCAGATTGTCCAACATCTCCATTAGAGATGAAAAAGATGAACAGAGTGTCTTACGAGAGTGTAGTTGGATGTTTGATGTATGCTATGGTTTGTACTAGACAAGACATTACCTAAGGAGTGGGAGTTCTTTCTAGATATATGTCTAATCCTGGTAGAGTTCATTGGGACATGCAGTTAAAAGAGTCTTCAGATATTTGCATGGTACCTCACAGTATTCCTTATGTTATCATAGTAATTTGACTGAAGACGATATTTCCCTTGGTATTTATGGTATGTGGATTTAGACAGGACAGGTGATATTGATAGTAGACGATCCATCAATGCTTATGTGTTTACTTTATTTGGTGGTACAATTAGTTGGATGAGTAGGCAATAGGTTGTGGTTGCTTTGTCCACTCCTAAAGTTGAGTATATGGTAGCTACTCATGCTTGCAAATAAGTCATTTGGCTTAAGAGACTGTATTGAGATATTGGAGTAAAACAAGGTGCAGTGACAATTTATTGCGACAGTTACAGAGTTTTGCACAATCACAATTGCAAGAAACAAGAATCAGAATCAACAGTATTAATAAAAGTCTCTACCTTAACCAGCTTCACCCTGCCAAACAAGAATCAGAAACATATAACAATTGTACAGAGCACCACTCTCTCTTCATTTTTTGATAGAAGAACAAGTACATGAGGCAATATTTTGCACAAAATACAATATTCAATCCCTCAAGAGAGGCCCCTGTTAAAGCAAAAAAATGTTTCTTCTCTTGCTACTATAAGACTCTCTGATATCTCCGGTTCTGTCTCTCTATGTCTCTGATTCATGCTATTTAAAGTGCAAAATCCACCCAAGATTCTCTGTAATTGCCAAAACATTCTAACTGCAAATCCCACAAATATAGGCTCTGATTGCTCCAGCTAACTCACGCTTTCTGTTTTGGTCACCATGCTGCATGTTTATCCTTCTTTGAGTCCACGGTTGTAACTTTTCTTTTAACTTGGCACTAAAGATAAAGCATCGCCTTATTTCCTTGGTTGGCTTTAGCTTTATATTTTAAAGTTACCTTTTTAAGAGACTTTAATTTTTATCCTCTTACATGAGCCTTTAAAGATAAAACGACTCTTTTAAATAATAAAGCATAGCTTTATTTTGCTCTAGGGCCCACCTTTTATTAAAGTCTTATAGAGTAATGAAGACTCACTTGACCCACGTGACTCATTTTAATCTTTGTATTCTTAAAAGATTTAAAAGAAGATTTAAATGAAATATTAAAATGAGAAACATCCATGATCCCGTGCTTTGCCTAGACACGTGCAAGATTGCTGCTCATTCTTGAGCAAGCCTTCTTTGTTTTCCTTCTCTTTGATGCGCCATTGGTTCACTGGGACACGTGGCAGATGTGCGCTCCTCTTCTTCTTATGCTCCTTGCTTCTCCCTCTTTCCCCACGTGTCATGATGGCGCACATTCTAGCGCAAATCATCTCCGGCATTTCTTAAAAGTGCGCCAGCCATTAGATTGTTTCTGCATCTAGGATGTCTGTAGCTCTTCTTTGGCCTGCGTATTAATATGACTCTTGCCATGGTTCTGATTTGGTGCATTTCTCATCTGAACTTGTATCTTAAGCCTTACCTTCTACCTTGCTGCGTACCATTTCACATTGCTCATATGTGTGCAAATTCCAAATACTGGCTGCACATTAATATACAGGAGTTGCGCCATAATGGCTTCAAGCTTGTGCTAGATTCTAATCCTGTGCTTGAATTTGACAAGGTATGGTCGATGTTGTGAGTTGAATTATGCTTGCACCAATGTTCTATATGGACTACATATTAACGTTTGGAAGGCCGCCTTATATTAAGTGTGTGGACGTCTTTCTTCATAAGGCTGCACCAACATTTGGAGGGACTGTGCCTTTTTACATATGATACTCAGACTTATCCTTCTATGGCTTGCGCCACATTTACATTACTTGCCTTGGATGTCTTTTGCTGCACCTTTGATCTAGAAGGCCACAATAAACGCTGTAGTGGCTTCAAACCAGTGCCATACTTGGATCTGGTCTTACATGGAAACACCATGATTTTTCTATTGATGTGTCATCCTACATAGTTGAGCCTGAGCCATACTTGTGTCTTCGATAGGCGCCTTTACCCTTGCCATGTATTGAAATGGTTGTGGCGCCATTATATATAGAATGCAGCGTCATGTATTGTATAGGGGCTTTGCCTTTTCTTAAAATGCTAAGAGTCTTGTTCGCTGGCAGTGCCATCATTATGTGTGGCCTGCACCACTTACATTATACAGGCCGAGCCTTTGAGTATGGATCGCTTGGACTATCTTTGATATGGAGGCGCCTCTCTTTTATATATGAATGTGCCTCATATTCTAAAACTGCACCTTCATTGTAGAGGCTAAGCACTATATTCTCATAGTGGCTTTGATTTTGACATAGGCTGAGTCTCTTTGAAGTGGCTGCGCCTTTACTAAGGAAATGCCTTCATTCACAAACCCGTGTTATACATAAAACCTTGTTTATCAGGTGAAAAGGCCGAGCCTTTGTTATAAATTACAGACTCTTTGTTTCAGAGGCTGCACCTCTATTGGATAAGATGCACTTTCATTTATAATATAACACTGCGTGTCCATCCGGAGGCTGCGTGGACTCTTTCACAGGAGTTGCACCATAATTCGGAGGATGCTCCACTTTCTAACTGCTTGCACATCATCTAGATAGTAGTGTTTCATGTTGTGCTGTGCCTGTGTTTCTTTTGCTAAGTTTGCACCTGTGCATTACCATATGGTATTCTCTTTACTTAAATGGCTTGACCCAGCTTTGATATAAATGCCCAGCCGTAAATAGCTAGTGCATTGTAAACAACTGGCTGTACGGCTTTTTCGACAAGCCTTCCAGTTGAATGCATCTAACGACTTGATTGGCTGGAATCTCTTCGACCAAACAGGCTGTACTATTCGTCGAATGAATTTCTGCAGGTTTCGACCTATCGTACAGGTTTCAACCAGCCGGTTGTTTGCAACGCACTGGCTGGTTAAGGTTAACCGATATAAATGGTGCCCTTGAATTCTCATAGGCAGTGTGCTCATCTTCTCATAAATTTCTTGCGCCTTACTTAGATGTTGCACTTCCTCCATAGGCAGAGCCTTTAGATGGGTTACACTTTTTAAATAACATAGGCCAAGCCTTCTCTTATCATGTATTTTCCATAGGCTGCTCTTCACTAACAATGGCTTGCGTGCCTTGGATTTATGGCAGCGTGCTTTCATTATAGATATGACTGTGCTATATCTTCTGTGTGGTTGTACTTTGAAATTGGTTGTGCCTTTATGATAGTTGCGCATCTTTTAGACTTGCACTGAAATGATTGAGACTTCTTTATGAGGCCGCACCTTCAAACTGGACTGGCAGCGCCATCATTCTCCAATGGATCTTTCTTGATGTATGGAGGCTGTGCTATGTTGATAGGCAGCTCGTGCCATGATTCTTATAACTGAATCCTTGAAACTCGATGGCGGCATTATCCTTTGGGTCGATTCTTATCTCTTGATTGGCAGCGCTGGCCTTTGATAGGTCGTGACCTTTATCTTATGGTTGGTTTCTCCTTCTTAGGCCGCACATCGTATTATCCGTTGTGTTTTAGATTTGAAAGTGGTGCCCTCTCTTGAATGGGCTATGCCTTAGTTGGCAAGACCACACCTTCTACCTTGGACTGCACCTTGAAACTTTATGGTTGAGACTCTTTTGAAACAGGAGAATCTGCATCTTCTACCTGACAAATAATAGAAACAGGATCTTAATGAATTAGAATCACTGCTCATTGGTACGCATTAAAAAGTTTTGAAATGGTGCGAAGAATTCTCAACAGTATGCATGATATTTATGTTTATTTCTGTTTAAGTTTTTGTAACTGTTAAAGATCTGTAAAGTTTTACATTATCCTCCTCTCAAGATTATTGTAGGAAGTTCTTCTGCTACCTTAACTTCCTTACAGATGTATGGTTCTGGAAACTGCTCATGTTTCTCAAAGTTGATGTTGAACTATGACTGTTAAATGCAATATTTGAGAACAATCACCACTGAAGTGTGAGTTTTGAACCAATGTGAATCAGGATGTGTCAAGATAGTAGTATGAATTGATAGAGAGAGAACAAGAGGATCCAAACCAAGAGATGATGCAACTCAATGGGAGCTATCATCAAAGAGACTACATATGTCCTCAATGTTTTCATCAAGAACAAGAATGAGAGATTCTACAAACAAATGATGGATGTCTGATAAAATGATATCTCATTGATCAAGTGGACAAGTGTGAAATTTCTAGAGAGATTCTAAAGTAGCATGTGGAGAAGCCAAGATCTCTAACAAAGTGGAAAGTGGAGGTGGAAGAATAGCTGCCAATGCTAGAGGTGTAGAAAGAGGAGAAGCAAGAGGAGATGTCTCTATGTCATCAACACATTCAAGAATTTCCCAATAAGAAAGTTCCATTTTAGTATCATCGTCATACAAAGGAGTATCAACATCATCAAGGGAAAGAATTATGTCCATAATAGGATCATCTTGGAATGGAGGTTTATTGGGATCTCCATACATTTCCCATAGTGTGGTCCAAGGAGTGCGAAGCCACTCAATGTGTGATAGAATCTACGATGTGTGGATCCTGACACTTAAACCAATTAATCCTAAGACATGATCATTTTTATTTCTCCATGCATTTTTTTTCCAATATGTACTTGGTTCAGGAATAAGCCCATACAAATGTGGCAATAGATGAATCCATCGACAATGCTTTAGGATGCTATTGTGCCAGGACTTGTAGTTTCCTTTTTTAAAAGTAATGACAAAGGGATTATTTGTTATCCCCATCATTGACTTAGATGTATTACCCCCTTAGAAAACTTGGAAATTTATGTGAGTTTATTGATTACAAAATGTTTGTATAATCCCCCCTAAGAATGATACATAAAAGGGCACTTTATAAGTTGAGTGCATGTTCATGAACAACCCCTTGGATTTGGCACTTTATAGTTTTAATGTATACATAAAATGCAAGTAGGCCCAATGGATTAGAAATAAAAAAAATATGAAGTTTTGAAGAAAACTAGGTTGGCTTTGATACCATATAAGAGTGTGCCAAGATCTTCTGGATTGAGTGCATGTACTAGGTTGAGCCACAAGAGTCAACCAATTGTACGCTCTTTGTTGCAAGTCATATTATGAAACATAGAAATGTAAGGAAAGAAAAGAAATACACATGAATATTGGATTCAACTACACAGTTGCATTTACTATAAAGAAGATGTACACGTATATAGGGCAAAGGGAAGAAACCGCCATGCACAATAAGTGGAGAAGGCTAGGTAGTCGACTCCTATATAATAACTAGTGGCAAGTTAACTTCCTCAAGACTCACATGCAATGGTGAGTGAACTATCAATAACTTGGAAACCTAAGTATGCTTAACACCATGTGGAATTATCTCATGTGCATGTAAATAATGCATGAGCTAATATATATGAATTATCTATTTGCATGTAAATAATGCATCAGATAATATATATACACTAACAATCTTTGATTATCACAATTCATGTATCTCACTTCCTTTAAAATTATTTAGTGATAAAGAGGATTTTTTCTTACATACATTCTCTTAATAAATTCCAAAGAACCATTGAATCCTTTCTACCATGAAACTATTGCAAATGAAAATTGCCCACAATATTGTATAACCATCAAACTAAATATTTAAATAATTAGAAACAAAAAATAATATAACCAATTCTTCATAAGAAAAACATGGATCATAAAAATACCTTTATCTCAAGTTGAAGAGGTTGCTAGCATGCCTAGAAAATAAGAAACAAAGATGGAATTAATAAATGACTATCAAGACATATCTATCAAATAAACTACTAAAGAAAAAAACTAAACCAAATCTTGAAATTTCTTTAATAAAGTAGATGTACTACAAATCATACAAACTGTTATGAATGTGACTATGTAAAGTTTTAACATTTCCATCAAATACAAGCTAATTACATTGCATTATACACGTACAAAAATACACTAAATCTTTAGATTATTTTTGTAGAAAAGGTAATTCTACAAAACTAATCTAATTATTTGTACATAATTATAATTTCCTAACATTTGAATGACAACTTTCAATGGATAACAATTATCTAAAAAACACTTGATAGATAATTTAGGCTCTAATAAATATTTTAAAATTATAGAAGTAATTTTGAGAAGTAGAATTTTTAAGGACTATCTAATTTGAAATATAAGATTTGAATTTTTTTACAAAAGCCCTTGATCACAAAAAGCATCCCTCACTCAGATGTAGAGAACTCAAGAATACAATAGTAGGTCCTAGATTATAGTCTTAACCATAGAAGGAAGGTGAAAAACATTATTTCTAGAATGCATGTACTTGAAAACTTTGCTTGAATAGTGGAATGTAATCTCTTCAAAAGCATTCTCTCAAACTACACTTTTGGAATGAATACATAAAATATTTTCTCTAGAAAACTTTCTAGAGAAAATCTTGGAATAAAAATTAGCTATAAACTATTTAGCATTATTGGTCAATTTTTTAAATCCTATGTCATGACTAGATGAATAACAACAAAAGTTATCAAAAATAGTTTATTTTGATTGCATGAATGAATATAAAAATAGATAAATGGCATTTTCCAAGTTATGGAATAAAAGAATTATCTATAAACTATGACATTTTTGGTCAAATTTTTAAATTATATTTCATGATTGGATGAATAATTTCCTACAAATGTTGCCTATATTCTATGTCATGATTGGATGAATAATGTCATGGCCAAGATTCAAATTTATAGTCAAGGTAGCTTCCAAGTTAATTCCTTGTACTTGCATTTGTTTCCTAAGAGTCAAGATTTTTATCTCATATTTTCAACATGTTTCAAGTCTTTAAGTCTAGTCCCTAGGAAATTCTATATTCTAGAGTTTGTTTTTCTAAGTTCCTAAATGAATGAGGAAAGTGAGGTTGGTGGACCCCAAAAATCTTTTAGGATTTTAAGTTGCAACCTCACATCCATCCCTCCATCCTTAAATGGTTTTTTTGCATTTAGGATATTTGACAAACTCAAAGTGTCTCATGGTGATGTTCTGTATTTTTTGGTTCCTTGGCTTAGGGTAGTTTTTTTCCTAGTAGACATAAGTTATCTTATGACAAGATATAATAGAGGCCTATGTCAAGTTTGTTTAAGTCTAGAGAAGCCTATATACTGAATGATTTTTTCTTTTATCTGTTATACTTCATGAGGGGGCATGGCATTTCATTGGTGTTGAAATTTTGAAGTTTGAGAAGGCTTGTCTGCCTAGAGAAATCAAGGGTTTTGTCTCACACGTTTGATTCTTTTCGCACATCTATTGATAACACTAAGTACATAAGTTTTATGTATGGAGTCTCACATGGACTTAAGGGATTTATATGCTAGCCTAAATCTAATTTTAGGTCTGGATGTGTTTTCTTTAAGTGGCTAGTTTTCTTGTCTTGGGTGTGAATAAGTTGGTGGTGTCCATGTGGCTACATCTAATTGGTGTGTTTAGTAAGTGTTACAAATCTAGAAAAATCAAGAGTGAACAAGTGGTAGCACAAGATCATTTTTTATTGGTTTGTGGGACTAGCAAGTGATATGTGGATACCATGTTTGTCCAAGTGATAGATCTATGGTGGCCCTAGACATGCTTACATGGAAGAGAGTAGTTATATTTCAATGTTGTGTTGCATGATAAAAATGTGATATGTCTACCATGTTTATGCCCATGGACATTCAAATGAAAACACCAAGAACACAATGTGTAGGAATAATTAACATGTGGATAATTGGAGATTTCACATTATCATGAGTGAAAAGCTTGAGTAAGGATATGGTGGTAAGGTGTAGACCTATAGATGGAGCATCAAACCTAGTAGGCCTTGAATGGATGAACTTTTAGGTGGTAGATAGGATTTTAATCAAGTTTAATGACAAGTTCTCAAGTGATGTATCTAGAATTGAAATCAAATAAGGTCTTGAAGCATGAGTGACATGTTGTTATATGGAGCCTAATCAGACTCAGAGGTTATATTTACCCCACTTTTATCAGCTTGGTTTCCCCCCAAATTCCTACGGGGTCAAGGGGTAGCGCCCCTTGCGGGGGTTTAGGGGCAGCGCCCCCAAGACGAGGTCAAGGGGCAGCGCCCCTTGCGGGGTCCAGGGGCAGCGCCCCTGGTGTGTTCCCTGTCGCGATACAGGGCGGGGTTGAGGGGTAGTGCCCCCGTGGGGGCTCGGGGGCAACGCCCCTGAAACCTCACATGGTTTTTTATTATTTTATAATGCACTGGAAGTTAATTTTTTTATTGACCGACATAAGAAAACCCTATTTTGTAACTGACAAAAAGCTTGATAAAAAGCGGCTAAGGGTTAGGGTTTTGATATTGTATTGTAGCATTTTGCAGCGGTATTGAGTTGCAGGGATTGCTGATTGTAATCAGTTTGATTTACTGGATAATAATATTGGACTCTCTGTTTGGTGGATGTAGCCCGAGTTTGGGTGAACCACGTTAAAACTTGTCTGTCGCTATTATTATTTCTGTGTATTTCCATTTCTTTGTTTAATCTTTATTTGCATTTAATTGATATCTTCTGCCGGCTAACCCTAACAAGTGGTATCAGAGCGGGTTGTGTTCGATTATCGTCTGTAGGAAAGTCTCACGGTTGAGTGGGAGCAATGGCGGACGAGGGTAAAACTAAGGTTGATAAATTCAATGGGCAGAACTATCAGTTATGGAAGATGTAGATGGAGGATTACCTCTATCAAAAGGATTTATGGAGGCCGTTGGAAGGAGTAGCCAAGAAACCGGCAACAATATCTGATGAGGATTGGAATCTTCTTGACAGAAAGGCACTGGGAACCATTCAGTTGTGCCTGGCACCGTCGGTGGCATTCAATATAACAGAAGCGAAGACGACAGATGGTCTGATGAAAGCTTTGGCAAAATTGTATGAAAAACCCTCAGCCTCAAATAAGGTATTTCTCATGAAGCAGTTGTTTAATTTGAAAATGGTTGAAGGTGGATCTATGACAGGTCATTTAAATGAATTTAATACGATTGTCAGTCAATTGACTTCTGTAAATGTAAAATTTGATGAAGAAGTTAGAGCTCTCTTGATATTATGTTCATTGCCTGAAAGCTAGGATAGTTTGGTAATGGCGGTTAGTAACTCTGTTTCTGGTTCAAATACCCTAAAATTTGATGATGTTGTTGGTGTTATTCTGAGTGAGGAAATTCGTAAGAAAAGCTCAGGTGGATCCAAATCAGGCAGTGTTTTGAATGCAGAAAGCAGGGGCAGATCAAAGGAGAGAGGAAAAGGTTCTGGAGGTCATGGGAAGTCACGAGGAAAATCAAAGGACAAAAGATCCCAAACCAGAGGACAGAAGGATTGCTGGTACTATAGAAAACTAGGTCATCTGAAGAAAGATTGCTGGTCTCGGAAGAACAAAGAAGGAGACAAACAAGAAGGCAATAAGAAAGCAAATGTGGTAAGTAATAAATCTGAAGATGACGCTTTGATTCTTTCCCTAGATAATGCTGATGATTCATGGGTTTTAGATTCAAGGGCCTCATTTCATGCTACGCCCCATAGAAGTTATTTTCTTGATTATGTCCAAGGGGATTTTGGGCTGGTTTATTTGGGAGATAACGAACCCTGTCAGATTGTTGGAAAGGGAAGAATCAAGATTAAGTTGCAGAATGGGAATCATTGGCTACTACAAGAGGTAAGGCATGTTTCAAGGCTTAGTAGGAATTTAATTTCAGCAGGGCAGCTAACTGAACAAGGTTGCACTGTTACATTTACTAATAAAAATTGGAAGGTTTCAAAAGGTGCCTTAGTAGTAGCAAAAGGTGTGAAAGTAGGCACCTTATATCTTTGTACAGGCCATACTGTTCCTTCTACTTTAGCTGTTACAGAGAAAAAATAAACAGGTTCAGGAACAGTTGCTGCAGGTTTGCAGGAAGAGACTGGAAAAGTTGCTGCAGGTTCTGAGACAACACTGTGGCATAACAGACTTGGGCATATGAGTGAAAAAGGTATGAAGGTACTTCATTCTAAGAAAGTTTTACCAGGTCTGAAACGTATTAATATGGATTTCTGTGAAAGTTGTGTGTATGGAAAACAAAAGAGAGTCAGTTTTCTTAAGGATGGGAAGCAAAAGAAAAATGAAAAGTTGGAGCTTGTGCATACAGATGTATGGGGACCAGCTTAGGTATCTTCTCTTGGTGGCTCTCGGTATTATGTTACATTCATAGATGATGCAACTAGGAAGGTCTGGATTTATTTTCTTAGAGAGAAATCTGATGTATTTGAAACATTTAAGAAATGGAGAAGCTTGGTTGAGAATGAGACGGGTAAAAGATTAAAATGTCTCAGATCTGATAATGGCGGTGAGTATTGCAGCAAAGAATTTGAAGATTATTGTTCCTTTAATAGAATTCATAGGCAGAAAATAGTTCCAGGGACTCCACAGGAAAATGGAGTGGCTGAACGCATGAATAGGACAATAATGGAGCATGCAAGGACCATGAGATTTCATGTTGGGCTGCCTTTAAACATGTGGGCAGAGGCTATCAACACTGCTGTATATTTAATTAATAGAGGTCCTTCAGTTCCTTTGGGCTGTGGTATTCCAGAGGAAGCATGGACAGGCAAGAAGGTGAGTTATTCTTTTCTGAAAACCTTCGGCTATGAAGCATTTGCACATATAGATTCTGAAAATAGAACCAAGCTGGATGTGAAATCAAAAAAATGTACCTTCGTTGGATATGGCATTGATGAATTTGGTTATAGGCTATGGGATTTTGAAAATCAGAAAATTGTGAGAAGCAGGGATGTTATATTCAATGAGAAGGTGTTGTACAAAGATCAGTTGCAGCAGCATGAGAAGAAAGAAAAGGATTATGTAGTGCTGGATGATACTCCAAATAGTGATGTTCCAGTGGTTCCTCATGCTCCGCAACAACAACCAGAAATACCACAAACTCTAGTGAATGTTAGACGGTCAACAAGGATAAGTAGACCTCCTGAAAGGTTTTCTCCCTCTTTGTATTCTATTTTGTTAACAGATGCTAGTGAACCAGAAGGGTATGATGAAGCTATGCAGGTGGATACACAGGTTCAGTGGGAGCTTGCAATGAAAGAAGAAATGGACTCCTTGTTGAAAAATTAGACTTGGGAATTATGTAAGTTACGTGTAGGTAAAAAGGCTTTACCAAATAAATGGGTTTACAGGCTGAAAGAGGAAGATGGAGGTAAGAAAAGATTTAAGGCCAGGTTAGTTGTAAAAGGATTTGCACAGAAAAAGGGCATTGATTTTGATGAGATATTTTCTCCAGTTGTCAAGATGACTTCTATTCGTACTGTTTTAAGTATTGTGGCTGCTAAAAATTTACATTTGGAACAGCTCGATGTTAAAATTGCCTTTCTCCATGGTGATTTGGAGGAGGAGATCTATATGGAACAGCCCCAAGGATTTGAGGTCAAAGGTAAGGAGAAACTAGTGTGCAGATTGAAGAAGAGTTTGTATGGCCTGAAACAAGCACCTCGGCAATGGTATTTGAAATTTGACAGTTTTATGGCTGAGCAAGGCTACAGCAGGTGTAATTATGACCATTGTGTTTATTTTAAGAGGTTAGATAATGACAACTACATTATTTTATGTTTATATGTTGACGACATGCTTGTCGCTGGGTCTAACATGGATCACATCAGAGAGTTAAAACAGCAGTTGGCAAAATCGTTTGCTATGAAGGATTTGGGGGCAGCAAAATAAATCTTTGGTATGAAAATTTGTAGAGATAGGAAGAACAGACAATTGACTCTATCTCAGGCTGCTTATGTTGAAAAGGTGTTGCAGAGATTTCACATGGAGAATGCCAAAGCTGTCAGCACACCTTTGCCTAGTCATTTGAAATTGACTAAGCACATGTGTCCTAAGACACAAGAGGAGGAAGAGAAAATGTCCACGGTACCATATGCTTCAGCTGTAGGCAGTTTAATGTATGCCATGGTATGCACGAGACCAGATATTGCACATGCTGTAGGAGTCGTTAGTAGGTATATGAGTCATCCCGGATTAGAGCATTGGAATGCGGTAAAATGGATTCTCAGGTATTTGCGAGGTACATCTAATAAACACTTATGTTTTGGGGGCTCTAATACTATTTTAGCAGGCTATGTAGACTCAGATTTGGCAGGAGATATTGATACTAGGCAAAGTACTACAGGTTATGTCTTTACTGTAGGCGAAACAGCGGTGAGTTGGATTTCCAAGTTACAAAAGGTGGTTGCTTTATCCACCACCGATGCAGAATATGTAGCTACAACAGAGGCAAGCAAGGAGATGATATGGCTGAAATCTTTCATGAATGAATTAGGCACACACCAGGTTAATAGTTATTTGTTTACGGATAGCCAGAGTGCCATACATCTTGCCAAGAATTCTACCTTGCATTCAAAGACCAAACACATACAGTTGAGGTATCCCTTCATTCGGTCGGTGTTGGATAATGGACAGTTACAGCTGGCAAAGATACATACAGGTGATAATCCAGTAGATATGTTTACAAAGGCAGTGACAAGGGAGAAGCTAAGCTCCTCTTCAGCTTCGGTTGGTCTTCTAGACTGAACACAACAAAAATAGAATAGTAGAGTCCAGGGTGCTTATTTCCAGTGGAAGCTACAGGGTCAGTGGTGTTCTGATCAGTCTCCAAGTGGGAGATGATATGGTGTGGAGTCTGATCAGTCTCCAAGTGGGAGATTGTTGTTATATGGAGCCTAATCAGACTCGGAGGTTATATTTACCCCACTTTTATCAGCATGGTTTCCCCCCAAATTCCTACGGGGTCAAGGGGCAGTGCCCCTTGCGGGGGTTTGGGGGCAGCGCCCCCAAGACGGGGTCAAGGGGCGGCGCCCCTTGCGGGGTCCAGGGGCAGCGCCCCTGGCGCGTTCCTGAAACCTCACACAGTTTTTTATTATTTTATAATGCACCGGGAGTTAATTTTTTCATTGACCGACATAAGAAAACCCTATTTTGTAACCGACAAAAAGCTTGATAAAAAGTGGCTAAGGGTTAGGGTTTTGATATTGTATTGTAGCATTTTGCAGCAGTATTGAGTTGCAGGGATTGCTGATTGTAATCGGTTTGATTTACTGGATAATAATATTAGACTGTCTGTTTGGTGGATGTAGCCCGAGTTTGGGTGAACCACGTTAAAACTTGTCTCTCGCTATTATTATTTCTGTGTATTTCCATTTCTCTGTTTAATCTTTATTTGCATTTAATTGATATCTTCTATCGGCTAACCCTAAGATGACATTCCAACATTTTTTTTAGGATACAAATCAATCCAATGTTTTGGTGATTATAGGAGCTTGCACGCATAATTTGAAGAGAATTTTCACTTTCTCCTGTAGTGAATTTTGATTCAAGGAAGTTTTCTCTTGCTAATGCATTAAGATAAAACATGATTTTATATTGCATGATTGAGGGAGTGAATGCTTAGAGATCTAAGCTTTATCTTGTAGTGTTAGATTTGTAACATGTGTCATCAACATGAAAGATCTAGGAAATCATAGGTGGTTATAAATATGTTGTTCTCTTATGTGAATGGATCTTTTAGAAAATTTTCTATAGGCACATCTATGTGTAGTCTAGGAGATCAACTACAATGTGTTATAGCTTGTAAAGGTTTGGGTTTTGATTTCTATCGATATCAAGAAGGTGAATTTCAAGAAGGTGTTCTAATGTAGAGATTGAGTTCCATAGTTGGATGTCTCCTAATATAACTATAAATTATTAGGGAATATGAATGTATTTCTAAAATCACACTGATTTGGTGACATAACATTGTAAAAAATCTAGAATATTTGAGGATGAAATTTACTTAATGATATATTGAATTTTGGATATTCCATGAAGATTTGGCTATGTGAATGTCTCTTATTTCATTGATTGACAAATATATGCATGTCTTGTTTTTACTTGTATAGTTATATAGATTTCTCTCTATCTTTCAATTTCTTGACTATGTTCCCAATGAATAGGCATTGGTCTTAATGCTTGACATATATTTTATTAAACTACTTTTTTCTCTATCCTCCATTATAGTTTAGATGTATTTTTAGGTCCTACCAATACGCATAGTTCAATATTATAGACTTTGTTAAATATTTTGTGAGCTATTATTGGATATAAATTTAGAGATCTAAATATGCTAAAATTTAGATTCCACATTTCATAAGCAAATTTTTAGGGATTCATCGTAAGGGAAATAGTCTATTTTATGTCTTTGGATGCATGTTAAATCTATTAATTTTTATCTTGTTTATTATAGGTCTATAGGTCTTATGTCAATAACTAATATAAACCAAGCTTAGTAAAAAATCATTAGAACTCATTTATACAATAGGTATGGATTTTTAAAGACCTACTTATATTATTTTTCATATTGATTGACCTTTAGAGTCATCCTCCATGGTTTTGTAGGTATATAATTGAAAGGGATTTGTCCACTCTTATTAATTAGCCTCTTAATTACCATATTTTGATCACATGAGGGTTGCTTCTTGTCTAGGTTGACATGCATCCTTGGGTCTTGATATTGAGTGTTTTATCTAGGATTATGTATAAGAGATTTGAGTATTAAGACTTGGTCTTGGTAGACATAGGTGATGATGAGGTAGACCTCTAATTCAAATAGATGATAAAGATGATGTAGGTATCTCCCCAAATTATCGATTGTGGTGAGAAAGAGATGGGCCACTCCCTTTCCATCATTTTAATGCACTCATAATTTCACCCTTTACATGAGGGACCCATTCATAGAGTAGAATAGACATCATCAATTATAGTAGGTACTAGGCAATATAGACTAGTAGACCGGTGATCCAAGTATAATAGCTACGATAGTGCATTTGAAAGTGTCATGTTTTCTAAATTTTTATCAATGTGTGGCTAATGAAAATTACAATCATGTAGAGAGTGAGTCAATTGTGTAGAACACATTTCACACAATATTGAGAATTTGACTAAGGGTGTGTTAGCATTCCCAACAAAGAAATTAATATAGGGCCATACACATGTTGGACAATTTACATCATTCTTCAACATCATCAATTAGGCTATGATGGTGTATATGGTATCATCTATAGAGTGTATATCTCTAGCCTAGAAGATACACCATAGTAGCCAAAAGATATCCATGCTAATAGTAGCTAGATCTAGATGTCATCTACACATAGTGGGATAGTTTCAAGTGAAAGTTGGCACAATTTGGTGTCCAAAGAACCATACTTGTATTGATAAATTATACATTACTCATTTGAAATGTTAGGTAGATAGTGCATAGATTCCCACTTGAGAGTAGCAAGTGGAGCTCAACACATACATAATTTGGTCAAATATGTAATGCCCCAGGATTTTGCTCAAGACATTAATAGACAAAAGATGATTGAAGATTTTTTTTACAAAACAAAGGTGGTAATAGGTAACAACATAACATACCAGTATGACCAACATGTAATATTTAACCCATGATGACACACTTGGCATGCACACCAATGCATAAAAAAAGTGACACTAGTAGAAGACTTAACCAAACCCTTGGATAAGGCACCATGGTTGCATAGAAAATCAGGCACAGAGAAGAGACAAGATTTCCAAAAGTGATGGAAAACCTCCACAATGTATCTCCATTAAACCACCCTCAAAATTTTATGTAAATATGATAAGAAAAATCGCTACAACTATCATTGTTTAGCTTCCATAAGGGACTTGCAAGTAGGTCAGATTTTGGACCTAGGTTGCAACTCACAACTGTGCAAATAGTAGACTTAGACTTTGAGATGCAATTGCAATATTTAGCCTCATGGATCTTGGGTTCTATCAACATAATGCAACAAGTAAATGATGTGTTGACTCTAAAATATGACCTTCAAACCACTTCAACTTTGAAAAAATTATTTAGTTTTCATTCTACAATGTGCAAATGAACTCTAGTTCCTAGACTCTAGGGACATTCAAACTTTGGAAGCATTTTATAGTTTTAATTTATACATATACAAAGTGCAATTAGGTTCCAAACTATTAACCAACATCACATCAAACTTTGGGACCCGTTGGAAATATACATCTCTGCAAAGTGCAAGTAGGTTCCAAACTCTCGACATGGTGATAAATTAGGCTTGAGAAGACATTAAAAATCCACACTATGCAAAATTTAGTCACCTTCAAATTCCCACACTACCAACTACCTCAAACCTAGAAGCTAAATGTAACTTGCATTATTTGATGTGAATTAGGTTTCTAAGATTCAATCAAACTATACTTTGAAGTTTGGACTTTGTCTACAACTAGCAACTCAGACTGGTAACTCTATTATACATTACAATTTAGACTATAACATTCTAAAATAGAATTCAAAAAAAGTTATGGTAGCGGAAACATAAAGTATATTTCCCCCACTCTACAAGGCATATCTCCCTCAATTTTTTATCTTTTAGAAATAGTCTTGGGGATACATTCATGGGGTTGTGGGCTCTAACTTGGTCACACAGAAACCTCTATAAGTACATGATTCCCAAAAAAGGAGAGATAAGTGAATTCCACTTTCTAAGCCAAGATTTAGCAACATAAAGATAAAATGAAACTAATGAAAATGCAAACACTAAAAACTCACCATGGAATTGATATGGGAAAGCTCTTGGCACACAATCTAAATATCCTAGATATCTCTCAATCTCCAATGATGGCGTACAGTGACACCCAACTATGTGGTACACTCAAGCCCACCCCACTATACTATAATCCCACAATAATGAGTTCCACTTTTTAGCCAAGATGGACATTGATATCAACATTTTTAACTAAATCTTCACTTTATGAGACATATAACATCTAAACCATTAATAATTTAAAGATGATGCAAACTAGTGATTTGTGGCTATTTGTGTGTAGATTCTAAATATATTTTTAATTTTTTTTTGAAATAAATTGTGAATCTTTCAATGTCTCTTTTAATAATTAGTTTTTAATAGTAAACAACATTTTTAGAAAGTAATAGTTAAGTATGAAAAAGGAGAATGATGACAACTAGAATGCACACTAGATCAAACCCTTTTCTATATAACATTCAAGGACAAGACTAAACCAAATCACTACCAAATGAAGGTGGACTCAGTTATTGATCTTGTACTCAGGTATGTTATAGATGGATCAAATTTAGTTCATCCTTTTTATCAAACCTTAGGTTAACAATGCATAAAACCCTAGTTCTACAATTATCAACTTATAACGGAATAAATATAACAACAATCTAGAAACTAATTGCACAAGGATGAGTAGGGAGATGATAAAATCTATCTCCTAAAAGAAGAGGTGTCGAAGGACCAAGGTGGGACTGCCTACATCCTAACTAGAAGAATCTATAGAAGAGATAAACTGGAAAGTTGTTGTAAATGTTTTCCTGACACCAAATCTAAACTCAAAAAGGGTAGGGGGAAATGGGTAGTACCACCCAAGTCCTTAGTGAGAGAAAACATCAAAACTATCTCCAAATCCCAAAACCTTGATTTGTACTCTGTCTTCATGTAGCTCTATATTTTCTAGATCTCGCTCTTGTAACCTGCACACAAGAAGATAAGAAGGGGTTTGGGGGTTATGGTGTTTAAGGACATGCCTCAGTCAAATCTCAGGATAGCATTCAGGCTTCCCAACACCATTGTTTGATAAAGAGTGTGTGCCCACATGGGGGCAAAGGCTAAAAACAATGATAATATGATGATTGAAATGATGATAAGAAAGCAATGATATCACCTATGTGATGAACCCTTAGAATGATGAAGATCCTTCAACTCCTAAGGAGGATAGATGATAGCTCCATATTTGCAATAACAACACAATAACAATACACAAATCTTCTCTAGAATCACAATGAATGATTTTGCCTTGTTTACTTCAAGATCTCAAGTTATGCTTTTTCCAACCTAATTGATAATGAATCCAAAAACACACTTATATATGCTTTCCCACTCATAATCATAAATTCAAACCAAAAGAGCCACCAAGGACAAACCTTTTGAAAGGTGTTAAGCCGACACAAACTTAAATTAGACCTAACCTAAAATGAGGGACCTAGGCAGTATCGCCTAGGTTCTTTAGCCTCATTTAGGTCCAGGGTAAGGTGGATGAAGGGGCCCATATTCCAACTTTTCTTCGGTGTTAGGCAATTTTATGTCAGGATAAACATTTTGAATGTATAATGTAATCACATGAACCTAGGAGCTATACAAGGAGGTAAAAAGATATGTGGACACTTTTTACTCCATAACCTTTAGCCCCCATTTTAATGTGTATGATCTTATGAATAGTACATGCATTAAGGTACAATCAAAACACATCAAGCACATCAAATGCTAGAGCCAAAAGTACACCCTATGTTTGGAAGACCATTTCTAGCCCTCAAGATTAAGCAAACATAAGAAGATACATGACAAGAATGCAAAACACGAAGAAGATAGTAAAGAAGCACATAATACACAGAGAAGACATGAACGTAGTCACACAATACAAAAAGTATACACAAAGAGAAGACATGATTAAATAATTACTCAATACTAATAGGTGATACACACCACCATCAAAAACACAGAAAACACACAACATGGGGGGAGTTCATCACTACTCGTCACCACAAAACACGCAAGACAAAAGACATGGGGGGAGCTCATTACTACGCGCCACCACAAAACATGCAAAACACATGAAAAACACATGCAAAACACATGGAATACACATGGAATACATGAGCGTTGTAGAGTGTGTTGTCGACCCACTATACATCTTATACAAAGAAAACACAGGTGCTGGGGAGGAGCTCATCACCACACTCCGCCATCTAAGACACACCAAACACACTTGACGGTCGAGCTTATGCTACAACAATTGTCAAAAACACACTTAAGGGTGAGTAACTCAAGACACAACCCCACCTCCCATGAGAGGACATTTTTCAAAAAGGATGTGTGACCACTCAAGGGAAGACACAACCCTGCCTTCCACAGAAGGGTTTTCGAAAGTATACAACCCCACCTTCATCACAGAGATGTCTTACAGTGAAAAGGAAGTGTGTGCACAAAGTATAAAGACCCACCTGCATCATGAAGACACCTCAGTAAAAAGGAAGCAAACGAAACACACAAAACAATGTATACAACCCCACCTACATCACGAAGATGCCTTACAGTGAAAATCAAGTATATGCAAACATACACAAAAAGTTTACAGCCCCACCTATATCATGGAGATGCCTTACAATGAAAAGGCAATATACACACATTTTATCACAATGTCTAAGATATCCAAGTATTTACCACAATATATGTCCCCACCATAAAGTGGTTTCTCACTCTTGTCAGTAGTAATCACGTTTAAGGTAAGGTTGAAAACAGGTGAGGGAACAAGATTTTTCGCAAAGCCCATGCCCCAAAGTGACATGTGCTTACAATTGTCAAATTGTACCCAACAATCACAATAGAAACACATCAATAAATTTTGCTAACGGGTCAATGCAAGAAGTTGGGTCCACTTTTTGGCCAAAAAGTGGAAGTGTTTTCCCTAATTTTTAGAATATGTCACATTTGAGGCACTTAAATATTGAATTTTAAAAAAATTTAGTAATATGAAATATAGTACTTGAAGTCTAGTTTCTAAATATGTAATTTATTTTAATACCCAGATGATACAAATTAATTTTTAATAGGCATTTCTAAAAACCACTGTTTAAAAGTCACCTTTTTTTACCATACCATGCATGTGTATGACCAACATAATTTGACCTAACTAAAGTATTTTTCTAAACCCTTTTGGGGAAAGATGTGTAGTATAGTTAAGTTTGATGAGGATATTTTTTTATAATTTTTTTCCAAATAATTTTTTTTTTATTAATTTTTTATTGGCCCTAATTGCTGTTTTAAAAAACCCTCATGTACAGACAACATAATTTGAGCAAAACTAATCATAAAATATTTTTTTTTTTCATTGTGTAAAAAATGATGTGTATATTGATGACATAATTTTGTTTTCAAAAAACTTTAAAAATTAAAAGTTATTAAAAAAATACAAACACCTATCATTTCAAGTTTTTGGACTAGTTTGCTCATAAATAAATAATAAATAGAAAAACAAGTCCAATAAAAAAAATACATATTTGAAAACTAGACATTGTCATCTATAATGGGTTTTAATTTCGTAAAAAAATTTATAAAAAAATGTTATCAGCCATATAGGTAAACTCAGTCTTTTCTCTTGTTATGTACTTAGAAAAAAACTTGCAGGTCCAAGGCAAGGGGTTGGATTACTATGCCTTTCCCAAGCCTAAGCTTTTAGGAATGGGTACCCATTCCTTTTATATGGTTAAAAAAAATGCACAGGCTTTTTTTTCAAATTCAAATATCTTTATAGAAATGAGTACCCATTTAGGATCGGGCACCTGTTCCTAAATGGGTACCCATTTCTAAGCAGGTACCCATTTAGGCTTGAGCACTTGTTCCTAAACGGGTACCCGTTTCTTTTAAAACTGGTACCCGTTTCTGTCGGGATTTTTTTTTTGCCCGGGACTTCCCCTCTATGTGGACCCAACTTCTTGCACTTACCCTAACAATCATTGATCAATAATATGCATGTATGAAAGATAATCAAAATAGGCTTCAATTAGAAAATCTAAGCTAAGATAACAACCAAATCATTTCATAAAACTGATACATAAATAAGGCAACATGACGCTCAAACAAACCAAGGTTATACTTATGGGTTTAGAATCAAGTATAGCCGTGAGGTTATACTTCAAGTATCTCAGAACCAAGTGTATCTACAAGGTGAGATAGAAATATTCCAAAGTGCATAGTAGCAAATTTAGAGTATTGCAAAGGCTTGTTATAACAATTTCACAATATGATACATGATCACATCATGACATAAAGTGATTGTACCAGTCAAATATTAGTAACAAATTACCCCCGTCATCATATATGGACTGGGTCCATTTTTATTTTCTTATTTTAGGGATGCACAGTCCTTATCAGAAGTCTATATTTGTTGTCATCATCCATCAAGTAGTAGAGCCACAAGTACAATGGAAGAATGAAATTATAGAAAATGGGAGAGGAGACAAAAAGTGACTTAGGGCCACATCGTGGAAGGATACCCTCCACAACGATATGCCCCCAAGGCACCATACACAACAATTGCAATGACAAAAGGGTAGAAGAATATAGAAACAAATAGAAGAAATATCACAACAGAAGTGGTCTCCTTGTATCCTTGACCTTACAAGAGTATCAAGGGTCATCCAAGGATACCTAAACAAACATTTAACACTACATGAGGGAAACACAAAAAACCACTTAAGAGAAGGCCACTCATGAGAGCAACTCGAAGACATGCTACATCAAGGGTGGTTAAATGAGTGAGAAAGACTTACCTAAAATAAAATTCAACCATGCTAGTGATTGTCCTTATTCAAATCATCTTCTTCGCAATATTGATCTTTAGATGAAATAGGTGGCACATAGGGAACTATAGCCCAACTTGAAACTTCTTCCTTTAGTTCTTCTTTTGATTCCTTTTCTCTCGGTGGGATATTTTCTTCTTGCGATGACATTTTTCAAGCTAAGGTTTGTCACTTTCTTCTTCTTTCCCTCACATTTCTATTTCTTCTAGTCTTGTTAGTTATATTTCCCAAGGGAGTTTATTTATCCACCATAAAGGGTTCATGATTTTCTACATTCTTCAACATTTCTAAAGAGCAAGCTAGTACAAAGTGATTTTATGATTTTTTGATGGATAGCTTCACTCTTGAAGGTTTTCTACCAATCCTTGTAAGGATGGTGGAGGATGAACCTCAGAAAAAATTCTCTTTCATTTTGGTCGAGGTGAATCCTTTAGATCAAGCTACTTTTCAGTCTGTATTTGTTGGATAGGAGGAATTGTAGCCTTAAAGAACTGAGAGGGTCCAGGAGTATTCTTGCCATATGATAGTTCAACTATTTTCTTTGCCTTATACTTTTGATGTGCCAAGAAGAATTAGCCTTGTCTTGGTTGGTTTGCATCCATAGGTTGTGGCCAAAAATAATCCAAATTGAATTTCTATGAATGGCTAATGGTTTAATTCCACTATGATGGATAACATGCACTCGACCTTTATAAGGGAACTTTAAGCACTTGTGGATAGTAGAGGGAGCCACTTTCATGGATTTTAGCCAAGGATGTCCTAACTTCTCACAAATGAGATCCGAGGTGGGAATGATAACAAATGACACTTCTGGGGTTTTTCAACCACCTTAATACAAAGTTTTAACTTTCCAATTGCCAAAAGAAAATAACCATTGTGAGCTTTTATCATTATACCCATTGGATCTTGTGCTATATTGTGCATGTATAAATGTTTTGTGATAACATTTGTCATGCAATTTGGATCAATGAGAATTCCTCTTGTATGGTTTCCATTTATTCTTGTTGTTATATAAGAAGGACCATCATGATCTCGAATAGTGACCTCATGTGGTGTGAGGGATGTGACAGGTTCAAGATAATTCCATTTCTTGTTAGATCAAGGAGGAGCCACATCACCCTTGTTATGATTGAATGCCATAGATGTGAGACTTTTGTATACCACATTGTAGTTGGGTTGTTGTGACACATTTTGATACACTTGATACTGACTTGTTATTTGATTAGCATAGTTATAAATGTAACCAGGAGGTTTAGAATAATTTGGAAGACCTCCTACAGTGAGCACTGATTTTGTTTGTATTTGAGGCATATCCGAATGTCAGTGGACAACTATTTTCAGTTTCATAGGTTCTTCTCGAGATCTTGGAACATAAATTGTGTTTATTAATCTTTAAAGGAACAATGGTTTATGAGTAATAATGGAATGTTCAATAGAGATAAATTCATCAAGGGCATCATCTGACATATCGAAGTCATCACTACTAAACATCTCATCATATGCATGAAAGTCTTGTAAAAAGAGATCAGACATTGTCACCTTATCTACTTTATCCAAGGCTTGAAATTCACAATGTGCAATTGCAAAGAGTATGAATTTTTAAATTAAGGATGTGTTGTGCCTTACACACATGGCCCATTTTGCCAAATGGAGACCCCCTCTTTTGCTTTGGCTTAGAGTCTCAACCTTTTCCTCTTTATGACAATGAGAAGGTGGAATTGTGCTTAGAATGCAAGATTTGCTTCAAATCTAGGTATTTTGCATGTTTGGAGTCATTTGATATCTTTCCTGATTGATTTGGAAGTGTCTTGAGTGGTCTTGTGGTTGAAAGATAGCCATTTGTTGCCTTTTGCACTAAAATTAGGTGTTACTGCATTCTGCTCCAAAAACCTATGTCACTAGATATTGCTCTTGAAATTGCTTTCACAGGATGTTTCATGTTGAAATTCCTAGTTTCTAGGTCTTAGAATTGCAAAATCATGCATAATTCCACAATATTTCACTAAGGGGTTCATATACTTTCATCCTGATGCATGGTCCTAAAACCCTGAAAAATGGCTAAGTCTAAAATCTGGTGGAACTTCAAAAATCTAGAATCTCCATATCAAATCCTACGGATTTGGAACCTATCTCAAACATCTTGATAGTATATTTCAAAATATTTAAAGTATAGGAAATTTGAAATATATCTAAACATATACTTAAATATATTTTGAAATATATTGTCACTCTAGACATTTCAAAATTTCATGCTAAAAATAACCCCTGTTACACATTGCGCCAAAAATAGCCCCTACTGCACTTTACACCGAAAACAACCCCTACTGCACTTAGCGCTAAAAATCAGTCTTACTGCCTAGCGCTAAAACCATCCCTGACTGATTTCCCTCCAAAGCACTACTAATTTGGTCACATAAAAATCCCCACCGAGACAATTTGGAATAAAAGTGCTAAAAACTCACTTCACTAACTTAGTGCTAAAAAAGCCTTGCACTAACTTGCACTAAAATCACTTCCGACGGACAAAAATCAGCGCAAAAATTAGTCAGAGCCAAAATCTACTCTAGCTCAGTTGGAGGAAAAATCCATGCTAGGTCATTTGGAAGCAAAATCCATTCTAGGTCAGTTGGAGGCAAAGTCCGCGCGAGGTTAGTTGGAGGCACAGTTCGTGCTAGGTCAGTTGGAGGCAAAATCTGCACTTTTTGCCAATTTGGGCCAAAAAACACATTTTTTGAAAGGGAAACTTGGATTTTCTTGATGAATTTGAATTGCATATCAATCTATCATATCATGATAAACATTTTTACTAAGTTGGTGTGGATTTTGGGCACGTTTTACAACAATTAATTCTACTGCACATGAAAAGTCAGTACCCCCCAAAAATCTCACTTTTTGCAAAATAGGCTATAAAAACATGAAATAAAAGTCCCCAAATTGATTCCAATGGCTGTAAAAACCTCCCAGATCATCATATTGGCCAAATGGGTACTTGAAAATGGTAAAAAACTCAAAAAATCATGTAAAATCACTAGATTTATGAGGTTGTTCATAAGAAGATGGCATTGACATTGAGTTGTCCTAGACTGAATCTATGATTGCAAATGGACATACTTTGATCAATTTTGATGGAAAATGATTATTTAAGATGAAATTGATGCTTGGGCTTATGAATTGTAGGTCTGAGAGCACAAAAGAGCTGACTGGAATTGTCTTGGAAGGATGAATACACAGAGGTATCCTATTGACCTGAACATGAAGAATTGACATTCTATCAGTCAAATCACTATTACACCTACAGGAGAAAGCCAACATGATGTCCCAGATGATAGAGATGAGTCCCAAGAGCTTGAGAACTCAATAGATCAGGCCTACTTCATTGTTGTTCCTGCAGATCCAGTCTAATGCACAAGACATGTTTACAACTGCCTACACTTATTCCAGCAGTCCAGTTATCAAAGTTGAATCCAACAAGCATCTGGTTGGACATTCCTACATCAAAAATGTGCCACATACCCTTCTTGACTAGTCAACACATTGGAGAGGTCATTTGTCCTATTAAATAACTCAAACATGACAAGCAACAAGATGATCCAATCAGCGTGAGCAATCCCGTCAATCCACATCAGCTCAACTTTTCACATGTCATATGACTCTATCTTGACTTCCTTTCACCTAGGAAATTGGATTTTCATCATAAACAACCAAATGGGTATCCATTTTGTCTAGATTCAATGTATTTGCAAGTTATTTTTTATCTTTTTCCTAAAGGACAAATGCAAATCCGAAAATGCAACAAACTAATATATCTCATTAAAGGCCATGTAATCTGGAACATTAGTGTTGATTTAATCTCCACCATCCATTGAAAAATTTAGTATGGTGCCTTGTCTATAAAAGGACCATCATTCTCTCATTGTAACAAGACAGTCTTGATGCCGAATTGTTGACACTCTACCAAATTTTGTGATTAATGCAAAGCAAGTTACTGCAAGTTTTCTAGAATTTGTCTCTTGTATTGTCAATTTGGTTTCATGGTTTACATCTTGATCTTCATTAGTTAAATTGTGCTTTGCAATGTTATTGATTTGTTGAAGGTATTTGATAAGCACTCTAGTCCATACTATTAGTTGCTTGCTGATTGTAAGTAGCTGTGCATAGTTTGTTTGGGCTATTAGATTGAGCTAAGTTCAATTGCATTACAGTAGTTAAATCACACCAGCATTTGGGTATTTAATGAATGTTTGTAATCTGAAAAATTGGAGAATCCATAGAAGATAGCACTATTTTCTGTAGCAATGTAGCAAGGTCTTTATCTTGGTAAAACAGAAAATTTGTTTAATTTTTGAATGCTTGTCTACCTAAAACAATCTTTATATTGTGAATGTCACTTGGGATCTCTCTAAACCCTACTTCCTTTTGCATTTTCTTTTTAATCAGTTGTTAGAGTTAGGATCTAGAAACAATTTACATAGGGATATCAGCTAAAACAATATAAGGGTTTGCATGTATTGCTATCCTAACCTGTTAAATCTGCCATAACACATGTAAGACCCCTTGTAGGAGCAGCTAGTCCATCCCACTAAGAAATTCCAAGTACGCTAAGACCTAGCTGTATTATCCTTGGAGGATTCTTACTTAGGGTAAGATAATTTTCAAGAGAGGTGTGATACTAGCAATCACACCTGCGTTGTTGTGTGCTAAAAACACCATCAATAGGATGCAAAATGATGCAAGATTACTATGCAAAATTAGATTTTATGAATATTTAATGCAATTAATACGATCGTGTCTAGGGACCTACCTCAGTCAAATCCTAAGATAGAATTCAAACTTCCCAACACTATTGATTGATAAAGAGTGCGTACCCACGTGGGGGCAGAGGCTAGAAACAATGATAATAAGATGATTGAAATGATGATAAAAAGATGATATCACCTATGTGATGAACCCTTAGAATGATGAAGATCCTTCAACTCCTAAGGAGGATAGATGATAGCTCCATATCTATAATAACAACACAATAACAATACACAAATATGCTCTAGAATCACAATGAATGCTCTTGCTTGATTTTCTTCAAGATCTCAAGTTATTTTTTTCCCAACCTAGTTGATAATGAATCCAAAAACACACTTATATATGCTTTCCCACTCATAATTGTAAATCCAAACCAAAAGAGCCAACAAGGAGAAACATTTTGAAAGGTGTTAAGCTGACATAAACTTAAACTAGACCTAACCTAAAGTTAGGGGCTTGGGTAGTACCACCCATGTCCTTTAGCCTCATTTAGGTCTAGGGTAAGGTGGATGAAGGGGTCCATATTCCAACTTTGGTTTGGTGTTGGGCAATTGTGTCAGGATGAACATTTTGAATGTATAATGTAATCACAAGGATCTAGGAGTTAAACAAGGAGCTAAAAAGACATTTCGACACTTTTTGCTCCATAATAGTAATGTTTATGTCATCCAACATAACTTTTTTTCTAGAAAGGATAAAATTATAATTTTTAAAAATATAGATTTTTAACATCAATATCTAGTGCATGGATATTTTTTCATAATTTTTTGTTACATATTTTTTTTTAAATTAAATTTTTGAAGTTAGGGTTGCTATAATTTGGACATAGGTGTATGTCATCAAGCATAACTTGTTGTGTATATATTGAAATTCAATTTTTTTTGTTGAAAAAAGGACATCAATACCTAGTGCACAAATATTTTTCATAATTTTTTTCTCTATTTTTTAATTTTTCCACGTGTATGGAATAGAGACCTTAATGTTTGGTGAAAAACCTACATTCACTAAAGAGTAGAAAATAAATAGAAAATCAAATGAAACATATTCAAAATCATACTTTTTGAAAAGATTATTCTAAGGGCTACATATTTATAAAATAGAATTTCTAAATGATTTCATTTGATCCCCCAAAAGGTGAAGCAATTTTCTTTTTGTTAGCATTTTGATTGGTGTGGAGGAGACTCCATCAAGGGTTTGATTTAAGACTAGGGGGGTTCTTTCCTAGTGGATTTGATATAAGGGGGTTTTATCTAACCACCTTCAATTAAACCCCTTTAGATGGAATCCCTCAAGGCTTAAATCGTTAATTTTTCTAAAACATATGTGATTTCAGACAAAAATTAGGATGTCCCATAAATTAGAAATACACACTCAAGGGTACAAACACAATCATGGAAAATAAGAAGTTAGAGATAGACATGCTAAGAAACATGTATAACATAGTGCCACAACACACAAGTACAAAAAATGTAATATCATTTAGTATAAACAACATGATCACAACCATGTAAAATGTGACATTTGATAGAAGGATAAAGATGAGGATACTAGAAGTCAAGCGAGGAGTGTCAATGTAGTAGCCGTTGTCAATTCAAGTATGCACCCTTGTTAAGATTTGAGAAAACTTAACAACTTATTGAAACATGGAATCGTTCTCGGATGTGGGTCTCCTTTGATGGGAGGTAAAAGCTTTGTTTAACTAGTCGCAGCCATTATCCTCCTTAGCTACATTATATAGTGAGTCTATTATTCTTCTCTATCAATATTTGCATTGTGAACTCTTTATCTTTGCATTATATGAGAATGTGAAGAGGGTTTCATTTTGTCTTCTGGGTGTATAAAATACCTTATCTTAAGGCGTGAACGCTCCTTTTAAACACTTTCTGTAGCTTTACCTTGTCTTTCAATGTAAGAAAATATGAAGTTTCCTATGTTGTTAGTGAGCATTTCATTTTGTTTTGCACAGAAGCCCCCTTTTACTACGGCCATGATCTTCTATGCTCTATTTTGACATGTTTGACTATGGAAAGAAAGATGGCATTTTCACATGACAAGGGTTTCATTTCTTTTTTTTGTATAAACTGTCTCTCCTCACGGCCTTATCTAGACAATTTTGCTTACCATTTCTCTTTCTCTTAAACACTGGAAAATGTATGGTTCTGAAAGTCAATGTGGGTGTTTGAGAAAAGAGTGCAAATAGCAGTATATGCCACGGCTTTACTATGGATGTATATGCATTTTTCTCTTATTGTATACACTTAGACCTAAAAATTGAAGCCATATTGTTCTTTTCTGAGTATATAAACTTCTTTCTATAGCATCATGGCATCTGGTGTCACCTTTTCTCTCTCATATTGTCACTATTATTGTTCAAAAGAGGTGATAATTGTATGCACTATTTCTATCTCTGTATCTCCATTTGCTCTTTATGTGGACTTTGCACATGGGATGTATAATGTCACTTTCAGCTTTGAAATCCTCCACTGAAGTAGCATATATGTCTCAATTCTGTATCTTTACTTGTCTATTCAGTGGACTATGCATACACACTTTTCATATATGATGATATGGTTGTCATGAAATGTTGGCATTAACACATGAAGGCAACACTTCCTTGTTCTGAATACACTATAACATATGATGAACCTCTACTATTCCTTTTATTGTATTCTATCTTATCAAATGCATCATATGAGATGTCCTATAGGACATGATTAGGTCCACTGTATCTATTGTCCAGTCTTGGCAAATCACTTCTTATAATGTAACTTCATTTGAACTCACTCAACCATAGATGCAACCATACACTTATTTATTTCATTTGTCATAACATGATATCCTGTAGCATAAGGATGATGATCATACCATTTAACTGCTCCTGTCACATGATGATGATACTCTATTACACACACGTAATGAAATGCTCCTTTTTTATTCTCTTGGAGTTTGTCAAAGGCAAAAGATGAGCCATCTGGATTGGTTGTCTTGTATTTTCTGTTATAGATCTGCAATACTTATCATACTTCTTCTATATATATGCAATACATACAACATGTGATAACACTTGTCTGATGTTCAACTTATCAGTAATAAAAGTGAGGTATAACTGGATATATTTCATCATTTCAAAGGTAGCTTATGTCATTGAATTCTGAATCTGATTCTATCACTTCATTTAAATGAGAAAGTATGAATCTTGGTACTCACCTGTCTTTGCAATTTTCTTACTGATTTATAATGAACACTCCAATTGGACTACTGATCATGAATGAGTAAGTAGCCTTCAGATAATTCATACTCATGAACACTTAAACTCCATCAATTTGATGATTACAAATGTATTGTGTACTCTTGATTATTATCATGCTTGAGAATGTTATTTCATAGCAGTTGAAGTAGTGTATAGGTTGTCATATGCATTGAATCCTATCCTCCATCTATTCATGTCATGCTCTTGGTTGCATTTCATATTCTAAAGTGAAATCATGGTCATGTCTTGACATGGGACTGATGCATATGATTGTCTGGTTACTCTTTCATGTTGTCATGTGAATATTATCAATGATCCTCTTCTTCTGTTCATCCCTTTTAAGAACAAGGGGCAGCAGCATGCTGGGATCAACTGTCGTGGGAGCCCATTTGATACCATGTGCTGAATATCTTCAATCAGGTTCATGATTTATCCTATACCTGCACATGAAACAAACAGATTAAATAAAACAATGATGCTCTTATGTTTGCTTTTCTTTAGTTCCTTCTGCACATGGATGTTCTTATTTGATCAATGCATTACAACTAAAATATTATGTCTCTCTTGATTGATGAAGGATTTTCATAACCAGAGCTTCTAACATGACCATCCCACAATTTTTTTTAGGTACATGTCAAGGTCGAGAGTGGGAACTGGAGTCTTCTACGAAGATCAACCCAAACAAGGCAATGATGGCTATGTCTTTCCCTCTTTTTCATTTGATGCATAGTGTTTTACTTGTATTTGCATGAGTTCAGCTATAACCCACAACTTGTGTTGGACATCTAATATGTCTTAGTTTCCTTCAGTGCAATGTTTGTTCTCTTATGTATTCAAAATTGTAAATGAACAATCACTATAGTGAATGAATACTTATCTCTTTTATTACTCTGCAATGCAATCAATGATTGAAACTTTTCTTTTCTACATCTGAACAACTAAACTGTACTTGTCATAACAACTATGCAACTAACACATAACAGAAGTAAATCAAACCACATTCAAAAAATGATAAATGATAAATCTGGTCAGCTAATTTTTGAGCTGGGGTAAAAAAAATGGTAACATTTCTCGTGACTTTTGCTATATGCTTTCTTGCTAGGCATATGACCAATTGCCTTGTCATCCATTGGGCATAGAGTCATACTCTGTCCTTCTCAGAAACTCAAAAAACATAGTACTTTAGCTCTCCAATAGTTCAAACAGCAATAGCAAACTGAAAACAACTCTACTGAAAGCAAACTAATAGGCCCTAATGGCCAAAGCAAACTACTGAAACAAACATGCATGAGCACTTATTTACTACAAAACTACTCTACTATATACAAAAGAAATCTCTTATCCTCAGAGGTAGTGTTTGAGATGGATCCCATTAACTGGGATAGGCAGCACCTCTCCACTCAACTTGGATAGCTGAAATGCATTGTTTTCTTTGCACTCTATGATAAAATAAGGCCCATCCCAAATGGCATCAAATTTAGAATGCTTACCTAGCCTACTCCTTAGTTCATTCCACTTGAACACTAGATCTCAAACAATAAAGTTCCTTGGTCTTGCTCTCTTATCAAATGCACTCCTCATTTGGGTTTGATGTATATCAAGCTTTCTTAAGGCCTCTTTTCTTATCTCTTCTATCTCCATGAGCTGAGCAAATCTAATTACAAGAGGCTACTCCTCTAGCAACTCAAGTTCTTTGATAAAGGCCAATGTAGGCAATTCAATTGAAATAGGTAGCCAAACCTATTTTCCATAAGTAAGCATATATGGGGAACAACCAATAGCCCTCTTAGGTGTGATTCTGTCAGCCCATAGAGCTAACTTTAACATTTCGTGCCAAGTTTTCTTATTGTCCTAAATAGTCTTCTTGATGATTCTTATCAGATTTTTGTTGGTAGATTTAGCCTACCCATTACCCCATGGGTAATAGTTAGATGAAGTTTTCAAATAAATGTTATTTCTAATAGACCAATCTGAAATTCTCATTCCCAAAAAGGCTAGACCATTATCAGAGATGATTGAATCTAGTGTATCGAATCTTGACACTAAGTCCTGATAAAAACTTAGGACAACAGATTCATTTGCTTCTTTTAAGGCAATAGCCTCAGTCCACTTTGTAAAATAATTTGTGGTAGTCAAAATCCACTTGTGGCCTACACTTGAAGGTTGATTTATTTGTCCTATGAAATCCAATTCCCACTTTGCAAATGGTTGTTCAACTTTAACAGGATGTAAGGGTAAGGCAAAAAGTCTTTGCTTACTTGCAAATAGGGAACATTTCTCACATCTTCTCACCCAAGCAAAAGAATCCTTAAACAGATCAGACCAATAATAACCAACCTGCATAATCTTCAAGGTGGTTGTTCTAGCTACAAAGTGACCTCCTGAAGGTCCATTGTGAAACTCTTCTAACAGTCTATCAACTTGTTTAGGTCCAACACAACTCATAAAAACACCATTAAAATCTCTCCTATATAGAATACCATCAATAATAACATAAGGAGTAGCTTGCAATTGAAAATACCTTCTTCCTGCCCTATATAAACCAATTGGGCACTCATTGGTCTATAAATAATGCATCATCTGATGCACCCAGCTATCTATTTGAGCTGGTGCATTGGCTGGTTCATTATTATTCAGCACCATTTTAGTGTCTTCTTGTTATTTTAACTAATTTTGATCCTTAATCATATTAGGAATCACTACATCCAGTTCCTGTATCATATAGATGCCTAATCCTACCTCATCAGTGTGATGGAAAGGGTCACTTTCATGATCTTCAGCTGCCTAATCATCTAAACTTATGTCTTCTACAGGTGCATTGGGATCTAGGCTCATGGATTCATCCTGCTGCCCACGGGTGATGTATAGATTAGCATTTATTGGGTTGAGAACATAGGGTTCAATGTGGTCTTTTGCAAGTGGTTTAGATTGTATAGTTACTTTTGTACCATATCTCATTCTAAAGAACAAGTGAGTCCAGTCAAATGAAAGAAACCCACCCAATTTAGCTATGAACTCCCTAGAAAGGTAAATTGCAAAACTAGGTGGAAGGTCAATGATGTAGATATCCTGATGGATGGCAAAATTAGGACAAGCATGTAATGTGAGTGGAAGATTTCTAATTATCACCATAGTACTGAGTGTAGACCCATCTAACTGTACTACTCCTTTTGCAAGGGGCTCATAAACTAATCCTAAAGAGTCGGCTACACTCTTGGGCATAAGTAAACTACTTGCCCCTGAGTCTACCATACAGTTATGAACTAATTTATCACCAATAATGAAATTTAGATAGAAAAGGGGTGGTTTTACCTCATCTACTCATTGTCCACCTTTGATCTGAGAACTGCTGAAAAGTAAAACCTTGGCCTTCTCTTGACTAGAACGCTCAGAAAGTGAGAGTTCGGCCAATGCTTCTTGCAACAAATTTTTTTGACCAGGGATGTGTAAAGCATCCATAACTAGCATGCTCACTATTGCTTTCTTAATACGATCAACTATATTAATAACAATAGGATTTACCTTATGTTGTCGTCTTGTTGCAAATGCATCAATCTGACCTTGCAAAGACTACTATTGCATTTTGGACTATTCCTTCACTAGTACTGTTCAGTCCCTTTTGCAGAATTTGTACTTTTTGCTGTGGTATAGGAGTAGTCTAAGACAAATAAACTTGGTTTTTATCCCTTATAGCCTGCTATTGTACTACAGCAGCTTGCTGATTTACATTTGCAGCCTTCAATTTTGACCTCGTGTTGGCTGAAATAGGTCTACTTTGCTGATTCTAACCTTCGAAATAATTTACACCACAAAAATTAGATTCTTCCCAATTCATTAAGACCACATTAGCCTTATTCTTCTAATTTGAAGCTTCACCATTAATGCCCTCCGAACCTGCATAGCTGTTCTAAACCATGAGTGCCTGATTTCTCACTCCATTCATGTAGCAGCTTGATTATATGGCTGGTGACATGGATAACACCAGTCACTATCCTAAACTAGATTATTTTGTATGGGTACAATCTCTCTTGAGGTACTAGTAGTATTTAGATTATAAGCCTAAAAAGGCAAAGGGTTGTAGTTCTTTCTTTGTCCCTGAGGATCAGCCTGAAAATGTTGTCTATATTGTTGATTGGGCTGATATTAAGAATTTTGCTGATTAGGCTAATACTGATTTTGATAGGGCAAATGTTTCTCTATATTTACTAGTTTATTTGCAATTGTCCTTAAAGTATTTTCTAACTCTAGGGTACTTTGGGTTTGAACTAGAACAATAATTTGTTTGGTTGTTTGATATCCTATTGCTGGACCAGGTGGGATAGTAGCTAAATGAACCATTGCCATAGGCATAGATGGCTGGATTTCAAGAAAAATGGGTAAATGAGGCTTAGGGGCTATCTTTCCTGCCAGAATAAGGCAGTTTTATGCTCTAACAGTGGTTTCAAAAGAATCTAGAAGGGTGGTCCCTCCCATAGACTGTATCATTACTAAAATTTCACTGTTCAAAGATTTGAGATAAAACAGAAAAGCATGCCTTGGCAAAGGTTTTACTGTTGTGGGAATCATGTCCCAAGTTCTCTAAAATTAGTAGTTGAAATCGACCATCTGTTCGTGGGGTGTCCTTTTGATGGTACTTAGTTTCTCTAGTAGTGAGAGATGATCTGACTTGTCCTCGAAATATTTGTGTAATCCATCTCCCAATAAGTCCCAAGAAGTTATTAAATTTTTAGCAAGTCCTCTAAACCACTGTAAGGCCTTTCCTTTTAACAAAGAAACTAAAATCCTAATAGCCACATTTTCTTGTGTGACATTGTGCATGGAACACAAGGTTACTACATCTTGAATATGTTTAGCAATAGTAGTGTGATCCTCTCCAGTGAAATAAGGCAGACTTTTAAGGGCTTCCATTAGAATATCATCTCTTTGGGCAAGTTGTAATGGGCTGCCTCCATTGAAAGTAGTGAATGCACACTACCTAGCCATTATAGGTATCTAAACTATCAGCACTGGACTTCTACTTCTTTTGATCGGGCTTGTAGATCTGAATCGGGAAGGTGTTGACTTTAATCTTCTTGATGACTTAGTTGTTCTTCTTTCTGATCTGCCTCTCCTTCTAGGTGTAGACAACTATAAGTAGTCAAATGGGTCTAGATTAGACCTAGTTTTCATAAGCTGCAAGCACTAATCTGCATCCAAACCAAAAAAAAATGAGTTGCCAGGGATATTGAAAAGCTCCAAAGGCTGATAAAACTGCTGCATATACCAGAACAACAACTATGAGGGTACAAATCCCTCAAAAATTACTTCGAGGGTCCCACCGGGTGTGCCAAAAACTATTGTCAATTCAAGTATGCACCCTTGTTAAGCTTTGTGAAAACTTAACAACTTGTTGAAACATGGAATTGTTCTTAGATGTGGGTCTCCTTTCATGAGAATGAATTTCCAGAGTGAGTTGGTTCTCTTATAATTTCTAAACTATGATTTGAGGGGAAAAGGGATAGAAAGATGTAACTAAAACTAACTCTGAAATCTAAACTAGATGAAGTTCTATCATTCACAAATAGATCCTCTAACATAAATCCTCACAACTTCACTGATAGTTACTCCTTAATTGATTTACAACAAGGTTTGATATCAAACACAAACTGCAACCAAGAAGAACTAAATCTTAACAGTATTGAGACATAACAAAGGACTAAAATAGTCACAATATAACATTAGATCAAGACTGCAAAAATGTATGTGAAACAAGATGATTTGCTATTAGAACTGAAAGGAATACAATGCATGAAAAATAAATGCGTGAGCCAACTGATGTATACAACTCTATAAGAGAGAAGAAACTGATGCTAATTGACCAAGAAAAACTAAGTTTTTCTCCTATAAAATGACTCCAAATGATCTCCCTGTGAAGAAAGTTAAAAAAGCTCCTAAAAATAAATTTGCAATCCATTTTCGAGCTTTAGAAAAAAGATGCCAAAAATAGCCTCAAACTACCTCCAAACTACAAAATAAAATTGCCAACTTGATCCTCTAGGTGGTCCCCGCAAAAACTACATCTAAATTTGTTCAATCTACCTCATGAAAGCAAAATTTTTGTCCTATTATGCTCAATTTCGTCCAAGGAAATCAAAATGCTTTAACTACCTAAAATAGTTAAACTTTAAAAGCAATTCATAATTTCATTGCTTTAAAGTTAACTTTGCATGACTTGGCAGTTTTAATCGACATCCTATCGATATGATTTTTTGTAAAAATAAAATGATATATGGTTTACAATTTCACTAAGATATTTACAAGATATCATTAATGATTTTCTATAAAAATCATTAAAAAGTATGAACTATTAAACATGTTTACAAAAAAAAAAAAAAAACCTTAAAAGCCTTGACACCATGGACTCCAAGTGTCGATATTCTGCCACCTCACCATCATCCATATGGCTCAAAAAATGCCAACTCACTGCCTCTATAATGCCACCATGTTGGATTGACCCCCTTTGACCATATGTCCATCTAACATGTTCTTCACATTCTCAAGGTTTTGGTTTGATTTTATGCATATATCAAATTATGTGAAGGAATAATAAAAAATGCATATGTGGGTGGTCAAAGACACTCGACCACATTTAATATCAAATGATAATATCTTGACTCCAATGTGAGTCAACCACCAATAATGATTAAGACCTTGGCAGATTCTAAGGCACATTTCATAATCGTGCTTACCTTTGACTTAATAAAATAGGCCATGTTCCTTGTGATGTCGGTCACCTCTGATTATGATTGCTAGACACTTATCAACACAAAGTGTTGACCCAGATCCCATTTGGATAAAAATGATTAAAATGTTGCATGGTCAAAAACGTGGAAGCGACATTGAAACAAAAGCAAATGAGAACCCTGAAATGTCAGTCATTTCATTTTGATGTTGTTTAGATAGCTCTGCAATTTTAGCCGCCAACCTGGGGTTTCATGCTCTGTATGCTTTCTTGCTCCATTTGATGGTCTTCTACGGTCGAAAACTATGCACTTCTTTGGCCAAAATGATAGGCCGCCTTTGGTAAGTTTGAAACTGAACTTTAAAAAAATGGCATTTACTGTGTTTTGTTGGCTTACTTTCATTCAAATGGCCACGGTCATATAACTGATTCTTCAGTCTCTTAGTTTTGATATGCACTTGTTTGTGTTTCTGTGTGTTAAACTTGTGAAAAATGGCACAATGGTAAAAGCTTTGTTCAACTAGTCGCAGCCATTATCCTCCTCAGCTGCATTATACGGCGAGTCCGTTATTCTTTTCTATCAATACTTGCATTGTGAACTCTTTATCTCTACATTATATGAGAATGTGAAGAGGGTTTCATTTTGTCTTTTGGGTGTATAAAATACCTTATCTTAAGGCATGGACGCTCCTTTTAAACACTTCCTATAGATTTACCTTATCTTTCAATGTAACATAATGTGAAGTTTCCTATGTTGTCAGTGAGGGTTTCATTTTATCTTCTACAAAAGCTTCCTTTTACTATGTCCATGATCTTCTATGCCCTATTTTGACTTGTTCGACTATGGAAAGAAAGATAGCATTTTCACCCAACAAGGGTTTCATTTCTTTGTTTTGTATAAACTATCTCTCCTCATGACCTTATCTGGACAATTTTACTTACCATTTCTCTTTCTCTTAAACACTGCAAAATGTATGCTTCTGAAAGTTGATGTGGGTGTTTGAGAAAACAGTACAAATGGCACTATATGCCATGGATTTATATGGATGTATATGCATTTTTCTTTTATTGTATACACTCAGACTTGAAAACTGAAGCAATATTGTTCTTTTCTGAGTATAGAAACTTCTTTCTGTAGCATCATGGCATCTGGTGTCACCTTTTCTCTCTCATGCTGTCATTGTTATTGTTCAAAAGACGTGATAATTGTATGCATTGTTTCTATCTCTATAGCTCCATTTGCTCTTTATGTGGACTTTACACATGGGATGTATAATGTCACTTTAAGCTTTGAAATCCTCCATTGAAGTAGCATATATGTCTCAATTCTGTATCTTTACTTGTCCATTTAGTTGACTATGCATACACACTTTTCATATATGATGATTTGGCTATCATGAAATGTTGGCATTAACACATGAAGGCAACACTTCCTTGTTCTGAATACACTGTAACATATGATGAACCTTTGCTGTTCCTTTTTATTGTATTCTATCTTATCAAATGCATCATATGAAATGTCCTGTAGGACATGATTAGGTCCACTATATCTAGTGTCCAGTCTTGGCAAATCACTTCTTTTAATGTAACTTCATTTGAACTCACTCAACCATAGATGCAACCATACACATATTTATTTCATTTGTCATAACATGATATCCTGTAGCATAAGGATGATGATCATACCAGTTTAATTACTCCTGTCACATGATGATGATACTCTATTACACACATGTAATGAAATGCTCCTTTTTGATTCTCTTGGAGTTTGTCAAAGGCAAACAATGAGCCATCTATGTTGGGTGTCTTGTATTTTCTGATACAGATCTGCAATACTTATCATACTTCTTCTATAGATATGCAATAAATGCAACATGTGATAACACTTGTCTGATGTTCAACTTATCAATAGAAAAAGTGAGGTATAACTGGATATATTTCATCATTTAAGAGGCAGCTTATGTCATTGAATTCTGAATCTGATTTATCACTCCATTCAAATGAGAAAGTATGAAGCTTGGTACCCACCTATCTTTGCAATTTGCTTACTCATTTATAATGAACACTCCAATTGGATTGCTGATCATGAATGAGTAAGTAGCCCTCAAATAATTCATACTCGTGAACACTTACTCCTTCATCAATCTGATGATTACAAATGTGTTTTGTACTCTTGATTATTATCATGCTTGAGAATGTTATTTCATAGCAGTTGAAGTAGTGTATAGGTTGTCATATGCATTGAATCCTATCCTCCATCTGTTCATGTCATGCTCTTGGTTGTATTTCATATTCTGAAGTGAAATCATGGTCATGTCATGACATGGAACTAATGCATATGATTGTTTTGTTACTCTTTCATCTTGTCATGTGAATATTATCAATGATCCTCTTCTTCTGTTCATCCCTTTTAAGAATAAGGGGCAGCAACATGTTGGGCTCAACCCTCATAGGAGCCCATTTGATACCACATACTGAATGTCTTCAATTAGTTTCATGATTTGTCCTATATCTGCACATGAAATAAATAGATTAGAATAAAATAATGATGCTCTTCATATTTGCTTCTCTTCAGTTCCTTCTGTGCATGGATGTTCTTATTTGATCAATGCATTACAACTGAAATATTATGTCTCTCTTGATTGATGAAGGATTTTCATAACCAGAGCTTCTAATGGGACCTTCTTGCAATTTTTTTAGGTACATATCGAGGTCGGGAGTGGGAACTGGAGTCTTCTACAAAGATAAACCCAAACAAGGCAATGATGGCTATGTCTTTCCCTCTTCTTCATTAGATGCATAGTGTTTTACTTGTATTTGCATGAGTTTAGCTATAACCCATGGCTCGTGTGGGACATTTGATATGTCTTAGTTTCCTTCAATGCAATGTTTGTTCTCTTCTGTATTCAAAATTGTAAATGAACAATCACTGTAGTGAATGAATACTTATCTCTTTTACTGCTATGCAATGCAATGAATGATTGAAATTTTTATTTTCTACATCTGAACAACTGAGCTGCACTTGTCATAACAACTATGCAACTAACACATAATAGAAATAAATCAAACCACATTCAAAAAATGATAAATGATAAATCTGCACAGTCATTTTTTGAGCTGGGGTCAAAAAATGGTAACCGTATCACATGATGGCCATGTGAAAATATGAAGAATAGTGCTTCATCAATGAAGACACATACTGACATTCACCAACCACTATGAGTTATGACATTTCCAACATGATTGAAATTGAATCAGGTTAAGGCATTCAGTCATGGCACAAAAACTCTGTTTATGATATTTTAAATTACCCAATTAGATTATGTTTTCACTTGGCTTAAAAATCTCCATCATTATCATCCATTTGGTCACTTTGGACTATGACAAATGGTGAGAGCCATTCCTCCCTACTCTCTATACCTCAATCCTAGATAGAATGTTGCTTGAATTAAATTTGAAGACTTATAATTTGATTTTGAGAGGAAACAAAGTGGAAACACAAAAAATGGAAACTATGCTTTGATTCACAATGCACCCAACATCCATAATTCACTATAAAATTAGGATAATGGAAATCTTATAAAATTTTACCACAGTAATGGCTCTAAAATGGACATTTCAAATTTAAAACCCTACAATTAAAATATGCATTTAACACATGAGATATTTAAAACAATTTAATGTATCTACCATTAAATGTCATATGCTCCACCTAGTGTAGGCATGACAATGAAGAATTTCATTTGAAATTTAAAGTTTTAAATTAAAATGCAAAGGGAAATAATACCTTTCCAATGAAGGACACAACAAAATGGAAGCAATATTTCCTTCAATCCCAAGAAATCATCCAAGAAATTATTTCAATTTAATCACCAAGCAAACTCTAATTCCAAGCAATCTTTCAAACAATGAATTTCTTTCATAAGGGAGTGGAATATATATATATATTCCTGATAATGGGAAAGCACATTACGCTAGTAATTATGAATAGGCAGCTCTTTTCTTGGTGGCTCATGCGAGGTGATAGGTGGCAGGAAGGTAATAACTCCAAGTTAAGGCATGTAGAGGAAGGCAATTGGCATTTTGATCAACACCATTTCCATTTCTCTCCTTTACGGGATTTGATTTTATCTGGGATTGGTGTGGGTTGGGAACGATGGATGGAGCTCAAGCTGGTCGTTCGTGCTTGAAGGTGATGGGTAAACGATTGGCTAGCTTACCTCCTCAATGACAGATCCCTCATGTTGTTCTTAGTAGTTTTGTTGGGGGTTTGATAAAGAGAAAATACACCCCTCAAAAATGGCTGAGAAAGATCCCTGTAGAAGAGGCAATGGCAGGATTTGTGAAGGATATTGAAGGTGAAATTAAGAAACCCATTCTATGTGAATGGATCTATAGGTTGTTAAAGATGGCAAAAGAGGTTGATGGTAATGAAGGGGTGAATGTGAGGGAGGCGATGGCTCATTTGCTTCTCGATCTTGGGACTTATAGGGGAAGATGGAATGTATTTGGTGTAGCTCAATCCCTAGTGGTGGTGATGATGCTTTCTATGGCGATGGCTTCTATCCTCACTCACAAGGACATTATCAAGTCAGTGGGGCAAAATGCAAAAAATCATGAGTCTATTATGGGTCATCTACATGATATTCTACAAGGTGTGATAGATACCAAGAAAATGGTCAAAGGGATGGCTATGAAAATGGAGGTTCAGGTAACTTCACCTGTTTGTCCCCTGCATTCCTATGATTGCAATGAAGATGGTTTTCTAATAAAGCTAGATAGAAAATTAGATAAGTAGTGTTTTAAAGATTTTGTAGTCAGTTTTTTGTTTCTTCTTTGGACTGTTAATGGAGTGTGGGCCGCTGTAATTTGCCCCACTTCAATGATATAGTTGTAAGGTTTAAATGGCTTGTTACAGACTCTTAATGTTTTGGGTGGCTATTAAAAACATATCGGCTCAACCCTCTTTTTGAAGGGTCCCTAGTCCCCAACCAGGGTAATTATACCAATATATATATATACTTCAACAATGTAAAACTAAATCCAATGCCCTTTTCTATTAATTGCTAAATCCCTTTTTCTATTTGATTCCTTTTCACACTAAAATAGATATTTTAACATGTTATTTTTTGTATTTCTAATTATTTAAATAACAATATTCTTATTATTTAAACTAGAACCATTTTATTGAAACTCCACAATACATATATTTCACTAATGTCATTTAATTAACATACTACATGTTTATAAATAATTATATTTTCTTAATGCAATATATTTTAATTCTCTAAGGCAATAATCTTCATTATGTTTTCTCTTTACTCAAGGAATAATAGAATGCCCTAGGCTTTTCTATGAAAGATAAGTAAACATCTGTTCCATTAACACAATAAACATGCAATTCAAGATAATTTAATTTTAAAATGGTAAAACATAATTAAACCCATACAAAGGAATTCCACACACTTTACATGTTTGCATACAGATCCCAAAATTGCCACTAATTCACATCCAGGTTTACACATGATTCATGTCATGCTTGACTTAAGTGAGATAAAGGCTAACATGTAGATTTAACTCATTACAAATGCCTCATTTATAACCAACATTGGGGAATAACCCCATACCTGCACACTCAGGTAAAACATATGGCTTACTTGCTCATATATAGTACATGAAGCAATGCATAAACACCCAACATGACACCATATCATATAAACTAAACAAGAAACATATCTAACATGAATAATCAACCATAATCATAGAGATGCAATAACTTATTGTAATCCATAATACTAATCCATGTACAATAAACACATTGTATATTATATATACTCATATCAAAGTAGTGGAATGATAATATTGAAAGGGCTAACATATAAAATCATAACATATACATATATAGGAAAATGACTAGATGAAAATACAAAACCCAGCAGGAAACACCTCGATGGCATAATAAAACATCATCACTAATAATAGTGGAAGATCCAAAATAGAAGTCAACAAATAACAAGGCACAAGCACTAGAGCCATTATGAAATGACTACATGGGATGAAACAAACTTTTATGATAGATCCTAATCCTAGTCCCATCATTAGATAAGTCATGGAGTGGAAACAATAAGTTTAGCAAAAAAAAGTGTCGGTTTTTAAAGAAATTTAGAAACAAAATTGAAACTAGATGGTTTTGTGTTCTTCAAGGAGAGAGATGGATATGGGGAGGGAAAAACACAATAAAAAGGAAACAAATCTAAAGTATAAGTGGATGAGGCTAATGTAATATGGGTGTGACAAGGATTTCACAAACATATTATGAATTCTATAGGAAAAATGAAGGAAAAACCTAAAGTAAGATTCTCTATAGCTTAAAGTGAAAGAAGCCACTTGATAGGGTATGAAAAAGACAAGAAATGACACCAAAAGATCACAAATCTAAAGTATAATAAAAGGGATTAATGTAACAATGGAATGACAAGGTTTTGAAAAATGGGTAATGAAATAAAAAAGGAAAATAACAACAAAATCTAACATAGGACTTTATATGGCTTAAAGGGAGGCAGGGAGGGGATGAAGAAGTAAAAAAGATAACAAAATTAAAGTGGAAATGATGGGAAATTGATTGATATGAATAAGAGGAGGTAGAGAAAGGATGCATGTATATTATAAGGGAAATATAGATGATTTTTTAGTAAAAACATGTACAAACTACTTTAAGATAATTAAAAAACCATGAAAATGCTATACCAAAATGAAGAGATCTCTTATAGATTTTGTTGTGAAGATCTAAAATACTATTGCACACCTTACTGTGAAGAATAACATATTGTATAAATATATTAAACACTAACATAGGCTTTCTCTTTTAAAAAAACATGTTCAGCCAATACTTTCAATTTGAAACTTACTATTTGCTATGTAAAATGATTGAAAGGAAACATGTTTTATTAAATTTTTGGAGGCAATTTAGGGTAGGAAACAATCTCACCTTGAGCTATCTCATTTAATGAACATCCTATCAAATGTTAAGCTTTACTAGAGAAAAAGACCTGGTTGAATAGTAATCACCTGCCACCAAGGATTGGTCCCTAAGCTTGATGAGGTTGAATAGAAAAAAACCTCGTTGAATAGTATGAGTACATTATGGACCTGGATAAGGTGAAATTTATGAATACCAAGATAAAATGTCATGCTTGGATATGGTGGAAGTGTAGTTCAATTAGAGAGGAATATAAAGGGTAAGCCTAACATTGGAAACTAGGACCGGATGGTGGAAAATCTAAAGTCCAAGTTCATTTCAATGAATTACCAATTCCAATTATTGAAGGAGTTGCATAATTTATGGTAGAGAAACATGCCTATGAAGGAATACATAGGGAATACTATTGTAACAACCAAAACCAAAATGACAAGAAGTAACTAAATTTTCACGACGGTAATTTTTTTTTTTTTTTTTACATAGTAATCAAATACAAAAGTTTCTCATCTCTAAACCATTACAACATTTTTCAATTTATCATAAACATGAATGCATTCTCATAAAGACTGAAAGAAATGATATTCATAAAATACTTTGTTTTCTTAACAAATAAAATTTTCTGGAAATAACAAATATCGGAAACATACCATTATCATGCATCTCAATTGTCAACCTTTTCACGTTCAAGACTCGGCAATTCCTCAGTATTTGGAAGAGAAAGTATCTTCAAGGAGCTTAACCTCCAACCATAGACCATCGGTCTCCCGCACTCCTTCCTAACTGGAAGTGGCCCTACCCTACTCAAGAGGATAGACTTAGGATAACCTTAGGTGTTTGCCATCTGAGCTCTGGTGTTGTAACCTACGTGTCTTGTTATCGTGCAGATCCCTAGATACCCTCTAGTCATGCACGACCCTCCACAAGATACGCCATCCAGTTACGGTGAACGTTTGATGTACTTGAGGATAGTACACCACCTTGGCCAAAGGATTCGTATTTAATTAGTGTTTTATAAACGCATGAACTTGGTTCACCCACCCTACTCGACTTGAACTGGTCAAAATCCTACAGTTTCCTATTTGTATAGTTTGAACTCATTTTGCCGACCTTGACGACCTCAAGGCTTAGGATATTCCCCTATAATAGCGCATTGCGCAATATTATTCTAATCTCAAATTCAGACTTTCACAATCCCATTATCCTGAAAAAATATTATTTAGACACGTTCACTCCTAAGTGGTTTCAAATCTGTTTACTTGGTTCCCATGTTAACACAACATACACAAGTATCTACATCATTTTCCGTTATCCTGAAATTCTAGGGTTCTAGACTCAAATGGTCTACAAGGTTAAATAATTCTAACATCGTCGCATGCAATGCAATCTCGACTCACATGCAGGTTTTCAGCTCAAATTGATCATTTCAGAATCCAAGACGGTTTCCTAAACACTTCCAACACTTTTATCTTCCTACTCCTCTTTCCGAGTCATTAGTTTCACAAGTTTAAAATAGCTGAGAGTCGTAAATAAATCTAAAAGGTTTGGGAATCTTACAAATGTAGATAAAGATATTAAACGGATAAGACATCAGCCGTTTACAAATGCATTTTCCGGCTATAAGTCGAACATGCTTACTATCTACGGTTTGACTCCTGCATAACATGCACGTAGAGCATCATTCAAAACCTCCAAGGCAGTGTTATGTTCATATCATAGACCTAAAGGCAATTCTTCTATCTTACGTCATTGTTTATTGTTCACAGAAGGTAAATTACGTCTTGCATCAAGACAAGTTCATTCCTAAATGCATATACTTTAGTGAGCAGCGTTCTTCTGCTATACATCGTCATTTATGACGAGAACAACTACAGTTTCAGAGTTTACATTTCATAGAAGATAGTAACACTTCTTTTTCAGAGTTTTCTAATCTTAAAACACAGTAATGTGACCGCATACATTAGTTTCTGAGTTTATCACATGTTCTACACAGCATTAAAGCTATTTCAAGGTTTTAACCGTAGACTGAAATCGTATTAAACTTGCGTTATGATTCTATTCTACTCATCTTTAAATGTAATTATCTTCCATAACTATGAAACTCTCTTTCTTACTGTTTCAAAAACTGAGACAATTGGTAAAGAAAAAGAACCTGTTATTAAAAATGGAGATTGCTGGAGTGTTCTTTCACACCGAGGGCTCTCTGCCTCTCGTTTCTTCACTGCACAGTTCTAAACCCTTACTGCCTTTTTACTCCTCACTACACAGTCTCAATTCTTACTCCATTTCGCTCCTCTCTCCGCAGTTTAAACTCTCACTGATCTTTTCGTTCCTCACAGCACAGTTTAAACTCTCACTCACAACATAGTTCTATCTCTTCCTCACAACACAGTTTATACTCTCTTACTCAAGACACAGTTCTCTTTTTTTTTACTCACAACCCCGTTCTATATCTTAATCACAACACAGTTCTCACTCCTCCTTCCTTCTCAACTCTTACTGCCTTTTCCTAAAAGCACGACCTCTTTCCTTCCCTTCGCAAATACTATCTCACACTGCCTTACCACTCAATTTCTCTCCCGTGCTCCTTTCTCCAAAGTCTCTACCAAGCGGCCAAATACAAGCCATGCACAAATCACGAACTCTGCTGCAGGATTCTATTCGCAAACCTTAGATAAAACCACGGCCACGCGAGCCTCTCCACATGCAAAAATACTATCTCCCACCTTCTCTACTCACTGCCCGTTTCGACCTTGCCCGACTCCTACATTTCCTCCACGTTGGAGTAGATTCTCTCCACTCTCCTCTTCAACTACCTGCCAAAAACTCTTCTTACTTCGCAGTCCTAACTGCCCTCCGTCCACAACTCCCGAAACAGTTTTAACTTCCCACCATATACCGCGAAATAGCCCCTTATTCCTCCTGTTCGGCCGACTGTTAACTTCCCCACGTTTTGCAGATCTTACGCCCATCTTTGCCGTCGAAATCTCCCTTCTGCAGAGCCACGACGGCCTCTAACTTCCACTCCTCTCTCTTCTACGTGAGATAAAGGATCTTTCATTAATGATTTCCTTCTCTCAAGGACTGCCACTCATATATCAAACGTCCCATGCCGGAAAACCTCCGACCCATCGGTGATTTAATTAAAGTTTCCCACCATCGTAGTAACTGATGCCTTTCGCTGTCTTGATGATGGCAATCCCAAAATATAGCCATTTCACCGAACTTTACCGCCAACGCTTCATTTACTATAGTCTACGAAGAAGAGGATTCTTTTACAAACACACAAACGTCACACTCTCAAGTACTTGAGTCGACATAACAATCTTCTACCTACTTCACTTAACATTATCACAAGAAGTTTAACCGACCTCATTACTTATTACGACCATAAGAAAGATTAAGTCCCTTCGGTGATGAAGCTTGCCGAAGAACATAACTGCTTGACTTAACTAGGACAAAAGCATCAACCTTCCAAGACTAACTAAATATTTAATTGAAGAGCTAAAGCTCGTCACGGCGAAGGTTACGAAACGGTTTGAGCATCGTTGGGGTCGAGATGGAGAGAGGACAAAGACCATTTTACTTAGAAACTCAAGGTCAGATTAATAACAACTCACGGTCAAAGTTGAAGGAAGAGACTTATGTTTAAACGACAACTAAAATGAATTATTTCATGCTATGGCATCTATTCGACATTCGTCGATCTACCAGAATAGAAGAAATTCACGGGTTCGACGCGTTTTACGTCAATCGTGACGGATTGATCGTAACGCCAACAAGTTCTAACAACCTTAGACGCACAAGGCCAACTTCTCACAATTTCAACTTCGAGACAAGATTTGCAATCTCGCCACAAGAGGACTCAATAAATACTTCTAGACGTAAATATTAAACATCTCAAATACGTCGACTTACTATTAGGAACTTACGACGCCATAGACGACTCCAAGATTCTACAAGACGACTTTCGACTAGGATGTTTACTTCATCCTTTGTCGACGACATCAATTAAACTACCCAAACCGACAAACAAGACTTACTTGTTGGTTCACAGATTTATCTATCTATTTGGCGATCTCAGTGGCAAACACCCGTGGTTAATTTCCAGAGTCTATACTCCCTCTCGAAGATACTTTCTCTTCCGTCGAACACAGTCCACCTGTTCCTGCATCAACAAAACTCGCATACAATTTTTGTGGTCAAAGCATCTATGATCTAAATATAACATATTCGAACATCATTGCATTTAATATAAAGACTTTTAGTCTACATATCATAAAACAACTTTGTAAGATAAATTTTTAGTTTTCAAGTCGTTCACAACATAGTAATTTACTGAAATTTGAAAGAAAGTAAATAGCATCATTGTTTTCAAAAGAAGGGATGTAACATATCCTTCCCCTTTAAAAATCATCGTCCCCGATGATTAAGTTTATCAAGCAAAAATTAAACTTAAAACAAACTTTCTATAAAGCAACATTAATGTCTTTAAATAGTTTTGGAAATCTTTGAAAAATGTCTTTGTAGTCTTCCCAAGTGGCGCTATCCTCGCCATATTGGTCCCACTGTATTTTGCATTGCAAAACTTCTCGATTACGTAAACGAAGTTTACGCATTTCGAGCACCTTGAGTGGCTCGATCACAACCACCCCAGGTTCTTGCATCTGTAAGGAATTCCAGTTAAGGATGTGGTTATTACCTACAAAATATTTCTTTAAATACGAAACATGAAAAACATTATGCATCTTAGACAAGGCTGGAAGTAGAGCAACTTTGTAGGCAACCGGATTAATGATTTCAAGAACTTCGAAAGGTCCGACATAACGAGGAGCCAATTTCGAAGATTTACCAAACTTATTAGAACTCTTTTGGGGTTTCACCCGCAAAAGCACCTTCTCGCCAACAGAGAAGTGTCTAGGCACTCGCTTGCGATCAGCATAACTCTTTTGCCTGTCATTGGCTTCTGCCAACCTCTTCCTAATCACTTTAACTTTTTCTTCCATATCAGCAAGCATTTCAGGTCCAATGCTTATCCTATCTTCCAGCTTATCCTAGCTTATAGGAGTTCTGCATTTCCTTCCGTATAATGCTTCAAATGGCACCATCTTAATGGCAGAATGATAGGAGTTGTTATAGGCAAACTCGACAAGAGGTAAATATTCCTCCCATCTATACTGCTGATCCATCCAATACATTCTTAAAAGGTCTTCTAATACTTGGTTCACTCTTTCTGTTTGACCATCAGTTTCGGGATGATATGCAGTACTTACATTCAGCTTAGTCCCTAATGCAGAAAATAAGGTTTGCCAAAATCGTGAAGTTATCCGAGCATCTCTATCAGATATTATCTTTTCAGGTACCCCATGCAATCTAAAAATTTCTTGCACAAATTTTTGAGCCAATAGGTGTGCTCCATCTGTCAAATTTCCCGGTATGAAATGTGCAACCTTGGTTAGTTTATCCACAACAACCAGTATTGCATCATGCCTATTCTTAGACATTGGCAACCCTTGGACAAAATCCATACTAATAACTTGCCATTTCCATTCTGGAATATCGTGTGGGTACAACAACCCAGCAGGATGTTGGTGTTCTGCCTTCACTCTCTGACACTCCAAACAACTAGCTACAAACCTTGCAGCATCACTTTTCATTCCTTTCCAGAAATATAACTGCTTGACATCAGCTAACAGTTTTGTTACACCAGGGTGCCCAGAGTAAGGAGCACAGTGAACTTCCTTCCACACAAGGTTTCTAAGTTCCTCTGAATTAGGGACATAAATTCTTCCCTTGAATCTCAGCAATCCATCGGATTCAAAACTGAATCCGTCATATCTTGGGTCCTTAGGGTTTAGGTGCAGAGCCTGTTTCACTTGTTCATAATACTCATCCCCAGATAAGTTTTGCAATACTAAATCTTTAAAGTTAGCATGTATGGAGATTATAGAGGCTATGTGCCTTCTTCTACTTAAGGCATCTGCTACTCGGTTTTCCTTGCCCTTGATATAAGAAATTTCAAAGTCATAATCTGATATGAGTTCCAGCCATCTCCTTTGCCTTGCATTAAGATTAGGTTGTGTGAATATGTAGCGAAGGCTTTGGTGATCAGATTTTAAAATAAAAGTCCTTCCCAACAAGTAATGTCACCACATCTGAAGGGTGTGAACCACTGCTGCCATCTCTAGGTCATGAGGAGCATAGTTCTGCTCATAATTTTTTAGCTTCCTTGACTCATAGGCTACCACCTTGCCATCTTGCATAAGCACACCTCCCAATCCTTCACCCGAGGCATTAGTGACAACCTCAAACTCACCCTCTGGATCAGGAACTTTCAAAATTGGAGCGGTTGTTAATTTTTCTTTTAACAAATCAAATGCCTTTTTACATTCAACTGTCCAAACAAACCTTTTTCCTTTTCTCTGCAATGAGGTGATAGGACTAGCAATGCTTGAGAAGTTCAGCACAAATTTCTTGTAATACCCTGCCAATCCCATGAAACTTCGTACCTCTGACACATTGGTAGGTTCAGGCCATTCCATAATAGCTTTTATTTTGGCTGGATCAACTGATATCCCATCGGCTGATATAATGTGCCCTAAATACTGTACCTCTTTCTGAAAGAAAGTGCACTTGGAGAGTTTCGCATACAGCTTATGCTCTCTTAATTGTTGCAACACTATTTGAAGATGTCGTGCATGCTCCTCTTCATCCTTGGAATAGATCAGAATATCGTCAATGAAGACTAGTACAAACTTATCGAGACAATCTCTGAATACACTATTCATGAGATTCATGAAGGCAGCAGGTGCGTTGGTCAATCCAAATGGTAACACCGTGAACTCATAATGACCATATCTTGTTCTAAAAGCTGTTTTGGGGATGTCTTCCTCTTTTAACCTTAACTGATGGTATCCGGATCTCAGATCTATCTTGGAAAAGACCGATGCGCCACGCATTTGGTCAAATAGATCATCAATTCGTGGCAAGGGATACTTGTTCTTTATGGTTGCCTTATTAAGCATCCTATAGTCTATGCACAGCCTGAGAGTTCCATCTTTCTTTTTGGCAAAGATAACCGGCGCTCCCCACGGTGATACGCTTGGCCTAATCAAATTCTTAGACAAAAGCTCCTGCAACTGAGCTTTTAATTCCATAAGCTCAGTGGTAGTCATACGATACGGAGCTCTAGAGATTGGCTCCGATCCTGGTTAAACATATACTAATCAGTTTTCCGCTTATTAATTTAAACACCATCAAAAGAACACAACATTTGATCATATTCATAATTGATCTCAAACCAAAATTTTGTCTTTATTTATTTTGCAAAATTGTTTCAACATCATTAGAGATAGACAAATCTCATGTTTCTACATAATGTTATCTAGTGGAGTGTATCCTTCAGATTCATTGTCCGACACATAATCACGAGGTGTATACCCCTCAGACTCACTATCAGAAGATATCTCAATAATCTCAGCGCTAGGCACTACACGAGGATCTCTAGTGATCATGGGTATAGTACTAGGTACAATCTCAGGTACACTAACAGGTACACTATCAGTTTCAATCTAGGAGCAACAGTCGATCATGGTTCGAACCGCCATCTCTGCTCCCTCTAGGAGTTCTCTCCTAACTCGCTTAAGTCATGACATTGCATTGGCTAATGTTTCCACATCATCAAGCCAAATGTCATTCTCGTCATTGGTTTTCTCTATGGTCTTGACCATCGCAAGTCGTTTCTGCTTTGCTTGCAGATAACGCTTCTTACCCGCGAAGGATTTTCTTGCGGTTCTCTTGGTGTATGCCATCCTGGCACAATAAACCAAATCATTAGCTACCCGCATAATGATGATTTCCTAATCAGGTTAGTGGACTCATCAGCCCTAGTGTTGAACTTGGCTTTGATACCATATGTAACAACCAAAACCAAAATGACAAGAAGTAACTAAATTTTCACGACGGTAATTTTTTTTTTTTTTTTACATAGTAATCAAATACAAAAGTTTCTCATCTCTAAACCATTACAACATTTTTCAATTTATCATAAACATGAATGCATTCTCATAAAGACTGAAAGAAATGATATTCATAAAATACTTTGTTTTCCTAACAAATAAAATTTTCTGGAAATAACAAATATCGGAAACATACCATTATCATGCATCTCGATTGTCAACCTTTTCACGTTCAAGACTCGGCAATTCCTCAGTATTTGGAAGAGAAAGTATCTTCAAGGAGCTTAACCTCCAACCACAGACCGTCGGTCTCCCGCACTCCTTCCTAACCGGAAGTGGCCCTACCCTACTCAAGAGGATAGACTTAGGATAACCTTAGGTGTTTGCCATCTAAGCTCTGGTGTTGTAACCTACGTGTCTTGTTATCGTGTAGATCCCTAGATACCCTCTAGTCATGTACGACCCTCCACAAGATACGCCATCCAGTTACGGTGAACGTTCGATGTACTTGAGGATAGTACACCACCTTGGCCAAAGGATTCGTATTTAATTAGCATTTTATAAATGCATGAACTTGGTTCACCCACCCTACTCGACTTGAACTGGTCGAAATCCTACAGTTTCCTATTTGTATAGTTTGAACTCATTTTGCCGACCTTGATGACCTCAAGGCTTAGGATATTCCCCTATAATAGCGCATTGCGCAATATTATTCTAATCTCGAATTCAGACTTTCACAATCCCATTATCCTGAAAAAATATTATTTAGACACGTTCACTCCTAAGTGGTTTCAAATCTGTTTACTTGGTTCCCATGTTAACACAACATACACAAGTATCTACATCATTTTCCGTTATCCCGAAATTCTAGGGTTCTAGACTCAAATGGTCTACAAGGTTAAATAATTCTAACATCATCGCATGCAACGCAATCTCGACTCACATGCAGGTTTTCAGCTCAAATTGATCATTTCGGAATCCAAGACGGTTTCCTAAACACTTCCAACACTTTTATCTTCCTACTCCTCTTTCCGAGTCATTAGTTTCACAAGTTTAAAATAGCTGAGAGTCGTAAATAAATCTAAAAGGTTTGGGAATCTTACAAATGTAGATAAAGATATTAAACGGATAAGACATCGGCCGTTTACAAATGCATTTTCTGGCTATAAGTCGAACATGCTTACTATCTACGGTTTGACTCCTGCATAACATGCACGTAGAGCATCGTTCAAAACCTCCAAGGTAGTGTTATGTTCATATCATAGACCTAAAGGCGATTCTTCTATCTTACGTCATTGTTTATTGTTCACAGAAGGTAAATTACGTCTTGCATCAAGACAATTTCATTCCTAAATGCATATACTTTAGTGAGCAGCATTCTTCTGCTATACATCATCATTTATGATGAGAACAACTACAGTTTCAGAGTTTACATTTCCTAGAAGACAGTAACACTTCTTTTTCAGAGTTTTCTAATCTTAAAACACAGTAATGTGACCGCATACATTAGTTTCCGAGTTTATCACATGTTCTACACAGCATTAAAGCTATTTCAAGGTTTTAACCGCACACTGAAATCATATTAAACTTGCGTTATGATTCTATTCTACTCATATTTAAATGTAATTATCTTCCATAACTATGAAACTCTCTTTCTTACTGTTTCAAAAACTGAGACAATTGGTAAAGAAAAAGAACCTGTTATTAGAAATGGAGATTGCTGGAGTGTTCTTTCACACCGAGGGCTCTCTGCCTCTCGTTTCTTCACTGCACAGTTCTAAACCCTTACTGCCTTTTTACTCCTCACTACACAGTCTCAATTCTTACTCCATTTCGCTCCTCTCTCCACAGTTTAAACTCTCACTGATCTTTTCGTTCCTCACAGCACAGTTTAAACTCTCACTCACAACATAGTTCTATCTCTTCCTCACAACACAGTTTATACTCTCTTACTCAAGACACAGTTCTCTTTTTTTTTACTCACAACCCTATTCTATATCTTAATCACAACACAGTTCTCACTCCTCCTTCCTTCTCAACTCTTACTGCCTTTTCCTAAAAGCACGACCTCTTTCCTTCCCTTCGCAAATACTATCTCACACTACCTTACCACTCAATTTCTCTCCCGTGCTCCTTTCTCCAAAGTCTTTACCAAGCGGCCAAATACAAGCCATGCACAAATCACGAACTCTGCTGCAGGATTCTATTCGCAAACCTCAGATAAAACCATGGCCACGCGAGCCTCTCCACATGCAAAAATACTATCTCCCACCTTCTCTACTCACTGCCCTTTTCGACCTTGCCTGACTCCTACATTTCCTCCACGTTGGAGTAGATTCTCTCCACTCTCCTCTTCAACTACCTGCCAAAAACTCTTCTTACTTCGTAGTCCTAACTGCCCTCCGTCCACAACTCCCGAAACAGTTTTAACTTCCCACCATATACCGTGAAATAGCCCCTTATTCCTCCTGTTCGGCCGACTGTTAACTTCCCCACGTTTTGCATATCTTACGCCCATCTTCGCCATCGAAATCTCCCTTCTGCAGAGCCACGACGGCCTCTAACTTCCACTCCCTCTCTCTTCTACGTGAGATAAAGGATCTTTCATTAATGATTTCCTTCTCTCAAGGACTGCCACTCATATATCGAACGTCCCATGCCGGAAAACCTCTGACCCATCGGTGATTTAATTAAAGTTTCCCACCATCGTAGTAACTGATGCCTTTCGCTGTCTTGATGATGGCAATCCCAAAATATAGCCATTTCACCGAACTTAACCGCCAACGCTTCATTTACTATAGTCTACGAAGAAGAGGATTCTTTTACAAACACACAAACGTCACACTCTCAAGTACTTGAGTCGACATAACAATCTTCTACCTACTTCACTTAACATTATCACAAGAAGTTTAACCGACCTCATTACTTATTACGACCATAAGAAAGATTAAGTCCCTTCGGTGATGAAGCTTGCCGAAGAACATAACTGCTCGACTTAACTAGGACAAAAGCATCAACCTTCCAAGACTAACTAAATATTTAATTGAAGAGCTAAAGCTCGTCACGGCGAAGGTTACGAAACGGTTTGAGCATCGTTGGGGTCGAGATGGAGAGAGGACAAAGACCATTTTACTTAGAAACTCAAGGTCAGATTAATAACAACTCGCGGTCAAAGTTGAAGGAAGAGACTTATGTTTAAACGACAACTAAAATGAATTATTTCACGCTATGGCATCTATTCGACATTCGTCGATCTACCAGAATAGAAGAAATTCACGGGTTCGACGCGTTTTACGTCAATCGTGACGGATTGATCGTAACGCCAACAAGTTCTAACAACGTTAGACGCACAAGGCCAACTTCTCGCAATTTCAACTTCGAGACAAGATTTGCAATCTCGCCACAAGAGGACTCAATAAATACTTCTAGACGTAAATATTAAACATCTCAAATACGTCGACTTACTATTAGGAACTTACGACGCCATAGACGACTCCAAGATTCTACAAGACGACTTTCGACTAGGATGTTTACTTTATCCTTTGTCGACGACATCAATTAAACTACCCAAACCGACAAACAAGACTTACTTGTTGGTTCACAGATTTATCTATCTGTTTGGCGATCTCAGTGGCAAACACCCGTGGTTAATTTCCAGAGTCTATACTCCCTCTCGAAGATACTTTCTCTTCCGTCGAACACGGTCCACCTGTTCCTGCATCAACAAAACTCGCATACAATTTTTGTGGTCAAAGCATCTATGATCTAAATATAACATATTCGAACATCATTGCATTTAATATAAAGACTTTTAGTCTACATATCATAAAACAACTTTGTAAGATAAATTTTTAGTTTTCAAGTCGTTCACAACATAGTAATTTACTGAAATTTGAAAGAAAGTAAATAGCATCATTGTTTTCAAAAGGAGGGATGTAACAACTATAGGCTAACAATTCAATCTTGACATCATGAAGGAGCTAAGGAAGTAGAAAATTTTGTTAATGGGTTAAGAGATTCCATCTAGAATGAATTAGGTGTGTGGAAAATCAAGATAGTAGAAGACACATACTAGTTGGCACTCACCACAGATAAGAAGTTAAACTAGAAATAGGAGGAGATGCCAAACTTATAGAGAGAGAAGGAGGAGAGATGTGGTGACAAAGGAGAATACTCAAGGGTTCAAGGGAGAGGTAGCCCTTACTACAATGAAGGAGGAAGATGAAATTCTAATAGCAAAGAGAAAGAAGATGATAATTCCTACAACAGCAATAAGAAAGATGGCAACAATACCCACTGTAGAGCTAGAGATGTCAGTAAGAATTATTACAAGCACGAAGGTGAGGAAATGTATCATAGAAAGGCCCAACAAGGAAGTGGAGGGTATTCTCAATAGGGTAGAAGAGTATATGAGAGGAAAAGGTAGAAATATTTGAGAGGAAACTATTTCAAGTGTGGGGGAGAGGGCCATATGGCATTCAAGTGCAAAGAAATGAAGATAGAGGGAAACACATGGGCTACATTTGGAGATGAAATATCACCTATCTTAGAGAGAGGCCTATAATGTGGAGATCCACTTTTTTTGTGGAGATCCTTGATGTGCAATAGGAGCGATTAGTTGGCACAAAGGAAAAGTTTGTTTGGGACTAGATGTAAAGTGGAAGGAAAGTGTTGTAGTTTTTTTATGGATACTTATAGCATTGACAGTTTAGTGTCTAAGGAAATGGTTGATAAGTTGTAGTTGAGAAGGATGGGGCATCTATGCCCATATAGGATTGGATGGGTACATCATGGAGACAATATATTGGTGAGAAATTAGTGCTTGGTAAGGTTCAACATAGGAGTGTACCATGATGAGTTGATTGTGACAAATTACACTAATGGATGTGCGTCATTTACTATTAGGAAGACCTTGATAGTTTGATAGGAATGCTATGTATGATACAAGAGATACCAACCACATAATCTGGAAGGATGGCCATAGACATAAGTTGATGTTGTTGAGGGAAAGTGAGGGATAGTTCTATAATAGTGCTAGAGTGTGAGTTGGGAAAAAAATATATCTATTGATCCCAAAGATGTGTGACATTATTGGAGTGTCTAGCAACATAAAAAATGCAAAAGAAGTATCTCGAAGAAATAATGTGAGAGTAGAGGTCACTAAAAGGAAGTTATATAGAGGATAGGAGAGATGAGTGAGAGAATGATGTGTTGTACCAAGGAGCATGCAATAGTGGACAACATAACATAAGGGTATGTAGTAGCTGAGAAAGAGATTGATAGATGTGAGAAACTAGTTGATGGGAAGAATAAGATGACTGTGAGCAACCACAAGTCAAGAAGATATGACACAAAAAATGACTACTGGAATTAAGTATCACAACCTTAGAAGAGGAAGCTAGATGAGATCATAAGTGATGAAGAAGAAAGTAGTACTCAAGATGGATCACTTGATGCATACGTAAAGAGGTGGAAGGAATGGGTTGAGAAAGCAATAGGTTGGAATCTCCAAGTAAGGGTAGATTGACCTAGAAAATAAGGGACTCACTTTTTTATTAATCCTAGGTGTTTGATGTAGGAGTCCCTAGGCATCATAGCAATCTTGTATCATTTTGGAAAAGTTAATTTTGTGGTTTATTTACCTACTTGTTTGTTTGTTAGTTTGTGGTTATCACTCCGTGATGGAAAAATTTAGTGCATTTCATCACAGTTTGAAAATATATTTCATGGTTCTAAGAGTAGATCTAGTTGTTGTTGACAGGGCTTTTATTAATGTTTGAGGAGAATTGGATGAGTAAAATATGTTAATTTGGCTCACTAGCATCTTTTGGGTTGACATTTGTGCACAATTGTGATTGTTTCCATTTGCAATAGGTTATTTAGAGTTTGTACCAATAGAGGAATATTTGTGAGGATCTATTATACCATTGAGGATGAATTTTGAGTACCATGTGGAGAAAATACATTGTTTTACTATTTAAATTTGCATGTTTGTTACTATTGGTTATTGACACATTTCATGTCGTATTGGGCTTTGTGTCATCTTGGATTTGACACTAATCATTTCGAAAACTTGGGAAAGCTATATACTCTTCGTTGCGAATTGTTTGAAAGAAAGAAAATAAGGCATAATGAAGTAGAGGATAAAGAGTGAGTTTTGACAATGAGGAGCAAGGCCTGAGAGGTAGAGTGATGGAATAGGAGTATGATGTGGAGAGTAATCAAGGGGAAGATAATCATGCCACATGTAGGAAGATAGTGGATGTCACTACAATAGAGTAGTATTGTAATTCTAAAGTTATATTGTAGTTTAATTGTAGCTGAATTATGATTATGTAGCCCATGCAACAAGCTCTAGAAGTAGAGTTTCCACAATTTAGTTGTTTTGTAGTTCATAAGTGAAATGACTATGCCCTAGCACATAAGAGGGCCCACTGTGGCAAATTGTGAAGTTGTAACCATGGTGATAATTGTGCAAGCTTAAATCAATGAGAATTGTGTTGTTGTTTCTATGAAATCATTTGTTATTTGTCTGTTTTGATGTTTCGCTACATGGATGGATAGTCCTTCAATGGACCCTTCGGCTGTGACTGCATCATTCTTAATGGCTAGTAGAAGGGGGTATGAAAGCTGAGATTTGAATATGATGATTTGAATTTTGAGGTTATTCTCGTGTGCCTTAGGATTGCCCCAAGTTAGTTTGAAGGCACTTAGAAATAAATCCTAAGATAAAACAATAGTTTTGACCAAAGAAATAAATGTATTTAAATAAGTGAATTGATGGTGTAATAATGATGAGTAAATAAGAAATATAAAACCAAACCAAACACAAGAATATACACCATATATGTTATTATTGGATTAAAATATTCTACAAACAGATACAAAACAAATGAAAAATGATATAGATATGCTAATTTAACCATTACAATATTATTACAGTTAATAAAATGCGGTGCAACTGTATTCAAATATGCATTAATCAACAGCATTATAAAAATCAAAATAAAAGCAGGTGTAAGAAAAATTATGGGACTTTTTTCACGGAAAAAAGCTTTTATTCACCAGTTTTAATCAACCACCATTACAATAATATTAAGGTTAATAAAATGGGGTGCAACTGGATTCAAATATGCATTAATCAACAGCATTAAAAAAATTAAAGTAAAAGCAGGTGTAAGAAAAATTATGGGACTTTTTTCACAGAAAAAAGCTTTTATTCACCAGTTTTAATCAGCCAAAGCAGCACAACTCACTCCTAGCCAGTCAAGTCACTCAATAGAAATGTGATCCTAACAGGTAAATCTCAAGACCATAGACTCTATACAACATGAAAATTAATATAAAACATGACTGTTCATATGAATTGGCCAACCCAAGGGATCCTTACAATACATAACAAGCACATGCACAGCATACGAAAACTATCTGAGTGAATGTGGAAAGAAGATTGAGACACCTCAATAACCTATAACAAAACAATGCATTCTAGAAAAGCATCACACATCCACTGGTTTTTTCGTTTTAATTTTTAGTTATTCTTTATTTGAAGGACATGATATACGCTAATATCAATGCAATCCATATTTTCGAAACTGTTAATATAGAAAGAATTTTGTTTAAACAGCCACTTAAATTTAAAAGATTTTGTTTTGCTTTGGATCTGGACATTCTGCTTCCAAAAGTTACAGTCTAGCATATCTTCTGTCAAATAATGCACATACGAAAGTTATAACTATTCATTATAAGTATTCATCCTATTTTAAAAGGGAAATTTATTTAAAACCGATCTATATATTAGCCCGGACTAAGAGAGCATCAACCTAAAATTCCATACCATGCTTCTCCAACACTCAACCGTCTAGATTACATGGAACACTGATAAACAATCCAGATACCTTTTTTTAGTGCTGCAACATGTATCCTTCATTAAAAAATATTAAGGAACTCGCAGGTATAGCGGCACATAGTTTTTGGGCTCTGGATTCGCACTCCACACAGAAAATGCACTGGACGACTTCATCCATTTCTCCACCATTTCTGGGTAGTGACGATTCAGAACATCCTTCAAGCTCTCTGTACTGTTTACCCTTGCAAAACCCTCCTTTGTGTAGACTTCCTCGTTAAAATCACTGGTGAAGAAACGATCTGCCTCTAGCCGCCTGCATTAATAGAAATATATCAAACGCAAAATATTAAGTATCACACGATCAGAAAGCAAAAGAGCAGAGATTAGTTATTAACCTTGTTGCCATTAGCAGAAAGATAAAGAAAGCTGTTTCGCTGATTGCATAACCTTTAATCTTTTTTTCTGCCATTTGTCCAACCAGCAAGTCCAGATTTTCAACATCATTACCATAAACCTCGTTAAGAATTTGAATGACTTCTTTATCATCTGTAAGGTCTTCCCACTTTGTAATTGGAACCATAAGCATATTTCTTCTAAATTTGTTGTATCTTGGTACACTCCTTTCACGATCACGATAAACTATGAACCAGATGAACAAGGATACTTATGAAAATGTTAGTGCCAATTTTTATAATTTTTCTAGTTAGGAGGACATGACAACAATAGATAGAAATTCCTTACTTTCAAGTGCAGCTAAATCTACTAGATCAACTCTCTCCTGGCCATCTGGGTCCTGAACTATAAGATCTCTCATCCATGTGGGATAGTTCCAAAGTTGAAGGGCACAACAGGCTTGATGCCCCATAGATACCATCATTCTCTCATTTCCAATTTCTGATAATGTTTTTTCTCCCTGGATTCCTATTAGCTCCCTTAGACCCACCCTGTCATTTAGGAATTAATCAGTCAACTAATTCAATTTTCTGCTACTAGTGAATAGAAACATTATTTGCCCTGTTAAACCACTGGCATATGGTTGTTTACCTGTGAACCCAAGAATCTGCATAAATAAATTGAAATAGCTTATAGAGCTTATAATTTAAATAATTTTTGCAGTGACATCTCCATATAAATAGATTCGGAGCTGACAAAAAGTCTATATTCAATATAATTATAACTTTTGGTATTCCCATAACATAGATGTACATTTGGTTAATAACCATTGTTACTCCGTCTCTTAGTGTAACTTTGGGCACTCCCTGCTTAGATCATATATTGGAGATAAATAACTAATTGTGTTTATTAATGAGACCATTAAAAGGTGATATAAACTTACTGTTTAAGCAATGGAGGGGTTTTCTTCTGTGTAGATGCTCCATGAATGTTTCTAACAAGAATGTTGTCTGGCATCAAACTATGCATTCGATATACACTAACAAATTCCTCTGTGAAGGAGTATGGAACTCCATGGTTTTGAGGCTTAGCCATTCCAACAAAGCCACTCAATACAGAACTCCCAGTGTGACCAAACTTATCCTTGAAACTTTTACCTAACACTCCATACCTGCTTGCAATCATAGGGTCAATTTAAGGCTTTAGAAGCTCCCATTATCTATAACAAATAGAAAAAATGCTGTTCGAAAAAAATAAATCAGACAAAAAAAATTAAATTAATATTTCAAATCACACTAAATGATGATCATTAAGAAAAAATGCCATGTACTGTGATCACATCTTCATCCTATGATGGACCATGTCGTATAATACCAGGCATTAATGTAAATTCTTATCTCAGAGGTCTTTCCAGAAGCCTTCTTTTGATTACCAAAATAAATCCCATATCTTATTGTCTATAGGTTCGAAATCTAATTTTATTTGAAAGCTTTTCACTAACATTTAAATATCTTGAAGTTCTCATACCAGTTTGCACGCATTCCAGCATGGAGAGTGTCTGTTTTAAGCAGCTCTACTGTCCAGTCAATGGTGTGGATCTTAGCAATAATTGCAGAAGTTACTAATCTTGCATGGTGGTACAATTCACCATCCTCCAAATCAGGGTGATGATCCTGCATTTATCATTGTTCAAATACTTTCATTCTACAAAACGGTTTACCTTATTCCTTAATTGATATAGAATGAAAAGTGAATGACGTCCACAAATTATTGACAGTATTCATTAGGAAATGTGATCTAACAATCTCCAATGGCCTACAACCGAAATTTAAGAAAGAAAAGAGTTTAATTAAATGCCTTCAGCATGTCGCAGATGGCATTGTGTTCCTTGATGAATAAGGCTTGGAGTACTGACAACCCTGCCCAAGAATTACGTACATCTCCAGAGACAGGAATCCCATCAGCCCTGTGACAAAGAAGGTCATCCTTCCCTAGTTTTAACTTACCATCTTCGTATGTTCTCAATTGTTGTGATTGTTTATTATTGTTTCCATAAACTGCACTTCCATCCCTGCGCACAAATTATATATACCTTCTTACTATTATAAAAAAATAGTGGATTGGAAGCAAGAATTGATTCTAAATATGCGCTACTTGAATATATTATACTTACCACCAAGCAGTTCTCCTATTAAGGTGTCCCTTTTTTATATCATATAAACCAGTAGGAACTTCTTTGGTTTCAAAAAAGTTGAACGCCTTAAGTGGGCATTGTTGTGCCATTTCTTGTGGGGCAGTTAATTTTGCCTGCAAACAATGCTTCATCAGAGAAAAGATGATCACTGATTTGGAACAAACAGAAGAAATATGAGAGACAATATTGATATTACCTGTTTGGTGCTTTCCACATGGTCGATCCAATCATGAATCATGAACTGAATCCAGGAGGCAGCAAGCATGTTAAATTGATTATTTCCGACCTCCACCATTTTCCTCCGTGCAAGCAGCTTGGTAGCAACTATCATGGGGTCTGGCCTTAATAGCTGTTTACACAGTTAAGTAGTTTTCATTTCCAATTTTAGAAATGTTATTGAAAGTCTTCCCATACACAAATAGTTACTGATAAGATGCAGCCACTACTGTTTTGTGGGAGTAATTCGTTGAGAGGTTCAGAAAGTATTTCAGTCAGAATATTGAGTAGTAAAATTACTAATCCCTTCTCCTTAGATGTATTCTCTCTACAAGTAGAGAAATTAAATTGTTGACCTGCTCTTCATATGGAGTGGTTAGGACTCGAAACTAGGACCTTCCATTTGCTACTGGAGAGCTCTACCGAGCTATTGACCCCTTCTGACCAGTTCATCATCGGTCCTGGTGTGACTTACTAGCAAAACCCCCTTATGCCACACTACAGGTGCAAATTATATATTTTGAAGATAATTTTTATTTATTTATATTTTATGGGTAATGTTATAGAAGAATCCATCTCTCAGGATAATGAATAAGTTCACCAGGGTAAAATACTGAACCTTCTCTGAAGATCCACTCAAATGTAATTTAACTCTAAAACTTCCTCCCAATCAAATTCACTTCAATCATAACATAATTTAATATATTATAAAAACAGTAATTAGAAAATTTATTTCTGACATATTTCACCAAAATGAGCCCTATTACTATTTCAAGCACTGTCTCCAGTTCATTTGGAGTCTTAGTACCATGACAGTGCAATAAATTTTGAAAAATGGACATTGAAGAAGTACAAAAGCACTAACCATCTTGGACTGGTACGAAGAAGGTAATATTAGAGAAGCTTTCATTTAATATTAGAAAAGCTTTCTTGAAATCATGGTGGAAGTTGAGACTTATTAGAAGCGAAAACTGTGAAATGTGAGGGCAATGATACATTAAAAAATTAAAAAAATCCCCAACCTAATACATGGTTGCCTGGAGTAAAGCCATTGAAAGGGTTTCAGCTAATATCTTGGAAGAATTATGGGAAAGCAGTAACTGGCCTTTTTTCTTTCCAAATCGATCCATCCCAAGAAAAGACAGATTTTACTTCCTTGTAAGTACAGTGGTACGGTGGAGATTGGATTGGCGACCATTTTACCTACACTCCAGATTTTTCAGCCAGAAAATGGTTGTCATGTCGTTTATAAAGCTTTTTCCTTCGAGCATGTATGTCATATGTGAAATGCATCCGGAAATGGAAGCGTTTTTAAGAAAAATAACCGAGCAGTTTATAGAAAAAAACAGTGGTCGCTACAGCTTTTTCGTTGCAGACAGGAATAACGTCACTGCTGCCCAGAAAGGGGCGGTTTAAAACGAAAACGTTGTTCGGTCCGTTAAATCCAAAAACAGGGCATATCCGTGGTCTTTCTCGTAACATAGAGTTGAGACCATGGTGGAAATTGAGATTTACATTTATATACAAAATAAAAAGAGATATACTAATAGTAGGCATGAGCTTTCCACAGACCATTACAATAATAGATAGAATATTTCTAGATTCAAACAGTTGAATCGAGAGGCATTTTATCTATTAGAGATATACCAAATTTAGGCTAACTTATGACACCTTGTATAAACCAAAAACAAGAGAAAATTAGTAAAATATCTGTATGTACATACCAGGGAGAAATTCAAATAAGAGCCACGCTTGGCTAAATTAGAGCAGGTACTAGTTTAAAAAAGCATTGCACAACAATTGAAGATTTAAAAAATTCATATATTTTATTAAAAAATGAAATGATTTATTAGTACTAGGCAATATATTATTCTGCAGCATATAAGACCACTTAACCCATCTGACAGGCACCACCAAGAGCCGAGCAGATACCCTGCCTCCCTCAGAACTGAAACTGTAACTCTCCCACTCAAGCATAAGATTTAAATATCCATGTTTTAACATTTTATACCCTCCCCATACACCTGCAAGTATTCCCTTGGATGTACTAATTGAAAAACTATTCCATTTCCTCCAACGTTATTAATCTTTGAAAACATCACAAAACAGTTCATCAGCATGCATTATATTTAACCTCTTTCCTATTATTTAAGATTTGAGACGACCATCAATAATTACCTCTTCCTTTTGAGAAGGCAACATGTTTCTTCCAAAGAAGGTGCCTTCACTTCCTGCAATTGGATTAAATGGGTCATCGTACTTTCCATCATCTGTTCTGTAACTGTAATATGCTGGATTATATCTCACATCCACTGGAGTAGATCCCACGTTTATCAGATTATAACGCTGGTGCAAACCTCTCCTTATCTCCAGATAGAATAGTGCAAGGAACACAGGCAATTTATGCCATGCATACACTGTGTCTACAAAATGTATGATCTGAAAAAGAAAAGCAAAAAACACTAGAATTAGTCCTATATTGTGTATTTCAAACAGCTCATTTTTTCACAGATGTAATAAATCTTTGACAGACTTACGAGGAAGAGGATCTTGTCTATAAAAGTCATTCTTAAAAAGACAGGGTAAAAATCCCCGTTAATCACTTTGAAGAAGGAAAATATAGCCTTGAGGAAGCCAACACAAGCCATTGTTCTGATCGACCAACCTAAATGCAGTTGTAGAATTAACAGGCCAAGATATTGTATCTACTGAACAAGTTACGAACCCTATATAAATAGGCAAGTTAAGCAGCTTGTGGTGATGACATACCATGTGCATAAGTTTTTGTACCTTTATGCCCAAAGATTGGTGATGGTTGAATGCTTGACCAAAGCGTACTAAGTAATCAATACCAACAAATCTGAATCGGCCAATACTTTGGAAAGTTCGACAATTTAATGAACCATACATTTTTTAGCACCTTGCATTTACTCTTAAACAAAGTTATTGAGTATAGAAAACAGAACAATTGAGATAGATAACAGATTATAGTTTATATTCATAATAAGATTGGAGAGGGGACCAAAGCTCAAATTTGTTTGAAAGCTGACAAATTATTAAAACAATAATGTGCAAAGAGGTTAAGAACTTCATTTATAAGGTGCGTTGTTTTCAATTGAATTTATTTCTTCAATATATTATTTATAATTTGTTAGTTTGAGAGTATTGATTATGAATTATATTGCTTAAATATGATTTTGATTCTTAATGTATAACCAATAGTTGTTAATGCATTAAAAAGGAGGAGGTGTTCAAATTGGAAGATTAGAAATATATTATTTTTAGTCCTGTTCAATTTCAATTCATTTGTAGTTATTTAGTATTGTTTTAGAGAGATTATCTTACTAGTTGATAACTTTGTTAATGCTAGAATTGATGACATAGAAGAACATAGGATTACAAGTGTTTCAAATAAGTGGAAAAGATTAATCAAAGGATGGGAATAGGTATGAAAATCAATCTCTCTAATAGTGGAAGGAAATTGTGTACAATGTGATCAATAGACAAGATAGGCCACTCATGCTAGTCTTATGGCAGTACCTCCACACAAATCTCAATTATGGCATTAAATTTCACAACTCTTAGGTCGTAGGACAAAAGAGATCTTAGCCACTTGTATCAAGGATATAATAGGAATGATCCTTCACTCAATACTATAATTTGACTTACTTCTCACTCACAATGGATCCACTTTTTTCCTTCATTCCAAACATAAAGAGATGGCCTTGTACAAACCAATTCATAGTAGTAGACTTCACATTATTTTCAACATGGAAACCTCACAAGTCATGAAACAAATTAGGGAAATATTGGAACAAATTACATGGAGCTCGACATGGAAAGATGAGTCAACACAATGGTGGCTTCATATTTCTTGTCAAATCTCCTGAAACTCACCTACTCCATAGAGGTAATGGTGAGAATTGGAGAAAGATTTGTAAGGGATCAATATAGATTGGGGTTAATCAAGATGGCTTCAAGAGAGTGGCAGTTCCCATAAGATATATTGCTAGTGGTTGGACTATAATTTAGGGAAGAGCTTAACCAGCCGGTGCATTGTAAATGATCGGCTGGTCGAAAATAGTACATATCGACAATGGCAATCAAAAATAGTACAGACTGACAATGGCGGCCGAAAACAAGTCAACAAGTAATATGGATGGATTGGTCAAAAGTAGCTGAGTTTGTATGGTCGCTAGTAGGAGTCGACATGAGGACTGGTCAAAAAATCCATACAGTAGAGGGGTAGCATCTATGGTGTCTATGGCAAAGCTAGAAAGAAAATTAAAGAGAATCACACATAACCTATAGGCTATTGGGGAGGTTTTGGACATTGGAGATTTGGAGATAGCAGTTGAGAGAGGATGTGACATACTTTCCAAGTTGAGCACTCTCATCATCTCTCATAATCACTAATTGGACAAGACATGAGCAAGCACAAAGTGCAGCACTCTTCCTCCTTAGACTCACAATCAACAATAGTATTTAGGGTATATAGTTTCTTGCATTAGAAAATTTTATATGTCTTATGGGTACAATTATTGTATTTTTCATTTAAAGTTTTAGATTCAGGGGCAAACAATATTATCAATGTACTCACAAAAATTTCATTATAGATTAGACATGGAAGATAACCGTCTAGGAACTTGGTGAGTTTTATAAAAGTTTGACTTTATGAATATGAGGATGGGCCATCTCCCGTCTTACCAATAAAAAAATAATATAAATAAATTTTATAATTTATTTAAAAATTCATTGTCTTAAAATTGGATAGTTTCTTTCCTTTTTAATTTATAAATATTATAAATGTTTTAAAAATATTTTCGTTTTATATTTTTTATCTTTTGTATAATTTTCTTTTTATATATAATATATCTAAAATATTTATATAATTATCATCAATGTGTTGTCTAAATTAAATACAATTTAAATATTTAATTAGAATTTTAATTTTTATAAAATTTAAAGTAATATTTATATATTTAAAATGACATCTATAAATAATTATTACATCATTTATTTTTTTCTATATATAAATAATACTTACTTATAAATAAGATATAATTAATAATCAATATATATAAACTTCTAAATATTTAGTTAGAACATTAATTTTTTTAAAAAATAGTTTCTAGCCATGTTTCTATTAATTAAATTAATAATATACATATACTAATAATAACTCCAATTTTTCATTTCATCTTATTGTCTTGCAATATGAAAAAAAATCTTCAATTAGAACTTCCAGAAAATAAAACTGTTTGAGAGGCTCTCCCAATTTAGATTTTGAACTTACATGTGAAAACTCTATGTCCTTGGGTGAGTAGTGGGAAGGGTTTGATAGTTATAGATACTCTATCCCAAAGTGTGATGGGGATTCTTTGGAAAAGGGGAGAGTTAAGAGGTGGAGGAAGAGTTTGAGCATGGGTTTTAAGGATTTGTTCCAAGCCCCTAGAGTTGGCATTGAAATCTCTATTGAGCAAGAGAGTCTCTAGGCTAAGGTTGCAGGGAAGGATACTAGCTTTTTCTTACTACTTGGAAAAGGTAAAGGTACAAGATGTTCCCAAGTCGTAAGGTGGGGGAAGCCTTTCGTAGTTTTCTCAACCCTTTCCCTCTTTTGTCTATAGCTTCTATTTAGCATTAGGGAGACCTTGAAACTTTGGAGGATCTCACTTGCTTTTCTAAGCTCATTCACAACAATATAGATAGCTTGGTTGAAGGTACTAAGGCACAACATAATTTGATTAAATGGTATTTTATAGAAATCAACATGATAAATGTTAAATTGTCTATGCTCTATAATCAAATCCATGGTGAAGTGCAAACCCATAAGGGGGTGGATGAATGCATATTTTACTTATAGGAGACATTGCTTGATGTGAACAAGTTGATTTCTAAAGGTGTGATCTTATGAAGGAAAAAAATAAGTAGACTTGAGTCTTCTCTATAGCAGGGCTTGGTGGAGTATATGGGAAAATTTGATAAACTTGATCAAGAGCTTAGAGACACTAAGGGATCCATAAACTAGGTTAACAAAGTTAGCAAAAGAGAGTTCATCTAAAAGAGACTACAGAGAAAGGGAGAACTACTATGATGCTCGATAAGGAATGCTTAGGGCCCATGTTTTAGGATGAGAAATAGTAAAAGGAAAATGAGAGTTAAGGAAAAACAAGAGCTCAAGAACTTCATTGATATGCAAGAGAGACTCATCTAGAAAGAGCTTGAGGTGGCCACAACCTTGAAAAGTCTGTAGCTTTTAGTTTTGTTGGTGTTTTGTTGGGTTCTTTATTTTTCTATTGTGTCACTTCTTGGTTATACATTAGATAAGATTTAGTTGATGGTTTGATTCTTGGAAAGGGTTTTGGGTCCCTTCAAACCTTTTTTTTACCCCTTGTATCAAAAACATTAGCTACTAATATAAATTGCATGAATATTAAGAGGAGAATGGTTGAAGATTTTTGTTGAAAAAAGATTGATTTTATTGCATGGTAGGTTTCTTGTCTCTATTAATATCTAGTAATTGTATTTTAATGTGTAATAGGGATGCTAATAATTGTGTATAATGGAGTATATATTTTTAGTGTGAAGTAGATTAATAGACTTTAGCAAGTGTCATTTTGGAAAGAGTCTTATTATTTATTTATATTAGTATTATCAATTAGAATGTAATGACAATTTTTTTTTTACACTAGAAAGAGATGGAAAATTTGTCTGATTATTTTAATGAATTAGTTAGTCATTTCCAATTAACATTGTATGTAAGTGGTATTCTTCTGGCATTCATAGTACCACATATACACTATCCTTCATACATGCATAATGTTGACATGTAAAGGTGGGGCATGACCCATACTATTTTAAGACACAACTAATAGCATCCACCTCAAATTATCAAAATTTATTTAAATATCCAAGTTCAAAGTCCACATTTATATTCTCTTAAAATTATTACTTCTTTCTACCTTCATATGTGGCTTTTATTCTTTCCCCTTTCACCTTTATTGAAAGGTACCTATTTACTATATATTATAATAAATATTGACATCTCTAGAAATGTGATGATGGATCATGGAGTGTGATCCAAATCATCGATGAAAAAAAGCTATACACAATTTTAACCAGAAGCTTTTCAATTCATGTCACAGACTATGGAAATATCATGTCCTCAATCTATAGAAATATCATGTAATTTGAACCCAATTTTTCTTGTCCTATTTTATGACAAATTTGTATGTTTATAATAATTATTGGTGTGACCACTAGAACTTGTTTAATTATATTCAATAACAAAGTTGAAATGCTCCCTTTATTTTCCTCAAAATTACTATGTCCTTCTACCTTCATATATACCTTTTATTCTCTTCCCTTAAAGAACAAATTTCTCATCTATTGTGATAAATATTATCATCTATAAGAATACAATGCAATTCAGTTAAATTTTACTGATCTTGTTTATGGTAAAATTGGCTTATAATAATTATTTACATGACCAATAAACACTGTTTAACTATAATAAATAATTATGATAGATAAACAACCTCGACAGGTCAGTCAATAATTATTATAAGCATAAAAAATTGTTTTGAATTTAGATGGGAAAGTTAAATGAGGAAATAAAATGTATATATAAAGCAGAAGAAGCAATAATTTTAAGAGAATATAATAAAGGTGGGATTTGAACTTTATACTTGGAACTTTGAGATTTGTGGATGTCAATATTTATTATATTCTCTGAAGCAATAATTTTTATGCTTATAATAATTATTGACGTGACCGGTAGAGGTTGTTTATCTATCATAAATATTGAACATGGAATCACTTCCTTGGAAATTCTCAGGTACGTTCACACATGAGGCATGGTTTAGTTAAATAGTGCCTAAATTGGACCAAATGCTTGGTATACTAATGATCTAGATTCAATCAACAGTGGTTGAAATGAATCTACAAAGCCGTGAATATCACGTCTTTAAATAACTTACGTGCTCGCCTTTAGTTATAGTTAATGAACTACTAAAAGAGGAGAGGTAGGAACAGCTTTTAAGGGAGAATAAAATCGTATTTATATGAATAAATAAATAATACAAATATTTAGAATATATTTTAGATATAAGATGAATTTTGTAGTTTAAATACAATTATTTTTGATTTGATGAATTAATCTAAATATTGTAGTTGATTTAATTATTCACGTTAGAATTTATCATGAGTTTAGTAGCTATTATATCGAAAACATAATGGATTAGTTAGATTTATTTTGTTAGAATACAATTGTATTGAATTGATACTATGTATCATCATGGATTTTGTGAAATGTAATTAAGTCTCTAGTTATGGATGATGGCATTGTTTTTTGGGTGTGGGTGTGTGTGCACTCTACTTAAAATATCATCCACTTCAATGGCCAAACAGCCAATAACAATTTTACACCTCATTCACAATAAAAAGTGGTAAATATTTGTCTTATTTTTATTGGCCAAAATTCACCTTTGACTGTTGAAGTGGATGGTATTTAAGAACAGCCGTGTGTGTGTGCATGAATATCTATTCTCTTTCTAGAAATCAATGAAAAAGTTTAGTGTATGGGTGGTAGACATAAACAATTTTGATTGAGATATGAAGTTAAGATGTCACCTGTTTTACTTATGGCTAAATATGTATGTTATATTGATTGCAATATATATAGACACACACACACAAAAAGCATTTGTATTGTTAAGTGGTGTAGTAGGTTGGTGAATAAAGAATGTGTATGCACCAAACAAAATTCCTAAGCATGATACATGTGAATTACTATTAAGATGACTCGACCCATTTTAAGCCCAAAGGTGTTGGTTCTTGATGAATCTAGTAAAGGATAAGTGTTAAAATTTAGCTATAAGAAAACATGTGTCTCAAACACCAAACTTAGTAATAGAAATAGAAATATTAAATTACAAGCCCAATGGGATAATCAATTCTCAAAGTAGTTTAAGTTAAGGATTAATAGTTGTTATTGTTTTATCAAGCATCTACAAAAAAACATTAGCATATTGACTTGAACATCATAGACTTTGGCCTTGCCTAAACATTACCTTGTAGTAAATTAAAGAGACACCAGCTAAAAGATAATAATAAAAATCACCAAGGAATTCTAGATAGAGCATAAGAAGAAGGTGGGGAAAGACTGCATCATCTTGAGAAAAAGAGAAATATTATTTTAGTGGTTAGACAAATAAATATTGATGAATGAGAGAAATAGGAAAAAATGGGTTAAGTTTCAAACAAAGATGTCTACAAGTGTTAAATCCTTGTATTGTTGGAACATTCCCTAAGTGAGAACTATTAAGAGTTTTTCTTTGTTGGAAATTTCAAGGCCATAATGCTTGGCCCTAGCATTAAAAATCTTGGTCTTTCAACCAGCTTTCAAATATGAAGAGAAATAGAAAGGTAATTAATGAGAGGAGTAAAGAAAGTTTTGAGAAGGCATTAAATAACTTATGTGCAATGGGTCACATTGTGTTTCTTTGCACATGTTCTAGACATGTCACATGACTACACATGGACCTCTATCCACCTATCCCAACGTGTTCAAATTTTAAGAAAAATAAATGTGTTTAAATTTCTCTATTTTTTCTTATTTTGACTGGCCTAGGAAAATTCTTCTATTAAAATTTAAAAAATTCAAAACAAAAATTTTATGTGCTATAAAATCTATGGCTTTTTTTGAAATCTTTTAGAAAGCCTCCCATGAAAATAATAAAATATAATGAAATATGTAGTCTCTACAAGAACTAATAACTAAATAACCATATTTATGAACCATATTTGATGAGTTTTGACAACATCGAGTCATTCTATTATGGCATTAATAAACATAGTGAATGTACATTATTAATTTACAAAAGAAACTAGTCAAAATTTTAATTTTGTCCTTCAATTCCTTGAATCCATATGAGATTCAAATAGAATTCTTTGAAGTTAAGCTTTAGAAAAAATAAAAAAATCATTCTTAGCATAAATATGCAATAATCTTATTTATCCACCCTTCCAAGTGAAAATACAACCAAAAAGAAATTTTTAAATTTAAGAGCTCAATGAACCCTTTGTTGTTGTTGACTTAAGTTATGCCATCCCATTAACCACAAAACCATTTTACAAGTTAGAGATAAGTTGATCTCTATAGGAATGTGCCAAGATCTTCTAGATCTAATGCCTATGCTAGTTCAAGCCACAAGAGTCAAGAAATCACATGCTCTTTACTACAAGTTATATTATAAAACATAGAAATGCAAAGAAAGACACATGAATATTGGATTGACCCACGCATTTGAATTTACCATAAAGAATATGTACATATATATAGAGAGAGTGAAGAAATCACCATGCATAATAAATGGAGAAGATTGGGTAGTCGAATCCTATGGAATAACTAATGGCAAGTTAACTTCCTCAAGACTCGCATGCAATGGCAAGTGAACTCTCACTAACTAGGACACCTAAGTAGGCTTAACACCATGTGAAATTATCTCATGTGCATGTAAATAATGCATGAGATAATATATACACTAACACCCCTCTTAAGAAACTAGGTCTGATTAGGTACCCAAGTACAATCTAGTCTCTCATAAAGAAAAGAAAGGAAGAAAATCCAATAGGAAGAAACTTCCCTCCAAAAGGCAGAAAAGAAAGTGAAATGAGGAGGACTAGAAATTCCCCCCAAAAGTGAGAGTTTTGAAATCCCTACAAGATAGGGCCCATGTGTGCCTCCACAAATAAGAGAAAGAAATTCAACACAGAATGTCACATGGTGAATGTTGTATTAGGTCCCTCTGCAACAAATGATGCCTCTTCCTTTCAGAAGATAGAAACCCTAAGCTGTCAAACTACTAAATTCCCACTCAAGTAGAATGCATGAAGGAATCAAGATGTATGGTTCTAGAAACTACTTATGTTTCTCAAAGTTGATGTTGAACTATGATTGTTCCATGCAAGATTTAAGAACAGTGACCACTGAAGTGTTAGTTTTGAACCAATGTCAATCAAGATGTGTCAAGATAGTAGCATGAATTGGTAGAGAGAGAACAAGAGGATCCAAACCAAGAGATGATGCAACTCAATGGGAGCTATCATCAAAGAGAAGATATATGTCCTCAATGTTGTCATCAAGATCGAGAATGAGATATTCTACAAATAAATGATGGATGTTTGATATGATGATATCTCATTGGTCAAGAGGACAAGTGTGAACTTTCTAGAGAGAATCTGAAGTATCTTGCAGAGAAGCCAAGATCTCTATCAAAGTGGCAAGTGGAGGTAGCAGAATAGCTGCCAATGCTAGAGGTGTAGAAAGAGTAGAAGGAAAAGGAGATGTCCTTGTGTCATCAACACATTCAAGACTTTCCCAATAAGCAAGTTCCATTTCAGTACCATTGTCATACAAAGGATTATCAACATCATCAAGGGAAAGAAGCATGCCCATAACAAGATCATCTAGGAATGGAGGTTCATTGGGATCTTCATACATTTCCCATAGTTTGGTCTAGAGAGTGCATAGGCACTTAATGTGTGATAGAGCCCATGATGTGTGGTTCCCAACACTTTAACTAATTTATCCTAAGACATGATCATTTTTATTTCTCCATGTAGATTTTTTCCAATATGTACTTGGTTCAGGAATAAGCCCATACAAATGTGGCAATAGATGAATCCATTGGTAGTGGTTTCGGATGCTATCACGCTAGGACTTGTAGTTTTCTTTTTTAAAATTAATGACAAAGGGATGATTGGTTATCCCCATTATTGACTTAGATGTATTACCCCTTAGTGAACATCGAACATTATGTGAGTTCATTGATTACAAATTATCTATATAACCCCCCTAGGAATGATACATAAAAGGGCACTTTATAAGTTGAGTGCATGTGCATGAACAACCCCCCAGGATTTGACACTTTATAGCTTTAGTACATACTTGCAATGTAGGCCCAATGGATTGAAAATAAAAAATATGAACTTTTGAAGAAAACAATCCACTCAATTTCAAGTTACTGATAAAAATTTATTACAATATTACTTTTCCCGCAATAATCACTTATTAAAAAACAATTTTTGGTTTAGTTTCCACAAGATCCACTGCTACATGCAAGATCTTTTAGATCAAATTCTTGTACCAGTTTGAGTCACAAGAGTCAAGTAATTGCATGCACTTTGTTGCTTGAGTTATATTATAAAACATAGAAATGCAAAGAAAGAAAGGAAAGACACATGAATATTGGATTCAACCACACAATTGCATTTACCATAAAGAAGATGTACAGATATATAGGATAGAGGAAGAAATTGCCACGCAGAATAAGTGGAGAAGACTAGCTAGTCAACTCTCGTGCAATAACTAGTGGTGAGTTAACTTCCTCAAGACTTGAATGCAATCATGAGTGAACTATCAATAACTAAGAAACCTAAGTAGGATCAACACAATGTGTAGTTATCTCATGTGCATGTAAAAAATGCATGAGATAATATATACACTAAGAATCTCTGATGATCACAATTCATGTATCTCACTTCCTTTAAAAGTATTTAGTGATAAGAAATTTTTTTCTTACATACATTCTCTTAGAAGGTTAAATGATATGCTAATAAATTCCAAAGAACCATTGAATCCTTTCTACCATGAAACTATTGCAAATGAAAATTTCCCACGGTATTGTATAGCCATCGAACTAAATATTGAAATAATTTGAAACAAAAAACAATATGTCCAATTCTTCATAAGAAAAGCATGGATCATAAAAATACCCTGATCTCAAGTCGAAGAGGTTTCCACCATGTCTAGAAAATAAGAAACAAAGATGCAATTAATAATAAATGACGTTCAAGACATATCTCTCAAATAAATTACAAAACAAAAAACTAGACCAAATCTTGAAATTTCTTTAATAAAGTAGATATACTACAAATGATACAAACTATTATGATTGTGACTATGTAATTTTTTAACACTTACATCAAATACATTCTAATTACATTGCATGAAACATGTACAAAAATACACTAAATTTTTAGATTATTTTTGTAGAAAAGGTAGTGCTACAAAACTAATCTAATTATCTGTACATAATTATAATTTCCTAACATTTGATTGACAACTTTGAGTGGATGACAATTATTTAAAAAACACTTGATAGATAATTTAGGCTCTAATAAAAATTTTAAAATTATAGAAGTAATTTTGAGAAGTAAAATTTTTAAGGACTATCTAATTTGAAATATACTTGATTTAAAAAAAATTACAAAAGACCTTTATCACAAAAAAATATCCCTAGTTCAGATGTAGAGAACTCAAGAATACAATACTAGGTCCTAAGTTAAAGTCTTAACCATAGAAGGAAGGTGAAAAACTTTATTTCTAGAATGCATGTACTTGTAAACTTTATTTGAATTGTGGAATATAATCTCTTCAAAAGTATTCTCTCAAGCTACACTTTTGGAATGAATACACAAAATATTTTCTTTACAAAAGGTTCTAAACAAAATCTTTCCTAAAATAAATACACAAAAGGTTTCCTCCAAAAAAACTTTCTAGATAAATTCTTGATTAAAATAAATAAAATATAGATAAATGACATTTTCCAAATTATGGAAGAAAAAAATTAGCTATAAACTATCTAGGATTCTTGGTCAATTTATTTAATCATATGTCATGACTAGATGAATAACAACAAAACTTACCAAAAATATTTTATTTTGATTGCATGAATGAATAAAAAAATAGACAAATGACATTTTCCAAGTTATGGAATAAAAGAATTAGCTATAAACTATGACATCCTTGGTCAAATTTTTAAATTCTATGTCATGATTGGATGAATAATTTCCTACAAATGTTGCCTAAAATAAAAAATAAAATAAACAAAAGATTTTGCTCATCCAAACAAAATCTTATATCTTCTTACCCATATGCATGTAGCATATTTAATTTTTTTTGTTATGGCAACACAACTTACCAAAAAAATTAAATGAAAATTCTTCATTGCATGAATAAATAGGAAAAATAGATAAATGAAAGTTTCCAAATTATTGAATAAAAAAGTTAACTATAATCTATAACATTCTTGATCAAATTTTTTAATTCCATGTCATGGTTGGAATAACAACAAAAGATACCAAAAAAATTTAAATGATAATTTTTTCAGTACATGGATAAATAGAAAATAGATAAATGACATTTTCTAAAATATGGAATAATGAAAAAAGAACTATAAACTATAGATTTATTGGTTAAGATGTTTAATTTGATGTTATGATTCGATAAATAATTTCAACACAAAATCTTGCCTATAATTAAAAATAAGTACATAAAAGAGTTTTTCTACCTAAATAGAATCTTGCCTATATCTTGGTACCTATATATATGCAGTGTAACTAGTATATTTATATTTAAAAAAATATATCTACATACCCCGAGACATATCTTCCAATTTGTTGACATTTATAAATTATTTGCACTTAGAATATTTGATATGCTCACATGAGTTAATCTAAAGAGACTATGCTGACTTTTCATATTCTTCAAAAAGATTTCATTCCATAACTGCCCAAGTTTTTCTATTTTTCTATCCATTTGGCTTCCACAAATTTATTTATTTTTTGTTTAATGTGATAATGATTTCACTCCATAACTCCCCAAGTTTTTCTATTTTTCTATCCATTTGACTTCCACGAACTTATTTATTTACACATTTTATGAATTTTGTTTACATGGGAATCTGAATCTTAATTGTTTACGGGATCTGAATATTTCAGCCCTTGCTATGAGTGTAGAATGCCTCTCGGCATAATTAATTTTTTTTATCATGTCAATTCATTGCCTCAATGAATAGAAAAATGGATAAATGATATTTTCCAAATTATGGAATAAAAAAATTAGTTATAAACTATAGCATTCTTAATCATTTTTTAAATTCTATATGGTGAGTGGATTGATAACAAGGAAACTTACCATAAAAAATTATAGAGTATTTTTTTCATTTCATAAATGAATAGAAAAATAGATAAATGATATTTTTCCAAAATACGGAATTAAAAAATTAACTATAAACTATAGCATTCTTAGTGAAATTTTAGAATCATATAAATAATTTGTAGACAAAATCCTTCCTAAAGTAAAGACTAGGTAAACACAAGAATTTTTCCATGCTGTGTATTTAGTTTTTTTTGTTTGGGAGGCTAATAATCTAGCAAATGCTTTTGCGTACTTGGTTATAGATTCTAATCTTTCCTTGCAAGAATTTGATTCCAACTCTCTTCCAATCTATCACGGGGCACTGAATACTGTCTTTCTAAGGCATATATTCGATGTGGAATGCGATAGTGTGGAATTCGCTATTCGTTGTGTTCTTGGATGCTACCTATTCCAACCAAGGGAGAGACAGATTAAAGGATCTGAGATCACGGCAAAGATTGTTTCCAATCTCTTTGATCTTACCCAGGATCAAGAGTATTCGTACATTATTGGGTGTGCCTTTGTTAAAGACGTGTTTCTCAGTGTAGACAAGTGGAGTGAGACATTGGAAGTGTATGATCTTCAGGAGGGGGAAGCCAACATTGGAGGCATCTTCGCTAGAGTTTTGCTGCAGAGTTCGCATTATGTGGCGTGTGTTTACACCTGGGTGCAGAGAGGACTAAGACTTGACTGTTGCAATGCTTTTAATCGACCCTTGAATGCAGACAGATTCCAATTGCCCATCGGAATGGTTGACAGTGCCAAGGAAGTGTTTAACGCACTCAGGTTTTTGCATATGCACGCACCAGATAGGGCTTCAGGACCTCCCCGAGCTCCAGGCACTCGACTCTAACTCTGATTAGAGTGTTTCATTTTATTTTGTCTTTTTGACCGCTCTGCTTAATAGTAATACTATTATATGTTTATATTTTGAATGCCAGATGATACATTTCTGGTTCTTCCATATAATTCCGTTCTTATTATAATATATGGTATGGGTAGTTTACCACTTTTTACCTTTAAAAAAAAAAAAACTCTCTTCCAAAGTTGGCAATATAATTGATTGCCTGTTGGCAGCCTTTATTTTACCACTCTTCCCCCACAGATCTGGTGGCCACATCAAGGAATCATTTTTATAACTAACTGGCATGTGTGTGCAGGATATACAGAGTTGTCTAGTTTTAGGCATGGCGACGAGGCATGTGCTAATCGTCTCTTCAACATTTATGGTTTGACCTAGTCGTTTGAGAAAGGACATTTGGGAGCTCTCCCCGTATTCCTCCCGCAAGCAATTTTAGGTGATTATTGCTTTAATCTTCCTTTGCTCTCCTGTTTCCATCTCTCTACTATTTATTGAATTGATTCTTGAGTCTTGTTCATTCACTCTTCCTTCTGCTGGTCTACAATTCTATCTTCATCATGTTTTGACAGAAGAATCCTTATCCCTAGACGAAAGTGGGAGCCTTGTGATCCCGATTTGTATGATTCTATGAAGCTTGCACATGCTTTTGATTTTGATGGTGTGCAAATGGAAGGTGCTATCAGAAATTTCTTTAGTCGAGAACTCATTAATGTTTTGCAATGCAAGCTTTGTCTAATGGAGGTGATGACTATTTTTCTGTCCAACATCATGAATTTTCTACAGAATGATGAGGTCCTACTACATCTTTGCAATGGGTATGTCAAAAATTATTTGTATGAACCTATTCAAATTCAGTTGGCCATTTTTGAGTATGATCTCGTTGAGGGGTCCACTTTGTTGGGTGGTTTGTTCTTTGTTTAGCAATTAAAGAATTAATTATACTTATTACATATACATAATATTAGTTCATATTGAAAAATATATAGGTTCATGTTTCATATTATTTGTAGTAATTAAATGTAAGAATGTAAATAGAAACAATAGTATTTAACTTCACAATTAAAGAAGGAATAATGTAAAAATGTTTTGAACATGTTTTTTAAGTTATTCTATGGAAATGCATGGTCAAGATAAAAAAAAACAATGCTCTTGAGTCATGCATATGTTCCTAGAATGCTTATGCAAATCTAGATTCCTATTTGTGCTCCAATAGAAGTGTGCGATGAGAATGATAGGTGAATATAGCTCTAAAACTATGGATGATTCTATTTGATTCAATGATGTCTCTAAATATAAGGACATTGTAATAAATTTCACAAATTTGTGTTTAGTCAACCTTTGCATTAAAGTTTTAGTAGGAGTCAAATCAAATTTGAATTTAAAATTTTGAATTTGAAAGGATGAAGTCTATGACCATGGGGTCAACCCCATGACTAAGAAAGTGGCCCTAGACATAAAATGGGTAAAATTGAGTCCCACAAACATCAAATAGAAGCCATATATATAGTTGGCCATTTATGTTGACAATAAATTCTTGTTAGGTTGCAAATAGGTTTTGTGGTGGATATTTGGCCGGCACAACACCATTATGGAGTTATTTCACTATGAGTGTGTGTTGCCCAAGTTAGGCATATGATAGAATATGACCTAAAATCTAGTGTTGTATAGGAGACACTATAGTTTATCATTTTGGTGACAGGAGATGGTGAGGCTAGTGGACTTGATGTTTACATTATTTATTGTAAACATTATCTTTTTGTGGATTTTTTTTCCATTCTATGTCCCTCTAATGATAACTAGGACCTATCCATTGAGAATCCTAATGGCTTGGTGGTTGCCTTCATCCTCCTAGATGACCAACTGTATGGCCTAGTAGAAAGAATGAAAAACTCTCCAAATCTAACAAAGAACTTCTAGTCATCATTTCTAGTAGTTTTCCCTTCTAATAGTCTTCAAAATTTTACATAGGTTCTCATGTATTTTGCCTACAAGATATAAATCTATGAAGGAGACCCCATAAAATAAAATGGTTACATGAGATTTTGTCTCACTTAGTCCCCTTGTGGGAATTCAAGCAAGGTCCACATGGATCATGAAATATTGATATAAAGATTACACATAGAAATCACCAATTCTAGGTATAAACATAATTTTATAGTGTAAGGTGAATTACAACAATGCTAAGGATACAACAAAGGTGATATTGCTAGAAATATTGTGAGGCAAAGATGGAAAAATGAAACCAAAAAGACTAAAGGAACTCTAGAGAGGGTTGAGTCAAGGAGTGTAAAACATAATTTTAGGGGAAAATAATTTTGGTTTTCAAGGAAATTGAGAAATAAAAAATAATAAAAATAGGGAGTGGAAAGGGGGAGATAAAAAGAATAAAAATATAAAGGTAGCAAATCTGAACCTTCTCGGTGCTTCACTATGGGTCATTTGGCTTCTGAGTGCCCTTGTTTAAACATCCCTCATACTTCCTCCTAGTGGAAGAATGCTTCGCCTAAACATCTTACTGTTGATGCTACTGAGGATATTCCTAGGTCAGAGGTGGCTGAAACTTTCTTTGATGATGATGGGTCTACTCCTGATATTGAGGTGGTTCGTGATTTTGCAGTTGAAGATGCTGCTAGTGGTTCTGCTGTTAGGAATACTACTGAGACTTCTAACATTGTTTCTACCAATACTGTTGTTGGGACAATGTCTACTATTGGGGTTGTTGTTGTGTTGTCAGGGTCCTCCCCTGCTGCTGATGTTGTTGGGAGTACTGCAGGGACCTCCCCTGCTACTGTTGTTTTTTTTGGAACTTCTATAGGGACCTCCCCTACTATTGCTGCTATTGCCAAGTTTGCTACTGAGATCTCACCTAGTGATGTTATTATGTCTCAGACTGATACTTTAGGTACACAGGTTGTTGTTGGGGCTGGGGTTGTTGTGCCCCAGGCTTTGCCCCCTTCTGAGGATTTGGAGAGAGTTTCTCCTCCTTCTCCTTTCTCTGTGGATGGAGATGATGTTTTTTGGACTCTTGTCCAAAGGAGGAAGAGTGGTCTTCCCAAGCATGTTTCACAAAACCGCACTCGTGCCATGGGTGTTCGACCTGATAGGTCTAGTTCTGCAATTATTTAGGTCATTGTTCCTTGTAGCCTTATTGCCTTCTTGTTGCTTAGCCTATTGAGCTTTGCTCTCCATCTACTGTTAAAGTACTATTTCTGGCCTATGTGAGGCCTTTGCTTGCCCTCTGGGTTGTTTTGTAAACGGATCTACACCCTTGTTTTGCAGCTTACCATAATCAAAAACAAATCTGAACCACAATTGGGTGAGGTTGATGTAATAGGGGTATGATAGGGATTTCACAAATGGATTAAGAATTCTAAGGTTAAAGTAAAGGCAAAGCCTAAGGTAAGACATTCTATAGCTTAAAGGGAAACAAGGACAGATAAGTTTATTAGAAATGAAGTAAAACCACTACAATATAGAAATATGAAATAATGTTGAAAACATGAAATTTAATCCATATAATGCCAAAATGGAGATAAAAATGTAAAACTGGGGTGATCCCACAATAATGTCTCCCACTTTTTGGCCTAAGTGGGATGCTCAAAATCAAAAAATTTGAGTATTTTTTAATTTGTGTCAATTATAGAGAATAAATGGCCAAGAATTTAAGGATAATGTAAACTAATGAGTTGTTGCATTTTTTATGTAAATTCAAGCTATAATTTTATATATTTTTAAATAATTATTTCTATCATTTTTTATTTTTATTTTTCAATGTTATTTTTTTTCTATTATTTTTTATTAACATTATTTCATAATGCACAACTTTCACTGCAAAATAAAATTTTCCATGATTTCTTGGAACTAGACCATCAACTCAACTATATAGTACATGGACTTTTTTGGTAATTTTTTATTAAATATTTTATTTACTATTAATTTTTAAATTTGTAGTAACAAAATTTTTAGACCTATATTGTTTTGTAATGCATTTGTCTTACCATAAATATTGAAAAATCATTTCATTTTTCATTGAAAAGAGGACATCCATGTGGAGTGTAGTACCTTTTTTTAGATTTTTGTAACAATGTTTGTTATTTTTCCTTGTGTCTTGAATAGAGGTCATTATTTTTTCATAATGGACATACATTCATTATAAAATTTTAAAAATATGTAATATCAAATAAAAAATAGTATAGATTAAAAATTTTTCAAGTGATACTGAGGGCTATATACTTACAAAATGGTATTACCAAATGACTTCATTTGATCCCCTAAAAGGTGAACCAAAATTGATTATTTGTTAGCATTTTGATAGGTGTAGAGAAGATGTTGTCGGGGTTTTTTATTTAATCCTATAGGGGTTATATCCAAGGGGGTTTTATCTAACCCCCTTAAACCAAATCCCCTTAGGTGGAACCTCTTTAGCCTTAAATCATTATTTTTTCTTAAAAAATATGTGATTTCAAGCAAAAAAAGGATGTCACACAAGTGGGATAAACTATTATGGGATCAATCACTAGCAATAATTAATTTGGAAAACTCAAGAGATTTAAATGTGACATAGTGATTTATGTGGAGAAACCCTTTCAAGAAAAAATCCCACTAAAAAAAGAGGGCAAGTCTGTATTATCTTTAAAGGACATTAAATTACAATCACGTCCTTCAATCCCACATCAAATTTGACTGCACTTGTGTACTTGTAAACAATCCAATTCATACTACACACTCCTCAAGATTCTATTAAATAGAAATGTAAGCATACAAAAGAAGTTGATAGAATATGGCACCCAAACTTAGGAAAATCCAATGCCCACATTGGGAGGTTACAAAATCATGAATTAATGACACTTTTACACCTATCATAACCACCTCCACATATGTAGGACTCTGTTATGGAAAAATCACATGTCCACATTGGGAATAGTCAAGAGTTGGTTAAAAATAGCCTTACACCTTCTTAGAGGTTGTCATAATAGGTTGCCCGAAATTGGTTTATTCCTTACAACATGTAAGGGTCTAATAATAACAAATTCCTTATATGTCATAGGCCAAAAATTGACTTGGGCACTCTAAATATACCTCTTTACTATCCCAAAGCAAAATTGTCATAAATTATTGTTACCATAAATAACTATTTATCATAGTCAATGGATCCCACATCCCTATGGAATGTATTTACAAAATAATATTAAGAGTAATTAAATACATAGGATTTACAAGGTTGATGGTACCTTAAACCTAAATTCTCCCACTTGATATCATACATTATAAATACATCCATTAGAAAACATAAATCAACTAAGTACAAGATACAAGGCCCATGGCCTCCCTATACCAAGTGAACATTTTTGTACTCATGGGTTTGGTACAATAATCCACAACATCCTCTTGAGTGTCAACCTTCTTCAACTAAATCTATCCATTTACAACCATTTCTCGAAAGAAAGTGATATTGAATATCTACATGCTTAGTCTAAGAATGATACATATGATTCTTAGCTAAATAGATTGCACTCTGACTATCATAATCAATCTAAATTGCCCTACAATCAAAACCACAATCTTTGTACCATATTGCCTTTTTAGAGACATGGGTAGTAGTCATATACTCTGCTTTGGTAGTGCATAAAGAAACTATGGGCTACCTCTTATTCATTGAACTTACCACTTCTCCAAATAGAGTAAATACATACTCACTAGTGGACCTTCGACTATCCAGGTCACCTACCCAATCTACATCAACAAAACTATGTATGTCCAATGTCTTACCACACTATTAGTAAAATAATAAACCAAACAATAATTATAACTACCACACAAATATATTAACACCATCTTCACATAATTCTAATGCTCTGTATTAGAGTTCAACATAAACCTTCTCAATACTCCCACTACTTGGGCAATATCTGACCTAGTGCAAGTCATTGCATACATCAAACTTCATATTGCACTAGTATATGGCATGTTATACATAGATCCTGAAAGTCATCTTCACACTTGGGGCACATATCTAAAATAATATTGGTGCCAACTTGTAAAGGAATTCTAGCTGGGTTATAGTCTTGTATATTAAATTTGCATAAAATAGTATTCACATACATACTTTGTGACAACCAAATCTCTTTGATACCTTGATATCTCAAGATTTTGATTCCTAATAAGTACCTTTTTGCCCGCAAATCCTTCATCTCAAATGCACCTAAAATTTGATATTTTAACTCACATATCGTACCCTTGGTTTTACTAAAAAGCAACATGTCATCCACATGCAAGGCAATAGTTAGTATATGATTATCGATACATCTGATATAAACATAGTGATCCTCTTCGCTTCTCATAAGACCTAATTTCAACATAAAAGAATTAGATTTTTTATACCACATCAAAGATGATGGTTTTAGACCATAAACAAACAATTTTTGCTTGCAAACCAAGTGTTCTTTCCCTTTTACCTCAAAAACTTTTGGCTATTGCATATAAATTTTCTCTTGTTGATTTACATGAAAAAATGCAGACTTAACATCCATTTCCTCAATTTCAAAATCATAAGTAGTAGTTATGGATTAAATAAATCTAATAGAAGATAATTTAGAGATAGGAAAGATTATTTCACTGAAATGAACTCCCTCTCTCTAGGAGTAGCCCTTGGCTAGTAGTTTAGCCTTGTACTTTTCCAAAGAACCATCTGCTCTAAATTTCTTCTTGTAGACCCACTTACATCCAATGGTCTTCTTTCCTTTGGGTAAATGAACAAGATCCTAGGTATCACAAGAGTCTAAAGCCATTATCTCCTCCTACATGGCTTGTTTCCAAGACTCCCTATCATCTACAAGAATAGATTCCCTATAAGATATAGGTTCATCATCAGTACTTAATAAAGAAAATACATAATCGAAATATGGTGGGCTATACCTATCAATTGGATTTTATTGTTTTATGTATCTTCTCAAGGGTAGGGTAAGGGATTCTTCCTCTTGTTCTTTTGCATGCTTGACATCTTCTATAAGTACAAGAGACATCCTATTCAGAACTCCCATTTGAACCCTCCTCTTCCTCTCCATCCTCAAATCTATCATTTTGTTCATCCTTAAGTGCATCTTCCTACTTCAATTCAATTTTGTTTATTTTTTCCCTTCTTTATCTTTTGGTTTTTAAGGATAAAAATAGAGCTATGTTCCCTAAAAATCACATCTCTAGAATAGACAACTTTCCTTTTTAGAGGATTCCAAAGTTTATAGCCTTTAGTATTCTTATGATATGTAATGAAGATGCATTTCTATTCTTTTGGATCCAACTTAGAACACTTTTCTTTAGACACATGAAAAAAAAACTCACAACCAAAAACCCTTAAATGTGATACAAAAGGTTTCATAGTATTCACACTTCATAAGGTGTCGAATCAAGAGCCTTGCAAGGATATCTATTGATAATATAACAAACAATAGACATAGATTCTATTCCAAAAAATTATCCAACTATGCACCACTTAACATACTTGTAGCTCTTTCCATTATAGTTTAGTTCATCCTCGCAACCCCATTTTGTTGGGGTGTGTAAGGAGTAGTCTTTTCCCTAATTCCCTAATGATACTTGCACACTTGAAAAACTCATCAAATTCATTAGAACAATATTCCCCTCAATTATCATATCTCAAAACCATTATCTTATGTTGTGATTGATTCTCTATGAAGACTATAAATTCCGTAAACTTAGTGAAAACCTTAGACTTATGTCATAAAATAAATCTAGGTAAACCTTGAAACATCATCAATGAAGGACACAAAATAGTAATATTTCATACTATAATCAATATCCACGTGACCAAGAACATCTATATGAATAATTTATAATTTACGCTTTGCTTTATTACTTCTAAAAGGAAATGATGAGATCTATTTTATTTTCGAAACACACAATGCTCACAAAAATCAAAATACTCATCAAAATAGGAAACAACATCAAACAAATTTTTATTCTTAATGGTTTGAAGCCTTTTTTATTTATGTGGCCCAATCTATGGTGTCACAACATACACGCATTTTTAGATTTTTCAATCACATAGGTAGTTTTACATAAAGTAGTGGAATTCATCCTAAATAGAGTTCCCAATCTTGTCCCTCTTGCTAGAACTAAGCTTCCTCTCACCAATTTGCAACCATGCTTATCAAATGTCACATGCATTCCCAAATCATTTAACTTAGATACAAAAATTAAATTTCTAGCCAATCTAGGAATATGTAAAACACCATGGAGGGTTTTTATGCTCCCATCACTGAAACACAATTGTACCTTTCTTTATCTAACTATGGAATTTGAATTGTTGTCCCCAAGGTAGACTTCACCTCCATCATAGTATTCATATGTGGAAAATCATTCCTTATGGGGAGTCATGTGATATGAGCATTCTGAGTCAATCAACCAATGTTCACTAGAAACAATATTACATGCAGAAAGTAAGACTTCATCACCTATTTCTAAGGACTTTTTCTAGAGGAATCCCACTATTTCTTTTTATTTATGTATTCCTTCTTGTCATATCCCTTCTTTTTTCAATTCCAACACTTCACTCTATTCTTTTTAACAAGAGTTTTAGATCTACCCTTAAACTTGTCTTTATGCTACTTTTTTTCCCTTTAGATCCACCTCTTTCATTGGACCTTCCCCTGACATGAAGAGCATCTAATGAGCTATCCATAGCTTTCTTTCTTATTTCTTATGAGAAAAATGTTCCAATAGAACCATCCAACTTGGGGATCTTCGAGATTATCACTAATAGAAAAAATAAAATTCTCCCATGGCTTAAGAAAATAACAAAGAAGCATAATGCATATATCTTCTTCCTGAATCTAATACCAACAAAAGATTTTTGACATAAAATCAAATTCAATGTATTTAAGTGCTCAACAATCAAATTACCTTCCTTCATTTTCATAGAATTTTTTTCTTTCCAAATATAATTTATTTACCAGAATCTTGGCTTGGTAGGTCTCATGCAATTTTTTCCATAGAGAATACATAGTGGACTCTTTAGCTACATTAAATAGAACTAAATCTGCAAGATAAATTCAAATTATTCCTTGTTCTTTTTTTTCCATCTTATCCAAATCATCTTGATTTATTTACGGGGTTTCTTATCCTTTATTGCAACTAAACATTGATCCCTCTCTTCAAGGATATCCTCCATCTTCAACTTCCACAACTCGTAGTTAGTTCCATTGAACTTCTCAATATCGAACTGAGATGTAGATGTAAACATGGCTTCCACATAGAAATCTACAAAATAAATTTAACCATAACTCCCATAATAGCACATAAACCTTCACTCTTCTACCCAAGAAAAAAAGTTGGCTAAGCTCTAACACAAAAATCTTAAATATGTTATGATGGGCCAAACACTACCCCTAAGTGGCAATGAAAATGTGAAAAACAAACTTAAGTAACTTCATGTCAAAAATTGAATGAGTTATCTACATAATCTAGAAATAAGGTAGTAATAAAAGTTGTAATAAATTCAATGTAGTTTATGGGATACTACTTTTTTAAAAATAAAAATAAAAATAGTTTGGTGAAAATTGGATATTTCAATGAAACACTACTAAAACATTCAAAAAATGTAAAAAGTAGGTGTCATTCCGGCCAACCTAAGTATGGGAAAATGCTAATATGTTTCCTCCATGTTTTGGATTTAAGTAAAGGACACATGCATGGATATGACACATATTATTTTGAAATATTTAATTAAATAAATAATTATTTATGAACTTTTTACTGTGACTTTTGTAAAATATTAAAAATTAATTTTCCAGCCAACCTAACTTGGTCAAAAATTTATGAAACTCAAAATTTTAAAATTTAATGTATACCCAATGAGTCCTAGAATATGACATATATTTTGGATTTAAAAAGGATTAATATGTTGAAATTTATGGATGTTTTTCAATATGTATATCTATTAGGAAATCAGACATGGCGTATGTAGAAAATTAATAATAATTACATATTAAAATTATTATAAGACATATATTACATTTTTAGAATCTTAATAGCTTCCTCTATAAACCCTTTTCATTTGATTAAATTTAGTTACAAAAAAGTTTGTCAGGTTCAAGAATAAAATTGTGGAATATTTCAGGGTATCACTAAATGGGTGGTTTTGCAAATTTCTTTAACAAATTTTGGGACTCCCACTTGCCTAAATATGAGGTAATTTTAAGGTATTTTTGGAGGGAATCCATATTAGATCTAGAAATATTAACATCTTTTCCATCCAAATCTAAATATTAGTCTAAATGTTAGCACGTTTTCATCTAGCAAGTTTTTTCTCCATTGCAACTATTTGGCCCATCATGATCTCACACTGTCTACACTACAGCATAGAAATTTGAAATAATGTAAATTTAAAATTTAATGTGTAAAATGCCAAAATGGAGATAAAACGTGTAAAACCAGGAACAAGGAAGTCAACAAACTCAAGAGATTCACACATAACATAGTGATTTACTTGGAGAAACCCTTTTTAAAACTCAACTAGAAAAGAGGAAAAATATGTATTACCTTTAAAGGAGATTACAATACAATCACTTCCTCCAATCCTACATCTAATTTGACTACACCCATGTACCTATAAACAATCCAATTCATACTCTACACTCCTCAAGCATTAGGTAAATGAGAAATGTAAGCTTACAAAAGAAGTCACTAGAATATGGTGTCCAAACATGGGAAAATCCAAAGTCCTAATTGTGAGGTTACAAAATTAGGAATTAATGACACTTTTACACCTGCAATAACCACCTTCACACATGTAGTACTCCATTATGGAAATATCCCATGCCTACCTTGGGAATAGTCAACAATGGGCTAAAAATAACCTTTTACACCTTGTTACAGGTTGTCATAATAGGCTGCCCAAAATTGGTTGATTCCTTACAACATGTAAGAGTCTAATATTAAAAACTTCCTTACAACATGTCATAAGACAATATTAGACTTGGGCGCCCTACTCTTACCTATTTACTATCCCAAGGTAAAAAGTTATCATAAATGACTATCACTGTAAATAAATATTTATTGCAGTTAATGGATCTCATATCCCTTATGGAATGCATTTATAAAATAATATTAGAAGTAATTAAATACATAGTATTTACAAGGTTGATGGCACCTTAATCCTAATAAGGTTATGAAAAAGATAAAAGGAATGACATAACAACATCACAGAGTTAATGTACATGTGAATGTAACTAATGTAATAATGGAATGATAGAGTTGATTAATGGGTAAGAAAATCTAAAAGGAAAATAGCAACAAAACTTAATATGGGAATCTCTATGAAACAAAGGGAGGCAAGGAGTAGATGGGGGAATGAAAAAGACAACACAATAGAAATGGAAATGATGGGAAATTGATGGAGATGATAAGGAGAGGTATAGAAATGGTGTAGTTAGGTTATAGGAAAAATGGAAATGGTTTATTAGTAAAACAATGTAGAATTACCCTAAGTAGTCCAAACACCATGAAAAAACTATATATATATATATATATATATATATATATATATATATATATATATATATATATATATATATATATATATATATATATATATATATATATATATATATATATATATATATAGATATATATAAAGACCTCTTGTAGAATTTGTTGTGAAGCTCTAAAAAACTATTATAGACCCTAACCATACAAAGTTAACCTACTATAGAAATATAGTAAATACCAACATATGCTCTCTCTTTTAAATAATCTTTCTCAACCAATGCTCTCAAGTGAAAACTTAGTATCTACTATGTAAAAATGAGGGAAGAGAAGCCTAATTTACCAAAAAAATAGAGGGAATTTGGTAAGGGAAACTATATTTCCTTTAGCTATCTCATAAATGCACATCCTAAAAATAACTAAGGTTGATTGTAGATAAGGACTATGCCAAATAATAATCACCTACCATTGAGGAACAATCCTTAAGTCTGATGAGGTTCAATTTTATATGGAAAATCAAGGGTAAAGGGGCCATCTAAAGGTGGTGGTCATGGATTGAAATTAGCTTTAGGATACATATTTAACAAGATAAAAAAAATGCCATTTTTTTACTAAACTTAGGAGATAGGATCTAATTAATTAATTTAGAAAAATGTCAAAAGGTGGTTACAAGGAAGGGTGAGGGGGGCATGAAAATGAAGAAAAACACCTAGGAGAAGGATAAAGGGAGAAAATATTAAATTAAAATAAAACATATAGGAAAGGCATTAAGATGATAAAACAAAACTAGGAATTGAGTCATAGAAAGACAACAATAAGGGTCCAAAAATAAGGCAAAAGCACCAAACAACACACAAGCTAAATGAGTGTAAGACATGAGAAATGGAATTGCAAAGTATGAAATTTGTGATCTTATTTATAATAATAACTACTAACTAATAACTATAACAAAATGGGGGTTTGTAATAGTAAAAAGTGAAATAGATATAGAATCATTATCTCCTTCATTCATTTATAGTTTACATGTTTCCATTTGTAATGGAAAATACTCTTTCCATAGTGTTAATCTAGGATAAATAAATAAATGTAGTTAAATCAACATAAATAAACCTAGATTAATTATGTAATGACAAATAGGAAAGATCAATTGAATAATTAAATGCTAATTTAGTAAATTACATGCAAAAGAATAAAGAAACTTAGCTCTACAAACAATGATGAAGAATAAATTTGATATCCCACTAAAATCCACTAGCCTTGGGTTTGGAAATGTATTCCCTTTATTTGTACCTCACCTTATGATTAAAATAGTATGTGAAACTTTCCCTAGGTTAGATCTACATTGTGAGATTGATCTTGTACAGATTGAGATGATTTGGTGTATTGAAGTGATCTTGCACATTGTAGACTTTTGCAAATTATGTCAACTAATAATTTGCTATACACAAATTCTTAAGGACTAATAATATTTTAAAATACATTAGGGAGACCACTGTATCATAAGGGTCATGTGATACCTCCCATGCTATGATTATGGAATGACCCATGTTGTATGATGATGAGGATATGTTTATGTTTTATGTACATTGATCTCTCTATGATGTGTTTGTATGATGAGGGATGAAGTCATGTTCCTCACTTGTGAGGCCCATACGATGTCTTGATCCCCATGATTGTCTGTACTATTTTTCCCTAAGATGAGAATGCATATGTATGCTTCATATTTGTGTATTGTATGTTGCAGGTACTAAGCATCGACTCCACCTGAATTGACAGGTCTGACTGTGCCTTGAAACCCAATGGATTAGTAGATTAGAGCTAACACTTGGTCCCCTACCCTAGCCATCATCCTCGAAGAGGATGAGTACCTGGTTGATACCTTGTCAATTCTTTCAGTGGTCAGTCAATGTTGTTTTTTACCTTGGATAATGGTCAGTAATTAGTGGGCAAGATGGTCAATGCCTTGCTCTATGTTATGTGATTATGATAAGTGGGCAAGATGGTCAATGCCTTACCTGGTGTAGGGTTTACTAGTTGAAAGTAAGGGGAGTGACTCTCGATGGGGGCTAGAAGCCAAAGTGGTGTCCAGGACAACCCATTGGAGGGTTTCTTAATCCAGTGATAACCTTAATAATGAATTAGGGGGAATGGGTAAGATTCACATTAATCAAGATAATGCATGCCTCACTCATGGCTCAAGTGCTCATTTAGGCTTGAGATGAGATGAGAAGGCCTAGAATAGCAGGATCAACTACCTTGTTCTCATGAAAGATATGTTGGTTCTGCATGAGTTTGTATGGGGGCTGAGGGTTGGGAGAGGCTACTAGGACAACCTAGATGGGGGCCAGGGACTAGGAAGACCTACCAGGAAAACCCATGAAAAGCTATGTGATGACACTCCTCCCTATTGCAGTCTAGCACTCCCTAGTTGTATTTCCTCCCTCGGTTGTGTGAGTGCCACTCAAAGTGTAGTAAGTGTGTAAGTGTTGTTCTTTGTAGGCAGTATGGTGATTGGAGTTAGGTATAACCTTGTTGCTTATGTTAGTATATCATTCTCCTGACTGTTCATTGTATGTGGGATCTTATGTTATCTCCTGGCATGGGGGGTGGACCTCGGGGTTCTACATGGTCGGGAGATTGGTGCTTTTTCTCCATTGGGTATTCTTGCTTCATGTTCATGAGCTTGGAGACTATTCATTGTGCTGTGGACTCCAGTTCCTATTCTAGTTGCAAAGGCAATCCTTTCATGTAATGTATATTGGTTGTATACCAAATTGTATTTCTTAATGTATCTCATTGTAATCTCTCCCATGTGTTGAGGAAAGCAATGTGGTGGTTATTGTAATGATGTAATTATTGTAAATGAATTCATTTGGTAATGAGTACTGTAAAATAATGCATCAATTGTGATAGTAGTTAGAAGATGATCTTTAATGTTGATTCTCAGTTGTCACATGTGGAAATGAATAATATTAGTTAATGTGATGATCTTCTTTTGTTGTTAATGAAATGTTCTAGTAACCTTGTTTGCGAGTAGCACAATTAAGGAACCTTAGAGGACCCAAGTTTAGTTGCCTTGTATGCATTCTATAGTGTTAATTCCTTTGTTTCGACCTAGGTAGTGTTGTCCTCTGGGGTTCCTTGGCGGAGCGTTACAAGTCATGTTTTCCTAGGTCAACCTTCTTTGATTGGACCAACTTTACAATCATGGAAATGATCTAAGACGGCACTCTTCAGTCATATAAATGTCATAGGACGTTGATGTATAATTTGTATTCCTTTTAGTGCTCCAAATTAAAATATTTCTAGAATAATGTCTCCTTCAAGTTAGAATGATATGGGAATGATACTAGATTATCCTTGGATGTAAAATAATGCACATTGAATGCCTTTAAATACCAATAGATAGCTACAAGTCACACAAAACATGTACCAAGTCAGCTCATTGTGAGAAGAACATGGGTAAGAGTCAACAAAATTTAAATTTGAATTTTTAAAAAATGAGGGTCAACTGCACATGGTGTGGGATTGATCTCATATTCTCTATGATTGACTTGGGACTTGAAAGAGCTAATATTGAGGTGGGAAATGGATGTAAGGGTGCAAGTGCATACATAGGTACAATAAATGACTAATGCATGGGAATATGTGCAAATATAGATGAGATAAGCTCAATTGTATGAGAATGAATATAAATGGAGGGAAATTAAAGATTAAAGAATGAATCCAACTCTACATAAGAGTGTGCCATTTATTAATATTTGATTATACTAAGCCACCCTATCAAAATAAGCAAAAAAAAATTCACTATTACACAACTTCAACTTATGTTTAATTAAATTGAATTACTTATTAAGTATTTATCATTAATTAAACCTACATATATTAATGTAAGATGTGATTTACTTCTACACACCTAATAGATGATCATGTTAGATGCTTAAAAAGATTTTTAGTCTTTTAATATCCAAAAAGACTCACTACATCTATTTTTTTCAGTTGAGGGGCAATGAAAGCGTGTCTTTTATAAACGGCTATTCAAAACTTTTTGGCTCTGCAACCTTTTCTTGTTCAAACCCTACAACCTCTTTGTTTCAAGAGCAATGTCTTCACCAACTATGCTATTCACACCCATGTGCATGTAGGTGACTTTTGGTTGAGTTTATTTTGACTATGGTCGATTTTAGAACGTATAGGTTGGATAAGGTTTAATAATGAAAGGTAACCTAGGAAGAAACTTTTGTTCTTCGAGTTTAGTTCTGTGTTATATTTGGTGCTTTGGTGCATATGTGATAATGGAGGGTAACCTAGGAAAAAAATTTTGTTCTTCGAGTTTAGTTGTGTTATATATTTGGTAGAAACTTTTGTTCTTTGAGTTTAGTTGTGTGTTATATTTGGTGCTTGGGTGCATATGTGATAATGGAGGGTAACCTAGGAAAAAACTTTTGTTCTTCGAGTTTAGTTGTGTGTTATATTTGGTGCTTGGGTGCATATGTGATAATGGAGGGTAACCTAGGAAAAAACTTCTATTCTTCGAGTTTAGTTGTGTGTTATATTTGGTGCTTGAGTGCATATGTGATATGTTTTTAATTTATGGGTAAATGCTTTTTATCAGAACTATGAACTGATGGGTTTTTGAAAGGGCCCAAACCCTTGTACATGAAACAATGAAACAACTTCGTGAAACAAGCGCTACACACTAAGGTGTCCTTTGGGCAATTGAAACCTTGGTCTCCATCATAAAAACCAAAAAGCCCAAACACTTAACCACAACCCACTTACTGCATATGTCATATGTTAGAAGCTTGTGTGATATTTAAAACTTTTTCTTTCGAGTTATAAATACGCAACCCCAATCTACAATTTAGAAAGCAGAATTGTAGGTTCTGGAAAGTAAGAATAATCTCAAAGATATTTACCTCGTAAATATCTCCGACTCTAACAATTTGCATCTCTTATGTAAAGTGCATTAACTTTAAGAGAACACGAGATATTAGTAGCACGAAGAAGAAACAAATAATAGTTCTTTGAAGGGTATGTGTCTGTGTCATTGAAGGGTAGGTTTCGGTCTATTATAATAAAATACTGACATCTCTGTCAATGCCGTGATATCAATGGTAACATAACATTTGGCCCGAAAATTGGCATGTTTCCTCTGTTTCAAATATTTAATTGACATGACTAGTACAGATTGTTAAACCATTCATATATGCAGATTAGATGAGGCTATTTACGAGGCATGCTTACAGACCGCTGAAATAAAGTGAAATTTCGTAAAGGAGAAAACGACGACGAGATCCAACAGAAAACAAAAAGAAAGCGACAGTACCGCCAATCTGCGTTCCACCATTCATATTAATCGTGGACCTCTTTTATGAGCAAGATGCTGTTCGACGTGACTTGTTTTAAATGCTTACCTTTCCTCTGTAAATTGAATTAAGTTGAAAGATGCTTAACACCAACCTACCTGACAGTTTATAGTGAGGCATTATAAGAAACTTGTAAACCCAAACCAAATCTTCATTATAAAAAAATTATAAATCTAAATCAAATTGTCACTATAAAAAAGATTATTTCTTTCTAAACTATTGGATCCCAGTTATGTATGGTCTTAAGCATCTCCCGTTTTCAACTATATTGATTTCACCAACAACACTATCCATGGGCATACACATTTATGGTCTTAAGCATCTCCCATTTTCAACTATATTGATTTCACCAACAACACTATCCATGGGCATACACATTATACCGACTTCTAGTGATTGTATTTTGACTATAGTCAAATTACAACACATGAGATTACCTTGTTACTTCCGTATGAGGAGGCGTCTCCTTAGAGTGGATTAGATGAGGAATGCATACCCTACCTCTTGTTGGATCTGAACTTGTGACCTCTTTAGTTTTTAGAAGAGTTATTTTTATTTAAATATTAATATTAAGAATGACATTTAATAATTTCTAATATATATAAATCATTTTTTAAATTTTAACTATTTTTAAAGTTATTAGATCCTAGATAACTATTGGGTTTTCTTTCTTAATATTAAGATTTTGATAATTTTATATAGTTATATATAACATGGTTGACACATTTTATGTATAATGGATATGATATTTTTATAGTACATGTAAATAAATTTGAATATTTTTTAATAAAAAATTGTGGGAGAGTTTTGTATCAACAGGAAAAAAGAACTCAATTATAATTTATTTAATGTTCTTAAATAACTTCTTTTAATTATATTTGTAAAAGTGCTCACAAGTTTATACATAAAATGTTTGACTATGAACACTAGAGAGAAAAATGGAGTGTATGGAAGGATGTGTTGTGTTTTGGTTTAAGTGGATCATTTGATATGTTTTCCTTTTAGTTTTCACATTGTAATGTTGATGAAATTACATATATTTGACAAGTAGTTGGTAAGAATGCTTGTCTTACAAAGAGTTCTTTAGGGATCATTTCTAATAGGATTTAAACTATAAAGAATGAGGTTAAATTTGAGTCATGAATGAATTTAACAAAATAAATATATGTAAATCCTTAAAACTAAACTAAAGAATGTTGATAATTTATATATCCAATACCTACACGTTAAAAAATATCAAAATATTTATCTTCCAAACAAATTGAAACTCAAGTGGACCTTGGTCTATTGGTGAGTTGAATGGCTCACAAGAAGCCCACCAAGGATCAAGATTTGTTGAATGAAAGAATTGTGATGCTCTAAAAGGACGAGGCCACGATTGTGCCTTAGACATGGATACCTCTTAGTCCTTCATGTTCCTTTAATAGGTTTAACACTGGGACAAAAATGTGCCTACGTCACTATTCTTGTTAGAGTAAAATGGGGGTGCCATCCATAAAGCTTGAAAGACAATCTTAAAAGAAAATAGATAAAAGCGTGTAAGCGGGTAAAAAAATAAAAATAAAAATAAAAAAACTTCAACTTCGAATAACATTACACGTTTATGCCTTCAACGGTTTGTTTTAATATTTTGTTAGTTACTTGCCCTCTCAAACAACATAATGAAAAGTGTTTCTTTAATTCATTCATTGAATGCTTGTATTTTTATTTAATATTTGAACAATCATTTTCATTTTGGGAGAAGTGTGACGATATCAATTATTAAATGAAATTAATATGAATTAGTATTAATAGTTATAATGGTGAAAATTATACGATTAGTATGTAAAATGATATATTTTTTATATAAAAATTTGTAAAATGGCATTATTCAACCGTCATTCTATCATCACTTATTTTTAAAAATTAGTCTTGATTTTTCCAATTATTATTCCTTGCCCTAGTTCAGGCATGCGAGTGTGGAATTAATCTAGATCAATCCCACACATAGATTTGAACCTTGAACTTTTAGATTCAAAATTTTAATTTAGGTTCCTTCCTCCCCTTTTCAGTAGTCATTTTAAGCTAAATAAAATGTGAATGCTTCAAATTGAATGCTTGGGTGGTGTATTTAAATATTAGCCTCAATTCAAAATGAATCATCTAGCATTGAGTGCGAAAAGAAATGTCTAGAGAAAATCTTAAAAGAAGAACCATTTCTACATTTTGTTTGCATGTGACATATGTAGGAGCATACTATACACGTGCTTGTTCTTGACCTTAGCTCAACGTTGTTGAATTGGTCAATCTATGGGTGGGTGATCCCACAATAGTTTGTCCCACTTTTTAGCCTAAGTGGGACAACCAAAACATTTTTAACCAAATTTTTACTTTTTTGTCACTTATCACAATCAAATTGTTAAGAATTTGAAAACAAGAAATGTCTGGGAGGGGGTAGAATAGGACCTCTAAGAGTGGTGAGGAACATGAATAGTCATCCTTCATTTTTTCTCTCAGATCCTCATGTACTAGCACATCGTGATCCAGATTAGTACTCTTCATCGATCATGGTCACCTTTTTCATGTTCTATTGAAATTGCAACATAAGAAGAGAGCTAAAGGCTCCAACACAAGAATTAGTCATTCGTCTTTAACACTAAAATGATTATATTCTATGGCATTATAAAGCCATTCAACTTACTAACTACCCAAACCACTAACTACCAACTAACCCATAACTAACAACAGACTAAAAACTAACACATAAAAAATTAACATTACATGTTAATTTATTATTAATTACATTATTCTTGTCATGCACTAATAATTCCTAACATTCTCTACTTTCCAAATTTTCTATAGTTTTGTGTGTGTTGGTTTGATTTAGTTTCTATATTTGAAAATTTTCAAATTTTCAAGTTTTTGTTCTTATTTCTTCCCTCCCATTTTTGGTGTCTGGTCTTTTGTCCATTTGTCGAAAGGGTGGTGACATGGGTGTCATTAATAAATTTTATATTCGAGATTGGGATAATAACTTCCCCCATATTAACAAGATGACTTGAATGAGCAAGTGGTTTCTTTTGGCAGTGGAGAATTAAATGAATGTAATAAAGAAATAGTTGGAGGTAATCTCACTATTGGGAGTTGGGAAGATATAATTTCAAACTAGTTTGAAATTTCAAAGACACCCTGAAGATGAGAAAGAGTGTAAGACAAAATAAACATGAAGGAATTCAACATAAAAGAGATTTTATACCTTCACAAGCTTCCAATCTCCCTCATTCCTTGATAAGCTTTAGGAGAATGCACCCAAAGTCTCCTAATTTTACCCAAACAAAGTGATTAAATGTGGAATTCTCTCAAATTGACACAAATTTTGGCATAATCTAGCTAAGAGGATATGAGGTGAGGAAGGATTTTGGCATAACAATTCTACTTCAAACTTGGATGTCAAAATGGCTTGTGGAGGATTGTATTTATAGGCAAATTGGAGAGGAAATGGGATCAAGGGCTAAGATTGAAAGTTCAAGATTAATGGTGGAGATGAGAGGATGAGATGGAGGGTTGAGATTTCATCAACAATATTGGACGGTTGAAATTAAAAGTGAATTTTAAATTCACCTTGGGAAGGCTTAGCATTAATTAGGATTAAGACACATGAGGAAATAAAAAATTAATTTCCTTGGGAGGTTTTGGAATTACAAAATAGGATTTATGAGTAGAAGACATGACATGTGATCACATGTGTACATTTGGCAAACACATGTGAGTTCTTTGTATAAAAAAGAGCTCTAACATGAAAAAGGAAAGGTGATTTGGAAGGGTCATGTGACTCTTTGGAATAAAAAATATTTTTTTATTCAAGGGGTGTGGGAGAAAATGTTAAGTGGAGTTTGACCAAGTAAATCAAGTGATTAACTTAATTAATGTGGATGTAGGAAATTAGAGAGTGGGCTAATCAAGGGTTAAAATTAATTAAATAATAATTTATTTAAGTAATTTTGGTCTAGGGGTCATGTAGGCTAGGGTAGATTAATTAAATAAGTATGATTTATTTAATTAATTAGGATTAAGGAGATGGAGAAATTAACTAGATAAATATTAGGAATATTTATTTAATTAATTGTGAGGGAAGTTGTAAGTTCTAGTGATGAATTAATTAAATCAATTCATTACTAAGGGTGAATTAGGGGTAAATGGCTAAGAGTAGATGGTTAAGGACAACTTAGGGTTAATTAATTAATTAATTATGATTTTTATTTAATTAATTGGTGAAGGGGCTAAATTGGTAATGCAAGGATGTAGGAAAATGGTTAATGGGGTCGAGACATTTTTAAGTGTATATATTTTGCCCGTCTTTGACGTGGCATCATGAATGAGTAGGGAAATAGTGTCAGGTCAAAGAATTTTTCCCTAGCTGATGGGAAGGAGTGGAAATGGATGAGGGATGCCCCCTTGAGAGATCAGGTGAAAAAATTAAAATGAGGGAACGATGATGAAAAAGCGATTCAGGATGGAAAACGGGGTTGATAGAAGAAGAAACAAAGGAAAATGGCTAAGATTTGTGGCTTGGGGAGAAGAAATTCTCAATTAGGGCTGACATGCCACCTATAGATAGGTAAAAGTAGGCCCAATATGCCACATTTGCATACCTTAGCTGACTGGATTAAAGAGAGACTTTGATAGCAATGACACAACCTAGCTTTCAATGACACAAGCACCGATCTGAGTGCATATGGGAGTACTAGTAGATGGTGGAGGCTAGACCATGGGTATGTTGCCTAACCCTAGTTTGTATTTTTTTTATTTCAAGTTAGTTAGGGGCTCAAGAAAGGGTATGTTAGTAGTTTAGCGCTATCATGCAGCTGTGTAGCACAATCGGGGAGTGGTTTAGTGCCATTGGGTAGTTTAGTGCCAAAAGGTCAGGTGGTAAAAGAGTTGTTTTAGTTCCATCTATTAGCGGATTAGTGCTATCAGGTGGTTTAGCACTAGTAATGTTTGGGTGTTCAATAGTTTAGCACCAAATCCTAGGTTTAGCACAAAAGGTAGATGAATTAATGCTATTGGATGGTTTAGCACTAATTTCTAGGGTTTAAGGTGGATTAGTGCCTTTAGTTTGGGTTTTAACGCTATTTGGTGGATTAGCGCCACAGGGCTAGAGAATAGCACTATAGACACTTTAAATTTACTTGCTTTGCAAGACAATTTCTCGTATCTCTACACTACCAATTATCCCTCCTATTAATTAAATAAATCCAATTTATTTAATTAATTTATCCCTAATCATCTACTCTTAGCTATTTATCCATACTTTGTGATCAATTAATTCATTTGATTTATTACTATACCTTATAACAATATCCTCATTGATTAAATAAATATTCTCAATATTTACTTAGTTAATTTCTCCATCTCCTAATCCTAATTACTTAGATAAATCATACTTGTTTGATTAATCTACCCTACTAATCAACCTAAACCTAGCCTAGTTGAGTAAATAGCAATTATTTAATTAGCTACCCTAGCCTACATGACCCCTAGATGTAAATTAATTAAATAAATCATTATTTAATTAATTTTAATCATTCATTATCCCACTAATTAATTTACTACAGCTACATTAATTAAGTTAATCACTTGATTAACTTGGTCAAACCTTGTTTAACCCATCTTCCCACACACTTTGAATAAAAATCAATTTTTTATTCAAAAGGTCACATGACCCTTCCAACTCATCTTTTTATTTTAATGATAAAACATTCTCTATGAAATTAGCTTACACATGTAAGACCCCAAAAATGTGCATGTGTCACATGTCCTCTCTTTTACCAATAAATTTGAATTTTTGATTCAATACTCCCCCATGAAATGAATTTTTAATTCATTCACTTGTCGTATCCAACTCTTCCCAAAAATAAATTTTTAATTCATTATAATTATCATCACCCTTCCCCATGTGAATTTAAAATTCACATTTCATCATGTCCATCCAATATTGTTGATGAGATGTTAGTCATTGATCTCATCCTCTCATCTCAACCCTTGATCCCAACTTTCAATCTCAACCATTGGATCAAGATCCCCCTCAATTGGCCTATAAATGGAGCCCTCACCCAATCCATTTTTATAACTTCTCCATAGTATCCTTACCATACCCAAATTTCTCTCATTTCCTCTCATCATACCCTTACCATGCCAAAATCATTCTTCAATCCATAGTTAAAATCTCATCTTATCTTTATCATAGCCCAAATCTCTATCCAATCTATCATCAAATCCCTTATCATATTCTGTTGAATGTCAAAGAGCAATCCACACCTATACTTCATCAAATTGGGTAAAGATAGGAGAGCTCTTAGGTGCACTCTCCACAACTTTATCAAGGAGTGAAGAAGACTTGAAGATTTGTGAAGGTATAATCCACTTTATTTTGTGTCTCTTTCATGTTTTTCTATCTTCTAGTTTTCCTTATCTTCATTTGGCACACCGAGTGGGACCCCATGGTCCCAATCTAACCATTTGTTTGAGTTTTCTTGCAAGGAGCTGAACAAGGATAAGTTTTAGCGCCAAAATCTCTCTGTTTGGCATTATCTGTCTATGGAATATCGTCATTTGGGACTATTTTGGCGCCATCTGGCTCTGTTTTGGCACCAATTTCCTCTATTTTGGTGCCATAATTCTGCAACTCTTTTTTTAACACTTTAAGCTTAGGGGAAAATGTTAGGGTGTTTTTAGAGGTTTTAGTACTTTCTAGTGTTTAGAGCTCTCTATTTTTATCAGAAACACATAGTCACAGGGGGTCCTAATGGTGAAATTTATCTAGGAATGTATGAGAATGAGTTTTTGTTTGGTCCTATTTTTTTTCACTATCAATTAACTCATCTTATGCTCTAATCTAGTTCATGGTACCTTTTGACAGGAGGGGAGGCCTACTAAATACATTTTGACTTGTTCATTTTGAGTTAACATCCTTTCTTGAGCAGGTTTTAGGGAAAATCTCTGCTTTAGCACCATATACACATATAATAGCACCATTGAACTAGGATACATAAGGCAAGACAAGTAAAACCATAGTTTAGCACCATCCATCCATCCTTTGGTGCCATCTTCTTCTTTGGCACCATATTCTATTTTGGTGCCATATTCTGTTTTAGCACCATCTATGTCTATTTTAATCCCATCTTCTATTTTGGCATGCCATCTTCTATTTTAGCACCATATTCTATTTTAGCGCCATATTCTATTTTGGCACCATCTTTTGTCTTAGCACCATATTCTTTTGTTTCAGTGCTATTTTTTGATAGTATTTTTCAAAGTCTGTGCAAGGCTCTAACTCATCTTTGCAGGTATCCAAACGTTTGTCAAAACATCTTTTATCAGACTACTAACTAATTTGGTGCAGATTCATTTGTCCAAGTTATCTTTTTTATCACTAAATCTTAGTTGCACTAAAGCTAGCTTAGTGGTAAGTGAATCTTGTTTGTCGTACTTGGGTTTTCTTGTAGACATATGCTCTCCCCTCGCACCTTAGGGTGAACTTGGGTGATCAAAAGTCTACTTGCAAACAATCTTTATTTATCATTATATCTTGAAGAGATCACCTTTTGTGTATGCGCTCCCCTTGCACTTTGTGTGATCTGGGGTGATCAAAATCAAGGGTGGTTTCTTTTTAGGAGGCCTGCTTGGGGATTTCATCCCCCCAAGGGATGACCTCAACCATGTGTACTAGTAGGGTATATCAAAGGGGGAGAGTCAAAGTTGTACCTTAATCTAGTTGCATTATCATTGGGATAGCCTTGGGGCCTTAGGTGATTCTGGACACAAGGTGAAGTGGTGCTTGCTTAACTGCTTGGTGCCAATCCTCTTAAATGGACTAGTGTTCATGGTTTGTGCCTCGTGTACCCTTGGGTATATATAGGACTCCCTAGAAGCTCATTCAATCCTAGTTTAAGACCTCTTAGCCATATGAGATTGTGATGCACCTCATACCTATAGGGACTGGGAAGTTACTCATCACACAAGCCACATTGATTTTATTGCCAAGTGCAAATTCCCTCTAGAAATAAACATGCATGCCGTGTATGCTCTCCCCTTGCAACATAAGAGTGATCTTAGGTGATAAAAATAGTTAGCTCCTCCTCATGGGACTTGCATGTCATGCCTACATAAAAGGCAGTGAGATGAGCTCATAATCTTATATACACCCACTTGAATAAATCTAGGAATGTTCGCATGAATGGTGTGTCTTCTATGTCAAAACCCATGAATCAAAGCATCAATTTTATGCATTGAAATCATCCATTGTGTCTTTCTTGTTTGCATTATCTATTTCCAAGATCTTTGAGCCAAGAAAAGTCAAATTCATCCATCAATCCAACAATTTTAAAAACTTCGCAGTCTTTTAACACCTTCATTCCTCTGTTTAGCGTCATTTGTTCATCTTTCAGTGCCATTTGCCTCTATTTTAACACCTTATTCATCTATTTTAGCACCATATGTTCATCTTTCAATGCCATTTCCCTCTATTTAGCACCTTATTCATCTATTTTAATGCATTCTACATATGTTTTAGTGCCTTCAACATTTGTTTTAGTGTCTTCTTTCTCTATGTCCAAAAATCAAATTTTCCCATTAAAAACATTGATTTTATAAGCCCAATTTATCCCAACACCCTGTCACCCCCCCTCATGTTGGGCTAGGATTTCCTCCCAACACCACTAAATCACCCCCTTCCATTTATCAAATCCCATCATTTGAGCCTAATTAATCCCCATCTTTGAGCTTAATCCCATAGTATCCTCTTAATCACTCATCCCATCATTCCTCTTTCATCTCAACCATCCTCATCATCCTTAATCCAATTCATCATCATCATCATTTTAATCCCATTCCTTCATCCATTTGATCAATTTCATCCAAATCAAATCCAAAATCCAACCAACATCATCCAACTAGAAACAACGTTATCCAAATCCTCATCCAAACTCAACCCCAAGTTAAAATCATAACATCAATCCAAATTCAAAATCAAATCCAACATCAATCATCCCTCATCCATTATCCACTCCAATCAAACATCCCAATCCCTAATCCTTAATCAAAAAATTATCCTTTCGCAAATCAAACCTTGGTTAAGGATTTAGTCTCATTCATCCTCCATCAATCCTCTCATCCAAAAGCCCAACCACAACTATCCACATCATTATCAAAATCCTCCAACATCATTATCAAACTCCAAATCCAAATCAACCCAATCAAAAATCAAGACCTTAGTTGATCATTATCAACCTTTATCCAAACTTTCTTGAGACCATTAGTCTATCTTAAGTAAGTCATCCAATCAACAATCAACCCAATCAACCCTCTTTCTTGAGATCATTAGTCTTTCTTAAGTATAGAGAATCATCCATCCTTTGAAGAAAAACAAATCATCTTAGGGTCTTGAAATTTGACCCCCAACCTCTATCACAACCATCCATTATCCTCCATCATCTCAACAACATGGATCCTTATGTAGCAATGCAAAAATTACAAAGACTTAGAAAAATCTATAAGAACATGGATCCTATGCTAAGGAAAAATGTAAAAATGACATTAAAGATATATCATTAGCACCCCTCATCATTTGAGAATCCCAAGCCTCTACCCTATCTTCATTATATCAACCTCCATCATACCAACCTTCATCCAAAATATATCCACCCCATCAACCTTCAACATCTTACATATCACCCCAATCAACCTCATATCAACCTTCAATCTTATATCAATCTCCATCCCCTTATACATACATGCCATCATATCTACCCAACCAATCAATACCTCTAACTTATCCATCCCCAAACCTTTGTCATGCTAACTTTGATCAAGGGAACACCAATCTAGCACACCTCATGGCTAAAATTCAAAGCTTACATCAACAACCATTTACCCATTTGAATCCCCAATCCTTTAATCCCCATCCTACAATCCCTCCATCACAATATCCCTCTAATCCTATCAACCTTAATCCATCACCCTATCTACCTTACAATCAATCAATCTCAATCCCCACACCACAATATCCCTCCAACCTTATCAACCTTAATCCATCATCCTACGTACCTCCCAATCCATTAATCCCTATCACCCATCCACCATCTCATTTACCATTTAATCCACCATCAAACTTTCCAAATTCTAAGCCAACAACATCCAACGAATCCTTAAGGTATTTTCTCCAAAGAAAAAGCAAATCTATGGAGTCCCACAAATCACCTACCTCTCCGACACCACCATCTAACTGAATGCCTATCCTTGATCCCATCCAATAACCACCACTATCTAATCCCATTATCCCTTCACCCAATCCTAATCCTAATCCTATACCATCCACCCTTAATATCCATCCATTATATTGTTCTTCAACCCATATACTCATTGTTGGAGTATAGGACCACTGAGAGGAAGGAGGGGCTAAATTAATGATCTATAATCTTCAACAAGTTTTTGCACCTTTAATTCACTTAGACAAAAAATATGAAAGAGATTTGAGAAATTTACCTAAATCATATACACATGTATAATGATGAGCATAATGTTCAGGATCTTGATCAAATATAAGACATGACGGCATAGACATAGAGACAATCAATAGAGACCATAACACATGATTTATGAGTGGAATACCCTCATAGGGATAAAAAACCACTCGGGAAAAATTGCCTCACTGGCTACACAATAAGCCTCACTGGTAACAAGCAGGCCTCACTGACCATGCAAGCCTCATTGGCTACATTGTGCCTCACTGGCAAAACATACAATCTCAGAATTACAGAAAGAGTACAGAGGGTTTCTTTGTTTCAATACAAATAACTGAACTTGCATATCCCCTTGCAATCACACTCAATTGAATCTCCATTTCCTTCTCAATATCTCTACACAAACAACCACATATTGTCTTCATAATGGACATGATTCAATCTATAAATTTCCTACATTATGTCTTCATCCTTTGCTTGATTCACCCCTACAAAATCATCTCATTCATCTCTCAATTCTCAGACAAAATATTCATCTTTTTAATCATATGATTCACCTACATTTTCTCCTAAAAAATCTCATTAAAAAATGTCTTCAATTCTACATATATCAGTCCTCAAATCAATTTCATAATGCACCTGCAATAAAATAATCATTAAAAAATAAAATGACCTTTCATTTTCCTCTTCTCTACATATATCTTCACCCATTTCATAAAATGACTACCATCACATCACATTAAAAATCTTCAATCAAATTTTTAATCAATCTACCCTATCAAGAAATAATATAGAAACATTTTCCATCTTTAAACCCACTCACAAAAACCCATCTGTATGAAGTCTTAAAAATTTCATAAAAACTCTTAAGCTCCTCTCACAAAAGAAATTAATGCTTCAGTTTGCCCACTTTAGAAAAAAAAAAAAAAAACCTCCTCCTTTATAGTCTTCAATGCCTTGAGAGGCCCACTAGTGAAGTATTAAACTTACAAATAATCTCCCAAAAAGAACTTTTAAATCCCACAAAAATCTGCCATAAACGATGGCTAAAAAGAGTCTTAAAAAGCCACATTCCTTGTCACAGAGAAATGACATTCCAAGACACATCAAACTACGAGCACGTAGGAGGGAGTCGAGGTTTAAATATTGGCCATTGATCTTTCACCACGTGCTCATCAAAGAGTTAAAGAGGACCATCGATTAGGTTTTTGGTGCCCAAGCACATAGAAGATGACTAATGCCATCAGTCTCTCTAGGAAGAGGGGGTCGGTCCCCAAATGGTCATGACCCCTTCAAGACATAACTTATGTCCAACCCACGATAGAAGGTCACTTGCTATTTAAAACAAAAAGTGCATCACCCTTGTAACGATTAGATATAGGTATTAAGAGCACGTGAAATAGGATCTAGGGCATTAGGTATTGGTATTAAAAGATGACAAGTCCTAATTACAATTTTCAACAAATCAAAACCCTGACTATATTATACTAAGGATTTAGAAGTTCTTTAGGGTTGTTAGGGATTTTTGAACAATAGCAAGGTTTTAGAGTTTAGATATGAAATACCTTCACTAGTCTAAGTGATAACAGCCTTATGCTCATATGTCTAACCAAGATACATAAATGTCAAATCATCAATATCAATCAAAATAAATAACCTCACTTGCACTTTGCATTGTATATGATTATGGAATCAACCAACAACCTCATGTAACCTTTAAGAAGATCAATGATTTCTCTTGCACACGACATACAACCATCATGACTAACATCAACTCCTTCAATAAATAACACACAAACTTCTTAAGCATGACATGAAGCATCATGATCCTGAATACATTAATTCTTGTATTATGGTAACATGAAGCACCTTTTGACATCACTTAACATCTTGACTTGCATCTCAACATACTAACACAAAAACTTCTCAATAGTAGAGATGAGCATTAGCAATCATATCAACAACTTATCCTTACAAGAATGATAGCATCATGCGATCACTAGTATGCATAATACAAACTGTATATCACAAAACCTAACAAGAGCACAAATCCTGAAAGCTCATACACCAAACAACTCAATCATGCAACACTGCACCTTTGACATCAATGACAAACTTCATACCTTTGCAATAACAACAAGCATGAACACAACACCTTGACATTGAAATGACAAACATATTTCCAAAAAGCTCCCTCTTTGTCATTGATGGCAAAAACTTTAGCACTCTCTTTCTTTCTCCCCCTTTGACATCTAATGACAAAGTGCAATAGATAAGCTCCCCCTATAAATGATTTTGAAGCTTCATAAAGTGCAAAAATAGTCATATTTTCTACATACAAAGAAATAACATGAGCTCACCAACCTCATACAAACTTGATGATCTGATTATGCCAATCACATGACAATCCTTTCATAGTTTGATCATGATTGATGGATGCCATACCCTATTTAAAAAATTGCAGATTCTGATTTCACACCTATCCACTGTGTTTTCCAATGTCATGCAGATCACTATCCTCTATCAAAACACTTATGCTAACTATATTACCTTATTTACTGACTATTATATCCTTGTATGAATTTGATAGTAACTGTTGCAAGTATGAGGATAAACAGTGTTGTCATTGATGTCAACATACTCATATTGCATTAATGAGAAGGATTGGATGAGCTATGTGCTAAGGATATTGAGAGAATAAGTCTCAATCAGGAATAGTGAAGAACAGTGATGACAAGAAGGCAAAAGTCCTCAATAGTTTGAGGATCAAAGGATATGGTTTAAAGGGTTTGTAGATATGAGCCTTGAGATGTTCCAATGAAGATTTCAAAGATCTGTATGAAGATCTAAAGAAGTTATGGTTGCTTAAGTAGAACTGGTTCTGGCAGGTGTTCAGAGGTGACAGAGGGTCATAGAAAGGTCCGGTGAGATCTGGTATTGCATTATTTCATCCTGCGGATTGGAGAGAGTGTTGAAGAAGTCCGTGTGGGGTAACAACCAGATTTGTTCATGGTTTGGAGGTCTGGAAGGATCTTTTTAATTATGACAGTGATGACAGATTATGTTCTTGAAGTTCCGGATGAAGAAGAGAAGAATTCCAGTAAGCTGATAAAGTGTGGATGTTCTTGATGACTCAGGAAAAGTTTTAGTGATCTTTGGATCATGTACAATTCTTATTGGTAGTCCGCATTGAACTTTGAGTTTGCATTTGAAGAATAACCACGGATATTGGTGTTCTTCCTAAGACAGGCTGACCGGATGTATTACACGTCTTGCGAATGATCTTATAGGTGTTTTCTGACTTAGATGATTGTTCCTAAGTTGATGCCTTGTATAAATAAGGGATTGTGAATTCATTTTAAAGTGTGTCTTGGTGTGGATGAGTGTGGCATAGCGAAGAAGAAGAGCGAAAGGTAGAGTAGGAGTTTTCAGGCTTAAATGGAACTGATCCAGACATGGTAAAGATGTCAATCTCCAGTTCAAGTTTGTAATACTTGTTACTTTGTAGATACTGTGTCTCTTGTAGGCAGTGTGCCTCTTGTGAGCAGTGTGCTCGAGCAATGAGCCCTAATTGGCATGTGCCATCTATTTTTCTTATTCTTCTAATAGAGAATAATCCTTGGGTTAATCATGTTGGTTTTTTCCCAGACTGGATGCTTGTTCCCAGTATCCCTATAAGGTAGCCAACAGTGTAGGAGATAGACTCTATTTTTATCTCCTCTTCTTCTTCAAGCTTTGCAAAACCTAGGGGGTATTCCCTATTCAACATACATAAAATATATCTATGGATGGTGGGATGTTGATATAAAGCAGATGAATCCTCCCTTATGTAGACCAAAACTGTAAGATAAGTGCAAAGGGGCTAGCTTTGGGCCTATGTTCAGTTGTGAGACGAAAGATTTTGATCCTAAAACAAATTCTAAGGTCCTAAAGGTTTGGTTTTTTGAGTTTAGGTTGATTTGGTATTTGGATACAAAACCATGACCTGAGGTGTAACCTCAATGCAAGACTAGATTGGTGCCTATCCAGGGCTTGGAGTCAACAGACATACACCTGTGAATGATCAGCATGAACACACTAAGACCAAATTTCAAGGGGATGTTGTGGTATCTGCCTTACAGATACCTCCCAGAATAGAGTATTCAGTTACCTATACTTACGATATCCTTACTGCAATATGTTCCTCCCAACCCTTGACCTAAGACACTTTAATCTACCCCTTAGGCAGAAGCAAAAGATCAGGTTTTCAATATGGCAAGATCATATCCTAGAATACCAGACACCCCTTAGATGTTTAGATTTGAAAAAAGAACACATTCAATTTGGAGACAAAATAACCAGATACATGCAAATACAACATTACTCATATATAATTAATCATGAAACCAGTAAATTCATGCATAAGACATACAACACGAGATTCATAAACTCACAAGACATCTAGATAGGGTCACCAAAGGAGTTACATCTTATTATAGCACCCAGATTTTGTCCAGTTTTCAACAACAACAATGGGTAACACAGTTTGGTCTTTATACCAAGATTGTGTACCTAGCAAAAATTAATTACAAGACAAGGTCCAAATTTCCTGTCAGATACACAGTACCAGAAATGACACTCAAAAATAATAAATATAGCAGGGGACAAAACATGGATAAGCAAGAGAAGGACGAGGAGCAGCTGAGCTCGAGCCCCACACTGCTACCCAAGTATTTTCTTCTTCAATCAGGTAGCTATCAAGTCAATCAGGCCATACCTCTGCAATTCCTATGCCATTAATGGCACACCAACCTATAGGACGTAGCAATGGTCTGCGTCTAAAAATTCCTACCAAGAAAGATGCATCGAGCCTAGGAAATCCCACGTTGATGAAAGTTTGAATTGTGACCATCGAAATCCTACCTGAGATCTGCGGTGCCAAAATAGTCTGAAAAGTCAAGAACAAATAAAAATGTGCCACGCAGGCACCCCATGCATCCATCGCTGACCACTTCAAAAATGCAAGATCAATAATCCCACATTCATCCTGCAATGCTTGCTTGACTATCATATAAACCAAGCCACGAGCAAACCTAGTGTCATGCACTTTTGCCCTGCATGACCATTGAACTGTCTACCAATAGCCCATCAGTGTAGCTCCCACCTCCATCGGTGTGACCCACACCATCGGAGCAACTGAAAATCCATCTACCGACATCACCCGTTACACCGATGGACATCCCTTTGTTCGATCTTCGGCGAGACCATAAACCATTGGCCAACTCAAAAAGTCTCCTACCGATATACTGCTCTTACCGACGAAGCCTCCACATTCCCTTGTCGGCCAGACCTCAACCTGTCGGAATGACCTCTATCAGATATGCATCTCCATCGGCATAGCCCAAACACATCGGCGGATTCCAAAATTCCTTCACCAATATCACCACTCTTGCCAATGGCCACCCTGCACAACCCCCATCAGCCTGTCGAAGAGATATGTAGCATAGCTACCGATGGAAAAAGTCTTGGCGATGGAATGAGCATACTATTGTGAAGAACGTGATTGCCAAGACAAAGATGAACTCACACCGATGGACCAATAAATCCTGAGGGCTTGAAATGAAAAGCGTCCACTAATTTTTAATTTGAAACCCTAATCACAGATGGGGCTCCACCACATTGCATGAGGACAGGTCAACTCTTCGAGCACTAAAGTATGAGGATAAAACACGAAAAACTAGGAACCCACCATAGAAAACCAATACCAGAAGAAATAAAATAGTACAAGATCCCATGACTAAAAAATTTTAGGGTTTGAATGGAAAAATGTGCAAATGTATGAACTTAAAACCTTAAACATAAATGAGTGCTAACATAGGCTCCGATTGGGGACATACATGCACAAGGCTGCAGTGAGGACTAGAATACTCCGGGGTAAACCAGACCAAAATCCAAAATTCAAAATGCGATTGACTATACAAGGCATGTACAAAATACTTACACCTAGTTTATAGTGTGCACAGAGGAAGATCATTTATGAGAAAAAGGTCTTAAGGAATTTACCGTGCACTGGCAATTCCAACACTTCACCATCTAAGGCCTGGAGGAAGTAAGAATTTTACCCATAAGTATTACAAACCTGATATGGGCCCATCCACAAGGGCTCAAACTTTCCATGTTTGCCCTTGTCCTGACTCCTTGCATTCCAAATAAGGACTAGATCATTGATTTGAAACTTCCTTTGTGTAGTCCTTTTATCAAACAAATATTTCACATTTTGTTGTTTCTTTATGCTTGTTTGGTGAGCTTCTCTTCTCACCTCATCAAGTGCAACCGACTCGTTTATTCTCTCTGTCATGGAGTCTTCAATCTCTTCATCATTTTCATGAATGAACCTATAGACTGGCAAGAGGTTGTTCACAGGCAGTCTAGCTAATGCACCATATACCAATTCAAAAGGGGACCTTCCAATTACTCCTTTTACTGTCACCCTGTCAGCCCATAATGCCAACTTTAGCTTTGAATCCCAGGCTCTCTTGTTTTTGTCTACCATCCTTTTGATGATTTTCATGAGACTCTTGTTACTTGACTCTGCTTGACCATTTCCTTGTGGGTGGTATGGTGATGCATATGACAAGTTAATTCCATATTTGTTGCAAAAATCAACAAAGTCACCTGATCTAAAGCACAATGCATTATTTGTGACCAACTTGACTAGTACTCCAAACCTAATAATAATATTTTCCAATATGAAATCCATCACCACCTTACTTGTAGCTCTCTTGGTCGAAATAACCTCAATCCATTTAGTGAAGTAATCAGTTGCTACCAAAATCCAATTGTGCCCCCCACTTGATTTTTCTACAATTTCCCCTATGAAGTCAATTCCCCATTGCTGAAATGGAGCCTCCACAATTACAGTTCCTAGGGGTAATGCACCTTCATATTTTAACCTTCCTGAAAACCTTTGGCAATGATCACACTTTCTTACCAACTTTTGTGCATCTGAGAAAAGAGTTGGCCACCAATATCCTGCCCTAAGAATTTTGTGAGCTGTTGTTTGAGTAGTATAGTGTCCACCACACACTCCTTTATGCATGTCATTTAAAATATTCTTGGCCTCACCTTCATCCACACATCTGAGTAATACACTATCAGGATTCTTCCAGAATAGTTCTCCTTGAACAACGATGTATTTGATTGCATGTAGCTTCAAGGTCCTTTTCAGACTATCACTGAGATGGGAAGGACAATTCAAATTCTGCAAATAATATACAACATCCTTGTACCACTCAGATTCTGACATGTTAACAACTTCATTTTGGACTATATTGACTTGGAATGCCTTCAAATTTGACTGTGCCATCATTTTAGCTAACCCTTGTCCCTTTACTAGCTTTGTGATCTGTATCTCTATATTGAATTCTTGTAGTTTATTTATCCACCTGCACCTTCTTCATGTTACCTCTTGCTGAGTAAAAATGTCCTTGACTGCTGCATGGGGCACATATGCAACTATCTGGGATCCTACCAGATATGGCCTAAAACTCTTGACTGCTCTGACTAGTGCATATGCTTGGTTTTCCATAATGTCATACTTTAACTCAGCAGCCTGCAAGGACATACTAAAGAAAGCAATGGGCTGCTCAAAACCATCATCATTTTTCTGAAGTAAACATGCAGCAACAGTGTGGAAAGAAGCAAATGAAAACAATTGAAATGGCTTAGAAAAATCAGGAGACTTTAGTACAGGAGCCATCTTTATTGCTTCCTTGATGTCTTGGAATGATCTACTTGCTTCGCCTTCCCAACTAATAGTCTCACCCTTCTTCAGCATTTTAGAAATGTTCCTTGTGGTTTCTGCAAAGTTGGGAACAAATCTTGTAACAAAATTTATTTGTCCAAAGAAGGACTGGATTCCTTTTACTGTTTTTGGCATCTAGATCATATCAATTGCAGCAACCCTTTCAGGATCTATCCTTATTCCATCTTTGGAAATAATGTGCCCCAGGAGCCTTCCTTCAACTACCCCAAAAGCACACTTCCTTGGATTTAGAGAAATACCATATTCAAGCACTCTAATGAAAATCTATTCTAAGTGCATACAGTGCTACTCTTCCTTCTTTGAATAAGCAGTCAAATCATCCTGATAAACAGCCAAGATTGAATCAATCAACCCTGCAAAAGCAACATCCATTGCTCTCTGAAATGTGGCACCTACATTTGTCAGTCCAAATGGCATTCTCACATATACATAAGTTCCCCATGGAGTGGTGAAGGCAGTCTTGTATTGTTCTGATTCCTTTACCTTCACCTGATTGTATCCTGAGAATCCATCCATCATGGATAGGAGTTCACAACCAGTCACCTTCTGTAACATGGCCTCCATATTTGGCAGTGGATAATTGTCTTTCAAAGAAGACACATTTAGATTTCTAAAGTTAACACAAAGTCTTATGTCACCATTCTTTTTCCTAACTAGGACAAGGTTAGACACCCAAGTTGAATGTCTGATTGGCACAATTATCCTAGCCTCCCTAAGCTTCTTGAGTTCTTCCTGCATTTTTGGAGCCAAGGTGGGATTAATAGGCCTTTTCTTTTGTCTAAACGGCTTAGCTCCAGGCTTCAATGGGATTTCATGCTGAAATAAGTCTTCTCTATAAGCTTTGAGGTCTTCATATGACCATGCAAAAACATGCTTATACTTTTTCAGTAATGCAATCAGCATGCTCCTGATGTGTGATTTGAGCTGTCTGCCAATGTATACCTTCTTGGGGGCCTGAGATGTCCCCAAATTTATCTTCTCTAAGTCATCTTTGTTTGTGGGAGATGTCTTTGTGACCAATTGGTCTCTATTGTCAAGAGCTCTCTCTAAAGCAACTAGCCCTCTAGGGATTTTATTTGTCTTTAGCTGAATTACTTCCTTCCCTAGGAGAGTTTCTTTTCCATCTATAATTTCTATAAAATTTTGAAAATCAATTTCTTGGTTTTCGTATTCATCTATGCAGTGCAAAAATCTTAACAAGTCCTTGTCATCATCAAACACTTGCCAACTGCATATGTTCTCTGGTACTGTAGGTCTAACTTTAACTTCAACATTTGTAACATCTAATAGAGTGATATCATCTGGCCTTAATGCTACATTGGCTAAGAAATCAACCATGACATTTTTTGATCTCTCTACCCAGCCTATTGAAAATGCATCAAATAATTCAATTGTATCCTAGACAGCATGCTTGTATTGTTTTAATCTCTTGTTCCTTGAGGCATATCTATCTCTAACTTGGGACACAATTAACTCAGAATCCCCAAATACTCTCAGCATCTTAATTCCATGTTTGAGAGCCATATTTAAACCTAAGAGTAGGGCTTCATACTCTGCAATGTTGTTCATGCAAGAGAATTCTAGCAAGAAGGAGAATTTTAGGAGCTTACCAGTCGGAGACAAGAACACAACTCCAGCACCTGATCCTTCTTTTACACAAGCTCCATCAAAATACATGGTCCATAGACCCTGCTGGTCTAGCTCTTGAATGCAAGTTTCTCCCCCTTTATCTCCTTGGTCACTTGAGACAACTCTGAAATTCTCATAGTCAGTGTCAACAAAACAGATGTGCTCCTTAGAATCCTGATCTTCAACTGTCTCTAGTGACCTGTCTTCTCTGATCAGGTTAACATCCTTGCCACTTATTGGAATCATGGCATATGATAGGTCTAGCTGCATACTCCCTCCAATCAATGCTGCCCATCTTCTTGACAACAGCATACCATATTGCGGCTTTATATCAACCACTATTATGTTCATTTTATATGTCTTCTCTGGATACGCCGCTAATCTGAAATCTACATCTTTCATGATTCCAATAACAGGTACTTCTCTAGCATCCATAGCATAGCATTTTCCACATGCCTTGTCTATTTTCAACCCAACTTGTTGCATGATAGCCAGAGGCATGATATTAGTTGATGCCCCTGAGTCAAGCATACAATTTTTTATCACTTTCCCATTGATAACAAGGGAAACATAAAATGGTTCCACTTGTGATGGACATTTTGTCATGGTCACCCCCGGATATACTTCAAGGACTTCATCTTCATGAGTGCACATGACCTACTTCTTACCTTGAACCTCAACATTTTGCTTGGCTTGACACGGTATCCCTGAAATTAAGGACACGGCCTTATCTCTAGACTCTTCCACCTTCATGAGTTCCATCAATGGTACAGAGACTTTTACCTGGGATAATACCTGAGCTATGTCAAATGGAGCATAACTTTGTATAGTAGTTGTAACCTGCTCCACCATTTTACCTCTATCTTGAGATAATCCTGCTTTAATTTTTATAGCTTCTTGACTGTCATTGTTGATCTGAGAATTTTTGTTTTGATCCTCAAATTCTATTTTCTGGTCCTTGAGGATCATAACCTGTCTTTTGCTTAAAGTTTTGCCTATTATTGCTCCATTGCTTGTTTTGTGGTTCAGTTCCTTTATGACTATGCACTGGCTAGTTCAGCAAAGTATTCTCTGGTTGGTGTGAGTTGCTTACCTGGGCCTTGCCCCTGAGATTGTAATTGCTTTTGACCTGAGCTACTGCTACAGCTGTGAAGGCTCTAATTTCTTCATCAGAAGGCCTCTGTAGGTTATTTAAGTAATTGTATGAATCTTGAGCATAAGCGTAGCTATCCTCTTCATCTTCATCATATGGGAGCTGTTGGCAGACCTGAATGTCATTATCTGCACTTGCGTCAGCATCATGAGAAGAGTATCCTCTGTTTGTAGATAGCATATTGACATTATCATCTTTTATGCAATGAAACTCATTACACTCATCACAGGCAACATCATTATTGTATAAAGACTGAGCAATGAGGCATTGTGACTATGAGTGTGGCATCTAACAGATTATGCACCATGGAGTATCATCAGCAATATTTACAACATTCTTCAAAGGATCAGGAGTTTCCTTGACATGTTGAGCTCTTTGGTTAGGGTTGCTACTTGGAAAAACTGGTTTACCATTATGCCAATTTGTGTGATATGGCATATCATGTAGTGATGGTCTTTTCTCCTGCCTTTGGTAAACCTGCATGTCAGGACCTATCCCCTTTTCATTTCTAGCAAGTTTTTAACTTAGGTCCTTTACAACATTTGTCAATCTATCTATTTTGTCTTTAGGGGCAGATGTGTTACCTTGACTATTCTGAGATTTAGTGTTTGGATTTTCTAAAATTTTTACATCATCTCTTCTGTTTGTCTTACCAGATGCTTTTTTGTTATTTTCAATATTTGTTGCAATTTTGAAGGCATCTCTGAGGCTAGCGGGAGTCTTATCTCTCAGTCCATAAGTTGTCTTGGCATCAAAAGCATTTATATACAACACTATGCACATAGGTTCGTTAGGCCTCAAATCTTGTGGCAACTTGTTCAATACCTTCATGAATCTAGCATTGAAATCAGCAACCTACTCATTTGGTCCTTTGGTAATGCCAGTAAATTCATTAATGAAGAAACTAGGATCAGTTTTGTCACCATACTGTTCTTTGAATGTTCTTTTGAAATCCTCCCATGACAAAATGCTTTTGTTAGGTAGGCCTTTGTACCATTCTTTGGCTTCATCAACTAAGGATTGCATAAATGATTTCATGAAAATATCCTCATGCTCAACCTCAAAGTTATCCATGATATTCTGAAAAGCTTTTAAATGGTCTTCACCTGACACAGTATTGTTTCCTAAAAGTTTAGGCACTTGCAGCCTCACATGTTTGTCAATAGGATTTGGATAGCCAGGAATGCCATCAAAAACCAGTTGTCTGAATTTATCCAGTTGCAAATGTTGTCTATCAAACTAATTAGCATTAGCATTTCTATTTTCATTCTGATTTATTACATTATTTAATGGAGCTCTAGCATTATTTGCATTTTGTCTTTGATCATTATGTTGATCATGGACCTTATTCCTTTGCTGATTTCTCTGCACATTTGCATTGCCAAGGGTAGGAATTGAATCATCTTGAGCAACTCTCAAGGCTTGCACTTTCTGTCTCATATCATCTCTGATTTTCACAGCCTGCAGATATTCTATTTCTACCCTTAACCTCTTAATTTCATCGGCTAATTGTTCCTCTTTGGGCATAGAGGAGGATGGTCCCATTCCATTCTGGTCATCATCATCATCATCCCTTGGAGATTCAACCTCTTCAAACCTGTCACTGGGATCTAAGAAAGGGCATTGTTGAAACACTTCTGACCTTATTCTCAAAGCACCACTTTGCTGTTTTTCATATACATTTTGGATTTCAGCCTCTGTGTTTGAAAAATAAGGCTCTATCCTCTCTGAAGATCCTAGATTGCCTTGAATAAATTCATTTTTTCTGGGGCTAGGAGAACCATCTTGACTAGCTTGACTAGTCCCTTTTTTCCTATACATCATCTTTCTGGGTAACTCTTCAAACAAAGGATTACGCAGGGATCTTCTCCCTTGCATACAAATTTTTTCTTTATTGGTTAGGAGATTGGTTTGGAGTCACCACCTATTATTAAGAATTATTTTCTTTTAAAATGAGGGTTCTTTCACTTCACTCCCTAGTAGAGTCGCCAATTTCTATTGGTGACTCAAATGGGCACATAGATACTATATTTTTATATTAATTCCCCAGTAGAGTCGCCAATTTCTATTGGTTTTTTCCCAGACTAGATGCTTATTCCTAGTATCCCTACAAGGTAGCCAATAGTGTAGGAGATAGACTCTATTTTTATCTCCTCTTCTTCTTCAGGCTCTGCAAAACCTAAGGGGGTATTCCCTATTCAACATACATAAAATATATTTGTGGATGGCGGGATGCTGATATAAAGTAGATGAATCCTCCCTTATGTAGACCAAAACTGTAAGATAAGTGCAAAGGGGCTAGCTTTGGGCCTATGTTCAGTTGTGAGACAGAAGATTCTGATCCTAAAACTAATTCTAAAGTCCTAAAGGTTTGGTTTTTTGAGTTTAGGTTGATTTGGTATTTGGATGCAAAACCAGGACCTGAGGTGTAACCTCAATGCAAGACTAGATTGGTGCCTATCCAGGGCTTGGAGTCAATAGACATACACTTGTGAATGATCAACATGAACACACTAAGACCGGATTTCAAGGGAATGTTGTGGTATCTGCCTTACAGATACCTCCCAGAATAGAGTATTCAGTTACCTATACTTACGATATCCTTACTGCAATATGTTCCTCCCAACCCTTGACCTAAGACACTTTAATCTACCCCTTAGGCAGAAGCAAAAGATCAAGTTTTCAATATGGCAAGATCATATCCTAGAATACCAGACACCCCTTAGATGTTTAGATTCAAAAGAAGAACACATTCAATTTGGAGACAGAATAACCAGATACATGCAAATACAACATTACTCATATATAATTAATCATGAAACCAGTAAATTCATGCATAAGACATACAACACGAGATTTGTAAACTCACAAGACATCCAGATAGGGTCACCAAAGGAGTTGCATCTTATTACAGCACCCAAATTTTGTCCAGTTTTTAACAACAAGAATGGGTAACACAGTTTGGTCTTTATACCAAGACTGTGTATCTAGCAAAAATTAATTACAAGACAAGGTCCAAATTTCCTGTCAGATACACAGTACCAGAAATGACGCTCAAAAATAATAAATGTAGTAGGGGACAAAACATGGATAAGCAAGAGAAGGATGAGGACCAGCTGAGCTTGAGCCCCATGCCGCTACCTGAGGATTTTCTTCTTCAGTCGGGTAGCTATCAAGTCAATTAGGCCATACCTCTACAATCCTTGTGCCATTAATGGCACACCAACAAGTAGGATGTAGCAATGGTCTGCGTCTAAAAATTCCTGCCAAGAAAGATGCATCGAGCCCGGGAAATCCCACGCTGATGAAAGTTTAAACTGTGACTATCGAAATCCTACCTATCGCTGAGATCTGTGGTGCCAAAATAGTCTAAAAAGTCAAGAAGAAATAAAAACATGCCACACAGGCACCCTGTACATCCATCGCTGACCACTTCAAAAATGCAAGATCAATAATCCCACATTCATCCTGTAATGCTTGCTTGACTATCATATAAACCAAGCGATGAGAAAACCTAGTGTTGTGCACTTTTGACCTGCATGACCATTCAACCGTCTACCAATAGCCCATCAGTGTAGCTCCTGCCTCCGTCGGTGTGACCCACACCATCGATGCAACTGAAAATCCATCTGTCGACATCACCCGTTACACTGATGGACATCCCTTTGTTTGATCTTCGGTGAGACCATAAACCATCGGCCAACTCAAAAATTCTCCTACCGATATACTGCTCTTACCGACGAAGCCTCCACATTCCCTTGTTGGCCAGACCTCAACCTGTCGGAGTGACCTCTATCAAATATGCCAATGCCACATATCACACTGATGGACACCCCCATCGGCGTGACCAAGACCATCAAGGGATCATCTCGCTTATCCTCCGATATGCCAATACAGCTCCATCAGCCAAAGTATCCCTGTCGGCTGAACTCTCCATGATTCGCCCGATACACCATGTCACCCCGATGGCATCTCCATTGGCATAGCCCAAACACATCGGCGGATTCCAAAATTCCTTTGCTGATATCACCACTCTTGCCGATGGCCACCCTGCACAACCCCCATCGGCCTGTCAGAAAGACATGTAGCACAGCTGCCGATGGAAAAAGTCTTGGGGATGGAATGAGCATACTATTGTGAAGAACGTGATCGCTAAGACAAAGATGAACTCACACCAATGGACCAATAAATCCTAAGGGTTTGAAATGAAAAGCGTCCACTAATTTTTAATTTGAAACCCTAATCACAGATGGGGCTTGACCACATTGCATGAGGATAGGTCAACTCTTCGAGCACTAAAGCATGAGGATAAAACATGAAAAACTAGGAACCCACCACAGAAAACCAATACCAGAAGAAACAAAATAGTGCAAGATCCCATGACTCAAAAATTTTAGGGTTTGAATGGAAAAACCTACAAATGTATGAACTTAAAACCCTAAACATAAATGAGTGCTAACAAATCACCCCGTGGTTTTTCCCTTGACTAGGTTTTCCACGTCAAAATCTTGGTGTCTCATGTGTTGATGTGTATCTACTCTTGTGTTTATGCTTTATGGTTTCATGAGTGATTAATTGATATGCTATTAAATAACAAAGAGGATTTAAGTGTTTGAATTGGAAGCAAGTTTTTGTACAACTGATTCACCCCCCTCTCAGTTGTGTGCCCTAGATCTAACAGTAACATGTAGATAAGAATGTATGTGACAATATTGCCTATGTCAAAGCTGAGATCTCTCTGTGATAGGTCAGTCAACATTAAGTGAGTCTGCAACAAAAACAACTCCTCCCTAAACTTTTACACTAATGCCACTGATACTTGACAATAATTTCAAAACTAATGCAAATTGACAAGATGACTTGTCAATCTACAAACTCATTGTAATTACCACTGCTATCCTCCTATCAAAACCTTGTCAATCATAAAGCATATGTCTGTCAGTCCTGAATAAACCTGTAATCATTTTCCCAACATTGTATTAGGTAGAACAAAATAAGAATCACAAAATAACTGATGATGAACTTCAGGATTGCAATAAGAAATCATACAACAACTCCCCCTATCAACAATGAAATCACTTAATACATTGTGACAATTGTGCTATGAAATGAAGGTCATCACTATCATGCTATGAACTAGGTCTTTTCATCATATAGAAAGTAGGTCTATCACTTTCAAAAGAGCACATACCACTGACTGATAGGCATCACACATTGTTAGAAATAAAACAAACTTCACTGTACTCACTATATTTGAAGCATTGAACTTCTTTGCAACAAAAATATCTCTGATTTGAAAAACACTAAAAAATAGAAACAAGTATAATTGATTTGAAAGAGTAAAGCAACAGTATGGGCTGAGCAATTTATCCACATTAGCACTACAAGTTGTTTGACACCATGAGAAGATCAACACAATACTATCATTAGGTTTATGAGTTCATGTTACAAGAGCAAAATACCAAGATACTTCATTCTTCACATTCATATAAGTACTGCATCAACTGTCAAACCAAATATGCTCTATATGTGCACTGAATGTCCACCTCATGAGATGACCAACATCAAACTCTCTTCACATCATATCATCCTAACATCAACCTCTCTTTATACAACAACAAACCTTTTGAAACTCTTTGGGGATAAGAGATAAAACATTGGACAACTCGCCCTAACTTCATGATACATCTTATGCTAATAATGATGTCCTTTGTGCAACATGCACAAGATTAGGATCTTATTCTTCTAGGTTTTGTTTTAATCTCCAAACCTCTATGGGCCCTTTCTTTTTCTTGCTCAATACATCTACATTTTTGTTTCTAGATGATGCTTTCAACTCGCTTCTACACTATTGTACCTTATATCCAAATTTATGGCACTTAAAGCATGTGATATTATAACCAATTAGAGGAGTAAAGGAATCATATCTTCTTGTCATCCCAAAAGTACTTCTATGATCATATGTTCCATACATCCAACAATTTCTTTCTAGGTGACCAACTTTATCACAGTTATAACATACATTACTATAGTCATGATTAGACAAGCTATAAGTATTTTTATCCTTATTCCAACCAAAACCATGTCTTGTATAAGTTTTACAATCTCTAGCTTTATGACCATAGATATGACAAGAATAGAACTAACCATGAAACTAAGAGTAGTTATACCTTATTGAATGGTATTGCCTGACAGGTTGAGGTCTTGAGAGCCTGTTTGTTCTTCCTCTTCCAACATCAATAATGTTGTCTTTTGTTTTCTTCTTGTCTTCATCAGGAGCAGCAAAGTGATAATTCATGTCTATCTTCTTTCTAGGAGTATTTCTGCCTTTAGGACATTGTCCTTCTTCATAACCTAGACCTGTAGTGTCCTTGTGATGCTTTTGCTTACTCAATATGTCATTCAATCAATCAGTACTCTTTTCAAACAATAGATTCTTGTTCAACTTAGAAGATGCTTCTTCCAATTCCTTTCTCAAAGAAACTATATCTAACTCTAATCTTAGGCATTCATTAGTTTTTAATTAAAGATCAGATTTTGTAAAATAAACTATCCTTTTTGCTTCTTCCATTTCTGTCTTTAAGCTGATAATTAGCTTATTTGACTCTTCAAGTTCTAAAGAAACTTTTGCAAAATCTGAACATACCTTGTCCTTGAAATATTCTTCTTGTTGAAGTTGGTCTTTTAATTTCTGATTATTTTTTCTGAGTTGCTTGATTGTATCTAGAGCACACAAGAGTTCACCTTCTAAATCAACCTCACACTCTTGTTCATCATCTTCACACACAAAGTGGTCTCCTTCATCATCAATCCCAACAACAAAATAATCTTCTTTTTCATCATGTTCTTGTCCACTTACACTCAAAATGAAGTTTTCCTTTTTGTCAAAACTCTCAACTACAAGACCATTCTCTTTATCACACTTTGTGTCAACATATAGGGGTGACTCATGCAACAACTTATTGCTTGACTTGACCAGGGCTTGTTTTACAACCTTTTTCTAGGCATCTTTTTTTCTCTATTTCTTTTACACTTTCCCATGGTACTGCACTATCAGGACCTACCCAAGTTTTTTATACTTCTATAGGGAACCTATGCTCTTATACCACTTGTTGGAGTACAAGACCACTGAGAGGAGGGGAGTGAATCGGTGGTCTATAATCTTTAACAAGTTTTTGAACCTTTAATTCACTTAGACAAAAAATATGAAAGAGACTTGAGAAATTTACCAAACACATATACACATGTATAATGATGAGCATAATGTTTAGGATCTTGATAAAATATAAGACATGAGGGCACAAACATAGAGACAATCAATAGAGACCATAAGACATGATTTATACGTGGACAACCCACATAGCGATAAAAAACCACTAAGGAAAAATTGCTTCAATGGCTTAATAAAATCCCACTGATTACAGAGCCTCACTGGCTATTTTTGTTCCTCACTAGAAACAAACAGGCCTCACTGACCATGCAAGCCTCACTAGCTACAATGTGCCTCATTGGCAAAACATAAAATCTCAGAATTACACAAAGAGTATAGAGGGTTTCTCTATTTCAATACAAATCATTGAACTTACATATCCCCTTGCAATCACACTCAACTCAATCTACATTTCCTTCTCAGTATCTCTACACAAATAGCTACATATTGTCTTCATACTAGACATGATTCAATCTATAAGTTTGCTGCATTATTTCTTCATCCTATGCTTGATTCACCCTTGCAAAATCATCTCATTCATCTCTCAACTCTCAAACAAAATATTCATCTTTCTAATCACCTGATTCACCTGCATTTTCTCTGCAAAAATCTCATTAAAAGAATGTCTTTAATTTTGCATATATCAGTCCTCAAATCAATTTCATAATGTACCTGCAATAAAATAATCATTGAAAAAATAAAATGACCTTTCATTTTCCTCTTCTCTACACATATCTTTACCTATTTCATAAAATGACTTCCATCACATCACATTAAAAATCTTCAATCAAATTTTTAATCAATCTGTTCTATCAAGAAATAATATAGAAACATTTTCCATCTTCGGACCCACTCACAAAAACCCATCTATATGAAGTCTTAAAAAAAATTCATAAAAAAACTCTTAAGCTCCTCTCACAAAATAAATTAATGCTTCACTTTTCCCACTTTGGAAAAAAAAAAAAACCTCCTCCTTTATAGTCTTCAATGCCTTAAGAGGCCCATTAGTGAAGTTTTAAAATTGGAAATAATCTCGCCAAAAGAACTTTTAAATCCCACAAAAATCTTCCATTAAAGATGGTTAAAAATAGTCTTAAAAAGCCACATTCCTTGCTGTCATAGAGAAATGATGTTCCAAGACACATCAAACTACGAAAACATAGGAGGGAGTCAAGGTTTAAATATCAACCATTGATCTTTCACTGCGCGCTCATCAAAGATTTAATGAGGACCATCGATTAGGTTTTTGGCACCCAAGCGTATTGAAGATGCCCGATGCCATTAGTCTCTCTAGGAAGAGGGGGCCGATCCCCAAATGATCATGACACCTTCAAGACATAACTTAAGTTATGTCCAACCCACGATAGCAAGTCACCTGCTATTTAAAACAAAAAGTGCATGACCCTTGTGATGGTTAGATATATGTATTAAGAGCACATGAAATAGGATCTAGGCCATTAGGTATTGGTATTAAAAGATGACAAGCCCTAATTACAATTTTCAACAAATGAAAACCCTGATTGTCTTATACTAAGGATTTAGAAGTGCTTTAGGCTTGTTAGGTATTTTTGAACAATAGCAATGTTTTAGAGTTTAGATATGAAATACCTTAACTATTCAAAGTGATAACACCCTTACTACCATCTGCTCATACCTCTAACCAAGAAACATAAACATCAAATCATCAATATCAATCAAAATAAACAACCTCACTTGCACTTTGCATTGTATATGATTATGGCATCAACCAACAACCTCATGTAACCTTTAAGAAGATCAATGATTTCTCCTGCATACGACCTACAACCATCATGACTAACATCAACTCCTTCAATAAACAACACACAAACTCTTTAAGCATGACATGAAGCATCCTGATCCTAAATAAATGAATTCTTGTATTATGGTAACATGAAGCACCTTTTTACATCACTTAACATCTTGACTTGCATCTCAACATATTGACACAAAAACTTCTCAACAGCAGAGATGAACATTAGTAATCATATCAACAACTTATCCTTACAAGAATGATAGCATCATGAGATCACTGGTATGCATAATTCAAACTGTATATCACAAAACCTGACAAGAGCACAAATCCTAAAAGATCATACATGAAACAACTCAATTATGCAACACTGTACCTTTGACATCAATGAAAAACTTCATACCTTTGCATTAACAACAAGCATGAACACAACACATTTGACATCAATGACAAACATATTTCCAGCACTCATGAAGGATGTCATCCATTGGGTATTAGTAAGGAATTAGACACCCTCATGCAACTCAACACCCACTAAACCTCTTGAACAATCTCCTATCATAAGTCAAGAACCATCATGTATCCATGTTCAAGAACCCATAAATAAAGCACCTATGACAATCATCCAAGCACCCACCACATCTATCCAAGTCACTTCCACTTCTATCCAGACACATGAACTATGTCTAGAATCAAATCCAAAGCATGTTGAAGAATCAACCCCCTATCCTAATCAATATCTAAGCATCCCATCTAACCCCATCCCTAACCTCCTCCCATCTAGTGATCAACCTATTGATCCCACACCATCTTTTATCACCCCTTTATCATCATCCATTAATCCTTTACCTCCACCTATTAACCCCATCCCAAATCCATCCTCCTATCCACTTGGACAAAGTGCCTTCATTCATGGTGGCTCCCTCATAGGAGGTAAACAAATTTCATCCACCACCTATCCTTCTCCAACAAATAATGGACTCACATCTTGTTTCCAAAGTACTAAACCTCCCATTGCATGTCGCATGCTCCAACATATGAACTATCAAGGCAAAGGCTTAGGCCTTCATGACCAAGGCATCTTGGATCCCATCCACACCACATTCCATCCATCCTCACATGGCCTTGGCTATACATCCCAAGGCAAACAATCTAAACATGTTGGTACCACCCAAGCACCTTCCAAAACCCACTCAACCAATCCCAAACCTAGTGCATCTCATCGAACCTCCAAATCATATGTCTCCATCCCACCTCCATCATCATATCATTTACAAAAGAGTGTGACCAAATACATCCCTCCATCAATTTTACCTCCACTTTTACAAAATCCTAACATCCCCATAATCAAATCCCCTTATCCTCACATCCTTCCAACTCCTAAAATTAAATCCTCTCAGGCTCCCATCCTCCCAACTCCTAATATCCCTATCCTCAAATCCCCTCATCTATTTATCCATAAATCCACTTTTAACCCCTCCACCCATAAATCCCCTAAAATCCTCAATCAAGACCAACAAAAGCACACATCATCCAAACTAGAAGCTACCAAAACACCCATGGGATTCAAAAATAAAAATTTGGATGCCTCCTTACATAAAGAAAAAAATATACATAATCCTAAAGAAGCTTTTGTTGCAAATATGTGCCTATGATGTGTTGTCATTGATGTCAACATATCCCTTTGTCAGAAATAGAGGAAACAGTGCAGATCAATGAAGTAGATTGCTCCACATTTCCAAAGGAATGAAGATCAAAGTACGCAGACCATATGGCTATGTAGAGGATTGTCTAAAGTATCTCCAGTTAAGATTTGAGAGGTTCACATGAAGATTTGAAGAAGCTATGGCCATCTAAGTAGAACCAGGTTTTGTAGTGTTGAGAAGAGACAAAGTAACAAGAAATTGGTCTGGAATGCTCCACAATGAAAACTTACGATCTACAGATCTAGAGGCATGTTTGGGAAGTCAGTGTGTATCCTCAACTCAAGTGGTTTGTGGTTTGGGGGTCCATAAGCAATCTTACTAGTGTGACAGTCATGGTAGGCAGTGTTCTTGAGGTACCGGATGAAGATGCAAGTGATTAGATGATGATTTGGAGTAGTGCCGATGTTATTGTTGAATTAAATGTCCTTGTGGAGGTCTCTAGATTTTGTGCCTACTATGTTGGAGGTCTGCATTGAAGATTGAGCTTGTTGTTGAAGATTTCCTCTTTGGTGTTGCTGTTCTTCCAAGTCTTGGCTGACGAGATGATTCAAGCGTATTGTGGATGATCTAAGAGCAATTCTTTGGAGCATAGCTTGTTGATCAAGGAAGATTCAAGTCCCAGCTATGTTTGGCCGATAGTATAGTGATCTGCATTGAGTCAAGCTGACCTTGATGTTCATTCCAAGGTTGATGAAGCATATAAATACTTGTGGATGAGTTGTGGAAAGTTGTCCTTTTGAAAAAATGATAAAATCCTAAGAAAGGTACAGAGGAGGAGAAGAGAAGAGGAGAGGCAGAAGAACAAGAGTAGTAAAGGATGAAGAGTTAGTAAAGAAGTGTTTGGAGTAGAGCAAAAAAAAAATTATCTTTCAATGGGACTAAACGAGACATGAAGAAAATGCTATTTCTGAGTTCATTCCTTCTGTATTAAACATAAAATCTTGTAGGCAGTGAGCCTCTTTGAGAAGTGAGCTCTGGGTAGTGCGCCCGAAGGTAAGTGCCTTCCCATTTCTTTCAAGTACTTTTAATAGGGTACGAATCTTGTGGGTTAACCCCCACCATGGTTTTCCCTTAACTAGGTTTCCACATTAAAAATCTGTGTCAATTGTGTTAATTGTGCTTCTGCTCATGTGTTGTTGATTTATACTTTAATGTTTACATCATTAATTTGTTTGTAAGTTGTGAAAGAAGATTAAAAGCAAAAAAGGTTAAAATTCTAGGACAACTAATTCACCCCCCTCTCACTTGTCTGACCTAATTCCAACAATTGGTGTCAGAGTTGGTTCCTCTAAAAGAAGCTTGACTGCTTGAGGAGATCCAAGATGTCAACTTACAAGAAGGAAAGTCTGAGATTTGATGGAAGCAAATGTTCCACAAGTCTATTGGAGAGAAGCTTTGAGTACTGTTGTCTACACTCTTAACCGGGTGTAGATCAAAGGCAATTCTAGTAAGACACCTTATGAACTATGGTTTGGTCATCCTCCTACCTTGAAATATTTTAGATTTTTTGGTAGTAAATGCTATATCAAAAGAGATGAGGATCTAGGCAAGTTTGATGCAAGAAGTAATGAAGGATTATTTATGGGTTATTATACTCAAAGCAAGGCATACTGATGCTTCAACAAGAGATTGAAAAAGATTCTTGAAAGTGCTAATGTCAAGGTTGATGAAAGCAAAGAAAGACCTTCCAGGCCTTATGGATATGATTTAGATGATCAAGATGAAAGTCAAAGTCAAAGAAAGCAAATTCAAACCCAGACTCAGATCTAGATTGATCTAGAAAATCTAGTGACTCAAGAAGTTAGTGTAGATGTTGAGGAACGAGTTCAAGAATCAGAAGTTCAAAAAAACCCCAAAACCCCCAGTTATGTAAGGTTGAATCATTCTGAAGATCAAATTATAGGAGACAAGAGTAAAGGTGTTCAAACTAGAAGAAGAATTGCTGAAGACCAAGTTGAATATTGTTTGATTTCAAAGATAGAACCAAAAATAGTGAATAAAGCTTGTAATGATGAAAATTGGGTAAAAGAAATGGAAGAAGAATTAATGCAAATTGAAAAGAATCATACTTCAGATCCTATTCCTAGACCTAAAAACAAAAATGTAATTGGAACCAAATGGGTCTTCTGGAATAAACTGAATGAAGATGGTGAAGTTGTGAGAAACAAAGCAAGATTGGTATGCAAAGATATTCTCATGTAGAGGGAACTGATTTGGAGGAAACATTTGCTCTAGTGGCAAGAATTGAAGTACTCAGATTATTTCTTACATTTGTTGCTTTCAAAGATTTCAAAGTTTACCAAATGGATGTCATGTCAGCATTCTAGAATGGAGAGCTAGAGGAAGAAGTCTACATTGAGCAACCATAAGGATTCTAGTTGTCTGATTAGGAAGGTATGGTCTATAGATTGAGGAAAGCTTTGTATGGACTTAAACAAGCCCCAAGAGCCTGGTATGCAAGATTAGATGAGTATCTGCTAAAGCTAGGATTTAGCAAAGGCATAGCTGATAGTAATCTTTATTTCAAGATTGATCATGAGCACATCTTAATTGTTGAGGTATTTGTTGATGATATCATTTTTGGTGGAAATGGAAGCATGTGTAAGAAATTTGTTGATCAGATGCAAAGTGAATTTGAGATTTCCATGTTTGGTGAAATGAATTTATTCTTAGGTCTACAAATCACTCAGTTAGATAAATGTATCTTCATATCTCAATCTAAGTATGTGAGAGAATTGTTAAAAAAGTTTGGAATGGAGGACTCAAAACTAGTAAGTACTCCTATGGTAACCAGATGCAAGTTAAGTAAAGATGATGATTCACCTAAGGTAGATCAGAAAAGATAGAGATCAATGATTAAAGGATTGCTTTATTTGACTCAGTCCAGACCTGACATTATGAATGTAGTTGGACTTGTTGCTAGATTTCAAGCTGATCCTAGGGAATCCCATGTTGTAGTAGTCAAAAGAATTTTTAGATATCTAAAGGGAACATCTAATTATTGCTTATGGTATCCAAAGGATAATGACTTCACTCTTCATGCATATACAGATGTTGATTGGGCAAGAGATGTGGATGACAGGAAAAGTACTAGTGGTGGTGCATTTTTCTTAGGAAGGAGATTGGTTTCTTGGTTGAGCAAAAAGGAGGCAATATCTCTATCTACTACAAAGGTAGAGTATATAGCAGCAACAAGCAATTGTACTCAAGTCTTGTGGATGAATCAAATATTGAAGGATATCAGAATTATGTTTGAAGAACCTATTACAATCTTATGTGATAATTCAAGTGCAATAAACATCTTGAAGAATTTGGTGTTGCATTCAATGGCAAAGCACATATCAATCAAGTTTCACTTATTGAGAGAGAAGGTAAGTGAGAATGAAGTCAGATTGGAGCTTGTTTCTTCAAAGGATCAGATTGCGGATATGTTCACTAAACCTCTACCTAAGGATACTTTTGAGTATCTCAGAGGGAAACTAGGGTTTATTACCCCTCCTGTTCATAACTGAGATGCACTAGTGTGCATCAGTCTGATAGAATTCACAGTCATATCTTGTGATCTAGATTGATGTTAAGGAGATGCTACTTAGGAGGAGTAGTCATTATGCAAATTTTACTGATCAGTCTGAAACAAAAAGGCAGAGAAAAAATTACAAATTTTTGCCCTTTTCCATTGATGTCAAAGGGGGAGAGAAGTTATGTGAAAAACTAGTTGCTGATGAAAGCAGGAGCAGTGAAGGAAGTGGTCATAGAAGTGATAAGAGAAAGGGGAGAAATCCTTGTCTTGATGGTTCAATAAGTTTTTCACATCATATGTTGCCATCAATGACAAAGGGGGGGATTGTTGTAAATATGTGCCTATGATGTGTTGTCATTGATGTTAACATATCCCTTTGTCAAAAACAGAGGAAACAGTGTAGATTAGTGAAGTAGATTGCTCCACATTTCCAGAGGAATGAAGATCAAAGTACGTGGACCATATGGCTATGTAGAAGATTGTTTGAAGTAGCTCCAATTAAGATTTGAGAGGTCCACATGAAGATTTGAAGAAGCTATGGCCATCTGAGTAGAACTAGGTTTTGTAGTGTTTAGAAGAGACAGAGTAGCATGAAATTGGTCTGAAATGCTCTGTAATGAAAACTTATGATCTGCGGATCTAGAGGCATGTTTGGGAAGTCAGTGTGTATCCTCAACTCAAGTGGTTCATGGTTTGGAGGTCTACAAGCAATCTCTCTAGTGTGATAGTCATGGCAGATAGTGTTCTTGAGGTACTCGATGAAGATGCAAGTGATTTTGATGATTTGGAGTAGTGCGGATGTTATTGTTGAATTCAATGTGCTTGTGGAGGTCTCTAGATCATGTGCTTACTATGTTGGAGGTCTGTGTTGAAGATTGAGCTCATTGTTGAAGATTTCCTCTTTGGTGTTGTTGTTCTTCCTAGTCTTGGCCGACGAGATGATTCAAGCATGTTGCGGATGATCTAAGAGAAATTCTTTGGAGTGTAGCATGTTGATCAAAGAAGATTCAAGTCCCAGCTATGTTTTGCTAATAGTATAGTGATCTGCATTCAGTCAAGCCAACCTTGATGTTCATTCCAAGGTTGATGAAGCATATAAATACTTGTGGATGAGTTGTGGAAAGTTGTCCTTGTGCAAAAATGATAAAATCCTAAGAAAGGTACAAAGGCAGAGTAGAGAAGAGGAGAGGTAGAAGAACAAGAGTAGTAAAGGATGAAGAATTAGTGAAGATGTGTTTGGAGAAAAGAAGAAGCTTTGTGAGCTTCCAATGGGACTCAACCAAGCATGAAGAAGATATTATTTCTCAGTTCATTCTTTTTGTATTAAACATAAAATCTTGTAGGCAGTGAGCCTCCTGTAGGCAGTGAGCCTCTTTGAGAAGTGAGCTCTAGGCAGTGCGCTAGAAGGCAAGTGCCTTCCCATTTCTTTCAAGTACTTTTAATAGGGTATGAATCTTGTGGGTTAACCCCCACTGTGGTTTTCCCTTAATTGGGTTTCCACGTTAAAAATCTTTGTGTCAAGTGTGTTAATTGTGCTTCTACTCATGTGCTGTTGATTTATACTTTAATGTTTACATCATTAATTTGTTTGTAAGTTGTGAAATAAGATTAAAAGTAGAAAAGGTTAAATTTTTGGGACAACTAATTCACCCCCCCCCCCTCAGTTGTCCAGCCTAATTCCAATAGCTTTCCCATCCAAGCAAAATGAAAAATCCAAAAGGATATCAAAACCCACACCATCCAAAGAAAAACCAAAAACAAAAATGGTGTGGGTCTCCAAACACAAAGCTAATGAGGCATCCACCTCCCAATCTACTCCAAAATCCCAAACATCTCACTTCTAATCTAAAAATCCCACCAATCCTAAGTCCACTTGGGTCCCTAAATCCCCAAATCAACCATTTGAAAATCTCCTATCCTGATCCCCATTACTACAAACCCCACATCCAAATATAAGCTTCCAAATGCATCATGGTGTCTGCAACCATTGGTCTTGGTTCCCCTTGACCCTACAACATTCCCACATACCTCCATCTCTCCATCTTTCTTCTACTATCCTACATATCTCCCCATCACATCCCTTTCGTACATGCTTTTGCATAAACCTGACATAATCCACATCATAATCCACATAATCCACTATCTACCATCCATTCCATCTTCTCCTATCTACCAACATACATGCCATCATCATCCATATTTCCATATTTTTAAACAGATGCTAGAGTCCCCTTTCCATCAAAAAAGAAAAAAAAACAAAAAAAACAAAAAAAATCAAGAAAATAATAAAGAGAAAAATCTATCCAATGGTGAAAACAACTCCTTCTGGTGCCTTGGGAAAGTACCATGATGAAAACCCCTTATGGGCATCATGTGTAATACTTTTCCCATCCATTTGTACCCTATACTTGGGGGCAAAATCATGTCTTTCATCCTTTTCACATCTTACCTATCATCCATCCTTATCCTATTATATTCCTATCCATCATATTTTATCCTATCGTTTCCCATCCACCCTATCCACTACACCTTCCTCCTTAGATCTTGATAAAGACAAGGGGTAAAATATCAAAACATGCTTTGGACACCCCTCGGCATACGTCCCTTTCCAAGCATATCCTCCATACATCCATCTACTACAAAGTCTATACAATCCTTCCAAGAATTTGCCAATCATACAAAATCCTAAGCATTGTACATAGAATAGGGCATATGATTCCTTGCAACCTAGACTTTAGAGAAAATCCTTATCCCCAACTTCTATCTATCTAACATGCATCCATATCACTTGTCCATTCATCTATCTATAAAACTATCATATCCATTATCCTTTCATCACCAATCCCCCATCCAATCTTATCGCCTTATCCACCTTCACCTCTAGATTTGGTGTTCCCTCATCATTGGTATCTATTGCAAAGGTTATCCAAATTCAATCCAATGCAACCATGTCATAATGAACCATTCCCTATCCAAAATCACAAAAATCCAAAAAAAAATTAGAAAATCTAGAAACTGCAAAAAAATCAAAATATCCACAAAATCCCAACAAAATCTATCCCAAAATCAACATCATTCCATCAACATCTCATCACCAACCAAAACATTCCATCACCAATCACTCATCTCACATCATCATCACAAATCAGAACTACATATCATCACCACCCACATCTTAATGTGCCTTGATCTCATGGATACAAGGTATGTAGGCAATCTGAAATACGAAGGAAGTTTCCAGTACTTAGGTACATAAGATGCACCCGTCCAACCCGCTTGGATGGTCCCTATCCCCTAAGCTTACACTAGATCCAAATGTAATATCCAAAGCATTGCATCACTTATCAAATCAATCATCTCTTAACAAAAATCATCAACTATCAAATTAGTGTTAACCACAATTTGTAACCATCATATCTTGAGCCAATCTTACAACATCAACTATCACTATCATTCCCTAGGATATATTTTTCTTACAATGGGCATAATACAATCATTCATTAATTCCTACCTTAACGGATATATCATTCATCTTGGCAAGCGATACAATGGCTATTTGTTGGGTCAGTTGGTCTTTTGGTTTTTGATTTTTTATCTTTTTCCCTATTTGAAGATCATATAAAAGCTACCTTGATCTCACTATATCATGGTATGTGGTGAAAACATCTAGAATGGGGTATAGTCTTGCTTTTGTATGCTGTGCTTGTGGGTTGGTCTCATTACTCCAAGCTAGTATTCATATCTTGTGGATCATAAGGTCAGTTCTAGCATATTGATCTCCTTTTGCATCTAAGGTTCTTTATACCTTTTATGTATTAAGTACTTATGCTATGAGTCCCCTTCCCTCATCTAGACAAGGTTGTACTATCTTGGGCATGCATGGGATCACCCTCTTGTTCGCATGTCTAGTCCATGCAAATGTTGGATAAACATCATAACCTAGTCCTCTATACCTTGGTAAAAATATCCACTTTGCTATAACAAACCTAGGATTTCTCTAAATCATTTTCAACACAATAATCATCCATCTCCAATCTATCCATCAAACGAAAATCAACCTTTCATCACTTACTGGCGCATCTCTCATCTTGTATCCTCTCTACCAATCTGTTCCTTCCATTTCAAGAGTACATCCGTGTTCTTGCAACCTGCCTATCCTCTCAAGGGGGCATCACCCTTACAAATCATCCCTAAACCTTACCCTATTCTTCTAAAACAATTTTTTTTCTGTCTCATCCAACTCTATATTTTAAACTTCTTTGAAATAATGTTACTTAGCTGCAACACCATTTCAAAGAGGGGTAAAATGTAGACACCTAAAATTGACTTGCTCCGCAAGACAATTTCTCATATCTCTACACTACCAATTATCCCTCCTATTAATTAAATGAATCCAATTTATTTAATTAATTTATCCCTAATCATCTACCCTTAGCCATTTATCCATCCTTTGTGATCAATTAATTCATATAATTTATCACTATACCTTTTAACTATATCCTCATTGATTAAATAAATATTCTCAATATTTATTTAGTTAATTTCTCCATCTCCTAATCCTAATTAATTAGATAAATCATACTTGTTTGATTAATCTACCCTACTAATCAACCTAAACCTAGCCTAGTTGATTAAATAGCAATTATTTAATTAGCTACCCTAGCCTACATGATCCCTAGACCTAAATTAATTAAATAAATCATTATTTAATTAGCTACCCTAGCCTACATGACCCCTAGACCTAAATTAATTAAATAAATCATTATTTAATTAATTTAAACCCTTCATTAGCCCACTAACTAATTTACTATAGACACATTATTAAGTTAATCACTTGATTAATTTGGTCAAACCTTGTTTAACCCATCCTCCCACACACTTTGAATAAAAATCAATTTTTTATTCAAAAAGTCACATGACCCTTCAAACTCATCTTTCTATTTTCATAATAAAACATTCTCCATGAAATTATCTTACACATGTAAGACCCCAAAAATGTGCATGTGTCACATGTCCTCTCTTTTACCAATAAGTTTGATTTTTTTAATTCAACACTCCCCCATGAAATAAATTTTTAATTCATTCACTTGCCATATCCAACTCTTCCCAAAAATGAAATTTTAATTCATTTTAATTCTCATAACCCTTCCCCATGTGAATTTAAAAATCACATTTAATCCTATCCATCCAGTATTGTTGATAAGATCTTAACCATTGATCTCATCCTCTCATCTCAACCCTTGATTCCAACTTTGAATCTCAACCATTGGATCAAGATCCTCGTCAATTGGCGTATAAATAGAGCCCTCACCTAAGCCATTTTTATAACTTCTCCATAGTATCCTTACCATACCCAAATTTCTCTCATTTGCTCTCATCATACCCTTACCATGCCAAAATCATTCTTCAATCCATATCTAAAATCTCATCTTATCTTCATCATAGCCCAAATCTCCATCCAATCTATCATCAAATCCCTTATCATATTGTGTTGAATGTCAAAGAGCAATCCACACCTATACTTCATCAAATTGGGTAAAGTTAGGAGAGCTCTTGGGTGCACTCTCCCCAACCTTATCAAGGAGTGAAGAAGACTTGAAGATTTGTGAAGGTATAATCCACTTTATTTTGTGTCTCTTTAATGTTTTCTATCTTCTAGTTTTCCTTATCTTCAAGCACAATTAGCAGGATTAGCACCATTGGTTAGTGAAATAGTGACATTGGCTAGGATAGTGCCTTTAGCATAGGGATTCATGCCTTTGTCTAGCTTAGTGCTATTGGGTAATGGTTTAGCGCCTAAGTGCTATTTTGTAGAAAAAAGGGATTCACTTATGTTGTTGAATGTAGGTTGAGCAAATTGAGATTCAGTCGTGAGAGCGATGAGTTCCATCAGTTGTGGTGTTGATAGATAGACTGATGTCAGCGGAGCAGATTCACTTGCATAGACTTGGACTACACTATATATCAGATATACCCCAGTTGAGGGATCACAGAGCTATGATGATAGGTCTAGTGGAGAGATGGCAGAGCAAGACATGCATGTTCCTACTATTGACGGGTGAGATGATGATCACCCTAGAGGATGCCTAGAGGATCGTTAGGATCCCTATAGTGGGTGAGTATGATACTGCTCCCACAGTAGCAGCATTGGATTAGGATTTTGAACTAGGGTAGCTGGTGTATACCTAGGACCGATGGGAGATGCGGTATGCTCCTACTTGTGTGAGAGGGGTGAGCCATTATGTGCTATATCTCAGGTGAGTTGGTTAGGGAGATATTAATGCCACATCGACACTTGTGGGCATTTTTAGTTGGCTAGGGGTACGTGATTGGGACGATGATGCAACATGAAACTATATATGCTTGGGGGCCTTGCCTACTGGCCCAGTTATACCATGAGATTCACCTAGTGGTATATAGGAAAGGAGAGAGACTTCGTTACGGGATGACATTACTTCATCCCAGAAGTGAGCCTCGTCTAAGTCCTCTGCACTATTAAATATAGGGATGCTTATATGCTCTTCTTCATGAGAGAGAACTTCATGGTCATTTGTTGCCCCATGTTCCAATAAATTATCATTATTTTCAATGTCCTCATGCTATCGTAATTCTTTTGCTGATGTGGGCATGAGCATTTGTGTACATTCTACCTCCTCTGCAATAAAATAAGGCAACTCACTAAATGGAACTGTGCCACCATCTTGGATAGCCTCCACAACAACTTCCTAAATTCTTGTGTTTCTTCAATATGTACAAGTTGCCTCTGAGGCTGAAGATCCTCACCATGCATTCTTTGCATTTTGTTTCCATTTATTGCACTAAATCCATGAGAGAAATTTTCAAAAGAACTAAAAATCAGAGGATTCAACCTCTTATTTGAATTAACATTACTCACAAGTGTAAGAGGTTCAAACAATTCCCCCTCTATGAGTGTAGGAACAACAACCTATTCCTCATTGATTTCCTTCTCCTCCACCTTCACCTTTCACTCATCCCACCAACTATCCTAGTAAATAGCAAACCCACATTTGAAAAGAGAAATGGTATCAAGGAAAAGGGCTTAAATATTTCCTTGAATTTCTTGGAGGGGAGAGGGTTTTTTGAAAGAATGTTCATGGGAGTATGTAGGTTGGATTTGCACAAGAACAAAGTCTTGTGAAGGATGGGGATGTCTGAAACTTGGGAATTTGTAATGTCGAGGTTGCTTTGTTGTAGGATGATTTATAGTGGTAGAAGGGGATGTTTCAAATTAGGAAAGGAAGGCATGAAATGAGACACTTGTCTCTAGGCAAGTAGCTGCCTCATTTGTTCTTCTTTAGCTATAATTTGTAAACCCAGGCTCTCCTAGTAAGCTATTTCTCATGCCTCCATCTGCTACTATTGAAAATGGACTTGATGGGAAAGCTCCTCTTGGTGTCAGTTATACTTTATCACTCTTTGGAACTCATCCCATTCCCTTGGTAGCCTAGGATCACCTCCTTCAAATCACTAATGTTTCTGATGTTAAGACTACAGTTCTACTGAGGTTGATTATACCCCCTCTTTCTTTTAATATCATAAAAATATCAATTAAGCTCTAATAGTATGTCCATGATACCATTGAACTCATCAACATGCATGTTCACAACATTTTGGAACTGACTAGAGAAGGGTATCTGTACTGACTAGGATCAAGATAGTCTTCTTGGGTTTGACAATAAGTATTATTACACTACCAAGAAGATTGAGGAAGGGTGGGCGAGAGGTAAGAATTATGAGGATGTTGATATCCTGCTGAAACATGGCTATACAACATAGAACTAGAGGTATATTGGGCATGAAATTACTGGTAAGGAGGCCAACGACTTGTATTTCAACAAGGTGGAGGGCAATAACCATATCTTCCATAATAGTTTGACATCATATAGCTTGAAACCCATTCCAATATTCTTTTAAAACATGAGCTAACAGGTCTGCACCTCTGAGAAATTAAGTACATACCAGGGAGAGTCGATAGGTGATTTGGGAGCCTTGCAAGCTAGAAAAGACTGAGAGCATCACCAAACTTTGATCTTTGATGAATCTTTAGGCACTTGGGCTACTTTCATCAGTAGATTTGATTAGTAGAGTCACCATGGTGTTGGAGAGAATGCCTTGAATGGAAAGATACATAGAAGAGCACACCAAAACTCTTTAATGGATGATAAGGATCATCAAACTGGTCCCATCAAGTATGCTAGAAATTATTATCGCTTGGATTTAGACCCTATATGGAAGCCTGTTTGTTGCAACAATCCATTTAAACATGAGAGTGATCTCAAGGTGTGGGACCTTGCATGATGAGATCAAACCTCCAAAGAAGGTTGGTTCCTCTGTCTAAATAAAATATTCAGAGAAAAAAGACTAAACCTAATCTAACACCACTAGGAAAAGGGAAGAGGAAGAAAACTAAAATGGAAAAGGTGATGTACATCAGGTTTAACATGAAGAACACCCATAAAGCCAAGATGCACAAAATAATTTCACATAGAAGATAAACTCACACAAATCATGTAAATTTTAACAAAGGTAAAGGATAAGAATAAGATTGCAAAAAATAAACATTCACAAGCAACAGCCCGTTCTAGATTACATAGTTCTAACATAACCTGATAAGGTAAAATAACCAGTATTTTATTGGTTACAAGGCATGGTTACATCAAGACAAGGTTCTATTTGGAGCATTAAAAATAAGCCTCTTTGTCCAACCCTTATTACATTGATTTTCAGCTATATATATCATTTCACTGCATTAATAACACATTAACCTAGGTCACCTACTATAATAAATTTGCTCATTGGCTTGTCAGAAGATATTCTTATAAGGGAATGTCAACTTACATCTATCCTGCAAAACATAAATGCATAAAAGATCCTGATCTAATTTGCAACATTAAATATGAAAAGACCTGGAGGATGAAGTTGCTTCATAATATATCTACATTAAATACTAGCACCTCACTCATCCACTTGGAGTAATTAAAACAAACAACAACTACTTCTAGCTAGGGAGTTGACATGGTCCTACAATCATGGTGACTGGAGGGAAGATGGCCATTTTGAAATACAATGTTCACCAAAAGTAGCTACCTAAAGCTTTTACAACACTTTAAAATGTTTGAAACTTACGTTAAAATATTTTAAAGCACTACATTTATATTACATGCTTTACATCTACATTGATTTTCACTTGATTTTTACTTCTAACATTCACTTTGCCTTATCAACAAATCCTGCCAATCGCAAACCTTGGAACCATCTTGTCTTCTCTTCATCTTTCTTTCTTCTTTCTTTATTAAAGCCTCTCTCTACTGATGAACTCTAAAGTTCGTGAACTTCTTGTTTTGTCGACTCCTTCACTTAGCCCATTTTTCTCCTTTTTACACTTTTTCTCTGTCTTTCACTTTATCTTTGTTATTGGTGATTCCTCTCTTTTGCGAACTATCCATTGTTGATCTCTTTCTCTTTTATTGGTGAAATTGCCTTTTGGTGAACTTTTTTGTTTGATGTCCAACTTATCCCTTTTTCTCTCTTTGTCTTCCTTCCTTGTCAGTGACTTGGTCAATTGGTGAAACCTATGGTTGGCCAACTTGGTGGTTCGCAAACCATCAAGATTGCTGATAACTTAACCTTTCCTTTCTTTGACTTGTTTCTTTTTCCTTGTTTTCCCTTTGCTTTAGTCAGTGATTACATCCATCGGCGAACCAACAAGTTCACGAACTACACATTTCACTAGCAAAGGCTTGCTTTCCCTTAGAATAAAATTCCTTTTCTTCTTCCTCACCTATGAAGAAAACATTCTTGCTTTGTCAGAAATTTTGTTGATCGGTGAACTAAATGGTTTGCAAAATCTCAAGTTTGCTAAAAAGGCAAAAATACCAAGGGAAAATACTTATAAATTTTGTGATTTTTTGAAGGGGGACTTTCTTCCATTTAGGCTTTCTGAAATTAGATATTTTTGAAGGAAGAAGTGCAATTTTTTAGGTAGACCATTTTTATATACGGAGGGCTAAAATTGGTTAACATTACCCTTTAACAAAAAAATGTTCATTCTACATATGTTTCAATGGTCAAAAAGTCAATAGTAAGTGGTAAATATTTGTCCTATTTTTATTAGCCAAAATTAACCTTTCCCTCTTGAATTGGATGATATTTAAAAATAGGTAACATTTTAAATGAGCCATCATGGGATAACTAGTTGAGTTTGGGATTTCAACTCCTAAAAATGCAAATATGTTGAAAAATCTGTAAATTAAATCTCATGATAGGATGTGGAAAAAACATTAATTATAGGTTACTTGAAAAGAGTTAGAAAACACCAAGAGAAAAGGAGAAAGGAAATAGTATGCATTATATCAACCTCATTGACTAGTTCCTCAAATACATATTCTACATTGTGTACAACATATCCTAATGTGCCTTTCTGCTCCATTATTTGGGTGCCTGCATTATGACCCTCTAGAGATACAAAATGCATCCCCATCAACTATCTCCTCTGCTCAGGCATTTAAAAATATTGTGAAGTCTATGTTAAAATGGTGTAGCTTTGTAGCTCCCACTACCTCCTCACATTAACTTGAAATGTACACACAAGCAGAGATTCTCTTTATAACACTCTCTGGCACCTACATTAACATCTTATCATCTCACTCCCATCGACAACCATATGATAATCATCTATGGAGAAATTATTCTTTTTTATTACTCACCTATGAAATGTAGTGGAGACTGGTAGAAGAATGATAGAAGTAGAGGCGTTTTTGTGGGAAGAGACATCTAAAATGTGATCTACATACAACTAATGCACAATAGGATATTGTAGCCATTGGATTGTTATCACCTTTACCATCATTGTTTGAATGGGCACAGCCTTGTTGGCGCAAAGGCAACATTTGAAACAACAAATTGAAATCATTTAACGGAAGGTCAATGAAATAAAGCTCAAATTCTGGCATCTCATATTCCTCAAGTGAGCATTGAAGATCTCTAACAATGGTGTTTGTTACCAAAAATGTATTTTGCTGAGTTCCAATTTTTAAAAATGATTAAGGTTTAGAGGGTGAAATGTTGAGCACACACAAAAGTGTTCCAATTTTTATCAATAAAATATAACATAATGTCTAGTGTGCACCCCCTACTTTTTCTAATCAATTAGGTTTTTTGAAAACCAATTGGTGAAATATAGCCAAGAATGGGTACAAGTGTATTTTTATCGTCAAATTTTTTTGGTGATTTTTTTATGTGGGTGCATCCTAAAAATTACATCACTGGGTGTGCATGTCACATAACTTGCAGAAAACTAATTTTCAATATTTTTGTTGTTGAATGTGTATAGAATAAAGTCTAGAAGAATCCTATATTTTTTTCAAAATTTGGATAAGCGGGTCACAAGTTATAAACAAAAATCAATACATATGTACTAGAGAATTATAAAGACACTCTTCAAAGAAAATAAAAAATAAATACCTTAATTTATTTAAAATATTAAAAAAAATATATGGCTAGAAAGTTAAGAATTAGATCTTTATTTTAGTTGTGGTTTTGTAAAAAATTATTACAAAACATGTAAAGCTGATGAGATTGAAGTTCGGATTTAAGTTGTTTTATGTTAAAAATGTGAATTTATGAGCTACAATGGATGCCCAATCCTTGGGCTTAGAAATCCAAGCCTAAATGAGTGAGATCATAAAAAAATTGAATTCAAGGCATTAAAAATGCATAAACATTAAATCATGTATGCGTTATGTTTTTCATAACATGAATTCATTTTTCTGAGAATCTCAATGTTGGAAACTAATTTATCCCCCATTTCCATGCACTTACGCTGCCCCAAGGTTACAACTAAACCTAGCATTCCCCACCTTTCCTCCTTGTCTTTGAAAGAAGTGAATGATGATATCCATGCCCTGAGCCAAAACATGTCAACTCTGCACCAAACTTTTGATATCTAGCACAAGCTAATGAAATGGTTCTATATGAAGATTAACAGGATCAACATTAAAATTGAAATTATTAGGATTAATCTTTTAGAGGAAGAAAGATTTTTTTTTTCAAAATTAGGAAGCCATCCCTTTTGTCACTAACCTCTTACCAATTTTTCTTACAGTCCAAATTGGTAGAACTGTTTAGATGAGAAAGTTTTTTAGCATTTTGTCTAATATCTTGTTTGCATAGTTGGACTGTTTGAGATATTTAGTTGTGTTGCAGTTTAGTTGTTTAACAGAGGAAAATAATTTTTAGATCATCATTCAATTGCAGAAGGTTGCTTAAGAGATAAGTTATTTCATTTCACTACAATGATGATTCATTTTATAAATGAGATAGATAAAAGAAATAAACATTGCATTAAATAAAAACATGATAGATCAAATGTCCCACATAAGCTGTGGGAATAGCTGAACTAGTACAGACCCAGAGAATACACTATGCAACTAAAGATAAGAAAGGAAGAACATATCCATCATTGCCTATTTTAGGGTCTTAGTCTAATCTTCATTGCAGCTGGCTCCTCTTCATTCCCGATCTTTGAGAGAACTTGCAGGATTTGAAAAAGTTATGTTAGAGCTCTGGATATGGTTTGTTGTGTGCCTATCAACAGAAACATAACGAATTGCCTATGGTGTGCTATATCTGACATCAGATCATCCACATGCAAGAGAGACTAAAAGATGAAATAATTATTGTACTTCACTATTTTAATCTAACTTGTTTGTTTCATGTGCAGGTATAGGTGAAATCATGTTGCTGTTTGAAGACATATTAGCATGTGGTGTAAAGTGGGCTCCAATATGGGTAGAGCTCAGCATCCTGCCCCTGAGTTTCTAGGGGAATGGAATAGGACTACTTACTCATACAATGCAAAGAGGAACATGTCAACTAAAGGAATGCTACATCAACTCAACCTATGAGCTCCAAGCTCAATGCCCACTTATGATTACCAATTTAGGGTGAGTTGAAGTGAGAATCATCAATGAGCATTGAGCTCTTTACAAGGCTACCCGATGAGGTATGGAATTAAAAGGTATTCTCAACATCAAAGTTACAATATCATATATTGTTCTTATATGCATTTAAAATCATGATATTAGAACAGTCAAACAATATAAATAGAGCATCAAGTTGTAGTTCAGGTGTAATAGAACCATAATAAATACAAGATAGTCAAGAGATCATATGTTTTAGATGCTGCTACGGGAGGTAGCATGTGAATGAATGCTATGTACAGAGACATTTGATCTCAGCCAAGTGAATAAAAACTATTGTGATTGAACATGATATGATTTCCCACAAAGTATATCAGCTTCACGACATACATTGCATCTATGGAGTGGCAATAATTGTAAGAAATGAGCATCTTTGCCATACATGAAAAGATAGTCAAACTGATGTAGTCATCATATATCTCATTTGCCATGCTACAGTAAGGTAAAAGCGTGCTATCATTTAATCTGGCATGTGTATGCATTTGATATAATATGGGAAACTACAACTACATGTGTATGCCATGTGACAGATGGAATTTGATCAAAATGAATATATACAAATAAGCATGTATGATTGGAACAACAAACTGCTATAAGGAGGCATTTAAAAGCTACAGAATGACCATGATCAATTGCATGACAGGCAGGAAATATCCAATATACAATGCATAAGAGCAACCTCAAAGTGTGACAGCCATAGATTGCTTGTAAGCATCATTGTCAAGAAGGTACAATATGAAATAAGTGCCATATTGGTTGTTTTGTATACAAGGGGCAGCTTATGCCACATCAGCTACACATTTGAATCATGAAATGATATGATATGTTTGACCTACAAAGGCAAGTATGATTATAATGCTTAAATGTCAAGAGTAATCAGTGTTAAGCTGTCCATCATTCAAGAGCAACATAATTGTTTTCAGCAACAAAACAAAGATATCATTGTCCCAAGACAAATGCAAAGAGAGCTGCCATTAATACCAACCATCAAATGAAAATATACATACTCAGTTATATGAGCACAATGATGGTGCAAAGACATGAAGATTCAGAGCAGCCAATTACAACAAGAGTACGTACAGTTAAGGATGCATGATGAAGCAACAGTTGGAAAACATTGAAACAACCACAATATAGTATAAGTGCCTTGATAACTTTCTGGTGTAATGACAGTCATGCAGACATAGTTGCAAAATGAACAACATTACTTAATGGTGTATAAGTGTTTCAATCATATTTTATTGAGTAGAAACAATTGTAAGAGATGAGTATCCTTATCACATATGAATGAGCAACTGTTGCAGTCATGTAAGCAGAAAGGAATGGCATATATGTTGTCTATAGGAAGTACAAAAGGAATAGCATCTGTATTGTCATCATATAATACATTGGAAGCATTAGGGAGTGAACCCCTTAACCCTTTTTTTCATGATTGTTTTCACCAAAAGAGTACTTCTTGTAGATCAAAAGATAGGTGAAGTGTTAAAGGAACAATAGTGACTTATAGTTACAGTGGAAGTTTATGTTTTACAAACTCAGAAATGAATGAAAATAATCATTTTTGTGCCAAAAAAGTCTGCCAGGAATATTTTTATACAAAAATGATAAAAACCCAGTAGCATGCTAATATAGCCATGGCCTAGTTGAGTCAAACCCACTTGAGGTTTCAACTGGAAATCACTAATATAGAGAAGAAATCAAAGCAACCTCAAAGAATCAAATCTCTCCATGCATAAATAGGATAGAATGCCAATGTAAGGTGGTTTTTATAGTCACGGCTTGTGATTTTTGGGCATGAATAATACTTAGATTTTTGAAAAAAGGCTAACATCAGTGAAGTTCTACAACCCAGAAGGTGTCTTCTTAGAGTTGTAGTCATGAAACCTATCAAAGTTGCAAAAAAGGGTAATGTAACCCTAATGTGGTTTATAGTGGAGTACAAATATGGCTGCGACCTTTTTCCATGAGTTCAAGTTATTCTCTATAGAAAGAAGGAAATGTATATTGTTTCATGGTTCTCAAATTCAAATTCAACACATATCAACTGAGAATTAAGTAATCATAAAGAGGTTAAAGGTAATGGTTACCTCATTCTTTCTTTTGAGAGGAGCTCGAACGAGGATCAACTACTCCATGGCATCCTCGAATGAAAGAGAATGTATTGATACCAGAGAATAGAAAGAAACAACAATAATGCATCAGAAATATAAATGATGGCTGTAGTTCTAGGCTGATTTTTGCCTCAGAAAGTGGAGGAAAAAGTCATATTTGCTATTGAGATTAGCTTACCTTATACTTTCCTGTCAAAACCATTAGGAAGTTTGCTCAAGAACAGAGGAATTCAAAGGGTTTTACTTCAAACCCTAGTCGCCATAGAGGTGTGTAGAGCTCTCTCACCTCAAAACTGCAAAGTGTGAAGTGAAGCAAAAAGATAGGGCTCGAATAGGCTTTCTTTTATGCCCTAAATAAAATGTGATATTTTTATCACATTATTTAAAAAAAAAAACATTAGCTCCACTAATACCCGCAAGGTTATTCAGGGAAGTTGTTTCCTAGGATATATGCTTTGAATCCTCCATGGTTCCTTTTGACCACCTTAAAGGTGATTTCAAAACATGCTTATAATGCCCCTAAAAATGCAGATTAAGTGGAGGTTGAGTCCTAGGGGGCTATTAATTTTTTCAAAGATTTATATGCCCTTGGATCATTTTTGCAGAGTCAAGTGAAGGATAACCCCCAAGGGTTTTTGTTTTTATCAACTTTTAATAGGGCCTCCAAATACTTTTATTATTTTTTATAGAAAAATCAAGTGCCTTAGAATGTAATGTACTTGGCAAAATGAAACAAATAGGCCTTGTATTTTTTTTTATTATTTGCAAAATCAAGATCAAAATCGAGACAAGATATGTATTAAAACTATAAATCTATTATAAAGTGTTGTTTAAAGCAATGTTTTATAAATTGATTTTAAATAATTGCTATTCTAATGTAGTTAAAACAAGTAAAGCAAAGATAATCTACTTTTTTAGATTTGCTTTCTTCTGGGCAAAGTCAGGCAAATAAAGACAAAATAGAACCTTTATGAAGCAAATAAAGCATGTTTTAAAGAAGATTTTGGTTGGGACCACATTGGAGGACTTTTTGGCAGTTTATTTTTACAGTTTAGAGGCAGTTGGTGGGCTTTTTGTTATCTTTTCTGAGGACCTCAAAAATAGATTGGCCTGGCTATTCTTAGGATCTTTTCCATCTTCTCCTCTTTGGAGATCATTCTATAGGATATATTGGAGATTGTGAGATCTTTCTTGGAGTCAGAGCAAAGTAAGACTTAGAGAGTTAGAGATTAGAGTTTAGATTTTCAGAGTCTTCCTCTCACACTGAGAGAGTTGTACTTTAGATTTGGTACTTATTATTCCTTCCAGTTTATAGAGTAGCAGTTTTCCTTCCCACTTGTCTATTAATTTGCAAAGTTGATTTGATATTTAATTGTGAGAGTTATTTATCCTTTGTCTTGTCTTGATTTTATGATGGTTATGCAATTATTTTATTTGATTTAGGTTGCATGTTGTGTTCAGATGAACCTTCATGTGAAACATTAATGAATTAAATATAATCAAGGGATTGTAAGAGTCATAGTTCTATAAATTGATTGTAAGTAAGATTTGGTAGGAGTTTAAATATTGGTGCATCACCTTAGAAGTTAATTTTAGATATTTGTTTCATTTGTAGTTATCCTTCTATCCCTTTTCCTAGAGAGTCACTTAGATTAGAAAATCATTAGGAGAACCATCTCACTCTAGAGGTTCACTCCAAACTTAGGCAACCCATAGGCCTAGGATTGTTCACATGTTGCAACAAGATAGCTATGTTTATCTTTGCTAAGGGTGCAATTCTGATTGATAAAATTTTTTGGCACACCCGGTGGGACTCTAAAAGTTCTTTCAAAGAAGTTTTCAATCCTCAAAGGTGTTGTTCTAGTATATGCAGCAGTGTTCCAGCCTTTGGAGGGTTTTAACAAGTATACTTGGTGACACAGTTTTCTCTGGTCTTACATGTAGAACTAGTGATTCAGCTTATGAAAACTAGATTGGGATAGATTGGACTATTTCAGTCTAATAGTACATTCATACATCCTAATATTTGGTGTGTGTATCAGTAATCTCAGCCTTTTTAGGTAGAAAATCGAGCACATCTAGTGACTCCGAGTTCAAATCTACTGGTTTTGGTTTGATCAAGTGCTCGTATGTTACAAAAAGCATCTATTCATTCCATTTTCTAGCTTTGATATGAGTAAAAATATTGACTTTTCATAGCCAACAAGGTTACCCACCCCCATACTATGAAAATGCCACTTACCCATCTCCATGTCAGCCATATCAGGCCAATTATGCTGTTGTTTCCAATTCCATGGCCCTTCAAAACCAGCATGCATAGTATAATAACCACCCACCCACCCCTGCTCAGCCTCCTTATGAGCCATACACAAGAAGCCATAATGTTCATTTTAGTCCAAATACTTAGGATGCTTTCCGCATGCCCACCCTTGCTCAGTCTCCTAGTCAGCCAAAATAGTCTAAAATTAATGAGCTTAAAAACATTCTGACAGACCTCAACAAGCAGATGGAGGAGATTAAAAGACAACGTGACTATAATCAGCACTAGGAGGAACTAGCTAATCAAGTCTATCTTCATGAGAAGGAGTTGGAGGCACAAAGAACACAATCTGAGCTAGAGATTGCAAGCATAAAGAGTTATCGGTATCAACAAGGAGGGGGATTTCAAGCAAGGCAGTACATGAAGAGTTTGATTTGAAGTTGCAAGAGTTAAATCACCAAGCTTACCTTCAACAACCAGAGTAGCCATCCTATGAGACCTTTGGTTCTAATCAGGAGACACAAAGGAGACAGTTTGAAGAGAATCTTGTGAGAGAGGTAGCTGCACAAATAAAGCTTTTTCTTGCTTGAGCCTAAGCAACCCCTTCTGTTCAAGAACAATCGACTCAAGAAGAGGTTCGTAAGTATAAATTTCTAGGTTTTAGACAAAATGAGTCTCTTATTCCTGCCAAGGTCAAGATTCCCAATTTCAGAGATCCTTTACCCTTGAAAGAACCTAGGTTGGCATAGTTTGAACTTGTCAAACTTCAAAACTAGCCACTTGAAGAATCCTTTTCTCTCCAAGAAATTAGTTATGAATGCAAACAGACTCCCCAGAAAATCAAAATCCCAAGTTTTAGAGGTTCTAATTTTACTAAGGAGCTTGTGAGCATTTGAGACCAATCCATTAACCAATAGTTTCAGTCGTATCAAGAATCTAAGAAACTCCCCAAGTTTCCCAACCAGATAAACATGATTGTCCTATCACTATTTACCTTTATAAGGATGGACCTATTGTTTTCCAAAAGGACTCATTCACCATGAAGGAATCCATGAAGGTAGACTTACTACATATAGCTATGGAGCAATATCGGTTAGAGAAAAAGAAGATCGAACAAGGAAAGACTCCTCCCGATGAATCCACCAATGTTTGCACTGAAGAGCTTCCTTGTTCTGTAAAAGATGATTAATTTTTTTTAGAAAGTCATGTAATGCAAGAGGATGATTCACATGGAAAGGTTGTTGCCATTTGTGTAGAGCAAGTTGATTCAAATATGAATCTAAACGCTTTGTATTTTGATTCATTTGAAAAAATTTCTGATGTTGTTCATAAGATGCATGAAAGAAGGGTGCAAAAGTCACAAGGTGAAGGCCTTCAATTGCAAAGACAGAATACCCAAGTTTCATTGGAGAGGGCACCAGATAATGAAGAAGAATCAACTTCTTTGTTTAGTCAGTTACCTGGTGTTGTTCAGCTGGATGAAGGAAACACACTTATAGCAAAGACAATAGTTTTACAACAACAAGAGGATCCTCAACAATACAAGGAGTTGTTGATTGAAGCCAAGCAATCTGACAATAAGGTCTTAGATCAAGAAGAAGAGTGTAAGCCTGTCGTGGAACTTACACAACTTAGTGAAAGTTGTCATGAGGTAGAGAATGTCTTTTTTCTGTCAAAAAATCAAGAAAATTTCTTTTGGAGTAGTCTTGAGATTCCTGTTACAAACATAGATAATATGCAAAATGAGGGTGTTGAACCTTAGTTTTCACTTAACCTGTTTGATGAGCTTTCTAACTTCGTGCAAGAAAGTGAAAATGGCATGTCCATGCTAGGCTCTAATCGCCACAGTGATGAACATCATTTATATAAGGTATTGATCCAAGTTTAGATATGTGAAAACATCCCTGCCTTATGTGATCAAGAGTTTGAGGATGATCCATTTCAAGAAGAAATTGAACTTTTCTACTCACACCTAGAGGCTATCCCAACATATTTGGAGGAGGTTTATCTGGAACAACACCAACAAGAGGTGAAAGTGGCTATATTCCCAAATGAATCATTGGTTAAGAAGCAGCCTAACTTGTAGCAGAATCTTGACTGGTTAGAGAAGCTACCTTTCTGTTACACACAGGAACTAGAAGCTGATATGAAAATTGATTGTTTGTTGACAGAGGTGAGTTCATTATTTGAATTCATTACTAAAGAAACACATGTTTTAGAGTGTATCTCCTCGAGTAATCTTGAATATTTTGAGCCTAGTATAGCTCTTGCTAAGAACCTTTCAAGTTTTGATAGTTTTGATGAGCGATTAGGTACTCTAACGGAGGAGGATGACCCATTAACTAAAGAGTAGGAAGCCACATGGTGGGCTATCCATGTGCAAGGTTCAAATAATGTCATTGTTTCCAGTCCAAAGCCTTCAAGGGGATGTCCTATTAGGTATCTGGTTAGTTTGGAAATCAACAGAAGGGGACAGCCTCATAGTGACACTGATTTGGATCATCAAGGAGGGTATCAGGTGGATCGGTTAGCAAAGGAAGTCAAGTGGGTAAGTGACTATATTTTCTTTCTCATAAAGGTGTTGCAGCAGTTTACTGGAGATTTGATTGTTCTCCATCTTCTTTGGTTGACTAATAAGATGATGGAGTATCACAGATTGCAGAGGAAGGGAAGTTATTTTCTTGATCCAGTGAATGGTTTTGTCTAACCGATTACTGTGGCTGGTTAGAGTAGGTTAGAGTTAGTGTTTTTAGTTAATAAGTGCTTCATGCACATTCTTTTCAGTTATTTTTGCTTCCCTAAGTGTTACCGCACAGGATTTCTGGCCACCAGGGCATTCTAGTTTGCTTTCAGTTTGGTTTTCTTTTGATTGCTGCTGTTGTTTGGAGTGGTTTTAGGTATGAGTTTTTAGTTTTTTGAGTTTAAAATGAATAGAGCTAGACTCCATGCCCAATGGATATTCAAGGCAATTGGTCTCAACACTTAGCAGGAAAGCATATAGCAGAAGTTACCAGAAATGTTACCAATTTCTCTTACAATCCAAATTGGTAGAATTGTTTAGATGAGAAAGTTCTTTAGCATTTTGTTTGATATCTTATTTGCATAGTTGGACTGTTTGAGATATTTAGTTGTGTTGCAGTTTAGTTGTTCAATAGAGGAAAATAATTTTCAAATCATTATTCAATTGTAGAAGGTTGCTTAAGAGATAAGTTATTTCATTTCACTACAATGACGATTCATTTTATAAATGAGATACATAAAAGAAATAAACATTGCATTGAATGAAAACATGATAGATCAAATGTCCCACACAAGCCGTGGGAATAGCTAAACTAGTATAGACATAGATAATACACTATGCAACTGATGATAAGAAAGGAAGAACATATCCATCATTGCCTATTTCAGGATCTTGGTCTGATCTTCATTGCAGCTAGCTCCTTTTCACTCCAAAACTCTTAGAGAACCTATAGGATTGGAAAAAGTTATGTTAGAGCTTCAGATATGGTTTCTTGTGTGCCTATCAACAAAAACATAATGAATTGCCTATGGTGTACTATATCTGACATCAGATCATCCACATGCAAGAGAGACTGAAAGATGAAACAATTATTGTACTTCATTATTTTAATCTAACTTGTTTGTTTCATGTGTAGGTATAGGTGAAATCATGTTGCTATTTGAAGACATATCAGCATGTGGTATAAAGTGGGCTCCCACAAGGGTAGAGCTTAGCATGCTGCCATTGAGTTTCTAGGGGAACAGAATAGGAGTACTTACTCATACAGTGAAAAGAGGAACATGTCAACTGAAGGAATGCTACATCAACTCAGCCTATAAGCTCCAAGCTCAATGCCCACCTATGATTACCAATTTAGGGTGAGTTGAAGTGAGAATCATCAATGAGCATTGAGCTCTTTACAAGGCTACCCAATGAGGTATGGAATTAAAAGGTATTCTCAACATCAAAATTACAATATCATATATTGTTCTTATATGCATTCAAAATCATGATATTGGAACAGTTAGACAATAACCATAGAACATCAATTTGTAGTTCAGGTGTAATGGAACAACCATAATCAATATAGGACAATCAAGAGATCATATGTTTTAGATGCTGCTATGGGAGGTAGCATGTGAAGGAGTGCTATACACAGAGACATTTGATCTCAGCCAAGTGAATAAAAACTATTGTCATTGAACATGATATGATTTCCCACAAAGTATATCAACTTCATGACATACAGTGCATCTATGGAGTAGCAGTAATTGTAAGAAATGAGCATCTTTACCATATAGGAAAAGATAGTCAAACTGATGCAGTCATCATGTATCTCATTTGCCATGATACAGTGAGGTAAAATAGTGCTATCATTCAATATGACATGTGTATGCATTGGATATAATATGGGAGACTACAACTACATGTGTATGCCATGTGACAGATGGAATTTGATCAAAATGAATATATACAGATCAACATCTATGACTGGAATAATAAAATGCTATAAGGAGGTATTTGGAAGCTACAGAACAACCATGATCAATTACATGATAGTAATGAAATATCCAATATGCAATGCATAAGAGCAACCTTACAGTGTGACAGCCATAGATGTCTTGCAAGCATCATTGTCAAGAAAGAAGGTATAATCTAAAATAAGTGCCATATTGGTTGTTTTGTATACAAGGGGCAGCTTATGCCACATGAACTACACATTTGAATCATGAAATGATACAATACATTTGGTTTATAGAGGCAAGTATGATTATAATGCTTAAATGTCAAGAGTAATCAGTGTTAAGTCGTCTATCAATTAAGAGCAACATAATTGTTTTCAGCAACAAAATAAAGATATCATTGTCCCAAGACAAATGCAAAGAGAGCTACCCTTAATACCAGTCATCAAATGAAAATATACATACTCAGTTATATGAGCACAATGATGGTGTAAAGACATGAAGATTCAGAGCAGCCAATTACAACAAGAGTAAGTACAATTAAGGATGCATGATGAAGCAATAGTTAGACAACATTGAAACAACCACAATATAGTATAAGTGCCTTGATAACTTTCTAGTATAATGACAGTCATACAAGGTACAGTTAGAACATTTATATGCAGACATAGTTGCAAAATGAATAGCATTACTTAATGGTGTATAAGTGTTTCAATCATATGCTATTGTGTAGAAACAATTGTAAGAGATGAGTATCCTTATCACATATGAATGAGCAACTGTCGTAGTCATGTGAGTAGAATGGAATGGTATATATGTTGTCTATAGGAAGTACAAAAGGAATAGCATCTATATTGTCATCACAGAGTACATTGGAAGCAGCAGGGAGTGAACCCCTTAACCCTTTTTGTCATGATTGTTTTCACCAAAAGAGTATTTCTTTTAGATCAAAAGATAGGTGAAGTGTTAAAGGAATAGTAATGACTTAAAGTTATAGTGGAAGTTTATGTTTTGTGAACTCAGAAATGAATGGAAATAATCATTTTTGTGCCAACAAAGTCTGCCAGGAATATTTTTATACAAAAATGATAAAACCCTAGTATAATGCTAATACAGTTGCGACCCAGCTGAGTCAAACCCACTTGGGGTGTCAACTGGAAATCACTCATAAAGAGAAGATATCAATGCAAAATCAAAGAATCAAATCTCTCCACTCAAAAATAAGATAGAATGCCAATGTAAGGTCATTTTTATAGTCACAGCCTATGATTTTCAAGCATGAATAATACTCAATTTTTTAAAAAAAGGATAACATCAATGAATTTCTACAACCCAGAAGGTGTCTTTCTGAAGCTATGGTCATGAAACTTATTAGAGTTACAAAAAAGGGTAATGAAACCCTAATGTGGTTTGTAGTGGAGTGCAAATATGGTCGTAACCTTTTACCGTGAGTTCAAGTTATTCTCTGTAGAAAGAAGGAAATGCATATCGTTTCATGATTCCCAAATTTAGATTTAGCACATATCAACTGAGAATTAAGTAATAATAAAGAGCTTAAAAGTAATGGTTACCTCTTTCTTTCTTCTAAAAGGAGCTCAAACTAGGATCAACTACTCCATGGCGGCCTCCAATGCAAGAGAATGTATTGATACTAGAGAACAGAAAGAAACAATAATAATGCATCAGAAATATACATGAGGGCTATGGTTATAGGCCATGTTTTTCCTAAAAAATTGGAGGACAAGTCATATTTGCAACTGAGATTGGATTACCTTATACTTTCTTGTCAAAACCATCAGGAAGTTTGCTTAGGAATAGAGGAATTCGAATGGTTTTACTTCAAACCCTAGTTGCCATAGCAGTGTGCAGAGCTCTCTTACCTAAAAAATGCAAACTGTAAAGTGATGTGAAAAGATAGGGTTTGAATATGGTTTTCTTTGTGACCTAAATCAAATGTGATAATTTTATCATATTATTTAAAAAAAAAACATTAGCTCCACTAATACCCGCAGGGGTATTCAAGTAAGTTGTTGCCTAGGATATATGCTTTGAATCCTTCATGGTTCCTTTTGACCACCTTAAAGGTGATTTCAAAACATGCTTATAATGCCCCTAAAAATGCAGATTAAGTGGAGGTTGAGTCCTAGGGGGCTATTAATTTTTTCAAAGCTTTATATGCCCTTGGATCATTTTTGCAGAGTCAAGTGAAGGATAAGCCCTAAGGGCTTTTGTTTTTATCAACTGTTAATAGGGCCTCCAAACATTTTTATGATTTTTTATAGAAACATCAAGTGCCTCATAATGTAATGTACTTGGCAAAATGAAACAAATAGGCCTTGTATTTTTTTTTTTATTATTTGTGAAATTAAGATCAAAATCAAGACAAGATATGTATTAAAACTGTAAATCTATTGTAAAGCGTTATTTAAAGCAATGTTTTATAAATTTTTTTAAATAATTGCTATTCTAATGCAGTTAAAACAAGTAAAGCAAACATAATCTATTTTTTTAGATTTGCTTTCTTTTGGGCAAAGTTGGGCAAAGAAAGACAAAATAGAGCCTTTATGAAGTAGATAAAGCATGTTTTAAGGAAGATTTTGGTTGGGGCCGCATTGGAGGACTTTTTGGTAGTTTGTTTTTCTAGCTTTTCTTAGGAGCTTTTCTAGCTTTTCCTCTTTGGAGATCATTCTACAAGATATATTGGAGATAGCGAGATCTTTCTTGGAGTCAGAGTAGAGTCGAAACTTTAGAGAGTTAGAGATCAAAGTTCAGATTTTTAGAGACTTCCTCTCACACTGAGAGAGTTGTACTTCAAATTTTGTACTCATTATTCCTTTGAGTTTATAGAGCAGCAGTTTTCCTTCCCACTTGTCTATTCATTTGCAAAGCTAATTTGATATTGCATTGTGATAGTTATTTATCCTTTGTCTTTTCTTTATTTTTTGATGGTTATGCAAGTATTGTATTTGATTCAGGTTGCATGTTGTGTTCAGATGAACCTTCATGTGAAACATTACTGGATTTAATATAATCAAGGGGTTGTGAGAGTCATAGTTCCATAAACTAATTGTGAGTAAGATTTGGTATTAGTTTAAATATTGGTGCATCACCTTAGAAGTTAATTTAGTTATTTGTTTCATTTGTAGTTATCTTTCTATCCCTTTTCCCAGAGATTCACTTAGATTAGAAAATCATTAGGATAACCAGCTCACTCTGGAGGTTCACTCTGAGCTTAGGCAATCCACAAGCCTAGGAGTGTTCCCATGTTGCAACAAGATAGCTAATTTCATCTTTGCTAAGGGTACAATTCTGATTGATAACATAATCTCCAGACCAATCTATCAAATAGAAAGGAAAAATTGACAATCCTAGAGGAGGAAATGACCAAAAGAAAACTAGAAGAGAACTTGCACAAGTTTATGAAGGCTAATGCAATGAAAAGTAAACGTTTGAATGCTAAGATAAAAAATGATACTTTGAAAGATGTAGAGGAGAAGAAGGTTGATGTAAGAATAGGTCCCAGTACTAGGACTAGAAACACAAAGGAATAACACAAGTATGGAAACAAACAAACCCAAGATCTCCAAAGCCTAGAGGAGGATATGGAAGATTTGAAAGTTGCCAATACCTTTAAGGACCTATAAGTTCCTTTATGTCATTTCTTTTATTTTTTATTCTTTAAATTTCTTCTTGGGGTTCTATTGTGGGTCATCTATGGTTTCTCTTATGTTTTTCTATTGTAAAGGGTTTTCAGGTTCCTTCAAAACCTATTTTTACCCCTTTTAATTGAAAACAAATTTTGTGAAGAAAAATTAAATGTTAATAATATAATTAGTGTTAATAATTTTTGAAATAATCCTACAGATGATAAAGGAGATGGTGCAAATGGGAATCTATTTGCAAAGGCTGTACGACCTATAATAGGCCAGGACATGTTTACATTTTCCTTTTGTGCATGTGTGCACATGTCTGTGTATGGTGCATGTTGGAGGTGCAATAGACATGGAGAGTTTGGGGGTTGTGTGCAGTGTTCGGGGAGGGAGTTTTTTTTTCCTGGTTGTGGGGTTGGTTTGTGTAGTTTTGTGGGTTCTTTTCCTCCTTTTCTTTCTTTATTCACGCTTAGCTTGCATGGAGTCAGGTGTTGGTTTGGGCAGGCATGTAAGCCTATCATTTTAAAAAATGGTTGTGGGAGTTGTTTTTTCTACCTCTAATCATGCCAATGTTATAATCTATTTAAATAATTCTTTAAATGATGTGTGCCCTTTGTAGGGTAGGCCTTTGTGCACACCAAAAATTAATGGGTGTCTAGAGAGGAGTTTGTCTCGACCTGTTGTGGTAATCTAATCAGATTCGATGGCTAAGGAGGTTAATTATTTAAGCAACTGTGCTTTGATTTGTAAGTTTATGGGTATTCATGTCTCCCTCCCATTCCTAGAACCATGGGCCCATAAGACATGGAATCTTGAAGGGGACATGGAGATTATGCAGGTTGCTAATAACTATTTTGTTGTGGTGTTGTTTGGCATGATGGATAAGAATAAGGCTTTTGAAGGGGGTCTGTTTTTCTACAATCAGGTTGGGTTGTTTATCAATCCCTGGCATATAGGGTTTAATCTGGTTGTAGAAATTTTGTCAAGGGTTTTGGTTTGGGTGAGACTCCCATGGCTTCCCCTAGAGTTTTGGAGGAATGACATCTTACAAATGATTTCCCTACTTTTGGGCAAACTGGAGAGACCGTCTCAACAGACGTTGGATAAGAAGGTAATTTCATGTGCTCCCCTCTATGTTGAAATTGATCTCACTAACCCTTTGCTAGATTCGATGGAAATTTAGGTTGGGTCTACTTCCTAGATCCAACAAATAGATTATGAGGCTCTTCCATTTCACTTTTGGGTTTATCATGTATATGGGCACCTTCAAAAGAAATGTCCTAAACTTAGTTCATTTGGGGGCTTTGCCAGTGCAGCTTCTTCCAAATAGCCTTCTTGCCCTCCTCCTTCTTTAGATAAAGGGAAAGCCCCTGTTTCTAGGGGGAGGCTGATAAGAAGGGATTTATTCTTGTCAAGCCTTGTAACACGGGTAGAGGTTTGAAAAGAACCTTAAAGGATAGGCAGGCAGATGTGTCATTCAATCATTTTCAGGTTCTGGATGACATGGATTAGTTGGAAGGGAATCTATTGCATGGCTCAGATATTGGGGACGAGATACAATTGGAATCCAGTGGGAAGAATTTGAGTTTGGAGGATGTTAGGTTGGATTCTTAGATGGATACTGATGAAATTCTATAATGTAATGGAGAGGTGACTGCGCCTAGAGATAAGGTTGTGGGTGATGGGTTTGTGTTGGCTTTGTAGGATTCAAGGCCTGAGGCTAGTTCTTCAGAACCTAGTAAAAGTAATTATTACATTAGAAAATGTCCCCTTGGGGGCCTTTCCCTCTTAAGGTTTAGCTCCCGAGTCCTTTTGAATGCATTTAGAGCACCTTACATGATTTTGATGACTCCCAATGAGAAAACCATGAAGTTTCATGGCAAATAGGACTCAGGGGATGCACTTAACATTAATCCTACCTGAAATAGGGGGAGGACTTGGGTGCCTATGCGCTATTCCTACCCTATTTTAGGTCAAGACCAATTTCAAAGTGTTGGTTTATGACCGTTACTTAGGTCCTATGCTAACACGGTAAGTTTGAATTACAAAATTCTTAGCAGGAATGGTTGTAGTTGCATATATAAGCATGATTAGTGATTCATTTGTAAACTAGATGGAAATTTGATGAGCATTGTGAGTTTGTGAAAGTCATTCAAGGCATTCATTGTGTTGCAGACTAAAATTTGTGTTGTTCTTGTGTTTGTATTTGTAGATTTGGTATCCATCTCCTCATGACATGAAGAGCATCTTCCTTCCATGAGATCTTCACTACAAGGTGATATCAATTGTGTTTTCAATCATTTAACATTTGGATTTTGCCTCTATCCCGCAGGAATATGCACTCTTTATCTGACAATGGTGTTTGGAAGACCTGAATGTCTCTCTAGGGCTTGACTATGGTAAGCCTCTAAACACCACAACCCCCAACCCATTTTTCTGTGATTCTAGGGTACAAGTTATGAAAGTAGAAAAAGTGGAGTTGCAGGAGAGTATTGTAGACTGTTAGAATTGCATATCAGAGAAGAAAATAGGGACCTAGACTTGGGCACCTACTCATTAGTCCTCTGATTCTTGCAATAGGAAAATCTCTAGAACAACAAGAACAGGTTGTAGACAAGGTTCCTAGATCTCGACAAAAACTATGGCACTAGACTAGAGCACCCACTCATTAGTCCCTGACTCTTCCATTCACCAAACTTTGAAATCTGGTATGCATTTGATTGTTGTTTGATATCTCTGTGTCGATCATGTTCTGTAATTTGTCTATTTGTCCACAAATTCATTTAATTAGGGTTTGGAGCATAATTGGAGTTAATTGAACAACTAAATCACACAATTCCAATCTTCCCCTATGTTCCAAGTGATAGGAGATCTATAGTAGACTTTCTACTCGATTAGATATCCTTGTATATTTAGTGGTGAAAGGAGGATCAACACAAACCATTAAAATCAAACCCTAAACAATCTTCAAACATTTTTCATCCTAAATAGTAATAAATTTGTTCCTACTTTGGGTTTGTAGCAGAAAACCTTTAAAAAAGGAAGCTCAAAGAAATATTCGAAGGTGGGAAGAATGAAAGATCAAGACAAAATTAAAGCAATGGGAGAGAATTTAATGGAGTCAGGGTTAGTTAAGACTATTGACTCTCATTTTTCTAACCCCCAAAAATGATTGTTATATCTTGGAATGTGAGGGGGTTGAACAACATCCCTAGACAAAAGGTTATTCGGGAAATGATCAAGGCTCATTCCCCTGATGTTTTGTTTATTCATGAGACTAACTTGTTAGTGGAGGGTATGGTCAAGCTCACCTCCAAGCATTGGTGGCAAGGGCAGTGTTAGTGAATTGGATCACATGGCAGTGCAAGTGGGATTGCATGTCTTTAGGAAAAGAGAAAGATTTCCCCTCTGTGGTGGATTTTGGGTAGACACTCCTTCTACATCGTTGTGTCAAGTTTTGACTCTGGCAAAATCCTATTGTTCTCTAATGTCTATGATTCGATTGTTTGGCTGGTAAACTTCATCTATGGGATAATATAAGGTATGTGTGATCGCTTGCTCCCTTGGTTCCCTTGGTTGTGGCTAGTGACTTTAATGCTATTCTCAGTCTGGATGAAAAGAGGGGTGGATTGGTTCATCTGGAGTCTTCCTCATCAATGTTTAGTGATAATATACCCTTGCTAAACTTGATTAATATAAAGCTACTCAATGGTTTGTTCATCGAGAGTAATAGGAGATGTGCAGAGGATTCTATCTTTGAGCTGCATGACAAGTTCCTGGTTTCCATTTTTTGGATTGGCAAGATCAGTGGATTTTGAGTTTGAAAATTATTGATTGGAGGGGTTCAAATAATTGGCCTATAAAATTCTTTGCACACGAGAGGGCTAGTACTATGAGTCCCTCATTCAAATTCTAACTCATGTGGTTGCATGAGCCTTCTCTATAGGACCTTATGAAAGATTGGTGGTTTAGAGGTTTGCCTCTGTATGGAACTATAATGTATACCTTCATCAAGAGGCTTCAATTTGTGAAATTTCAGTTAAAGAAGTGGAATAGAGAATGTTTTGGGAATGTCTATAAGGAGAAATCAGCTGTGCAAATCCATTTGGATTCCATATCTATGTAGAAGAGAGATTATGGGCTTACCCAGGAGTCTCTCATAGAGGAAGTGGATGCATTGAAGCAGTTATTTGAATGGGAGTTGTGGGAGGAATTGTTCTAGAAGCAAAAGTCGAGAATAGACTAGCTTCAGGTAGGAGATAGGAATATTGCCTTCTTCTTCAACTCTATTAAAGACAAGAGACATGTAATTTTCATTTCTTCAATTGTATCCTCCCAAGGTGCTCAATTATCCTCTTTCTAGGATATATCTCAGGAAGCTACTTGATATTTCTCTTCCTTATTCATAGAGGAATCTCTCAAGGAATTGGGAGATGTGAACTAGGTTTTGGCTTGTATTCCCTCTATTGTTCCTTTTGAAGTAAATGTGGCACTCAATCAACCTATTTCACTAGATGAGTTAGTGGTGATTATTTTTGGTATGAAAAAAGGTAATGCTCCTAGTCTAGATGGGATTCTAGCTAATTTTTTTTAGGAATTTTGGGAGATTATTAAGTGGGATATTCTAGAGGTTGTGTAGGATTCTTAGAATAGCAAAAAATGTTGAAAGCCAAGAATTATACATTTCATGCCCTTATTCCCAAGAGGGAAGGTGTAAATTCCCTTGATCTTTTTAGGCCTATTGCCCTGTGTAATGTGATATATAAGATCATCTCTAAGCTAGTTGCAGAGAGGTTGAAGCCCTGGTTAGTCAAAGTTATCTCAGAGGACTAGGGGGTTTTGTCACTGGCAGTGTCATTATTATTGTTGTGGAGGCAATTCACTCCATGGAGGTATCTATTGGGAATTAAGATGTCTCAACCTTGCAATTCATAGCATTGATTCATTAATTATTTATTTAGTTATTTTCTCAATTTGTATTTTACTTGCACATTTAGTTTTGGCATTTAGTTTGAGGTGGTATTGTGACATGTCATCCTACTTGTAATATGCTTTGAGTTGTCAAGTCAAACACATGTGGATTTGGGCATCCCATTTGAGGTGGCACTAATATGCCATGTGTTGGTTCTTTTGGTATGACAAAGGTGTTATTGTGTATGATAGAATCTATGACGCGTAAGAGCCATGTATAGAGATTCTCGAGACAAGTGAAGACAAGTGTTGTAAAGTATCTTTGGGTGCTCAAGTTGGGATATGACATGTTGTAAGAGGAATATGCTATTTTTAGTCTTGTATGATGGATTCTCTTACAACATTTAAGGTTGTTATGTTGGTAAAATCTATGACAACTGTAAGATGCATAAGAGCATCTGTCATAGTCTATTTTTAGCATGGAGTGCTCTATCCTTGGGAAGTCAAATCTGCAATGTTATGACAAATGTAAGAGAGATATTTGCATCTTGGACAAGTGTCCTTTGACGTGGGAAAATGGCCATGTGGCCAAGATGGACACCTATCTCTAGAGGCTTCTCAATATTGCCTTATAATCTCTAAATATTGCATAGTTTGAAAATGTAGTTTGCATATAGTGTTTGTACAGGTACTGTTGTGCTGTCGGAATCACTCTAGAAACAACATTTGAAGACTCTTTGAGAACTTGCATTGCAAGTGTATTGTAAACACACCATTGTTTCCATAATACACTGTGCAGGTTTTAGAGTGTGGGTTTTTTTACCTAAAAAGGTTTTCCCCGCGGTATATCTTGTGTCACTTTCTTTATGTGTTGTGTTGCTATTGTAATCTTTATGTTATAGGTTTAACATTGCTGCAATTGTAAGGATTAAAATGAATTTGCATAATATTCCCCTCATTAGATTGGTGTAGGAATTGTGTTCTATGTACCTTGCTTCCTTTCAAGTTGGTATCAGAGCTTGATCACCTATGATCCTAGTTGTTGGGTAGGGGTTTTTTGAGGCAATCTTTGATTGAGTGGGAGTTTATGCAGAGTATTCTATGATCTTGTTGCAGTGAGAATAAAGTAGGCACATCCAGTAGAATAGAATTGGAAAAGTTTAATGGCAACAATTTCAAGCTGTGGAAACTCAAAATGGAAGACATGCTTGTTGACAAAGATCTATGGGAAGCAATTTCACCACAAAACCAATGGTAATGCCTCAAGATGAATGGGATCTCAAAGATCGTAAAGCTAAGGGTCTTGTGAGACTCTATTTAGCTGATTCTGTCTTGTTAAATGTTCATGAAGAGAAGACCATGAAGGAGCTGTGGAATAAACTTGATGTTTATCAGTATAAATCCCTGGTAAACAAGTCATTCCTATGGAAGAAGCTATATTCTCTGAGGATGGATGATGGAGGATTGGTTGTAGATCACCTAAATGCTTTTAACATGCTAGTTGTACTGTTGACATCCGTTGGTGTAAAGATGGAGGAGGAGGATCATTTGATGACCTTGCTTTATTCTTTGCTAGACTCATGGGACCACCTTGTCATGGCCATTGGGAGTACTACAACCACCTTCAAGATGGATGAAGTGGTGTCTTCATTGTTATCTAAAGAGATGCAGAGAAAGTCTTCTGAATCAACAAAGGAGGCTCTTGCGGTTCGTGGTAGACCCAAAGAGAAAGGGAAAAAGGAAGATAAGAAAGATGAAAAGGGCAAATCCAAATCCCATGGGAGATCCAAATCTCTTGGAAAGTCCAAGGCACTTTATTGGAACTATGGTAAATCTATACACTTCCTAAAGGAGTGTAAAGAGGAGAAGAAGAAAAAGAAGAAAAAAATTTGTGATTCTAATTCTAACAAGTCACAAGATGATGGTGATGCTTTTGTTGCAGCCTTGGCCACCCATGCATCAGAAGATGTGTGGTTGATTAACTCCGATGCTTTCTTTCACATGACCTCACATTGAGGTTGGTTACAATGTATGAAGAATACGATGGTGGGAAGGTGTACTTAGGTGATGACTCCCACCTGAAGATAGTTGATTATGGAGGATTCTTGATCCAATTCCCTGATGGATGAGTGAAGGGGATCAATGGGGTTATGTACATCCCTAATTTAGTATGAAGCCTGCTCTCTATATGTAAATTGAATGATGCAGGTGTGTAGGTTGTCTTGTTAGGTGGAGGATGCAAGATGAGAAGAGGAGTTATGGTGCTTGCTAAGGGTACTCAGAGAGGTACTTTGTTTCCACTGGATGCATGCACTTCTTAGTGCAATATTTCTTCTATTTCGAAGAAAAGACCTTCAAATTCTTCATCCTCACCATTGGAACTAGTAGTAAAGAAATGTGTTGCTTCTACTTCCGATAGAACTGCTTTTTGGGTACCTCAGGGAGCTCATGCTTTGGAAATGAAACTCCCTGCTGAAAAGACAATGTTGTGGCATAAGAGACTTGGTCACATTGGTGGGAAGGGTCTTAGAGCCTTGAAAAATAAAAAATTCGTCGAGGGGTTAAATGATTGTAATCTTGAGTTCAACTTTTGTGAACATTTTGTATATGGAAAACAAAACTATGTTCAGTTTTACTCAAGTTCTCATAAGTCTTCTATTGTGTTGGATCTTATTCATTCTGATGTGTTTGGTCCTGTGAATGTTCCTTTGATTTCCAATTCGTTGTATTTTCTATCATTCATTGATGATTACTGTAGGAGGACATGGATTTATTTTCTTTGAAGAAAATCTAAAGTCTTTAGTCAGTTCAAAGAGTTTAAAGATTTTGTAGAGAATCAGACTGGTAAAAAGATTAAGTATTTGAGAATTGATAATGGTGGTGAGCTTTGTTCTGCAAAGTTTGAAAAGTTCTGTAAAGAACATGGGATTGAAAGACACAAGACTACTCCAGACACCCCATAGAAAAATGGAGTTGCAGAGAGGATGAACAAAATGTTGATGGAGAGGGGTAGGATTATGCTTAATGGTGCTAACCTCAAACAAAAGTTTTGGGCTAAAGTTGTAGCCACTGCTTGCTACCTAGTTAACAGGTCTCCTACTTCAGCACTTGTTGATAAGACACCCATAGAGGTGTGGTCTGGTAAGAAGCCTTCATTGAGACATCTTCATGTTTTTGGTTGTGAGGCATATGCACATGTGCCTAAGGAGAAGAGGTCAAAATTGGAAAACAAGGTAGTTAAGTGTATCTTCATTGGCTATGGTGTCAGTGTGAAAGGGTACAAGCTTTGGGATCATGTGGCTGAAAAAGTCTTGTATAGAAGAAGTGTTATCTTCAGAGAGGTAACACCTTCTCCTGTTGTTTTACAACCAAAAGAAAAAGAAAAGAAAGAGGATGTGGTTCTGTTTCCTACTACCCCTAAGAAGAGTAAACTGAAAGACCCTCTTGGACCTTATTATGAGGAGAGCTCTAGCAGCTCTAAAAGTTTAGAAGAAGAAGTAGAACCTCCACCTCAGCCTTTGAGGAGGTCCAAATGAAACAGGAAGCAACCTGAGAGGTTTGGTTATATAGTGCTTGATTCTAGTTGTGCTTTTGCTTTGCTTACTAACACTGATGAGCCTAGAACTGCGACAGAGGCTATGGGCATGAAAGATGCAGGTTCCTGGAAGGAGGCCATGGAAGATGAGATGGCTTCTTTAGAAAAGAATAAAACTTGGGACTTGGTACCTTTGCTTGATGGACAGAAACCTGTTGGATGCAAATGGGTGTTCAAGAAGAAATTTGGTGCAGCTAGTAGTGTTGATAAGTATAAGGCTAGATTGGTTGTGAAGAGGTATTCACAAGTGGAGAGAATTGATTATGGTGAGATTTTCTCTCCTATTGCAAAGATGACATCTATTTAGTTCTTTTTATCTCTTGCAGCAGCTTATGATTTAAAAGTGGAACAAATGGATGTGAAGACAACTTTCCTTCATGGTGACTTGGAAGAAGAAATTTACATGTCACAGCCAAAGCACTACATAGTGAAAGGTGAAGAAAATTTGGTTTGCAAGTTGAAGAAGTCTTTATATGGATTGAATTAATCTCCTAGGATGTGGTACTTGAAGTTTGATGCCTTTGTGTTTTCTATTGGATTTCTGAGATCAAAATCAGATCATTGTGTGTATTACAAGTTTGACAATGATTGTATTCTCATTATTGCACTATATGTTGATGATATGTTGCTCAATGGGAATGGTAAGAATATGATTTCTGATTTGAAGTCTCAGTTGTTAGCACAGTTTGAAATGAAAAACTTAGGGGCAGCCAGGTGCACTTTGGGGTTGGAGATCCAAAGAGACAACAGACAGGAAACTTAGGTTAGGCAAGAGTAAGTGTGTTAACAATGTGTTGGAGAGATTTAGTATGGTGGATTGCAGATCATTGACTGCTCCTATTACGATGGGGACAAATTTATTTGTTGATGATTGTCCAAAGTCTCCTTCCAAGATGGAGGACATGAGTAGAGTACCTTATGCTAGTGCAGTTGGCAGCTTGATGTATGCTATGGTTTGTACAAGACCAGACATTGCCCAAGTAGTGGGAGTCCTTAGTCGGTTTATGGCTAATCTTGGATGGGTACATTAGGATGCAGTGAAGAGAGTGTTTAGATATTTGAGGGGTACTTCTGAGTATTCCTTATGTTATCATGGTTATCCTACTAGACCTTAGCATTCTGTGAGTATTTGTGGATTCATAGATTCTAATTGGGCAGGTGACATTGACAGTAGGAGATCCACCAATGCTTATGTGTTTATCATGTTTGGTGGTGTTATTAGTTAGATGAGTAATTGACAACCTATGGTTGCTTTGTCCATGATAGAAGCAGAGTATATGGAGGAAACTCATGCTTGTAAGGAACCCATTTGGCTTAAGATGTTGTGTTCAAATGTTGGTTTTGATGTAGGATAGATTACTATCCATTCTGATAGTCAGAGTGTGATTTTCTTAACAAAGAATCCTACTTTCCATGCCAGAACAAAGCACATTGATGTACAGTTTCATTTTGTTCAAGATATGGTAGAAGATGGGAAAGTGATGTTGGAAAAGGTTTACAGTTTGAAGAATGTTGTAGATGCATCGACTAAACCTGTGGGAACAAATAAGTTTAGATGGTGTTCGGAGTCTATGGGCCATTTGGCCGCTAGTAGTTAAATCTTGTCTTTCTATTGTCTCTTGCAAGATGTTCGACAAGTGGGAGAATGTTGGGAATTAAGGTGTCTCAACCTTACAATTCCTAGCATTGATTTATTAATTATTTATTTAGTTATTTGCTCAATTTGTATTTTACTTGTACATTCAGTTTTGGCATTTAGTTTGAGGTGGCATTGTGACATGTCATCCTACTTGTAATATGCTTTGAGTGGTCAAGTCAAACACACGTGGATTTGGGCATCCCATTTGAGGTGGCACTAATATTCCATGTGTCAACATCTTGTGGTATGACAAAGGTGTTATTATGTATGACAGAATCTATGATGCGTAAGAGCCAAGTATAGAGATTCTTGGGACTAGTGAAGACAAGTGTTGTAAAGTATCTTTGCATGTTGAGAAGGCATCTTTGGGTGCCCAAGTTGGGCTATGACATGTTGTAAGAGGAATATTCTATATTTAGTCTTGTATGATAGATTATCTTACCATATTTAAGGTTGTTATGTTGGGAAAATCTATGACAGTTGTAAGATGTGTAAGAGCATCTATCATAGTCTACTTTTAGCATGGAGCGCTCTATCCTTGGGAAGTCAAATCTGCAATGTTATGACAGGTGTAAGAGAGATATTTGCATCTTGGACAAGTGTCCTTTGATACATGAAAATGGACATGTGGCCAAGATGGACGCCTATCTCTAGAGGCTTCTCAATATTGCCTTGTAATTTCTATATATTGCATAGTTTGGAGTTGTAGCTTGCATAGTGTTTGTATAGGTACTATTATGCTACCAGAATCACTCCAGAAATGACATTTGAAGTCCTTTGGAGAACTTGCATTGCAAGTGTATTGTAAACACACCATTTTTTTGATAATACATTGTGCAGGTTTTAAAGTGTGGGTACCTGAAAAGGTTTTCCCCATGGTATATCTTGTGTCACTTTCTTTATGTGTTATGTTGCTATTGTAATCTTTATGTTCTAGGTTTAACATTGCTGCAATTGTAAGGATTAAAATGAATTTGTATACTATTCCCCTCATTAGATTCGTGTAGGAATTGTGTTATGTGTACCTTGCTTCCTTTCAGTATCAAGAGAGGACATGTTTGTAAAATTGGACATGGCTAAGGCTTATGACTAGGTCAAATGATCATTTCTTCACAAGGTTCTCTATTCTTTTGGGTTTGATGAGGGATGGATTAATTGGGTGATGCATTGTGTCACGTCGTCATCTTACTCTGTGTTGATTAATGGTGGGCCTACCTCTTTGTTTGGTGCATCTAGGGGTCTTTGTCAGGGTGACCCCCTGTCGCCTTATCTTTTCATTATTATCACTGAAGGTTTGGGAAGACTTATTAAATCCCATTTGATTCAATGTATTATTCAAGGGTGGTGTTGGGGTGAAGGCTTGCCTCCTCAATCTCACTTATAGTTTGTGGATGATACTACATTCTTGGGTGTTGCTAGAATCAAAGTGAACAGCTTCATAAGCATTCTTGATATTTATCTTGCAACTTCTGGTTAGCAGATTAAAAAAGGGATGTCCTCTATCTTCTTCTTCAACACTCCTCTCATTCAATCTAGGATTTCTCATATTCTAATATTTTAGATAGGTTCTCTTCTTTTTGTGTATTTGGTAGTTCCCTCCTTTGTGGCCCCTCTGCCAAGAGGAACCTAGTAGAGTGTTTTGGATAAGTCCAGGCGTTATGTCAATCATTGGACTTGTAGGTGGTTGTCTTTTGCTAGGAGGATTATGCTTCTAAAATTTGTGGTTCAAGCACTTTCTCTCTATAGGTGTATGGTTCAAATTGCACCTGCAGGCTTTATTGGAGAGTTTGATGCTCTCTCTAGGAAATTCTTATGGGCAGGGAGATTGGATTCCAAGACATGGATTTTGCTTAAGTGTGATTCCGTTTGTAGGCCTTTTCAGTAGGGTGGTCTGGGTTTTGAAAGGCTGTTATTACTATTTAGGCTTTGGCTACCAAGTTATACTAGAGATGGTGTACTAATCAAGACCAGTAGTGGGCCAAAATCCTCAGGGCCAAATATTTGAGGGGGGTTACAGGTGAAGATGTTCATAGATACTCCTTGGATGGTAAGGGGTCTATGATATGGGACATGTTGAAAAGAGGTGCTAGCTTAATCAAGCACGGTCTATTCTAGATTTGTTACAAGGGCAATGATGCTCTTTTTTGGCTTGACTCTTGGGATTGTTACTCCCCTATCATGACCACCTTTCCTCATCTCCAGAATCTTGGCTTGTAGTTTCAAGAGGCTGGATTCATGAAGGTGAGTGATTTCAAGGTTGAAAAGTGTTTGGGATAGGTGGAAGTTCTTGAGTGGAAAGAGCCCCACTTGTGGCCTCTAGGGGGCTCAAAAGTGGATCGTGTAGAGTTGTCTTAGATTTTAGCTAGTAGGGATTGCAACTCCTTGCAGAGGAGGGATATCCTGGCTTGGGCTCCTGATCTAAAAGTGGCCTAGTCAGTCATAGTTGGATATCAGGAGTTGGATAGAAGGAAATATAGGGAGGATGAAGTCCCTTGGTGGAAACATGTTTAGAATAATTTCACTTGGCCTAAGTGTAACATTTATTGTGGTTAGTTTCTTGTAATAGGTGTCTTACTTGGGATAATCTTTTGAAGTGAAGATTTTAGGGTCCCTCAATTTGCTATCTCTATAGTAGTAGCAAAGAGTCCTCTTCAAATTTTCTTTATCATTGTGCCTTGTCCAGATTTATTTGGTATTTTTGGTGGGTAGTGTTAGGAATTTGTAGGTCAAATAAAACCAATTCCACATAACCCAATAGGAGAATAAGATGCATCAAATAACCATAATACAAAGATTAAATGAACAAGCCACAAGATAATAGAAGATATACTGTGGGAAATCCCTCAAGAGAAAAAAACCCAGCCTCCAAAAGCATCCACACTCATATGTATTATTTAGAAATAAATATATTACAATACATGTCGTGAGTCTCCATGAATACCTCTGAATCATCAAGCACCTCCAATGTATCCTCCACGTGTCCAAGCATAAATCTACACATCACTTGCCATGCTTCACAATATGCACTTACAGGAGAGAGCTCAATACAATGACAACCTCTCATAAACCTCCAATCCACCTACAATGAAATGGCCAACCAACCCAAACCACTAACCATGTGCTTGCTTTTATAGACCAAGCTTACACAAATACAATTTGTGGTGTTGGATAAAATCATGTGCCCCAAAACCATGGATACACAAAACCATTAGCCTATAAAACCATTAACCCCCATTTGACTATTGGTACTAAGTTTTCCCAATTAATCAAATAATACAAATAATATCCCAATGTTACAATACAACTTATACAAGTGGTAACTGAATAAAATAATAGAATATTATGCAAGGTGTACAACACCTATTTTGCAACATTCTCCCACTTGTTGTATACATTGCATAAGGGTCAATAAATGAAATGCATCATCATAGGAAAACATGAAATCACATAAATCTCCAAAATGCTCTCATGCTCCATCAAGATACCTACAATAAAAATAAAGTGACTACCATCTCAAGAAAGAACTCATCTCATCCTCCAATGTGCCACCTATGGAAGAAAAGGAACATGCCAAGTTGAAGATGCACCAATCCAAAGAACACAAGCATCAAATCCAAGTGATAAAAAAAGGTTCCAAGCTGTTGTCAAAAAGTAAAAACCCACATGACTTGAAATAGCATCCACAGCATATGCACTAATACATCCAACCATCCATACCTCATAGGTATCAACAACATCAATAAACTCATGCCTACAACATATCCAACCCATATACTATAATCACAAGCTCCATGTATAAAACCTGTCAATGAAGAACACATACATCCAAGAACTCCCACTGCATGGGTAATGTCCAATCTAAAAATAGATCCAAGGCATATCAATTCTATCAATCAACACTCAAACCAAGGTGTGGCTAATCAACAAGCCAATGTAGTATCAAGAACAATCACAATTATTCACACATGCATGATATATCGCTGCATACTCTCTCACAACATGTCACAATAACTATCCCAAGCTCAACCATATCAACATGATCCTCCAGGAAGTAGCCATAAGACAAAGAGAGAAAACCTATAAATCATAAAGTCCTTCTACAAACACCTCAAAGTGCTAAGTTGTTTCAAGTATGATCTCCTCTACAACCCCAAATGAAAAGCATCAATAACACCCAACCATTCAATCTCATAAGATCAAATGAACATATGTAACATGTAACCAACATGGATGTAAGCCTCTCTAATGAAGGTAGATTAAACTCATAAACATTCCACTACTAGGAATAAGCCCAATCATATATCCTAAACTCTTCATAATGAACATCATAAATCAAACCATATGAACAAAGAGATAACCATGCTAACATCCCTCAAATGAACCCTCCAGAACTAATAACTGTAGTCAAAGATCTATATCTATGAGAAGATAAACCATAAAGAAAAATACATCTAAAAGGATGGGCAATACCTTATAGATGCTAAACCACTAAGTAGACCAAGAGTGGAGAATGAGAATGCTCCTCTAGGATACAACAAGCCACAATGATTCTCTCCAAGAACAATCTCCTCTAATTCTATAATGAAGTCACATCCATATCCAAGTGTAAGGCTACTCGGTCTATCTGCTGAAACCTCCAAAGAGTGACCATCTCAACAAGTTTCTCTAATCTCAAGAGAACTCCAACCTCACCTAAGTCTCCAAGTATCCATGAGCACCTATAACTGATCAATACATGCAAAACTCCAAATGCAACACTGCACTATCATGAAGCTCTAAAGCAAATGACCAAAGTACTCAATACCAACAGAACCAACAAGACCATTGTTAATGCTCCTATTGCACATCTGCATAAATAAGAAGCCTATCATGACATTATGATTTTTACCATATCCTCCAAGAAGATCACATGCAACAATGCATACATCCTATCTCAAGAGAACTTGTATCATGCTAAAAAAACTCTAAACCAGTATCAAGAGTCCTTGAAGACACAATATCAACATCTCTAAATCAAGGATAAACATGCTATCACTGACAAATCATAAATCAACACCTCAACTAAAGACTCAAAGAAGTCCTCCATGGTAAATCAAGATGTCAACATCTCCACTCATATGAAGATAACCATCTACAAACAATGGAAATCAGGATGTCAAAGCATTCTCACTGAAAGAAGAATCATAATCCAAGAGCCTATCCAGGACACCCACAACCATTGAAGAAGATCATCCATCACAAATGATGAATCCACATCACTGCCAAAGTTCCCACTAAATCATGATACCGAGCTATCCAGGACAAAAAGAAACCATCTCCTGAATGAAGTTTATCCATGGCCCCAAACCAATCAAGGAATCCGGCTGTAACATAAATAGCTCCCAAAAGGTCGAATAAAACCATGATCTCCAAACCAATAAGATAAAACGATCACTGTCAAAAGCTCACATAAAACCATGTATCCAAGCTATCCATGACATTGTGATAAACATGCTACATGTCTGAACAACTGACTATCCAGGCACTCTAATCATCCATCCTCTCATCCTAATGCAACATACCAATGTATAAATGACCACATACAAGGTCAACTAACAAAGTCTACATAAACACTAAATCAATCTTGTAGATATAGACAAACCACATCCAAGTCATCCCACTATATCTAAATAGTTGATTAGCCTACAAAACTACATAACTTGTAGATCCAAAATAAATGTAACATGCAAACTCATCATCACACTAGTAACATGCAAACTGAGATATCAAAGAAGATAACCTATAGACTCCAAGATTGAAACACCAAATCAATGCTAGATTAAATTTGCCAACAAGTCCACAACAAGTGCAATAGTCAAGGAACTAATCAAGCATCTAAGAGATCAGAATAATCCCCTAAAACAACACCACCTGAAATCATGAATCAAACATCATAGCCCATACCCATCAATCACATACATGATCATGTTGTGTTAATACAAAAGTCTACCTGCATATCCATGAAACTATAATCATCATCATCATTGTACCTGTACTCAACTCCCACTAAAATGAGGCTCCAAGTCTCACATGCGTATCTACCATGTCCTCAAACCAGAAGACAACCTGTGTACCTATCTCCATCAAAGTCCAAATTTTGAAAACACCTGTAAACTTGTATCAAGATGCACCAAATCTAAAAACCTACTATACCATGTTTATGGTCTCATAACAACATGCACTCTTACAAGTTTGTGCCCAAAAATCCATTTGAATACACTCATAAATGCACTCTAAATCTCAGGCTCCTACAAGTGATCAAACAAGTACCAATCTCTCTCTACACACCAAACTAAAAGTCTACACAATCCAAACTATAGTACACTTCAATAGCTCTCCAACACCTATCCGAAATAAAAAATTGGATTCCGTATGCAAAAGTTATGAGCATAAAACTATCCCAGAGCAATGTCAGCTTTAGGCACCAAATTCTAACACAAACAATAAAATCTGGTCATGAAACCTAAACCACTACGTAGTTCTCGGAGAGAGCTTTCTGATGCATATAAGAAGTTGAAAAAATGATACCGTATGTGAAAGTTATGGCCCCCAAACGAAAAAGCACTCTGAGGGCTAAAAGGGATCCCTGGTAGAACCCTGTACTTGCTGATGTCACCACTAACGAGGCATTGACTGTATATTGACTAGGCAAGGTGGTGTTGACTAGACTGGTCATCATTACTGGTCTTTGACAGGTAGATTTGTAATGGGTTTTTAATTTTGTTTAATTTTTTTTCAGACCCCAAATCGCATTAAAGGAGGTTTGATTATTTCATAAAGGTCCAAAAAATATTTTAGATCGCTATCATATAAAGTTTTATGGCCACCTGTTAAGATTTTCCAAATGCCATTTTTACTACCCATTAAAGGGCTTCTGCGGGGCTCCCCGATGCTGCTAGCCCATGGGCATGGCCCGGCCCGGGGGTTTGGCTGTCGATGGGAGGCTGAAGCCTTCTAGCCTAGCCAGGCCCTGCCATTGGCCTTGCCAGACTGGCAATGCTGGTTAGGGGCTAACCAGAGCCTGCAATAGGTTGGAGCAGGGGTACGACAGTCTTTATACTGTCATTGCCCCCCTTAAAATTTAAATTTTTTTAAACTTTTTAAAAAAATTCATCCATAGTTTAAAAAAAATATTTTTTTTCCAAACAAAACTAGTTATAGAGAAATTTTTTCAACATAGAAAGATTTTTTTTAGTAATTTTTCTAAGCTTACCTCTATAGACGGCCGTATGGCGTACCTAGGAGAGGCATTTGTTTTCTTTTTTCTCTAGTGACCAATCCATGGAAAATTTTATATGAATCTTCGCCACTCAGGCCTCTTGGACTCAATGGCAATGCCTATTTTGTCCTAGGAGGTCATCTATAGAAATTCCTCCTTAAAGCCCTCATGAAGCCCAACCAAGAAAACCCTCTTTAGCCATGATTTTTCAATCACTAGATCTGCAACATGCACAACAAATCTCCAATACCCAGAACCCCAAATCTGCAATACAACCTGCACAAAACCTTGTAATGTCCTGAATCCTTCCATGCATTGCCATGGCTTCCATTTTGCACTTGACCTACACACACAAGGGTTATACACATCCAGGGATCTCACACCTCCCTCAACTATAAATATGACTCTGATATGACATGTTAGGAATTCACAAGTCAAATAAAACCAATTCCACATAAGCTAATAGGAGAATAAGATGCAACAAATAACCATAGTGCAAAGATCAAATGAACAATCCACAAGATAACACAAGATATACCTTGGGAAAACCCTCAAGAGGTAAAAACCCAACCTCTAAAAGCATCCACACTCATATGTATTATTCAACAATAAATATATTACAATATATGCCATGAGTCTCCATGCATACCTGTAAATCGTTAAGCACCTCCAATGCATCCTCCATGTGTCCAAGCATGAATCTACACATCACCTGCCATGCTTCACAATATGCACTTACAAGAGAGAGCTCAATACAATGATAGCCTCTCACAAACCTCCAATCCACCTAAAATGAAATGGCCAACCAACCCAAACCACTAACCATGTGCTTGCTTTTATAGACCAAGCTTACACAAATACAACTTGTGGTGTTGGATAAAACCATGGGCCCCAAAACCATGGATACACAAAACCATTATCCTATAAAACCATTAATCCCCATTTGACTATTGGTACTAAGTTTTCCCAATTAATCAAATAATACAAATAATATCCCAATGTTACAATACAAATTATACAAGTGGTAACCGAATAAAATAATACAATATTATGCAAGGTGTACAATACCTATTTCCCAATAGGCAGTGTGGAGGCACTCTTGTTTGCATTCTCTATCTGTCACTGAGTTTTGGAGAACCTTGGGAAGGGCCCCTGCTCACTCTTTCCCTCTCTAGATGGTTTGGACTATTGGGCCTTCATGCATCCTCTAGTAGATTTGGCAAGAGAGGAATCATAGGATTTTTTAGGATAAAAAGTTGACAAAGTTGCAAGTCTAGCAGTGGGTTTTGGGTATACTTCAAGAGACTATTTTGGATAACTATGAGGTTGGGGCTCCTCTAGATGCTGGGGAGGCTATGGTGGTACAGGGCTTGGGTCTGAATGGATTAAGTTCTAGAAGGACTTTTTGGCTCCAAAAATTATAACAACACAAAACTCTAAAACATTCCTAATCACCTAGGCCAGGGATTGTCGTAAGGGTAAAAGGAAGAGGTTTATCAACAAGTTAGGGATTAGTTTGGCCAACTATAGGAGTGGGTAGACTCCACTGCTCTTTGAGCTTAGATTAAACTCTAGAGGAATGTTCCAAGGGGTATTATACCTAAGTAGGTATTAAAATCAAACCAGATGAACAACTAAAAATATTAACAACCAAATACAAATCACTTTCTTAACCCCAAATCTGTCACTGGATTAAGAATATCTAGTTGATGTAAGACCCCTATATAAATGATAATGGAAATCCTACACAATGAGGATTCATAAAGACTACTTCTACTTCTAAATATAGGATGTACTATTTTGTTTTGAAGATTGGTAATCTAAGGCTACTCAGACTGGTGCCTATCCATTGGGCTACAGAGTCTAATGTTCAATAGAGAAAAAACAACCACACAGAAATGTATCACTGCCTATTTGATAAATCAAATGTAATAAAAATCAATACCACATCACTAAAAATACTTAATAATCCAACACATACCATGTCCTTCCCTATGCAATACTGAAATGACCATTTACAAAGCTTGAAAATGGATTAAGAACTATCGCATTCATTCAAATCAAAGCTTACATTCATACTACTAAATGTGACAAAAGAAAACTATAACTATGATTATGGTTTGCTAAGAAAAACACCCACAACAATGGAGAAAAATAGTGACTCAATACAAAATATTTTCAAATATATTACATACATTTCACAATTGCTTCATAATAAACAAGGACTGCAAAATATCCTTTCTTGATCTACCTCCTGGAGCTAATAGTCCTACTGAGAAATTACCAAAATGACCCATACCTATAACAATTCAAACTTCTTCATATATAGAATTTCACTCACTATAGTTTCCTAGGAGCCACACCCTATCCAAGACTGCACCCTGATGGAGTTAAGTTGTCATTGATGTCAAAAAGGTGTCCTCAGTTTGTTTGATGTCATCAGGACTTGGTTGATCAGGTTTGGCCTTCAATGTGTTTTCTTATGTTCTTTGGTAAGTGAAGTCACAAGGTGATTTAGGGTTGTCAAGTGTTGACAAATGTTCATCATTCATGTGTGCTCATCTATGTTTGGACAGAGTTTGCCTAGAAGTTGTGATTCATTTCATACTTGATGAAGTGCATATCATGTTTGGTTATGCAGTATAGAGATACATACTTGTTAAAGGATCAGGAGGAGCAAAGAGTTCACATCATCCTGTATCATCTTATATGTTATTGATTACATCATCTTGTGTGTTCTTTACAGATGACTTGTAGTGGTAGTGACTTAGTAATTTGAACTCAGGAGCATTCATCATGTTGTCTGACTTTCTCTACAATAAGGATTGATTTTATTTTGTGTGGCATACTCTATATCAAGGATTGATAGAAGTGATCACAGGAGTTGTCATATCACTGAGTTTACAGATGCAGATATCACTTGTATTTCATGCAAGTTTCTTCAAGGTGATGTCATCAGGAGTTGCAGTGTGTTGATTGAAAGTAACATTTGGTAGAGTAATGCGTGCACTACTCATTTGAAGATAGAGCTAATATTCTTGAATTGGTTCAGTTACGGAACACAACACAGTTCAAAAGTCTTGCAGATGCAGAGAATAATTTTATAATCTTGGTCATCACAGGTTTGATCTTCTTGGTGTTTTTGTTGATAGGTTGGATTGACAAGTTAGTCTTCATACTATAATCTTCATGACCTCACATCCAAAGCTCACTTGTCATTTTTTTTAACATCATGGTGACTTGTTGAGGCGGTAAGAGTCACTTAAAGTGACCTGTTAGAGGGCTACCATCACATGATGGTGACCGGCCCTTCCTTAAAGCATCAGTCTTTATATAATATGTGGAGCGCGTTTTACAAATAAAGCATTGAAAATGCTTTGTATTGTGAGGGCCCGCGGTGTATTCAAAAGGGCAAAAGCTTATCAAAGGTTATGAAGTGGGCGGGATTTCTAATATGTTTGAATTTAAATTACCACCGCCAAATATGGAGTGGGCACGGGTGATAAGGTTTATAAAGTATTTTTTGTTTTAAAAAGGAAGACTATTGAATAGGTGGAGCCCGATGTGTTTTTTGAATGTTTTAAAAGCTTCATATGATGATTTTAAAAAGGGCAACAAATATATATTAGTGGGAGCCCGATATGTAAGGAGTATTTAATTTTGAAAGTTTCTATTATGGATACAAAGCCACCTTTTATGGCTTTAGTTTTTTTTTAGAAACTTTATACTAAGAAATTTTTTTTAAGGAGTTTTCTTAATAAAGAGATTTTTATTATGAGGAGATTTTTAAGAGGAAGAAGTTTTTTTTTAGGAGATTTTTTTTGTAAAGAGATAAACATCAAGATTGTATTTTTTAAGGAGAGATTTTTGAAAAGGCTCAAATGATTTTCTTGGAGAGTCTTACAGATATGTTGCAGATAAAAGAAAAAGGTTGAAGATCTCAAAAAGACTTTCAATGCAAAAGAAAAATGATTCTTGAAGTCTTGTTGAAAAGAAATGAAGGGTTTAGTTCTCAGAAATTTTATTAGATTTTATTGAAGATTGATTTTCTTAAGAAGACAAAAAGTTTGTTTGCAGGAATTTGCCGAGAAGGAGATTTTTTTTTATGGAAGATAAAAATGTGAAAAGACTTTTACAGATAATTTCAGAGAAAATCAAAATGGAAAATGGAAAGATTTTTTATAAAGAAATTGATTTTATTCTGCAAAGCAAAAGGAAGATCAAAAGGTTTTTTAATGCATAGAATTGACGGGAAGATATTTTGTTTTAAAAATAGAGAAGAGAATATGAAGGGTTTTTTGAAAGTGCATTGTGATGGGTTGTGAAAGAATATTCAAATTTATTTAATTACATTACAGATGCTTTGATTAGTTAGTTGAGTGGATTAACAAGATGAGGTGAGTGATGTTGTGTAGATCTATGATGAACTGACAGGGATCAAATACATATACAGAGATTGACAAGGTGATCAGAAAGACAATATGCAATAGCAATGATAATTAGGTGCATTGATGGATGTATCAAGAAGGATAGAGATGAAACATACAGTGTTGTGAAATATTGTTGAATGGATTAGAATACAGATTTGATATGCAGTGTTGATATGCAGTGTTGATTAGATCAGAATAAAGGATTGTTGAGTGTATCCAGATGTCAAATTGAATAGAATGGGTATTTGACAGACATAAGTTTGTATTGAATGGAAACAGAGTATCCCTCTGATTTGCTTATTACATTTGTTGGTAATTTGGTTTGCCAGTGAGGCACAATATGCCAGTGTGGCTTGTGGTCAGTGAGACCTTTCTATGCTAGTGAAGCTTGTGGTCAGTGAGACCTTGTATATGTCAGTGAGACATTTGTAAGAGGTTTTTCATTTAAGCCAGTGAGGCAGTTTTGGAGTGGTTTTTCTACCCCTGATCGGTTTTCCACTCATGCATATCTTGTGTCATGATTCATATTGATCTTCCTTGTGTCTGTTTGATTTACTTAAGAAGTTTTTATTCTCTTTCTGTATTCACAGTCATGTGCATATGTATTTTACAAATCAAAGGGTATCTTTCTTTTTGAGCTCTAAAAGGTAAAGTTTAAAAAGGATTTAAAAATTCACACAACACTGATTCACCCCCCCTCTCAGTGTTGCCCTTGATTCCTACACACCCATGCTGTATTAATTTCACCAACTATGTGATGACAGAAAATCTGCACATTAGAAATATTGCTCATGCTCAATTAATTCTGAACATGACAGAGGAAGATTGCTTGCATTCTTCCTGTACTTTGAGCAATAAAGAGGGAAGGTTCTAATCCTTCCTTGCCACCTGCGACATTGACTTCTCTGGTTCATCCTTTGTGCATTGAAGAATTTTACTGTGCCAACCATCTGCACAACATTATTCTCCAGGATCATTAAAATCTTGATACAAATTAGTTTGTATATCCCTGCAATTATGGCATACATTCAAGGAATTACCTATTTCAAGAATATACAACATTCCCAATAGGTTTTCCTATTTTTTTATTTGAGCCATCTATCTTTGACTATAACACTCTATGTATTGGGTGCCTTTCATTAGCCACTTGCCACTATTGCAAACTTCTCTATTTCCCCTTTATCCATAGCATTAGTTTGCCTCATTGGAAAACCTTTGATTTCTCAAACAAAGGATCTTTCTACCTTTTATCCTTTCCTTGTCTCTTTATCAACAACTTTGCTTTTTCCCAAACCATGGGAAAGGCACTTCATTATCACCTTATTGGCGAATCTCCAAATTCTTGAACTATTTCTTTAGTCTATCCTTCTCCCAGTTTGATGATAGACTTTTACCTTAGTCAATTTTTCTACCTATTGGTAAACCTTCCCTTTTTGTCCTTTGCCTTTGCCCTAGAAAATTTTCTTTCTTTCAATTAGGGAAGACACCGTCAGTAAAACCTTATGCCGGCAAACTAACAAGTTCATGAACTTAGGCCCCCACTGACAAAGCCTTCTTCCACCACTTTCTGTGTCTCAGACAATTTCAATTGCTACTTTTCTTTTGTCTCCTCTAGTCAGTGAATCCATTCATTAGTGAACTTACTAGTCGACAGACTTGCAGGTTCACAAACCTCTTAACTTGACAACAAAAGACTTAGAAACTTTTTATTATTATTTTTTCATGGCTCCTCCTTTGCTGGTGCTAATCCCATCACCATATCAGTGAACTAGAAAATAAGCTCACTTCTGAAATAGTTAGCAAGTTCAAAAAAACACCAACTAGCCGACCAAAGATAAAAAATGATAATTTTTTCTAAGGGAAGAAAGGAGAAAAACTTGGGGACTTGACTTAGTCATTTTTTGAGGAAAAAGGCCCCTGAAAGCTATCTCTAATCAGATTTAGACAAGGGTTTTTTAATGGTAAAGGCAAAAAATGGGGATTTTTAGATTTTTGGGGATAATAGGGGATTTCTGGGAGCAAATTTTATGCAGGTGCAAACACTAGCTCTGGTTGGGGACATGCGACAAGCAGTGTCACAATGAGGATCTCAGATCTTTGGCTAGACCAAAAACACACAAAAACACACAAAAAGGGAAAACAAAAACAAAAAGTATTTACAACCATAGCTTATATACAAGGCAAAATATAGTCATAAACATTAGCCTGGCACAATCAGATTATTGACTACATTCAATATTTAGGGGAAGCAGTTACTTATGAGAAGTAAATCTTCAAATGCTCTTCATGAATGGGTAGCTCCAGAAATTCTCCCTCCATATTTCTGATGAAATATGTATCCTATCTTGATTTTTCATCAATTTGATAAGGGCCCAGCCATAGGCTCAAACTTGCCATGCTTACCCTTGTCTTCTGATTTTGCATTCCATAGGAGAACCAAATCACCAATCTGAAAGCTCTTTCTTATTTTTTTCTTGTTGAACAAATATTCAGCCCTTTGCTATTGTAGTAAGTTGTTATCATGTGCTAACCTTCTAGAATCATCCAACTCAGGTAGCTCATGCATTCTTAATGTCAAAGCATCATCCCCATCCTCTCTGATTTGTTGCAGTAGCTGATATACTGGCAATTCCAATGACATTGGTATTTTTTCCTCTACTCCATATACCAAATCAAATGGGCTCCTTCCAATTAATTTCTTGAAGGTTATCATGTCAGCCCATAGAGCGTACTTCAATTTATCATCCCATATTTTCATATTCTAATCCAACATGGACTCTTTATGATGTTCATGAGACTCTTATTGTTGGACTCAGCTTATCCATTACCCTGGGGATGATATGATTATTAGTGAATCATCTTAATTCCATATTTAGAGCACATATCAATTATATCTTAAGTTTTGAAGCACATGGCATTGCCTACAACAATTCTAAATGTCACTCCAAATCTAGTTATCACATTGTTCATAAGAAAATCAATCACCACCTTGGATGTGGCATTGTGAGTGGAGATAGCCTCAACACACTTGGTGAAATAGTCAGTGGCCACAAGGATTCACTTGAATCCATTATTGGACTTCTCTTGAATTTCCGCTATAAAATCAATGCCCCATTGTTGAAATGGTGATTCAACTGCAACTGGCTAGGGGTAATGGTCTAGCGAATTTCATCTTGCTAGAAAAAGCATTGGAAAGCATCACTTTTTATGACCTATTTCGCAACATCTTTGAAGAGACTTGGCTACCAGAAGCCTTCTTTGATGATTTTATGTGTTGTGGTTTGACATGGAAGTGCTCGCAACATATTTCTTGATGATATTCTTTACTGACCGCTTCTAATTATTGCTGGTTCAGACACTTCAACAATAATCCATCGTGATTTCTCCAAATTAATACTCTTTGAATTAAGAAATACCTTTGGGACTGAAGCTTAAGGGTCCTCTACTAAGTGACACTCATGCCTAATAGATAATGCATGTTGACAAGGTAAAAGATAATATCTTTATACCATGGATTGTTAGTGAATGAACAATGAGGAGCTACATTATCTTCCTCAATTTCATTTACCTCGGTTGCTTCAATATTTGAATTAGCCATCAGCTTGGCTAAGCCTATGCCTCTTACCAACTTGGTGACCTGTATGTCCATATCATATTCTTGGATCCTATTGATCCATCTGCACCTTTTACCTAAAGCCTCTTATTGCATGAATATGTCTTTCACTGTTGTGTGTGACACATATGCAATGATCTTGGCACCTATAAAATAAGATCTAAAAATTTTCATGGCCTTTACCAATGCATAGGCATGCTTCTCCATAATGGAGTAATTCAACCTAGCAGTTTGTAAGGATTTACTAAAAAATCCTATAGGCTGCTCAAATCCATCTTCATTTTTTTTTAATATCATAGCAACCACAGTATAAAATGAATTTTAGCAGTACTAGTGCATTATTGAGAGCCTCCTTTATGTCAAGAAAATCTTCGGTTGATTCCTTGTCCCATATGATGGATTGTCCCTTCTTGAGCATCTTGGAGATGGCTTTAGTCTTCTCAGCGAAGTTAGGGATGAATCTCCTTCCAAAATAATTTTTTCCTAGGAAAGACTGAATACCTTTGACTATTTTGGGCTAGGGAATAAGGTCAATGGCCTTAACTCTATCTAGATCAATTTTGATCCCCTCCTTTGACACAATATGTCCCAACAGTTTTCCTTCTTCCACTCCAAATTGACATTTTTTGGATTTAAAGAGATCCCATACTCTAAACATTTCTCAAAAATCAATTGCAAATGCTTGCAATGATCATTTCTATCCCTTGAAAATGCAGTTAGATCATCCTATTAAACAACCATGATCTCATCAATCTGGGCAACAAAGGCCACATTCATTGCTCTTTGAAATGTAGATCCTACATTTTTAATCCAAATGAAATTATCAGATAAACATACATACCACAAGGAGTGGTGAATGTTATTTTGTATTGTTTTAACTCCTTGACTAGTACCTAATTATACCATGTGAATCCATCCATCATTGACATCAACTCTGAACCAACAACCCTCTGCAATAGATGATCCATGCTTAGAAGAGGATAATTATCCTTGAGGGATTTAATGTTCAGATTTCTAAATTTAACACATAATCTAATCTCCCCATTCTTCTTTCTTATTGGGACAAGATTAGACACCCACTCAAAGTGCTTGATAGGTTTGATGATACCTCCCTCTTTCATTTTTAGCAACTCATTTTGCATCTGGGAGATATGGTGGGGTTTATAGACCTTTGTTTCTACCTAACTGGTTTTGTATTAGGTTGAAGGGGGATAGTATGCTGAAACAAATCCTCCCTATAAGCTTTCAGCTCATCATATGACCATGCGAAATACTTTCTAAATTTTCACAATAAAGTAATCAACATTTGCTTCTTATGAGGCTTTAGCTTCTTTCCTATGTAAACCATCTTTGGTGCCTCCTCTATTCCAAGGTTAACACATTCTACACTAACTTCTTGAACTAGTTTACCATTGCTTTTCTTGCAATCAGTGTTGTCAAACATCCTTTCTAATGCCACCAATCCCTTGGGAATGGCATTGGTCTTCAATTGCACCACCTCTCTGCCAAATAATGTTTCCTTACCATTATCCATTTCAACCATAGATTTCTAGTCAATTACTTACTATCAAATTCATCCATGTAGTTTAGGAAATAGAAATCTAGCTGATATCATTAAATACTTGCCAATTGTATACATTATCTAGGATGGTCAGCCTTGTAAGTACTTCAACAGTGTGATGGTCATGAAGAAAATCTAACTAAGGATTATATCTGGATGCATCTATAGCCAGAGCATCCACCTGTTCATTTTTTGTTTTGTCTATCCACTCAACACCAATGGCATCAAACAACTCCATGGTATCCCATATTGCATTTTTGAATTCTTTTAGCTTGATATATTTGGTCGCAAAAGTTTTTCTTATTTTCTATACAATCAGCTCTGAGTCACCATATATTTTCAAGCACTGGATGCCATGTCTATGTGCCACATTTAGACCTAGCAGTAGCACTTCATATTTTGCTACATTATTTGTGCATTGAAAATCTAGTCTCAAAGACATGCAAGACTGCTTGCCTCCTAGGGATGTTAACATAATCCTAGCACTCAAACCATCTTTGGAAAATGCACCATCAAATTGTAACATCCACAAATCAAACACATTCTGAACAATAGAAATAGGGTTAGAGGGTGGAATATTTACACAAGGACCATCATCATTGCAATATGCCATGAAATCGGCTATTTCAGTGTCAAAGAAATTTGCAGGGTCCTCCTCTATTTTGTATCTATCATCTATGTGTTGGTCTTCTACCTTCTTCTCCCTATATAGTTTCACTTCCATGCCTTGGACTGGAATGGTGGCATATGGTAGGTCCGTCTGAATACTACCACCAATAGAAGCTGCCCACTTTTTAGATAACAACATGCCCCACTTGGCTGGGCAGTCCACAATAATTATGTCCATCAAGAATGACTTGTTTGGATATGAAACAAGTTTGACCTCAACATCCTTGACAAGACCAATCACATTCACCTCCCTAGAATCCATGGCAAAACACTTATCAGAGGAGTTGGACACCTTTAGTCCCAATTCATTCATGATTTCAAGAGGCATGGCATTGTTGGATGCCCCTGAATCAACCATATAGTTGTGCAACAACCATCCATTTATAATAAGAGTGGTATAAAAGGGGTCAACTGCCATCTTGCTATTAACCATGGAAGACCCTAAATAAACCTCTATTGTTTCCTCATGACCTACACCCTCATCATTACTACTGGGAACAACAATAGGTTGTTTTTGTGCATCTACAATAGTAATAAGAGACCCTGCCCTATCTCTATGTTCAAGAATTCTAAGGACTTTGACTATTAGCATAGAAATTCTAATTTGGCTAAAAACTTGAGCCATGTTAATAGGGAGATAATTGGCCAAAGGAGTATCACATGAAATAGTTAAATCATTTCCATGAGGAATATAAGATATGATTTGATTGGATGAAATATCCTTACCTTCATCCTTTGTCTTCTCCTTTTCTAGTCCTTTTTGAATTTGAGACTGATCATGCTTATAACTGCCTTTTGGATAATGAACCCTTAGAATGGGTGTAGTATCTATGGGTTGCACAATTGGTGCTAGTGTTGGATTCTTTTGAACATACTTCTATTTTTCTGCTAGAGACGGCGTTGAGGTTTTCTTCATTTTAGGGACATTTTTCTTTGGAGCATTGTTGCTCTTTTGCTCCACATTCCCTTTGGATCTGTTCTTTGGATCAAATTTTTGTTGTTTTGATTCCTTGATAGGGGCACTATGCATAGAGATAGTTCTATTTCTCAGTTGATAGCCTCTTTGGACTTGCAAGATGGCTGCATTAGTCAATGCTTTCATATCCTCTTTTGAAGGCTTGGACTATTGACTATTTTTCTGTATAATGTCCTTTAAATGTCTAGAATCATGAGTTGGCAATTAATACCTTTTTAGACCTTCATCATAATCATATTGGAAAATATTTTCATCCTCTTCATAGTTGTTACAATCAGCTTTTTGATCTATTTGTTTGTAATCTTCTGCATCAAACTGATTTATCTATTTTTCATAGTACTCAGCTGCACCCTCTTCATTTGGAAATTCTTCTTCTTTGCTCAATGAACGAGCCACCACGCAATTTGTTGGATCATGGGGAAGGAAACAAGCCTGACACCATAGAGACTCATCATGGAAGTTAACTTGATCCTTTCTCAAAGGATTAGGGGTGTCCTTTTCAAGTTGTTTGAAACTCACATGTCTGGGAGCAACCTGTCTATCATTTTGTTGTGGTCTCTTAGACCAATCTGTATTATAAGGTTTGTTATGTAATCTCTATCCTTCATTAAAAAGTTTTGGAGAACCTTGAGGTGGCAACCCTTTGTCATTTCTAGTAACCTTGTATGACGAATCCTTCACAACCCCCATAAGTTTGTCCAACTTATCATCAGTAGTAAGGGGTTTATTGAAAACAAGATTATCTGGCTGGGATAACTTCACATCAACCCTTTTAATGTGCTTCCCTAAAGCTCTCATGTTACTCTCTATATTGATAGTTGTAGCATATGTGTCCCTTAATGTTTGTGGACTCTTTTCACTTAAACAATAACCAAGCTTCATATCAAATGCACCACAATATAAAACTAAACATATTGATTCATTAGGTCTCATGTGAGGAGGTACCTTTCTCATAGTCATGATGAAGCAACTGTTGAAATCAGCTACTATCTCATTAATGGCCTTTTTGATGGTTGTGAGCTAATGGATGGCAAACTTGGGGTCAATCCTATCCCCATACTGCAATCTAAAAACTCTCATGAACTCCTCCTAGCAATCAATGTTGTTATCAGGGAGAGCCTTGTACCATTCTTTGGCACTTTCTTCTAGTGAGTGCATGAACAACTTCATCATCATATCTTCGTCTTCAATCTCATACTCATTAGTGACATTAATAAAATGTCTCAAGTGTTCCTCACCAGTGACAACATTATTGTCCTAAAATCTTGGAATCTTCACTCTAATCTCAGTTGGAATGGGATTAGGAAAATTGGGAATACCCAATGAAATTGACTTGCTTATACCTTTCAACTCCAAGCAGTTGTCTTTGTGCAATAAACCTATGTGCTTGTCTTTGTTGTGCATGCCCTATGTTTTGAATGTTGCCATGCTGCTAGTTAACATGATTTTGTGGTGGCTAAATATTAATATTGTGAGTAGGGGCATGATTTACACCCTATTCTCCTATTTGATTTTGATTTTATCTCTGATTATCCTACTGATTGTAGTGTTGTTGAGGTGCAAGTTACTGATTAACATTTTGATTGAGGCCTTATTATTGTGCATTTTGATTTTGTTGGGCTTGTTGGGTGAGTTGAGCTTCATGCTGCTCAAGTAAAGCCTGCACTTCCCTTTTTCTAGTTCTAAGATGATCAAGCAAATCTAATTCATCTTGGATCCTTCTTTCTCTTTCTTCATCATTATCAGGCTGCTGGTGTTGATCACCCTCATTATGAACAATGTCTTGTTGACCTCCAAATGATCCAGTGGGGGAATTAGGATGCCTTGTATTCTGTTGCATCTCTTCATTCTCACTTGCATTCCCAAACGGCCTCAAATATGGACCGTGAGATCAATCTCTACTACCTCTACCAATAACATTCTCATTTCTTCGTACATCATACTCACTTCTATTCTATCTTCTATTTCTTCTGAGCATGTTATCTGTAGAGTCCTCAGAAGTGTAGTTGTAATGGCTTTTGAGGTTGACAAATATATTATCTTGGGTATTTCTCGTAGGTACCACATTAGGCCTTCTTACTGTATACCTACTCCTTATATTTCAAGCATTACTAGAGGATTCCTCACATCCAGGCTACTCCTGGTTTCTTCATCTATCCATTATCAAACTTTTTTTCAAACTAAAATTAATTCTGGGTTATTAAAACAGAATCACCACTTCCCCTGCTAGGAAGAAATATTTAAACAAACATTGTATTTCAAATATTGCAGCAACCAAAAATAAAAATCTTGGCTCCCCAGAAATGATGCCAAAATGTTGGTTCCTAAAATTATAGAAACACAAAACTCTAAAACATTCCTAATCACCTAGGCCAATGACTGTCGTCAAGGTGAAAGGAAGAGGTTTATCAACAAGTTAGGGGCAATTTTGGCCAACTACAGGACTAGGTAGACTCCTTTTCTCTTTCAGCTCAACTTAAACATTGGAGGGATGTTCCAAGGGGTATTATACCTGAGAAGGTATTAAAATCAAACCAGATGAACAACTAAAAATATTAACAACCAAACCCAAATTACTTTCTTAGCCCCAAATTTGTCACTGGACTAAGAATAGTTGGTTGATGTAAGACCCCTATATAGTTGATAATGGCAATCCTACACAATGAGGATGCATAAAGACTACTTCTACTTCTAAAGTTAGGATGGATTTTTTTTTTGAAGATGGGTGATCTAAGGCTACTTAGACTGGTGCCTATCCATTGGGCTGTAGATTCTAATGTTCAATAGAGGAAAAAAACCACACAAAAATGTGTAATTGCATATTCGATAAATCAAATGTAATGAAAATCAATACCAAATCATTGAAAATACTTAATAATCCAACACCATACCATGTTCATCCCTATTTAATATTGAAATGACCATTCACAAAGATTGAAAATAGATTAAGAATTGTCACATTCATTCAAATTAGAGCTTACATTTATACAACTAAATGTGGCAAAAGCAAACAATAACTGTGATTATGGTTTTCTAAAAAAAACACCCACAACAATGGAGAAAAATAGTGACTTAATACAAAATATTTTTAAATATGTTACATACATTTCACAATTGCTTCATGCTAAACAAAGACAACAAAATATCCTTTCTTGATCTACCTCATGTTGGTTAATAGTTTTGTCACTGCAGAAATAACCCAATACGCCCAAGAAGGCAGCGACAAAAGATACCAATAAATGGAGTAATTATTGCTAATGCAATGATTATCCTCTATGGTTGAGAGGGGCAGCTCCCTCATATGATGGGGTTTTTTGGATTTTAGAGTACCTTTAACTAGAAGGTACAAAAAGGCAACAAAAAGGAAGAGAGAAAGATAAACAGAAAAGGAGAAATTTGCCTGTGAGCATAGGCACACAACACAAATTCCCACAACAAAAATAAATAAAACAGTAACAACGGAGGCACAAAGTCCTCTGGAAACACCTGTAAATCAAGAGCATGTAGAAGGAGTTGCATCAAATAAAAAAGCTGAATGAACGTAAGAAAAATTAACCTCTATGAGGAAACTATGGACATAAGAACACAATTCTTCATTAATGTGAAAATCAAACCAGAGCTCAAATTCTCTAGTAACCCCTTTCTACAAAAAAATGAATAACAAATCTCCTTCAAGAAATTACTCTGATTGAGTCTCACTCATGTATCAAAGTACAAGGGGGACCAAAAATCTGGCTGGCCAAAAAGATATAGAAAATAAAATTAGACATCAAGTTAGTATACCCCCATAGCTCTCACATGAGCTCTCAGTTGAACAGCAAAAAGATCCTCTATAATGAACATCTTTTCCCTTTTTAAAGGCTCACATGTATGAGAATCCCAAAAGCCATCAGCGCACATCAAGAAATATTACAAAATTATAAAAGGAAAATTTAGAAGTCACGGATGACTCTTCCCATTCCACTCCAACTATCAAGAAATGCTTGTCGACAAGACACCTCACAACACATAAAGCATCATGCAGACTCCTTTCTACCTTACCGAGCACAAGATGGCTGGAACCCATATCACCACTATGGTTGTCCGTCCCATGTTCTTGATCCCTGTGATCTTCACAATCCTTCTATCACTAGCCACAACTTCTTCAACCAAATTAGCATGCCCTAGCTTCTCTTTTCTAAAGTGTTCAATATTGGCTATGGGAGATACTTGATAGCCTATCATCATTCATACTTAGCCATTAGTATTGAGAAGGGAATAGAGTTGCAAACTACTTATTGAATTAAGGAATTGACAATGAAAATGAAATTATAATTAGTGTTTATGTAAATTGCTAGTTGAACCTAAGAAATTTTTTGTATTAATCCCATGACACACCTAATAATGATGACTTATGCTAGGATATATCAATGCATAGCATAACTCTACATTAAGGATCACACACAGAATTACTACAATACACTCATATCCACATGGTTGAGATCATTCTCAGTCATATTATTTAACAAAAAATTCACTCTATGATATTTGAATCTATTAGCATCATCTTTAGCTTCTATTTTAGAAGCATGGGAGAGACACCACATGGAACCATGCATTATTCTCAATAGGGAGATACAATAGATGGCCTTACTTTAGGAGATTTAAAAAAGGCCAAAATGAGCATAGTTTTTTTTAATGTAGCTATATTCTTGAGGCCATTTAAGAGGCACTTGGTTGGCATTTCATTAAAAGGGAAGTTCACCATATGGTAAATATAAATATTCCATCTATGTTTGTATCGAATATGTAGGCTATTACTAGTGAGAAAGAGCTCACAAAAGCTTTGGGGAAGCATTACATCTAGGAAAAGAGTAGAATGGGTTTAGAGGAAGTAGTGGATTAGGGAACACTAGTAGCCGCTTCTTCCCTCCTAGTCACTTGCTTAGAGTTTTGTGGGATGGATTCAATTGACATGGTCTAGCACACAATATCTAGGATGTAGGCACTCACAACAAAAATGGTGAATATCTAGGGCCACTTAAAGGGCACAATATTTTTTTATAATCTAAATATCAAAGCATTAGAGCTATGTACACTGCAAAAGTCTTCCTCACTCTAGAAGTGTTTCAAACCACCAAGGTAGAAAAGGCCATCAAATTCCTAGAGATAAGGGCTAGTTTGGCAAGAAAGGAAGATGAAACCTATAGTTCCAATTTCATCAATTTGGAAATAATATAATGTTGCATGAAAATACTCTATTATAACTACTACAGGTGCACACTTAATGAGTAATGTAGGTCGAACAAGGTATATTGTAACTGTCTCTAATTTCACTACCATGTCCTATCTACCATTTTGTTTATTGTGTCTTTGGCCTAACCATTTGACAATTTGTTTTTAGTGTCTCTAGTTTTAACATTTGGCCATTTTGTATAGTGTTTCCTTGGCTTGTTATCTTGGCCACTTTACTCTAGGGGAATTTTGTATTTGTCTTCTCATACACAAGACCTAAATTAGTATGTGAATATTTAAAAAATAAATAGAATGAGAGAGGGCACTTATGCCTCACTTAATTTAGCCAAATAAACTAAAATATAATATTTGTCATTAACAAATTTTGTGAAGAAAAAAAAATGTTAATAACATAATTAATAATACTAATGTATATCAATTGCAATACAAACGAAATATACCTTCAACTTGAATAAAATACAATACATGGTATACATAGGTATATGACACAAAAAGTAATATGTGCACTAGACTTGCCACTTGGTTAACACTTAGGATATAAGAATAATCTAGTTCTAGTTTACATCAAAAAATGAATAGATTGAGGATGCTAGAATCTATATATTAACATGTGATATTGAGCACTACTTTTTAATGATAAGAGCAACAACCAACTCTATTTCTTTGGAGAGATATTCCTCAAACCGAATTGAAGCTCTTCTAGCCATTCTGAAGAAGAATTCATTTGTCAATTTCTCACATCCCAAATGAGCTTCTACAATACTTTCAAACCCTGCTCTATATTGGTTTGCTACAAGTGTTCCAAACATTTTCTCTTCCCCTCTTTTCAAATGTGTCATAGGATGTAAAGTGATTCCTCCCAACACCCTCACATGGTCTATTCTAAATGACCCCTCTCTCTTCACTATGCTCTCCACCTCTTCTAAGCTTGGGCCAAACCAAGGTATGTTGAATGATTCCCATTTCTCTTTTTCAATAATACCCTGCGAATGCAAAATTCCATATTATACCACAATAGTTATTATGCAATATAATTTAAAAAGTTATTTATTTCAATACTATATTTAAAAAAAAAAAAAAAAAAAAACTCTTTGCGCTTGAACATCACTCATGTTGGCAGTCAAAAAGCAATGTTAAGTCACTATCTGTAACAAGCGTACAGTCTTGTTACTTTTTAACTGCAAACATTCGTAACATTTATAAGCTGAGCCCTGATTTCACCTCCTCCGAAAAGAAACATTAAAAGAAAAGCAGTAACAATGGGGATAGGGTCTCGGAAAAAATGAATTATAGGTTATTGAAAAGAAATAAAATGACAGGTATGCGTTATATAAACCTCCTCGACTAGTTCCTCGAATGCATATTCTAAGAGGCGCGCAATATGTCCTAATGCTCCTTGCTCCTCCACTATTTTGGTGCCTGTATTGCGACCCGGCAGAGATATAAACAGGCATGCCCCATCAACCATCTCTTCTGCCCGGGCATTTAAAAACGCTGTGAAGTCTGTTTTAAACTGCTGTAAATACGCAGCTCCCACTGCCTCCTCACAATCACTTGAAACGTACACACGAGGAGAACTTCTCTTTTGAACACTCTCTGGCACCTGTATTTACATGTTATCATGAGACAACTATATCATATTCATCTATGGAGAAGTTATTGTTCCTTACTCACCCGTGAAAGCCAATGGAGACTAGTAGAAGAATGACAGAAATCCAGGCTTTTTTCTGTGAAGAGACGTCTGAAATGTGATCCACATACAGCCGCAGCAAAGTAAGATCTTGCAGCCATTGGATTGTTATCACTATCACCATTGGCACAGCCTTGCCGGAGAGGAGGCAGCATTCGAAACAGCAAATTGAAATCATTTGACGGAAGGTCAGTGAAATAAACCTCAAATTCTGGCATCTGCCGTTCCTCAAGTGAGCACTGCAGAGCTCTGACAATGGTGTCTGCTACCAGAAGTGTATTTCGCCCAGTTCCACACCCGAAATCTGCTATCCTAAATATGCCTCTTACATTAAACTTCAATCTCATATTCTCATGAATGCTGTGCTCCAGGATTGGTTTCACAGCTTGAATAATCCCTATCTGCGCCAGCAAATTTTCCAAATTTAGACATAGTTTAATAACACAGTAGTTGAGGTCGAAAAAAATAATGAAAAGCTGAGAATATAGTAGAAAATATGTATTTCGGAAAGGAAGAGCTTCAATAGTCAGTGAGTAGTTAATTTAATTTCCTTTTACAAGCATAATTAACAGGTCCAATAATTTTTAACACCGGCTTAATGGTTAAAGATGGATTTTTTCTATTTTAAAATAATCTGGACTGGTAAGTAATCATTCGTAAAAGCAGCAACTCACAGAGTTAAACCCCTCACATTTTTTGATCTTTAAGCAGAAATTTTTGACAAGAACGGTAAGACTGTCGATTTGCAAAACAGAGGTCGAAATTGTTTCAAATTCGAAGTAAACGTTAGAAATGTGAAAAAAAATTAAATGGGTGGTGTACCTGAACTGAAGAATTGTTAGCATAACTAGAATCTCCATTTCCACCCTTCATGGCAAGCACATTCTCCACGGCCAGTTTCGGTTGAGTTTGAGTTTCAGATTTGAGCACCTCCATTAAGACGGCTTATTTGACTTCTGAGCTTTGTTCTGAACAAGCTCATTCAGATGTGTCTATATTTATAATCATTTTTGGGGGAAAAACTTATAGTTTTGGTGCATTGTGCACCGTTCAATATACTGGTTGTTTGTGATGACCGTGGATCCCACATGTGAGAGATTTTTTCATGAAGTGACATCATCTATTGACTATGAAGACACAATTATTTTTTTCAAGCTGACACCAAGCTCAAAAATCTTTTTCTTTCCTACTTTCTCTGTAGTAATAACATCATCTATTGACTTTGAAGACACAATTATTTTTTTCAAGCTGACACCAAGCTCAAAAATATTTTTCTTTCCTACTTTCTCTGTAGTAATAACATCTGGCAATGTAGGTATTTGTTTTCTTTAGAATTGTTGATTGAAAAAATTGGCTTTATATCTAATTTTTTATATCATAGTTTTCTTTAGAATTGTTGATTGAAAAAGTTGGATTTATATCATATTTTTTTATATCATAGTTTTCTTTAGAATTGTTGATTGAAAAAGTTGGCTTTATATCATATTTCTTTTTATATTGAACACAACAGGGCTACAGAGAAAATGGAGTCAATCAACTGTGAAGAATAAAGATACAAACTAGAAACAAGACTGAGGCCATAGCTACTCATGAAACATCTGATAATTTCGGGTTAAAATTATGCCCTCGAAAATGTCACTTGATTTCCAAGCACGCTATAGTTTACATGCACATATCGGTGTGCATCATATGGCAACCCTCCTTGCAAATTGCCAACATTTATCCTAGATGCACATTTTCCATAGCGAGATTGGGTTGAGTTTGAGTTTTAGTTATGACCTACACTATTAATGTAGACATGATATTTCCACAGTCCATCATGATAGATTATAGTGTTTCTGGAAAAACTCTGTGTTGCTTTTTTTGCCTCGACGTTTCAGATCACACTCCGTGATCCATCATCGGGGAGAAAAGAAGAGAATGTAATTGATGACAGAGTGTGATCCCAAATGTCGAGGCAAAAAAAGCAACACACAGTTTTTCTAGAAGCACTACAATATACCAGTCCATTAAGACAACTTACTTGACTTCTGAGCTTTGTTCTGAGGAAGTTAACTCAGATGAAGGGCTATCTATGCCTCATCATCTGTAACGTGTGTTTATATTTATAATCATTTTTTAGTGCCAACACTTTTCTTAACAATTTTTTAATGACATGACATCACCTGTTAATGACCCAACAATTGTTCTTTGTCAAGGTGGCAAGCCAACAATAATCTATGTTCTCTCTAAAAAAAAATTTAACCTTTTCTTACTTACTTTCTCTGGCTCAATAACATCTGATAGTGAGCATTGAGGGTTATTTGTTTTCTTTAGGGGACACAATTATTCTTTGTGAAAAAAATCTTTTGTCTCTCAAGAAAAATCAAAACCTTTTCTTTACTACTTTCTCTACCTCCATAACATCTGACAATGTCACCATTTATTTTCATTAAAATTGTTCATTAGACCTCACATCATCTATTAACTTTTGAGGACACAATTGTTTTTTCTCAAAAAAAATCTCTGTTCTCTCAAGAAAGAATCAAAACTTTTTCTTTGATACATTCTCTGGCTCGGGAGTCGATAACGTGTGACAATGTCTAGCATTTGTTTTCTTTAGCATTGTTCATTGGAAAAGTTGGCTTTATGTCATTTCATACGAAGTGTTGTTCCTTAAAAAAGGCAGCAACTATGTATGTTAATGTGTTTTGTCTTCTCCTCCTCTTCCACGAGTGTCTTTTTCGGGGCGCATCGAGATTGTGCGGCTTTGAGTTAGCTTATTTTTTTGGGTAGTTATATGATTAGGTGAAATAATTATATTTTCAAATAAAAAAGCATAGTTTATTTAAATTTAAAATAAAATAGTTTTTCAAATAATAAAATAACTGTAAAAATTGAGATTTACATGTTCATGCAGTAAATATAAAATAAATTTAAAGTAAAATAATGTAATTCTTAAATAAATAAAATAGTTTTAGTCTAAATAAAATAGTTATAGCATTTTTTTTATATTAATAAAACTAGTTTAGATATCTTAAATACATCTATCTAAAAAATGCTATAACTATTTTATTTAGACTAAAATTATTTTATTTACTTAAGAATTACTTTATTTTACTTTAAATTTATTTAATATTTACTACATGAACATATAAATCTCAATTTTTACAATTAATTTACTTTTTGATAAACTATTTTATTTTAAATTTAAATAAATTATGTTATTTTTATTTGAAAATTTAAATAAACTATGGTGGGGCCTGTAACAAGAGGCATAAAGAATTTTGTGACAAGCTATGATGATGTGGAAAATGAGGAGATTGTTCACAAAGATAATAAACCTATAATGGAACGAATTCAAAAAAAAGCCAACAAGATGAAAGATGAAATCTTGTTAATTATGATAGAGTGGATGCAAGGGTTGGATATGACAAGTGATATTGTGAAGATAACGGAGAAATTTGTTCATGGCCAACATCCTAGAAATTCCAAACATAGGGAGTCACATAAACAAGATTGGGTGGAAGAGGAGTATTCAAAGGGGAAGGGTGCTTTTGAGTTTGAATTAGACTTGAAGATGGACCATCACATAATAATTCTATGGATAGACACTTCACTTTAAAGTTGGATATGTGAAAGTTTGATGGCAAAGATCCTATCAATTGGCTCTACCAAATAGATAAATTCTTTGATATTTGTCATGTTTGATGCAAATAAAAAGGTGGAAATGGCATCCTTATACTTGGAGCTCAACTGATTCATTTGGTATCGTTGGATATGTGATGAAAAGGAAAAGAAAGGATGTGTTGTCACTCGGTTAGTTTTTGAAGAGGAACTTCTTACACATTATGGTGACAATCTTATGGATAGCTACTTTAGTTAGATTACCAAATTAAAGTAAATAGGTGTGATTGAGGATTACATTTATTAATTCCATGCCTTGTCTTGTAACGAACACTTATTTATACCTTTTAAAAAATAAAAATTTACTAAAAAAACACCAATTTGTTTTTATTAAAACATAATTATTAACTCATAATTATAGCTAAGAGATTCATAAAAAATAATTTTTATTTTATAAATCAATAAATGAATAAATCAAACATTAAATATTAAAAAAGTAGCATTCACATCATGATGTGAAAAATTACAAATTTACAAACTTTCAATATCACATTTCTTATGAGGAATACAAGTAATGTCTCTGTGTAACCAAGTCTCCAACATTATTTAACTACAAGAGAGAGAGCATCACCCAAGTGCTTTACCTCCAACCATAGATCAATGGTCCCTCATACACCTTCCAACAAGAAGTGGCCCTACCCTTCACAAGAGTAGCAGATAAAGGAGATATGTAAGAACATCATTCTATTCAAGAACCAGTGTTGTGTCTAATCACGAGCAATCTATCATATGACTCTAGATTCCCACTAGCTATGTATGACAAAACCAACTTTTATGGAAATAAATAGACATTGTGAACCAATAATGCAAGAAGTGATTTTGCATTACTTTGGCCAAATTTTTGATAAATCAAAACACATTCCAAGTTGGAGATGTGTGTCATATGTTCACAAACCTCTATGTCAAACTGGTTAACAAAAATCATTATTTTACATACAACCATACATAATAGTATAATATCCCAAATATAAGCGCATTTGCATTAGAAAATAGTCCTTCTATTATAGGCTTGGCTAGTAGATTTAAAGAGTTTATGCCAAGTACAAACTGACGTGGTCAAATATATGATAGAATACTAACTATAACAATTATATACTAATGATACTACTATGCATTCCTTGCATTCTCAACATTTAGTTAATTTAACAGTCTTATCATAGATTTCTAAACTCATGTCCTTAATAATCAAATACATAGGAAATTACCTCTTACATTTATTAGAGGTTTGAGTTAATATCATCAATTGTTCAAGTTCACTTTTAGAACTGATCAAATAAAAACTATCATTTGTTCATTGAGTTAAAAAATCTTTGCTTCCCATCCTAAGGGCCAGACCTATGCCTCAGGGGCTCATAAGAAATGGTCTTTCCTATGTATCAAGATAATAGGCTCTGTATTTTGTCAAAACAACACTCCATCAAGTTACAAACTTAGGCCTTTTACTAATAAGATTCAAGGGTAGTCTTAGATCTATTTTCTCTAATCCTTGGTAAACCCTTCTTGCAATTGGTGATTTCATGATCCAAGCATTTGCTAGTTAGAACCATCTAAACTCACTTATATTTATGATCATATTCTAGTGAGTAATTAAGCATAAAACCCAAGAACAATAATATGTGTTCAAAGGCTTGACTAAGCACTCACACTCATCATTAAAAACAATTTTCCACTACACACTATTCCATAGCAAGAAACTCTATTGAACAACCCATAATGGAGGGTAATCCACAACACAAACACAATTCCCTAACTCCTCTCCATACTACGTGATACTGGGAACAAAGGTCTTACTACCTCCTCATGACATAGTTGGACTTGGATTAATAATTCTACTCACTCCAGTAGTGGAAATGAATGCCTTAAGTGAAATCTAGAGAAATGACTATCGGTGTAATAATTATTGTTCTTATCACATATTTATAAATTGACATCAAGGAAGATGGAAAACATGTAAATCGAAAGGGGTAAGCCTTTATCTACATTTGACAGTCTAGAATAATAGAAATAATGCTCATGCTATGCATTACAATCCTATAAAAGAATACTATGCTAAAATAAGTATACAACATATACTTGATTCAAATAGAAGAATATAAATTTCTAGGTTTAGATTTTATGTCCACGTAGGACAATCAATATTTAAGTGTCTTTAACAATACTATGTAATATCTATTGCTACAATTTAATAGTGTCCTAATCATCGCATTGTTATCTTGACCAGGATAATGGAAACACTATCACTATCTATTCTTGCCATCTCACTCAATTGACAAGAGAATATACACACCCCAACCTACATCCAACATAGATGAGATATTAAATTCTTGAAGGTAATATTTACAACTACTATGACACAACCAAATTATAGTAGTTGACAAGGATTAAAATTAGCTTACTCATGATAAATGTTACTGTTATCATATTTTGCCCCCTTGGCCAAATAGTCTAAAGATCCATGAGATCCTAGTGTTTTTCCCTCTAGAATGCAAGGAAAAATTATCCAAAATGACTAAGTCCCAAAATCCTGAGTTTACCTTATGTTTTCAATGTTGTCAAACTTTCAGAGGTCAGAGTTTGGACCTTCCCTCTTCTTCTTTTCAAAGGCAGTGGCGGGCATCCTCTGAGGTGTGCCACATGTCGATGTGGCATGTGTTCTACACAAAGAAATGGTAAGTTTCCCTCAAACTTCCGCCAATCCACCATGTGTCCAAGTTGGCAACTTTAGAAAGTGCTAAGTGTTATTTCGTTAGACTTCAGAGTTCCTTTCTTCCATGTTCCTCCTCCGGTGGGTCTGATCTGTGCAGAGTTTCATGTGGCCACGTGGTGGCACCACGCTCATCTGAAGAAAAATAGAATTGAGTTCCCCTCTAGCTTGCACCATTGCACCATCGCACCATGTGGTGGCCCAATGTAGACTATCAAAATCCAGGGAAGTTGAACCCCTTGTGCTCATTGAGCCTAGCGTAGCCCCCTTTTTAGAACAACTTTTATTGCATGTTCTTAAAGGGAGCTTGAAGCTTGTAGCTTGGTGCCCAGTCAGCATGTTCTTCTTCCCTCGTTGAGGCTTCTTCCTTCGGTGGGCCTCATTTTATGTTTCAGTGATGCTACAATTTTTCATGAAATCCTACGTGTCTTACATGAAGGCTCTTCACTAGGACTCCACTCTTTGTGGGGCTTTCCAAATGACTTTAGCAAGTCTACAAAGGATCTAAGGCTATCACAAGCTTGCAGATTGCTGAAGATGACATCATATTTGTACCGTGCAGCTACAAGATGAAGGCAAGTCTAAGGCATATCATGGCCTATGGCCATAATATCGATGATTCAGTTGAATGAAGGAGATGGCACTAGGAGTCGACACATTGAAATAGTGGGGCCACAATAATTGATGATCAAACAATAGCACATTGTCAAAGGAGAATATTGTCTACAGGGAAGATTCTCTATGCTACTGCAAGATGTTGACATGTAGTTGATTCCCTAAAAGGAGAATAAGGCTTGCATAACTCAGAATTTTAGAGCTTTAGTGCCAAATCAAAAGGGGAAGCAATGGTTGTTGATTCTAAAGGAAAATCCATCCATGGCTAATATTCAAAGGTAACTCAAATAGTCTAGAAGGCAGGAAATCTTGCCAATTAGGGAAATATGTAGATTCACCCAATAGGGCTTTGCAGAGGCTAATTATTCAAAGGAATCAACTCAAGTTGAAAGATGCAGAGACTCAAAGAGTTAAAGATTTAAATAGTTGTAAAATCTTGTCTCTCCCTAAGATAGCACCTTTTTGAGGGAGATGTATTCAACATTCAATTATGCAGACCTGGGTTGATAAGGGTAGATGAAATAGTGAGTCCTTCAATGCCAAATACAAGGTCAATTCACCAGTAAAAATGAGGACCTTCTGCATTCCCTCATCAATACGGGTACCATTCATTAACACAAGCAATCCATTGCAAGCTTCCAGGCCTAATAGGGGTATGGGCTCTACCCTGATTTGCAAGGCATTTCTAACCAAAATTTAATGTAGCATGGTCAACGTCCCTTCTCATTGACTTCTTTTTTTTTACCATGGTTGCTACAGTGAAAATGAAATGCTATATATACATGTTTCAAAGATGTATTTTTTGGCTATTCTTCTAGGCTACTACAAGATATATAATTTTTGTAATTGGAACTCTATAATGCAACTACAGGAACTACTGGATCTGATAGACTATGCTCTTCTGCTGAGCATTTCATGTCTCTAGTTTTGTTCACCAATGAATGTAATTGGTTATTATGTGTCAAACTTCTTTGCATTATTCTCTCTTTTTTAATGTCTATTTGACATCTATAATCAATATAAACTGGTATTTTACATCTCTTTTATTATTCTAGCACTATGTCTACTCTTTGGATTAGTGTGAGCTATGTATTGGGACAAAACAATCCCTTTCATTTCTCCACTTCTCTGTCCTAGCCTCTGCTAGAATCAATATGAGTTTGTGTGAGTCCTTTCAGTTTTGAGATTATTATTGTGTTGAGTTAGTTACAGCTAAGCCTATCAAATCTAGTGCATCACCTCTTCTAGTTTAATAGCCCCTCTCTCCCTTTCCCGCTACAAGCATTAGCACTAGGTTTAGTAAATTTCTCTAAGCTTTAGGCTTAGAATGAGGAACCAACCTTCTATAGAGGTTTGATCTCATATTGTAAGGTCCCACAGCTTGAGATCTTTCCCATTGTGTCATTAGAATGCTTGGACTCTCTCCAAGATGGGTGCAATTCTATGTGATAATAGTTTCTAGCATGCCTAGTGGGACTCTCTGCTCTGAGTGAGAGCCAAACTAAGGATTCAATGTCATTACTAGATCATTTTCTACTGTGAAAGCATTCATTAGGCACCTAGTAACTCTACTGATCTAGTTCCTACACAAGAATTTAACATTTCATGCCTAGAGTGCAGACAAGGTCTTCTTCTAGAGGTAATTTCCAATTCAGAGAACTTTCATTTACGAGTCTAGAAGAAGAAGTAGACTATCTAGATTCCCTGTGAGAGAAAGTAGAAGTAATAATTCATACCATTCAAGAGCTCAATCTACTCCTCTAGTCAATTTTCAAGTTAGGTTTCAATAATCAGGAAGAACCCTATGCATACCTATAATCAACCTTGATATCCCTAATATGGCTACAAATCTTCCATTTGTTGCTTTTAATGGGGGCAGCCCATTGGACCTAGCTTAATATTATGATATACCTACCTTAGCCTTAAAGACTATTCCATTCTTTACTGATGAAAATTCCACCACCCCAGCTGAGCATATTCAAGACATAGCCAGCATCTACTTTGTCCACAATGTCACTACTGATAATGTGGCTATGAGATTGCTAGCTTCTTCATTTAAGGGAAAGGCCTTACAATTGTATATATTGGGAATTAAGGTGTCTCACCTTTACAAGTTCCTAATGTTGTATTTATTTATTCAGCACTATGTTGTAAGATCCCATGTTGAGTTGGCATAGTCGGCACCTTGTGTACATGCAATAGGATAAATTTTGGTGACTTTGGCAGCCATGGTTTCCCCCTTGAATAATTAATAGGGGTTTGGGGGTAGTGCCCCCATGGGGGCTCAGGGGCAACACCCCCAAAACCTCAAACAACTTTTATTTAATAAATGTGTCGGTGGTTAATTTTGTTAACCAACAAAATGAAAAATGACATTGTAAATCCCTAATTTTTGGAAGCTTTTAAAAGCTTGTTATAAGTGGCTAGAGAGTGTGAAAGGTCATGGGATGTGAATGAGAATCGACAGTGTGTACTCCTGAAAGAACTTGCATTGCAAGTGTGTTGTAATCATCTTTTTGATTTGATAATACATTGTGTAGGTTTTGGAGTGTGGGGTTTTTTACCCAAAAGGGTTTTCCCCATGGATATCTTGTGTTGTGAGTTTTGTTTGCATTTGAATGTTGTTATTACCTTCCTATTAATGTGCATCTTAATCTATAATTGTAAAAGGTTAAAATTTGCATAAATCTTTCTTCAGTAGATCAATGTAGGAAGCATTTTCCATGTACCCTGTTTCCTTTCAATGTAGGGGGGTCTTCAAGTGAAATCTATACACAACTTGGATGATTTGGGAACTAAATTGTGCTAACACTTTGAAGACAAGAGTGATCATTTGTCACATATGAAACAATTAGCTACAATCAAGAGAGCCCCTCATGACTATATGGTAGACTTCAACTACTGATTCCAAAAGACATGGGACATAATACCTTTGCTAGTCAAGCCTTCTCCAAACACAACATTCATCTATTACCTGAGGTCCTTAAGTCCAGATATTGCTATCATGATTCAATCCATAGGAGGGACTGTATTGTCTGATGCCTATGACACAACAATAAGGGTAGAAAATTGCCTAATTTAGGTAGGAATGATTGCTCCAAGGTCACTAATGTTTCTATTTCCAAAGGCCCTTGTTATGCAGCCCACTATGGTTCCAATTCCTACTGTCTCTTTTGTTTCTCTTCTAATCACACCTTCAGTTGAACTACTAGAAGATAGAGATGCTAGGATAAATATGTTGACTAATGAATTGCCGCTAGAAAGGAGGTAGAATGTACAATCAAATAGGCGTTATCATCCCTCCAACCAGACATATCAACCCTTCAATCAGGGTTATCAACAAAACATGCCACCATACCAAGGTAACATGCAAAGGCAAGGGCAACCTAGTTATATCAGACCATTAAATGTTGTTAATCCTAATGTAGAAAGCACCTCAGGGCCCTTTGTGCCAATTCAAAACAACTTAGCCTAAGACAACGACTGGTGTTATCCTTGCAATTAGCCACATGACCAAAATTTATGTCAAAGTGGACAATTAAGTCATGCTCTAACAGTGCAAGAGAAACACCCAATTTTACAGCAATAAGTTAGCACTGATCAAGGAATGGTTGGAGGTCAAGAACAAATGCAACATAAAGCTACCTTGATGAACTGGACCCCTAATGACTATTGTGGAGTTAATCAAGATTGTAGCTCTATAGCATTCAATACAAAGGAAAAGAGGAGAGGTACTGAAGATACTTTAGTACCTGCAATTGGTCATACACCTATACCCAAAGTGTCTCCAAAAGTTATAGTGAAAGAGAAAATGCCTAGAGTTCCTTCAAAGGAAGCAAATTAGACTATTGGCAGGGTAGATTTAGTACCAAATGTGCAACCCCAATCCAATTAATGGCCAAAAAGTGATCCAACTATCATTAAAATATTACAAAAGGGAAATCAAATATCCTTTAGTATAGTAGATCAGATGAAGAAGACAAATCTAAGTGTTAGTATGTGGGATACTTTGTTAATCCCAGCTCAAAGGAATCTTCTTCAAGAGGCCCTAATAGAATTCATTTAGCCTGTTGTAAAAACAACAAAAGAAAAGACAACTACCCCAAAAAACCTATGTCAACCCAAGGAGGAAGTAAGTACATGCAAAACTAGTAAGCCCCTCCATTTTATGTTTCCCTAATCATAGGTGATAAATTGTTGCATAATAGTATGATAGATTCTAGGACAAGTACCTCTATCATGCCTAAAAATATTACTGATAGGTTGGGATATAGTATGAGCCTGTGAACAAGGGTGTAGTTCAATTAGATGGCACTGATGTTAAGACAGTATGTGTTATTAAAGTTTTGGAACTCACTCTACGTGCATGTCCTAGCTGCTCTATTTTACAAGATATCTCAGTCATTAACCTCCCTGCATACTTTAGCATATGCTTATCTAGGGATTTCACTGCTAAAATAGGTGGATATTTATCTTCTAATTGGTCCCACATGTTGTTTAGAACTAGATATGGCACCAAAATGACCATTAGGGATGAGCCTATTGCAAATGACCATATAGAACCCTACTCTCTGTTGTGGTGAAGAATTGTGCCCTGAATTCTAAGCCTTTACAACCTTGGTAATCCCATGCAATATGGGGACATTCTTAGATTATGGGTTTGTCTGTTATGAGAATGAACCTCCAGAAGAGTTGGCTCCCTTTAAATGTCGCTTTGGATATGTATACTTTTGTAGAAAAGAGATAGAAAAATGCTTAAATAAACTGAACTAAATTTAAATCTATCCTAAAGGGGGTGATGCACCAATGTTTTAACTCTAATTTGCAATTTGATTCACAATTACTTCCCAATAAATCTATTTTTACAACTCAAACTAATCAAATTTACCACATGAATGTTTCACAGAAAGGCATGAAACAACTTGCACAATTTGTAACCTGTAATAAACTTGCACTTTGTGTACTTGCATTCAATAAATGAAATAGAAAATTCAAAGGTTTTAAAGCAAAACACAGTAAATTCCTATCAAATCAATAAAAATGAGACAAGACACTTGAATCTAAATAGAGGAATACCTGATTGTATTGATAATAGAAGGAATACTCTATAAAATAATAATGAATTGCTAAAATAAACTATTGCTACTACATAAAACTGTAAAAATGGCTAAGTTACAAGTCTGAATCTCTCTCTGCAATGTGTAAAGGCAAGTGTAAAAGTAAGAACTGAAAAAAAAAAACATGAGATTTTTTCCCTATAATACAAAAATCTATCCCAAAAAGGTAAAGGGAAGTCAACTCCAGCTCAACTGGACTCCAAATGATGCATGAATGAGTCTGAAAAAGCAACTCCAAGATACATTAATTTGAAATCTTAAATGATGTTTGACAAGGTTCATATATTTAATTTATTTATTTAATATAAAAAGAATTATATTTATTTAATTTCTATTTAGAATAAAGCAACTAACTATTCAATGTAAATCTTTTTCTTTAAAACATTAAATCACGCTTTTTCTATTAAAAATAATAAAAATAACAATTTACTTTCCATATTACTTTAGATTCCAAATAAAACAATTTATATTTATTTGATTTTCTATTTCAAAATAGACTATTAAATATATTTAACAAATCCATTCCTATAAAATCAACAAACTTTTCTTTAAGCTATGGCTCATGCTTTTTTCCATTAAAGTTTCTTTTTCTATTACAATAAATAAATTGCTTTCTTTTATAATAATAGAATAAAGCTAATTATCTTTTTATGAGAATAAAATAAATCTAACTCCTTTATATAATAAATAAAATAATTATTTTTTCATAATACAACTAATCTTTTTTCTTCATTTCTAAAACAGATAGCTTTGTTTTTATTTAAATATAGCAATTACTTTCTTTTCATATTAACAGAATAAAACTAACTAATTTCTTTTAAAATAATAAATAAATGTGATTCTTTTTTTTGTCTAATAAAGAAATAAAACTAATACTTTTTCTATTTATCAACACATAAATATTAAAATAGAGTGCATGTCTTTTTCCAAATTTAAATTCTTTTTCTTTTGATAATAATAAAACTAATTCTCTGTTATTAAAATAATAATGAACAAATCTATTATATTATATTTTAATCACTATAACCATTATCATTATGTTATAATAAATATCGAAAGACTTATGATTTCATTGTGTATGTGTTTGTACATGGAGATCACTCAAACTAGAACATCATAGCAGATGATATCATATATATATCATTCCCATCAATATAGAAAGAAAACAAATACCATAATAGTATAATTCACATGAATTTATTAACCTTATGTATTTATTTTCTTAGAGCATAATAGAACATACAGGCATAGTTTTGCTTATTGAAAAATTCTAACATTTCTTTCTTTTGAAGAAGTCACAATGAAAGTAACAATACTATTGCATAAACCTAGATATTTAACCAACATGCTTTACATTCCAGCAATCTTTCCTTTGACTTCCAACAATCACATTTTAAAATGGCATCTTGCCATGAAATACAAAATAAATATTTCTTTTCTCGAGTAAACACAGAAAGTTACTTTGATCTTTGAAACCTTCAAGAGGCTTCAATAACTTCATTAAACCTGTAAACAAACAACCAACATGAATGGCCAAGACCTGCTCTCCTCCCTACCATGGGGATTGTTTCACAATCCCACCCTTGAGTAGGAGACTCTAGGAACTGGGTAAAACACTTATGCAAACACATAAATCCATAAACTAGAAAAGATTATTTACACAAACATGAAAATCCTGTTGGTCGACTCACAACCAAAGGATCCAAACTAGATCGAAAATAGGGGAAGAGAGGGGATAATCATCCCTCTTGGGGGGTAAAATAATCACATCACTCCTCCTTAATCTTCTATAACAATACCATCCATGCAACACCATAATCCACCACCCACAACACCATCACTCAAATTATGGCCATTATTACATTATCTTTTATATATATTTATTTTATTTGTTATTTCTTCATTTCATTTCTTTTTTCTTTTATTAACATTTCCTTTCATCTCCACAAAACTCCCTAATCACAAACCTCCTCCATGAAACCTCCATAACCATCCTCAACAAAATATCAATAAAACAAGGGCACTCATGCCCAAACCCAACTCCACTATCAAATTACTCCTCAACACCATAACATACAAAACAAATCCCCCAAGAAAGGCTCCATGCCTATCTCAAACTGCATTACGTAGAAGGCTCTCATCAGATACGGAGGGCCACTCCCATTACAACCCAACCTACAATAACAAAAAAAATATAAAATATATAAACAAAGGCTTTCATAAGCATGCATACATTTTATAGAAATATGAAGAGGGGATAAATTCCTACCTCAGCTCCCCAAGTTAGGGTGAGCTCAAAAACCCGAATGAGACAAAAACCTTTCTCTTGAATTCACAATCCAAATTCCAAGACAAACTTTTTCTTCCAAAACTTCTCACCAAGATTCTCTTCCAAATCTTCTCACAAAAAAATTCTTTTCCAAAAAACTTCTCACAATTTCCTCTCCCCAATCCTAGAAACTCATGCATAAATAAAAAGTGTTTTTCCAAAATCCCTCTTTTCCCATAAATAAGACAAATAACACTAAAAAAGACCAAAAAGGATGGAATTTTTTTTTTTCAAATTAAAAATCTTTTTATTAAAAAAGACAATTAAGACAAATCTCTTATCCCACAAACAAAACAATAAATAAATAGAAATAAATATATTTAACTCTCACACATAATAAAATTTTAATTTTAATAAAATTATAAGAATAAAAACAATCATAGCCATCACATAAACAAATAATTAAAACACATAACACTTTAGCCTTCACCCCTTTCATAGGTTAGACTAGGTTAATGGGGTATCACATGATGAATTCTTGGAGTCTCCAAACAACTTAATAATCTTGGCCACCTACCTACACACTTCATTTTTTAAAAGTAGTATGTCAAGAAATGTATAGCCAAAGCAACATACAATGCATAATAAAAATGATTCATTATTCTAACTCATTCATTATCACATACTTCAGATGATATATTCAATGACTATCATACAAACATCTAGGTCATCCAATATTTTCTTTTTCAACACATAAATAATAATTTAATCATGAGTTAAATAGTAATGTTTAAAATGTAATTTGCATAGAGTTCAATTATATCATATTGTCCATAAGTTCAAATACAACATAATGTCCATAGCATAAAGTATAAATAAACATTTGAAACCAAATCAACATAGTAAAATAATTTGAACTGGAGTAACTAAAGTAGCTGAAAAAGATGGGCCTCACACTGTGACTATCATTACTTGAGTTTCATCCTTTTCTTGTATGTATAAATGTTACTGTCTCATCTACTTGGAATGGCTGTAGGATGATGTCTCTTTGACATTATGATGTCATTAATGATTTACCACTTGGCATCAAAGACTTTCACCTTGTACTGTTTTGATCCTTCATAACATTTATGGTGTTTAATTAAAGCTTGATGACTGACCTTTTCATGCATACACTCACAAATGAATACTATCCTTCTATGCATGATATCACTATAGTTTTCAATGGACTATCATTTTAAATATGCATTATATTTACCTATGAATGACATGTTATATTGTCCCTCTTTGACTATCCATCTGTTTACACTTTGCCAGTAGACTCCATGACTGTCCTTTCTTTTTGATTGTTATACTTTTCATGTCCATGCATTCAAACTCTCTCTTTATTCGTGGCTACCATGAGTCTCCTTGAAGTATTGTGATCTTATTGTACTGTTTCCTTTGACATTGGTTGCCTTTCCCATGGATCTATCTCTGTTAGGAGCATGAGGTCAGTAAAAATGATATCTTCAAAGGAAAAGACGCCAATGTCAAGGAAACAATACCTATGGGGTTATGACATTATTTAATAATAACACATCTCTGCTAAATGAGATAGCATGCTGGGCTCAACCCTTGTGGGAGCCACATTTCCTCCACATGCTATAATTTTCATATGTTATCATATTTATCTGTTCTTGCACATTCAACAAACATGTTAGATAAAAACACAAGGCTGCAATCTCTCTTTAATTTGTATGACATGATGCTTCTCCTTCCTGATTTATCTTTCTGATATGGTATATACATCTCTTGTTTAGCTATTCATTCTATTTTTCTTGTATATTTGTGATGAATGAACATCTGAATTTGATGTTTCATAAAAGTAGATTATATATCTATTGCTATTGTATGTGAAAAGAATTAGAATCCTGAGCTCTAACACCATCTCCTACAGGTATTTCTGGAGCTGACTACTAGATGGAGGGAGCTAAAGATGCACCTGATCAACCTTGGGATTCATAATTAATAGGTAGTGGTAGGTCCCTATTCATTTAATATGCTCTTTTCTTTCTTCACATGTATAATTTAGTTTTATGTTGCATCTTTCAGTCATTCCCATGACTTGTGTGGGACACCTTAAACATTTCTTTCGAATATAATCAGCTATCTCATATTATGTAATGACTTATGTGTACTTTCCTTTTATGAATCAATTACATAATATGAACTAAAATATTTGAAACACATACGTTTATAATCATGAAGAAATGATAGTTTATAAATACCTCTTTTCTGAACTGTATTGTCTTGTACTGAATAAACGGCAATAACATACTTGAAACATAAACTATAGAGACTAGTTTAGCTTCAAAACTTGATATCCTTTGAATGTCTACTTTCTTAATGAAGTGTATTTTATTGATTTATTTGGATTGTGTAACAGCTCAACTTGAACTATTACATGACCTCGATAAATCAATACTGAAAATCCTTCATCAAGACAGCCGATGTTGATTGGATTACTCATGTATCAAAAAAATTTCTTACCCCATTTTAATAACTTCTTGTTAAAGCCTTACTAAATTGAGCTACAAGCAAAAATTAAGTAATAGGTGAACCACCCTGATGTGAAAGAATTCCTCTTGAGTAGGGATATGAATGAAAAGAGAGCTGGGTGGATCACTAAGGTAATAGAATATGATATCAACATCAACATTACTAAACTGGTCTATGGAAAAGGTCTATGTGAACAAATGGCAGCAGACATTAAAGGCAAAAGAGATATTGTATACATCTAAGGGTAGGCACAACCAACTGACTCTCACACTCCAACTGATTGGTATTATGACATGGTCACATTTGTATAGTCAGGAAGATGCCCAGATGGATTGGATCAGGCTAAAAGAAGGTATTTCAAACTCCAATCCATCCCTTATGCTATTGTTGATGGTGTCTTGTTTAGAAAAGACATAAGTGGAGGTCTTCTTAGGTGTATTACACAAGATCAGACTTCTAGAGTACTAGAAGAATTTCATAATGGCCTTGCTGGTGGCCATTATTCCCCAAGAACAACTACTGTCAAGATCATGAGAGCTGATTATTACTGGCTTAGAGTCTATTCAGTGATGCACATATATGGACAAAGAAATGCAAAGAATGTGCGTTATTTGCTGGAAAGTAGAGACTGGAAGCTCTCCCCCTTCAACCAATTCAAACAGACCAACCTTTTACTCAATGGGGTTTCAACTTCATTGGAGTAATCAATCCACCTTCTCATGCTAGCCATAAGTGGATTCTAATATCTATTGATTACTTTACTAGGTGGACAGAGGCAATTGCTTTGAGGGATGGCACAGAGGCATCCATTGTAGACTTCTTTAAGGATATAGCTACAAGGTTTGGTGTGCCATTCACCATCATTTCTTATAATGCCAAGGCCTTTATAGGCACAAAAGTTAGTGAATGGGCACTGAACTATGGGGTTACTTGAAAACCTCATCCAATTACTATCCTCAGGGAAATGGTTTGGTTGAGTTCACCAATAAATATCTAATTAGAATCATTAAGAAGACAGTGGAGGATAATCAAAGAACCTGGCACTCCAGGTTAAAGACTGCTCTTTGGGTTGATAGAATCACTCCCAAAAGAACCATAGGTAACTCCCCTTTCATGCTTATATATGGAAGGGAAGCAAGGGTCCCACTATCATTGGAGTTGCCTTCTCTTGAGTTGGCACAACATATGGAATTAATGGAGAATGATGCCATGACAATCAGGCTTGCAAAGCTGGTGAAACTCAAGGAGAAAATGGATACTATTATGAGGACCCTTGAGGCCCACCAAGATCAAATCAAGATGACCTTTGACAAAAAATCTACTGGAAGAACATTCAGTGAAGGAGATATAGTGCTAAAATAGGATGCAGATAGGGCCAAAGCTAGAAGACATTCAAAGTTTGATGCCATATGGAGTGGCCCTTATATCATTACTAGTTGCAAGCAAGCCAATGCATTCCAACTTTCTAGGCTGAATGGAGAGGTTGTACCCATCCTAGCCAATGGGATTCATCTCAAACCTTACTTTTAGCATGGTTGCAAGACCTTGTAAATTGGTTAGGCTTCCTTTCAATAAGTGTCTTTGCATTTTGTTGTATTCTCATTAGGAGAATGTATGCTTGGTTCATTTCATGTTGTTTCCCGAAGGCATGCACATTTATATTGACCCACCCTTGTTCTTTTGCTTGCCCTTTGACTTTGTACCCAATGGATTGATAAGGCCTCTGGATCCTAGAGTTTAGGCAGGCAAACACCCCTACATAGTCACCAAAATTTTATCCTATTTTGCTCCCTTAGCCAAATAGTCTAAAGATCCATGAGATCCTAGTGTTTTTCCTTCTGGAATGCAAGGCAAAGTTACCCAAAATCTTGAGTTTATCTTATGTTTTCAATGTTGTCAGACTTTCAGAGGTCAGAGTTTGGACCTTCCCTCTTCTTCTTTTCAAAGGAAGTGGCGGGCATCCTCTGAGGTGTACCATGTTTCAATGCGACACAAGTTCTATAGAAAGCAGAGACAAGTTCCCCTCAGACTTGCGCCGACCTGCCACTTATCCAGGTCAGCAACTTTAGAAAGTGCGAAGTGTTATTTTGTTGAACTTTGAAGTTCCCTTCTTCCACATTCCTCCTCTGGCAGGCCCAATCTCCATAGAGTTTCATGTGGCCATGTGGCTGCACCACGCTCACCTGAAGCAAAAATAGACTTGAGTTCCCCTTTGAATTGCACCATTGCACCATCACACCAAGTGGAGGCCCAACATAGACTATCAAAATCCATGGAAGTTGAGCCCCTTGTGCCCGTTGAGCCTAGAGCGGCCCCCTTTTTAGAACAACTTTTATTGCATGTGCTTAAAAGGACCTTCAAGTTATATAGCTTGGCACCCATTCATCATGTTTTTCTTCCCTCACCAAGGCTTCTTACTTCAGTGGGCCTCATTTTATGTTTCAGTGATGCTGCGATTTTCTATAGAATCCTACATGTCTCACATGTAGGCTCTTCACTGAGACTCCACTCTTTGCAGGGATTTCCAAATGACTTTAGCATGTCTGCAAAGGATCTAAGGCTATTGCGAGCTCGCAAATTGCTAAAGATGACATCATATTTGCACCGCGCTACTGTGATATGAAGACAAGTGTAAAGTATATCATGGCATATGGCCATAATATTGATGATTCAGTTGAATGAAGGAGATGGTGCCATGTATCAAGGGATTGAAATAACGGGGCCGTAGAAATTGAATATTGGATGGTAGCGCATTGTTTTAGGAGAGTCTTGTCTATACAGAAGATTCTCTACTCTACTGCGAGATGTTGACACGTAGCTGATTCCCTAAAAGGAGAATAAGGCTTGTGTAATGTAGAATATCAGAGCCTTAGTGCCAAATCAAAAGGGGAAGTGATGGACATTGATTCTAAAGGTAGATCCATCCATGGCTAATATTCAGATGTGACTCTCAAATAGTTTAGAAGGTAGGAAATCTTGCCAATTAGGGAAATATGTAGATTGACCAAACTTTGTAGAGGCTGATTATTCAAAGGAATCAATTCAAGTCAAAAGATGCAGAGACTCAAAGAGTTAAAGATTTAAGTTGTTGTAAAATCTTGTCTCTCCCTAAGATTGCACATTTTTTAGGGAGATGTATTCAACATTTAATTCTGTAGACCTAGGCCGATGAGGGTAGATGAAACAGTGAGTCCTTCAATGCAAGAGTACAAATGCCGATACAAGGTCGATTCACTAGTAAAAAATGAGGACCTTCTGCATTCCCTCATCAATGTGCCTACCATTCATTCACACAAGAAATCCATTGTAGGCTTGTAGGCCTGACAAGGGTATGGACTCCACCCTAATTTACAGGGGATTTCTGAGAAAAATTTAATGTAGCATGGTTGACATCCCTTCTCATTGACTTCTCTTTTTCTACCATGGCTGCTACAGTGAAAATGAAATGTTATATATACATGTCTCAAAGATTTTTTTTTGGCTATTCTTTTGGGTTACTACAAGATAGAGAATTTTTGTAACTAGACCTCTGTAATGCAACTATAGGAACTACTGGATTTGATAGACTATGGTCTTCTGTTGAGCCTCTTATGTCTCTAGTTTTCTTCACCAATGAATGTAATTCATTATTTTGTGTCCAACTTATTTGCATTATTCTCTCTTTTGTAATGGCTATTCGACCCCTATAATCAATATAAATTGGTATTTTTCCTCTCTTTTATTATTCTAGCACTATGTCAGCTCTTTTGATTAGTGTGAGCAGTGTATTGTGGACAAAACAGTCCCTTTCATTTCTCCACTTCTCTGTCCTGGCCCCTATTAGAATCAATATGAGTTTGTGTGAGTCCTTTTAGTTTTGAGTTAATTATTGTGTTGATTTGGTTATAGCTAAACCTATCAAATCTAGTGCATCACCTCTTTTAGTTTAACAATCCCTCTCTCCCTTTTCCCTTGCAAGCATTAGCACTAGGTTTAGTTAATTTCTCTAAGCTTTAGGCTTAGAATGAGGAACCAATCTTCTCTGGAGGTCTGATCTCATATTGCAAGGTCCCATACCTTGAGATCATTCCCATTGTGTCATTAGAATTCTTTGACTCTCTTCAAGTTAGGTGCAATTCTATGTGATAATAGTTTTCCATGTAACTTTTGAGAAAAATATATCTATTTCACAGAGGTTTGCAAGAATAGCAATGAACAATTTATCAATTTCATAACCAACTTTCTAGGTCCCTTATCCATAACCTAGGCTTGCCAATAAAAGAGTAGTGTCCTATCCTTTTAACAACATCATAGTTCAGAAAAATCTCTGAGTACTTACTTCACTAAATTAGGAAGGTAAAAACATTCAATAAGTGGTTTTGGCTCAAAGATAATATAAAAGACAACCATTCTTAAGGATCACTCAATTCCAAAATGGATCTTTGAGTGTGATTCTTTCCTAACATCCATTGGCATCCTTGATAAACATGGAGGTTATAAGGTTCTAATGAAATGACAGTTTGTTACAATTAGCATCAAGGGTCATTCCATGCTCTTCAAGGCAATCAATTAGATAATTTCAACAAGAAAGAAATTCTTTCGATTACTAAAATATGTATTCAATTATTTCAACAATTTCATACTATTTTAGTAAATCCAACTTTTGTTTTGGTAATTTGTCATGTGGGTTCCTTCATGACTTAGGTGTCACACTAAAGGGGTATCACTTGATTCACTCAAGCAGTATGAGCTTGAACCACGTAATTTGTATCCATTATTATATTTTCTAGTAAAGATGACTCCAACTCTATTTGTAGTATAGTATATTATAGGACTTGTTGGTTGTTTTAAATTCCCAACCTAATCTCAAAAGAGAAAACCTAAAGATTAGCCAGTTCTAATAATGGATTTTCCTTGAGGGATTGGCCAACGAATAGGAAATGAGTTTTTGATCCTTTTCCTCTGCACTTAAGGCTTTGTAAAACCCAGGAGGGTAATCCTAATAGGATTTGACCTTGGATTTGTTGCTATTTCTCTCAAAGTATTATTCTCAAATAGATATGTTCTCTCTAAGATGCTTCAAGAATTACTGATATAGTGGAATAAAGGGCTAGATTCTCAACCTTTAACATAATTCTTTGTAGAAGAACACTTGGATAAATTAATGCCTATAACTTATGATTGAAATAGAAATTCATTTGATATTCAATAAGAATGATCAGGGAGTTGTATCAAAGTAACACTTCAAAAGGATCGGTGCCTAGTTCCTAGGTTATAGAGTCAAATAGATATAAAATGAAAACCTACTATGATCAGTATTTTTTCAGCTCATTTGAACAATACAATAATGTATTACACCATTATATTTCATGAATTTCTAGACTAACTCTACTTAGTTATCCTTGTAGACACTTACAACATTCAATATTCCCTTAAAGCAATTATTTTACTACTTGAGAAAATGCCATAAGATGAATATACATACACAAGAAAGACTGTGATTATGAATAAACTAATTCTTAACCAAATTTGATTCATAAATGTAATAAAGAATACATGAGTAGGAGACAATATAGTTTAAAATTTTAACAATATATTTGTATTTTGAATTGATACTAGTACACAAAGGACTTTTAAATATACCAAACTCTAAACTCAAAACAACACCTAAATTAGGAAAACTAACTCTATTTCTATGTATTATGATATAAAGCTTCTCCAGGATTAGATTGATCCCGATACTTTAGACTATGTCTGGAAAGTATGTACTAGAACCAATAATTTTAATAAGCCCTAAATTCCCTTTTATAAGATCAAGGGAGAAAACAAGCTTCAGGCTTAAATGACATATGTCATATTTTCAATTAACAGTCAGTTATAGTAGTGGAATACAAATGTAACCATCTCTTAACTGATAAGAGATGTCTTTCTAACAAATTATCTCCTCTAGTAGGCTGAGATAACTATATTGGTCTTGTATGCTTCTTCACTTTTGGTGGGAAGTTAGGCCATGATGTTGATGGGTGATAGTTTGTTAGATGCCTTTGGATCTTAGACACCCTTCACATCCATCTAATTCTTCAAATAACAAGCATCCTCTACTCTGCCTCTCCATCCATGCACACAAGAGTTAAATACCTATAAGGAACAACTATATAAGGAGTCTCAAATAACTAAAGTCCCCCTCATTATACCCAGTTGCAATTGCAGGTGAGTGACACCTCACTTCTAATTGAAAGGTCTCCAACTATCTCTACTAGATAAAAACAAGGGGAATCCACTCATAGCTAGATCTGGTTGTGCCATTATTCCAGCTAGGAAAGCAATAGCAATAGCCATGAATCTCTCTATCTTCACCAGTTCCATCTGAGAGGACAACACTCCCACATCTCGAGTTGTTGCTTTGTTAGGAAAATTAGATGTGAGGGATGGGAAGAGAGAGAAATGATGTCTCTCTGCCTGAGATCCTAATCTAGAAACTCACAGAAATAAGGAACTACTAGAGTTTGTAGAATAGGACTCAAAGCGCTCAACTGGATGAAAAAAATAGAAAGGAGAAAAGCTCACATGAGATTAATGGATGCTACTATGCTTTTAGAATCTTTCCAATTTCTCCCATTCTATAAAAGAAAATCTTCTAGTCTCTTAATTCTTTAAGGATAGATTGTAAACCATGAACACCGAGAAGAAAATCCTATAGAATAGGGGAACAAAAAGAGCATACTAGATAGGTGAGTGTCCATCTTGTCTACATGGTAAGAATGATCTATGAAATGTCATCAATGGCACCCATTTATAGAAAAACTATAGGAGCCTATACACTCTATTAATTCGTTAATCAAGTAACTTCAGTCACTTCCATGGCATACATATCATAAATACAAATCTTGTAATGATTAACCAATCCTACTAGAAGAGGGAAAAAAGATAGTACTCTGCTATCACATTGATGTCACATAACCCAGAATAACTGAAAACATAATTCCTGTAATGAAGCTATCAAATTAGTTCTCTTGGTTTCAGTGTTTAATACCACTTTAAGCCATCTGCCATATCAAAAACCTACCATGAAGCAAGCAAAAGATCACTTCAGGCCATCCTAGAGCACAAATCCCCAAGTGTCAATTTTGCATCATGCTAATCCCCCAGTATGTTTATCCCCTTGTAGTGGTGGTGATGAAAACTTAATGCACACTCGAGAAGCCATTTTAGCACTGGTATATCATTTATTACATGCCACCACATAATTTCCCTAATTTGAATGTAAGCCATTGATCTCTATGACAGATGATCCAAATCAATGGTGCAAATGTAATCAACAAGGAGAGAAAACCCCATCACCTATGTGAAATGAGAAGGGACCAATGAGAGCAAGCCACCCAGGCTACCACCTCAGCCACATCTTCTGAGAAGAAAAGTCAAAAATCACTAGCAAAATGACCTTCCACTATTCTGCAATGGTAGGATTTAGCAGGATATGGAGATCCATGGAACAACGGAAACTGCTAGATTGTGCTGCTAGCACTGATTAGACTCTCTAAAAATATTCCATATAGTTATGATAAAATCTCCATGTAATATGAAAACCTAACATATATCATCCAATTACTATATAGGAGGACACATGGCACTCACCCATAATTCTGCAAGAATCACACGGGCCCACTGCTAAGGAACAATAGAATGACAGAAAACACAAGAATCTACCACCTATCCATTGGGGACCCAACCCTTTAGTCTTTTATGAGGCCCGTCGAAAAAAAACTGCCATGCGGCATCGTTCCCCTATTCCACAATTATCATTCTTCAATATTTTAATAGCGGAACAATGGAAGAATTTACTAACATGCCACCAGTCATCCAATTAACAAATGGGACCTAGCCCCTCATAAACTCTTAAAAAACATTTATTAACTAGGAAAAAGGGAGCCACGAGACTCACAAGGGGTCAACTTTAAAATTTTGGGCAAATTTAAAATACGGGCAACAAGTGGTGGCCAAAAAACATGGGGCCAGTAAACAATGAGGATATATATATATATATCATTTTGCAACTTAAGAAACCTTCACAGGATACAAATGGTCAACATTAAAATATAACAAAAGGTTAATTGAATTTTTTAATAAAAGCCCTAGGGTTTAGGGTTTTAGACCCTTAGGAAAAAATTTTGTGCTTTGAACATAAACCCTAGACAGAAAGAAATTTAGCTGATGGCACGAGACAAGGAAAAAATGCAAGAACCTGGAAAATCTTATAGAGTTCCACCAGGACTAAAAGCCCAATGGTATGATAGTCCTAGTGGTTTTCTTCTATCCTACTGATACTATATAAAAAGGTCTCAAAAGATTGTTCATTGCACATTTAGTTAACTTATGTTTTGCATATACATTATTACTCTACATATTGTCACTTCTATAGTAAGTTATTTCCCATCTTTGATGTCTTGCACATTTTCCATATTAGAGTACACAAAAAAATGTTTTAGCTTCTTCTCTTATTTAAAAGTTAATTTAAAAGAAAAGCATATTTAGTGTCTACACCATTATCCACTATGCTAAGATAAGACTAATAATATATTCCCCTACATGAATTCACTCCTGAATTAATATTGATGGATGAAGAAAGCAAAAGCCAAGAGCATGACTATTTTGTAGACAAATGGAACCTACCATATAAAACCAATATGATAGATGACAAACAATTCCTTGCTTAACTTGAAAAGATCACTAGACCAACATTTACAACCCAGACAAAATCGATAAAGTTCTTAAGTCTATGCAAGAATAACCAATCATGACTAACCTATAGCAATAATCAATACAAGTTGATTGGATAAATAAAATATTGTGACTTATCCCAACAGGGCCCATTTTGTCTAAGCCAAATGGGGTCCCCGTGCATTTTTGATGGTCTTTTCACCTTTGAGTTTTCATTTTCCCTTTTCCTTGTGCATTTTAAAGGATAGTAGAAGCATCCTCAAAGGCCTAATGTTTCCCTTTGTGTTTACTTTCATTCTTTCATGGTGCCTTTTGGCTTGTCATGGTTGGTCCTCTTGGCATGATTGTAGAATTCTCCTTGACTTCCCAATCCTGAATACAATAGCATAAGAGATGTGTCACCTTCATTGGACATTCGGTGGTTGGCCTTCTGCCATGCCTGAAAGGTTGACTCTGATAGCATAGGATATGACCTAGCCCTAGCTACCCTCTGTGCTACATTAATTTTAGGTCTCTTGCACATGCAAGGATAGGGATTTATTAAGATTTAGGTTTGTCTTGTTTCCATTTACATTTTGTTTAGCTGCACTTTCTTCCTCTGAGCTCCAGCTTTCAAAACCTTTTGTGGCACGTGGCACTAATTAGACCCTCTAAAAATATTCCATATATCTATGACAAAATCTCCATCTAATATGAAAACCCAACGTATATCATCCAATTACTATATAGGAAGACATGTGGCACTCACCCGCAATTCTGGAAGAGTCCCGCGGGCCCACCGCTAAGGAAGAATAGAATGACAAAAAACACATGAATCTACCACCTGTCCATTGAGGACCCACCCCTTTAGTCTTTTATAAGGCTCGTCGAAAGAAAACTACCACGTGGCATCCTTCCATTATTCCATAATTATCTTTCTTCAATATTTTAATAGTGGAACAACGGAAGCCAATAGTAACATGCCACCAGTCATGCAATTAACAAATGTGACCCGACCCCTCATAAACTCTTAAAAAAACATTTATCAACTAGGAAAAAGGGGGCCACGAGACTCACAAGGGGTCGACTTTAAAATTTTAGGCAAATTTAAAATACAAATGATATGTGGGGGTCAAAAAACATGGGGCTCGTAAACGACGAGGATATATATACCATTTTACAACTTAAGACACCTTCATGGGCTACAACTGGTCAGCGTGAAAATATAACAAAAGGTTAATTGAATTCTTGCATAAAAGCCGTAGGGTTTTGCGTTTTAGACCCTTAGGAAAAATTTTAGTGCTTTGAACATAAACCCTCAGAAGAAAGAATTTTAGTTGATGGCACGAGACAGGGAAAAAATGCAAGAACTTGGAAAATCTTATAGAGTTCCACGAGGACTAAATTCCCAATGGTATGATAGTCCTAGTGGTTTTCTTCTATCCTACTGATAATATATAAAAAGGTCTAAAAAGATTGTTCATTGTACATTTAGTTAACTTATGTTTTGCATATACATTATTACTCTACATATTGTCACTTCTATAGTATGTTATTTATCATCATTGTTGTCTTGCACATTTTCCATATTAGAGTACACAAAACAATGTTATAGCTTCTTCTCTTACTTAAAAGTTAATTTAGAAGAAAAGCATGTTTAGTGTCTACACCATTATCCACTATGCTAAGATAAGACTAATAATATATTCGCCTACATGAATTCACTCCTAATTTAATATTGATGGATGAAGAAAGCAAAAGCCAAGAGCATGACTATTTTGTAGACAAATGAAACCTACCATATGAAACCAATATGATAGATGACAAACAATTCCTTGCTTAACTTGAAAAGATCACTAGACCACCATATACAACCCCACACAAAATCAATAAAGTTCTTAAGTCTATGCAAGAATAACCAATCATGACTAACCTCTAACAATAATCAATACAAGTTGACTGGAAAAATAAACTATTGTGACTTATCCCAACACGCCCCATTTTGTCTAAGCCAAATGGGTCCCCTTGTATTTTTGATGGTCTTTTCACCTTTGAGTTCTGATTTTCCCTTTTCCTTGTGCATTTCTTGTCATGTCAGACTTTTAGGGTTTGTCCTTTTAGCACGATAGTAGAAGCATCCTCAAAGGCCTGATGTTTCCCTTTGTGTTTACTTTCATTCTTTCATGGTGCTTTTTGGCTTGTCATGGTTGGTCCTCTTGGCATGACCATAGAATTCTCCTTGACTTCCCAATCCCAAATACAATAGCATAAGAGATGTGTGTCACCTTCATTGGACATTCAGTGGTTGGTCTTCTGGCATGCGCAAAAGGTTGACTCTAATAGCATAGGATATGACCTAGCCCTAGCTACACTCGGTCCTACATTAATTGTAGGTCTCTTGTATGTGCAAGGATATGGATTTATTAAGATTTATGTTTGTCTTATTTCCATTTACATTTCATTTAGTTGCACTTTCTTCCTTTGAGCTCCAACTTTCAAAACCTTTTGTACTTGATTTTTCTTAGTGATTAGCGTGCTTGGGGTGATAGATCTAGCTCTATAAAAGTAGAAGCTTCCATTTTCTAGTTTTATCACTATTTTCTAGGTTGGTCTATTGATTTAATCCTAAATTCTTCATATTTTATCCATTTGATTGATTGCTTGAGTGTGGTTTTCATTTTGTGATTGTTTTATTTCTATCCTCTAGCTTGGGTTTCTATTTGGGTGATTTTTCACTTTTGTAATCATTTTGCCAACATATTTCCCCTTTTGGGTTTTCTTCATTTTCATTTTTCCATTCAATTTCAATCCATTTTTGTTATGTCACGCTTGTCAAGACTATTTTGTGTGGGATTTTACCATTTCAGAAGTAGTAAGGGAATTCTTCTAAACCCTGATCCTTTACTTAGCTGTTTTTACCTTTTTGGACTATGGGGATTGATCCTTCGGGCTTTCACCTTCTATTTTGGTAGATGGAAGAGACTCCTCTCGACTTTTAGCTCCCAACACTTTCTAAGTATATATTTTTTGGGCCGCACCTTCAGGCCTTCTCGTTTTGTCCTTCCCATTTTTTGTAGAGGGTAGAGGTTTCCTCCAACCCCCAAGGTTTGACTCCCATGATTAGTAATACCTTCGGGGCCTTGGCATTGAGTATTCTTGTTTTACCCTTTTATTTTTGAAGCCCTTAGAGATCCTTTCCAACCTTCAGTTCCAACCAATGTCTATTTATACACTTCTCATGACTTTGGTGTCAGGCCTTCCCCTTTAACCTTTCCTTTTTGAAGACAATAGAGGTCAAGCTCGACTCCCAACCCCCAACAACTTACACTTCTCTATATCCTTAGGACTATGGCACCAAGACTTAACACCAATCCTTTCATTTTGTCAGACTATAGAGGTCAAGCCCGACCCCCGACCCCTAACAACTTACACTGCTCTATATCCTTTAGACTATGGCATTAGGCCTTCCCACTAAGCCTTTCATTTTTTAAGATTATAGAGGTCAAGCCTGACTCTTGATCCCTAATTTTTAGCACAAAACAGGGTGTTTTTCCATGCTTATTATATATATTGAGTTCACTTTCCATGATTTCACTTGAAGATGTATGATGTGCTAACCATGATGTACTGACTATCAATTGGTTTTAATAGATGATTTGGTTTCATGTTTTGTATAAATGGAAGAAGTAGCACCTGCTAAGGAAGCCTAACCTGAGTTCAAAGGATATCTCCCACCATAAAAAATATTGTGTACTCATCCCAAGATTGCAGACACATAACTAGGTCAGTCAGATGTTAGAGATTACTTACTACAAGTATGTAGAGAGATCAAGTCATTTCAAATAGAGTTCCTGGAGACTTCAAGATTTCTCCAAGCAATATCTTTCCCCATTTCATTATAGTCCCCTGAATTGGTGTTGGCATGCACCCAAAGATACAAGGTAGGGATTAAGAAGATCATAGGGCTTGTAGGAAAGGTGATCCTAGATATCACCTCTAAAATGGTTTATAAGGTCTTCTAACTTCCCACTTATGCGGTCTATGAGAAAATATCATAAAACATTATCCTGACATATTACAACACTAGGATAGGAGCTGCTATAGGATACATGAACCAACATCTCCTTGTAACACAAAGAAAACACCCATTGAAGATGGCCCCTATTTAGCAAAGGGGTGAATTCAAGGAGAATGGGAGGAGATTAATCACTTTTCTCAGTAGGGTATTTGGCTTGCCTACAGTAGAGAGATGACACCTTTGGATGTGCCAATTTTGTATGAAGATAGTAGATGGAAAGAGAATTGATTGAGGCTCGCTCATTAGCAGTAAACTAGATGAACAACTATCTAATGTTATGGAAACCAAGGAGTTCTACATGAAATCTTATCTGGTTTACCTCCTAGCTTACCAGGCCAACTTCCTAAGGCTACAACAGGTGGGTTCTCTCCAATAGGGAAAAACCTTTGTCTATACTCATTTCCCTCAGCTAGAGCTCAGTGAAAGTCTGAAACACTACTACCTGGTAAATGATAAATTTGTTTATGCAATCATCAGAGGGCTAGAAAATGACTACTCACAAAGGTTATTTGTAGAGGATGCAATTAAATTGGTACACTAGGGCAGCCGGTTTATACAATTCAAGACATTCACCTACATTAGAGTGGTTGGCTTCCACAAGGCTCCATACAAGCTCACAAGGTACCCTAGTGACATGATTATTTTGTTGGAGATATGTAGATAGGTAGCTAAGGTCTATAAACTAATAGTAAGTAAGAATAAATATAGCTTTCAATTCCCCATCAAGATTGGGAGTATGATTGTCAAGATATAATAAATGGTAGACATGCAGATGTTGAGTTGGCCTCCCTATCTATGACATTATATGATAACCTTAAGAGTAGGTTTGATCCCCATGGCTAGGTCAACCTATTGATTGGCACCTAGTATCAACATGAATTAGCATTAGAGGATCATTGGGTTAATTGTAAATTTGTATGGATGATCATGAAGTCTGAAGGAGGGACTATTTCAAATTGACCTTGGGCATGGTAAAGGCATTGAATATCAGTGGTCTTCCCAAGGTCCCTAAAGGATGATGGAAATGTTGTTGATCCCTCCTATGAGAACAACAAGGTGTTTGATCAACCACCTAATGTCATCAAATGGGATGAAGAAAAAATGCCTCAATAGACAATAGGGTCAGGTCAATGATTAGCATAACAAAGGAATGACTCAGGAGGCCATATGTTATGTTTGACTCTATCCATCAAAGGAAACCAAAGAGAAGAAGAAGAAGATTGAGAAGGGAGAGTCCTCCACTACTCCCAAGGGTAAAATAATAGAAGCACCAGTAGTCTAGAGGAAAAAAGGGCTACTGCCATTGCCAAAGAGAAGGAAAAGATAAGGGTTATAGTGGTTGGAACTAGTGCGAAGGAGGAAGACATAGTGCCTCTAGTAAAGAAACTTAAGAATACAATCCTGCCTCCCTCCTCTACTACCATCCCCACCAGTGAAGGTGTGACTATTGCATCACTGCCTCCCTCCTCTACTACCATCCCCACCAATGAAGGTATGATTGTTGCATCACTTCCTCCCTCCACTGCCATTCCTTCCTCCATTCAGTCAGGCCCAGCTATTAGTGTGAATAGGGATAATTTCTATCTAGTTTCCCTTGTGTGAGGATAATTCATATTATTTAACTATTTATTAGTTAAACAATATTCCCTCACATAATTCACACATTTGGCTTAGTGAGTCTTCAAGATGTCTCTAGTTGTTCCTATTTGTATCTAGTTGTTGATAGTTGTCTAATAGTTGTCTTATCCTCCACATGTGTTATAGTTGTCACATGTCATAGGATTAAGACACTTGTCACATGACTACAACATCTTGGCTCTCATCCTTATTTTTATAAGCAATGCTCTCATGTACATTGTAACATACACAATCATAGAGCATTCATTGATAGAATACATTATTATTCTTTCATATTGTCTCTCTCGTGCTTTCATGAAGTCCTAGATCTTGGGTGGCTCCTATCTAGCCAACTCTTACATGGTATCAAAGCTCTCTAGGTGGAATCTCTTCTCATTAGACAAATTGTTGAGAGATTGAATGCTAATTCATGGTGGATCTTGATAGTTGAGTATGCTCTTCTCTTGCATCATATGATGACCTGGAGAATTAGAAAAACTTGATGGAAAATCTAGATTTGTGAGGGTTTCCTCTTTGTATCCTTGTATTGTAGGTTCAAATCGAAGCATGCTACTATAAATCTGAGGTCACCAGTGTGTTCAGGAGGTCTGAGATAATTGAGATTGGCTTTTGTTTTGTCCAAATTGGACACCATATGCCAAATCTATGAGATTTTCAATTTAGGGAATAGATACCTAATCTGGGAGACATCTGCAATTTTGAAGCAGTTTGGGAAAAAATCAACCCTGCCATTGCATCCAGAAAGTGTCAAAACATATACATCGATTATAAATTTGTCGAAATCAGAGCAGTTGGACCAAAAGGCAAAATTTTTTTGCTTCTACCTTCGTTTGTATGGATCATAGAGAATATTCCTTGCTTGGGACGAATATTCCACAAAGAGATTCCACTAGAATAGGTTGTACATAGTCATCAGTCAGCGAATCTACTGTAGTTCTTTGTCCATCAGGTAATTTAATATTTCTCTAGTTAAAAGAAACTATTTTATTTTATTTATGCAGACTATAGGGTTTGTACCTGCGTTCACAGGTACTTACTATACTAGCACAATATTAAAAGGTTTGTGGGGGTGCCATGTGGTGCGGGCGCCCACCCTCCCTTCTCCAATCATCAGTCAATGGCATTCTACATTTCAGGTGGCCACATAATCCTCAGACTATTTTATAGGCGGTCTTTTTACCAACCACCTCGGTCACATCCTTAACTCTGCGGGCACATAATCTCCATCAGTGGTATTAACTCCACCCAGCAGGATCTATTTCACATCTTTGGTAACATCCGGTGAGGGTTCTGACCTTCACATCAAACTACATGTAGAGGTTTTCAACAAACGGTGGTCATTCGCCACCATTCACAGCTAGCATTTCTCAGTGGACTCTTGACATAACCAATTGTAAAAAAACATTTCTAGCATCTGGATCCTCTATTTCTAGTGACTCCCAACATTTAGCTCATATCTTTAAGCTGATAGTATACAATCAGCTCGTGGTTACATTAACCTCCTGGTGTCCAAACATTTTTCGAGAATTCCAATGGTTTTTGAAATCTTTGGCAATGATTGTCTGGCAGTTAAAGGGCAGTTTTGAGCAGTCAAACAGCGGATTTGTTATTCCAAAGGTGGTTTTACCTTTTTTGTTAGTGGTCTTCCCAGCACATAGGTGGTATTTTTCCTCTGAAGGTGGTTTTAAGACATCTGAGGTGGTTTTCATACCCTAACAAGCGGTTCCATCCACTTGAGGGCATTTTTTTTTGCTTTTCTTTTGGGGGGGTGCGGCAATTTTTTCCATCAAATTGGGAGAATATTTCGGCGTCTGGGGAGCATATTCTGATTGTTGATGTCAGAACTACATCAACAGTGACATCAGCAGGGGCCTCCTTTTAGCCCTAATAGGGTGATTTTTTTCCAGGAGCCATAATGTTTTGCCACGATATCAAAAATTGGCAAACAAGATATCATCAGAAAGCTGGTTCTGAGAACTTTGCAGTGGTACAAGTATTTTTTTGATATTTTACTGTAGGTGCTAAATTTTACTGTTTGAAGATAGAACTTGCATTTTTCACTCTCGAGCTCACAACTTTCGTCCACATTATCAAAATTTCAACTTCTTATAAGTGTTGGAAAGGTAATTTTGTGCTCTACAGTTCTGTCGATACCATTTTTCTAGCTTTTGCTTTAGACATCAAATTTTTAGTTTGGAGCACTTTGGGTACATATCACTCATTGATTAGAAAAAGGTTGAAATTGGTGGTTGTTTTGGTTTGGGGGGCCTTCAATTACAGTGTTGATTTAGTTTGTGCTTAGATATAGCTGCTTGTGCTCTACTTTTCCTATAAATCATGGATAAATCAAGGGTTCCATTGTTAACACCATATAGCTATGCAACTTGGAGTCAACATGCATGGAATGCCCTCATGAATCTTGGGCATTCTTTATATGTTTAAAACAAGATACCTGAACCCACAGATGATAAGGAAAAGATAAAATGGATGATAAAGCATACTAAAGCTCTTGTAAGTCTTCATAGTTTCATTTCCCTAGATCTCTTGTTTCAAATTGAGGCATGTACAAATTCAGATGATGCTTGGGATAAATTGAAAACACTGTATAGTACAAAAGATGAAGTTAAAGGATATCAAATTGACAATGAATTGATAAACCTTGATCCTAAGAACTTTAGCAACATCTAGGATTATATAACTAAGGTCAATGATCTAAGAGCACAATGTAAAGCATGTGGTATTGAGAAAAAGGACATCTAGTTGATCTACAATGTGTTGAATAAACTCATTCCTGAATATGTAACTTTTGTTTCTAGCTTTAACACTCATAGGTTGACTATGGGATCTACTTTCACTATGCCTTCATTTGCATTCTTTTCTAAGATGGTGCATGAACAACAAAAGCTTCTCTCTATGGGTATCATTAAGCCATCATGAAATCATGCTTTGGTGGTTGCACAACCTAAGGAACAGAAAGAGTTAGGTTCTTTTGAAAAGAAACAAAACAAAGCTAAGAAAGATCCACAAAAAGATCAAGCACAAAATTCACCTAATAAGGAGAAGCCTACATGTGGTTATTGTAAGAAATCAAGGCATACTGAACATACTTGCTTTAAAAATAGATTGACATGTTGATGCAACTTGTTCAAAAGAGCAAACTCTCATCGCCTGATTCTTCTTCTAATCTTTCCTCATCATCTACATAGCCAGTACTTTTTGAATCTCATACAAGGAAAGCTAAGGAAGCTAAACATAAAGGTAAAGCACTTTGTGCAAGTACAAGTTCTACATCAGGTAAATGGCTTCTTGATTCAGGTGCTTCTCATCATATGGCTTCTTCTAGGGATATGTTTTCTTCATTTGACCTGTGTGATATGCCACCTATCTTGATGGGTAAGAACACATATATGAATGTAATTGGGAAGGGAACCATTCATATTGGTGAAGGTACTTTCAATGATGTACTTTGTGTGCCTTCGTTGACTAATAATCTTCTTTTCATATATCAAATTACTCACAGTGGTACAGAGAAGATAGTGGAGTTCACACCTGATTTGGTTATTATTAGAGACTTGGAAAGCACAAAGATCATTGCTACTTGGGTGGTTGATCATGCATCTTAGCTATACACCTTTTATGGTTTCTCTCCTGATGATGATTTAGATCCGTTGGTTGACATTAACACTTCTTGTGTGAATCACATTTCTGAGGAGAAGTTTGGTCACTTGAACCTTGGTATTTTTGCCTCTTCATTTGTTCTTGAGACTTGTGCTACAGTTCCTTCTTCTCCACCTCCTGCTTCTTCAGAGTTTAGTGCTTCAGTTCAGTAAGATACTTCTTGCCTTTCAGACACATCTTTGTGGGATGAGTACTTGACATGCATTTTAGATATGTTTTATGAGTCCCATCTTACAAATTTGGAGGACAAATTTGAGGGGATCTCTCTCCTCTTTGATGGAAGCCATAGAACAACTATTGTCAACCCTTCTTTGTCTTTGGAGGTTGATGATTTTTAGTTTCTACTAGATCCTGGATTGTCACTTTCATCAGTGAGGCCTAAGACTCCTGATTTGATTGTGGTATCATCCAGCATTCACATGTAGACACATGATCAATTTTTAGAGACATCATATTTCATGAGACTTCCTTCCTCATCTCTTGGTTTGGAATTGGAGTTTCTTCATGCTCCAGTGGATTGGTTTCTTCCCAAGGGAAGACATGTTGTTTGCAGGTTTTAGATCATCTTTGGTCTTCTTCTTCTAGCATTCATCATTGGCATTGGAGCTTCTTCATTATAGGGGGGACATCTTGTCTCATTATTTCCCTCTTATTGTGGGGCTATTATTGTATATTTGTGATGGATGTTGTATTTGGGGGTTCTTGATTCTTCCATCATTCCATTACATGTACATGTTTGTATGCATTCTCACTTTTGGAGAGGAGTTTTTTCCCATGAGGTTTTCTCCTTTACTCCACTTGAGACTTGTTTGTACATGGGTGCCTAACATGGCTTAGTAGCTAGGACCCATCCATATTTACATTAGTCAGCTACTCCCTAAGTTGCACTTAAGGGGGTGTTAGTGTGAATAAGGATATTTCCTATCTAGTTTCCCTTGTGTGAGGATAATTCATATTATTTAACTATTTATTAGTTAAATAATATTCCCTCACATAATTCACACATGTTAAGTTGACTTAGTGAGTCTTCTAGAAGTCTCTAGTTGTTCCTAGTTGTGTCTAGTTCTTGATAGTTGTCTAATAGTTGTCTTATCCTCCACATGTGCTATAGTTGTCACATGTCATAAGATTAAGACACTTGTCACATGACTACAACATCTTGGCTCTCATCCTTCTTTTTATAAGAAAGGCTCTCATTTGCATTGTAACATACACAATCATAGAGCATTCATTGATAGAATACATTATTATTATTTTATATTGTCTCTCTTGTGCTTTCATTAAGTCCTAGATCTTGGGTGGCTCCTATGCAACCAACTCTTACACCAGCCATCCCATCATCCACCACTCCTTCAAACACATTCATTGGAGAAGCTGATACTACCCCTTCCATCACTTCTCCCTAGAATCCAACACCTCCAACCTTGTCCTCCCCAGCTCCTCAAGTGCCTCTACCATCAACTTCATCTCCAAGCCATCCACAACAAGTTCATCCTCTACCAGCTTCATGTCCACTAGTTACACAAACTTCCCCTCCAACTCCATAGCCTACTGCCATCCCACTATAGAAATCATCATTATCCCTTCCTCAAGACCCTGCAGTGGAGGATACCCTAGTCAAGCAATCCTTGACAGAAGATCCCCTGGCCAAAAAACAACAAGTAGAAGAGAAAAAAGTGACAAAAGATTTGGTTGAAGGGGAGCATGTGGAGGAAGTTGGGGGAGAGGAACCTCAAGATACTTTGGACTTGGGTGGTTTAGTAGGCCTTGCTTCTCCTCCTCCACTAGAGCAGGATGAGTGGTCTAAGGGATCAGGGAGAACTATGGTGTTAACCCCCTCACCCAGAAGGTCTTCTTCTCCTCCTCATGAAGTATCTCCACCTTAATTGTCTCCTTAAAGAGAAGTAGTGGTAGAATCAGGTCTGCCTACTTGGCTCAACAGAATAGTAGAATGGAGGAAGAGATCATATGTTGAGGAGGATGACCTTGCCATAGTGGTAGAAGTGTTGAAACCTCAACCCAAACAAAAGAGGGCAAGGACATTGTCCAACGTCACCGTTAAATCATAAGGATTCCAAACTGCCCAAGTTGCTACCCCATTAGTGGACAAAGAAGAATCGAAGATGACCCTTACAGAATATAACATCAAATAGGTTGTCCTAGGTCACTGAAAAAGAGGAGATAAACATATCTTGACTGAGTCAGTCACTACCATCTTGGAAAGAATCAAGGAGGATGAGACAACAAAATAAGAACTCAAGAAGTGGGTGGTTTAATTGCCAGCATATGTTACATACCCGGTTGGACTTATGGAGTCTAGAACTTCTACACCAACCTTATTAGAGGCCCTGAGAAAGGATAGCCAACGTAAAAATCCCCTTGGTTTCATCCCTTCTGCAACTTCCTCAAAAGATTCTTTTGAGACCTTTGGGAGTGGAACCATCATGGAGGTATTGAGGACTTTTCATTTCCTCAATGAAGTAGAGAATGTAGATAGTTTGAAGTAATTGATTGATGATGAGTTGTTTTGGGAAGAATACCTTCTAGTGCTATACAGGATGGAGGCAACACCCCCAAGTGAGCTCTTTCAACTATGGATCTTGGACAAAGGTGACCTTGGTTTGGCTATGGAGTGGTTTTAGGTTCATAAGTTGAGAATCAAAGTATTGTAAAAGTGTAAAGAAAGGATGCAAATAAGGATTAAAGCTTCCATTCAAGGATTGGGCAAGATGGAAACCATCATTGGGTCCATCCCATGCACTTTCAAGGATAACTCTTTTAAATTTCTCCCTACAAGAAGGATAATTAGAGAATTCTCTACAATTTTTCAATAGCAGATGATAGAGCAAAGCGTAGACAACCTTATAAGGCTAAAGGAAGCATTTATAGAGTTCTAGGGGAAATTGATTGATCTAGCATGACTTCAAGCCAAATCAAATGATCTGTCTACTTGAAATAGTTCAAGGTGAAGTATCATAATGGGCCAAATGTAAATCACATCAATGAAGCCACTTTAAGTTTCCAAGTTTAGTTTCTAGAGGGAGCATAATATCCTTGTTCTTCACTCTCCTTTAAAGTTTGTTTATTGCTAAAACCTTACCCTTATGGGTATGATTATAAGGTGTAATCTAAATGATGTAACTTGTAAATTTTGAAATTTTTGGTCCAAGGTGGCAAAATAAGAAAATGACAACATGGCATCGAAACTTTGTATTTTGGATGCTTAGGATAGGTACAAAAGTAGTCCTCCATTTTGGAGAAAAGGGGGGTGTGATATATGAGAACAAAATGAAGATGAAATATATAAATCAAATGCAAAAACAAACGATTATACCTTACTTTTGACTCACAAATCCAAGAGAGGGAAGGAGTTGCACCCAAGAGTTCCTTAGATTTTACCCAAGACCAGAATGAAGATGTGGATTGATCAATGCTTTCAACACAATGTAGATGAGTGATTTGGACTTAGATGGAGATGGAGATAGGGATGAGGCATGATTTTGACATTATGGTAGCATGATGAGGAGATTGTGGAGAGATTTTGGCAGAGGTTTGATGCATGAAGAAGTCCCTCTTAATGGCTTAGAGAGGGGTCTCATTTATAGAGTTTTGGAAATGAGGATGGAGGGTGAGGATTAAAAGATGAAATCAAGTGCTAGGAATAAAAGTAAATCTTTTATTCATTTTGGGGGAAAAGGGGTGATAAATAAGGTATGGGTGTGAAGGAATATTTATGAATTAAAGATTCATATGGGGAATGGCAAATGAATTAAAAATTGATTTGGGGATAAGAGGTGATAAATGAGGTATGGGGGTGGTAAGGGGTTTGTAAGAGAAGTAAATGTGATGTGTGATATGTTTCAATTTTTTATTTGGAGGATGTGGGGAAGGGTGTTAAACTAGGTTTGACCACCCAAATGAGAGGTTAGGATTAATTAACATAGGTTTTGTTTAATTAATCCTAGGGCTAGGATGAGGTAGGCTAGGGTAGGGTAGGGTAGGTCAATTAGTAGGCTAGATTAATTAGATAAGAATGATTTATCTAATTAATAGGGATTAGGGATATGGACAAAATAGCCAAATAAATATTAGAAATATTTATTTAATAGATGAGGATAGTGTTGTAAGGTCTAGTGATAAATTAAATGAATTAATTGATCACAAGGGATAGACAGATGGTTAGGGATTAATTGAATTTATTCAATTAATAGGAGGGATAAATTGGTTTGCAGAGCAAGTCAATTTTAGGTTTCTACAGGAGGAAATATATATACTTTGCAAGATGGCTAGACTACTGTGATTTTGTCAAGGAATGTAAGGGAAAATATTCATACATTTGAGGTGTGGGAATCTTGTTGTCATTTGTAATCAACCAATTTGGTGCCAATTTGTTAGAAAAAATAATCTTTACTTGGTACTTAGGTAAAGGTTATGTTTATTTCCTATTAAATACTTGTATTCATAAATACAAAGTATTTTTATTTAATGTGAGTATCCTCGCACATGTGAGGATAACTCACATCAATATTCCTCTTGGAGGAATATTTGATTTATTTAGCCACCTCCTTAAGAGGGTGACACATTGCACTCACTCACATGAAAGGTGGCAAATGGGAGTTGCATCCAACTCCCCCTATCACCTCTATTTATGAGGTGCTCTCTCCTTATTTTACATTATTCATCCATTTCTCTCATTCTCATTCATTTATTGAGGAGCTTCTCTCCCTCTATTTTCATTGTATTATTGAGTTGAATGGAAAAATTAAAAAAATATTTTCTCTCCTCATGAATGTGCAATGTCTCCAACGTGGATGATGTTAAAAAATGGACAACTCAGAGCAAGATTAGTAGTAAAGCATGGTTCTGATACCATGTTAGAAAGAATAAAGGATCAAATCAAACTACTAATCAAATATGTGAATGAAATAAAAAATTAAATGAATAAATTACCAGCATGCACAACAATGGAGACCAGAGATTTTGAAGGGGGAAAAAGCAAAGAAAAAAACTTCATAGATTATGAAAGATGGCAAGAAGCCATTAAATAAATACAATGAAAATGGAGGGAGAGGAGCTCCTCAAGAAATGAATGAGAATGAGAGAAATGGATGAATAATGAAAAATAAGGAGAGAGCACCTCATAAATAGAGGTGAGAGGGGGAGTTGCATGCAACTCCCATTTGCCACCTTTCATGTGAGTGAGTGCAATATGTCAACCTCTTCAGGAGGTGGCTAAATAAATCAAATATTCCTCCAAGAGGAATATTGACGTGAGTTATCCTCACATGTGTGAGGATACTCACATTAAACAAAAAATACTTTGTATTTATGAATACAAGTATTTAATAGGAAATAAACATAACCTTTACCTAAGTACCAAGTAAAGATGATTTTTTCTAACAAAATTAATGGAAAATTATCAGTATTCTTGATGTTCCTTCCTTTTGTTGTAATGTATTTGCATTCTTTTATTTACATTTTGTGAGTTTGATGTGATCTACTATATAATTACTCTGTTTTAATGAGATTGATGAATAAAGTTTGAATAATACATGTGTAATATGGTGTTTTCTTACTTAGTATTCTGATATCTCAAACTATTCTTAGACTCTTGCATATTTTATTTGTATGGTTTTGTGAAATACTAGTCAACACATTGTAGGTTATTATAGATCTTGTCCTCACTGAATGAAATTAAAGTAAAAAATAGAGGCTGCCCATCTCTCACTAACATAGGAAGATAGAATTTCTCTAACCCTGCCTCCTTTTAAAATTTCTTTGATAGATTAGTTAGGTTAGATTTAGGGTTTGAACTCAAAAGAATATCATTCTGATTTGGTGATCAACATATTTTGATCTAGAAGCCATTCAACAAATATAGGCCCCTTGAAGAAAAAAGACACATGTATTGATCATTAAGCTTGTCCAACACAGTTGTGACCCAACTAACAGGGACCTTTGTGTAATCCAAACATTGCATAGGTTATGTTTCAGGAGAAGTAGAGTGACCACTATTCTACTTACTGTTGATGTGCATCAAACATCCCCCAACATAAACCATACTCAATAGTTTTTTTGTACCTTTTTACAATATAATATGTTCATTTTTGTCATTCATGCCTACTAGCATATGAAATCTAAACAATTGTCACTAAATAAGTGTTTATATCAAGAAATCATAACACACATATAAGGAAATAATAATTATGTTTATCTTGTGATACATATTTTCCTATATGCAACACCTAAACATATACGAATAATGAATATGTTCATCTCATGATACATACCTACCTGTATGCAACACCATGACATATATGAATAGTGAATAGGAACTCATCTCATGATACATACCTACCATATGTAACACCTAAACATATAATAATAGTAATTATGTTCATCTTACATGTAACTACCTATCCGTATGTGACACTTGAACATATATGAGCAACTTCATTGTTCTTAGTGTTCATCACTAGGCCATAGTTCTCCTTGGTTCACTACCAACTATGATAACAAACAAGCATCCCATTCTACTTTTCATTATCACTGTAAAGTATATCACTACTAATTGTAAAGGCATATCAACACTAACCAAAGGAAAGTATCAACATTCAATCATTAGATCAACATCAAGCATATGAAGATCAATAAGATTAATTCATAAGCAGATGATCTTAACTCAAAATTCATAGAAGATCATCATCATTATAGATAATATGGTCAACATGTTTTCACTATGTACACTAACACTAAATTTGTAGAAATTGATCAACATTAAATTGGAAAAAAGGCTTCCACTATAAATTACACAAGGTCAGCTCAAGTTAGATACAAAAGCACACTATTGCAAAAATGCTCAACTTGTTCAACAAGATTTAACACGATACTAACAATTACTACCTATATCAAACACATGAGACAATCATTACTCAAGGATGCATCACTCGTAAAAGTACATAAGGTACAAGAATAATTCAAGAACAAGAACTTTCAAGCATAAAGGACTTCATAATATTCCATCCTTTTCAAACATCAAGAATTTTTTGCTTTCCTACAAGACAAGAAAATATTACTCTAACCCAACAACTCCTTATTCTAGGTTGACACAAACCAATTTTTCCACTTAGTTCCCATACCGAACCACTTAGGAAAATGACAAGAAACCAACTCATCCAGAGTAGTCCTTGACCCAATTCTAGGACTTTCTTTAAATCACTTAGTCTACCAGAACTCTCAGTGCACTTGAAAAGTTTACATTATGAGAAATGCGACTTGTGAAGTAGACTCTAGGCCCTAGTGTTGAACCCAAAGCTCTAATATGATATATAAAGACCACTTTAATAAATAACAATAAAATATTATAATTCAATTAAAAAAAATCAACAAATCATCTCACATCAAATAAATTCAATCAATGAATAATATAATAAGGCTAGGTAAACTAACCTAAATCTTACTCTACCTGAGTAATTAATCCAGTGCATTATCTTCACCAAGGGTCTTAAAAATTCACAAAACACAAAGATAGACCCATCCTAAGGGCTAGACCTATGCATCATGATCTCAAAAGAAATGGCATTTCCTACATATTGAGATCTGAGGCTCCATAGTTTGTCAACATGACACTCCATAATGTTAACAACTTAGGCCTTTTACCAATAAGACTCAAGGGTAGTTTAATCTTGTTGACCTATTTTCCTCTGTCCAGAGTTAAATAGTTCACCATGTACATTCCTTGAATATCTTGTAGAAAATGACCCTACAAATCTTAAATCCTTCAATTACTCATGCTCTACCTTGCCATAAAATCCCAAAAACTTGCCTAAAGAATCCTTGCCAAAAACCCAAAAAAACCCAGAAGTCTTTTGTCTTCAAGTACTTTCCATCATAGATAATTCTCAGTTTTATACTTAGTCATTTTTATATGCATATACAATTGTCTGTTTCATTGTATGTTCACATATACAATTGCACATACAATGGTATATACAAAGGGAAGATGCAAAGGGAATATGCAAGGCAATGATACAAAGGAAAGATGCAAAGTCAATATGCAAAGGGCAGGATACAAATGTGCATCGGGTTACAATTTTATATGTGATGCAATGTACAAGTGCATATGCAAGGCAATGATACAAAAGAAAAGATACAAAGGTGAATGTATATCTGGTGATTGTATCTAATATACAATCGCATATACAAAGAAACAAATAAAGGAGATAAAAAGGGTGGGGTCCACCAATTGTATGTATATGTGATTGTATCTTTGCACATACAATCACATATACAATGACATATGCATTTCTGACATACAACCCCAGACCTGAAAAGATATTGCATTTTGGTTTATACAGGTACAAGTGATTGTATGCATTATTTGTATGTATGTTTGCATTGTATGTGACAACATGCAAAGGTCATATACAAAGCGACATACAAAGGACAGATGCAATGTTTGTATGTGCAGGTGTTTGCATGCAGTTTTGTTTATATATTGAAGTGTATTGTATATGCCGATATGCAAAAGAGAAAGGATACAAAGGCCAGACCTGTTTCAAAGTTTCATTCTAGTTGATAATCTCTTGGGTTCTGCATTGAATGTATATTGTGCAATTGTATCTCATATACAATCAATATACAAAGGGTCGCATACAATGGATTTCAGCGAGACTTAGTGCATCAACGACTCAGTTTGTGGTCTTTCTAATGGCCAATAAAGCATACAAGTGTTTGGCGATGGGTCTCAGGCTCAACTCAGTGACCAATCAGGTGGTGCCATGTGTTAGGGATGATTCAAAGGCCGATTCAAAATGTAAAGACCCGCGATTGTATGTCGGCAGATGCAAGGCGATTTGAATATGCGAAAGGAGGGAAGTTGCATAAATGCGTAAAGTGAACCCAGCAGTCAAAGTATAGTTGCAATTGTATATACAATTGCAAGATACAAGCATGTATAGTGCAGATATGTAGAGCGATATGCAGATGCAAGATGTAGTTGACCGTAACTTTGACTGCCTGTATCTCCCTCATCCTGGCAAATTTCAACATGCTTCAAAAGGAAAATATGCTTGTTTTTACCTCCTCTTTCATCTAGTGGCTTTATGGAGGATATCTTCACTTTCAAAATTTTATGCAAGTCTGCAGGCTTGATTGACTGGACGTTTCAGTGACCAATTTGGCATATACATATGTAGATATTTGTTGCATTCATGGGTGCAGGTCGATGATTCAGAAGCTCACATTGATGATTCAAAATATCTTCCATCTACCCCTATTCTAGATATTTCATGCCATAAGTTCTTGTAGGTGGATGTCCCTTCAGAGGCAAATATTTTCCTGACTATGCCCATGGGACGAATCTGTTGTAATCGACCTAGGTCAAAATGTAAATGCTATATATGCATAAAAATGAGATGTAAAAAGGGTTGGAAGTTGGAAGTTTTAGTGATATATGCTTCTGATTTCCAAACAAAGCATTCCTCTATTGTAACCATGCCTTCTTATTGAATATATGCAAGTTATTTTACCTTTTTTACTGATTCTCAGTTTAGTGTGAATCTACATATGATTGTCTGTGAATGTTTTGTTCCTCTCAACCATTTTGTCTCTCACCTCTACTAAAATCATCTAAATATGTGTATGTCTACTTACTATATCTAGTTGTGTTGTGCATCTTCTCAATTCTGTGAGGGCTCTTATATTCAACTTGGTGAATCACCCTTATTTTCTAGTTTCCCTGTTTTATCTTTCATTTTTAAAAGCATTCCTTCTCCCTTTTCCTCTACAAATCTAGTATATTTTAGGTGATAACCAGATAGGAAGCTGACCTTCTCTTTCCAAACACAGATGACCCATAGACCTTGGAAAGATCCCATGTTTCTTCAGATTGCCATTTTTCACAACTCAGCAAGGGTGCAAATCTAGGTGATAACAGTTTCTAGCATGCTCGGTGGGACACTACAATCATATTTCTGGTTATGATATGCTACCAGCATTATCAGTCTTTGAAGAGGCTATTTTGAGCATATCTGGAGACTCATACTGAGAAAGGACAAGTAGATCAATGCTGCTGTTACTTTTATGAGAAAAATACAAACTCAGAGTTCAAGTTCCGTTGATTATTTGTAGCTATCTCCACCTAGAAGACAGAGTCAAACTATGGTAAGGACTCTGATTTCTAAAAGAATAAAATTGACCCCACTAAGTTTCAGGCCAGTAGTACTTATAGTTTTTGTACCGGTTCAAGCAAACCTACCTCTAGTTGTTCCAATGGCAAGAAATTAGCCATTTGTGGCTTTTGATGGGGGCAGCCCATTAAATTTGATGGTACATGATAATATACCCATGGCAGCTTTGAAGAGCCTGCCCTATTTCACTAGGGAGGATCAAACTACCCAAATCGAGCACATTAAAGACGTAGCTTCTCTATGTTGTGTTCATCATGTAACTCAAGAAAATGTAGCCATCAGGCTGCCTCATTTAAAGGAAAAGCATTATAGTGATTCAAGAGTTTACCAGTGCAAACCATTGGAACTTGGGATGATCTGGGTGATAAGTTAAACAAACAATTTCAAGATAAGTCAGATAACTTATCGTTGGTTAAATAGCTGACTACAATATAGAGAGCTCCCCAGGAGCAAATGATGGATTTCAATTTTTAGTTTTAGAAGACATGGGACATAATTCCTGCTACGGTAAGGCCTCCATCAGAATATGCATTTCTGTATTTTTTGAAAGCTCTAAATAGTGATATATCAGTAATGATACAATCGTTGGGAGGTACAAGTTTACTTGATGCATATGAAATAGCTATTAGAGCAAAAAATAGCCTGATTCAGGTTGGGAAAATAGCACCTAGACCACCAGTGCCCATTTTTCCTAAAATTAAAGCTTCAATGCCTTTGTCAATCTCATCTTTTGCCCCTTTACCTGTTATAGCAGCATCGCCAAGTACTGCCAATACTGAGATTGTTGTTTCTAGCTCATCACAAGAGTTAAGAGAGATAAAAAATAGCCAACAAAAAATAGAGAATATCTTGCAAACTTTTGGGAATGAGCTGGTGAACATCAAAAAGCAGTAGTTCCACAACAGACAGTCTTATCAACCACACATTCAAGGGCAAAACCAACCATATCAAGCCAATAGGTCTCCATATCAAGGCAATTACCAGGGTACTAGGCAAAATGTGAACCAGAGGCCTTTCCAACCTTACAATCCCATACCTATTAATGTAGTTAGGGACCTTGTCCCTGTTCAGAATAACCTTGCAACTGAGTATGAATGGTGTTTTCCATGCAATCAGCCACACAGTCAGGCAAAATGTTCAAATGGAGTGATAAATCAAGATCTAATGTTGCAAAATGTTGTAGTTTCACAGCCAAACACACCTAATGATGAGGCTGTACAGTAGCAAGAACAGGTTCAGAATGATACTGCCTTCATAAATTGGCATGGAGATGAATTATGTGGCGTAAACAAAGATGATACTTTAGTTGTAGCAAATACCAAAGCTAAAAAGAGGGGTTATGAGATAGATCAAGCAACAAATAAAGGAAAAGGACTTGCTAATCCTTCTACATCCCAGATTCCCCATATATTGCAAAAGAATACTCAAGCACCTGCCAAGGAACAACCTCGTTTACAGGCTGATATTGCTGCTGCAAAGTCACATCAGAAGGTAAACATTACTCCACCTTTTAATATCATTGAAAATATGAAGAAGATGAACGTGATGATATCTATGTGGGATTCCCTAGCCATCCCAGGCCAAAAGGACATGTTATAATCTACCTTGTCTGATTTAAAAGTGTTAAATGATGCAACTATTAACCCAACTGGGGTTGTTCTTACCAATTCATCCTAGGACAACAGTAAAAAACCACATAAGAGTGCTAAACCACTTCCATTTTTTGTGTCATTAATAATAGGAGATAGGTTAGTACGTAACTGAATAGTGGATAGTGGTGGAAGTAGTTATGTCATGCAAAAACAAATTATAGACTAATTAGGAATGAAATACCATTCCCTTGGGAAGGGTGTGCTCCAGCTAGATGGAACAGCTGTTAACACTATAAGTGTGATGAAAGACCTAGGTCTCACTTTGCATACATGTCCAAATGTTTCCATTTCTCTAGAGGTGTTCGTCGTAGATTTACCTCCTCATTTTGCCATGTGTTTGTCAAGAGAATTCATAGCCAAGATAGGAGGATATTTATCCTCAGACTAGCCTCACATGTTCTTTAGGACCAAATATGGCACAAAAGTGATCGTAAAATCTAAATTGCTTGCCAAATATCACATAGAGGCTTATGTCCCAAGTGTTTTTAATGCAAATTGCATTATTTTTGATGATCCTGAGCTTATTGCTACTCAAGAACTACAAGCTGAAAGTATACCAGAAGTGCTATTAAAGGAGTGGGCCTTAGAAAATATTGTAGATGATCTTGAGGGACACATTCAAGAAACTGGTATGGGGGTTTACATGTTGTACAAACTTGAAACAACAATTCCAAACCTTGTAAAGAGTGCAAAACAATAGATAGAGGAGCAAGATGAGGTATGGAAAATGTACTTTGATGGCTCTAGGAATAGGAATGGATCTGGTGGTGGTGCAATGCTTATGTCTCCACAAGGTGAGATATTTTTCTACTTTCTGTTTTGCTTTTTCATGTACAAATAACACTGCTAAATATTAAGGGTTGATTCAAGGTTTGCAGTGGCAAGGAAGAGGAAAATTGGTTGTTTATAGGTGTATGAGGACAATGAACTTATTGTAAATCAAGTGAGGGGACTGCGTGTTACAAAGAATGATGCTTTGAAATGCTACAAACATAGGGTATGGGATATGATTGAGGAGTTTGACACTTTCAATCTAATCTCTATTCCAAGAAATCAGAACTATCATGCAAATAGGCTAGTTACAATTGGGGCTCAGTTCGATATTCCCAGTGATATTCAAAGAGAAAAGGTACAACCTCATGTGAAAATAGTTGATAGGCCCTCTATCCCTAATAATAACATTCATTGGTAGGTTTTTGAGAGTGATGAACAAGTTCTGCGTTTCCTGTTAGAAGAGGATGAGTTCTCTGTGATGAATCAGAACAAACTCAATTAGTAATATGATGATGATTAGGTTGTTTAGTTAAGGACTAATACACTGCCTAGACGATTGGTAACCTTAGAATCCATTTTTGGTACTGACGATCAGCTGAAAAAGAGTAAAACTGGCATACAGGTCAAAGAGGAACATTATGAGGAGCTAGAAATTTTCAAAGGTAAGCTTCTCAAAATTGGTAAAATCTGTTCACCTAAGGATAGGAAGGCTTTTATTGCTCTTTGTCAAGAATTTGAAGCTGTGTTTGCTTGGGAATACTAAGACTTAAAGAAGTTTTACCTTCATATTGCCCAACATTCTATAGAGTTAGAGCCAGGTGCAAAACCTATGAGACACAAACAAAGACCTTTAAATCTAAAACTCGAGCCTTTGATGATTAAGGAATTAACCAAGCTAATCGAGGGAAATATCATTTTTCTGATCAAGCATACTTCTTGGGTATCGAATCTTGTCCCTGTGAGGAAAAAGAATGGAGAGATTAGGTTGTGCATTGATTTTAGAGACCTTAATAGAGCCTCCCTAAAGGACCACTACCTACTGCCCTCAATGGAGCAAATTCTGCAAGTAGTGGCTAGTTCAGAAAGATTCTCCTTACTTGATAGATATTCTAGTTATAATCAACTATTAGTCAAGGACGAAGATCATTTTAAAACTACTTTTACTACCAAATGGGGCACCATGGCCTACAAAAGGATGCCTTTTGGTCTATCAAATGCTGGTGCTACTTTTCAAAGGGCCATGGATATGGCTTTTAAAGGTTTTCTTTATAAATTGGTACTTGTGTACCTTGACGACATCATAGTTTTCTCTAAAGATGTAGCTGAACATTTATTCCACTTGAGGCAAGTATTTGAGAGATGTAAAGAGTTTGTGATATCTCTCAATCCAAAGAAATGCATTTTTGTTGTGCATGAAGGTAAGCTTTTAGGACACATTGTGTCAAAAGAGGGAGTTACCATTGATACTGAAAGAGTAAGAGCTATTTTGGAGCTACTTTTGTCCAGTCACAAGAAGGGACTGCAAAGTTTTATTAGCAGAATTAATTTTTTGCGTAGATTTATACCTGACATTGCAAATTTATTGAAGCCTTTGACCTCTATGTTAAAGAAAAATATAATTTTCAATTAGACAAAAGAGGGCAAACTCAGCTTTGAATCCATAAAATAAGTGCTATCAGCTAGACCAACTCTGGTAAATCCTGATTTCTCAAAAGATTTTATTTTGTATGCATATGGCGGTCTAGAACAATTTTTGCAATTCTGGTAGAGCAGCAGAGTGAAGGATTTGAGCAGCCAATCACTTTCTTTAGTCAAGGACTGGAGGAGTATGAACAGAGGTATAGTTTCATTGAAAAAAATGTCCTTGCAGTGGTAAAGAGTCTCAAGAAGTTTAGGCATCTTATTTCTAACAATAAGGTACATTTGATGGTTCCTCACCCTAATGTGAAAGAGTTCCTATTAGGTAAGGATGTTAATGAGAAAAGGGCTGGTTGGATTACCAAAGTCATGGAATATGAGGTAGATGTCAAGATAACCAATCTCATCAAAGGTAGAGGACTCAGTGAACAGCTTGCTACTAGTTCTGAAAATGAAATAGAGAAAGAAGAGAAGGTGCTTTTGACCATTGAAGATGAATGTCAGGATGATACAACAACATGGGAACAGGTTGGGTTAATGACATGACTCATTTTTTGTAAACTGGTGAATGTCCAACAGGTTTAGATAGAACCAAGAGAAGGTATTTTAGACTGCAGTCTATTCCATACATTTTAATAAATGATATCCTTTTCAGAAAGGATTTTAATGGTGTGTTGTTAAGATGCATTGATAATGATCAAACTGGCAAGGTGCTACATGAGTTTCATGATAGAACAACAGGGGGTCATTTTTCCCCAAGGACTACTGCTTGGAAAATAATGAGAGCTAGATATTACTGGCCCAACTTATTCAAGGATGCCCATGCATGGGCCAAAAATTGTGTAAAATGTGCCATTTTTGCAGGCAAAGAAAGGCTGCTAGCTTTACCTCTGCAGCCGATTCAAGTAGAATAACCCTTCATAAGATGGGGCATTGATTTTATAGGTCCCATTAACCCACTATCAAGTGTAGGTCACAGGTGGGTACTTACCACAATAGACTATTTTATAAGGTGGACTGAAGCAGTGGCTTTGAAAGAAGCCAATGAGAATGTTGTGTTGAACTTTTATCATGATTTGGTATCCAGATTTGGAGTACCTAAGTCAATTATCTCAGACAATGCTTTAGCCTTTGTTGGATTGAAGATAACTAACTAGGCTATGAGGAATGGAATCTATTTGAACACTTCATCAAATTATTACCCACAGGGTAATGGTTTGGCTGAATCTACAAATAAGAATCTCATAAGGATTATTAAAAGATCAATGGAGGACAACCAGAGGACCTGGCACACCAATCTGAAATCTACCTTATGGGTAGATAGAATAACTCCCAAAAGGTCTATTGGAAACTCTCCATATATGTTAGTTTATGGAAAAGAGGCAAGAATGCCTGTATCTGTAGAGTTGCCAGCACTTGACATCATGAATCAGCTAGAGATGTTTGAAGAAGAAGACCCCAGGGCTGTTAGATATGCTCAACTTATGGAGCTTGAAGAAATGAGAGATAAAGCTATGAAAGCTATGGAGTATCATCAACTTCAAACAAAAAGAGTTTTTGATAAGAAAGACACTCCTAGAGTTTTTAGGGAGGGTGATATGGTACTCAAATGGTATGAGTTGAAAAGTAGGCCAGGGAGGCACTCCAAGTTTGATAGCATGTGGAGTGGCCCATTTATCATTACTGAATGCAAAGACCACAATGCATTTTAGTTATCAAACATGGATGGAGAAAATTTGCCTATCCTAGTCAATGGGATACACCTAAAGAGGTGTTTTGAGGTATGAGTTGCCTTGTAAAGCAGTAGATTAGGTCTATCACTTTCAATAAGTGCTATTGTACAATAGTTTAGATCCCTTTTTGTTTTCTCTAAGTGTTGTCTAGCACAGTTCGATGAGTTGCTTTCAACATTTTGTTTTGGTTTTGGTCTTCCAAGTGTTCTTCATCACTGATATGTTGAGTTACTAAGGTCAGGATTGATTGTTAAAGGTATATTTTGAGTCTCTGTGTGACTCCATGCCCAATGGATGTTTAAGACCACTGGTCTATTTGTTTAGCAGGCAAACATCCCATAGAAGTTGCCAAAATGTTGACCTATTTTCCTCTATCCAGAGTTAAATAGTTAACCTTGTACATTCCTTGAATATCTTGTAGAAAATGACCCTACAAAGCTTAAATCCTTCAATTACTCATGCTCTACCTTGCCAAAAAATCCCAGAAAACTTGCTTGAAGAATCCTTGACAAAAACCCAAAAAAACCCAGAAGTCTTTTGTCTTCAAGTGCTTTCCATCACAGATAATTCTCAGTTTTATACTTAGTCATTTTTGTATGCATATACAATTGTATGTTTCATTGCATGTTCACATATACAATCGCACATACAATGGGATATACAAAGGGAAGATGCAAAGGGAATATGCAAGGCAATGATACAAAGGAAAGATGCAAAGTCAATATGCAAAGGGCAGGATACAAATGTGCATCGGGTTATAAATGTATATGCAATGCAATGTACAAGCGCATATGCAAGGCAATGATACAAAAGAAAAGATACAAAGGTGGATGTATATCGGGCGATTGTATCTAATATACAATCACATATACAAAGTAGAAACTAAAGGAGATACAAAGGGTGGGGTCCACCAATTGTATGTATATGTGATTGTATCTTTGCACATACAATCGCATATACAATGGCATATGCATTTTTGAGATACAACCCCAGATCTGAAAAGATATTGCATTTTGGTTTATATAGGCAGAAGTGATTGTATGCATTCATTGTACATATGTTCACATTGTATGTGACAACATGCAAATGTCATATAGAAAGTGACATACAAAGGACAAATGCAATGTTGGTATGTGCAGGTGTTTGCATGCAGTTTTGTTTATATATTGAAGTGTAATGTATATGCCGATATGCAAAAGAGAAAGGATACAAAGGCTGGACCTATTCAAAAGTTTCATTCTAGTTGATAATCTCCTATGTTTCGCATTGAATGTATATTGTGTGATTGTATCTCATATACAATTGATATACAAAGGGTCGCATACAATGGATTTTGGCGAGACTTAGTGCATCGACGACTCAGTTTGTGGTCTTTCTAACAATCGATAAAGCATGCAAATGTTTAGCGATGGGTCTTAGGCTCAACTCAGTGACCAATCAGGTGGTGCCACATGTCAGGACTGATTCAAAGGCCGATTGAAAAGGTAAAGACCTGCAATTGTATGTTGGCAGATGCAAGGAGATTTGAATATACGAAAGGAGGGAAGTTGCATAAATGCATAAAGTGAACCTAGTAGTCAAAGTGCAGTTGCAGTTGTATATACAATTGCAAGATACAAGCATATATAGTGTAAATATGTAGAGCGATATGCAGATGTAAGATGCAGTTGACCATAACTTTGACCGCCTGTATCTCCCTCATCCTGGTGAATTTCAACATGCTTCAAAAGGAAAATATTCTTTTTTTTGCCGCCTCTTTCATCTGGCGGGCTTTATGAAGGATATCTTCACTTTTAAAATTTGATGCAAGTCTACAGGCTCGATCGACTGGACGTTTCAGCAACCAATTTGGCATATGCAAGTGCAGATATTTGTTGCATTCATGGGTGCAGGTTGATGATTCAGTAGCTCACATTGAAGATTCAAAATATCTTCCATCTGCCCCTATTCCAAATATATCATGCCATAACTTCTTGCAGGTGGACATCCCTTTAGAGGAAAATGTTTTTTCTTGAATGTGCCCATGGGACGAATCCGTTGTAATCGACCTAGGTCAAAATGTAAATCCTATATATGCATAAAAATGAGATGTAAAAAGGGTTGGACATTGGAAGTTTTAGTGATATATGCTTCTGATTTCCAAACAGAGTATTCCTCTACTATAACCATGCCTTCTTATTGAATATATGCAAGTTGTTTTACCTCTTTTACTGATTTTCAGTTTAGTGTGAATCTACATATGATTGTCTGTGAATGTTTTGTTCCTCTCAACCATTTTGTCTCTCACCTCTGCTAAAATCATTTGAATCTGTGTATGTCTACTTGCTGTATCTGGTTGTGTTCTGTATCTTCTTAATTTTGTGAGGGCTCTTATATTCAACCTGGTGAATCACCCTTATTTTCAAGTATCCCTATTTTATCTTTCATTTTTAAAAGCATTCCTTCTCCCTTTTCCTTTGCAAATCCAGTATATTTTAGGTGATAACCAGATAGAAAGCTGGCCTTCTCCGGAGGTTCTTTCCAAACACAGGTGACCCACAGACCTTGGAAAGATCCCATGTTTCTCTAGATTGCCAAGTTTCACAACTCAGCAAGGGTGCAAATCTAGGTGATAACAAATCTATTTTCTCCAATCGTTGGTAAACCCTTCATGCAATTGGTGATTTCATGATCCAAGCATTTACCAGGTAGAACCATCTAAACTTACTTATATTTCTGATCATATTCTAGTGAATAATTAAGTATAAAACCCTAGAACAATAATAAGTGTTCAGAGGTTCAACTAAGCACCCACACTCATCCTTTAAAAAAAATTCCACTATACACTTTTCCATAGAAAGAAAGTCTATCAAACAATCCACAATAGAGGGTAATCCACAACACAAACACAATTCCCCAAATCCACTCCATACTAGGTGGTATTGGGAATAGAGGTCTTAGTACCTCATCATGACATAGTTGGACCTAGATTAATAATTATGCCCACTCCAACAATGGAAATCAATTCCTTAAGAGAAATATAGAGCAATGACTATCGATGCAATAATGAATTTCCTTATCACATATTGATAACTTGGCATCCAAGAAGATATAAAAATATGTAAATCCAAAGGGGTAAGCCCTTATCTACAATTCATAGTCTAAAATAATAGTAATAATACTCATGCTGTGCATTGCAATCTTATAAAAGAATACTGTACTAAAATAAGTATACATAATATACTTGATTTAAATGGAAGAATATAAATTCCTAGGTTTATATGTTATGTCCACATAGAACAATCATTATATAAGTGTCTTTAACAATACTATGTAATATCTATATCTGAAATTTAATAGTGTCCTAGTCATCGCATGAATATCTTAACCACAATAATGGCAACACTATCACTATCTATACTTGCCATCTCACTCAATTTAGAAGAGAATATACACACCCCAACCTACATCCAACACATAGGAGATCTTAAATTATTGAAGGTACTATTTAGAACTTCTACCACGTAACCAAATTACAATAGTTGACAAGGATTAAAATTGGCATATTGATGATTAATGTTACCCATAGATTTCAAGAAAATAATATCTATTTCACTGAGGTTCACAAAAACAGCAACAAACAATTTCTCAATCTCACAACCAAATTTCTAGGTTTCTTATCCATCACCTAGGCTTACCAATAACATAATGTTGTGCTAACCTTCTAACAACATCATAGTTAGAGAAAATCTTTGAGTACTTACTTCACTAGATTAGGAAGGTAATAACATTAATGAAGTGGTTAAATGGCTCAAAGATAATTTAAAAGACATCCATTCTTAAGGATCATTCAATTCAAAAATGGATCTTCGAGTGAGATATTATTTCCTAACATCCATTGCAATCCTTGATAAACATAGAGGTTATAAGGTTCTAACGAAATGGCAGTTTGTTACAATTAGCATCAAGGGTCATTCCGTGCTTTTCAAGGGAATCAATTAGATAATTTCAACAAGCAAGAAATCTTTTCAATTACTATAATTTCTATTCAATTCTTTCAATAATTTCATAGTATTTTAGTAAATCCAACTTTTGATTTGGTAACTTTTCATGTGGGTTCCTTCGTGACTTAGGTGTCACACTAAAGGGATATCACATGATTCATTCAAGCAGTATGAGCATAAATCATGCAATTTGTATCCATTATTAAATTTTATAGTAAAGATGACTCCAATTCCATTTGGAGTATAGTACAATTTAGGACTAAAATCCAAATGGTATGATAGTCCTGGTGGTTTTCTTCTATCCTATCGATAATTTACAAAAAAGGTCAAAAAAGATTGTTCATTGAACATTTACTCAACCTATGTTTGGCATACACATTAATACTCTACATATTGTCACTTCTATAATAAGTTATTTCCCAACCTGCTTGGCTTGCATATTTTCCCTATTAGAGTATACACAAAAAAAATGTTATAGCTTCTTCTTTGGTTTGAAAGTTATTTTAGAAGAAAAGTATATTTAGTTATACACCAATATCCACTATGTTAAGATAAGACTAATAATGTAGTCCCCTACATGAGTTCACTCCTGAGTTAATATTGATGGATGAAGAAAAGAAAAACCAAGAGCATGACTATTTTGTACACAAATGGAACCTACCATATGAAACCAATGGGCTATACCATAAACATTTCCTCTCTCAAACTTCAAAAGATCACTAGACCACCTTATAAAATACCACACAAAATCAATAGATTTCTTAAGTCTATGCAAGAATAATCAACTAGGACTAACCTATAACAATAATCAATACAAGTTGACTAGATAAATAAAACATACTCAATAGTTTTTGCATACGTTTTTACACCTCCATATTTGTCTCTTTTGGAAATAAAACCATATTAATTTAGCTTGATGGAAATACAACTTATTTGTTTGGTTGAGGAGGAGTGTTAGTTGCAGAAGAATGTGTTGTGGCTCATAGAAAAATGATGGTCCACATAGGAAAAACACATGAATTCTTTGACAGATCGCTCCAAAGAGACGTCATCTTTTGTAATGTAAAATTTACAAGATAATCACCTAATGGATTTGTTGAATAAGTTTAAAAGATAGAGGAGAATCCTCTAATGTTGTATTTGTAAGTGTCTTGGTAGCCATTCATGCAAAGTGTGGAAGTATAGACAAGTCACATTAACTCTTTTTCTGAATGCCTAAAAGAAATGGCATCTCCATCAAACACCATGATTGCAGAAAAAGAATCCTTTTCAAAAGATTCAAGACAATGCAACTCAACAGGTGTAAAACCACATTCCACACCCTTTGCTAGTATTCCCCTCTCTCTTCTAAAATGTCAATGCCTCCCTTAGATATAGGTATTTTCCCTAAAAACCATTATCCAAGGTAGATTTTGGACAACTATTAAGTTTGAAAAGCTCTCCACACATATGCAACAATAGGAATTAAAATTAAGGCATGTTAATCACTGGACAAAATGCTTTATAGAGGTGTCACTGGAAGGGATGCAACATTTCCAAAAAAAATCCCCTTTAAGAAAAATAAACTCCTTTCCCCTTTATAAAAGAGTAAAAAGGCCTCTTAGTTTTATGTTGATTTAGAGACTTAAATATATAACTCTATCTCTATAATGTTCGTAGGTAGGTGGGTTTTGCTGTCCAAAACAAAAAGCTACAATACTATGGATATAATAAAAACAAATGCACAAGGAGAGAGACCAGAAAATAGATTCAAAATAGGAAATTGTATTTATATATGCCTTTCAAAATATATTCAAAACTTCATACAAATTCTATGGCAGAGTTGTTGCTCTATTATCTGACTTGCCCCTATATCTAGAGCTGTTGTTCAAAACATCACTGGACCTAACTATGTAGAAACTCTATAGCTATCTGTAGATCACTATTGTTTCTACAACACAAACCCTTCTCATTGCTGTAATATTCTTCTGCTCTCACTATGTTCTTCTCTGCATTCCTTCTGTAGCTGTAGGTTCTATTCTCTCTGTCTTACTCTCTTAAAAAATTGACTGTAACATTCTTCCTTTTTTTCTCTTATCTTTCCTTGCCAAAAAACTAGTGCTCAAATTAGATTCAAAATAACCTATCATATTAAATTGTTGGCAAGGGTCTCAGAGGAGGATCCCCAAAATTGACATGGGGTAGGTGCAATAACTGCTGACTGAAGATTCATAAATATTCAAACACTCCCCCTTAATCTAAAGTCAGAAGTGTCATTCAACAATTTTCTTTCTGGAACCGATCTCTGGAGTTAAACTTTTGCATTTTCCTTTCTAGAGTACATCTTTGGAGCTATTTCTGTCATTTTGGACCAGCTCTGGTGCAACTTTCTACATCTCTGAAGCTCTGTTTCTTCATATCCAGAGCTATGTTTTTGCATCTCTAGAGCTGCATTGACTTTCTAGAGTTGAACCTCTAGAGCTGAACCACTGGAGCTATCCCCTTTCTGGGGTTGCACACTTCCAGAGTTGTCTACAATGCCTAGTCTATCTCTTAGGCATTCAAAGGAATCTTTTAGCAATACCTTGGTAAAAATGTCAGTGAGCTACTGCTCAGATCTACAATATTGTAACTCAATCTCAACTCATTCTAGCAACTCCCTTATGAAGTGATAATGGATCTCAATGTGTTTTCTTCATCCATGGAAGACTAGATTCTTTGTCAAGGCTATTGAAGAAACGTTGTCACAATGAATGGTTGTACCATCTTCTTGGTGGTCATTCAATTTTGTAAAGTTCCTTCTCAACCAAATAGCCTGACATGCTATTGCATTTGTTGCAATATACTCAACTTCTACTGTGGAGAGAGAGACAATGGGCTATTTCTTAGATGCCCATGAAATCACACTTGAACCCATGTGGAATACATATCTTGATGTGCTCTTCGTGTCATCTACATTACCAGCCCAATCACTATTCATGAAACCAACCAACTTATTCTGATTGGATGCACCATACAAGATGCCATAACTAGTTGTGCCATTCACATATCTCAGGATCCCCTTTCCTTCTTGCCAATGTGTGTCTTTAGGGTTTCTCCATGAACCTAGAAATCAGGCTCACTGCACACATCAATTCAGGCCTGGTAGCTGTCAAGTACATGAGGCTTCCAACAATGCTCTTGTAGAGGGTTGGGTTTTCTTCCTTGTTCTATCCTCTTTACTCAATTTTAGACTTGTAGCTTTTGGTGTTAGGGAAGGCTTGTTATTCTCCATTTTAAATCTCTTCAAAATCTAATTGGCATAGTTAGTTTACAAAATAAATATGCCATGCTCTATTTGTTTGACCTCAATTCTAAGAAAATACTTCAGCAGACCTAAGTCTATCATCTCAAACTCATTATTTATTACCTCTTTGAAATCAACATTGAAGAGATCACTATTACTCGTAAAAATCAAATCATGTACATACAAAACAACAATCAAAATATTACCTTGAGCTTCTTTAATGTAGAGTGTGGGCTCACTACTACTTTTTCTAAAGCCATTACTCAGTAGATATGAGTCTATCATATTGTACCATGCTCTAGGTGCTTGTTTCAGCTCATAGAGGGCTTTCCAAAGCCTATATACTTTGTTCTCTTACCCTAGGACTTCATAGCTAGGTGGCTACTCCATATACACTTCCTCTTTCAGCACTCTGTTCAAGAAGGTTGACTTCATGTCCATTTGATACACCTTCCATTTGTGTTGATCTACTAATTCTATGACTTCTCAGACTAGTTCCAACCTTGCAACTGGTGCATATGTCTCATCATAATCTCTTCCAACTGTTGTTTGTACCCTTTGACAACTAGCCTTGCCTTATCTCTTTCAATCCTACCTTCAGTAGTAGACTTGGTCTTGTAGACCCACTTAACTCCAATCACTTGTTTACCCTTGGGTAAATTAGTTAGTTTGCATGTGTCATTCTTCCATATAGCATCCAACTCCTCGTCCATGGCCTTACACCACTTCTCTTCTTTCACAACTTCCTCAAAATGCATTGGATCACTACAAGAAAATAATGCAAAATCCATATTTTCATCAAAATCAACATACCTTGTGCTGTCATAAATCTCCCTTACACTCCTTGTCCTTCATGGCATTAATGATACAAGTGTAGGGTCTAAATTATCTTTGGTGCTGCTATTGTTTTGACCTCTAGAGCTACTATACTACTAACCTACGGAGTTGCTGATCTTCAGAGTTGCAGACCTCTAGAGCTGCTAATCTCTATAGTTGATGCACTGTTGTCTACCTCTAGAGCTGTTGTTCTGCTGAACGTCTTCTGAAATACTATTATCCAATGCGTTTATATAGTTTCTCCCTGAGCTGCTACTCTCTAGAGTTCCTCCAAAGTTGTTGTCCCATAGAGCTTCTTCATCTTTAAGGGGTATTGTGACTGAAATAGCCATGGTGCTGTCCACCATTCGATCCCATGCTTCATTCTCAATGAACTCAACATCCTTGCTGATCACAACCTTTTTGGTGATTGGATTATATAGTTTAGGCTTTTGACTCTTCACTATAGCCTATGAATATACATTTTCACCTCTATCATCAAATTTCTACCTCTTCTCTTTTGGCACGAATGCATATGCCACACACCTAAATATTCTTAGGTGTTCAACACTCTATTTGTTGTTTGTCCATGCCTCTTGTGGAATCCTATCAAGAACAACCTTTGTAGAATACCTATTCAATAAGTAAATTATTGCTGCTATAGCTTCACCCCAAAAATCATGTGATAGTCCTTTTTCTTTCAGCATGCTTGCTGCCATCTCTTGAATGGTTCTATTTTTTCTTTCAAACACTCCATTTTGCTGTGGAGTATACCTTGTTGTAAACTATTTTTGTGTGCCTTCTTTCCTATAGAAATTTTGAAACTCCTTGGAGATGTACTCTCCCCCTCTATCCATTCTTAGGGCTTTGATATAGTGGCTGCTATGCTTTTCAGCTAAGGCCTTAAACCATTTGAATTTATCAAAATCTTTTGATTTATTTTTTAAGAAATAAACCCATATTTTTTTGTTGTAATCATCTATGAAAGTCATAAAATAAGTATTTCTAGACAAGGTATGGGTTTCATGGGCTCACACAAATCTGAATGCACTAACTCCAATGGTTCTTTTGCTCTCCTAGAATACCCTAGTTGAAAGGGTTGTCTATGCTCCTTTCCTACAGTGCAGGCATCACATTTACCATTGAGCTTTACATTGTTTGGTAGCCCTCTAACCATGTCTTTCTTGGACAATAAACTCAAATTAGAAAAACATAAGTGCCCATACCTCAAATGTCATAGTTTGGATGGGTCTTTGATGATTGTTCTAAATGCAGATTTCTATCCCACTACTATGAGCGCTAAATATAGTGCTGGAAACTATGCCAGAGATAGCACTAGAGATAGCACTGGAGACTCTATATGCATCCTAAGAGGAAACATTCTATTTCTTGTCATCTACATTGCTGCAATCACTTTCTTGCTACCTCCTTTGTCAAGTATCATGTACTCTACATTCTCCATCAAGATTTTATAACCATTTGCCTAATGCTCAATAGGTTATGTTTTATCCCAATGGCATAATAGACATCTTGTATCTTCCTCCTCTCACCATGCTTGGTTTGGATGTTGACTGTACCTTTTCCCATGACGGGAACTTTTTCATTGTTTCCCATTTTTATTTTAGTTTTTATGCTGCTATCTATGGAGGCAAACAGGTTTTGGTTACCACTCATGTGGTTGCTACAAGCTTTGTCTAGATACAATACTTCATCACTACTCTACTCAACAAGATTGCAAACAATAAATACATTGACTATTTTTCATTTTCAACCTTGTTTTCATTTCCTACATTAGCATTTTAACCCCCATGACCTTGTTGTTTCATCCTACACTCACTAGCATAATGACCAAACTTATTACAGTAATAGCATTGAACATTGCTTTTATCATACCTCTGATTAGAACTGATTTTCTTCTTCTTGTCTTGATAGGATGGAGCTGTCAGCTGCTTGTCTCCTCTTAGCCATTTGAAACTTCTCTTCCGAAGTTGCTTCTTCCTCTACCTCTTTAACCTCTACCTTTGTTGTTTCTTCCTTTTCCCCTACCTCTTGCATTTGTTTGAGCCTTGAAGGCTTGTTCTAGGGAAGGAGTGGATCTATTCAACTATTGCTCATGGGTTTGTAGTGAACCCATCAATTCATCCACCATCATCTTGGATAGGTCCTTGGCCTCTTCAATGGCTATGACAATGGGATCAAACCTAGAAGGTAAAATCCTTAGGATTTTCTCAATAATTCTTTGGTCTTCTATAGTTTCTCCATTTATTCTAAGATGATTAATCATGGTAGAAACCCTAGTGTGGAAATCATAAATGGACTCACTATCCTTCATTTGTAAGGTTTCAAAATCTCTCCTTAGTAGCTAGAGCTTTACCACTCTCACTTTATCAGTCCCCTTATAACTATTTTGGAGTATTTCCCATGCCTGTTTTGAGTAGTTTGCTACTACAATGCGGAGGAAAATAGCCTCTGTCAAGGCTACCTCAATCAAGTTGAGGGCTTTTGCATCCTTCATTCGGGTTTCTTTCAACTGATTTCTTTGGGCATTAGATAGGGTTGTATAGGCTGCTGGGTATAGTATCTATGAAACCATTAATGACCATCTCCCATAGGTCATTTGCAGCCAAGATTGTTTTCATTTTCTTTGCCCATATATCATAATTTTGCCCATCAAAATTTGGTGACTACTTCCAACCTTTGTTGTCCACACCTGCCATTATTCTCAAACTGAGAAGATTGATAATGCCTAGAAGATCTAGGTCTTTTCCAAAACACCCACAAAATATTGCCTCTATTCCAAGCTGCCCAAAAAAATAGGTCTCTGATACCACTATTGGCAGATAGGGGCATTTTTCTATCCAAATCAAAATTCTACAACATTGTGGACAGAATAAAAACAAACACACAAGGAAAGAGACCAGAGAATAGATTCAAAATAGGAAATTATATTTATATATGCCTTTCAAAATACATTCAAAACCTCATACAAATTCTATAGTAGAGTTGTTGCTCTGTTTTCTAAGTTGCCCCTATATCTGAAGTTGTTCAAAACATCTCTAGAGCTAATTGTGCAAAAACTCCATAGCTTCCTGTAGATCACTATTGTTACTATAACATAAACCCTTCTCACTATTACAATATTCTTCTGCTCTCACTCTGTTGTTCTCTACATTCCTTCTGCTGCTATAGGTTCTATTATCTCTATCGTACTCTCTAAAAAAACTAACCATAAAATTCTTCCTTTTTTGTCTTATCTTTCCTTGCCAAAAAACTAGCCCTCAAATTAGATTCAAAATAACCTACCATATTAAATTGTTGGCAGAAGAATCAAAGGAGGATCCCCAAAATTGATGTGGGGGTAGGTGCAATAACTACTGGCTGAAGATTAATAAATATTCCAACATATAAATGGGAAAACAAAACATCTTTCTCTCTTTTAGTATACATAAATGTATTACATCAATTAGATTATAAATTCCACATAAAATTAGTTAAGATATGTTGTAAATCTCTAATTATTATATGAAAATAATAAGCATGAACTGAGTGTGAATATAAAATAGAAACCTCTAAAAAAATTATATAACTCAATATATATAGAGATACATGGCATGCCAACAACGCATGGCCCTCAACTTTTCTACTTGGTCTTTTGCAAGGGTTAAAGTTTCAATGCTCTAATATATGAAACAAGGCCAAGGAAGAACATGTAACTGGGTCTCTAGGCATCTAAAATATAACCCTAAGGAAAAAATATCATCTACTTTAGAAAGGAATATCAAAACAACCATTGAGACTAATTCTCATGTTGTCACAATCACTAGACTATAATGGCTCGTTCCTATTCATTTGCTTTTGTGAATTTTTAAATAGGCAAAAAAATGGGATGTGACACCTTTAGATGGTCGATAGGCATTAAAAACCTAAACTCATTTTAATTGAAGACTTTTTATGTGGACAAACAATGAAGAATTCTACAAACAAAAACTGGCTGCTATAGGAACTCTTAAGAGTATGTGACACTGCTGATGGGTACTGGGTGGATGGGTGGATGATGGGATACAGTATGTTTTTTGATAGTATCTTTTATAACATTAATATCAAGGCTCTTTTGCGGTGTGTTATGTTTTTTGATGTTTGGTTTCTATCCTACCATGTTTAATCTTTGGGGTAGCATTTGGTTGTAGGGTTTTGGGGCCTCTGCAAAACCCATTTTACCCTTTAGTAAAAAACAATGAACTCTTATTCATTTTAAAACAAACATGTTTCAAGTTCGGTCACAAACAAAAGAAAATGGAGCATTTACTATTATTTGTGAAGCAATTTTTTCTCAATGATGACTTATATAGAGTTTAAATGAAGTTAACAAATCTCATCCATTATCAAACTTAAGTGTTATCAAGATTATATTATCTATAGTCATAATGGAGACAATCCTGAATATGGCCATTCATTACTGCTTTATAGAAGATAATTGAAAACAAACTCTAGACCTATTATGATATTTTCACATCAAAATATAACTAATTTCATACAAACCTAAACTAGTCTTGAGATAACCAAAAAATACCAAACTTAGACCTATTATGGTTTCCGAGTATTAACATTAAAAACCCAAGATATAGGCCAATCAAAAAAAATTGAAAGAAAATTGGTTTTGAGATATCCACAAGAATATTTAATGTCGATTAGAGAAGGGTAAAAGCACAAAGTTGTGTCACACTTTCAGTTGACTTATCAACACAAGTGAATTTAAGTATTTCTAACTAAAAATCAATTTTGGTCAAACATATGATCTTGTAAGATTCATTCTAGCTAAGTTAGATATGTTCACAACTTTTCCAACTCAAATTGTTGGCAAAATGCATATATAACACCACTATGAGGCAAATTTACCAAAAAAATAAAATTATTTGAAAAACTTGATATTTCAACAACTTTTACTCGTGTAAATAACATTTTTAAAAATTATAAAAATACCCTTTTGTAGATCTATAAATTTAGTTTTCAAATATATATATATATAGAGAGAGAGAGTTTAATTATTATTTATATTTTCCTTTCTATTTTTAGTAAAAGTAGGTTATTAGCACAAAACATTAGGTTGATTACCATGTCAGGGAAAAATAGTAAAACTTAAAAAAAAAATTGAAAAAAATACGATGCACTAGATAAAAGAATCTATATCAAGATGGTATATTTTTCTTCTATTTTAGATAAATAGTTAATATAAAAGTTGACGTCGAATGGAAACAACTACGTTTTAATATACACACATTTTATTATTTATTTAAAAATATATATTTATCAAAATTGGAAAAAATTATATCCATGCACTAAAGTTTCAAGTTATAAATACACACAAAAAATTGAAGAAGAAAAAAAATTACTATATAAAAATTGACTTCTCATGTAACTTCATTTTTTAGCATTTTATCAACAACTAAATTATAGTGTCAATTTATTAAAAACTATATCCAAATAATTTTTTAATTTTTTTCAAAAAATACAAACATAAAATATAGTAAAAAATAAATATTTTATTAGTTTACATCATTTGAAAATTTAAAACATATTTCACTTTTTAGTGATTCAAGTTTAAAAGTTGGATCAGTGTTGGCTGTTTCCTTTATAAAAGTGTGACACAACTTTGTGCTTTTACCCATAAATACTTCTCTCTTAAATTCCACATACATTCTTTCAAAACATTGCAACAATATTTATACGCATGATGAGTATTTTGCAGGAGATTAATTGAAGAATAAAATACTTAAAGCAATGCTTCAATATACTATACAAACATACCATTACTCAAGCATTATCCCTTTCAATAATTTGCATAGCTCTTCTCTCCTCATGCCGTCTCCACACATATTTTATTTAATCTCATTTCTCCCCTCTTCTTACTCTTCCATTTTACTCCTTTATTCTTGGTGGTGAAACACCCAAGAATTCTTCCCCGAATGCCAATAGTTCAGTGGAGTAAATTCCACTCCGCTTCCACATTAGTTCCCTTAACTGGGGTGAGTAAAAACAAAGTGCCATACTTTAGATTTTATCTCCACTCCTCACTTCCACATTACCTCCTTAATAAATACAGGTGCCTCCAATTCATGGACTTAGATAACTCACTAATATAAATTCAAATAACCATCAAAATACAGATATAACTATAGATCAATCTAGCAATGATTTATAACTTTATAAATATATATGTGCCTATATATATATATATATATATATATACTATCATGCACTCTACTTGTGAAGGAATCCTTATCAACCATATGAAAAATTTAGAAAGGATAAATGTAAGATAGGGAGTTGACATTGATAAGATGAAGGTATCATGAAAACATAACAAACAAAGAACGACCACAATGATGTAAACTACTCCCATACTTATGACCAAAAAAATTTCCAATAATACATTCAAATATACACAAATACTATAGGTGTGCAGGTTCTCAAAGTCATGATGTCTCACCCATTCTCCCTAATCTTCTTCCCTCTCTCAAGTAATGCTCTCCCTCCTCATTCGAGAGGGGGAAATAGTTTCCTACATCCACCTCATTTAACCATTAAGGTAGTTAGTCCATTTCCCATAACCTAATATGAACACTTCAATAAACAATAATCATGAAGACAATCCATTATCCAAATTTAGAAACATATTTATTTCTTTTAATCATTATCAAGTCTAATATTTTCCTTCTACATATCATGAGTAAAATAGAATTGTCTCAATATAATTATCCTCAAATCATAGTTTGATAACATAATTTAAAATTCATAGCAATGTATCTAACTAATAATTATTTAAGGATAAGATAAATAAATTTGTCCAAAAATAAGGTGTGACATCTCCTCCCCCTTAAAAGATCATTGTCTTCGATGACTTAGTTCAAACAAGTGTTAAACAAGAAACACTAGTATTTCTTAAAATCAACTTAATTAAATAGATGAGGAAATCTTTAGTGGAATTCTTCATGGTTTTCTGAGGTGGCACCGTCCTCTAAATATTGGTCCCTTTAGACCTTGCATTGAGTGAATTCTCTATGACGGAAGTGGAGCTTACATACCTCAAACAATTTAAGAGGCTCAATTGTGACCACCCTTAGATCTAGAACCTAAAGAATATTCCAATCAAGCACATGGTTAAAACTAGACACATACTTTTTCAAATAGAATACATGAAAAATATTATGCATATGAGCAAGAGCAAGTGGTAGAGCTAGTCTGTAAGCAAAAGGGTTGATTACTTCTAGGATTTTGAAAGGAACCACATATCTAGGTGCTAATTTGGTGGATTTTCCAAATTTAATCAAACTTTTGTTAGGATTGACTCTCAAAAGTACTTTATCACCAAAAAAAATTATTGTGGAGTACACTTGGAATCAACATAACTCTTTTTCCTATCATTTACTTCAGCTAATTTATTCATAATTAGTTTGACTTGCTCCTCCATTTCTATAAGCATTTATGGCCTAAGTCTAGTCCTATCTTCTAGTTTGTCCCAACTTATAGGAGTTTGGAACTTCCTGCCATATAATACTTAAAAAGGATCCATTTTAATAGTAGAATGATAAGAGTTATTGTAAAAAAACTTAACTAATGAAAGGTACTCCTACTTATATTTTTTTATCCACATAGTAAATCCTTAATAGATCTAACACTTGTTTCACTCTTTTAGTTTGGCCATTTATTTCTAGATGATAGGTTAAGTTTATATACAGTTGAGTTCCTAGCACTAAACACAAGGTTTTTTAGAACCTTGAAGTAATCCGTGCATCTCTATATGATATAATTTTCTCAGGAACTTTGTGAAGTCTAAAAATTTCTTACACAAATCTTCTGGCTAGAAAAGGTCCATCTATAAGGTTTCATGAAATAAAATGTGCTACTTTCGTAAGTTTATCCACAACTACAAGACTAATATCATGGTGGTTTGTAGACATAGATAATCCTTAGACAAAGTCCATACTGATGACCTACCATTTCCATTCTAGAATGTCATGAGGGTATAACAACCATCCTAGATGTTGGTGTTCATCCTTGACTCGTTGACACTCTAAGAATCTAGCTACAAAATTTGTAGTATATTTCTTCATACCCTTCTATAAATAAAGTGGTTTGAAATCTCCTAACAATTTGGTTACTTCTGGGTGTTCTGAAAAAGGATCACAATGTGCTTATTTCAACACAAGATTTCTCATATCACCTTGATCTGGAATATACATTCTATCTCTATCTATCTGATTCAAATTGATACCCTTCATATCTAACATCTTGAGGATTTTATGATAGTGCACTTTTTACTTGCTCATAAAATCATCTTCTGGAGAATTACTCATCACTTTCTCTCAAAATTTTTATTGAATTGATGCTATTTCTACAATATGTCTTCTACAACTAATCTGAGCATCAAAAAATTGATTCTCTTTCCCCTTTCTAAAATTTATATCAAAGTCATAGTTTGACAATATTTCCAACCAACATCTTTGGTCTGCATTGAGGATTGGCAGAGTGAAAATGTGTTGAATTCCTTGATTTTTTGACATAAACTCAATGTGTTTTCCCATCAAGTAGTGTCTTCATACTTGTAAGGCATGTACAATTGCCGCTAAATCTAAATCATGTGAAGCATAATTCAATTCATATGGCTACAATTTTCTAGATTCATATGCTACAACTTACCCATGATCTTGCATGAGCACACCTCCCAATCCTTCTCCTGATGCATTTGTGATAACCACAAAATGGCCTTTTGGATCTGGAACTTGGAGAGTTGGGGCAAAAGTCAATTTATCCTTGAGAATTCAAAAGGATTCTTCACACTTATCAATCCACTCAAATCACTTTCCTTTCCATTATAGTATGGCATGGGGTTTGTGATTTTGGAAAAATTCAAAGCAAAATTTTTGTAATACCTAACTAATCACATGAAATTGTGTACTTCGTGCATGTTTTTAGGTGTTGGATATTCCATGATAGCTTTGATCTTTGAGGGATCTACTACAATTCCTTTAGCAGAGATAGTGTTCCCTAAATACTACACTTCCTTTTGAAAGAAGGTACATTTTGATAATTTTTTGTACAACTTGTGTTCCCTAAACCGCTGCAAAATGAATCTCAAATGATGAGCATGTTTTTCTTCATTCTTAGAATACATCAAGATATCATTTAAGAAGACAACAGAAAACTTGTCCAAGAAATATATTTGAAGTCACTATTAATTAAATGCATGAATGTTGCAAGTGCATTAGTCAAGCCAAAAGGTAAGATTGTAAAATCATAGTTCTGATATCTCATTCTGAAGGTTGTTTTGTAAATGTCTTCATCTTTAGCTCTCAGTTGATGACAACCAACTCTCAAGTAAATATTTTTAAAAGACTATTGCTCCACACATTTGATCAAAGAGATAGTCAATGTGAGGTAAAGTGCATTTATTCTTTATTATTACTTTATTAAGCATATGATAATCAATACACAAGCGCAATGTTCTATCCTTCTTCTTAACGAAGGTCATTGGTGCACCCCAAGGTGACACATTGAGTTGAATTAACCCCTTGGATAACAACTCTTGCAATTGGGCTTTCAATTCAACCACCTCTATGGTTGTCATGTGATAAGGTTCCTTAGACACTGGTTTAGATCTTGGTATTATATATATCAAAAAATCAAAGGCTCTCTAATGAGGATGAACTCCACCCAATACACTCACAACCAACAACAAATTTAAGCTAATGAGAACAAAAATGATTTACATGGGGTAAACCCTTTCGGGAACCCCACTTGAAAAAGAGGCACAATATCTTATTTAGAAATCTCAACAGATTACAATATGCTTGCAGAGAAAGATTCTACAAGATTATCACCAAATAGAAATCTAAAATCAACTCCACTAGTATCATCATCCACACATCTATCTCAAGCACATGATATATAGGAGATACAATACAGGAAACTATCAACAATATTTACAAAACCATGAGATAAAACCACCCAAAAGTGGCATCCAAATTAACTCCAATCAAAGATTCCTTATGATGTATCAAATCACACACCAACACATGTAACGTCCCACATTACAACTCTTTTAAGTGTCCAACACATTTTCACACTTCCCAAAATAGGAAGCCTAACATCTAGAGGCCATAACTTTTGATCCAAGATGCCAATTGATGAACTGTTTCATGTGTTAGAATGTTTGTGAGGATATATATCAAGCTATAAGTGGATTTTCTAGTTACACCAAATTTTGAGAAAAAATGGGGCCTCTAAGAGTGTCAAATTTGACTTTGAAACATTTTTAGGAGTTTCATAAATGAAAACTTTAATATCTTGACATCCTGACATGATCTTGGGTCAAAACTCATCCAGAATGTTTATTTGGCAATTCTATGGCTTTTGGAAAATTTTGACCCCATCTGTGCTCAAATGTAGACTTACTAAAAATAGAAATACATACCATTTTTAGCCCTATTTAGAACCTTTGAATGTTTGAAACCATTCTTCAAGATAATGGGTATTCACCAAAACTAAAATTTTAAAGAATAGAAAACAAAATCATTTTTTTGGGTGATGCAAGATTGCTCTTACGCCTTTGGATGCTCCTTTATCAGACACCCAAGGTTGTTTGATAAGTGACCTTGTATCATCTCCAGTGTTTGAGGAAGACTAATGTGGTCAACCTCTACTTTGAATAACCATGATGAATCTTCAATAGGCTTTCCTCTCCACTTGACCAAGTATTCTTCATACTACCTATTTTTTGTACTCCTTCCCACGTGGCTATCTAAGATTTCTTCAATTTCTTCCCTCTCTAAAATAGGTGCTGGGATACACCACTATTTTTCTACTTGTCCATCTTCTATACTTCATGATATTTTGTCAAATCAGAAATATTGAACATAGGTGAAATATTGATCCCACTTAGTAACTCAACTTCATAGGCATTCCTTCATTTACACTTCTTCAAAATTCCGCAAGGTCCAAATTTCTTCATCATTAGCTTATTATATGTTCCTACAAGGAACCTTTCCTTCCTAAGGTGGACCATGACCTTGTCTCCAACATTGAACTCTTTGAACAATCTTTTCTAACCCATCTTCTCCTTATACTGATTATTCATTTTATAGATATTCTTTTTTACCTCATGTAGATTTTTCATGTGTTCTATAAAATCTTCTACATTTGTACTTCTCTTTTCCTCTTTATCCATCTTCCTCAACTATGAAACATTTCTAGGACTACTTCCATATACAATCTGGAATGGCAATTTTTTTGTACTCCTGTTAACTGAGTTGTATGGAAACTCAACTTCTGGTAAAATCAAGTCCCATCCTTTTAGCTTTTCTCCTACCAAACATCTTAAAATATTTCCCAAACTTATGTTTACAACTTCTATCTGATCACCAGTTTGTGAATGATGTACAAAACTGAACTTCAAATCTGTCTTTAGCTTCTTCCACAATGTCCCCCAAAAATATTCAACAAATTTTGTATCTCTATTTGAAACTATACTCTTCGATAGACCATGCAGTCTAACCACTTCCTTGAAAAATATCTTTGCAATATGAACTACATCATTTGTCTTCTAGCAAGGAATGAAATGTGCCATCTTAGAAAATATATCAACTACCACAAATAAATGAAATCATGACCTCTCTAAGTCCTTAGAAAACCAAGTGCAAAATCCATACAAATGTCGTCGCATGGTCTTTCAAGTACATGAAAAGGCTAATATAAACCAGTATTTTGACTTACTCCCTTATCCATCTGACATACCCTAGAACTCTATACAAACCTTTTGACACCCTAATACAATTGTGGCTAATAATAGTTCTCGCTTACTGAGGCAATTGTCTTGTCTCTCCCAAAATGTTCTGCTAATCCTCCACTGTGGTTTTCTTTTATTGAAGGTTCTCCCTCATGGAACTTATTAGAATGCATAACTAACTTCCTACGAATAACATGCCATCTTGGATTATGTAATCCAACCATTGTGTTCTGTCCATGGTGACAAGCTCTAGGAAATCTTTCCATGCCTCTAAAAAATCAAGATTTTTTGGATACAAATGTTTGAGTTCTTCAAACCCAACAACTTTAATTCTCATCTCCACCAACCAATTATTCCTCGTATTCAAGGCATTTGCAACTCTATTAGACTCCCCACCTCTATGCTTCAACAAAAATTTATAGTTTTGCAAAAATTCAACCCATTTTAGATGTCTTTGTTTCAACTTCACTTGCTTATTCAAATATTGTAAGGCTTGATGATTAGTGTACAAAACAAATTTCTTAGGAAAAATATAGTGTCTCCATTTCTTTAATGCTTGAACAATAGCATAAATTTATTGATCATAAACAAAATACTTCTTCCTAGCATCATTGAGTTTTTCATTAAAATATGCAAGGGGTCTTCTTTCTTGACTTAATATAGCTCTTATGACACTGCCATTAGCATTACAATCTACTTGAAATACCTTGTTAAAATGTGGAAGTGCTAAAACAAGTTTCTCTGTAACTTTTTGCTTCAACAAATCAAAACTCCTAGCTGCCCCTATAGTCCATTTAAATTATTTTCTATCTCCTCTCATTGTTTTAGTTAAGGGTGCACATATGCTGCTGAAATTTGTAATCAACATTCTATAAAAACCAAGAAATCCATGAAATGATAGTACTTCAGTAATACTCATTGGTGTAGGCCATTCTATGATAGCCCTTAATTTCTTTAGATCCATCTTAAGACCTCACTTGAGATCACAAATCCCAGGTGCACTAACTCCTTCACAAAGCTGCACTTCTTAAAATTTATCGATAATTTTTCTCTTCCTTCAACCTCTCAAAAATTCTATGAACATGCATTAAATGTTTCTCCAAGGTTTTTCTAAGAATTAGAATATCATCCAAATAGACAATAACAAACTTACCCAAGAAATTCTTTGAGTACTTCATTAATGAGTCTCATCAAAGTACTGAGTACATTGGTTAGTTTGAATGGCATCACTACCCACTCATACAATTCTTCTTTTGTTTTTAATGCAGTCTTCCATACATCTCCTTTTCATATCCTAATCTAGTGATGCTCACTCTTGAAATCTATCTTTGTGAACTACTTTGTTCCACTCAAGAAGTCCTTGATATAATCCATCCTTGGAAAAGGAAATTTATACTTGATTATGATTTTCTTGATGGCCCTAGAATCCATACACATCCTTCATTCTCCACCCTTCTTAGGTTATGGTACTGCATGTATTGTACATGACTTAAACTCTCTCTAATTAGCATCTTCTTCAACAATTCCTGAACTTCTCTATTCAGCTCCTCATTCTTTTTAGTCCATTCATTATATGGGCTTCCTTGATAGGTAAACTAGATCCCAGTATCAAATCCATCTGATGACTTATGCTTCTTATTGTTGGAAACCTTTAGGTACATTATCTAAAATAATAGCTTTGAATTCATCCAACATATCTACTATTTATGTAGGTACATCTTCTCCTTCCAATTTACTGATTTTAGGAATCAAGGCAAAGGACACATGTTCATGCTTCATTCCATCCAAAAAAATTCTACCATCTACCAAACAAATTCTAGCATTACTACTAACCTTTTCCTTTGCTTCTCTCACAAGTTTAAACTTATGTCTTACTCCATTTTTTGTCAGAGAGTAGGTGTTAGCATGACCATCATGGATAGTACACATATCATACTACCATGGCCCTCCAAATAACAAGTGACATAAGTCCATTGGAAAAATATCACATAACACCTCATCATGATAATATCCAATCTTAAACTTTACAAAATACTGTTCATTAACCAAATCCTTATGATCATTCTGCAACCAAGCAATCCTATAGGGACACGGATGCTCTATTCTCTTAAAATTTAACTCTTTGACCATCTCTTTAGAGACTAGATTTTATGTACTTCCACTATCAATAATTGCATCACAGTTCACTTCCCTCCTAATTTACACCTTGTTCCAAATAGGCTCCTTCTTTGTGCTAGTTCTTCTTTTCCCTCTTCTTTTAGCAAGGATCTTCTGATAACAAGAGCTTCTCCTCTTTCAACATCTTCTCAATGTTAAAATTTAACCTCCTCATTAACATGGACAACCCTAGCATTACCCTCTGGTCTTCTATTTGCTCATCCCTAATTTTGTTTACAACCATATGCTCTATGCCCATCTTCATCACATTTAAAATAGGCTCCTCTAAATCCTCCTCTTCTAGGTCCTCTTCCAAATATACCTCTTCCTCTCTTGTGTCCACCATTCTGTCCTCGAGGATAGTATGCATTTTCACCTTTGTTATTTTGACTGGTACCTGCATCTTCAATTTTCTTTTTTTTATCTTGCTATCCATGAACACCATATGATCTTCCACTAGTTCTTCTACTGTGACCTCTTCCTCTTTGTTTATTCTCAAATTTTCTTATCAACTTTTCTTCTACCTTCATTGCAAATTCATATGCATTTTCAATAGTTGTCAATTTGACCAGGCTTAATTCTTCTTGGATACTTGGTTTCAATCCATTGATATACTTGGCTACCTTTCCTTTGTTAGCCTCTATGTGACCTAATCTGATGATAAATTTGTAAAATGCATTCAGTATATTCTTTGATTTCCTTATTCATTTGTCTCATACCTTTGATTTTCTTCAAAATTTCCAACACATAATCCATAGGAATAAACTATCTCTTCAACTTATCCATCATTCCATCCCATCCAGTGATCTTTTTTCCTTTCCTATTTATTTTTAACTACACCTCCTTCGACCAAATTTTAACATGACCTTTGAGCTTGGTCTTGGGAAACTTGACCCTCTTAGGATCTTATATTTCTTCATATTCAAAATATTCCTTGATATCATTGATTCAATCTATCAATTCTTCTGGATTGATGCTACCAAACTAAGTAGAGATATCAATCTTTGGCCTTTTCCCAATTTTTGTTATGGCCTTGAATAGTTCAACTAGTTCAAGTTCTACTTCTCCTTCATTTTCTTTAGATTGTGTATCTCTTGGGCTACATCATATTCGTCTTCACTTTCATCTCTCATTCTTCGTTCAAACCCTCTTCTCAATTCCTCTTCAATTGCATTAATTTGCCTCTATAGAACTCTAAACCCTTCTTTTGTGAAAACAACATTCTACCACAAAGATTTCTTCATGGAGGCATCTTGATTTTCTTATTTCTTAGATCTTACACTTAATGTAAATATTTCTCAAAGTGAACCTACCTCAAATCGGTGGTTCTATTTTCACCTTCAAACTCACTATCTCAAGGTCCTGGTACAAACTACCTCATTGTTTGGGGATCTATTTGCACACTTAGATTACACTTGCTCTGATACCACTTGATGATGGTGAACTCTACCTAACACAGTCACAACCAACAACAAATCTAAACTTTAATGATAACAATAATGATTTACATGGGGAAAACCCTTTCAAGAGAAAAACCCCACTCAAAAAGTAGCTTAATATATTATTCAAAAATCTCAATAGATTAGAATATGCTTGTAGAGCAATCTTCCATTCAATTATCACCAAATAGACAACCAAAATCCACTCCACTACTATCATCATGCTCACATCTATCTCAAGAACCTAATATATAGGAGATACAATCTAGGAAACCGTCAATGGTAATTAATAAACCATGAGATAAAACCACCTAAAAGTGGTTCCCAAATTATATCCAATTAAATATGTCTTATGATGTGTCAAATCACACATGAACATGTGTAACTGATGTAGAGGACAGGGAGAAACAAGGCATATTTCAATGTAGTTTGACAGTCCTAGACTTAAGGTTCACTTGTCATCAGACTTAAACCATCAATCCTCTTCAAGATAGACATTCAGAGGGCTTTTGGACACAATGAGGGTTCTGACAAAACCATAAGTCTTGGGACTGCACAATTAGCACTTCTTTCATAGACTACCCCAACTCCGACTAGCCCTATTTTCATGTCTGACAAGGAACATCTTCCAGACTAGACACTTTCAAAGGCACATCAACATTGTTTGAGATACCCTTTTCGATGCCTAACAACATACTAAGAACTTGTTGTGGGTTGTTTTGAAACATGTGTTACTTTCAATAGGACTGACCTACTTCCAAGAGCCCCAATTAGGTGTAATTAACAAAGCAAGTACTCTTGAATGGAATCACTAAAATTTCTAAACCATCTAGATGCTTCACATGGGTGACAAAACTATGGTTTTCAGGGTTTTTATGGCCTCACAATCGACTTTGTGTGAATTGCACTATGTTGTTGCCTTTAAGATGCACTTAGCACATGGGTTTGCTAGGTTTCCTCATGCAATCTTCACAAAATCCAATTCTCTGCCCCAAAACTTCTCATGACACATTAAAAAAAAAATGAAAATGTCCATTCCACTAATCAAGAAGGATTCAAATTAGTGGAATGGTGAGAAAACCATGATTTCTGTCAGAAATCCTAGAAGAGGGTTTTTTAACCAAATTTCAAAAAAAGGCAGAGAACTTTGTTATACAATAGTTTCAAGAACTCAAACAAATTGCAGGATAATCTAAACTCACCCCACTTTCAGACAAGCATCATTTGACTCTGTAACACGTCTGTACAGGAAACAATATGGCTTGGAACAATCTTTTACACAGAAAAATAGGCAGAAAACTGTAGTTTGTTATTGATTTCTCCTCCAAGTCACTTCATACATTGCATCCCACATGTTCATGGCCTTCTTCTACATATGATTGACCATTACAACTAAATGGAGAGGTAGTTTGAATCAATGGGAGGCTAGAAAACTATCCTGTAACCACCGAACTACCTAGTTTTGTCTTTATTTGCAATTGTTTCATGTTTACATGATTAGGGAGTGTTCACAAAGTATTCAAACTCCTTCTACAAAATTGGTGAGCCTTTGACAAGGCATTCAAACTCGTTGATGTGTTTCCTACATGCCATGATTGGCTATCAAGTCATAAGACTCCTATGACTGTCCCTATGTTTACAATTATTGGCATCAACTTGAAATGGTCTTCAACCTTATTACAATGCATGAAGATGGTCTTCAAGACCTTATTGAACAACATGACAAGAACATGAAACAATACAAAGACAAGTATGGATCCTTATGATCCTCTTGGTGCTCCTGCACCATACTCCTGGGGTGGAAATGAACTCAAGTCCCTTAAGGAACCAGATCAACAATAGTGGTACCATGCTTCAAAATGTCTTCTTCACTCATCCAATTGGCATCTTCAGTAGGTAGGCTACTCCATTTGACAAGGTACTCCTTATAGGTCTTCTTTCTAGTCCTCTTGATCACCTTGGTGTCTAATATGCTTTTCAACTTTAATGGTTTGCTAGGAGGTAGGTCCTTAATCCATTCTTCATCCTCTTGTGCTGTGAAACCTACATCTAGACCTGCAATATTATCACCTTTGTAGGGAAACAAATCTGAAACATTGAAGATGGGAGATATATCCAAGCCTTGAGGAAGTTCAATCTCATAGGCATTAGGCCCAAACTTGTGCACAATCTGGCAAGGACCAATCTTCTTCATGAGGAGTTTTGTTGGTTGTCCCTTTGGAAGTCTTTCTTTCTTCATGTGTGCCATGACTAAGTTTCCCACCTTGTATTGCACATCTCTCTTCCTCTCATTGGATTTCTCCTTGTACTTCTCAGTGTTCTTTTGAAGAGTCTCCCTCACTCTATCATGGATGTCCTTGATGGCTAATGCAAAGTCTTCTCCTTGAGCACTTCTCCTCTCCAATCCATGTAGATCTCTTAGTTCAAGAATCCCTCTTGGATGAATCCCACTCAAATGGACTTCTTCCTATGCTCCTACTGGTGGAATCATTGTAGGCAAATTCTGCTTGAGGGATGATCATATCCCATGCCTCTCCATGCTGCTTTTTGAGACATTTAAGAAGATTTCCCAATGACCTATTCACTACCTTAGTTTGGCCATCAGTTTGAGGGTGATAGGCTAAAGTGAAAGACAATTGAGTTCCCAACTTTTTCCACAAAGTATACCAAAAGTGGCCCACAAACTTAGGATCCCTGTCAGTCACAATGTTGACAGGCAAACCATGTATCCTAACAATTTCTTTGAAGAAGAAACCAGCAATATGAGAAGCATCATTAGTGCATTTACATGGAAAAAAGTGAGCCATCTTACTAAACCTATCCACCACAACAAAGATGCTATCAAAACCTCTTTGAGTCCTAGGAAGACCCAAGACAAAATTCATGCTAATGCTCTCCCATGGCCTATGAGGAATAGGGAGTGGCTGATATAGACCAGCATTAGATGATGTTCCCTTTGCCCTTTGGCATATACTGCAACCTTCAACAAATTTCCTAACATCTGATTGCAATTTTGGCCAAAAATAGAATCTTTTCACCTACTCCAATGTTTTATCTAGCCCAAAGTGGCCTCCTAGGCTGCCACAATGTTTCTCCTTTATGATGTTCTCCCTCATGGAACACCTAGGAACACACAATTGGCTTCCTTTGAACAATAACCCCTGCTGCAACAAAAAATATAGAAAAATTAGTATGATAGGAGTTTGAAAATTGAGAGAAAACTTCATATACCTCCTTGAAATCCTTATCATCCTCATACATTTGTTTGAGGGAATCAACCCCCACACTTTGTAACTGAATTTCTTGAACCATGCAAACCCTTCTACTCAATGCATCCGCCACTTTATTGGCCTGCCCCTTCTTGTGCTTGATGGAAAAGGTATATGCTTGAAGTTGTTCAACCCATTTCATATGCTTGTGACTGAGTTTCTTCTGTGAATTCAGAAAACTAAGTGCATGATTGTTAGTGTAAACAATGAATTCTTTAGTAAAAAGATAGAGCCTCCATTTCTTCAAGGCTTGTACCATTGCATACAACTCCAAGTCATAGGTAGAATACTTTCTCTCAGCATCATTTAGTTTGTCACTAAGGAAAGTAACTGGTCTGCCCTCTTTACTCAAGACATCCCCTATAGCAAGGTTACTAGCATCACATTCCACCATGAACAACTTATTAAAATTAGGCAAAATGAGAATAGGTTGTTGTGCTAGCTCCATTTTTTAGAATTTCAAATGATTCATCAGCTACCTTGGTCCAAGAAAACTTACATTTTTGTCCTCCTTTGATGTTGTCTAGAATGGGTGCACATATATGACTGAAACCTTTGATGAACTTCCTATAAAATGTAATCAATCCATGAAAACTTCTCACAGCACCTGCTATTTTGGGAGTTGGCCAAGACAAAATAGCCTCCACCTTTGCTAGATCCATCTTCAAGTTACCTTGGGAGATGACAAAACCAAGGTAGGTGAGTTCTTCCTTCATGAAGACACTCTTCTCCATGTTAATCATCAACTTCTCATCATGTAACTTCTTCAAAACTTGGTCCAAGTGCAGCAAATGCTCTTCCTTTGTCTTGCTAAACACAAGAATGTCATCAAGATATACCACAACAAATTTGCCAATGAAATCCTTCAACACTTCATTCATAAGGTGCTTAAAAGTACTTGGGGCATTAGATAGGCCAAATGGTATCACCAACCACTCATAAAGACCCTCATTTGTCTTAAAGGAAGTCTTCCATTCATCTCCTTCCCTTATCTAGATTTGATGGTACCCACTTTTGAGATCAATCTTGGAGAAATACCGAGCCCCTCCCAAACAGTCCATTAAATCTTCAATTATAGGCATTGGCAACCTATATCTTATGGTGATCTTATTAATAGCCCTAGAATCTATACAAAGTCTCCACTTACCATCCTTTTTAGGGGATAGGACTATTGGGACAACACGTGGACTAAGGCTCTTTCTCACCAAACTGTTATCTAACAACTCTTGCACTTGCTTGGCAATCTCTTCATTTTGAGATGGTGTCATCTTGTAGGCTGCTTTGTTTGGCAATGTAGACCCTGGTATGAAGTCAATCTGATGAATTATGTCCCTAATAGGTGGCAATACATTAGGCATCTCCTCTGCCATGATACCCTTGTACTTCTCTAACAACTACTGCACCTCTTTGGGGACTTCTTCCTTACTAGGACCATGCAAATTAGGACTTTTTTTAGGCTTCAAAATTAGAGCATACTTCTTCCTTCCTCCTTAAGGGTGTTAAGAAACTCTCTCCCACTTACTATCATGACACTTGACCCAATACTCTTATTCACACTCTCATCTGGCAAAGGATCCATTCTATACTTCCTACCATTCTTGGTTATAATGAAGGAATTTGACTTCCCATAATGTTGGGACTGTACATCATACTGCCAAAGACATCCTAATAGAAAATGACAAGCATCCATGGGGATTATATCACACAATATCTTATCCTTATACTCCCTTATCTCAAACTCTACCCAAGATTGTTCATGTACTAAGACTTGCTGCCCCTTATTCAACCATGACACCTTATAGGGGTTACCATGAGGAAGTCTTTTCAATTTCAACTTGTCTACCATTTCTACTGAAACCAATTTAAGGGGGTTCTTCTGTTTGAGGCACCTTCAACATGGTTCTCCTCATCATCAAGATTTCTCCATCATGGACTAGGGCGGCACTTCCAATTGGAGAGTTAACACTTTGACAATCTTCCTCTTGAATCAATTGGTTCCTTCTCTCTCCTCCATGAGAGATTGAGGCTTTCTCAGGGCACTTGTTCATGGTGTGCCCTACTTGATTGCAATTGAAGCATCTCCCTATGAAGACACTAGGACCTCTGCCTGGTCCACCAAACCTACCCCTTCCATTAGGTCTCCTTCCTCTAAAGCCTCCTCTTGAACCTGATTCTCCACTTTGTTCTTGGGAACTAGACTCCCCTTAACTCTTTTGAAACTAATTTCTGCCCCCAAAACTGCCCCTACCTCTGAAATTTTTGCCCCCTCTACCTCTATTTTGTTGCTCACCTTTCCTCTTCAATTTTTCTTCAGCCCTCAATGCCATTTGGAAACATTTGTCCACTGTTTTAGGGGTCAAGATGTTGATCTCATCTTAGATACTGAATTTGAGACCATTGATGTATCTTGCAACTTTGCCGTTCTCGTCTTCTACATGCCCACATCTAAGAGAGAGTTTATGAAACTCTTCTGTATAGGTGGATACATCCATATCCCTTTGCTTTGAGATTTTGCACCTTCTTGTAGATCTGCACCTCATAATTTGCTGGAAGAAATTGAGACTTGATTCTTTCCAACATTCTACTCCAAGAAGTGATCATACTCTTTCCACTCTTCACCCTCTCACCTTGGGTGTAATTCCACCATGTGAGGGCAACACCTTTTAGTTTTGTTTTGGCAAACTTTATCCTCTTGTTCTTAGATACCTCTTTGTACTCAAAATAGTTGTTTAGGGCCTCAATCCACTCCATAACTTTATTAACATCCATCTTCCCATTGAACATTGGGATCTCCATCCAAGCCTCCAAGGAATCCTTGCCTATGGACTTGATGGCTTCTAGGAAATATTTCTGATCAGCAGATATATCTACCTCCTACCTTTGGGGCTCCTCTTCTTCTTCTCCTATGTCCTCTTCTCCATCAGAATCTTCATCTAATCTATTCCCTTTGCTCATTTCCTTCAACTCAACCTAGAGTGCTTCCTTGACCCCAGCCTTGATCTTCTCTTCCATCTCTTGGAAATTTTTGGCCACCTTGGTGGTCATCCCTCTTGGAGGCATGATGCTAGCCTCTCCTTCACTCTGCTCTACTAACATACACCAAATCTTACTCACAACCAAGTGAAAAAACCTTTTGTGGCTCTGATACCAATATGATGTAGAGGATAGGGAGAAACAAGGTAGATTTCAATGTAGTTTTACACTCCTAGACTTAAGGCTCACTTGTCATCAGACTTAAACCATCAATCCTCTTCAAAATAGACATTTAGAGGGCTTTTGGACACTATGAGGGTTCTGACCAAACCATCTCGTGAAGTCTTGGGACTGCACACTTGGTGCTTCTTTCATAGACTGCCCTAACTTCAACTAGCCCTATTTTCAGGTTTGAAAGGGAATATCTTCTAGACTAGACACTTTCAAAGGTAGGTCAACATTGTTTGAGATACCCTTTTCGTTGCCTAACAACACACTAAGAACTTGTTATGGGTTGTTTTGGAACATGTGTTACTTTCAATAGGACTGACCTACTTCCAAGAGCCCCAATTAGGCCTAATTAACAAAGCAAGTACTCTTGAATGGGATCACCAAACTTTTTGAACCATCTAGACACTTCACATGGGTGACAAAACTATGGTTTTCAGGGTTTTTACAGCCTCACAGTTGACTGTGTGTGAATTATACTCTGACGTTCCCTCTAAGATGCACCTAGCACATGGGTTTGCTAGGTTTCCTCATGCAATCTTCAAAAAATCTATTTCTCTGCCCCAAAACTTCTCATGACACATTAAAACAAACATGAAAAAGTCCATTCCACTGATCAAGAAGGATTCAAATTAGTGGAAAGGTGAGAAAACCATGATTTTTGTCAGAAATCCTAGAAGAGGGTTTATCAACCAAATTTTAGAAAAAGGCAGAGAACTTTTTATACTATAGTTTCAAGAAATCAAACAAATTAGAGGATAATCTACACTCACCCCACTTTTAGACAAGCATCATTTGAATCTACAACACGTCTGTACAGGAAAGCAGTATGGCTTGGAACAACATTTTACATAGAAAAATAGGTAGAAAACTATAGTTTGTTATTGATTTCTCCTCCAAGTCACTTCATACATTGCATCCCACATGTTCATGGTCATCTTCTACATATTATTGACCATTACAACTGAATGGAGAGGTAGTTTGAATTGGTGGAAGGCTAGAAAACTTACCTGCAACCACCGAATTGCCTGGTTTTGTCTTTATCTGGAATTGTTTCATGTTTACATGATTAGGGAGTATTCACAAAGTATTCAAACTCCTTTTACAACATTGGTGATCCTTTGACAAGGCATTCAAACTCCTTGATGTGTTTCCTACATTCCATTATTGGCTATCAAGTCATAAGACTCCTATGACTGTCCCTATGTTTACAATTATTGGCATCAACATGAAATGAACATGTCATCAACTTGAAATGGTCTTTAACCTTATTACAATGCATCAATATGGTCTTCAAGACCTTATTAAACAACATGACAAGAACATGAAACAATACAAAGACAAGTATGGATCCTTATGACCCTCTTGGTGCTCCTGCACCAGTAACTTCCCCCTGTACAACTCTTTTAAGTCTCTAACATGTTTTCACATTTTCCAAAATGAGAGGCCTAACTTCTGGAGGCCATAAATTTTGATCTAGGAGGCTGATTGATGAACCATTTGATATGTTGGAAATATTGTCAAGAGATCTATCAAAATATAACACACTTTTCTAGTTACAAAAATTTTTTAGAGCAAAGCGAGGCCTCTAAGTACCTCAAAATTGACTTCAAAGCTATTCTGAGAGTTTCAATAATGGAAATTGTAATATATTGACATCCATGCATTATCTTGTTGCACATATGTTACCTAAGGTTGTGATGTGGTTAGCATTGATGTCAACACTCAGTTTGGACTGTTTGATATATTACTAATGTTGGAGTTAATCATTAGATGTCATGTTGGATGTAATGAGGTTGGGTTGTCATTGTTGTGATTATAATACTCTTGTCAACACTCATTTTGGACTATCTAATATGTTGTTGATGTTAGATGTGATGTGGTTATTGAAGTTCATTGTTGGATGTCATGTTTGATGTAATGTGGTTGCTGAAGTTCACGGTTGGATGTCATGCCTTGATCAATGTAGAGTTGAGTATGAAGACATATTAAGATGGGAATTAGAAGCATCAAGAAGACATATTAAGAGGGGAATTAGAAGCATCAAGAAGATATATTAATATGGGAATTAGAATTACTAAAATGTATGTTTCTATCTCTACATGAGATTTTGCAAGAATACAAGTAGATTTTGATCTCTGAAAAATGATGACCACTTCTGCCATACAAAGTTGCCTGGGAGAGTACTTGGGAAATTGCTCTGTATTCCGTCGCATTTGCATATATGATCATATGGTTCAGTATCTCAGTTCAGTATGATGTGAAGATGTTATATCCAAGAAATAAAGTTTGTATACCTTTAGTAGTAAAAGTTATGTGTGACAAAGTTCGGGTCTATGTTTTGGCAGAGTTAAATTGTGATGAAGACTTGTTAGAATGCTCCACACTCTTCCGAATGTGAATATTTTTCAATAGAACTTTGTGAACATGTGCAGAGAGGCTGAATGCATACTTTTGTAAAGTATCCAGTGATTTGGTGTACCACAAGTAATCTTTAATCTTCTGTGTACTACCAAAGTGAAATGACCATTGTGCTACAAGATTCATGTGTTCTTACTTAAAGGCGACCTATTTTGAATGGGTTTGATGTGTGGATGTTACTCTTTGATGGATGATGTTGTAAAGAATGTTTAGGAATGGGAAAAGCATGTGTTTCCTTATGAGGTGGCATGGAATTCATAATAAGGCTTATCCTATGCATGCTTCATGTTGTGAAATCTTTGGTTGACTTGTAAAATGTAATATTCTTGTTGTATTGGCTGACTTGTAATGAAATCAATGTAGTATCATGTATATATTGTGAACCTAGTTTATCTAGGTGAGGTATGATTGTGAAGATGAAAACATGAAAGTGTGAAGAGTAGAATATTAATATCATATGCATTGTGATGTATAACTGAAGGAGAAAGAGTAAAAGTATTAGAGGTTGTCCTGATTGATCTTGAAGACATTTTTGTGATAGGAGGCAAGTGAAGAGTGTGCCTAATTGATAAAATCATTAGAAGAAGCAAAAGTACAATCATCAAAGGTGTAAGCCTCAATGTTAGTTTTTAGATAGTAGTAAAATTCTTGATTGATGTTATTTGATGAATTATACAAGCATTTAAATACAAGAGAAATACAATTAATAAAACTATAACTGTATGCCTGGTAGCTGTAACTACATAACCGATGTCTAAACTAAGTGGTTGGTTACTTATTAAACAATGTAATATGAAATTTTATGCTAACATACCCCCCTTTATAACATTTTTCTTGCAAAAGTACCAGGGGTGATGTAGAGGCACTTTGGATAGGAAGAAGATAGACAAGATGACAAGGTTCTATTTCACCCAAAAGCCCAAAATCAAAGGTCTTTACACAAAAGTGGGAACAAGAAATAAGGACTCTAATTTCTCCATGGAAAAGGTGTTTTTAGATGTTGTGGGACCCATTCCAACCAATGGCTAAGACAGACCAAACTTCTGGTTAGCACTTCCTCCACAAACCTGAGAAATGGCTTGTAGTTGTATAAAATGAGAATAGTCCTAATAACTCTAGACATAGACCTTCAAAGGCAAATCTTAGACAATTAGAAGATACCCATTAGGACCCTCTATCACATATCATAGAATGGGTAGTAGTTGTTTTGGATGATATGCCTCAACCTATAGCCTCTCCTGATGACTTAGAGCCCCAATTAGGCAAAAATTACAAAGAGACTACCCTTAAATTCACACATAGAACTCAATCAATGGTTTGAACACTTAGAACACATACCAAAATAAGGGATTTTGTGGGTTTTATCCTTCTACAATCTATTGTTCCCAGAATTACCTCTGTGGTTCCATCAATAGGCTTAATACATTATCTTATTAAGCCTTTTCTAATAAACCTTGCACACACCAATTCTCCCACTACTGCAATTAGTCAAAACACTTGAAATACACATGGATACATCTATCCCACTAGCTGTTATTCTCTTGAAAGATAGTGGAGTGGTTATCCTTCCATCGTTGGAGCAAAACCCTTATTTAGGGTTTTATGAGACTGGTTTTAAACAAAACCTTATAACTCCCTTCAATGCTACTATCAAGACACCAAAACTACTTCAAATTCAATCTAACTCCTTATACTATCCAATCAAAACATGAGGGAATGATAATAGTTCTGTACCTTCCTATAGTACGGCCTGTAGCAGTGCTTTCCTCAAGAAGACAGAGTTTCATAGTGGGCAGTCCAAGATCAAATGTTTGTAGATTACTGCCTCTTCAATGTCATAGCACAAAACTAGTTCTAAGTGATGATCACTTCATCATACTTCATTACCAACCAACCTAGGAATCATGACAATGTTGTACTACAGAATGGTACAGACTGTTTCTACAGGAAATGCAGAAAAACAACACAAACAACAGAGAATTGGTATTATATTTCTTTGAAACCTCTTACATACCATGCAATCATCATGTTCAAGGTTTTTTTAAACTTTCCAACCTCCTTGAAGATATTTTGGTTGATGATGGGAGCCACAACTACCTTCTCCATCATCAAACTTCCTTGGGCAGTTTGGAATTACAACTTCTCACAACTGATTACTAGTTTTTGTCCTTACATGTTTAGGACTATTTAGGTTTAACAAGTGCCTTCAAATAGTTTACAATGTAATTAGGCCTTGAACAAGTCATTAGACTCCTTGACATGCCTTAACAAGGCTTACAAACATGAAGACTTACATGACTACCTTTTATGGCTTTATGACAGCAATATGTAGACATTTGGACATAGTCCTTGTTAAATCTTGGCATCATGATTACAACATAAGAAAATGGTATTCACGACCTTATTGGATCAACAAAACAAAATGAACATCAAAACAAGACCTTAGTCTTCTTGGTGCTCTTGTACCACCTCCATTGTCAGATCTTAATATTTTTATCTTTAAACCTAATTGGTTCTCTACTAAGACTTGAATTCCTTAAACTTAGTGAAAACTTCAAATTTATGCTTGATAAAATAAATCCATGTAAATCTGGATACATCATCAATGAAGGTTACAAAATAATGAGACTTTCTGATAGATTGATTATCCACAGGTCCAATCACATCCATATGAATAATTTCTAACTTCTCTTTTACTCTATTGCTTCATGAAGGAAATAATTTTTTTGTTTTCTTTACCAAACACACAATGCTCACATAAATCAAAGTGCTCATCAGAATAGGAGAAAACATCCAACAAATTTTTCTTCTTAATAGTTTTAATACATTATTACTTGTGTGGCCCAATCTATGGTGCCACAACATACATGTATTTTCAGTAGTGGCCTTAGATACATAGGAGGTATTACAAACTGTAGTGGCTTCAAGCATAAACAAGTTCCTAAATCTCTTCCCTTTCGCTAACACAAAGTTTCCTTTCACCAATCTATAGCCATGCTTGTCAAAAGTCACACGCATTACCAGATCATTCAACTTTGAAACTAAAATCATATTTCTAGCTAATCCAAGAACATGCAAAACAGCCGGGAGGGTTTTAATCCTCCCATCACTAAAAAACAACAATACCTTTCCTTTCCCAACAATCAAATATCAAGAGTTATCACCAAGGTAGATATTAGGTCCATCATATTCTTCATATGAGGAGAACCATTCCTTATGTGGGGTCATATGAAATGAGCATCCTGAGTCAACCAACCAATGATCATTAGAAACAACATTACATGTAGAAAGTAAAAAATCTTCAACTACATTTGAGGACTTATCTGAAGCACTCTTCCACTATTTTTGGGGATTTTTACACTCCTTCACATGTCCCCTTTTACCACAGTTCCAACACTTAACTTTATTCTTTTTACCAAGAGTCTTAGTCTAACCCTTGGACTTGTCCTTATCCCCTTTCTGATCTCCTTTAGGTCCTCTTTCCTTAGACCTTCCCCTGATACTAAGAGCATCACCTAAACTATCTAAACTCTTCTTCCTCAATTCCTATGATAGTAGCACTGAAACAAGAGCATCCAACTTCAGATCTACAAGGTTAGTAGTGATAGAAAGGATAACATTCTCAAAAGACTTAGGTAAAGAACAAAGAAGTAAGATACATTTATCTTCCTCACTAACCTCAACATCTACTGAATCAAGCTAACTCAATAACAAATTAAAAGAATTTAAATGCTCTACAACTAATTCACATTCTTGCATTTTCATGGAAAACAACTTCCTTTTTGAATAAAGTTTATTTACCATACTCTTGGCTTGGTAGATCTCACCCAACTGATTCCACAATTTGTATGTGGTCTACTCCTTTGCGACATTCAACAAGACAGAGTTTGAAAGACACAACTTGATGGTTCCTTGTGCCTTCTTATCCAGTCTATCCCACTCATCTTAAGAGACATCATCGGGTTTCTTCTCTTTTTGAACAGCCAATGATAGGTTTCTTTCTTCCAACAAATCTTCCATTTTCAGCTTGCACAACTCATACCCCGTTCCATTGAACTTCTCAATGTCCATTCGAGAGGTTGATGAATTGGTGGATGCAACCATAATATCAACACAAGATCTGCAAAACAAATGCAACCAAATCTCCCACTATAGCTACAGCTTCCACACTACCACCCAAGAGTCAAAGCTGGCCAGGCTCTGATACCAAATGTTAGAAATGAATGCAACACTACTTCAATGGAAATATGATTCAAGATAAATTTTAGCAATCTTTAAGTGTGCATTAACCATGGATATTGTAACAAAACATAAAACCCACTGCAGAAAATATGTCAAACATGAAATCAACACAATGACACAGTGTTTACGTGGAGAAAACCCTTGTAGGTAAAAAAATGTACCAGGAAAGAGGCACAATTTTGTATTAATCTCAACAAGATTGTACAATACATCAACTACACAACTCTCTCCACAAGTCTTCAATCCGACAACATTCTGGCAGCACCTGAGTACCTAAAATCTGTATTGTAGCAACAAATACATGGAAAATACTTATAGAAATGTTTTCCACTTCATTATAGGCATTCACCTTCTCTCTCCTAAGATTCTCCAACCTATAAACATTAATTACCATCTTACAAGCATCTTACACTTGTCCAAAAACAACAATGCAAAGGTTGGGGGCCCAAGACTAAATCTGGCCTCTTACAGCATCTTATGACACGTCATAACCATCATAGATTCCACAAAAGAGTATCTTTCCAAAATAGGAACCTTGGGCTAAATATAGCAAATATACAACTAACATATCCGTCATATGCATCATAGAATCACAAAATCTTATGACTACTTGCAGCTATCATAGATTCACTTACCAAACATTATGACAGTTGTCATACATGCGAAAAATAGTATATTCCTCAAGGGAACATGCCTACCCTCATTTAATTTGAGTTTTTACATTTGTCAATAGTAAAAGTCACTCTATAATTACCTTCAGTTACTCTGAAATTACCTAGGCCAATGAAACTAGTACATCTCCTCATAGATAATTACAAATTACATATAATAAATGGAATAAATACATTATTGGGATTTACAGGGTTAATGGCACCTTATCCCAACATGACATGGAGTGAGGTCAACTTTTGATTATAATAGATATAGGGGTTTAATTTTGGTTGATATTGATGCAATGGACTCTTTTGTTTATATGCTGACATTTTCAAAGCTACCCTTCTCAATGTAATAGATATAAAACACTATTATAGATATAGGTAGAATCAATGGTGTATAGTAGGATATATTTCTGCAATAATAGACATGCAAAATTTTGTAAAAATATTAGCATGTAATGTGGCCCTCCAATAGACTAGCTAAGAAGGAACAAAATAGACTTTTATATTATCTCTTTTTATGGGTATGACTCCCTAAAGCTAGTTTCATCTATCAAGAAAAACTCTTAAATAAAATAAAATAGCTCAAAAATAATTTTTCTTAGCATTGTTTAGATAGATGTTTTTAAGATATGTGTACTACATCATATTTGTTCTCCACATGAGGAAAGAACTTGCTTTCATTGCTTCCAATTACAATCAAGATGTTTCTTAAAAGTATTATACACATGAATTATAACTTTAAGAAAAATACCATAAAAAATGATAAACAATCTTGGCAAATACTAGCCCACGACAATAATTTTTGTGGAAAATTTATGCTAATTTTGGGAAATAGATTATGTATATTTTTTCCAAATTTGTTTATATTATTGGCTTTCAGTGGAAAATTATAGATATAGCTAATGAAATAAAATAATTTTGTTATCGAATTATTGTTTTTTTTGTAAAAATACAATAATTACGTTGATGAATTATAGATATATTCAAAAATAAGTTCGGTGGAAAATAAAAAATATATTCATAATATATAATTAATTAATTAGCAAATTTTCCAATGATTTAAAAAATATAATGTGGCTGGTGAAAATATTATATGTAAAATTATAAACTTTACATCATTTAATGAATGAAGATCAACAACTTAAGTTCTATTCTAGGCCCAAATTTTGACATACTCAAATTTAAGCTTAAAGTTTCTAGAATAGGTTTCCTTGAGAGATAAGTGTCAACAAGTGAATAGAAATTTGTTATTGTGTGACATTAATATATTAGTATATTATTAATTTATTAACCTTCAACAATTTAGGAGATTCAACCACATGCAGAAAGATGTCATTTGAAATTTATTTATCTCGTGTACTTCACTAGTTATGGTATTTATTACAGCAACATTGATATTTTTTTAATAATAATATAAATAATGATATTTTTTACAAATGTTTTGCATCATCTGATGTAGAATAATGAACAACTAAAGTTCTTATTTTTTCCAAAGTTCTTACAAACCCAAATATGAACTTAAAGTTTATGAAATAGGTCTCCTTAAGACATAAGTGTCAATGAGTAGATAATTATAGTTGACTTGGATATTATTAGAAATTATTATGGATAAATGAGTGAATAATTTTTAATGCAAAAGGGTTATAACTTATCTTTTCATGTGTAAGGTGCTCCTTCAAAATCTTGAAATGTGACTTAAATGCCATCTCCCATTGACACAATCTAAGTGTCCAAATTTGAACTTAAATTTGTTGCAATAGGTGTAGAGCTTCTAGCTAGCAAATCTAAAATCACACTGAATCTCAATCTTGAATGTTGAAGAAGAGAAATTTGCGGTGAGAGGATTAATGACAATAATGGACATTAGAGTATAAGGTGGGTAGGGAAGGAATTTACTTAATATCTTTAGTAGTTGTGCCTTAATCTTTTGAAAGATATTAGGAATAGAAGCCTCCAAATCAACCAATGGCCATTAAATATTTCATTAGAATTTAGTAGTGTTGGTGGAGTCAATTTAATAAATTTGCATGGCATCATTCAATTTCATTCATACTTGTACTAAAAGTATAATACTTTTATTTAATTAGTGTTTCTTGTTTCAATTATACTATGTATACTTGGCAGTTGTCTCCTCTTCAAAAATATAGAAAAATCAAAAAACAAGAAAACTACTACTTTGGTTTAGTTACTTTAGTATTGCATTATTGATCATTAGATAGTAGAAGAGTCAAGAGAAAGTTTAAATGTTAAAAGTGATGGTATTCATCACTATAGCTTTGTGTATGACTATGCAAGATGCTATTTCTCTTGACTTTTTACTATGATAGTAAATTTATTTTTATATGAGTATGCAAGATGTTATTTCTTTCATCTTCTTGGAATGAAGAAATACAAGCCCTTGTCAACTCAAATGTATTATGTCAAGAATTGATAAATTTTATTTTTTAAATGATGCATACTACTATGGATGGCGGGTCAATTTTCATATAAATAATTTTAGAGATGAGAAAATTAAAATTGGAATTGACACATGGAGTTTCTCTTATGATTCTATTGATAGTGACATGTAGAAAGTCAATTTAATTATATTTTATTGGCTTCATTGTTACCCACACCAAATGGTTTCTTCTACATATTATGTAAAGTTCTTGATGCAGGAGCATCAGTCGATTTCCCACATTTTGAAGTTTCATTGTCTTGTTTTAGTGTTGTGTGGTTTCATTTGGATTCCCTATAGCCTTTGAGGCTTGTCATATAGTTTTCTACTGAATAGTCACATTTGGAATTTGAAATGATGGAATGGTTTTCCCTTGGCTATAACACCTTATGCAAAGTTTACAAAGTGTCCAATGAGGAAAAAGGTGGAAGTTGTGTATTTTGAAGTATTTAGGTAACAAAACCTAGAAATTTCATCCCACCTCCACCGAGCTCCACACATAGACAAGGTAGTTAGGGATATTATGGAGTTAGTTCCATGGGGTTTTTTGAAGTGTTAGATAGTTTAAGGGATTGGCTTTAGTTCATCGAGGGGGGAAAAAAATTTAGACTTTCTTGGATAGGAGAGGAAGATTACAATTTCAGTGGCTCTCCTGTGTATGACAGTTTGAAAAAAATGTGATTTGCACTCAGGAAGGATAGAGGTAAGAGAGATAACTCTCCCTTGAGAAGCCTTGTGCAGGAAAAAAATGATTTAAAGGCAAGGCTTTATTTTTTGAAATGTGGAAAATTAGAAGAACAGTTTTAGAGTGTTGTTGTGTCATGAAAAGACAATAAAGGGAGGAATCAAGCTATAAAGATAACAAATACATTGTATCCCAGGCTCTAGGAAGAGTTAGATGGTTTATAGAGGTCCTATGGAAGAGAATGGTGTTAGCAAAATCACTAGTTATCTCCATCAGCAATTTGAATAGAATGTTCTATGGCAGAGTAAAATAAACCCTGGCATCCTTGGCTTGTAAGAATGATATTTACTGTGTAGAACAAATGAAGACATTTAGATTGAAGGCTTATCCTTTATTTTTTCTATTATTGGTATTTTGTTTTTGTCTTTTTATGATAACATTTTTCTCAGCTGAAGTCATGGAGACCTTTATTCATAGGCATTTGTGGTTTTTGTTTTCCCTCCATAGTTTTTATCTACTTTGACAAACAATAAACCTCTATATAGTTTATCTACATGCATGATGTCTTTGTGTGAACTATTGGATTAACAATGTTTCTTCCTTAGGAATCTCAATTCTACAACTTGCATAAAGTTTGTTCTAGGAGTCTCGGTTTGAGTATAAGGCCATCGGATAGTTCTTGATTTGAATTGGATAGTAAACTACATAGTGTCATTTGATTTTGTGTGAGCATCATTATAGTATCAAAGCATTGGTGTGTGAGAGTGTGCCATCATTTTGGTATTAGAGACTAAAAGATCTGGGAGAGTCTAAAAGATCTGGAATGAGAAGTGGGTTATATGATTTTACATAAGTATGTGGGTGGAAGTTTGACAATTAATAAGAAGAACCTAGGTACCAAAAGACAAGGCAGAGGAAAAGGAGAGAAGCCAAGAAGAAAGATAAAAAGATGTAGCAATATGCCATAAAAGAAAGCCTCAGGTAGAAACACAAAATGAGACTGAATGTGATGAAGCAAAATGCTGAATGGGATAAAGAAATGGTAGAGTTGAGAAGAGATCTAGAGAAGTGTAAGATCTTGGTGAAGTTGTGTCTTGAGGAAAGAAGATAAGAATATGGTTGGTGTTGGTCATTGAAAAAGAAGTTGAAGTGACCTATGAAGATGATTGTTAAAAAAAGGAGAGGGCAGAATATGGCTTCCTTGAAAAGATAAGATGAAAGAGATTTGGATAGCAGAGAGTTTCCAAGTGAGCAACATGCACTGAAAGAGGTGAAGAAAGCTCTCATTGAGGACAACATAAGGAAACACAAGAAAGAATGGAGAGGAGAAGCAGTGCAAAAAGTAGAACTCAAAGGCAAAAGTAAAGAAAAGAGGAGAATGTCCATGAAAGAGGCATTCATGGAGACATTTTAGTCTCTTGTTTTATTTGTTAATATTGCACTTGAATATGTGTATACAGGTATGACAAACTTCATAGGATGGGTCATGGATGAGACCTTGAAATTAATAAGAGAAGGGGCAAGTAAAGCACCTATAGATTGAGATGAAGGTGAAAGAAAGTGGAAACAAGTTGCAGTAGTTTATGAAGAAGGTATACAAGGACAATTTGCAGCAATCCATCAAGAAAAGGTACATTGCAAAGTACTTAAACATGAAGATAATAATTGTGTTGAGATTTTACTAAATGACAGTAAAGATGTAGAGGATTCATTATAATTTCATGTTGCATTAGTAAGTATTTTAGAAGAAGGAAAGGAGACCCACGAAGGGGAAGAGTTCATAAGTAAAGAAGTCAAGGATGAGGGAAAATCCAGACAACAGAGTATTGCACAGGTATATGGAGTTATAAATGTTAAGTTTAATCATGCATGTGGAAATACAAATATAGAGGTACAAGTTAATACGGAGAAGAGAAATCTGGAGATTTCAAATATTATCAAGGATCATGGATGCAAGGTGCCAAGTTGGCAAAAGAAACAAGTTATTGAGAGGCAACATAAAAAGTGTAAGAAAGATGGTGCATATGAGGAAGTTTATGATTGCAAATCAGTACAAAAGATGGAAGTCATGAAAGAGTTCAAGAAGAACCAAGAACATAGAATAAATTGTCATGAGTCAAAGCATAAAGAAAATGTTTGAGGGTGGATATCAGACCTTGTCTTATGGAGAACAAGTGCAACAATAAAATAACGTAAGCCCACAACTATGGGAAATAAACTGTGGAAGGTTAAGGTTAGGACAACAGAAAACAAAAGTGGTGTTATAAGACAGGATAAAGAGGAATACAAGAAATGAGAAGAAGCTGATATGACAGTAGAACCTAAAGTAGAGAAAATGGAAAAGAAAATGGAATATGGAAAGGAACATGCTGGTTAGGAACATGTAGGAGAATCTATCAGGGAGGAAACAAATGATGAAGATGAGGAAAAATCAAAGAAGAAGAGTGACACACTTTCGAGAGTAGTTTGGGAAAAACTTTAGGAGACTACATACAAGGTGGAAGGTAAGCAAGTTGATGATTTAAATGCTTTTGAATTTTCAAATTAAATTGTTGAAGATGAAAGGGATGAGAAATTTAATAGTGATGATAACATGTGTGAACATGAGATTCTAGTTTTGGAGGCTTGCAGATTGGCAAAGCATGAGGAGTAGATACAAGAAGAAAAAGGAAAATAAACAAAAGCAACACAAGAAAATCAAAATGCATAAATATAAGAAGGAATTAGATAAGAATAATAGAAAGAAAGAGAGGGAAGCAAAAGTATCACATGATTAAGACCTAAAAAGTGATGAGGAAAAAAAAGATGCAGATGAAAATGAAGAAGCAGATGTTGGAGCAGCAGTGGCTGAAAGAGATGAATACAAAAGAGTACCTGTTAAAGAAATTGCAGAGATGAAATATGAAGGAAGTGTAACAAATAATGACCATGAGGAAGATTTGTGGGATCACTTTTTAGAAAGAGACAAGGAATGGATATCTAGATAAACTTTCTAGTGGAGATACGAAGACAAATGGGATAGTGAAGGCTACAAAGATGAGGCTTGCAACTAGTGATCAAGAAGTTATTGCAGCAAAAGAGGAAAAGTATGAAATTGCATATGTATCTTTTAATAAAGGTTGTGTTGTGAATGGTGGAGTTGAAGATGGTTTATTGAGGAAGATGTTGCCCTATGAAGGAGAGAGGTTGGAAAGAATGACTAATGAAGTTGTAGAATGTGACAATGATCAAGAAATGGTAAGTAAAGATTTATATAAAGCTATGAAAGATTTTGATGTAGCTAAAAGACAAATGGACATGGTGAATGAGTTTAAAGATATGGAAATCTTTAATCTCCATAAAATCATTTCTATCGATGATTGGGCAAGAAGACCTTGGAGGAGGATGGTAAATGATGGTTGTAAATCCATGAGTGTAGAGATGGAAGGTGTGCAGTGATGCTAGAGAAGGATGATACTTGTTCCAAAATGATGCTAGAAGAAGCAGAAGAGAAAGAACAATGGGGAATAATTCTAATGATGACCTCATGTGGAGGAGTACATGCTTTCTTTTGTCTCCTGGGAAGCCTAATGCACCTGAGCATTGGTCCACTTTCTCCATTTTGAAGTTTCATTGTCTTCTTTTAGTGTTGTGTGGTTTCGTTTGGAGTTCCTATAGCCTTTAAGGCTTGTTATATAGTTTTCTACTGAATACTTGTTACTAATTTTTCACCGACAACTCAAATTGGCATAGATGAGACAACTTATGCTCTTTTTAAGGTGAAAGATTTCAATTCATTTATGCTTTGTTTAAGCCTTTGTACATATTGAAATTTAGGAAAAAAGAGTTCAGTTGTTTTAAGTGCAATGAGATTCATAAAGGAAAGCATTCAATTTGAAGTTCAATATTTTATAGCATGAAAGAGATTCTATGAGATAAAAGAATATTGCTTTCATTTAATTCTGTAATGATTAATTCATTTCACAATGTTGCATAAATTTTGCAAGAAAGATATATATAATTGTACAAGATTGCAAAGAATGTTGTTTGCTATTCAAAGGAAAGAAAAGACAAACCAAGTGTCCTACACAAGCTATGGGAATAGCTAAGCCAACACAACCTAGGAAATGTACTATACAACTGAAGATGGAAAGAGAAAATCAGCATATAATGAAAAACATATCCATCATTGCCTGTTGTGTTTGATGTTGGTCTTCATTGTAGCTGCTGCATCCTTGCTCCTAATTCTGAGTGGACCTGCATTGTGATGAAAGAAGTTGTTGGAGCTCATGATATGAATTCCACTATGTACGTCATCAACAGAAAATATAGTGCATTGCCTATAATGTATTGAATCAGATAATCAAATCATCTATATGCAAGAGAACCTAAAAAATGAAACATCACAAGAGCATTGAGCTTCACTATTTTAAATCTAATATGTTTGTTTCTTGTGCAAGTATAGGTGAAATCATGTTGCTGATCTGAAGACATTTCAGCATGTGGTAAAAAATGGGCTCCCACAAGGGTTGAGCCCAACATGCTAGCCCTTAACCTCAAGAGGGGATTGAAATAGGAATTCATGTTCATAGTGCTCAAATAGAATATATTTAGCTAAAGGGGTGCAACATTAAGTGAGTGCATGAGCTTCAAGCTCACTTCTCATTCATGACTATCAATCCAAACATGATGAAATGAGAACCACAAATGAGCAGTGAGCTCATCCAAGGCTACCCAATAATGTGTGAAACTGAGTAAAGGCATTGTCAACGTCATGATGTTATTACATCTATTTGCTGCTACAATATCATATATAGTCATTTATATGCATTCAAGGTACTCCGAGGGAGTAGTCTTATCTCATCATGCAGCCTTACATATGAGAAACAGTACAAATGAAGGCAATAAAATGAATGCATCCTTCACTAGTTATGGTGCTTACAATCACAATCTACACATGTGTAAGTGCTCACATGAGGAAAGAAATCACCATTGTCAACTATGGAGTTATGGAGTGATCAATGTATTATATTCTCAAATATGCTTCTGGTAATGATTAGTTTGTATAGAGGTGGGGTAGAAATGAGTGTGTTATTATAAGATGCTGATTAAAAGTAGCTACCATATGTGTAGTGGTCAAATGACTCATTCAGTTCTTCTTCAAAGAAGAAGTTGGACAACACTGATCACAGAATACCCAGAAACTTTTTTTTAGCCGCAGTCATGAAGGGTTTCACAACTCAAAAAGTAGTAACTAGATTTGCATCATTCTATAATGGCTCAAGCTTGAATTGAGCACTTCCACACAAGATAGAAAAGACAAAATATAGGTAATGTCATATATAGTGGGTTCTCATGGTTGCGACCTGAGAGAATATTTTCTTTACAACTTTCAAAAAACCCATATGTATTTGCATGAAGAGAACCAAGATATGGAGGAAATAAAAATTTCAAGCTCATGTAGGTTTAGTAATCACTTAGAATGAAAAATTCAACATATGGCTGCGGCCTGTAGAAGGCTTCATAATGTCTTTGTAGAATGTAAAGGAAAATGACTACATTCCTTATAATCTTTAACAAGAATTCTTTCTTTTGCAATTTCCTAAGCTCATATTGAGCCTCATATTAATTAAGAAATGAAAGAAATGCCACAGTATTCAAAAGGTAGAGAGCTTACCTTGTTTCTGAGTAAAGATATGTACATGACGCCGTGGGTTTTTGTTCTTATAATGTCTCAAATGAGCTCAAACCATTCAGCCATGGTGGCCCCAAAACATGGGAAAGAAATAGCAGTGAAAACATTAGAAGCTTTGTTATGGCCATGGCTAGAAAGTAGGAAACCTGTGTTGAAGTGAAAATTTTGGTTCAAGATTGAGGCAGGAAGTCTTACCTTACATTTTCTTTCAAGAATCTTCAAGAAAACATTCAGAAATAGCAAGAATGAGGGTCACAAGCTGCAAACCCTAGCTTCATGGTGGTAACTCAGCAGAGCCATTTCATCAATAGTTAAAATGCAAATGAGGCCGAGAGTATTGGGCTTGAATGTTTTTATGTTTAGGGTTTTCCCATGTAGCCCTAATTTGACATAGGCATTTTTATCACATTGATTAGAAAATCAAATGCTTTAACTAATACCCATGGTATTATGTCCCCTTTTCTTGAATTCGATGCCTAGGCTTATGCCTTCGAGATACTTTGCAAATTGGGAGGAGAAATGGACCTTCAATATGCCTTGAATATTTTATGATTTTTATAGAAAATCAAAATGTTCAAACAAAGAAGGACTTAATACTTGGGAAGATTAAACCATAAGTTTTTACTTGAAGAAATCTGGAAAATAAAGCAAGTGAGGTGGACCATGACTCATGTTTTTTTTTGAGTCTTTTTGATAGGTGTAAAACTACAAAAAAATCACTTGTAAAACATTGCTTAAAGAAATAAAATTATAAATTACTTTAAATAATTGTTATTTTAATGTAGTTAGAAAAGCAAAGATAAAGATTCCTTATTGTATCTCCTTGGGCGTAATTGAAAAAAACTGGGCAAAAGATGGAGCTTTTATTGCAGTTTACAATCAGGTAAAGCCTAATTTTTAGGTGTTTTTAGTGGGACCACTTTGGAGAGCATTTTTGGTAGCTTTTCTACTCAGTTTGGAGGAAGTTTGGTGTCCTTTTTGGAGGCTTTTTTGTGGAGCTCAAAATGGATCAAACTTGCTATTTTAGGAAGATTTCTCAGCTTTTTCCTTGGGAGATTTTGGAGTTATAAGTAGGAGAAAAACTTAGTTTTTTCTTAGTTCAAAATATGGTTTCTTCCTCTCTTGTTCATTTGCAGAGAGATTTGTAAACATTTTGTACTCAGTTTCTACTCCTTTCAGTTTTAATAAAGCAGTAGAGTTCTCCTTTTCATACTTTCTAATTCATTTTTTAATCAATGATTTGATGTTTAATTGTGATTCAACCTTTGAGTCATTTTCATATGTCTCATTATTGCAAGATTTAGTGTGAAAACTTCTCATGCAATGCCGGTTGTATGTTATCTTTAAACTGGTTAGTTGAGTTGAAGTTGTGATAAAACATCTATTGGTCCTTCATATAAACTTCTAACTATTCAAACTTTCATACAAATCACTTTTGTATTGCATTAATTTTAGTGAAATTGTGAGGATTAAAGGCTTTTGTGAACCTATTTGTGAGTGAAATTATCAAAATAGATTAGAGTTCTGGTTCATCACTTGTTAGAGTTTAGGATTTCATTTATAGTCAACCTTCTAAACCCTTTTCCGCAGTAAGTCTTTTAGTTTAGGTGATCTACCAGGGGAACTAGCCGGCTCTAGGGATTCACTCTCAACATAGATTAACCAAAATCTAAGAGTGTTTCCATGTTTCAACATGATAGCTGAGTTTATATTTGCTAAGGGTGCAATCCTGATTGATAGCAATTTTTGGCATGCCAAGTGGGACAGTTTGAACTTTCACAGTTCAAAGCTCTTCATTTCATTGTTGGTTCTTAGTGTGTGCACTAGTAACCTCAGCCTTTGGAGGTAAGTTCTTCAAACACATATGGTGACTCTGAATCAAGATCCACTAGTTTCAGTAGTCTAGGTGCTAGTAGGTTTCAAAGTTTTAGTAGAAGATTTGATTTATCAATAAATTTCAAGCTTGTATAAATGTTGGAAAATGTATCTATTTCTTGGAGAAAAGCTCCATCATTCTCCATTTCATGAAGCGATTGTTAGAATACCATCTTTTCAGCCTTACCAAGCTAATCATGAGGTTGATTTTGCATCTAATTATTGCATTTTCCAAAGAAACCACCATGCCTTGTATAATTGACACCCACCCACCCCTGTTCAGCATCCAGTTCAGCCTTTATATACTCAAAGCCAGCTCCAAGAGTGTGAAAAGAAGGAGAAAGCAAGCATAAAGGGTATGTTGTTTGACTTCATGCATGACTTCACAAAGCAGGTAGAGGAGATTAATTGGCATCATGAGTATAATCAATAACAGGAAGAGATGGTTTATCAGACCTATCTCTATAATCAAGGGGCGGAAACACAAAGGCGTGAAGCCCAAACAACTCCTTTCATTCCAGATCAGCCCTTTTAGGATGAGGCTAGTAGGTATGAAATTCCAAGTTTTATGAAAAGTGAACCTCCTAACCCTCCTAAGGTCAAGATTCCTAGTTTTAGAGACCCTTTACCATTGTAAAAGCCTATGTTAGCACAATATGAATTTATTATTCCTTAAGACCAGCCACTTGAAGAGCCTTTTTTCCTCCAAGAAACTCAAGAAACTCCCCAATTTTCCCAACCAGTTGAATCTAATTGTCCTATCACTATTTGCCCTTATAAGGGTGGACCTATTGTCTTACAAAATAACTCATTCACCATGAAGGAAGCTAGGAATGTAAATTTAGTGCATACATCTATGGAGCAGTATCAGTTAGAGTAGAAAAAGATTGAACAAGAAAAGATTTCACAAAATGAGTCTTTGTTTGCTTTTATTGACGAGCTTCCTAGTTTTCTTAAAGAGGATGAGAATGTTTCATTATTTATCTCAAAGGATCAACTAGTGCAATAGGGCATTTATAACCATTTTGAGGTATCTAGCTAGTACATCGATGAGGAAGATGTTAAACATTGTGGCGAGTTGTTGAGTGAAGATCATCAATATGACAATAGAACCTTGGATCAAGAGGAAGGCAATAAAGATGAACCTTTTCTGGAGCCCAATAAGCTTAGTCAAGGCTATCATGAGGTAAAGGACATCCCCTTTTCATCAAAAAACTAGGAAAATTGTGAAGAAAATTTGCTTTGGAATGATCCTAAGGTCTCTGTTAAAAACTTAGATAATGTGCAAGAAATTGGTGTTAAACCTCAGTTTCTAGTTAATATGTTTGATGAGCTTCCTAACTTTGAGTATGAAACTAAAAATGGCATGGCTATGCCAAGTTCTGACTACCACAGTGATGAGGACCATTTAAATAAGGTGTTGATCCAATAATAGATATGTGAAAGTAGCCCTGATTTGAATGATCAAGAGCTTGAGGAGGATCTATTTCAAGATGAAATTGAGCTTTTCTACTCACATTTAGATGTTATGACAGCATCTTTGGAGGAGGGTTATCTTAAACAGCAAAAGCAAGAGGTGGAAGTGGTTGTATTCTTGAATGAGTCACTGGTTATGGAACAGCCTAACTAGTAGCATGATCTTGACTGGTTGGAGGAGCTACCTTTCTATTGTATAAAGGAGCTTGAAGCTGATGTGCCAATTGATGGTTTGTTGAAAGAGGCTTGCTCATTATTTGAACACTTGTCGTCATTCATTGAAGAAGAGACTCCTATTTTGGAGTGTACCTCCTTGAGTAATAATGAGTATTTTGAGCCTAGTTTGACTCTTACTAAGAGCCTTGCAAGATTTGATAGATTTGATGAGCTATTAGCTACCCTAACGGAGGAGGATGGCCCATTGACTATGGAGGGGGAAGCAACATGGCAAGCTATCGTAGGTGATGATGTTGTTTCCAATCATTCAAATTGCTTTCTCTTTAGTCCAAAGATTTCAAGGGGATGTCCTATTAGGCATCTGGTTAGGTTGGAAGCCAACGAAAGGGAGAAGCCTCATAGTGACACTGATCTGAATCATCAAGGGGGATATCAAGTTGAGTACAACCAGTCTACTTTCTCACTTGATCAGTTTGCCAAACAAGTTAGGTGGGTAAGTGACTTCATTTTACTTCTCAGAAAGGTGTTGCAATAGTTTGCTGGATATTTGATTTTTCTCCACCTCTTTGGGTTGACTCACAAACTTATTGAGTATTGCAGATTGCAAATAAGAGCCAATTATTTTCTTGAACCAATAAAGGGTTTTGTTTAGGCAACCTTTCATCAGTTAGAGTAGGTCAGGGTAGTGTTTTCTACTAATAAGTATTTCATGCACATTTATTTCAGTTATTTTCTTTCCCTAAGTTCTATATCACATGTTTTATGGCCGCTAGGGCCTTTTAGTTACTTTCAATTTGTTTTTGTTTGGTTTTCTACTACTGTTTGGAGTACTTTGCAGTGTAGTTTCATGATTTGCTGAGTTTGAGAAGAGCAGAGTTTGACTCCATGCCTAATGGATAGTTAAGGCAACTAGTTTGTATGCTTAGTAGGAAAGCATTTAGCAGAAATTGCCAGAAATGTTACCAATTTTTCACCGACAACATTAGCAGAGCTGAGACAGCTTATGTTCTTTTTAAGGTGAAAGATTTCAATTCATTTATGCTTTTCTTAAACCTTTGCACATATTGAAATTTAGGAAAAAGGAGTTCAATTGTTTTTAGTGCAATGAGTTTCATAAAGGAAAGAATTCAATTTGAAGTTTAGTATTTTATAGCATGAAAGAGATTACATGAGATAAAAGAATATTGCTTTCAATCAATTCTATAATGATTAATTCATTTCACAATGTTGCATACATTTTGCAAGAAAGATATACAGAATTGTATAAGATTGCAAAGAATGTTGTTTGCTATTCACTAGAAAGAAAAGAGAGACCAAGTGTCCCACACAAGCCGTGGGAATAGCTGAGCCAACACAACCTAGGAAATACACTATACAACTAAAGATTGAAAGAGAAAATAATCATATAATGAAAAACATATCCATCATTGCCTGTTGTGTTCAGTGTTGGTCTTCATTGTAGCTTCTCCATCCTTGCTCTAGATTTTGAGTGGACCTACACTATGATGAAAAAAGTTGTTAGAGCTCAAGATAAGAATTCTGCTATGTACTTCATCAATAGAGAATATAGTGCATTGCCTATAATGTATTGAATCAGATAATAAAATCATCTATATGCAAGAAAACCTAAAAAATGAAACATCATAGGAGCATTGAGACTCACTATTTTTAATCTAATATGTTTGTTTCTTGTGTAGGTATAGGTGAAATCATGTTGCTGATCTAAAGACATTTCAACATGTGGTAAAAAATGGGATCCCACAAGGGTTGAGCCCAGTATTCTACCCCTTAACCTCAAGAAGGGATTAAAATAGGAATTCATGTTCATAGTGCTCAAATAGAACATATTCAGCTGAAGGAGTGCAACATTAAGTGAGTGTATGAGCTTCAAGCTCACTGCACATTCATGACTATCAATCCAAACATGATAAAATGAGAACCACAAATGAGCAGTGAGCTCATCCAAGGCTACCCAATAATGTGTGAAATCATGATGTTATTACATCTATTTGCTACTACAATATAATATATTGTCATTTATATGCATTCAAGGTACTTCGGGGGAGTAGTCTAATCTCATCATGCAATCTTACACATGAGAAACAATACAAATGAAGGCAATAAAATGAATGCAGCCTTCACTAGTGATGGTGCTTACAATTATAGTCTACACATGTGTAAGTGCTCACATGAACAAAGCAATCACCATTGTCAACTATGGATTTATGGCGTAATCAATCTATTATATGCTCAAATATGTTTCTGGCAATGATCAGTTTGTATAGAGGTGGGGTAGAAATGAGTGTGTTATTATCAGATGCTGATTAAAAGTAGCTATCATATGTGTAGTGGTCAAATGACTCATTCAGTTCTTCTTCAAAGAAGCAATTGGATATCAATGATCATAGAATACCCAAAAAAATTGTACGGTCATGAAGGGTTTCACAACTCAAAAAGAAGCAACTAGATTTGCATCATTTCAAAAGATTTGCATCATTCTATACTGGCTCACGCTCAGATTGAGCTCCTTCCACACAAGACAGAAAAGACAAAATAAAGGTAACATCATATATAGTGGGTTCTCATGGCCATCGCCTAAGAGAGTATTTTCTTTACAACTTTCAAAAAACCCATATGTATTTGCATGACGAGAACCTAGATACAGAGGAAATAAAATTTTTGAGCTCATGAGGGTTTAGTAATCACTCATAAATGATGAAAAATGCAATATATGTCCGTGACCTGTAGAAGGTTTCATAATGTCTTTGCAGAATGTAAAGGAAAATGACTGCATTCATTATAATCTTTAACAAGAATTCTTTCTTTTGCAATTTTTTAAGCTCATATCGAGCCTCATATCGATTGAGAAATTAAAGAAATGATATAGTATTCGAAAGGCAGAGAGCTTACCTTGTTTCTGAGTAAAGATATATACATGAGGCCACGAGTTTTTTCCCTTATAATGTCTCAAATCAGCTTGAACCAGTCAGCCATGGTGGCCCCTAAACACAAGAAAGAAATAGCAGTTAAAACAAAAAAAGAAACATTAGAAGCTTTGTTATGGCCGCAGCTAGAAAGCCAAAAACCTGTGTTGAAGTGAAAATTTTGGTTCAAGATTGAGGTAGGAAGTCTTACCTTACATTTTCCTTCAAGAATCTTCAAGAAATCGTTCAGAGACAATAAGAATGGAGGGTTACAAGCTCCAAATCTTAGCTTCATGGCAGTGGCTTGGCAGAGCCATTTCATCAAAAGTTAAAATACAAATGAGGCTGAGAGTATCAAGCTTGAATGTTTTTGTGTTTAGGGTTTTCCCATGTAGCACTAATTTGACTTAGGCATTTTTATCACATTGATTAGAAAATTAAATGCCTCAACTAATACTCATGGTATTATGTCCGCTTTGCTTGAATTTGATGCCTAGGCTTATGCCTTAGGGATAATTTGCAAATTAGGAGGAGAAATGGACCTTCAATATGCCTTGAATATTTTATGATTTTTATAGAAAATCAAAATTCCCAAATAGAGAAGGACTTAATACTTGGCAAGTTTAAACCATAATTTTTGCCTTGAAAAAATTAGGAAAATAAAGCAAGTGACGTGCGCCACGACTCATGTATTTTTTTGAGTCTTTTTGATAGGTGTAAAACTGCAAAAAAATCACTTGTAAGACATTCTTTAAAGCAATAAAATTATAAATTGCTTTAAATAATTGTTATTTTAATGCAATTAGAAAATCAAAGATAAAGATTCCTTATTTTATCTCCTTGGCCAAAATTGAAAAAAAGTAGGCAAAACATGGAACTTTTATTGCAGTTTACAATCAGGTAAACCCTAATTTTTAGGTGTTTTTAGTGGGACCACTTTGGAGAGCATTTTGATAGCTTTTCTACTCAGTTTGGAGGAAGTTTAGTGACTTTTTTGGAGGCTTTTCTACGGAGCTCGAAAATGGATCAAACTTGCTATTTTAGGAAGATTTCTCATCTTTTTCCTTGGGAGATTTTGGAGTTATAAGTAGGAGAAAAACTTAGTTTTTTCTTAGTTTAGAATATGGTTTCTTCCTCTCTGGTTCATTTGCAGAGAGCTTTGTAAACATTTTGTACTCAGTTTCTACTCCTTTCAGTTTTTATAAAGCAGTAAAGTTCTCCTTTCCATACTTTCTAATTCATTTTGCAATCAATGATCTGATGTTCAATTGTGATTCAACCTTTGAGTCCTTTTCATATGTCTCATTATTATAGGATTGAGTGTGAAAGTCTCATGTCATGCAAGTTGTATGTTATGTTTAAACTAGTTAGTCAAGTTGAACTTGTGATAAAACATCTGTTTGTCCTTCATACAAACTTCTAACTATTCAAACTTTCATGAAAATCACTTTTGTATTGCATTAATTTTAGTGAAATTGTGAGGATTAAAGGCTTTTGTGAAGCTATTTGTGAGTGAAATTATCAAAATAGATTAGAGTTATGGTGCATCACCTGTTAGAGTTTAAGATATCATTTACAGTCAACCTTCTAAATCATTTTTCTCAGTAAGTCTTTTAGTTTAGGTGATCTGCAGGGAACCAGGCCGCTCTGGAGATTCACTCTCAACATAGATTACCCACAGTCTAAGAGTGTTTCCATGTTTCAACAAGATAGATGAGTTTATCTTTGCTAAGGGCACAATCCTAGTTGATAACAATAGTCACATTTGAAATTTGAAATGATGGAATGGTTTTTCCCTTGGCTACAACACCTTATGCAAAGTTTATGACATGTCCATCGAGGCAAAAGGTGGAAGTTGTGTAGTTTAAAGAATTTAGGTAACAAAACCTAAGAATTTCATCCTTCCTCCACCAATCTCCACACATAGATAAGGTAGTTAGCGATTTTATGGAGTTAGTTCCATAGGGTTTTTGGAAGTGTTGGATAGTTTTAGGGATTAGTCTCGATTCATCATGGGGGGAAAAATAATTTTTAGACTTTCATGGATAGGAGAGAAAGATTACAGTTTTGATGGCTCTTCTGTGTATGACAGTTTAAAAAAAATATATCATTCACCCTCAAGAAGGATAGAGGCAAGAGAGATAACTATCCCTTGGGAAGCCTTGTGTAGGAAAATCACAATTTAGAGGCAGGGATATATGCTTTTTGAAACATAGAAATTTAGAAAAATAGTTTTAGAGCATTTTTGTGTCACAGGAAAAGATAATAAAGGGATGAATTGAGCTATAAAGATAATAGATATGTTGTATCCCAAGCTCTAGGAAGAGTTAGATGGTTTATAAAGGTCTTAGGGAAGAGAATGGTGTTAGTAAAATCGTTGTTTATCTCCATCATCATTTGGAATAGAATGTTCTAGGGCAAAGTAAAACAAACCTTGACCTCCTCGACTTGTCAGAATTATATTTACTGTGTAGAATGAATGAAGACATTCAGATTCAAGGCTTATCCTCTATTTTCTCTATGCTTGGTATTGTGTGGTTGTCTTTTTATGATCACATTTTTCTCAACTAAAGTCATGGAGACCTCTGTTCAGAGGCATTTGTTATTTTTGTTCTCCCTCCATAGTTTTTATCTACTCTAAAAAAAAAACCTCTGTATATTTTATTTGCATGCATGATGTCTTTCTGTGAACTATTGAATTAATGGTGTTGTTTCCTTGGAAATCCTTAGTTCTACAGCTTGCATAAAGATTGTTCTGGGAGTCTCACTTTGAGTATAAGGCCATCGGCTAGTTCTTGATTTGAATTAGACAATAAACTACATAGTGTCATTTGATTTTGTGTCACCATCATTATAATAGTAGAGTGTTGGTGTGCGAGAGTGTGTCATTAGTTCTATGGAAACTTATTTGTTGACATTATGGAAGACCACATAGTCAAATTATTACTTGTTAATAGGATGGTTGTAGAGTATCTTAAAAAAATTTATCCTGAATCACATTCATCTTTGCACTAATTAACTAGATAAACTATATTTATTTAATTAAATAAGATTTTAATCATTCCATCATCAAATCAATTAAATAAATTATATCTATTTAATTAAATTAATCTACCACATTCATTTACACTTATTAATTAAATAATTTCATTATTTCATTAATTAGTCTAAAAATCCTAAATCTTATTCTAATCCTTGATTTATCCTAATTAAATTCCATCTTTATTCATTATCCAAAAATAAATGAATCAAAATTTCAAAAAGCCACATGACAATCTAAAAGTTGTCTAAATTCATTGAACCTAGACACTCTTATAAAAGTTAGATTAATCTTACATCTCCACCATCCATTCCTATTCTACATCTTTTAATCCTAGCAATTTACATAAGGATAAGCCTTATAAGCTTCCATCATTTCCCTCAATATTCTCATTCAATCCTATCGATCCATTTTTTTTAATCTCAACCATTCATCCTTATAGAGTTCCTTAGAAGTATCTATCCTTTCCCTACTTTTTCTCATTCAATACTAGCCATTCATTCTAATCAAATCCTAGCCCTTCATCCTATCATAAAAAAATCTATAAATCAACCCTTAATCAAGTCATTTGAAGAGACCTTTAGAATGTAATGTCATTATGCCCAAGTGAGAAACCAACAATCGATCTCAACATCAAGAATCCATTATGGCACAACCACCATTATTGGTGCAACAAGAGATAGTTTTGGTGAGACATTTCTAGTTTTTCATTAGTTTTTGCTAACCCTTTACCTAATCTAAGGTGTTGTTAGATATAAAGTAGGTTCTTTATTGTGATTCATTATTACTCATTTTGTTTCACATTTTAGCATACACATTCTAGCATGCCCAATGGAAAACTTTTCATTTGTTTAATATTATTTTTCTATGTTACTCTTTTTTGAAGATAACTATGACTGAACTTTTGTTGGGAGCATCATAGGGAAAAATGACCTCACGATTGAGTCCAAAAGGCCCAAAAACTTAGGGATAGACACATAAATTGATATATATTGGTGCAAAAACAATTCCATTTTTTTTAATTTTTGGAGGCCAACAATTAGTGGATTGTACAAATCAATATCTGCATCAATCAATCATGCTCTCTATAGTTTGAAAAAACCATACATTGCTTCATCGGTTGAAAAGTAAATAAATTTTTCTAAAAACTAATTAGGAAATTTTTTATATTTTTATTATGGATTATTTAAAATATTTTCACTCACGGTCTAATGATTTTATCTTGTGGGTGTTTAATTTTGTTTTGCAAGTTTTAAGATAGTTTTAACTATTGGTCATTCTTTTTCTATTTTAATTCATAGATTATAGTCTCTTTTGACCATGGGGTATTGCCTTTACCTGCATATTTAGCTATCACAGGTATATCTAGAGGTCTACATTAATATTCATGGGATTAATGTTTTCAAATAGGAGTAGTTTGATTTTATCCATTAGTCCCATGAAATTTGCATGCCAGTTTGTTGAAGTTTTCCTACCCCTAGATTTGAGTTGTCATTGCTACTTCCTAGACCCTTAGTCATATTACTGACTAGGGCCTATCATCATAGCTCAACCCCTAGTCCTTTGATGTAGGCTAAAAATTGGGCTTTTTTCAAACCACCAAATTCTCAAGCTATAAACTCTTCTCCAACTAATTTTCAAACACAAATTCTAAATCTATACAAGCAAAATAATTGTAAACATAACTCATTCTTGACTACTAAAATTCAAACTAAGTACAACTTTATTTTGATGCACAAATTTTTTTGAAACATGTTACAAACATGCTCAACCTCTCTTCATTACATTTTTACTCAGTGTTGGAGTTGTCTTTTCTAATTTTGCCTTGGGTATTTAGCCTCTCTTCATTCCTTAAATCTACTCAATTCCCTATTGTTGTTCAATTCATATAGGTAGATATTTAAAACTATCATCTTCCTTCTCTTCCTCCCCAAATCCCATGTTGGGATCTCTTTGTCCTTTTCTAGCCAATGAACTACTCTTTTTTGATGTCTTTTCACTTCCTTCAATGCTTCATTTTCTCTCCTAAAATTGGCATTCCATTTTTTTCTTATCTGGCACTTTCTCTCTTTTTTTATTTTCTGCACCATTACTTAATTTAATATCTAATTCTACTAGAAAAACCCTATGGAAGGTGTTGATTCTCTTTTCTTTTTCCAGCACCTTCTTAACTGCTCCACTTCCCTTCTTTATAGTGTCACTTCAGCTTATTATGTATTGCATTTCATTTTGATCATTTTTTTTATTATTTCATTTACCTTTAAATAGCACTCCATTTTGGCAACCATTACATACGATTTTAATACTCAATTTCTATCCAATATGTTATATCCATGTTTTCCCTAAATATTTTATTCATTAATGATTTTATTATTTGCCAAGGAGCGAATATATGGAGAAATTGTAGCTAAAATAGAAGATTCTCCACCTCTACCCATTTTGACATTTTTAAATGCATCAATAGATGAATATATAACGATTAAAATTTCTTGAGCAATACCTTTTGAATTTGCATAAATAATTTTGGACAAAAATTTCATTATGCGACTACGACAAGATGCATCGAAAGTCAAAAAAATGCCTTTTTGTATATCTTTTGATGGAAATCTCATCTTCACCTAAAAGCTAGCCAATATGCTTAGAATAACCTCCTAAAGATGCAAATCTCTTTGTTTCTATCTTTTATATGTTTTCTAAATCCACATTTTTCATAAAATTGTTGGTGAAAATAGAGAAAATTAATTTCTCTTAATTGGTGAAGAATTTGACTACGAGAGCTTGGAACATTAGGTGAAATACCATCATAAACATCCCTATAAATATGTTTTATTTCAAACATCATGTATTTTGAGATATAATTGTTTCCATGAAATTGCATGCTCTATTTTGCAAATCTGACCAAATTAGATGCTTTCTTATGTAGAGAGATGTCTGAACTAACAAAAACAAACAAAAAATTAAAAATAAAACTAAAAATATTTTTGGACAATGTAGGATGCCCTATGGACCCGGATGTTCCTACATCAGACACGTCAACTAAAATGTTTGTTAGCATGGGCTCACAAAATGAAGTTGTATAGTAGAACTACACTTCTAGGTTATAAATAATATGTAGTAAACTTCTTTACTGTAATAGGTGACTTAAAATTCTTCTTCCTTCTCCTCATCTAGCATCTACCTAGAAATCTTCTTTCTCTCATCTGATAATTATGCTTACCATCCTCTTTTCCAATCATGGAACTTTTTTCTCCATATACTGATCTCCTCCAAATTTTCTCTCCTCTCTTCTCCTCTCTTATGGGATTTGACTCACCATTATCTGTCCTCCTCCACCAAATTCCTTCTCATTCTAACTTATCTACACTATTCTCCACACCGACATACAAATTTGTACCAATAATATCATGGAGAACAAATATTTCTATATGCACTTTTACTTTCACCTTAACTAAATCCTTCCCTTCCATAACATGTAAATCAATATTACTTTCTTCTTTAAAAAATTCAAGAAAATAAGGCATTACCTCTATTCTCATCTTTTCATACTCTTAAACTTCGTCAACTTCTTTCATTCTCTCCATTTCATCTGAATGCAAACCAACATCAACTTATTCATTAATAAATTTAGGAAAATTATAAGTTACCTTTCAAATCTCTACTACTACAACATTGTTTTCTTCATCATCTATTGCAAATTTTCCCACTTCACTCTTCAATGCAATCTCATTATTTTCCTCTTCAACCTTCTCAGTCTCATCCTCAACTATTGCAACTTTAGTTTTGTTCTCTTTTTCCATGCCTTCAATAAGTCAAGCTACTACAATCTCTTTTTTATCTTCTTTATCCTTCTTTCCTACACTTACAAATTGACCTGCACATAAATTTTCTTCAAAAGAAATATGGAACTCAGTCTTACCCATTTTCTTTTCCTCACTTCTCTTTTCCATCTTTATTCTACATTGACTCAAAACTTGTGTCTTTCACATCTCATTAAGCTCAACCATTAATATTTTCTCTCTCCTCATAAGAAAAGAAATTCTTAAATCCCTTCCCAAGGAAAACCTTGTATTCTTTCTCTTCAACATTTCATCAAACTTTTGCTATACACTCACAATCTAAAATTTCTACCTACAAAAATACTCACATGCAACCACAACTATCCTCTACCCAACAAAGATCCTCAACGATGAACCTCTCAAAGCTCCCTCTACCCACACTCTCTTAGTGGAGGAAGTATGTACACCTTCTACCTAACTTAATCTCTACTAGAGGATGACCAATAGGTTAGCCCACAATATTATGTCTCATAGTTTGGCCAAAGTGGGACATTGAAATCAACATTTTAACCAAATCTTCACTTTGTGACACCTATAGCAGCTAAACTATTAAGATGTCAAAGATGATGCAAACTAGTGATTTGTGAGATTTTGTGTGTAGATTCTATATATATATATATATAAATTGTAACCTTTTTTTACATAATTTTTAATAACTTGTTTTTTATAGTAAGCATCATTTTTAAAAAGTGATGTTAATGTCATAACACATAAATTTTTGAATAAAAAAGATATAATTATAATTTTAAAATATAGATTTGTAACACCAATATCTAGGGCATGGATATTTTTTCATAATTTTTTGTTGCATAATTTTTTTAATTAAATTTTTAATTGAGATTAATTGTAATTTTTTAATTTTAGAAAAGGTTGAATTTGTGTCCCCCTCAAAGCCTAGGGGTAGGAAGCCTAAATAAAAAATTACTGAGGAAGAAATTCATGCTGGAGTTCAGACTACTCTTGATAAAATGTTAACAAGATCTGTTGTGAGGAGAGCATGTTGCTCTCCTCAAGCCTAATGAGGATACTATCCTGGTATGTTAGGGGCATTAATGCCCCTAAAAAAAGATTCCTAATATAACATCAATTAGATTTATTAATTTTGTTGCAAGAAACAAAACTTTCTCACCAATCTGCAAAGGATATTTTCAAATCTTGGAAGAAATAGAATTTTATTTCTCTTCCTGCTATAGGTGCTTCAGGTGGGCTTGATGTGCTATGGAATAAGTTGAAAGTTGATGTGGTTTTTATTTCAGGATCATCTTGTTGGCTCTTTGTTAAGGTGGATCTTGGACCTCAACACTTTTGGATTTTGAATGTTTATGGACCCTCTTGTATTGTTGATAAGAAAAATTTGTGGGATTCATTGAGTAAGATTATTCAAAGCTTGCTAGAAGAAAGACTAATTATTGAAGGGGATTTTAATGCTATCCTCAGCCTAGAAGAGAAAAATGGAGGTATTTTTCTGCCAGTTAAAACAATGTTAGGCTTTTCTAATTTCATCAATGACACTGGTTTGATTGATACTCCTTTTAATGGCAAGTTTACTTTGTCAAATAAGAGAAAAGACTTGATAGGTTCCTTCTTTCTTATTCATGGTTGGCTGCTAAAAGCTCTTTTGTATCATCTATTCTTTCCCTTTCTAGGTCTAATCATTTTCTGATTTAGTTAGAAGTGGAGTTTGATGGTTCAACATTTTCTTCAAAGAGATCTTTTAAGATGGAAGCTATGTGGTTTCATGATCCTAATTTTGTTCCTTTGTTGAAATCTTGGTGGGTATCTCTTCCTTATATTGAGGGCTCTATAATGTTCTAGATTTGCAAAAAAGTTTAGTTGTTAAAGAGCAAAATCAGGTTTTGGAATCTAACTCAGTTCAAAAACATTTTTAAAGAAAAAGAAATTTTGTTAGATAAGCTCTAGTTCTTGAATTCGCAGATTATTGAGCAAGGTATTGATAGTCAGTCTTTTGATTTGTAAAAATCTTTACAATCTAATCTGGAGGAATTATTAACTAGAGAGGAATTTTTCTGAAGACAGAAATCAAGAGAAACTTGGTTACAAGATGGAGATGTAAATACAAAATTATTTCATGCTTCAATGAAAATGAATATGCATTTAAATAAAATTAATCATATTTATAGGTCAGATGGTGAGTTGGTCTTGAACTTGACATCTATATAGAAAGAAGTTGTTTCTTTCTTATCTAATCTTTTATCTAAAAGTAGTGAGGATCCTTTAGAAGAAGTTATTTTGACATTACTTGGAAGCATTCCTAATTTAGTCTTAGAGGATGATAATTTTATGCTACTTAAAGAGTTTTCTTTGGAGGAAGTAAGAAGTGTGGTTTTCTCTTTTGACCCTGATAAGGCTCCGGGCCTTGATGATTATACCCCTTTATTTTTTCAAAAATCCTGGGAGTTTATTGCAAAAGATATCTGTGCATCTTTGGAAGAATCAAGGAAAAATGATAGTTTTTTAAAGGAGTTGAATGCAACTTTCATAGCTCTTATTCCTAAGTCTAGTGCTCCTTCTTTTGCTCAGTTCAGGCCCATCTCTTTATGTAATACTCTATATAATTTTTTTATGAAAGCAATTACAATGAGATTGGCTTGTTGATTTCTAAAATTATTTCTGATGAGCAGGAGGGTTTTGTTTCGGGTAAACAAATAGCAGATGGTGCAATTTTAGCTCATGAGGTTCTTCATTCAATATGTGATTTACAGTTGCCTACAATGTTGTTGAAACTTGATATGATGAAGGCCTATGATAGGGTTTCATGGAATTTTCTAAGAAGGGTCCTTTTCAAGTTTGGTTTTAGTAGAAAATGGTGTCAGTGGATCTTCTCTTGCATATCAGGGGTAAGATCAGCTATATTGATAAATGGCAGTCCTTTAGAGTTTTTTGGAGTGTCTTAGGGGATTAGACAAGGGGATCCTTTATCCCTTTATCTTTTTATTCTCATGGCTAACTCTTTTAGCAGAGCTATTTCTAAACAATGCAGGTTGTCAAACTAGAAAGGTGTTGTTATTCCCTATATTCCCTTTTCCATCTCTCACACACTTTTTACAAATGATACTCTTCTCTTTGGTTTTCCTTCTATGAGGTAAGCTAAATGTATTCAAAGAACTATCTCTATGTACAGTGCAACTTCAAATCAGGTTGTGAATTTAGATAAGTCAAAAATTTATTTCTTTAATACTAAGCCTGGATTGCAAAATAAAATCTATAACTTCTTGACGTATAGAGTTGAACGTTTACCTAGTCAATACTTGGGTATTCCTCTATTTTTTGGAGTTCATAAGAAAGATTTTTGGTCCAAAATCACTTAATCTATTCATAAGAAAATTTCAGCTTGGAAGGGGAGGTGGCTTACTTTAGCAGGAAGAATTGTACTGACTAAATATGTCCTTTCAACTATTCCTATTTACATGTTATTTGTTCTAAATGTTCCCAAGGGTATCATTCAAGATATTCAACAGTCGTTGAGATCTTTTCTTTAGAAGGGAAGTTCAGATGGTAATAGTAAAATTCCATTAATTGTCTGGGATAAAGTGTGTGTGCCAAAACCTTTTGGAGGAACAGGTATCAATGATATTGTAGATCAGAATAAAGCTTTAGTAGCTAAGTTGTCTTGGAAAATGTACACTAACTCAAATACTAAATGGTGTAGGCTAATGCAATTTAAATATTTATATTCTTTAAGTTTAGACAAAATCTTTACAGTGAAAGATGCCCCTAATGGTTCAACTATGTGGAATTTCTTGGTCTCTTGTAGAGAGGTGATTCTTCCACATTTGTCTTGGAAAATTAACGATGGCTCAAAGGGAAGATTCATACAATGGCTTCTCCCCTATTTCTCAAATTCAGGGGCTAGATAAGGCTAAGGAAGTTCTTTCTTTAGTTTGCGGCAAGAAAGTAAAAGATTATTTTTGTGTCAGGGACGAGGGTCCTATTTTGTCTGCTATTTCGAAAGATTTTTTAGAGTACCCTTTTCCTCAAGATGAGAAGGAATTGCTTATTACTCTTTTCTAGAAGAGAAGAATTTCTTTTTCTAACAAAGGAGAAGATCTTATTTGGAAATTTTCTAAATCAGGGTCTTATAATGTTTGAGATGGTTATAGTTCTTTATCTATTGCTAAAGTTGAATTGCTTTCTGATTAGCCCTCTATTTTTTGTTGGAGTATAGCTTGTCTCCCCAAGGTTGGGGCTTTCACTTGGTTAGCTCTTAAGAAGAAGATACTGACTAGTGTTAGATTGAAGAAGTTAGGTATTTCAGATTCTTTCAATTTTGTGTTCTATAGAAAGGTAGAAGAGGATCTTGATCATCTTTTTGTTCTTTGTTCACTTGCTTCAACTTGTTGGTCCTAGCTCTGTTCCAAATTAAGTTGGCATGGGCCTTTTCCAAACTCTCTTGTTGATCTTATCAGAAGTTGGCCCATTGTCTTTAAGGGTTCTATGTTTTCTTCTATTTGGATTGTTTCCCCTTCTATAGTGGTATGGAGTCTTTGGGTGGAGAGGAACAAAAGAATCTTTAGAAAAATCAGCTAAGAGTTGGATGATATTTTGTTGGTCATTGAGAAAACTATTTCTAAATTGGTTATGAATTTTCTTTTACAAAAGGCTTCTTCTAATTTGTTGTTCTCTTCATGGGATGATAAACTATTAAAGGAGTGGAAGTTTTTGAAGCAGGTTTAATATTTAGGATTTCCTATTGTAAAGATAGATAAAAGTGTTATCAAATGGCATCCTCCTACTGCAGATTTCATCAAACTAAATTTTGATGGGGCTTCTAGGGGTAATCCGAGCCCTTCTTCTATGGGGAGTGTTTTGAGAAAGGATAATGGGGAAGTTATTAAGGATTTTAATATTAAATTATCTGAAATGACTAATAATCAGGCAAAGATCATGGGACTAGTAGAGGGTCTTAAGTTGGCATGTAATCTTCAAATTCCTAAGTTGCATATTGAAGGGGATTCGTTGGTGGTCATAAATGCTCTCAAAAGGCAATTTGAGTTGAGTTTGAATCTTCTTTATTTTTTTCTAGAAGCATGGGGTTTATTGAGTGCATTTGAGTCCTTTTATATATCTCATTGTTACCGTGAGCATAACTATCTAGCTGATGCAATAGCTAACTTGGCCTTCATTTTAGAGGGGCCTATTTTGGTGGCAGAGATGGATATTGTTAGTGACTTTCCCAAACTTTATGAAATTGTGCCCGTGGATCATCAAAGTTGTGTGGCTTAATCACCACCATTCTATTTTGCTAACATTTATGTTTTTTGCACATTTCACGTGGGTTATCTAATGTGAAGCATGCCTATTTGTGGGTATAATCTCTCTTTTTAGATTATATATATACCTTTGACTTAGTTCATTGTGGATCTCTATAATTGTGGTCATCTATGGATATGGCCCATTAGGATTGTAATCATTATTTAATGTGCTTCTTCTTTTTATATCCTCGACTTTTGGCTTTTGTGTGCACCTATGATTTGCTCAAAATGGAAATATAGTTGAATAAGAGGTTGTTCTTCCCAATTCAAAAGTGGGAAAAGGCTTTTTTTGGGCCTGTAGATTCAGATTGCTTGGCTTCTATTTTTTCTATTGATAATGTTGATGTTGAGGAAGCCATTCGCAAAGTAGTTGAAAAGGAAATCTTGGAAGGAAGAGTGAGGTCATTGTATCCATCTCAGATTTTCTCTGTTTGCCTCGAATTTAATGCACATGTCTCAAGATTCTAATCTAGTAAGGCTTTTGGTCGACAAACTTGTGCATCATTTTCTTTTTTCTAAGGAATCGCTGGAAATGGCCTTTCAAAATTAGGGTATATTTATGTCTGGAGCTTTGATTGGAGGATTATTCTCAAAATGCCAAGTCATGCATACTTCTGCTCATAATTGTGTGTTCAATGTTTTGCGGGTGGCCATTAATCATGAGTGTGAGGATATTCTGCATTTCTCTCTTCATGCTCATAGTAATGATATTGGAGATGTGCTTGGTAATCTTGTGGATGCAAAGTTTCAAGCTGTGTTGCTTCTTCTTCAGCATCATCCTCATGTTTTGCCTCCTCCTAGTTCTCTAGTCGAAGATGGTGATGGTGATGGCGATGGTGGTGTGAATTATCTTCTTTAAGATCTAAATGAGTCTATGGATGCTTAATATTTTGTTTTGTGTTTCCTGTTGTATATAGGTCTAATGTTTTGGTCTAGGTAGCTCTTCTTTTCCCTGTGCTTTGTTGGGGTTTCTAATTTTTCCTTGTTGTAATTCTATGCAAAGGCCTCTCTGGTCTTTAGCCTTGGTTTAGGATGTTTTTTTTGCCTGATCTTGGGGTTCTGTAATTTAGTCATGCTGGTGTAGGTGTCTTTTTCCTTGATATTTTGTAAAACTGTATTATATATTAATATATATTTTATAGGTGCTAGTCACCTTTTGTGCAAAACAAAATTATAATTTGGACACAGGTTTATGTCATAATGCATAACTTTTTTTGTATGTATCTAAATTTAATTTTTTTTTGTTGAAATAAGGACATCAGCAGCTAGGGCACATATACTTTCTAGAATTTTTTTTCTCTATTTTTTATTTTTCTACTTGTGTGGAATAGAGACCTTGTTGTTTGGTGAAAAACTTATGTTCACTAGAAAATAGAAAATAAATATAATAATCAAATAAAATTATTCAAAATTATACTTTTTAGAAGTGTACATAATTAAAATATATAATTTATAAATGACTTCATTTGACCATCCCAAAGGTGAAGCAAAGTTGGCTTTTATCAACATGTTGATAGGTGCAGTGGAGACTCTATAGATGGTTTAATTCAAGACTACAAGAGGTCTATCCAAGGGGTTTGATCTAATGGGTTTTATCTAACTCCTTTCAATTAAAACCCTTAAGATGGAACCCCTCAAGGATTAAATCATTAATTTTTCTAAAAAATATGTGATTTCAAGTAAAAATTAGGATGTCCCATAAGTGGGACATGATATTGTTGGACAACTCCAACATGTTCTCATACAAAACTCAGCCAACCTTAGGTCTTGGTGCAAACTACCTCATGGTTGGTGATCCATCTACACACTTAGGAACTCTAGCTCTGATACCATTTGATGCAAACCAAAAATTAGGGTTTTGACAAACCATTAAATTATCAAGCTACAAACTCTTATCCAACCAATTTTAAAACACAAATTCTAAATCCATATATAGGCAAAGCAAAAACTTTTGTAAACATAACTCATTCCTGATTACTAGAAATTAAACTGGTACAATTTTATTTTGAAACGTAATATTTTATGCAAAATATTACAAACATGCTCAACATCTCTTTGAATTACATTCATTACATTCTCACTCTGCCTCACAGATTTATTTTCTCACTTTGCCTTGGGCATTTCATCTCACTTCATTCCTCAAATATACTCAATTCCCTACTGTTGTTCAATTCATATAGGGAAATTTTTAAAACTACCCTCTTCCCTCTCTTCCCCCCCAAATCCCATGCTAGAATCTCTATCATTTTCCAACCAACGAACTCTTTTCTAATGCCTTTTCCCTTTCTTCAATGCCTCATTTTCTCTCCTAAAATTGGTGTTCCATTTTTTTTCTTATTTGGTGTTTCCTTTCTTTTTTAATCTATTGCATCATAATGGAGAGTGAGAAGAAGAAAGAAAGGTGAATGAATGTATTTGATGATATATTCAAATTTAGGGTAAAGGTATATAAAGCAATGTCAAACAATTACTAAACAATTATCTTGTAACTGTTCCACAAGCTGATCTGCATAACTCGTAGAACTAATCAATAGTAACAATGTAATACATAACTATGCTAACATTGCCTCTTATTACATTGGTTTTGTAAATGTAACCCCTAAACAGATCAAGTTTAACCTAACCTAGAGAATTGGTGAGTATATCTACTACTTGAGAATCTGTGGGGTAATACTAGAGCTAGATGTGGTGGTTCAAGACTTGGTCCTAAATGTAATGACACTTGAACTCAATATACTTGGTGTGTTCATGAAAAAATAGATTCTTCACAAGATTCAACACACCCTGGTTGTCGTAATAAATAATAGGTGGTTGCTTTTTAGGAATGTTCATGTCATCTAGAATGCAACGTAACCAAATCACTTCACACACAACTCCTTGTGCAGCATGACATTCAACCTTAGTGGATGAGAGAGTAAAAATGATCTACTTCTTACTAATCCACAAGATAGGTCCAGATCCAAGATGAAAAACAAATCCTAAAGTTGATTTCTTGTCATCAACAGATCCTGCATAATCCGAGTTGGCACATCCCTACAAGAAGAATTGAGTGTTCTTCTTGTATTCCAGACCATAATAAACTATACCTCAGATATATCTGAAAACATGCTTCACTACAATCCAATGACACTTCTTCAGCTCTTCCATGAATCATAAAAGATAGCCGACAACAAAACAAAAGTCTAGTCTAGTGTAATTCAAGTAAATGAGACTCCCAACAAGCTTTCTGTAGAGAATTGCATCCACTTGAGGTGAATCCTAGAATTGAGAGAGTTGTAAATATTTCTCCATTGGAGTGGACACAAGATTATAATTAGACATTCCATATTTCTCTAGGAGTGTCTTGGAATATTTCAATTGGAATATAAAAACGTGATTCTTCTTTTTCCATATCTCCAAGCCAAGACAATAGTGAAGTAGCCCCAAATTTGTCATGTTGAAGGATTGCTTGATATCATTATTCACATCATCAACAAGATTGTGTGAGCTACCTATGAGCACAAGATCATCCACATACAAAACTAGAATGATAATATCTATAGTTACCCTCTTAATATACAAATTGGAATTTGAGGGACTACGGGTGAATCTATGCCGCAACAGGTGATCATAATTTTTATTGTACCATGCCCTAGGAGCTTGTATAAGTCCATAAAGTTACTTGATGAGATAGCATACCTTGTGAGGATGATGTTCATCAACAAAACCTTCTAGTTGGGTCATGTATACTTCTTTTTTAGATCACCATTTAATAAAGCACTCTTGACGTCCATCTACTGTAGTTTCCATCTTTTTTGTGCTACCAATGCATAGATAACTCTAATTGTTTTGATCTTCACAATGGGTGAAAAGGTCTCTTCATATTCAATACCCTCTTGTTGAGCATATCCCTTTGCAACAAGTCATGTTTGTATTTGTTGATAGATCCATCTACCTTGTATTTTGTTTTGAAAATCCATTTACAACCAATGGGCTTCTTTCCTTTAGGTAGATCGACAAGGTCCCATGTATGATTATGTATTAGGGAATTATACTCTACATCAATGGGTTTCTTCAACTAAGGTTGACTGAGTGCCTTTCAAACTGTGACAGGTTCAGTGCTATCAATAACTGAACTCATGAGTGCAAAATTCACTTCATTTCTTGTCTGACTTCTTGTTCTTACTCATGATGAAGTATATGGAAGATTGTATAAGTGGGAATCCATCATGGTTCTTTGGACCCACTTTGGACATTGATGTAGTGATAGCTAATATGAAGAATTATGTTCTAGATGGCCTAGATCAATGAACAACTCTCCTTGCAACTCATCTTCTTCGTGAGAGGATTCTTCATGCTCATCATCTGACTATGAGAGCAATCTATGAGAGGTGGTAGGATTTGGCTTCTCTTTGTGTGTCAATGAGTCAAATGATGAGTCATCACATATCACATCTCAACTCATAAATCTTGTATGTATTAGGATCTATGAGATGATATACTTTAGAGGTAGTACTATACCACAAAAAGATACATTGGAATGTCTTGGGATTAATATTCTTCCTCTTGTTAGTTGGGACATGCATATATGTTGTACAACCAAATACTCTAAGATGAGAAATTGAAGGCTTATGACTACTCCATACCCCTTCTGATGTAATGTCTTATGATATATTTGTGGGTGCTCTATTGAGAAGATACATAGCTATCTATACTACTTTTGCCCAATACTGATCCTTCAACTTAGTTGTGGAAAGCATGCATAAAGACATCTCCATGATAGTTTGATTGTGATGTTTTGCAATTCTATTTTGTTGGGGTGTATAGGGAGCAAATAGGTGCTATTTGATTCCATGATGCTTTAGAAATGCCACAAACTCCTTTGATGTGAATTCCCCCACTTGATCTAAGGACATGCGAAGAAGGGAATGGCCTTTCTGCTTTACAACTCGTTGGTGGAAGTCTTGAAAGTTTGCAAAGGATTCACTCTTCTGCTTGAGAAAGTACACCCATGTCTTGTGAGAGAAGTCATCCACCAATAATTGAAAGTACAGGAACCCTGAAAATGAGGTAGGTAGGGGTCCACACAAATTAGTATGCACAACCACAAGATGGTCCTTGTCATGGAAGGCATTCAACTTGAATGAATCCTGATGTTGTTTACATGCAAGGCATCTAGAACATATAGGCCAAGAATTAGAATATTGAGGAAGTCCTCTTACCTTTTGCTTAGAACTAAGTTGATATAGGGAGCCGACAGAAAGGTTACCATATCGATAATTCCAAAGATCAGTAGATTCAGTAGTAGAGATAGATAGAGCAACTGTAGAGGATGAGACAAAATCTAGTTAAAATAATCTATTCTTCATAAAAGCTCTAGCAAGTATCATACCTTCTTCTAAGATCAAACAAGTTTTGATGCCTTCCCTGACCTAGAACTCCACTTTAAGCTTATGATTCAAAAGTTGACTAACAAACAAGAGGTTCGTTGTCAAACCAGGAACATAGAGTACCTTTGTGAGGGTACAACTACCTATCCCAATAGGAATAATGACTTTTGTAGTTCCTTCTGCAATGTACTCATTGTCTATGATCTGAACCCTATCTCTAGTGGCTTGATGATTTAGTGTATCAAACAACTCCCGATTTCCTATCATAAGCATGTTAGCACCAAAGTCTATTAACCAAATATCTCTTGTTGGCTGTGAGGTTTGGGAGACTAGAAGAAGATTTTGATGGGTGCCGCAATTAGTTGTTTCTGGTTTATCCTTATCTAATGCATCATCTTGGTGGGTTCCAACATGTCCATTGTGCTTCCATTGGTGATGACATGTTTTTTATTGTTGAGAATCACTACAACCAGATGTACCTTCTTCACTAGAATTGCCTTGAGTCAAGGCATTATACAAATAGCTGACAATGTCATGTGTGTTTGTATTAGAGATGTGACATCATCTATTCACTTTGTGAGACTTCTACTATTGTTGTTGTGGTTTCTTCTATGGTGGCTTTTGTGGGGGTCCCTTGTGAAACTTTTGACCACTATGTTATCTTAAGATCAGTGCCTTGTCCTCAAACTCAGCTTGTATTGCATAGACACCTTCTTCCTACTGAAGAAAATTCACCAGTTCTTCAAATGACACCTTCTTCTTTGTGATGTCCAGTGTCATGACAAAAGTCTTGAAATAGGAAGGAAAGGCTCTAAGAGTGATCAGGAATAGCAGTTTTTCCTCCACCTTCTTGCTAAGCACTACACGTTATGTTGATAGTTTAGATACTTGACGTAAGAACTCTACTTCCTCACCAGATTTTCTCTAGCTTTCATACTGAGTATATGAAGTTTGGATTAGAGATGGAGGATCTTGGTTTGGTTCTTCACCTCATAGATAGTGGATAGAGCATCCCAAGCCACCTTTGATGTTCTTGCATCCTAAACATGAGGTTGCAAGTTGTTGATGGTAAAATTTGCACTTTACTAGAAACAATGGGAAATCTCAGAATGTGGGACATCCTTATGAGACAACCTCTAGTTTTAGAGAAGGTGGCTCTTCTTGGTTACTTCAAGATTTGAGGAAAAGGGATAGAGACAAAAAGAACAATGCTTTGATAATTGAAACTATACTAAGATGATGCACCAGATTAGATTTAGACTTTTTGTGATGGAAAAGACTCACTTTCTCTATTTACTAATGACTAAATAGAACAATCACAAGTATTCCAAGAGCATAAATGCTAGATTTATAGCAGACTGCATCTCATTACTTCAACAAATATAAGAGATATAAGAGATAAAAGACTCAAAATTTAGCACAGAATGTTATTTCTCTTCATTGGTGAAAGGAGAACAGAGTATACAAGGATTCTAGACAAATGCACAGATACACAATATTTAGAATCCTTTTTGAGAAATACACATAGAGTCTTAAGTCTTCTTTTGTATTGTATTTGAAAAAATTACAACTACTACAAAATAAAAGCTCACTCTCTTAGATAGATTACTGAGTGTAGAAAACCCTAGAAAAAAAAGCTAACTAAATAAAAATGCTCATAAAACTAGAGTTACATCATAGAATATCTGTCAAAAGACACAAATTCTTCACATGGTTTTCTGCATGAAGAGAAAATCTACAATGTAGTTGAAACTAGCCAATAGATCAATAGGAAGCAACTATCAAAAACTTGCACTTGTAAAAAGCACGGCTTTCCCAAGTGTCCATCCTTATCTAAATCTGATGGGACCCACCACCCTTTATGCCATTTCTCCTTAATGAATCTTACATACAACACGTAATTGCCACATATCACAAATATTCAATAGCGCACCAGAGAGGAGATGTTAGAACTAAAGACTCTCAGAAGGTGCGCAGAGGCGATGCATGGATCTCTCAGCCAATGGCGCACTAGGGAGGAGATGTCAGACTCAAAGCTTATAGAATGTGTGTGGAGGTGAGATGTATCTCCCACTAACTCCTTTGGTAAATGATGTAACCACAAAAACTATGTCATTACTATGGGCCTCGCCAAAATGCAAAAATGTGGCGCATGGATTCCCCAACCAATGGTGCAACAAAATAAAAGTGTCAAAGCTGAAGGCTCCCAAAATGTGTGCAGAGACAACATGTGGACCTCTGAGCCAATAACACAGTAGGGAGAAGATGTCAGAAACATTACTACCTTAGAGCAATGCCATTTAAACACGTAGAAATTTGAACACTTCCCCAAGACAAAAGAAACATGTATAAGCCATTTAGACACCATCTTCGTGACACCAACTATCAACTAGTGTTTCAATTGATGGTTCTTCCCCTAAATCAAAATGAATCTACCACAAACCTTCAAATACCTAAAATGTAGTGTTTTTACTCTATAGTTCTTGGCGACTCACCAGGGAATTAGTTCCTACGTAGAAGAACCCAAAATACTGAAGTAGAGAAAAGGAAAACAAAAGGAAACCCACAACAATCTACCTTACAACTTCTGGAGAGCTTTCTATAAAGAGGTCCAGTCATCTTCAAAAGGCTGCTCTTTCTTTTCAATGCCTCAAATGCCCTATCCAAGTCAAGTATCTCTTTGTAAGAAAAACCCTAAAGGCTATCGACGGTGGCTTTGATATGGAACTCTAACTATGTGAGAGGCTATAAAACTACCTCAAGCTTTGTGATAAGTTAGGTGTTTGGCTTAATTCTGCAAAATGTTGTCTGATCACTCTGCTTATTCACCAATAGAAGCTTAATTTGGTCTTTTGAGAGGACTATTGAGTCATCGAGAAATGGGGAGTGGAGTCCTAACCAGACTGGATGTTCAATGTGTCCCTTCATTTCTTTGACCACCTACTTCAGAGCCTTCAAATGACCTTTGCATTTTAAGGTCATCTTATTTTAACCCATGAATTCATTTACTTTCACAGCTCAGTAGTCCTCATGTTATCCACTATAGCTTCTAAAAGTGATTCTTCAGAAGAACTATACAATTTATGTGCCAGTGGCTAAGATTCAACAAGTTTGGAAGTCACCAAGGAGAGAGTCTATTCAACAACCTCTACCTCTGCACTAAGGCCTTGAGCATATAATATGAACTTGAGTGTTGACTTACGTTTGGTAGTCTCCTCTAAAATACATCCCTAGTATGAAACATACAACTCTTGAATCAGGGGCAACACATTCATTGCAGGAGGTTGTTTTGTGAGCTTTGGTTTGAGGTAATGAAGTTGTTGATCTTTAGTTGGAATCTCCTCCCTCAACTGCTTGTTAGTATCTCGTTCCTCTGTGAAACTCTTGTGCACTTGTATCAAGTCACTCCTCTTGTCACTTATCTACTTTTGGCCTAACTCTTCTCTTGTTTCACTACATCTAGATGTGACTTTACGGTTTCCAACTCTACACTAAGCCCATCGCTCCTACTCTGCTTTACTTTCAACGTCTCCTTGGAGACCAAATTTTGCATCTCAAAGGTGAGTCTGGAGACTTTCGCATCCTTGGCTTTAAATTCCACCCTCAGTTGGTCCACTGTGCCTTTTACCTAAACCAATTCCTCCAACTACTCATATTTTTTGCTCATTTTGATGTAGTCTATCATAACAAACTTTTGGCACTCTTCCATCAATTCCACCTTATCTTGTGGCCTGACTTGTGCAAGGTTCAGACCTTCAACATGGATGTAGTAATCCTTCGGCTACAATTTCTCCTAAGGCTTAATAACTATCAAGGTCATATGAGCAATCATCAAGACCTGCTATACATGGTCATATAGAGAGTGCATGCAAGGAATTGCAAGGGATCAACCTTATTTTGTCCATTGTTTCTCTAAAAGAGCGTCCCATGCCTTTCTTGCAGTCTTCACCTGTTGGTGAAATGTGGATGGAGATGGAGTCATCCCGCCAACAAATGGAACACCTTGAGGAAGACCATAGGGAATGGTAACTTGTTGTGTTGAGGTAGGGCTGAAGCTTGGAGGAAGTAGAGAATGCATCATCAAAATAGAAGGGGAAAATGGTGGCAAATTTCTCAGAGGCCGGATAATCATTTGTGTAGAAACAGGTGTCGAGAATGAGAGCGGAAGAGACATAGGTGAAATAAATGAAATGGGAGAAGGACACACATTGAGAGGAGTTTGGAATGCAAGGGGAATAGACTGAAAACCACAAGAGGGTGAAGAGATACTTACATGAGCTGCGATGTATGTTGTTGCATTGGTTGTTGAGCTAAGGATAGAAACATCTTTTTCTTCAGACTCTTCTTCCAAAACCAACTTTTGCCTCTTTCTCTCTTGTTTCTCTTATTTTGTCTCCTCTTATCTTTCTAGCTCAGTCTTAGTCTCTATTTTAGCTTCTACCTCTTCTCTGAAAACTTTACTTATATCATATGGGGAGGCTGGTTCAGCATGACATTCATCCCATATTTGCTCCCACTTCTCATCTATCTCTATTTCTCAAAAATTCTTCTCCTATTCAAATATTTCTTGCCTATACTTCCAATAGCCATTAATTTTCTCCATGGGCCAATCATCTTTCAACAAAGAACTTCTCAATCCACGCCCCATTGGTTTCACTAGATCATAGGGTTTGCTGATTTGGTAAAATGCCTCCCATGGAGGCCTACCTTCATCTGGAATTTGCTCTGGACAACACAATATAATCATCATTTGTGTTAGTGAGAGGTGACCTTCTTGATTCAATAGAGGGAAAAATCTGATGCTCGAAAGCCATTGGATATTTTGAAGTAGATAGCCACTTCTTTATAGCACCATCGAGGTTGTATTGTCATTTGTCCATGATTTGACCCAAACCCATCTCAACTAGCTTCATCATGAATAGATGATTTCCTTGTCACTTCACAACTATATTGCCTCCTCCTTTGAAGAAAGGGATGTCCTAAAATGTGTTTCTCTTCCTCCCCACCCCAAACTCAGAATCAATAGTGTCAAGTTGGTGGATCATCTCCAAAATTACAACTCTATCAGTGAGAAACTTGGGCAATCTAAATGGATCCTCCTTGAAACCATGTACACATAGAATAGTAAAATGAGTACTGAAAAACCAATCACAAGGGAGATGAATACTAAACAAGGCTCTCTACTTGTTACTCACCTGAAAAGAAATGATATCTGGGATGAGATCTATTAGAACTGGAGTCATGAAATACTCTGAGTACTCATAAAAATTAGAAGTGCTTGACAAAATATGAGTCCAAGTAGACACAGGGACCATCCATTGCCCATCACCCATCCCTTCAATCATTATGAGTTGCATAGAGGGTGAAAGAATTTGGGATTTTGCTAAAGCATCAAATGTATCAAGAAAGATGTGTACCTAGAATACTATTGATGATGGAAGGTTCCCACCATGTAGTTCAATCTATCTGCTATGATCTTTGAAAGATCCATCTTGTAAGCCTATTGTCGGGAGATCATCTTCAGATGGAAAATAGCACTTAGTTGATAATCATATGTGTTTACATCATTGTCAACACCACATATGAAAGAAAGCATTAAACATGCATCTTGCACATCTCTATTGAAACCGGCTAACCTAATTAGTGAAGGAGGTAGAACTATATTGTTAGGGTCTAAATGGAGCTCATTGTTCAAGAAAGCCAACCGGTTTACCCTTGTGTGGATAATTCATATTATTTAACTATTTATTAGTTAAATAATATTCACACATTACATATAATTCACATATGTTAAGTTGACTTAGTGAGTCTACTACATGTTTCTAGTAGTTTCTAATTGTGTCTAGTTGCCTAGTTGTTGATAGTTGTCATCTTATCTTATAGTTGTCACATGTCATAGGATAATGGCACTTGTCACATGACTACAACATCACACATTTCATCCTTGTTTTTATAAGCATGGCATATCATGTACATTGTAAGAACAATCTAACAACAATCTTGTAATCTTTTGATATCATTGATAGAATAGCATTATTCTCTCATTTGATCTCTCTTATGCTTTCATGAAGTCCTAGATCCTGGGTGGCTCCAATCATATCCAACTCTAACATAGTATCAAAGATCTAGGAAGAATCACTTTGTGTTAGTCATTTTTTGAGAGATCTTGAGTATAATTCATGGTGGATCTTGATGGTTGAGTATGCTCTTCTCTTGCATTGAATGATGACCTGGAGAATTAGAAAGACTTGATAGAAAACCAGATTTGTGAGAGTTTCCCCTTTGTGGCCTTGTATTACAGGTTCATTTTGGAGCATGCTGTTGCAAATTTGAGCACACCATTATGTTCAAGAGGTCCGAGATAGTCAAGATGACCTTTTATTTTGTCCAAATTAGACACTGGAGGCCAAATCTATGAGGTTTTCTATCTAGGCAATAGATACCTGATCCAAGATGTAGCTACAATTTTGGAGTAGTTTGGACAGAATCAAGCCATGCCATCATGCTCAAGATGCCCAAAAACCTATAGACCAACTGTCCAATCGCCCAAATCGAATTAAGTTGCAATAAAAGGCAAAACCATTTTAACCCTTGATCGTATAAATTTGTCGCAAAGAATATTCCCCTGCACAAAGCAAAATTTTGGAATCTTCGGCATCATACTGCGTAGTTGTTGGCATCATAGTATCTGTCGGGTAATTTCAATATTTGTTGGTTCAATTAAAAGTTTGCATTTTTTTAAGTTTTATGCAGATTACTTGGGCCGTGCCCTACTTGCGCAGGGTACCTACCTACCGATGCAGGTAGCAGCATTTCCTTGCAAGCCACGTGGCAGGTACTGCTACATTCCATCACCAGTCAAGGTAAATCCAAGCAACTAGTGAAATCCACAAAAATTGCCTAGCATCTTAGGCATATTCCTAGTGTTCAATAACATAGGCCAGCCTATCTTGGTAGTTAAACCCGATCTCTGCAGTTATAAATCCAACACGATCCAACAGCTTCTTTCAAAACTATGAGCACATGTAGTTAAAATCTCAAAGGTGATTGACAAAGGGTTTAAAATGGTTTTATCACTACCATTTAATCTCACCGACCTGCAGACACCAACACCAAAGGTCATTCAAACTGTGGGCAGAAAAATAGGACCATAGGCCATAGGCATCGGCAGGGGCATCAGACTTGTCTCACACCATTAAAAATTTACACTAGTAAAAATTTCTAAAGTCATCAGAGATTCCTATTAGCATATTTCTTTAAGCATCAGTGGTCTCCAATAGTTATCAGTTGCCGTTTAAAGTCTCACAACATTTAAAACATTTTTCGGCAACCATTTTCCATGGCTATTCTCCCTCAGTTAGTAGCTTAAAAACCTCCCTAGATCTAGTGGTTTTGACTCTCAAGATGGCCATTTCAGCCTATCATTGGCTATTTTACCCTGCATAGCAAGTGGTTTTTACCCCCCGAAAATGATTTTTCGCCTTTTCGTAGGTGGTTTTTGCACAAAGAAGGTGGTTTTCCCTTTGACAAAGAAGTTTTTTGACTGCATCAAGGAAGTTTTGACAATTGGAATGGTAGTTTCAGACTTTCCAAAGGTGATTTCCATCAGGAAAAGGTGGTTTCTGCATACGACGGCGATTTCCCAGAGCAACAGGCAATTTTTTACCTAGACGTGTAGTTTTTTCCTTTTGTTGAGAATATTCTGGTAAGAAGGGAATATTCCATTAAGACAGAGAATATTTTGGTAGGGAGGAGAATATTTTGTCCCTGTTATGGCCCTTTTTGGCCCCTTAAACTCAATAGGGGCTTTTTTTCTTTTTTCATAACTTTTGTCCACAAAGGCAAAATCAAGCAAATGAGATATCATTGGAAATATGATAGAGAGCACTTCATAGTGGTGTTCGTCATTTTTTGATATTTTTTGTAAGTGAGAGATATCACAGTTTGGAGACAGATCTTTATTTTTTTTCTTCCGATCTCACAACTATTTTCCATGATCTCTGATTTTCGTAATTCTTGTGGCATCAAAAAGGTATTTAGGAGCTCTTCAAATCCATTCATGCACTTTTCTCAAATTCAGTACTACATTAATTTTATTCAATTTGTTATTTTTTTGTCTTTTGAGTGATCACTTGGTCATTTTGACACTTGAGGAAGTGTAACTTGTTTTGGAGGGATTTGTTTTCTCTAATCAATTAGTGTGAGTGATTGTAATCTCCCTTGAATCTCAGTTTTAAGAGATTTTGATGATTTCCCATTTTTGGTCCCTTGAGGACAAATTGTAAATCATGCTAAGTATAAAGTGCCATAATCATTTTTTTTTGGAGGCTGATCTCTTTGATTGAGTAACAGGGGGGTTGTACTTGTGTTCTTTTTTTGTACTCTTGCATCATGGATCCAAACAAACTTCCTCTACTCACACTATATAACTATCTTGAGTGGAAAACTAAAATGGAGATTAATTTAAGAAGTTTGAAAATTCATAGAGTAATAATGGGTACAGAAACTAAATGAACAGTAGCTACAGAAAAGAGAAAGTAGTACCATAGATGTGATCAAGCCTATGGAACACTATGCTTTTCAATCTCTCCTGATCTTCCTTTTCAAATTGAATCTTGTACTACAACCAATCAAGTGTGGAGTACATTAGAAAATCTCTTTGGTAAACAAGATACTATGAGAGGTTTCAAATTGGAGAATAAGCTAATTGATTTGAATCCAACCAACTTTGCAAGCATCCAAGACTTCTTCACAAAGATAAAGTCACTTAGATTGCAGCTCAAACAATTTAGCATTGAGAAAGAGGACACTTAATTGATTCTTTCAATCCTTGCCAAGCTTGGTCCTAACTATTTAGTTCTTGTTTCTACCATTTATTCTACCATGGAAGCACTTGGGAAAGCTTTCACAATGCCTTCACTTGATGAGTTTGCCACATCACTCACAAGGGAACAAGCTAAGTTAGTACTCATGGGTACATTGAAGTCTCCTAAACCTCAAGCACTTCTTTCTAATCAAGGTACAAAGGATCAAAAGACTTCAACAAGAAAAGGCAACAAATAGAAAAACACTGGAGTCTTGTCAGATATACATTAGGAAATCTCCACAAGGAAATATTAATTAATGATACCCTACAAATCAATGATTGAAAATATTTAGTAGTTGGGCAATTTCTATGGTTGTAATTGAAAAACTATGAGAACTAGGCACATGGAAAAATGCCAACAACTTTATTGAAAAATGCAAACTATGCCGTGGGCACTTATTCAAAAAGAGGTAGGAAACTCAACCTCTCGGGAAACTATAACTACAAGTGTCACAACTTCATTAAATATAAAATTTCAAAAAGATCCCATTCACTAGAATCTTTGCCACTTCCCCATTCTCATTTACCAAGTCAAATGCATTACTTGGCTTACAAGCCACTATATTAAATGTTGGTCTCCATAGGGAATTAAATTTTGGATGTTAGCTAGGTTTTACTACACTTTCTTCCCATTTTAAGATAGAATCCCCTACTTTGAAACATGGATCATTAGTCTCTTGATCAAAGCATCATTTGATAGTAGATTGGAGATAATACATAGCATTATAAGTGGATTCCCTTTACTCTTGAAGCTATCATGTGTGCATGGGCTCCTTCTCTTAGATTCTTGGTATGTTTCGATAGAACAGGATCAAAGTTATTATAATTAGGGTCTATTACCAGAGAGGGATCTTGCCATCTACCTCTTTTGTGCTCTCTAATCTATGGAAGCTTTGGCTTGTGTTGTGTTGGTGCTGTAACATAAGATTTGTTGTCTGCTAGCTTCAAAAGAAACTCCATAGTCACCATTGTTGAGGAAGACCTCTTTCTTTTGGGAGCCCGCTAGTTCTTGCCTCCATCATGCCTCGGGCTATCACCTCTATGCTCCTTGGATCACCTCCTAGTCTGAAAACAACTGAAACTGACTCAGAAACTCAAAAGCATTGCAACTGTAAGGGAAGCTCTATTTTCTCTAGCTAAAAACTTTGAATCTACTATCACAAATCAATCACATCAGGCTTCAAAACTATCTATATAGCATCTCCATTCATGTGCATTTATTGTCCCTTGCTTTGTGATTTGCGCACTCCTATAGCCACCTTAATTCTGTATGCACTAGAGTCTTGTCAAAGATATGTTAGCAAATCTCCATAAGGATATATTAATTAATGATACCCTGTAAATCAATGATTGAAAATATTCGATAGTTGTGCAATTTCTACGGCTGTAATTGAGAAACTATGAGAATTAAGCACATGGCAAAATGCCAATGATTTTATTGGAAAATGCAAACTATGCCTTGGGCACTTATTCAAAAAGAACTGGGCAACTCAACCTCTTGGGAAACTACAAGTAACTAACTATGTACAAGTGTCACAACTTCATCAATTATAAAATTTCAAAAAGATCCCATTCACTAGAATCTTTGCCACTTCCCCATTCTCATCTTCCAAGTCAAATACATTACTTGGTTTACAAGCCACTATCTTAAATGTTCGTCTCCACAGGGAATCAAATTTTGCATGTTGGCTAGATTTTGCTTTGTTTTCTTCCCATTTTAGGACAAAATCCCCTACTTTGAAACTTGGGTCAGTAGTCCCTTGATCAAACCATCTCTTGACAGTAGATTGGTGATCATACATAGCATTATAAGAGGATTCCATTTACTCTTGAAGCTCCATAAACTCAGCGAGTCTTACTTCCATCCCTCCATTTTCTTCAATATCTAATTGCTTCAGGAGTTGTAAGGTTAGGATTTCAACTGTCATGGGTATTGTAGCCATCTTCCTATACACGAGCTCATAAGAGATGTCTTGTGACTTGCTTCAGGGTGATGCGATCTGCCCATAATGTGATTTTAGATTCTTATGACACTCCTCTTGGTGATCCTCACCGATCCTTTTGATTAGCCAAATCAGCCTTTTATTTGCCAATTAGGATAAGCCATTTCCTTGTGGATAGTAGTTTGAAGATGTTTTTAAGAAAATACCATTTTGTAGGGAAAAATCAAAAACATTAGAACCTAAGAATACTTTAGCATTATCAAAGATAATTGTATTTAGGGCCTTAAATCTCATAACAATGTCTTCTAGAAAACTCGAGATGACATCTTTAGTAGCTTCCTTCAAGGGCACCACTTCACTCCACCTGGTAAAGTAATCGGTCATCGTGAGGATCCATTTGTGACCAACACTTGAAATGAGGTTAATCATCCCTATAAAATCTAGGCCCCACTAAGCGAATGGCTCTTCTGCCATTACTAGGCTGAGAGGCATTGTAGCATTTTTCTACCTTCCTACAAAATATTGACACTGCTGGCATCGTTTCACCATTTCAAAACCATCAGAAAACAAGGTTGGCCAATAATACCTAGTGCACAGAATCTTGGTTGTAGTAGTTGTAGCTGAGAAATATCCTCTAGATGAACCATAATGCAACTCATGCAAAATTTTATCAACTTCACTCTTTTCTATGCATCTGAGCAGGATTCTATTGAAATTTCTTCTGAAAAGGAAACCATCAATTAGGGAGTAGTTGAGATTCTACATCCTATAGAAATACCTCTTATGAGGAGGGAGATGACTTGAGTACTTCACTATTTCCATGAAACATATCCTATGTGACACCCAAGAGTCTGTGTCGTCATTTTGATTTATCAATACTAGTTCTAAATTTTCTTCTTGATCTGCAACAATATCTAGAATCTAAGTAATATACTCACAGATCCCTCTTCCTCTAACCAGTTTTGTGGGCCTAATGTCCACATTATATTCCATGATTATGGTGATCCAGTTGGCTCTTTTTTCTGTGATTTCTCCTTCCATGATATACTCCCACACACTCGCATGTGTGACTAGGGTCCTATTACCTTATTTTCAATTATGAGGTGACAAAATGTTTTTAAACCCTTGACTATAGTATAAGCCTACTTTCCCACAAAGTTGTAACTAGACTCGTACCCTCACAGAGTCTTTGAATAAAAAGAAATCGAGTGTTCTTCATACTAATTATCCCCTTTCTGAGTTAGCACTGCAGCTACACTATGCTCCCCACCATATACATACATAAAGAAGTCCTTAGAAAAAATTGGGTTTACTAACACTGGAGTGGTAGAAATGGCCATTTTTATACATTCTAGAGCTTACCGGCCCTCTGGGGTCCACCTAAAATTCAACTCCTTTTGCAACATCAAAGTAATGGGTCTTACCAACCCTACAAAATATGTAATAAAATAGCTTAGAAAGTTAATCTTTCCCAGGGAAGACTATACTCCCTTTTTGTTCACTAGCAATGACAAGTTCAAAATAGCCTCGACCCTCTCTGGATCTATAGAGACCCCTTCTTTTGAAAAAATATGTCCAAACAACTTCCTTTGAGGAACCTTGAACATACACTTCTTGGGATTTAGAGAAATCTTGAACTCTTGGCACTTCTAAAACACTTTATCAACATGGTCAAACTGATCTTTGCCTACCCTAGTGAATACAATGAGATCATCTAGGTAGACCAGAATAATATTATTCATCGATTCACTAAAAGTGATATCCATGGCACGTTAAAAAATTGGCCCAACATTAGATAGGCCGAAAGACATTTTACATAAGCAAAGGTTTCCTACATTGTAGTAAAAGTGGTCCTATATTGATCCTCTTCCTTTAACCATATCTGATTGTATCTTGAAAATCCATCAAGAAGAGAAAATCTTTTTGAACCTACCATTGTTTGCAAAATCTATTCCATAGAAGGTAAAGGATAGTGATCTTTGAGGGAAGCTTGATTTAGATCACAAAAATCAACACAGAGCCTAATCTCACCATTTTTCTTTTGAACCAGGACCAAATTGGACACCCAAGTTGAATGTTTGATAGGGAAAATGATTTTGGATTCAATTAGCCACTTCAATTCATTCACCATCATGGACTCGATCCTTGGATTTACTGGCCTTTGTTTCTAGTGAACTAGTTTTGCCCCTTCCACTAGTTCGATAGTGTGCTAGACTATTGCTTTATTATATCCCTAAATGTCCTCATACTTCCAAGATATCACTTTATCATATTTATTGCATAAAGAAATTAGTCGTTCTTTTTCTTCTTGGGTAGTAACATTCCCTATCTTGATTCTCTTCCCATCTCAGGCCTCCAATTCAAAGTAATCATCCATGTTGGCCACGAACATCCTTTTGTCTATGTTGGCATCATCAGAATCAAGAAAAAATTCCAAGGTTATTAGACCTTTTGGAAGCTTATTCATCTTTAACTGCATTATTTGATTCCCATAAGCTTCTTCTATCTTGGGTGGGAGTTGATCAGTAAATTCCCCAAATTGCTGTAGAAACAAGGCAATATGATCATTGCTCTCAAAAGCTTTCTAGTGATTCCTTTTATTTGGGATAGCCGGTTGAATGACTAGTTTTACCATATTTTCATTTATCCATAGATCTTTTGTAGGATCTAACTATGCACCAATTTGTTCCATTTTGTTGACTTTAGCATTTTGTATTCTTGGAACCATGTGAATGTTGAAGGTGGTGAAGCTTTCTATTTGATCCCATACTTTGTGGCAGTAGGACCTCATTCTTACATTTTTGCAGCTGCCTTTTCCCATATTTGAATGATCACCAGCTCTGAATCTCTAAAAACTTGTAACTATTTGATTCCTAGCTTTTCTGCCAAAGTAAGCCAATGAACCAAAGCTTCATACTCTGCATCATTGTTCATGCAACTAAACTAGAAGCAAAAATATCTCATAACTTTCTCCTGTTCTAGTGACTCAAGACATATTTCAGCTCCTGAACCATTTCTACATTTTTCACCATCAAAGTGTAGGGTCCAGAGAGAGTTATCCATTTCTATGATTTGTTTAGTCTCCCTGGACTTCTTTGTGATCTCAAGAATCAGAAAATCTTCTTCAATGATTACATATGTTCATGGCCTAGTGGAATCATAATTTCCAAAAGGATCATCATGAGCAGCTTCTAGAAAAAAGTGTTTATTCTTCATCACTTTTGTTTCTCAGGATGCCCTCTTCATCAAGCATTTCCTTGTCAAGTCTTTCATCTTGAGTGACTATAGTATGCACCATCTCAAAATTGGTCATTGCTTCTTTTTCAATGTGTTCCTTATGCAACAGTTCTAACAACACTTTTATTTTAGAACCATACTTGGTTTGTAGAATCAAGTGCGACCAATCTAAGGAAAGGTATCCTCTGACTTTAGCTATGATATCCCTAAATAAATAGAGGCCAGAAATAGGTGGAATGTCTATGACAAAAACATCCTTATTTATAGTGAAATTTGGACATGTGTATAGCATAAGAAGAAGTTCCTTAGGGAATCCCACAGTTTGTACCCTTTTCCTATCTAGCTATGTCACCCCTTTCAACATAGCCTCATATTTAAGTTCAAGAGCATTAGCTATTTGCTTTGGCATTATAGTGGATGTTACATTGGAAGATGTCCCCTTAGGGGATTTTCCATTTTAAGGTTTAGCTTCCGGGTCCTTAAAATGCATTTAGGACATCTTACATGTTAATTTGACATTCCGATGAGAAAACCCTCAAGTTTCATGGCAAATGGGACCTAGGGGGTACACTTGACATAAATCTTGCATGAAATAGGGGGAGGACTTGGGTGCCTGTGCCCTAGTCCTACCCTATTTTAGGTTAGGACCAATTTCAAAGTGTCAGTTTATGACCGTTATTTAGGTACTTTGCTGACACGGTAAGTTTGAATTACAAAATTCTTAGCGGGATGTTTGTAGTTGCATATATAAGCATGTTTAGGCATTCATTTTTAAACTAGATAGCATTTTTTATTCAAAATCTTATGTGAAAGTGATTTGAGGCACTCATTGTGTGTTACAGAGAAGAATTTGTGTTGTTCTTGTGTTTGTATTTGCAGATTTGGCAGCCATCTCCTCATGGCATGAAGAGCTTCTTCCTTCCATGAGAGCTTCACTACAAGGTGATATCAATTGTGTTTTCAATCATTTATCATTTGGATTTTGCCTCTATCCTACAGGGATATGCACTCTTTATTTGACAATAGTGTTCAGAAGAATTGAATGTCTATCTGGGGATTGATTGAGGCAAGCCTCTAAACACCACAACCCCCAACCCATTTTTCTGTGATTGCAGGTTACAAGTTGTGGAAGTAGAAAAAGTGGAGTTGTAAGAGAGTAGTGTAGACTGTCACAGTTGTAGATTAGAGAAAAAACTAGGGACATGGACTCGGGCACTCACTCATTAGTCCTCTAGATCCAACAATAAGAAAATATCTGGAACAACAGGAACATGTTGCGAACAAGGTTTCCAGATCTCAACAAAAATTGTGGCTCTAGACTAGGCTACCCACTCATTAGTCCCTAACTTTTCCACTTTCCAAACTTGAAAATTTGGTATGCATTTGATTGTTATTTGATATCTCTGTGTGCGATCATTTTCCGTAATTTGTCTGTTTGTTCACAAATTTACATAATTATGGTTTTGAACATAATTGGGCTTAATTGAATAGAAAAATCATACAATTCCAATCTTCCCCTATGTTCCAAGTGATAAAAATCCTTTAGTAGGTTCCTCTACTCGGATGATGTCCTTGAATGTTTAGTGGTGAAAGGAGGATCAAGGCAAACTATCAAAATCAACCCTAAACACATCTACCCTCTTTTTCATCCTAAACATTTTGGTGAACCCATGTTTTTAATGAATTTTTCACCTTTTTGAGTGTTGTGATTCATATTTACATTCATTTCATTGTTCATCTTATTGCATTTGGAAAATTACAAAAAAAAAATGAAAAATTTGAAAAAATTGGCATTTTTAGCTTGCATTTTCAAATAATTTGAATTAGTTTGCATTTAATTTCAATAAATTTATGTAATTATCATAAGATATGATTTAAAATACAGAAAATTTCCATTCATCACTCATTTAGATTGCATTTTCATGATCAAATTGTTAAAAATTGCTTGAAATTGTGCATTTTTCCATATAACCCACTTTTGCATTAGCTAGGGTTTATAGTCAAAATCCTATTTCATATTTTAATACCATTTTAAAACACTCATTGGGATTTATTTATAACTGTAGTGTTGCATTATAGTGGTTTACTTGCAAAATTTCCATGCCTAGGGTTTGAAAAACTTGATTTTTCACTAGATTTGGCCTTATTGTCTCTCTAGATTTGCACCATAGGCATGTTGTAAAGGATTTTTCTATACTAATTGGTTTCTCTTAGGGTTAGTATCATCTGTACCTCCTAAAATTATTTACAACACCTCTTTATTGGGCCCTTACATTGAAAATCTAGTGAAAATTTGTATATTTTGGCATTATTTTCCCTAGGGTTTGACCTAGATTTGGACTCCAAGCATGTTGTGACAATTTTTATGGTTTTAAGTGACTGATATTACTTCTATAATCTGTTGTATCTCCTAAAAGTCTTTACAACACCCCTTTTATTGGGTCTTTGCATTGAAAAATTATGAAAAATTACATATTTTAGTGTATTTTCACTAGGTTTTGATTTGTCATCATCCTAGGTTTGCATCAAAAGTGTGTTGTGAAGGATATTACTGATTTGTTGGACTGATATAAGACATATTATTTTCTTCCCCTGATCAATTTCTTTACAATACCTTTTCTTTCACTTTTTTGCATTGAAAATTTTGAAAAAATCAAGCATTTTAGGTCATTTTTACACATAGTTTTGCAATTGTCTTTTGCATAACTTTTGAAAATATTTTAAAATATGATCTTGCATTGACTTGAAAAATTAAACACATGGATTCTAATAGCAACAATAACAATAGGTTCCCTCCTAGGCCTTACATGAAAAGAAAGGTCCTCGAACCTGAACTTGTGTTTACACCTCATGATAGAACAATAGGAGACAATGAAGGACCTCTTTATATCACTGTGAAAATAATGTGAAATCATGTGGATCGAACCCTTATTGATCCTAATTTCATGACTAATGTAGCCACAGAAGATTTCCTCTATTCACATGAATTAATGCAAGGCTTTTATGACCCTTCAGATATGATGATTAAGACACACAAGGGAACCTTTATAAACACTTATGGGAAGATATATTTATTGGTCACTGTATTTGAGAAATCTGTAGAACAATGGTGCAATATTGTCCCTATTTCTGACCTCTTTCGAATAAAATTGGTACATCCATGGTTAGAGGCTATGAAAGATGTCCCTTCAACAATTCATAACTATGTAAAATTTCCTTTGAATGGACATGTGATTACTATTGCTCACAATAAGTATAAACCTTTGGTTACAAGACAACATTGTACACTTGATTACTTTTGGGAAAGATCTAAAATGAAATTGGAGCCACGAACAGATTTCAACTTCTTGAGCTATAGAAACTACAAAACAAAACTATTACATCAAGTGGTCGGTCCTTCTAGACAAGAAACAACAAGAGATGAACAACCTACATTTGAAGAGAATCCTAGACCTACAGGAAAAAGATGCTATGCTGAGGTTCCTCCCCTGCCATCCTTACAAGGATTGGGAGGTAGTTGTCGATAGCAAAACATTCCACCTAGATAAATGAGATTTGAACCTAGTGCTTCCTTCTCTAAAACACAAAAACATATGGAAGAGAAAAACACTATCTTACAAGAGATAAGTGGTAAGACACAAAGAAATAGACAAGCAAGAGAAAGGAGGAGGAGACGACAAGCTTATGCCCAATGAATTGCATCTCAACAAGAAAACATCTCACCAAACATTGATTCAAACAAAAGAGATCTTAAGAATGGACAACTTGAAAACAAGAACAAGAGTTGGGATATGATACCTTATGTCCCACTTTCCTTTAACATTCAGGAGTGGGAAGATGACAATGATTTGTTTGATGACAACACTTAGTTCAATGGTACTACTAGGTAAGTATTTCTAACCCTTTAATCTCTCATGATGTGTTATGTGTTGTTTAGGCCTCCTGGGATGACCCTTGATTCTCTTGTAAGGTCCAAGATTCTAAGAGACTGCCTCTGTTGTGACCCTTCTTCTATTTGTATCATCATTCTTCTATATTGTTTCCCCTCTATTTTAATTGTTGTGTGTTGTGTCTTATGGACATAGCATTGTGGTTGGTGACTTGGGGGCACCCTCCTATGTGACTATCCCTAAGACACTTGTTTCTCCTTTCTCGATTTACTGTTTACCTTCCTTTAATTTTTCTATCTAGCAGGTGGATGATGAAAAAGATATTATACTGATGTGGACCTAGTATCCCTTTAGCAACAAATCAAAAAATGGACCAAGTCCATACATGACGATGGGGTTGATATATATTATCCAATGCTTGGCTAGTAGAATCACTCCATGTGATCTTGATGTTGTCTTATCACACTTACAAACCATAACAATACTACTACTCTGTGCACTTTGTTTGTCTTTGAATCTCTCCTTAGGTATGCTCAGTTTTGAGATTTTCACTGTATAGCCCCACGGTTATACTCGATCTCTAAATTTGTAGTATAACCTTGACTCTTTGTGTGAATGATCATACACATTGTTGTTTATCATGATTATATGGATGCTAACACTTTTCTTGCAGGAATGTGTTTGTGGGAACATTTGGCAATCATAAAGTACATGTCACCTCCGTGGGGCATGGGCTTTGCGAGAGCTTGTGTTCCCTTGTGTGTTTTCTTCCTACCTTAATGTGCTTGATATTTATACCTGATATCAACCACCTTAAGGTGGGATCATATATAAGGTAAGATGTATGTTTTAGATGTTAGCAATGTGCTTGTTCTCAGGTGAAGTCTTAAAGACTGGTGGTGATGAGTCCCTCCTGCACTCTAAGATTTGTTTAAAATCAACTTACAATCATTTAAGCCCTTTGCGGTGATGGCATAGCCCATCCTTTTTATCTTAAGCCCTCTACAGAGGCAGGGGTGGTGTATCTCTCATGGAGAGTACGCATCCTATCATTTTAAAAAAAAGTCCTCTGCGGAGGTAGGGAGCGGTTCTGTGACTAACTCAACCCTTAAGTGTGTCTTCAGTGATTGTTATGGCAAAGCACAATCATCGATGTGTGCATGTAATGTGCCTGAGATGGTGATGAACCTAGAAATAGGAACACTCCATCAGTTGTACGTCATGTTTTCTCTATCTTCCAAGTGTGTGTGTGTGTTGTGTGTTTGCTCCCAAGCATAGTCTTAAATATTGGTGGCGATGAGTCCCTCCTATGCTTTGGAATTTGTATAGCGTTCTTGTCTTGTTTGGTGTGTATCACATGTGTGTTGCCCCATATGCAATCTTAAAGACTGGTGGTGATGAGTCCCTCCCGCATTATGGGTGGTGTGTTTACTTTCTTTATACTTGCATCTACTTTTCATATATATGAAAAAGAAAAACAAAATCGTCACTATCTTCACTACATTCACTGTATTCTTTATATTTTGTGTCTTCAATATTGTATTCTCTAAGTTTTATGTGACTGTAACTTTCTTCTCCATGTTTTGGATACTTGTTACTGTTTTCATTGTGATTGGTGTGTCTTCTCCATGCTGGGCGTGTTTGTTGTGCTTGTTGACCATACTTTAATGCATGTATTGGCCTTGTGTTTATACATACAATAAAGTGGGGGCTAAATGTTACATTGGAAAATGTCTCCTTGGGGGTTTTCCCTCTTAAGGTTTAGCTCCCAGGTCTTTAGAATGCATTTAGGACATCTTGCATGTTAATTTGACATCCCGATGAGAAAACCCTGAAGTTTCATGGAAATGGGACCTAGGGGGTACACTTGATATAAATCTTGCCTAAAATATAGGAGGAGGACTTGGGTGCCCACACCCTAGTCCTACCCTATTTTAGGTCAGGACCAATTTCAAAGTGTTGGTTTATGACCGTTATTTAGGTCCTATGCCGACATGATAAGTTTGAATTACAAAATTCTTAGAGGGAATGTTTGTAGTTGCATATATAAGAATGTTTAGGAATTCATTTGTAAAGTAGATGGCATTTTTTATTCAAGAGCTTATGTGAAACTGATTAAAGGCATTCATTGTGTGTTACAGAGCAGAATTTGTATTGTTCTTGTGTTTGTATTTACAGATTTTGCAGCCATCTCCTCATGGCTTGAAGAACTTCTTCCTTCCATGAGAGCTTCACTACAAGGTGATATCAATTATGTTTTCAATCATTTATCATTTTGATTTTGCCTCTATCCCATAGCGATATGCACTCTTTATCTGATAACAGTGTTTGGAAGACTTGAATGTCTTTCCGGGGTTTGACTGAGGCAAGCCTCTAAACACCACAACCCCCAATCCATTTTTTCATGATTGTAGGTTACAGGTTGTGGAAGCATAAAAAGTGGAGTTGCATGAGAGTAGTATAGACTATTAGAATTGTAGATCAGAGAAAAAAATAGGGACCTAGACTCAGGCACCTACTAGTTAGTCCTCCAAATCTCACAGTAGGAAAATCTCTAGAACAACAAGAACATGTTGCAGATAAGGTTTCAAGATCTCGACAAAAACTATGGCACTGGAATAGGCCACTTGCTCATTAGCCCCTAACTTTCTACTCTCCAAACTTTGAAATCTGGTATGCATTTGATTGTTATTTGATATCTCTGTGTGCATCATTTTCTGTAATTTATCTATTTGTTCATGAATTTGCATAATTAGGGTTTTGAACATAATTGGGCTTAATTGAATAGCAAAATCATACAATTCCAATCTTCCCCTATGTTCCAAGTCACAAAAATCCTATAGTAGGTTCCTCTACTTGGCTGATGTTCTTGAATATTTAATGGTGAAAGGAGGATCAAGGCAAACTATCAAAATCAACCCTAAACACATCTACCCTCTTTTTCATCCTAAATAGTGGTGCTTGTGCCTGAATCTATCATGGAATTATGAAACAACCTTTTTCCTATTATAAAAGTCAAATAGAATGGCTAGGTTTCACCTTACCTCCTTCCTTTGAAATCACCAAGGAGATCTTGGGATCTTGCTGAGGGGTTTTTTCAAATGTTGCCTTTTTCTTCCTACTAGTATCCTTCAAGACTAGTGGATCCATAGGTGTCTTTGATACATTTAATGCATTTTGTACTAAAGTCTTTTTTCCTAGGAGTTGACAGCATGTCCCAAAGAGCAACATTGGTTGGATCCTTTTTAATTGCTCTACCACATTTAGTGGGCCCTATGCTAACAATCTTTGGTACAGTCCAGGGAAGCTTGCCTTTTCAACTAGTTGAGTTGTAGTACCAAAATTTGGTATCATAGCAGAGTTCACATTTTGTCTGTGTGTTGGTGGATGCATGGCTAGGAACATTGAATTTATCTAGAAAATAATTTCAGGCTGGGACATGTCCATTGGGTCCTTGACAACTCTATTCTTCAAATGAGTGTAATAATTAGATTGTACCTGAGGGATCTGTGAAGTGGATGCCTCATTCACAAATATTGTCTCTTCTTCTTCTACCTATTAGAAAAGTGCATGTTGAAGAGTAATCTCTACCTCCTGTTCAATAGACATCCCCTACATTTGAGCAACTAAGAGTACATTCTACATACCTGGTGACTAATATTGGTATTGGTCTTGTTGAGTCTTGGTCTACAATGTTTTCCTCCTCTATTCATCCACCCTTTGCTGTAGATTTCCCCTAGGACAATATTTAGGCATGTGAGCATTATTACATGGGAAACACTAGGCATTTGACTCCTTGACCAGATTATTTTGGTCGGCTACCAACTCATAATGAGGATTAGGTGTGACTATTTGTAATGGAGTTGGGATTGGGATAATTTGATTTGATGATTGTGCCAGATTTAGCCTTTGATTCCCTTGATGATGATTGGATTAATATATTTGATGGTGATTAGGTTGATAATGTTGTTTATTTCCCTGAAAACCTTGATATAGGGCTCTAGGATAGCTGGTTTGTTGTCTCTTGAGATTTATAATCTCATTTGAAAAACCTCGTAGAATGCTTTTCACATCTTCCATTTTAGATGCTTGCGGTATTTGAGCAGGGATAAGTGATTCCTAGGTTGTTGGATAGACATACATGGAAGGGTTGGGCTATGGAGGATTGGGAAGTTCCATTGGAAGGGGTATTGACAATCAAGAAACATGGGCAAAGGGGGTCTTGGGGGAATTTTTTGAGCATCTATCAGATTATTTTTAGCTAGAATGGCTAAATCATATGCATCTGAAAGAGTTTGACCCCCTAACAATTGAATCAGTACAGCTATATCAGAATTGAAAGCTTTTAAATAGTACATGATAGCCATACCTCTTAGGGGACAAACTATCACTGGGATCCTCTGTCATGATTTCTAGAACCTGGTATTGGAATCGGTTATTGCTTTTTGAGGAGCCCTTCTAATGATAATTAGTTGTTGCAATAAGGAAGACATGTCACCTTTCTCATTGAATCTGGCAAAGAACAGTTCCCCCAGTTGATCCCATGTATTGATTGAACTTAGTCTAAGAGACTGATACCAATCTAAGGCCTTTCCTTTTAAATATGCCACCAACAATTGCAAAGCTAGAGTTTGATCTGTCACATAGTGCACTATGCATATATCTGCTACATCCCACAAGTGTTCTTCAGGAGTCTTGAACTTGTCCCCAGTAAACTTTAGAAGTTCTTCTAATGCATTCGCTAGGATAGGATCCCAACTATCTAGGGGTGTTGGAGGAATCAATGCGCTACCACTATTCCAATCAACAAAGTTTCTTGGTGGTACTTGTTGAACCATCTGTGTTGCTAATGCTTCTACTATAATTCTTCTATGACCAATAGATACTAGAAACTAAAAGCCCTGGGTTACTTACCAAGCGACTCCTTGTTATAGGCCCTTGGTACATTAAAACAAATCTCTTGATCAGGAAATTTGAAGTGTCCCATTGAGCATGCCAAAAACTATTGATAGTAAAATTTGTACTTTACTAGCAACAATGGGAAATCTTAGAGTTCGGGGTGTACTTTTGAGACAACCTCTAGTTTTAGAGAAGCCAACTCTTCTTAGTTTCTTCATAATTTGAGGAAAAGGGATAGAGACAAAAAGAACAATACTTTGATAATTGAAACTATACTAAGGCGATGCCCTGGATTAGATTCAAAATTTCTATGAAGGAAAAGACTCACTTTATCTATTTACTAATGACTTAATAGAACAATCACAACTATTCCAAGAGCATAAATGCATGATTTTATAGCAGACTGCATCTCATTACTTCAACAAATAGATAGGATGAATCACAATATTGCAAATATAACAGATAAAAGACTTGAAATTTAGCACAGAATGTTATTTCTCTTCATTTCTGAAAGGAGAATAGAGTATACAAGGCTTTTAGATAGATGCATAGATACATAATATTTAGAATCCTTTCTGAGAAACACCTATAGAGGCTTAATTTTTTTTCTCTATTATATTTGAATAAATTCCAACTACTACAAAAGAAAAGCTCACACTCTTAAATAGATTACTGAGCAGAGAAAACCCTAGAAAACAATAGCTAACTAAAGTAAAAAGCTCATAAAAACTAGAGTTACATTGTAGAATATCTATCAAAATCCACAAAACTTCACATGATTTTTTGCATGAAGAAAAGGTTGCCACATAGTTGAAACTAGCCAACAACGCAACAAGAAGCAACTATCAAAAAATGTGCACTTGTAAAAAGTGCAGCTTTGTCAAGTGTCCATCCTTATTTGAATCTATTGGGACCCACCACCCTTTATGTCATTTCTCCTTAATGAATCTTACATGTAGCATAGAAGTGCCACATATCACAAACATCCAATAGCATACCAGAGAGGAGCTATCAGAATGAAAGACTCTCAGAAGGTACGTGGAGGTGACGCATGGATCTCTCGGCCAATGGCACACAAGGGAGGAGATATCAGACTCAAAGCTTATAGAATGTGTGTGGAGGTGACATGTAGCTCCCACTAACTCCTTTAGTAAATGATGCAACCATGGAAACTACGTCATCGCTATGGACCTCGCCAAAATATGAAAATGTGCCGTGTGGATTCTCCAACCAATGGTGCAACAAAATAAAAGTGTCAGAGATAAAGACTCCCAAAATGTACGCAGAGGCAACACGTGGACCTCTGATCCAATAGCACACCAGGGAGGAGATGTTAGAAACATCACTACCTTGGAGCAGTGCCATTTAGACATGTAGAAACCTCAACACTTTTCTAAAACAAAGGAAACATGTATAAGCCTATATATATATATAGTGTCTTTGACACCATCTTCGCAACACCAATTATCGACTATTATTTTTATTGATGCTTATTCCCTTGAATCGAAATGAATCTACCATGAACCTTCAAATACTCAAAATGTAGAGTTTTTACTCTACATATGTCATCAAAGATGCTAAGGACCTGATCAACATCAATTATTTCATGTCAACACTATCAAACTTCTTCTACTCATTAGGGTCAGTTGGAATGCAGTACACACCAGTAACAATCCCCCATAATGATTCAAATTGGAGAATCCTACACATCTTTGTCTTCCAAGATGCATAATTGGTCCCTTTTAAGAGTTGAGCATCTGAGAGGAGCAGTTTTGGTGCTGACATTATCACACCACTAAAACAAATATTTTTTCCACAAAATAAATTATTTATTATTTATATTTTTTTTCTATACGTGCCTTTTCAAGAAGAAAGAGAATCTCAGAGATGAGCTTGGTAGGCTTGTGTAGTGAGATGGGGATGCTTGGGAGGGTGTGCTACCTTGTTTTCATCATCTCCATCATAACCTTCCTCGATATTGGCTCAAATCTTTCATGCTTGGCAATGCATGTCAAATATAAAATAACCTAATAGCCCTTGTCTAAGTAATTCATCCAATTGGAGACTACCATCATTTTGAAGAGCATCTAGTAGGGAAAAATAGAAGTTGGTACTCTCGAGGACTTCACAGCTTCCTTGTTGTTACTCATCTGTATGATTGCTCGCAACACTATTGACATTAGGCACAAGCAACATTCACCACTGGCAAATTTGTTGCTCTTGGGGTGCTTGTATTGGCTCCTTCTATGCATAGACACCTAATCTATGACTTCAAGAAATCATAATGCTCTCCTTCTCCTCACACCTGAATGTGCCTTGTACTTTAATCAACTCTTCTATTAGGCTTGCCAACTTTGCTACCCTCCTTGCAATTTTTGCCAACATTTTTTGCTCTCCTCCTCCACACAGGTTGTCACCCTCCTTACAATTTCTTCCAATCCTTTCTGGTCTCCTCCTCCACACAGGTTTCCAAAGAAACTTCAGTCCAGTGCTTTGAGTTTCTTGTTCCACACATAAGGAGTAGTTGTTGTGACTCTGATTCACATCACACTTTCTACACTCCCTACAAAGACCATGCCTGCTCTGATACCATTTAATGGAGTGTGATAAGAAGAAATAAAGGCAAATTATTGTATTTGATGATATATTCATTGAAGGTAAAGGTATATAAAGCAATGTCAAACAATTACTAAACAATTATCTTGTAACTGTATCATAAGCCGATCTGCATAACTGGCAGAACTAATCGGTAGTAATAATGTAATACACAACTATGCTAACACACCATTACTTATTTAGTCCTTAATTCTTCTAGAACAACCCTATGGAAGGCATTGATTTTCTTTGCCTTTTTCAGTGCCTTCTTAACTGCTCCACTTCCCTTCTTTATGGCACCACTTTAACCATATTAAGTATGGCATTTCATTTCATCATTTTTCTAATTCTTCCATTTTCCTTTAAACAACACTCCATTTTGGTCATCATTACATTTGATTTTAATTCTCAATTTCTATCCAATTTGCCACATCCCTTTTTTTCTAAATATTTTACTCATTAATGATTTTCTTGTTTTCCCAGGGAGCAGTTATATAGAGAAATCATAGTTAAAATAGAAGATTCTCTACCTCTACCCATTTTGACATTTTTAAATGCATCAATGAATGAATATATAAAAATTAAAATTTTGAATGGATGGTGATAGCGTGTGTGGGAGAGAAAGCTAGGGCACCTAAGCCCTAGCTTGTAAGTTTGAGCTTTCTCTATGCGCAGGGGATTTGCATGTTAGCAAGGGGTCAAGGGGACTAGGTCTACTTCTTCGTTTCTTCTTTTTTTCTAGTTTTAGTTGGTTGTGAGGCATTCTTTGGTGTGGGTGGTGGTGTACAGGGTTCAAGGGTTTCCAAATCTAGGTTCTCTTTTATTGTGTGCCATCTGGTTCATGTTTGCTACACGTTGGTGGGGTTTTCTTCCTTTCAGGTGTTGTCTCTTGTGGTGGTTCCCCTGTTTGGAGCCATTGCTTTGGATTTAGCATGGTGTGGGGGGGCATTTTGAGCCCTCACTCATTTGGTATAAATGTCTTCAAATGTGCCTTTGGATATGGTGGGTCATGCTTCTTCCATGGTTGGGGAGGATGCCGGAATACCCATTCAGTCTTCTTCTGGATTGGATGTGGTCCGAAATGGTTCCCTTAAATTGCCAAAGGTGAATGGATAGTTGGAGAGGGCCCATGAGGGGCTAGTTTTAGTAATACAATCAGAGTCGATAGCTGAGGATATTAATTACTACTACAATCATGTTTTGATTTGTAAGTTCATGAGGATGAGGGTTTCTCCCCCATTTCTTGATACATGGATTCGCAATACATGGAACCCAGAAGGAGATTTTGATATTTTGATGGCTGCAAATAACTTATTTATGATGGATTTTTCATGTCTCAGATCGGAATAGGGCCTTCGAAGGGGGCCCATATTTTTGTAATCAAGTGGGTCTCTTCATCAAACCATGGCATGCTAGCTTTAACTCAGCGGATAAGTTACCTTCTAGAATCCCAGTTTGGGTTCGTCTTCCTCGGCTGCTGCTTGAATGCTGGAGAAGTGATCTATTGTAGTCAATTGCACTGTTGCTAGGAAAACCTATTGGTCCTTCTCAGCAAACTTTGAATGAGAGAATTTTTTCTTATGCTAGGGTTTGTGTTGAAATTGATTTGAGCCAGCTACTTCCAGACTCTATTGATATGACTATTGGGTCTTGCTCCTGGACTCAACCATTAGATTATGAGACATTACCTTTTAGGTTTCGGCTATGTCATGAATATGGTCATCTCCAGCGGAGGTGCCCTCGAGCTTCTAGTGCAGCTAGTTCAAGTAATACTCCTACTCAGCCTGATTTGAAAGCACACAAGGGTAAAGTCCCCATGCTGGGAGGTGGGGCTGATAAAGAAGGTTTTATTCTAGTTAAGTCTCGTAATCGTGGTTGAGGCTTGAACGGATCCCTCAAGGATAGGTAGGAGGAGGAAACCTTCAACCAATTTGAGACATTGGAGGATTTGGTCCAGGAGGAAGGTTTTTAGGTAGACTTGCAGGCAACAGTTGGATCTTTTACTAAGGTTGTTCCTGGGGATCAGCCTAATGTGACTCCTAGTTCATATCAGCTTGGTGACCAGGGTACTCAGATGGAAACTGAATTAGCTCCTCTGGCTCCTATTCAAGGTGTGTTAGATTTGGTACTAGAGGCTTCTTGTGGCTCTCCTAGTGCTGGTAGTGTTTTGTCGAAAGTGTGGGGTATTCTAGACTTAGGAAAAAGTAAGGCTCCTTCCCCAGCCTTGGGTTTACAACCAAAAACCCTCAAAAAGGGGCTCCTGAGAAACCTCTTAAGGTTGGTAGAAAAAAGGACCTAGAAAAGGTAAAGCTAGCTGGTGAGACATTGGTTGTGTCAGGTTTGGTGAGGACTATTGATGCTCACTTCTTCCAACCCCAACAATGATTGTGCTCTCTTGGAATGTGAGGGGTATGAATAGCTTTCCTAGACAAAAGGCTATTTGAGATTTGGTTCGTATTCATTCTCCTAATGTGGTTTTCCTTCAGGAAACTAAGTTATTAGTTGATAGTATGATGAGTGTGGCTTCAAACATTTGGAGTTGTGGTTAGTGTCAATGTGTTGGTGCTCTTGGTAGTTCTGGTGGGGTTGCATGCTTATGGGACCCACGTAGAGTCAGGCCAATTTGGTGGTACTCCTACAGAGGTTTGATTTCTTGTGTTGCTTCTCATCTTGAGTCTAGAGAGAGAATACTCTTTTCTAACATCTATGCTCTGGCTGACCTTCATGGCAGGGTAAAGTTGTGGGGTTTTGTCAGATATGTGAGGACTTTAGATCCTTATCTCCCATGGATTTTAGCTGGGCATTTTAATGTCATTGTTTCTCTAGAAGAGAAGAGGGGAAGCAGTGCTTGCTTGGAGCCTTCTTCTAATCTCTTGTAGGTTAATGTGGCTCTCTTGAATTTGGTTGATATAAAGCCTGTTAATGGGGTCTTTACTTGGAATAATAGGAGATGTGGGGATGCTGCTATTTTTGAATGTCTGGATAGATTCTTGGTGTCTAGTTTCTCATTGGGGGACAGGTGACTGACTAGCTCTGAGATTTTGGATGGGTGGGGTTCTGATCATTGGCCAATCAAACTTATTGCCAAGCTTCCCCAGTGTTGTGTAAAGTAGTCTTTTAAGTTTTAGCTCATGTGGTTAAGAGATGACTCCCTCCATGATCTTCTTCCTGGTTGGTGGAATTTGGGGAAGCCGTCACATGGGACCACTATGTACTAATTCTCCAAGAGGCTCCAATATGTGAAATATAGGTTGAAATGGTGGAATAGGCAACACTTTGGTAATGTTTTCCATGCAAAACAATCTGCTCAATCTCATTTGGACTCGATCACCAGGTAGATTCATGATTAGGGCCTCACTGATGATCTAGGTTTACTGGAAGCTGATGCTATGAAGGAAGTTGAGGAATGGGAATTACGTGAGGAATTTTTTTGGAAACAAAAGTCCCAAATCGAGTGGCTTTAGGTGGGAGACAGGAATACCTCTTTCTTCCACAATTCAGTAAAAGATAGGAGACAAGGTAATGTCATTTCTTCTCTCAGGTCTTCGAATGGGGAGATTCTCTCCTCCTCTACTTCTATTTCTGCTAAGGTTGTTCGTTTCTTTTCTTTTCTACTATCTGAGGATTCCCTCCCTATGGAGGAGGATGAAGTTGATACTTTGAATAGTATTCCACCCTTAGTCTTTAGTGAAATGAATGCTTCTTTGCTTCATCCCATTTCTTTGTTAGAGCTTGAAACTATTGTGTTCTAGATGAAAAGGGGAAAAGCTCCAGGGCCTGATGGTTTCTCGGTTGAGTTCTACTAGGAGTTTTGAGAACTAATTAAGTTGGATTTGTTGGAGGTCATTCAGGAATCTATCATGAAAAAACAAATGCTGAAATCCATGAAAGCTACCTTCCTTTCTCTCATCCCAAAGAAGGATGGGGCTAATTCTGTGGATCTTTTTAGGCTCATTGCCTTTTGTAATGTGGTTTATAAGATTATTACTAAGTTGATTGCTGAGCGGTTGAAACCCTGGCTAAGCAGGTTAATTTCTGAAGAGTAAGGGGGTTTTGTGGCTGGTAGGCAGATTACGGATGGTGTCATCATTATAGCTGAGACGATTTATTTATGGATCATTCTAAAGAGAAAGCGATGTTTATTAAGTTGGATATAGCTAAAGCTTATGATTGGGTTAAAAGGGCCTTCTTGTTTAAGATTCTGGGAGCGTTTAGTTTTGCTGGTGAATGGATTGAGTGGGTGAAGAGCTATGTTACATCTCCTTCATTTTTGGTGCTGATTAATGGTGAGCCGACGGAGTTGTTTGGTGCTTTTAGGGGGCTTAGATAAAGGGACCCTTTATCCCCCTATCTATGCATCTTATTGGCAGAGGGTTTGGGGAGGTATATTAGATCCCAAGTGGAGACTGGTTTGATTAATGGTTAGAGTTTTTGAAACAATATTCCCCCTTAGTCACATTTGCAGTTTGTAGATGACACGGCTTTGATGGGCAAAACCAAGTTTGAGGAGGCTTCTAATTGGCACATGATTCTGGATTGTTATTTGGCTACGTCAGGTCAAAAAATTAATGAGGGGAAGTCTTTTATTTACTTCTTTCATACTCCGCAGGCTATTCAGAGGAGAATTCTTGGTATCCTTCATTTCTAGATTGGCACTCTTCCTTTTGTGTATCTTGGTATGCCACTTGCTATTTGTTCACTTCCTAAATTGATCTAGCAGGAGATTATGGATAAGTTCAGAAATCTGGTTAGTCATTGGACTAATAGGTGGCTCTCTTTTGTGGGCAGGATGACTCTTCTAAAGTCTGTGGTGTAGGCTATTCCTCTGTATAGATGTTTTGTTCTCTTTACACCTTCCGGATTTATCAAAGACTTTGAGAGTTTGTCTGGCAACCTCTTTCACAGGAAGTGGAGTTTGGTTAGGTGGGAAGCTATTTGTAGGCCGAAGCAGGCTGGTGGTCTGGGTCTGCGTAAAACTAATTTGAATGGACAAGCTTTAGCAGCTAAGCTGTATTGGTGGTGGTGTTCACAGCAACATCAGTCATGGGCAAAAATTCTTACCTCAAAGTATCTAGGTGCAGTTGAGAGTGTGGATGTTGCCTTCTTCAGTTTAGAGGGGAAGGGTTCTATGATTTGGAGTACCCTCAAAAGGGGTGCTACGTTGGTCAAGCAAGGGTTGTTTTGGATTTGCAATGGGGGGCAGGATGCTCTCTTCTGGCATAATTCTTGGAATGGTTATCCTCCCATTTTGTCTACCCACCCACACCTACAAAATTTGAGTAGGCATTTTATTGATGCTGGGTGGTGCCATGTTGCTAATTTTAAAACTCTTCATCATTTGGCACAAGTTAGTGTGTATAGATGGAAGGTTCTGCAGGAGTGGCCTCCTGTTGGGGCAGCTAGGGATTATCAAGAGCTTGCTGGAATCCTATTGAGGCATGTATGCACTTCTCTTCTTGGGAGAGATGTGTTGGCTTGGGGTCCTAATCGAAAAGGCAAATTTACTATTGCCTCAAGTTATCAAGTTCTTGATAAGCAAATGTTTGGGAGCTCAGAGGTCTTGTGGTGGAAATAGGTTTGGAATAAGTTTACTTGGCCTAAGTGTAACTTCTTTTGGTGGTTAGTTGTTCCAGGGAGGTGCCTTACTTGGGAGAACCTCTGGAAATGTGGGTTTCAGGGGCCCTCTAAGTGTGTTCTGTGTGGTGGGCATGAGGAGTGCAACCCCCATCTCTTCTTTCAGTGTTCCTCTGTGAAAGTTATTTGGCATTTCTGGTGGAATTTCTGGCATATACCGTGTAGACATGCTTCTTCTTTAAAGGATTTTTGGAGGAGTCTGGGGCCTCCCCCTGTAAAGACCTGTTTTCTCCTCCTTGCTTGGATCATTGGCCCCAGTTTGATAATTTGGCATATTTGGTTGGAGTGCAACCGTAGAATTTTTCTAGACAAGAAGCTACTTGTTGGTCAGCTCTGGTTGAGGATTCTGGGGGGTCTATACGAAACTTTGGTTGCTAAGTGTGATCTATTTGTCCTTGTTGTTTCTGGTGACTGTGATGTGGTTAAAGCCCTAGGTCTCTCTGGGGGTGGATGGAAACATTTGACAACAGTTCAACATGGGTGTGGGAGAGTGAGGGTATGTCGTACTAGTCATTGGTGTCCTCCCGCTATGGGGGAGATGAAAAGCAATACTGATGGATCTTCCAGAGGTAATCCTAGCCATGCTGGAGTTGGTGGGATTGGTAGGGATAGTTCAGGGGTGGTAATTTTTTTCTTCTCTATATATAAAGTTCAGCATACAAATAATCTCATGGAGGCTCTTGCTATTCTTCTAGAATTAGAACGTGCTTGTGCCCTTGGCTAGAGGTGGATTATTTATGAGTCAGATTCTCAAGTGATCATTGATATGCTGAATCAGAGACATTTTGAGGAGGTGAACTGGCACTTGCAATGGTGGCCTAACAAATTGTTTCTCTAAGCAATGCTTTAGATTCTATTGCTTTTTGTCATATGCCACAAGAGTGGAATAAGGTGGCAGATGGTTTGGCAAGGTGGGCGTCTAAGCAGATGGAGACTTGGAATGTGGATGATTGGGGCAATTTTCTTGGTGATTTTGCCCCTGTTCTTGAAGATTGGGTTATGGAGGATATGAGGAGCTTTTTTGGTGTTACTTAATTCTTTATTTTGGTTGTGCCCCTTATGGGTGTTTCTTTCTTCTTTGTAATGATTTTATGATTCGATAAAGTTTTTACCCCTTTAAAAAAAAAACAATTAAAATTCCTTGAATGATACCTTTTGAATTTGTATAAATAGTTTAAAAAATAAATAAATGTGGTTGCAGTAAGATGCACTAGAAGTCAAAAAAATATTTTTTAGCATATATTTTGATAAAAATCTCATGTTTTATTGAAATCTATACAATATTCTCTAAATAACCTCCTAAAGCCCCTACAAATCAATTTTCTTCTAGCTTTTATAGATATTTTTAAATAATATTTTTTGTAAAATTATCAGTGAAAATAGAGAAAAATATTTTTTGTTAGTTGGTGAAGAATATGACTATGATCTAGCTTGCCACATTAGGTGAAATAACATCATAAACATGCTTGTAAAAGTATTTTATTCCATCCCGCAATAGTTTTGAGAAACAATTGTTTCCATAAAACTACCTGCTCCATTTTATAAATCTAACCAAATTACAGGGTTTCTAGTGTAGAGAGATGCTTGAAACAACCAAAACAAAACAAAAATTAAAAATATAACTAAAAATATTTTTGAGTGATGTAGGATTTCCTGTCGACCTAGATGCTCCTACATCATCCTCTAAGCTATCAATCCCATGGCTCCATCTATCCAAAGGGGAAGTCCAGGACATAGGCCCTTATTGGAATTGCCCATTCACATTGACTCTGATTCTCACACATAACTACCCTGCCACTGGTGTTCCACCTAAGAAACACTCAACCTAGAAAAACTACTCTAACACCACCCAAGGACCTCCTCTCTTCATTTTAATCACCTAAATTAAATATTTTTCAAAATTGCATAACATTTGTTAGATGTATTAGATTTTTATGTTCTTACGATTTTTGGAAAGCTGATTTGATGTACTTCTCTATGGAAAGGTTATTTTTTCCAAATTTTGAACCAAAAATTACATATAGTCATTTGAAACCCTAACTTTGTGTTGAACCTTTGAATAAGTATAACTTTTGCAAAGTCAAATTTTAGTATTTTTTTAAAATCTATTAGAAAATCACAAGAAATCTCATGATCACATCTATTTTTCTATTGAGTAACATTATTTTTTTGTTTTTGTAGGGTTTTTTCAATGCTAATGCCTTTTTTGTAGCATTTTCCTAGTCAAAAGCCTTTTTAATTAAACTAATAACATCATTGTGTATATCTTTTTCATCCAAGATTATATATTTATCACTAAATTATTTGCAAATTTTTGTATTCTTAAAGGTCAATTAACTTGTTTTCGATGTTTGTGTAAACTATTTGGTGTGTGTCCTCTCTCCTTACACTATAAGGTAATCTTGGAGATGAAAACACCTCTTAGTTTACTATTCATTGTGTTACACCCAAGAATATAAGTGGGTAAGCTCTCTTGTCACACTACAAGGTGATCTTATACATAAAAAGCACTTAGACTTATTTGTTTTTAGTGAGACTACATAATGATTTCATCATCTTAAGGGACAGCTTAAACCATTTGTTCTAACATGGTATATAATGGGGGAGGGAAAAAGATGCACCTCAAAGGAACCATCATTGTTTTTAGCATAGTCTTGGTGCCCCTTTTTGTAAGGAGTCAAGGGAAAGTGGATTTGGGCTTGCCCATGAACACATGCTTGTAGATGGGCTTTAGTTCACAGATTTTAGCCTCATATACTTAGCATATATTGAGGACATCCCCTAGTTTCTTCTATAGCCTAGATTAAACCTTTTGATTATCGTTTTTTAGTAGTGTACCAATAATTAGTTATCCCTAGGAAGTGACTCACACCATAATTTTGAGTTTGTAGAGATAGAGATCATTGTGGGCAAGGCCTTAGCCTCCATGGTAAGGGGTGTATAGGTGTTACATGACCTTGCATTCCTAGATATATACAACTTGGTAGATATATTATTGGTGAGCACATAAAGATTGACACTTCCATTAGAATAAAATAGGTTGATTCATATGCTTGGCCTGTTTTAATTGTGATAAAATTGTGAATACCCCTTGATCCAAAAATATCCAAACATTACAAAATCCTTGAATATCCCAAGTCAAAACTCCAAGTTTGAAAGAGATCTTAAAAAAAATATTTTTTCCAAAGGTTGATACATTTGACATCAAAATATGAATTTAAACCACATCCATACCCATCAAAATCCAAATCCAAATACTAACCAACCCCCCATCCTAATCAAACCCCATTATCCACTTCATCCCCAAAATCATATCATCCTCTTTCAACTCACAATTTCTAAATTAAGATAAAGCCCTTAATCAATTCACCATCCTTCATCATTATCTTACCTAAAAACTTTCATATCTTAAGTAACAATTCAAAACCAATCATCCATCTAAGGTCTTTTGTATCTTAATTTAGGTCCCAAATCGAGTCTTCATTTTGAAATCAAACTCTTACTTAAGAACATAGCCTTTCTTGGGTATAGAAACCTATCTCCATCAACAAACTAAATCAAATCATCATTATCCAACATGGCCATGAATTTAAATCCTTATTCCAACTATACTAGTTACCCCAAATTTAATCATTTGATTCACATCCTTAACCACATCTACCAAAACAAACCATTTATAACCTCCTTGCCTTATCCAAATTAACCAAAATCAAAATCCATCAAATCTTCACAAACCTTTATCAATTAAATCAACTCAAGTTCAATCACACTTCATAGGCTTTTACCCAATAACCAATTAATCCAATCTCTATTTGAGCAAGTGCAAGCAGTTGGGTCCTCTTTTTGGCCAAAAAGTTAAAGTATTTTTTCCTAAATAACAAAGTTTGACATAGTTCAAGTAAAAATTTAAAGCGCTTACACATAGAATATTAATATGATAAAAAAAAATGAAAATTAAGATTTTGTTTCTAGTTTTCAAATATGTAATTTATTGTATTACCTAGATGAAAGAAGTTAGTTTTGTAATGGGTGTTTAAAAGTCATATGTTCTAGGCCAAAACATGCACATGTACGCCCAACATAATTTGACTTAAATGAATGTATTTTTCTAATTCCCTTTGTGGGAAAATGCATATGATGCTAATGTTTGGTCAAGATATATTTTTTTAAAATTTTTTGATAAGCAGTTTTATTTATTTTTTTATTAGCTCCAATTTCTATCTTTTAAAACCCTTGTGTATGACCAATATAATTTTACCTAAACTAATAATAGCATGATATTTCTTTTTTTTTGTCATGTAGAGAATGTGGTCAAACATTATTTTGTTATTAAAAAATTTAAAATAAAAAGTTATTAAAAATTACTAATATATTTATTTCAAATTTATGATGCTTTTTGTTTAAAAAAATTAATAAATAGAAAAATATGTTCAACACTACAACATTTACATATTTGAAAACTAGACATTGTCAACTATAATGGGTTTTAATTTCATCTAATAATTCTTTAAAAAAAATTGTCAGCCATATTGCCAAAGTCCATTCATTCAAAAAAATGAGAATTTTTGTTTTAAAAAATAATAAATATGAAAATATGTTCAATACTAAAAAAATTATATGTTTTAACACTAAATATTGCCATCTAAAATGGGTTTTAATTTCATCTAGAAATTCTAAAAAAACAAATTGTTAGCTCCATATTGCCAAAATGCATCCCTTCTAAAAATATTTTACTACAAGTGTTCCACTAAAAGTGGACCCAACTTCTTGCACTTACCCATTTATAAACCAATTGATCCAACCCAAAGCCTCGAATAAATAAACCTTAGAAACATCATCAAGGTCCATCAAATTATAAGGTAAAATTTAGTCTAAAGTTACTCACAAATCACTTTTTGAAATAGTAACATCATCTCTCCCTCTCTCTATCTCTCTCTATCTCTTTCTATATCTCCCTCTCCCCTCTCTCCCTCTCCCTCTCTCTATCCTTTCCTCCATCTCTCTCCTTCTATATCTATATCTCTCTCTATCAGTCTCCCTCTCTATATCCCTCTCTATCCATCTCCATCTCTATTTATCTCTCTCTACCTTTCAATATATATCTCTCTGTATCTCTCTCCTTCCAAATCCCCTTCTCTCGATTTCTCCCTTCCTCTATCTCTCCCTCTATTTATCTCTTTACTTCCCTCTCTCAAGTATCTCTCTCTCTCTCTCTCTCTCTCTCACACACACACACACACACACACACACACACACACACACACACACACACACCATTTCTATTTCTCCCTCTCCATCTCTATCTCTCTATCCCCATCTCTCCCTCACTTCATCTCTCTCTCTCCCTCTCTCTCCCTCTCTATCCCTTTCTATGTCTTTCTTTATCTTTATCATTTTATATCTATCTCTCCTCCTCTATCTATCTCTGCATCTCTACCTCTCTATCTATCCCTCTCCATATACTGAGTCCCTCCTTACATGTTTTCGTTTCCACTTCTTTTCCTCTCTCTATCTAACTATTTCTCCCTCCTCTATGTATCCCTCTCTTTATCTCTCTCATTGTCTCTCTTTGTTCCTCATTATCTCTCTCTATTTCACTATATTTCTCTCTTTCTTAGAAGATTGGAAGTTCAGTTCAGTTATTAGATGGCTTTTTCTATATGCATTATATTATTATTATTTTTTATAGGTAAGTTGTGGGGTTTGGGCCCATATATCTAATATATTATATTTATATTTAAAATTTTATATTGCTTTTGTATAGAATATAATAATAAATATAGCTATAATATAAATTTTATATAAATATTTTTTTATGATTCAATAACAAATGCATATTAATATTAAAATATATTTTAATATTAGTGTGAGGTCTAGTTAGCACTATTTTAGACATTTAATATTATATTTTGAGTTTGTGTTAGAATGTAATAGGTTTGATGATGATGAGTTCACAGACTATGGGTATTATCATTATTTTACTATTATTAGTAATATTAATATTTTGATTATGGAGACTAAATATTTATGTTTTCGAATAATATTTAATTATTCAATGGTTATAGAATAATAATTTGATTTCATGAGATAAATGTTTATAATTTATATTGTTGATTATATGTATGAATCTTGTAAAAGAATGTTATTTTATCATTTGGATTAATGATAGATAGAAATGAATTAGTTAAATTTTGCTTTGGCTATTAGTTTTAATATACTAATATTCTAATAAGTTTTTGTGTAGGATGAGTGGCCTAGGTTCTTAAAGAGACCTGAAACAATACCCCAGTGCTCAAATATTTATTTATTTATTAGATGGGAAGGGTTGTGTTAAAATCTGTATTTTCTTTTATGTTTATTTGTTATTTTTTGGGAAGGAAAATGAAGAGTTTGGAAAAAGTCTTTTAAAGAGGGTATTGGGAATCAGTTTTGATAGCTTAGTCTTCTCTAAAAAGAAAGAAGAAAAGAATGTGTTGTGGTTTCTTGTAACGTGCATTTTCTGGAATAGAAATTTGAAGAAGGGTGTGTGGCTGGAAATTTGGGAATTTTTGCTTCTTCTTCGGAACCCAATGGGCTGATTCTAACTTGGACAGCCAAGGTATGGTTGATTTGGTGACTTGTCTTTCAATATATTGTTAATTGTTAAACTATTTGATAGTGTTATGTAAATTCTTGTGCTTGTATGTGAGGGTTTGGTTTTGGGAATCATTTGTGTGGGGATTGGAAATGGTGGATAACACTTTGGGGTTATTCATGGTGCTGGTGTTGGTGTTGGTGTTTGGGGGATTGGAGAATTGGTGTTGGTGTAATGGTGTTGTGGAGGTTTGTGTTTTCTAGGAGCTACATTGTTTTCTGGGAGCTACATTGTGTTTTCTAGGAGCTACATTGTGATTTTGGGAGCTACATTGTGAAAGGGAGCTACAGGGACCTTAACCCCAAAGAAGATCCCCATTGTTTTCCCCTTACTGGAAATTAGGAAATGGATTTCCTTGTGTATAATCATTATGTCTGTCTTTTAATTTTTGGATCATTTGAGAAAAGAGGTTATGTTTCCAAGCTTGGGGGTGGATTCAACTTTCTCAATCCTATGGTTGGGAGGTGAACAGAACTGAGCCGCTCTATTTTACTTGTTGTATGCAGGTTCTGGAAATTTATTTGATCAATGATTTCTGTTTGAAAATTCAAGCATATGGTTGTAGTATCAAGAATATTGATGTTCCTATATGATTGAATATTTAGTTGCAAAATGTAGCTTGGACTATAGATTTGAAGGGATAAGGATATAGTTTTTCTATAGCAAATCAATGTAATTTTTCCTCTTTTACATAATGTTGTATGTACTGATTTATAAGTTAACAACATAGCTTTATTTTGTTGTAAGATATTAATTCACTGTTTACTCTAACGATACAGATATGATTTTATAAGTTTTTCAATATAGTAGCTGGATACATTTCTTTACAATGATATGAAGAAATATGTTTCCTAAATAAATACATTATATTAGAATACAATTTATATGATCGCTGGATATAAATGATATAATAACCATGTTCTAATAAAATTAATAATCTTTTTAATCCATTGGTTTAAGAATATCTATAGCAATAGTGAACATGGCACCACGAATAGCCTATTTGGATGCATATTATTATTATTTTCTCTAATGCCTGTAATAAAAACATATATATTTAATGGTTTCCATACTCTTTTTGCATATCGATTCTTTAGATTTTATTGCTTTTCCAATTTTAAAGACATAATAAAGAATTGTTTCTTTTGAGTATGTTTAATATTTGATTTTGTCTAGGGTCACAAGCTCTCTCTATCCTTGCAAGATCACCTTCAATGAACTAGTATCCATCTGCCGCCTCTAAATCTGTAGTTGATAATCCCCCACTAGTTTTCCTATTAGAAGAGAAATAATATGGGTAATAATAATTTCACTTATTTTATTTTAGTTATGCTCCTTTGTAATGTCAGAGATAAATATATATAAATGTTATAATTCCATAACTGTCTACCCCCACAACTTCAATGAAATTGTATTCAATTCTTGTAAAGAAATGTATATATAAATGATTAAAGAATTATGCTATAATGTGTGTAGTGCCCCTCCATTCTCACCGTGGATGTGCAGGTAGTTGGCTCTAGAACTTGGAGATGAAGGTAAAATAATAGGGATATTTAAAGGTATGTGCTAATGATGTTAAGCAGTTGATGTTGTATATTATGAATTTATGGACTATGTGTTTCATGTATTACATGCTTCATGCTTCATATACATTGTGTAACATGTATTAAGTGTATAAGTTTTGTGTATGCTTTATGTATTACGTGTATTGATGCTTTGTGTTTCATTTATAAATGTGTGCATATACTTCAACATGGATCCTATCTCTGATGGTGTCCTCTATTTGAAGTGTCAAACCAAAGAGCCTCTTTCTTCATGAAATAGACAGATGTAATTTTGATCTCTCATCATTCTTTCTTGATTAACGCAATCATGGGTCACGTCTATAATGTCCTTTGTTATCAATGTTAAGAGTTTATAATGTTATATATAGTTACAACAAATGCCTAATAATGAGCGTGTTTAGTATGATGATGCACATGATACACAACAATAATAAATGTGTTGGTGGAGGATGTATTTAGATCTCCCATTAATGATGGAATCATAACTTTGATTCAAAGGGCTCAAATGAATTACTTCACATCAATAAAGAGGATAAAGGTAATGGGTTGGTAGGTACTTAATATTATGAGAAGCACACACTTTCAAGAGAGTTCTTAGTTTGATGCTATAGTTATTGTCATAGAATGAATTTCTAGTTGTGGAAAATGTAATGGGCGAAAGAGAAGGACCAGCAACCCATATTTCACAATTTGGATATCATAAATCTAAGAGCTTGCTAAAGATATGAAAGAGACTGAGAAGAGGAACACAAAGTCTCCCAAAAACATGTATATTACCAACCTTTTACATAGGAAACTTTAGAGAATTAAAAAACATGCACAATACACTTCACTCTCATAATATGCTTCTCGGGTTTGTCTCATTCCATTTTGTGCCACATTAGATTCCTCTCATTTTATCATAATTCCTTCTTGTTTTCTCTTAGATGATGATCCACATTCTCTAGTGCTAACAACTTCTACCTCAAATATTTGGTAGATATCTTTCTCAGAGATTTCATGAGAAGATGGCTAATTCTTAGTATCCCTATCAATCAAAATTCCAGTGGTTATCTGATCTTTTTCACCAACTTCAGGACTATTGTGAGACTTTGTATAGCACTCATATGACTGGTGCATCTAAAATATGCCCTTGAACTTTCTATCATGCTTTTCTCTTAAATATTCAACCATAGGTTCCTCCTGAATAGCACCATTTTGTGGTTGTCCTAGGCATATTGATCTATGTAACTATACAAGGAAAGTATGTCATGTTTCTCATTCAAAAAAACTAGGAATTAGAGGCATTGCTTAATCCCATAAAGTACAAAAGGTTTTCACATATTCTAGCAGCTGTTTTTGCTTTTGACAAAAAGTAAAACTTGCTTGTAGGATTAAGATCCATGACATACTCTTGAGGTGCTTGGGATGTTTCTACTGCATGGATAATGTCTCGTTTGGAACAAAGTGCTTACTTGCTGCATCTAAAACTATCTTTTTCCATATCATATATGTTTCATTATGCTTTGATGAAGATCAATACCCTAGGGGCAAAGGTTGTAGAAGTTGGTCCTTACACCAGCTAATTACAATCGTCTGAAAGTTTCTAAAGCCTTTAAATAAAACCATTTTGCGCATATACCGAAATCATTGCATTCCATTAGATAATATATCTAATTATAATCAACACCTGGACCTCAACTATGGACGCCTATAGTTATAAAGGTCGATGATTAGATTAGCACACTTCTTCAAGACATATAAGAATCATAAAGGCATCAACATTCAGAGGGGGGAGGAGGGACAATGTATTTAAATGATATCGAAGAATGAGAAAAAGACTTTGATATGAAATGGTAGAAGCTCTGAAGATAGAGAGAAATGTATGCAATTTTCTCTGGTTATGTGATGCATAGGCAATGGAGGGGAAAATGGACTTAGAAGCCATGTCTTGGAGGTCGGCCATATTAACTTCAAATTTATATTATTTCTATCGATACAGGTTTGTTAACTAAGTAGATTACTAGAGAAAGGAATATGTTTTTCCACTATGCTTAGAATGACCTTATGGTTCTTTCTATAATTGTTTTGTAATGGCATGAGAGATGTCTTGTTCTTGTTGAGAAGATCCCTTATCATGTATCTGTAAATTGGGATGTATCTCTGTTTGTGTCTCTTTGTGTAACCTTTGTTTCTTGTAATCTTGATTTGTGAGTAGCGCAATCGAGGAACCTTAGAGGACCTAGATTTAGATTATTATGTCATGTTATGCATTCTATTGTTATTTACTTTTTAAAAAAATGTTCCATTAATTTGACCTAGTTTAGTGTTATCCTCTGGGGTTTCATGGTGGGGGCGTTACACTTGGTATCAGAACCCATGTTCACATATTGGGAGCTCTAGTGTACTTGAGCCTTCTATGTTTTACTGTGTTTAGCATGTGTGGCATGAGCTTGTTATATTGTGTTTATAGTCTTAATTGCTTTCATGCCTTAGCATGGCATTAGTGGGTTTAGTTACAACCCCATTCTTAGAAATCGTGGAGGAAATAGCCTCCTTGGCCTTACCTTACTCAATGGGACTAGAGTGTTGACCTTGGTTGAGTGTCTCCCATGGTTAAGAATGATTACTCTCCCATGTTATAAGATGGGGGTAGGAATATTCTGCCTTGTGTGTTTGTGGGTTGAAGGTAACTTGGGTTGCCTAATTACCCTTGCTTGGACATGCTCTTCTTGTGTCTTCCTTTATGTTTCTAGTAAATGAGATGACCCTATATGGTCATAAATTACTCTTGTGATTCTTTCTTGTATTAAAGATGTAAAGGATGAAAGTGTGTAGATGTTGTAGATGTGGATAGATTAGAACATTATGAATGTTACATGCTTCTTGTAAGTGATGTATGGTTGCTGAAATTAGTGTGATGTGACCAAATGTTGCTTGTAACCTCTTAATGTGCTAGATTATAGCATTTATCATTCTTTAGTTACAAATTGAAGTAATTGGTGCATTAATGGTGCCTTAAACTTCCCCTTAGTAGAATTTGCATGTTTGTATGATGAATATTGGATGGCATGTAATGTCTTGACTAGAGATGAAATCTATCTTCTCTCCTCTTCTTAGTTGTCAATAGTTGACAAGATGTTAGAATAAAGGCATATGGATTTAATTAGTATGTTAAAATTCCAATAAGTAAAAGAGTTAGTGAGATAGAAGTGAAGAAGACCTTATGTCATGGTTATGTGTTGAAGGTAATTATATGTTAATTAGTGCCTCCTCGTTTAATGATCTTGAACGAGGATGGTAATTGCTTAGTGGATATATCTTGTTGATGAAATTTGATCTCCTCTATTGCATTGTGATTTTAATGAGATCATATAGGTGAACACTTGTACTTTAATGCAAACTGAAAATAGTGAATGCTAAGTAATAAGAATGTTGTATATCCTACTTTGAGTGAGCAACTAAATGCCATTGACATAGACAAGGTTACTTATACTTATATGTATGGATGTGAATGTTGAGAAATGACTAGGGGTCCTCAACCAAACTCATCTAATTGTGTTACTAGTTCTTATTTTCTTGTGAATGAATGGCATTATTGTGACTTGTGATATGATGTCACATTATGTGTTATTATGAGATGAGAATGTAATGGGTGTAAAATGAGGTGTATATCATTATGTGGATATAGAAGTGAATGTAATGATGATTATGAAGATGTTACTTATGTTTATACACTAATGTAAAGATGGTAGTGATGATGCTATACATGTTCATGCACTATTGTCTTATGTTGAAAGCATTGCAAGTGAATCTATGATGATTATGTCTTGATGTGATCTTTTGAAAGTTATGGAATTGAGTATGTAAATTTAACCCCCCTATAAATGTGAGAAACCAATAACTGTGCATTGGCTGCATGTTGTGAATACCTCATACTTGCTTTGTGTGCCCATGGGATGGTGATACTGGGTACCCATTGGTGCAGGAGCACCCTATCAAGTACATGCCTCCATGAAATAATCTTAGTTTTTTGATTTAGCATAGTGGATCTCATGTTATGATAAGGTCTAATAGACCATTTGTAATGTCATTTGGTCAGCTTAGGTGGTCATGCTACTATATTTGTAAGTATTGTTAAATATTGTTATGTAAAAATGCAAAAATGATGCAAACTTGGAAGGTGAAGAGTCTTGTGGTTCTTGGTTCATTCCAAGACAGTGAGAAACTAAAGAGACAAATTGTAATGCCTTTAAAAAGGCCTTGTATACCTTTGTAAATTCGTGGGTGATTGAGGATTTGAACAAGGAATGAGAAGAGACATTGTTTTCTGTATTTCTCATTAGAAATTTACTATCTTCTTGCATGGTACGGCCCAGTACGGGCAGGAGGAGATTTAGTTTTGATTTCAAATGAAATTTCTTTCAATCACCTTCCACTTGTAGTTTATTTCATGCATTTTGGCATTGTTTTGAGTTAGAGGTGGTTAGTTTTCTAGAAACTATCAAAAAACCCTAATTAGGGTAAACAGTGGCAATGAAATCTTGTGTTTCTTCCTTTTTATCCATTGCATGTTGCTATTCCTTCATGGAAAATGACTGTGGTAGTATTTGCTTTCATATTCTAGAGGTCTCTGACCAAATAACTAAGATTGAGGTGAAGTAGATCATGGTTTTATGACTCTTTTTCTGTATATAGTCCAAAAAACAAGGTCTTGAGGACAGTCAGTAGGTATAAGGTTTTGGGTTTCTTAAGAGGCCTTTCTAATGGGAGTTCTAATGAAGGAATAAGCATGAATAGACCTAATCCCACATATTCCAAGTGTTGTTTGGGAGAGTTTGAAGTTGGAGGTCATAGAACCAATAAGCCTTGTTTGTATGCAAGCCTATTTAGGCCTATTTAGCACTATAACAGTCCTGATTTGAGTAGTTCTTTTCAAAGTAGCCTATGTTGGTTTTCATATATGTTTTAAAGTTTGGTAATGGGTATCCAAATATGCCATCACAGATTTATTTGGTGAACTATCTCAAAAGTTATGAGTGACTATCCTTCAAGGAAGGGCTACAAGGATTAACAACCTACTAATGGTATAGAGTGAGTTCAAGTAGTGCAGACCTTGGGAATGGATTAAGACCATTGTGTTGGAGTTAAAGAGGGGTAAGAAGGCCTTTGATAGCCTTGTGTGAGTGAACAGAAACAAAACTCCTTATTTGTGCCCTTGAGAGTGTGAGCTATCTTAGGAAGAGTACTCGTGGAAAATAAGAAGTTGAGTTGTGATTTTTTCCTCTGCATCAAATTGGTATCAGAGCTAGCAAAAGATTTGGGTGGTGTGTATTTGTTTCCTATCACTAAGAAGGTAGGTGAAGAACTAAAGGAAAGCTGAAGAGTTGTGTTGGTGACCATTATTTGTTTGCTAAGTTGTTTGGTTGCAGGTGCTTATCCATCTAGCTGCAGAAGGATGTTTTCTAAGGTTGTGTGTGTGGACAGACAAGATGAGGTCTATCATGACCATTCTCCAATGGAGATTAGGTTGGATAAGGGTGCATAGAGAAACCACTGAGGAGAGAATGGTAGGTACATCACCAGGATCTTCTATTGCGTGAGATGAATGGCTTGGTGAGTTGGTTTGTTGTGAAGCAGTCAGAGACATAAGGTCTTGAGGACAGTCAATAGGTATAAGGTTTTGGGTTTGTTAAGAGGCCTTTCTAATGGGAGTTCTAATGAAGGAATAAGCATGAATGGACCTAATCCCACATATTCCAAGTGTTGTTTGGGAGAGTTTGAAGTCAGAGGTCATAGAACCAATAAGCCATGTTTGTATGCAAGCCTATTTAGGCCTATTTAGCACTGTAACAGTCCTGATTTGAGCAATTCTTTTCAAAGTAACCTATGTTGGTTTTCATATATGTTTTAAAGCTTGGTAATGGGTATCCAAATATGCCATCATAGATTTATTTGGTGAACTATCTCAAAAGTTATGAGTGACTGTTCTTCAAGGAAGGGCTACAAGGATTGACAGCCTACTAATGGTATAGAGTGAGTTCGAGTAGTACAGACCTTGGGAATGGATTGAGACCATTGTGTTGGAGTTAAAGAGGGGTAAGAAGGCCTTTGATAGCCTTGTGTGAGTGAACAGAAACAAAACTCCTTATTTGTGCCCTTAAGAGTGTGAGCTGTCGTAGGAAGAGTACTTGTGGAAAGTAAGAAGTTGAGTTGTGATTATTTCCTCTGCATCACCCATCCATGGGGAATATGTTGTATTTTAGGTGTGGGATTAACCATACCATTATGTGTACTTGTATGTTTTGTTACCTGATTGAGGGCCAACCCATGTGTGGTTGAAATTTATATATATATGAGAGTAGCCAAAAGTTGGTTTCATAGATTCTCTTCTTTTGGTTCTCCAGTCCCTTAGTCCGTGAAGGGGTAGTAGAAACCACAAAGTTCCTTGGGTGGGGTGTGCAGCGTACATATATTGTGGTGTAGAGCGATCTTAGCTCAACCAATCCTGAGGAAAAGTATTCACTACTTCCCCTTATGATGGATCAGGGTACTTGATCCATATGTGCTAGCCTAATCCCATCAGTTCTTGAGCATATTGATGGTATTTCTTGGATGATTATCTACGTTATCTTCACAAAAGGTATGATATGCCACATGAGTTGTGAGTTGGGGGCTGGGGTTTAGGGTGATAGGGACTTGCATGGACAACCCAACTGGAACTATTTGATGACATGTGTCGCCACTTGGAGGCCAGGGTCTAGGGTGAAAGGGACCTACATGGACAATCCAAGTGAGACCATGTGACCCATGTATATTTTTAGGTCCAACATGTGGAGGGAGGTTTGTTACCCATGTTGAGATGGATTTTGTACCTGTACATGTTCCAAGATGATGCAATAGGTATAATGGCACACCCCACTGATGTTCTGACATAGTGTTGGTAATGATGCCTTGTTGTTGATGGTAGTGAGCTGGGGTCAAGGGCATGATGCCACATGCATAGACAAGTGAAGGTGTACTATGTGATTATGTTATGATAGCCTACTTGTGTGATGAGCATAATGGGGCCTCATACACTTGTAGAGCGATACTCATGTTTTCTTTCAACAGTGTTTGGGTCAATTAGCATATGGGTATGTCCTAGCCATGTATACCTCTGGCTATGGTGAGTACCTATGTGTGCCTTCTCCATGAGGTGTCATTATGCGGGGTATGTTCTGCGTGTCCCTACTTCTATGGAGCCATATACACACTGCCATGTGGCATACGATTAGTACATGCCTTCTTCAGCTGGCTTATGACCATGTCGTAATGAGACATGATGCGGGATGTGGCCGAGGTGCCCATCCCATGTGGGCAGCCAAGGAATGCGTGGGCCACTTGTCTAGTCCATGCCATGTGATGATGTAATGTAGGGTGATGCAGGAGCATCCAAAGGTGTAAAGGCAATCTTGCATCACCCAAAAATTAGTTAATTTAAAACTATTGTAGTTGTTCTCATTTCTTCCCATAATTAATGTTTTTGGTTCCATAATATCCAGAATAATAATGTAGGACTTTCAGTTTTTCCAAAACTGCTAAAAATAGCGACCTGCCTATTTAGGAAAGTGTACCTACTATTTTTAGGAAGTTTGCATTTGGACATGTAATGAAGCAAAAACTTCCTGAAAGTTACATAATGGAAATATAAGACCTTTGGCAAAGGAATCAGGTAAAGATCATTTGTGAGCTAAAAAATATTAAAGTTTTTGTTTTCTGAAAAGCCCCTAAAAATTTATGGAACGAGATATGAGGTACTAAAACTTCTCATAACATCTCAAAAAGTTGATAGAAATCTATTTATAGATTTTCAGTGTGATATTTTACATTGTGAGCTTTCTGGCGCTTAAAACGGTTTGTCAATCAGACACCCAGATCAAAAGTTATGCTTCCCGGAAGTTGACCTACTTTTGGAGGGAGTTGCAAAATTTGAAATTTAGCTGGAGGCCACCAAAAAGTGCTATTTATGACTATTTTAGGAACCCTAGGTAGCGGTAGAGTCAAAGGGACTAGTGTGGAGTCAAGAATAGGTTGGAAATCAGAAACCCTAGCTGATTTGGGGTTACAGAAGGCTGAAGATTCTAGAGTCATGAGGTGGGGAAAGCTATAATGTGTTGTAGCCAGTAGAGGATTTATCCTCTGATTGTAATTGAGCTTCTGTAATGTAATGAGTTGCCTATTTCAATAAAAGAAAGTTCTATTTGCTGTGTTTAATATCTGTTATTATGTGTTTTGTGATTTACCCCCTTCATCAAGTGGTATTAGAGCGAGGGTTCCTTAGTGTGTAGACAGATCGCCGACCGTGAGATAGTTTGCACCAGGACCTGAGGTTGTGGGTTTGCTGCAGAGACCAAGATGCCTCCACGAAGAAATCATGTTGGGAGGAATGCTTTGATAGAAGAGGGTTTTAGAAACCTACAAAGGCAAATCGATGCCTTGCAAGAGGAGCTATAAAGAGGGTTTGAGCCGAGGATGAGAGAAGAAAGTGAAGGTGAAGATGAAGAAGAGCTATCTGAGGAAGAACAAGAAGTTGCCAGAGATCCTATAGAAGTTAGGTTGTTGAGGGCCATTTCAAAGATCAGAAAGAGGCCCAAGATCGAAGTTTCTACATATTCTAGAGATTTGAATCTAGAACATCTTATTGATTGGATCAATGACATGGAGGAGTATTTTGAGTATGAAGATGTGGAGGACCCAGATCGGGTTAAGTTTGCAAAAACAAAGTTGAAGGGCCACACCAATATTTGGTGGAAGGAGGTCCAATTAGAGAGAAATAGAAGAGGAAAAGGAAAGATCTCTTGATGGGATCAGATGGTGGAGAAACTAAAGAAGCAGTTCATTCATGTGGACTATGAGATGGAGTTGCTGAAGAAGCTACAAGGACTGAAGCAAGGTAACAAGTCTGTTAAGGAGTATACAGAAGAGTTTTATAAAATTACTATCAGGATAGGCCATGTAGAGCCCAACAAGGAGAAGGTAGCCCGTTACATTAATGGGTTGAGGCCCAATATTCAAGAGGAGTTGAGCTTGGTCAAAATGACCACCATAGAAGATGCGTACTAGTTTTCCCTGAAGGTGGAAGAGAAGCTAAATAAAAGATTTGACAACAAGCAAAGGGGAAGAGGTCAAGGCGGAAGGACTGGTGGAAGACCCTATGGGGGCCGAAATGAAGATGCAAAGAAAAGTGAAGAAGCTGGCACCAGTCAAAATCAGAAAGGTGACAATACCTACTGCCCTCATGACTAGAACAATGGTGAGCAAAGAGGAAGAGGAAGAGGCAGACCTGGGCAAGGACCTGGAAAAGGAGGTTTCAGAGGAACCTATTTCCAATGTGGAGAAGAAGGGCATCGAGCATATGAATGTTCGCAACATCAAGGAAGGATGAATAGAAGACCTGAAGGTAATGCATGAGCTGCACATGTAGATGAAGATGCACAGTTTGAGCATTCTGAAGATGTTGAAAGGGAAGAAACCCTAGTTGTCAGAAGAACTTTGTTGAATGAGGAGAGAGAACCCAATCAGAGGAAGAGTTTATTCCGCACAAGGTGCAAATGTGAAGGTAAGTGTTGTGATATTATTATTGACAGTGGAAGCACTGATAATCTTGTTTCAGATGAGATGGTTGACAAGTTGAAGTTGACAAGAAGAAAACATCCACATCCATATCGGATTGCATGGTTGCAGGACCATAGAGCTTTGGTCAATGAGCAGTGTTTAGTGAAGTTCAAGATTGGTGACTACCATGATGAGGTGTTGTGTGATATCATACCAATGGATGCATGTCATATGCTGTTAGGGAGGTCATGGCAGTATGATAGGAGTGATGTCCATGATGGCTGTGCAAACATATATTCCCTAACAAAGGATGGAGTTCATCATAAGTTGAAGCCCTTGAAGGAGGTGGAAGGAAAGGTATGTAGTATTGCTAGAATTTTCTTGGTAGATGGTAGGAAATTTTTGGAGGGTATGAAGCATGAGTGTCATTGCTTTGTGTTGATTCCTAATATTAGTTAAGAGAAATGTGAAGATGTACCTATAGAAGTTTCAGATATGTTGGAAGAGTTCTAGGACATTATCTTTGATAATGTACCAGAAGGTTTACCACCAGTAAGGAAGATAAGTCATCAAATGGATTTGATACTAGGAGCTAGTTTGCCAAAAAAGGCAGCCCATAGAATGACCACTGCAAAGAATGAAGAGCTGAACAGACAAGTTCATGAGTGGTTGAGATAGGGACTGATAAGGGAGAGCCTAAGTCCATGTGTGGTACCTACAGTACTAGCACCAAAGAAGGGTGGAGAATGGAGGATGTGTACAGACTCTCGAGCCATCAATAAGATAATGATCAAGTATAGATTTCCATTGCCAAGAATGTATGACATCATGGATTGTTTGAGTGGATCCAAGTACTTCACGAAGATTGACTTGAAGAGTGGGTATCACCAGATCCGTATCAAAGAAGGAGATGAATGGAAGATAGCCTTCAAAACAAAGGAAGGTTTGTATGATTGGTTAGTCATGCCATTTGGGCTAACCAATGCACCGAGCACATTCATGCGGCTCATGAATGAGGTACTGAAAGAATTTTTGGGAAGTTTTGTTATTGTTTATTTGGATGATATTTTGATTTTCAGTAAGACTCGGGATGAGCATCTGATGCATATCAGAAGAGTTCTAGAGAAGTTGAGGGAAGAGAAGTTGCTGATTAATCTGAAGAAATGTAGTTTTGCAAAGAAGGAGTTGGTATACCTGGGATTTGTTGTCTCAGAGGAAGGTCTTAAGATGGACCTAGAAAAAGTAAGGGCTATCATTGAATGGCCTATGCCAAGGAGTGCAACAGAGGTAAGATCTTTTCATGGTTTGGTAAGTTTTTACAAAAAGTTTATCAAGAATTTTAGTAGCATTTGTGCACCCCTAACTGAGACAATAAGAGGGGATAGAAAAGAGTTTAGATGGACTAAAGGAGTAGACAAGAGCTTTGACATGTTAAAGCAAAAAGTTGTAGAACAACCTATTTTGGCACTTCCAGATTTTAATAAGGTATTTCAGGTAGATTGTGATGCTAGCAGTAGTGGTATAGGAGCTGTTTTGAGCCAAGAAGGTAAGCCCATTGCTTATTTTAGTGAGAAGCTTAATGATGCCAAGAAAAAGTATTCTGTTTATGATCAAGAGTTTTATGCAATAGTCCAGGCTTTGAAGAAATGGAGACATTATTTGTTGCCAAAAGTGTTTGTTTTATATACTGATCATCAGGCTTTGCAGTATCTTAATAGTCAAGGAAAGTTAAATCAAAGGCACTTAAAATGGGTTGAGTTTTTGCAGAGTTATACTTTTGTTTTGAAGCACAGGAGTGGGAAGTCCAACAGGGTTGTAGATGCCTTGAGCAGAAGGCGAAATTTGTTGACAGTAATGAAGATAGAAGTTGTTGGGTTTGATGAACTCAAAAGTTTGTATCCTGAAGATCTAGATTTTGCAGAGGCTTGGAAAGCTTGTTTGGAACCTGTTACTTTGGACAAAACAAAATGGTTGGATTTCATAATCCAAGATGGCATGTTGTTTAGAGGAAGCCAATTGTGCATTCCAAGGAGTTCCATGAGAGAGAACCTAATTAAGGAGAAGCATAGTGGGGGGTTAGCTGGACACTTTGGTCGAGATAAGACCATTGCCATTGTTGGTGAAAATTATTATTGGCCGTAGTTACAACAAGATGTGAAGAAATTTGTGCAGAGTTGTAGAGTGTGTCAGATGGCAAAAGGAACAAGTCAGAATACAAGGTTGTATCAACCATTACCTGTACCGGAGAAGCCATGGGATGATATTAGCATGGATTTTGTTCTTGGTTTACAAAGGACACAAAGAGGACATGATTCTATTTTTTTGGTGGTGGACAGATTCTCAAAAATGGCACATTTTATTCCTTGTAAGAAGACTAATGATGCTATTCATATTACAGAGTTATTTTTCAGGGAAGTGGTGAGACTACATGGTTTACCAAAAAACATAGTTTCAAACCGAGATACCAAGTTTGTTGGTTATTTCTGGAGGACATTGTGGAAGAAGTTGAAGACAGACTTGAAGTTCAGTTCCGCACACCATCCACAGACTGATGGATAGATAAAAGTGGTGAATAGGAGTTTGGGTAACCTGCTACGATGCTTAGTAGGAGATAAGCCCAAGGGATGGGATTCAATTTTACCACAGATAGAATTTGCCTACAACAATTCTGTCAATAGGAGTACTGGTAAATCACCATTCCAGATTATATATGGTAATAGCCCGAGAAATGCTCTTGAGTTAAGGAAGCTAGACAATGGAGAAAAGACAAGTGCTGAAGCCAAAGACTTTGCAGAACATTTGAAGAAATTGCACGAAGAAGTGAGAAAGCACATTAATAAGATGAATATTTAGTACAAGGCTAAGGCAAATCAAAAGAGGAGGTATAAGGAGTTCCAGGTGGGAGATGAAGTCATGGTTCACTTTACAAAAGAAAGGTTCCCAGTTGGAACATACAATAAATTGAAAATGAAGAGATTTGGACCATGCGGAATCATAAAGAAGCATGATTCAGGAAATGTATATGAGGTAGAGCTGCCGAGTGGGATCAATATTTCTCTTGTTTTCAACATTGCTGATTTATCAGAATATCATGAAGGTAGAATAGAGGATGGACCAACAAAAGTGCAGTGGAGTATTCTGGCATCTACTTCAATAGAGGAGATAGAAGAGATTTTGGATAGCCATGTGGGAAGGAGCACTCGGAACAATCAATACGAAGAATATCTAGTGAAATGGAAAGGAAGGCCTGTTGAAGATTCTTCTTGGTTGTCTAAGGTAGAGGTTGACCATTTGGGTTTTCCTCACACAAACACCTGAGACGTGACAGGGTCATTTCTCAAATTACCCTGGGTGTCTGATGCAGGAGCATCCAGAGGTGTAAAGGCAATCTTGCATCGCCCAAAAAGAAGTTAATTCAAAACCATTGTAGTTGTTCTCATTTCTTCCCATAATTAGTGTTTTTGGTTCCATAATATCTAGAATAATAATGTAGGACTTTCAGTTTTTCTAAAACTACTAAAAATAGTGACCTGCCTATTTAGGAAAGTGTACCTGCTATTTTTAGAAAGTTTGCATTTGGGCATGTAATGAAGTAAAAACTTCCAAAAAGTTACATAATGGAAATATAAGACCTTTGGCAAAGGAATCAAGTTAAGATCATTTGTGAGCTGAAAAATATTAAAGTTTTTGTTTTCTGAAAAGCCCCTGAAAATTTATAGAATGAGATATGAGGCACTAAAACTTCTCATAACATCTCAAAAAGTTAACAAAAATCCATTTATGAATTTCTAGCATGATAGTTTACATCGCGAGCTTTCTGGTGCTTAAAACAGTTTGTCAATCCGATACTCGGATCAAAAGTTATGCTTCCCGGAAGTTGACCTACTTTTCGAGGGAGTTGCAAAATTCAAAATTTCGCTGGAGGCCACCAAAAAGTGCTATTTATGACTATTTTGGGAACCCTAGGCAGTGGTAGAGTAAAGGGGGCTAGTGTGGAGTCAATAATAGGTGAGAAAACAGAAACCCTAGCTGATTTGGGGTTACAGAAGGCTGAAGATTCTAGAGTCTTGAGGTGGGGAAAGCTGTAATGTGCTGCAACCAGTAGAGGATTTATCCTCTGATTGTAATTGAGCTTCTGTAATGTAATGAGTTGCCCAATTCAATAAAAGAAAGTTTTATTTGTTGTGTTCAATATCTGTTATTGTGTGTTTTGTGATTTACCCCCTTCATCATAGGGTGTAGCCGAGGAATACACCTTGAGCCATGTGGATGGTGTGCCCAGTCCGTACCACATGAAGGCTTCTACCATAGACTAACATTGTTCCCTCCTTCCTCATTTGGTGGCTAGTATCTAGTCACGTAGTGATGTACAATGCAATTTTGAAGATTGTATATTTTCGTTATGGTATTGATGATCTTCTATTGATTGTCAAGGCTGACATTTTGTTTATGTTTGATTACAATGGTTTAGCCACACCTTTTTATTTTATTTGCACATAGCCCTTGTGGTTACATTTGATTTAGTGTTGAAATTGCATGCATTGCTTGCTTTATTGTTGAAATTGAATTTTTATTTGATCTTTCTTTATGATGTTGGTGGCTAAACTACTTTATCCTTATTGTTTTCAATGTCAGCCATGTGTCATATTGTGATTCCTCTCCAAGGATGTATGAGGCAGACTTGGTGAGTATATACAAGGAAGTAGACACAGGGAACCTTGAGGATGGAGTATGTGAGGCTGTTATACAACTAGGATTAGTACCCACCTATGTGTGATGACTATCTCTTGGAGGCTAACCACCTTAAACAAAAAGAGAGAGGTCATTGTGACCTTGTTTGGATGGTCTCACCCTATGTTTCTGACCTAACACCAACAAGCCATTGAGTGTGAGATATGGATTATGTGAGATGGATATTGGCTCTATTTGATGGATTATGTATCATGGTTTAGTATGCTATTTCCCGGTGTCCAGATGGACCTTTGTGTAGCCTTGTGATGTGATTCCCAGTGATGTGCATTCATGTGTATGTGAAGAATATGGTGTAGGAGCACCTAACACAAGGTGGCCTCCATGAGACACTCAACTTCATGTTTTGTTTTGATGTCATATTTTGATGTAATAAGGTCCAATGGACCAATTCCTAAGTGTTTGTAATAAGTTTTGATCCATTTTGTAGGCATTTGTCCAAAATGCCATGTTTTTGTCAATGTTGTCATATTGTTTTCACATGGTGAAAATGTAACCAAGGATGGATCCAATGAATGTAATAGGGTTGTTTGAGTCTCCTTATGTGTGTCTAGGGTGTTTGTGGCCCTTTGGAGGTAGTTGGGCTCTTGTAGCCTTCAATATTGTCAAAATGTGTAAAGTTATTTGGCAACTTTTACAAATTGTAAAGCAAACAAAGGGAAAAATTATAAAAAACCAATGGTCACCCTCTTGAAAAGTAGTTGGGGATAGTTGGAACTATAATGACATGATTAAATGCATCATAATGGTTGAGGCAAGGTAGTAGTTGGAGTTGGTGATAAAGAAATACAAACAAATTGGTGCAGGAGCACCATTTATCAAAAATAGACAATTATTAAAATCTAGGCTTTAGTGTTGAATTTTGCATAAAATAAGGTCTTAAAAGACCATTTATTATTGTAATAAAGCCTATTTGAGGCATTTTTGTAGTGGGGGTAATTATAGGACTAGGGTCTTTAATATTTACTTAAGTTTAGAACATTTTAATTTAGGCAGCCTTAGTGGAATGACTATTTTCAGACTTTCTTTTTGAGTTTTCCTTGGTGATGAAGGAGTGGGATGTGGTTATATAATGTAAACATGCTTTTTGACAGCATAGAGAGGCGGTAGATGAGGAGTTGAGGTTTGGAGATGAAAGAAATAACATAAAATGACCAAATTTTGATGTGCTAGCTCTGTTTTCTTACAGTTTTACTTTTTTTTTGTTGTTCTTTACATCTGTACAACCTGGTACGGCACTGTAGCACTCTGAACCATACATATTTGGATAGGTTACTGAGTCACCTTTCATTTACATGTAATTTTGTGGCTTTACATGAATGTATGCGGATTTTATGCTCACTTTTCCAATGACAGTCCAGTGACCTAGGGTTTGACAATTTTAGAGAGAAATTTCATGTTTTTGAGTGATGCAACCATGGAAAAATTACACAAATCAGTGGAATAATAGATTTTTAAGTCCTTAAATTGATTTCTTCAATGATGAAGCAAACAAATGAGTTTTCATGATGTTTTGAATGCCTTTAGTGCTGTTATTTCCTATTTTTTAGGAGAAATGAGGGTTTGTAAGTTGCATGCTTGAGTTTTATGAGATAAGCGAAGTTCCAAACCAAACTAATGGTGGATTCTGATGTTTGGATACATAAATGAAGACTATCCATTGAGTTTGGGTGAAAACTTCGTGATTTTGAGGCACCTCCCTTGTAAAAGAGGCCTGATTAGGCGTAATTTCAGTAAGAACAGTCCATTTTTGAGGCTTTTGTTACAAAACAATAATACCTGCATGAGAGATATGTTATGTAAGGGGCTAATGGGTACTCAAAACAGGTTTTAGTTCATGGGTTTGAGTCGTTTTACAAAAGTTATGCCAGATATACTTCATTTGTTGTCCTCATTAGGCCTAGGAATAGTAGGTACAGTCCATTTTTGAGACATCTATTCGAAAAGAACCTATTTTGCATGTTTACTATGTTTTAGTACTCAATAATGGGTATCTAATTATTATCTAAGATCTGGGTTTGGAGGTCTGAGTCAAAAGTTATTAGGTCTGTTGTCTTTTTGAAGGGCTACAAGCCATTTCGGAGGGTTTGTGAAGGAAGTACCAACCCGAAGTCCAATCTACCTTGGCCAATGGATGGAATGGGTCCCCTGACATCCCAAACCAACATTTCTATGATGATACTAGAGTTTCTTTCTGCTGTTCCCACTTTTGTATAAAGATCTTCATTTTTGGGCTTGTAGGTGTAAGAGAACTTGGTCTTGTTTACCTATCTTCTCCCATCCTATTTGCCTCTGCATCACAAACACTATGATTTCTCAGAATTTTCTATTTTTTTATTATTCATGTGCATAGTACGATCCTGTACGGATTGGATATGGCCTGAATCATAAATGGTGGGATAGAAGACTGAGTTAACTTTATTTTGGCTATGGTTTGGACAATTTTCATTGAGAAATAAAGGAGTTCTCATTTTTCTAGAAGTGGGTTTGAAACCCTCAAAATCAGGGTTTGATCACTAAAATGTGAATAACTTTCCATTCCACTATGGAAAAAATCTAAATTCTGGTGGAATGGTAGGTCTTAGGGTTACTTATGAGATTATTTTTGTTTTAGGAGGAAATATGGTGTTTTGTGGAAGATATCTGATGCCCTAGGCTTGGCATCTCTATGTGACAGGCCTAACTATGAGGATTAGAAATATAAAACTTGCAAATGGTGAAGGGTTGTGCAAAGACAAGACTTGGAGTGCATCTAGAGAGTCTTATGAAGACTTAAAGAACTTTTTTTGTGACTGAGGGGTGTTGGGGAGTGTGTAGAGTCAGAGTTCTTTCTATGATCAAGGCTAATTAAGCCTAGTCTTAAAGAGGACAGTCAGAGAAATGAGTGATCTGTTTCAAAATAACCATAGGTAAATTTATGGTATGTCGTTAGGGATCAAAAAGGATACTTGAATCTAATTTTCTTTTCTTTGGTTGATCCCATACAAGAAAGTTATTTTGACGGTCCCAGTTTAGTAGGGCTACAGGGATTGGCAAGCCAATATAGTGAATGAAGGGTGGATGGTATTCTCCAAGTGCAAGGGTGGATTGGATGATTAAAACCAATCAACATAAACTTGTCTAAACCGTCTCCATGTCTATTAGCCTCCATGGTTGTGTAGAACCAAGTTTGAGGGTGGTTGCTTTGCAAAATAGTCCTAATTGGCCATAGGCTACAAGGGGAGCAGTTATAGGTTAGACCATATTGTCCAAAACAACCCATACCCAATTTGGGATATGTTGTAGGGAAGCCAAAAGGGTATCTTAGGATTGTCTAAGATTTGAATTTACAAACCTGTATCAAGAGTTATTGCTGCCTATTCTTGTTTTGAGGGCTACAAGGAGTTTGGTGGCCTAAAGAAGGAAGTCCCAACTCGAGGCTTGCCTAACCTTAGCCAATGATTGGAATGTGTCATATTGGATGAAAAACAAGCCTTAGCATGATGATTTCAAAAAAATGTGCTACTGTTCCCACTTTTGCATGATGACCTTTGAATTTCAGTTTTGAGTGTGCAAAGAAAACATTGTTAGAAGACGGGATCCTCAATCTATCCTAGTGCCTCTACATCATAGTGGTATCAAAGCCATAAAAGGTTTTTTTATTGGTTGTGTAAGACCTAGTATATGTCAGAAAAGGAGAGTGAAGGGGATGCTAGCAACATGCGTCCAAAAAGGATGACCACTGAGGTGGTTAAGAAGTTCAAGGAGATGGAAGAGAAGATTAAGAGTGGAGTCAAGGAAGCACTCCAAGTAGAGTTGAAGGAATTGAGGATAGGGAAGAGGGTAGATGAAGGTTCTGATTAAGAGGAAGAAAAAGAGGAGGAAGAAGAAGAGCAAGAAGAGAGAAAGATACCTGCAGATTAGAAACATTTCCTTGAAGCCATCAAGGCAATAGGCAAAGATTCATCATAGGCTTGGATGGAGATCCCAATGTTTAGTGGGAAGATGGATGCTAAGGAGGTTGTGGAATCGATTGAGGTCCTGAATTACTATTTTGAGTACAAAGAAGTTCCTGAGAACAAGAGAGTGAAGTTTGCAAAAACTAATCTCAAGGGTGCTGCCCTCACATGGTGGAATTACACCCACGGTGAGAGGGTGAAGAGTGGGAAGAGCATGATCTCTTCATGGAGAAGAATGTTGGAGAGGATCAAGTCCCAATTTCTTCCATCAGACTATGAGGTGTAGATCTACAAGGAGATGCAAAATCTCAAACAAAGAGATTTGGATGTGGCCACCTACACCAAGGAGTTTCACAAGTTATCTCTTCATTGTGGACATATGGAGGATGAAAAAGGTAAAGTGGCAAGGTATCTAAATGGTTTGAAGTTTAGTATACAAGATGAAATAAGTATACTAACCCCAGAAACCATGGAAAAATGCTTTCAAATGGCATTGACAGCTGAAGAGAAGTTGAAGAGGAAAGGTGAGAAGCAAAATAGAGGAAGAGGTAGTTTTGGGGACAGAAATCAGTCCCAAAGGAGTCAAGGGGAATCTAGTTCCCAAGAACAAAGTGGAGAATCAGGTTCAAGAGGAAGATTTGGAGGAGGAATAGGTTCAACTACATTCACAGGAAGGTGCTACAATTGCAATGAAATTGGTCACACAACATTCAAATGTCTAGAAGGGCAAGGTTCATCATCAGGAGGTGATAGGAAGAATGAAAGAAGAATTCAATTTATGCAAGAAGAGGATGAAAGAAGTGTCCATTCTCCAAGTCAAGGATGTGAACCAAAAGTTGGAGAAGCATTGATGCTAAGGAGAACACTCTTGAAGACATCCAAGGACAAGGAGATGACACAAAGGAGAGCACTTTTTAGGACCAATTGCAAAAGCAAAGGTAAAGTATGCAAAGTAGTAATAGATTCTGGTTCAACAGATAATATGGTGTCTAGGGAAATGGTGGATAAATTGAAGCTAGAAAGGATTCCTCATCAAACTCCTTACAAAGCATCTTGGGTAAGCGATAGTGAATCACTTTTGGTAGATGGACAAGCATATGTTGATTTTTAGATTAGAGAATATAAGGATAGGGTATTATGTGACATTTTACCCATGGATTGTTGTCACCTACTTTTAGGTAGGCCAAGGCAATTTGATAGGCAATCATTATATGATGGATAAGCTAACACATACACCATCAAGAAGGATGGGAGGACTTTTGTGTTGACACCATTGTAGGAGGATGCTGAAGCAAAGAAGGCAGCCAAGGTCATCTTGGTGGGTAAGAAAGAGTTTGTGAAGATCAATGAAGAAGCGACAAGGAATGTTGAGGATACCTCAAGGAGTGGGGTTGCCAAAGATCAAAGTTTGAAGGTGGTTTCAGTTTTGAATGATGGAGATTAGATGGTGATGTTTGAGATGGATCAGAAAAGGTCAAAGAGTAGGTCTACAAGCAACCACAAGATGGTTGGAAAGAAGGAGATGCTATCATAGCTTGAGCCGTGGTTTTACTCTTATCCTGAGCTAATCTAGCTTTAATTTTAATAGCCTACTGACCGTCATCCATGATAGAAGAATTCTTATTTTCATCCTCATTTTGGGGAACCTCATTTTCTAGTCTTTGGGAATCATAATTTGGCTTTTACTTAGAATTTTTCTTATTATTGTTCCATCGCATTTTATGTGGTTCAGCCCCTTTATGATTTTGCACTGGTTGATTCACAAAGGTGTCATCTGGTTGACGTGGATCACCAACCTGAGCCTTACCTCTAAGGTTATAATTGCTCTTGACTTGAGCCATTGTTGTAGCTATGAGAGCTCTAATCTCTTCATCAAAAGGCCTTCTCAAGTGATTCAGAAAGATGCGTGAGTCCTGAGCATACGCCTAATTATCTTCATCATCCTCATCATAGGAAATCTGCTGGCAGACCTAAGTCCCACAATTCGTGCCTTCATCAACATCATAAGAAGGATACTCCCTATTTGTGGACAACATATTGACACTATCATCCTCCATATAATGTGGCTCATTGCATTCATCATAGGCAATAGCATTATTATACAAAGATTGAACAATCATACATTACGATTGTGAATGAGGCATTTGATAAATTATGCACCATGGGGTGTCATCAACAATGTTAACAGCCTTCTTCAAAGGATCAGGACTCTCCTTAATATTTTGAGCTCTTTGATTAGTGTTGCTATTTGGGAGAACTGGTTTACTGTTGTGCCAATTAGTGTTATATGGCATATCATGCAATGATAGTCTTTTCTCCTATCTTTGGTAAACCTACCTTTCTAGACCTATCCCCTTTTCATTTTTAGCAAGTCTATAACTTAGGTCCTTAACAACAGTTGTCAATTTATCTAGTTTCTCTTTAGAAGTAGATGCATTACCTTGAGTACTTTTTGACTTATTTGGATTTTGTAGAATCTTTATATTATCCCTTCTATTTATTTTACCAGATGCTTTCCTATTATTTTCAATGTTGGTTGCAATTCTGAAAGCATCCCTGAGGCTAGTAGGACCATTATCTCTTAACCCATAAGTTGTTTTAGCATCAAAAGCATTTATGTACAGTACCATGCACATTGGTTCATTAGGCCTCATGTGAAGTGGTAATTTGTTCAACACTTTAGTGAACCTAGCATTAAAATCTGCAACCTGCTCATTTGACCCCTTAGTAATACTAGTAAATTCATTTACAAAAAAGCTTGGAATGGTCTTATCACCATATTATTTTTTAAAAATCCTTCTGAAGTCATCCCATGATAAAACACTCTGATCAGGAAGACTTTTATACCACTTTCTAGCTTCATCAACTAAGGATTGCATAAACAATTTTATAAAAACATCTTCATGTTCAACCTCAAAGTTATCCATAACATTCTAAAAGGCTTTCAAATGATCTTCCCCTAACACAACATTATTTCCTAAAAACTTTGGTAACTGAAGCCTTACATGTTTATCAATGGGGTTAGGGTAACCAGGAATACCATTAAAAACTAGCTGCCTGAATCTATCCAATTGCATAGGCTATCTATCAAAATGATTAACATTTGCATTCCTATTAGCATTCTAATTTCTCACATTGTTCAATAGTATCCTAACATTGTTTATATTCTGTCTCTGATCATTTTGTTGATACTGGACTTCATTTCTTTGCTGGTTTCTTAGCACATTTGGATTATTAAGGGCGGGAACTGAATCATGTTGAGCAATTTTTAGAGCTTGCACCTTTTGTCTCATATCATCTCTAATCCTCAAAGCCTGCAAATATTCTAATTTAGCCCTCAAGTTATTGATTTCTTCAGCTAATTCTTCATCTTTGGGCGTAGAAGAGGATGGTCCCTTTCCATATTGGTCATCATCATCATCCCTTGGGGACTTAGTTTCTTCAAATCTCTCAGGAGGATCTAAGAAAGGGCATTCTTGAAACACCTCTAATCTCATTCTCAATCTATCACCTTGTTGTCTTTCATATGCATCTTGAATTTCAACCTCTGTGTTTGAAACATAAGGTGCCTACTGCTCTAAAGACCTTGGATCATCTTGGGTATTATTATTGTTTCTAGGGCTGGGAGAACCTTCTTGACCGGCTTGAATGGTCCCTTTTTTCCTATACATCATTTTTCTGGGTAATTCTTCAAACAAAGGATTATGCAGGGATATTCTCCCTTACATACAAATTTCACTTTACTGATTGGGAGATTTGTTCGGATTCACCACCTACTACTAGGAAATAGTTTTTCAAATCTAGGTCCTTACACAAAGCATCCCCAGCTGATGACAAGATAACACTTTCACTTCAAGTCCCCAGTAGAGTCGCCAAATCTGTTGGATTTTTTCCCAAACTAGATGTTTCCCAGTTACCTCTACAAGGTAGCCATCATTGATCAATAGGATTTCTGAGCTAGGGGTAAATAGTACAGGAGATAGACTCTATAAAGATCTCCTCTTCTTCTTTAGGCTCTGTAGAACCAAGATGGGTATTCCCTATTGAACATCCATAAGACATGCACATGAATTTACTGGGATGCTGACACAAAGCAGATAAATCCTCTCTTATGTAGACCAAAACTGTAAAATAAGTGCAAAGGGGCTAGCTTTGGGCCTATGCTTAGTTGTGAGATAGAGGATTTTGGTCCTAAAACTACTTCTAATGTCCTAATGGTTTGTATTTGAAGTTTGGATTTTATATTTTGTATTTGGATGCAAGACTAGGACCTTGGGTTGTAACCTTAATACAAGACCAAACTGGTGCCTATCTCAGTGCTCGGAGTCAATAGACATACATATGTGAATGATTGCCATGAAATTTAGTCAATAACTGGGTTTCAAGGTGATTTTTAGTGTCTACCTTACAGATACTTCCCAAGATTGAGTATTTAGTCATTCATACTTAATGATATCCCTATTGCAACATACCTTTCTCAATGCTTAACCTAAAACATTTAATCTGTTCCTTCAACAAAGGTAAGATATTAGACATTCAACAGAGAAAATCCATGTTCCTGAATCTCAAATAACCCTTAGCTATTCAGATTCAAAAGGAAAGATGCCCACAACTTGGAGACAAATGACCAAGCACATGCAACAAAGCATTTCTCATATAAAACATCATGGAACCAATAAAATTATGGATAAAACATTCAACAGATGATTCATAAACTCATAAGACACCAAAATACAGCCACCAACAAAGTTGTATCTTCTTACTACACCAAAATTTGTCTAGTTTTCCAACAACCTCTAAACAATGAGTCACACATTTCTGATATACTCAGAATGTACCCTCAACAATCAAGTACAAGGTCATTTCAAAATTCTAGATATAATGCACCATGGAATGGTGCCCAAAACATTCAATGCGACAGGCAGAAGAAGAAGAAAGAGTAGGAGAAAAAGGGGAAATGTGCCGCTGCTTGGAGATTTTCCTTACAAATTTGGTAGCTAGCTTGTCAATCAGACCATACCTCTACACTTTCTTTTCCATTAATGGCCAACCCACCCATAGCCTCAAGAAATGCAGCAGCTGCGTGCTTTGAAATTTTTCCCACCTGGAAAAGATGCAGAGAACATATAATCCTTCTTCCTTTGAAAAATTGAACCATAGCCATTGATTTCCCTCCTCCCACTAAGATCTGCGGCTCCAAATCACTTTGAAGAGTCCATCAGCCAATAGAATCACGCCATGAAGGTGGATTTTCAATCGCAAACATACAACTACCTTTGTATATGCAAATGCATATACATATAGCTACTTTGACATGTGGCAGCTGCTGATTTGTTATCCATCACTATGAAATTTGCATCTCCATCAAGTGTCGGAAAGACTCCAAGATGAGCCACCGATATACTAAGTCACGCCGAAATCCCCTTTGCAAATATGATTGTATGTGCAAACATAAAATAGTATATATATAATTGGTGGACCCCACCCTTTGCATCTCACCTTCATTTGCTGCTTTGTGTATGAGATACAATTGACTATGTATGAGAGCAGACCCCACTTTCCTTTGTATATTCCGCCTTGTATGTGGTCCCTTGTATATTTTCTTTTGCATGTTGCCAATGTATATCGCCATTGTATGTCAGAGATACATACAACCCGATAGACAAAAGAAAGCCATTGACTCTTCAACTCTTACCATTGTATGACCGCCCGCCAGATTTGATAACTTTTGAGATCTGGGACTTGTATGTTCTTTTGTATAAGTCACATGCATACAATCCCCTTGCATATCCACAGGCCCAACCATTGCTTTCAACCTAATTTGAATCTTTTTTGAAGTTCACCACTTGTATATACCCGTTGTATATCAAAGATACAACAAAATATACATGCAAGCCTTTACATACAAGCATGGAATCTGCGATGGAATATATGATATACAACTGCAGAATATTCCAGGAATGTATCTAAAAAGCACATACAAACCTGATATGCAAAAGAAGCACACAACTATTTTTTCACCTTTTTCCAAAGCCGATTGAAATTTTCTTTCGGGTCCAGCCTTGCACATATGCATTTTTACATTTTAACTTGCATGTTAGATACAACGGCCATATACAACCTGATACATGCAACAAATTTCACTGCCGTATAGAGGGTTTTTTTATTTAGCATGTTTCTTTCTTTCCTTTTAGTGTGATGGGAGGAAGCGGTAATGCAATGCATAGGGGCCGGTCAACCTATGAATGCTAAGGCATGAAAATGCAACTTAAGTAATAGACAACCTGCTGCAGATGGTCAACGCAGAAATAGAAGATACAATGCATGATTTCAAGGGAAAACATAACCTAAGGGACTAAGGGTTTGAAGAAACAAAACTATAGGCTTGCATAATTGACTCAAAACCCTAACCCTAGGTGGATACCACCATTGGCTCTGACTGGGGATGTACAGGCACAAGGATGCAGCGAGAACCAGACTACTCTGGGATAGACTAGGTAAAATGCAAAACAGAAAATAACGCCGACTATACAAGGTATTTATAGACTATTCACACCTAATTTACAATGTGCACTTAATAAATTTAGTCATGAGAAATAAGGTTTTAGGAACTAACCTTGCACAAGCAATTCCAGTAGTTCACCATTTAGGGCTTGGAGAAAATAGGAATCCCCTCCATGAGTATTGCTAATTTGATATGGGCCCTTCCACAAGGGCTCAAATTTACCATGCTTGCCCTTATCTTGTCTCTTTGCATTCCAAACAAGGACCAAATCACTTATCTGAAACTTCCTTTCTATAGCCCATTTATCAAATAAATATTTCACTTTCTGTTGTTTCTTAATATTTGTCTTATGTGCTTCTCTTCTAATTTCATCTAATGCAACCAGTTGATTTATCCTTTCATTCATTGAATCTTCAATCTCTTTATCATTTTCTTGTGTGAATCTATAAACTGGTAGGAGATTATTCATAGGTAACTTAGCTGTTACACCATATACTAGCTCAAAAGGTGACTTTCCAATTGATTTCTTCACTGTTATTCAGTTAGCCCATAATGCCATCTTTAACTTTGAATCCCATGCCTTTTTGTTCTTGTCTACCATCCTTTTGATGATTTTCATAAGGCTTCTATTACTTGATTCTGCCTGACCATTTCCCTATGGATGATATGGTGATGCATATGACAAATTAATCCCATAGTTGCAAAAATCAACAAACTCACCAGATCTGAAGCACATGGCATTATCTATGACCACTTTTAATGGCACTCCAAATATGATAATAATGTGTTCCAAAATAAAATCCATCACTACCCTACTTGTATCTTTCTTAGTTGGAATGGCTTCAATCCATTTAGTAAAATAGTCAGTAGCGACCAAAATCCAACTATGTCCTCCACTTGATTTTTCTAAAATTTTCCCTATAAAATCAATTCCCCATTGCTAAAATGGAGCCTCCATAGTTACAGTTCTAAGGGGTAATGTACCTTCATACTTAAGTTTTCTTGAGAACCTTTGAAAGGGATCACATTTTCTTACCATCTTTTGTGCATCTGAGAAAAGGGTGGGCCACCAATAGCCTGCTCTAAGAATTTTGTGAGCTATTGTCTTGGCAGTGTAGTGTCCATCACACACTCCTTTGTCCATGTCATTTAAAATACCCATAGATTGATTTTCATCCACACACCTAAGTAGGACACCATTAAGATTCTTCAATAAAATTCTCCTTGTATAATGATGTATTTGATAGCATGTAACTTTAAGGTCCTTTTTTGACTATCACCTAGATGGGAAGGACAATTCAAATTCTGCAAATAATACACAATATCCTTGTACCACTCAGATTTTGACATGTTAACAACTTCATCCTAAACTACATTTACCTGGCATGCCTCCAAATTTGATTGTGTCATCATCTTGGCCAAATCTTGTCCCCTTACCAATTTTGTATTCTGTATCTCAATGTTGAACTCTTGTAACTTGTTAATCCACCTGCGTCTTTTTCTATCACTTCATGCTGAGTGAAAATTTCTTTAACTACCGCATGGGGCACATATGCAACTATTTGAGATCCTACTAAGTATGGCCTGAAGCTTTTGACTTCCCTAACCAATGCATATGTCTGCTTTTCCATGATATCATATTTCAACTTAGCTACCTGCAATGACATGCTAAAGAAAGCAATAGGTTGCTCAAAACCATCTTCATTTTTCTGTAATAAACAGGTAGCAATAGTGTGAAAAGAGGCAAATGAGAACAACTGAAGTGGCTTAGAAAAATTAGGAGATCTCAACACAGAAGCCATCTTTATAGCTTCTTTGATGTTCTGAAATGATCTGGTTGCTTTACTTTCCCATTTGATAGTTTCACCCTTCTTCAACATTTTAGAAATATCCTTTGTAATCTCAGTAAAGTTGGGAATGAATCTTCTAACAAAGTTAATCTGCCCAAAGAAAGACTGAATGCCTTTCACTATTTTAGGAACTTGAATTCTATCAATTGTAGCAACCCTTTCAGGATCAATCCTAACTCCATCCTTGAAAACAATGTGTCCCAATAGTTTTCCTTCCACTACCCCAAAAGTACATTTCTTTGGGTTAAGTGAAATGCCATATTCCAATGCTCTAATAAAAATATATTCTAGATGCATGCAATGTTGCTCCTCCTTTTTTGAATAAGTAGTTAAATCATCCTAATATACAGCCAAAATGGAGTCAATCAATCCTAGAAAAGCAACATCCATAGCCCTCTGAAATGTAGCACATGCATTTGTTAGTCCAAATGGCATTCTTACATATACATAAGTTCTCCATGGAGTGGTGAAGGCAGTCTTGTATTGTTAAGATTATTTTACCTTCACCTAATTATATCCTAAAAATCCATCCATCTTGGATAAAATCTCACAACCAGTTACCTTATTCAACATAGCCTCCATGTTAGGCGGTGGATAATTATCCTTTAAAGAGGATACATTCAAGTTTCTGAAGTCCACACAAAGTCTCATATCACCATTTTTCTTTCTGACTGGGACAAGATTGGACACCCAAGTTGAGTGTCTGATAGGCACAATTATTCAAGCCTCCCTAAGCTTTACAAGCTCTTCCTGCATTTTTGGAGCCAGAGTTGGGTTAATAGGTCTTTGTTTCTGTCTAAATGGCTTAGCTCCAGGCTTCAAAGGAATTTCATGCTAGAATAAGTCCTCTCTATAAGATTTTAGGTCCTCATATGACCATGCAAAGACATGCTTATATTTTTTCAATAATGTAATCAACATGCTCCTGATGTGTGGCTTGAGTTGTTTGCTAATATATACCTTTTTGGGGGCATGGCATGTCCCCAAGTTTATCTCCTCCAAGTGATCCTTATTTGTAGGAGATGCCTTTGTAGCAAACTGGTCTCTATTGTCAAATGCTCTTTCTAAAGAAACTAGCCCTCTGGGGATTTTATTTGTTTTAAGTTGAATCACTTATTTCCCCAAAAGAGTTTCTTTCCATTCACAACTTCTACAAAATTCTAAAAATCAATCTCCTAGTTCTCATATTCATCTATGCAGTGTAAGAACCTCAACAAATCTCTATCATCATCAAACACCTGCCAACTACATATATTTTCTGGTACTGAAGGTCTAATTTCAACTTCAACATTTGTAACATCAGATAGAGTAACATCATATGGCCTTAGGGCAACATTAGCTAAAAAGTCTGCCATGACATTCTTTGATCTTTCCATCCAATTTATTGAAAAAGCATCAAATAATTCAATTGTGTCCCATACATCATGCTTATACTGTTTTAACCTCTTATTTTTTTAAGCATATTTATCTCTCACCTGGGAAACAATTAATTTTGAATCTCCAAACACTTTTAGCATCTTAATCCCATGCTTCAAAGTAACATTTAATCCTAGTAGTAGAGCTTCATATTTTGCAATATTATTTGTGCAGACAAACTTTAACAAGAAAGAGAATTTCAGAAGCTTACCCGCTAGAGACAAAAACACAACTCTAGAACCAGAACCCTCCTTTGAACAAGCTCCATCAAAATACATAGTCTAGAGACCCTATTGGTCAAGTTCTTGAATGCAAAAATCTCTCCCTTTGTTCCCTTGATCATCTGAGACAATACTGAAATTCTCACAATCAGTATTCACAAAACAGATATGCTCTCCTAAATCTTGATCTTCAACTGTTTCTGGTGACCTCTCTTCTTTGACCAATTTGACATCTCTACCATTCATTGGGATCATGGCATATGATAAATCTAACTGTATACTTCCTCCAATCAATTTTGTCCATCTTCTTGACAACGACATACCATATTGTGGGTTTATGTCAACTACTGTTATATTCATTCTGTAAGTCTTTTCTGGATATGCTGCTAGCATAAAATCCACATGCTTCATGATTCCTATAACTGGTACTTCCCTAGCATCCATTGCATAGTATTTCCTACAAGCCTTATCTATCTTCAATCCTGCTTGTTGCATGATAGCCAGAGGCATAATATTTGTTGATGCCCCTGAGTCAAGCATACAATTTTTTTATTACTTTTCAATTGATAACGAGACATAAAATGGTTCAACCTTTAAAGGGAATTTTGTCATTGTCACCCCCAGATATACCTCAAGAACGTCATCCTCATCAATACACAAGGCTTGTTTCTTACCCTGAGTCTCAACATTCTGTTCGGCCTGACAAGCTACTCCTGAAATTAGGGACAATGCTTTATTCCTAAATTCTTCAACTTTCATCATCTCCATCAATGGGACAGAGACCTTTATCTGGGATAAAACCTAAGTTATGTCAAAGGGAGCATAATTTTGTATAACAGTTGTAGCTTGAGCTGTGGTTTTACTCTTATCCTGAGCTAATCTAGCTTTAATTTTAATGGCCTTCTAACCGTCATCCATGACCTGAGAATTCTTACTTTCATCCTCATTTTGGGGAACCTCATTTTTTGGTCTTTGGGAATCATAATTTGCCTTTTTCTTAGAATTTTTCTTATTATTGTTCGATCATGTTTTATGTGGTTCAGCCCCTTTATGATTTTGCACTGGTTGATTCACAAAGGTGTCATCTGGTTGACGTGGATCACCATCCTGAGCCTTACCTCTAAGGTTATATTTGCTCTTGACCTGAGCCACTGCTGCAGCTATGACAGCTCTAATGTCTTCATTAGAAGGCCTTCTCAAGTGATTCAGAAAGATGTGTGAGTCCTGAGCATACACATAATTATCTTCATCATCCTCATCATAGGAAATCTGCTGGCAGACCTGAGTCCCACAATTCGTGCCTTCATCAGCATCATAAGAAGGATACTCCCTATTTGTGGACAACATATTGACACTATCATCCTCCATACAATGTGGCTCATTGCTTTCATCACAGTCAACAACATTATTATAAAAAGATTGAGCAATCATACATTGCGATTGTGAATGAGGCATTTGACAAATTATGCACCATGGGGTGTCATCAACAATGTTAATAGCCTTCTTCAAATGATCAGGAGTCTCCTTAACATTTTGAGCTCTTTGATTAGTGTTGCTATTTGGGAGAACTGGTTTACCATTGTGCCAATTAGTGTTATATGGCATATCATGCAATGATAGTCTTTTCTCCTGTCTTTGGTAAACCTGCCTTTCTAGAACTATCCCCTTTTCATTTTTAGCAAGTCTATAACTTAGCCACTTAACAACAGTTGTCAATTTATCCAATTTCTCTTTAGAAGTAGATGCATTACCTTGAGTACTTTGAGACTTATTTGGATTTTGTAGAATCTTTACATCATCCCTTCTATTTGTTTTACCAGATGCTTTCCTATTATTTTCAATGTTGGTTGCAATTCTGAAAGCATCCTTGAGGCTAGTAGGACCCTTATCTCTTAACCCATAAGTTGTTTTAGTATTAAAAGCATTTATGTACAGTACCACGCACATTGGTTCGTTAGGCCTCATGTGAAGTGGTAATTTGTTCAACACTTTAGTGAACCTAGCATTAAAATCTGCCACCTGCTCATTTGACCCCTTAGTAATACTAGTAAATTCATTTACAAAAAAGCTTGGATCAGTCTCATCACCATATTGTTTTTTAAAAATCCTTTTGAAGTCATCCAATGATGAGACACTCTGATAAAGCAGACTTTTATACAACTCTCTAGCTTCATCAACTAAGGATTGCATAAATAATTTCATAAAAACATCTTCATGTTCAACCTCAAAGTTGTCCATAACATTCTGAAAGGATTTCAAATGATCTTCCCCTGACACAACATTACTTCCAGAAAACTTTAGTATCTAAAGCCTTACATGTTTATCAATGGGGTTAGGGTAACTAGGAATACCATTAAAAACTAGTTGCCTGAATCTATCCAACTGCATAGGCTATCTATCAAACTGATTAACATTTGCATTCCTCTTAGCACTGTGATTTCTCACATTGTTCAATGGTATCCTAACATTGTTTATATTCTGTCTCTGATCATTTTGTTGATACTGGACTTCATTTCTTTGTTGGTTTCTCAGTACATTTGCATTATCAAGGGTGGGAACTGAATCATGTTGAGCAATTTTCAAAGCTTGCACCTTTTGTCTCATATCATCTCTAATCCTCAAAGCCTACAAATATTCTAATTTAGCCCTCAGGTTATTGATTTCTTCTACTAATTCTTCATCTTTGGGCATAGAAGAGGATGGTCCCTTTCCATATTGGTCATCATCATCATTCCTTGGGGACTTAGTTTCTTCAAATCTATTAGGAGGATCTAAGAAAGGGCGTTCCTGAAACACCTCTGATCTCATTCTCAATCTATCACCTTGTTGTCTTTCATATACATCTTGAATTTCAGCCTCTGTGTTTGAAAAATAAGGTGCTTGCTACTCTGAAGACCTTGGATCATCTTGGGTATTATTATTGTTTCTAGGGCTGGGAGAACCTTCTTGACTGGCTTGAATGGTCCCTTTTTTCCTATACGTCACTTTTCTGGGTAATTCTTCAAATAAAGGATTACGCAGGGATCTTCTCCCTTGCATACAAATTTCACTTTACTGGTTGGGAGATTTGTTCGGAGTCACCACCTACTACTAGGAAATAGTTTTTCAAATCAGGGTCCTTACACAAAGCATCCCCAGCTGATGACAAGATAACACTTTCACTTCAAGTCCCCAGTAGAGTCACCAAATCTGTTGGATTTTTTCCCAAACTGGATGTTTCCCAGTTATCCCTACAAGGTAGCCATCATTGATCAATAGGATTTTTGAGGTAGGGGCCAATAGTACAGGAGATAGACTCTATAAATATCTCCTCTTCTTCTTTAGGCTCTGCAGAACCAAGGGGGGTATTCCCTATTCAACATCCATAAGAAATGCACATGAATTTCCTGGGATGTTGACACAAAGCAGATAAATCCTCTCTTATGCAGACCAAAACTATAAAATAAGTGCAAAGGGGCTAGCTTTGGGCCTATGCTCAGTTGTGAGATAGAGGATGTTGGTCCTAAAACTACTTCTAATGTCCTAATGGCTTGTATTTGAAGTTTGGCTTTTGTATTTTCTATTTGGATGCAAGACTGGGACCTTGGGTTGTAACCTCAATACAAGACCAGACTAGTGCCTATCTCAGGGCTCAGAGTCAATAGACATACATATGTGAATGATTTCCATGAACTTTAATCAATAACTAGGTTTCAAGGGGATTTTTTAGTGTCTACCTTATAGATACTTCCCCAGACTGAGTATTTATTCATTCATACTTAATGATATCCCTGTTGCAGCATACCTTTCTCAATGCTTAACCTAAAACATTTAATTTGTTCCTTGAACAAAGGTAAGAGATTAGACATTCAACAGAGAAAATCTATGTTCCTGAATCTCAAATAACCCTTAGCTATTCAGATTCAAAAGGAAAGATGCCCACAACTTGGAGACAAATGACCAAGCACATGTAACAAAGCATTTCTCATATAAAACAACATGAAACAAGCAAAATTATGCATAAAACATTCAACATATGATTCAAAAACTCACAAGACACCAAAACAAAGCCACCAGCAAAGCTGTATCTTCTTACTACACCAAAATTTGTCTAGGTTTTCAACAACCTCTAAAAAATGAGTCACACAGTTCTGATATACTTAGAATGTGCCCTCAACAATCAAGTACAAGATTAGTTGAAAATACCAAATACAATGCACCATGGAATGGCACCCGAAACATTCAATGCGGTAGGCAGAAGAGGAAGAAAGAGAAGGAGAAACTAGGGAAATGTGTCACCGCTTGGAGTATTTCCTTACAAATTTGGTAGTTGGCTTGTCGATCAGACCATACCTCTGCAATTCCTTTTCCATTAATGGCCAACCTACCCGCAGTGTCAAGAAATGCAGCAGCTGCGTGCTTTAAAATTTTTCCTGCCTGGAAAAGATGCAGTGAACAAAAAATCCTTCTTCCTTTGAAAAATTGAACCATGGTCGTCGATTTCCCTCCTCCCACTAAGATCTGCAGCTCTAAATTGCTTTGAAAAGTCCATCGGCCAATAGAATCATGCCACGCAGGTAGCTTTTCATCGCAAACATACAACTACCTTTATATATGCAAATGCATGTACATACATCTGCTTTGACACGTGGTAGCCACTGATTTGTTATCCATCACTGTGAAATTTGCATCTTCATCGGGCGCTAGAAAGACTCCACGATGAGCCGCCGATATGCTAAGTCATGCCGAAATCCCCTTTGCATTTATGATTGTATGTGCAAACATGCAATTGTATATATAGAATTGGTGGACCCCACCCTTTGCATCTCACCTTCATTTGCTGCTTTGTGTATGAGATACAATTTACTTTGTATGAGAGCGGACCCCACTTTCCCTTGTATTTTCCGCCTTGTATGTGGTCCCTTGTATATTTTCTTTTGCATGTTGCTAATGTATATCACCATTGTATGTCAGAGATACATACAACCCGATATACAAAAGAAAGCCATTGACTTTTCAACTCTTACCATTGTATGACCGCCTGCCAGGTTTGATAACTTTTGAGACCCGAGACTTGTATGTTCTTTTGTATAAGTCATATGCATATAATCTCCTTACATATCCACTGGCCCGACCACTGCTTTCCACCTGATTTGAATCTTGTTTGAAGTCTGCTACTTGTATATACCCATTGTATATCAAAGATACAACAAAATATACATGCAACCCTTTACATACAAGCATGGAATCTGCGATATACAACTACAAAATATTCCAGGAATGTATCTAAAAAGCGCATACAAACCTGATATGCAAAAGAAGCATACAACTATTTTTTCACCATTTTTAAAAGCCGATTGAAATTTCCTTTCAAGTCCAACCTTGCACATATGCATTTGTACATTTGAACTTGCATGTTAGATACAATGACCATATACAACCTGATACATGCAACAAATTTCACTGCCGTATAGAGGGTTTTTTGATTTAGCATTTTTCTTTCTTTCCTTTTAGTGTGACGGCAGGAAGCGGTAATGCAATGTATAGGGGCCGATCAACCTACGAATGCTAAGGCATGAAAATGCAACTTAAGTAATAGACAACCTGCTGTAGGCGGTCAACGCAGAAATAGAAGATACAATGCATGATTTTGAGGGAAAATAAAACCTAAGGGACTAAGGGTTTGAGGAAACAAAAACGCAAGCTTGTAGACTCGACTCAAAACCCTAACCCTAGGTGGATACCACCACCAACAAGAGTTGAAAGACAATCATATTCTACCATAGTAGTAGTACAAGAAGCATCAACCAAGGTTTTGAATGCAGGTGTTCAGGCAGAGATGACAGTAAGTAAGAATGGCAAGCAAAGTATAGGTCTAGTTGCAAGCACTCACTCATGGCAAGGTGTGAGTAGAGCCTACAATGCTAGGTATGAGTTTTTGATTCTATGGAAGTAGGTTGTAGTCCATAGATCATGGGGAAGACATGAGGCAACAGAGGATAAAGGTGGAGAAAGACAAAGAATCAACTCATGTGGCATGAGTTCTTTTCTAGGCGGGGTGTATGGTGCAGGAGCACCTAACACAAGGTGGCCTCCATGAGGCACTCAACTTCATGTTTTGTTTTGATGTCATATTTTGATGTAATAAGGTCCAATGGACCACATCCTAAGTGTTTGTAATAAGTTTGGATCCATTTTGTAGGCATTTGTCCAAAATGCCATGTTTTTGTCAATGTTGTCATATTATTGTCACATGGTGCAAATGTAACCAAGGATGGATCCAATGAATGTAATAGGGTTGTTTGAGTCTCCTTAGGTGTGTCTAGGGTGTTTGTGGCCCTTTGAAGGTAGTTGGGCTCTTGTAGCCTTCAATATTGTCAAAATGTGCAAAGTTGTTTGGCAACTTTTACAAAATGTAAAGCAAACAAAGGGCAAAACTATAAAAAATCAATGGTCACCCTCTTGAAAAGTAGTTGGGGATAGGTGGAACTATAATGACATGCTTAAAATGCATCCCAATGGTCAAGGAAAGGCAGTAGTTGGAGTTGGTGATCAAGAAATACAAACACTGTGATTTCTCAGAATTTTCTATTTTTTTACTATTCTTGTGCATAGTATGATCCTGTATGGATTGGATATGGCCTGAATCATACATGGTGGGAAAAAGGACTTAGTTAGCTTTCTTTTGGCTCTAGCCTGGGAATTTTTCATTGAGAAATAAAGGAGTTCTACTTGTTTTTCAAGAAGTGGGTCTGAAACCCTCAAAATCAAGGTTTGATCACTAAAATGTGAATAACTTTCCATTCCACCATGCAAAAAATCTAAATCATGGTGGAATGGTAGGTCTTAGGGTTACCTATGAGATTATTTTTGTTTGAGGAGGAAATATGGTGTTTTGTGGAATATATTTGATTCCCTAGGCCTGGCATCTCTATGTGACAGGCCCAACTGTGAGGGTTAGAAATATAAAACATGCAAATGGTGAAGGGTTGTGCAAAGACAAGACTTGGATTGTGTCTAGAGAGTCTTATGAAGAATTAGAGAACTTATTTTGTGACTGAGGGGTGTTGGGGAGTGTGTAGAGTCAGAGTTCTTTCTGTGATCAAGGCTAATTAGGCCTAGTCCTAAAGAGGACAGTCAGGGAAATGAGTGATCTATTCCAAAATAACCATAGGCAAATTTCTAGTATTTCATTAGGGATCAAAAATGGTACTTGAATCTAAGTTCCTTTTCTTGGGTTGACCCCATACAAGAATGTTATTTTGACTGTCCTAGTTTAGTAGGGCTACAAGGATTGGCAAGCCAATATAGTGAATGAAGAGTGGATGGTATACTCCAAGTGCAAGGGTGGATTGGATAATTAAAACCAGTCAACATAAACTTGTCTAAACCCTCTCCATGTATATTATCCTCCATGGTTGTGTATAACCGAGTTTGAGGGTGGTTGCTTTGCAAAATAGTCCTAATTGGCCATAGGATACAAGGGGACCATTTATAGGTTAGACCATATTGTCCAAAACAACCCATACCCAATTTGGGATATGTTGTAGGGAAGCCAAAAGGGTATCTTAGGATTATCTAAGATTTGACTTTACAGACCTATATCAAGAGTTATTGCTGATTGTTCCTATTTCAAGGGCTATAACGAGTTTAGTGGCCTAAAGAAGGAAGTCCCAACTTGAGGCTTGCCTAACCTTAGCCAATGATTGGAATGTTTCATATTGGATGACAAACAAGCCTTAGCATGATGATTTCAAGAAAACCTACTGTTGTTCCCACTTTTACATGACCTTTGAATTTGGGTTTTGAGTGTGCAAAGAAAACCTTGTCAGAAGAAGGGAACCTCAATCTATCCTAGTGCCTCTACATCAGAATATATGTAAATCATGAATATTGTGCTTATGAAATGATAAATTGTGTTCCCATACTTCAAAAAAAGGTGTAAAATCATGATCTTTGTTGAATATGTTATAAGATCTAGTGTTGTAAAATGAATAAACTGGAATGGCTTGAGGGATATTTAATGAAAAATATGTGCTTGGTGTGTATAATTATGTTGTGTTTTATAGAAGTGTAGCATTCTGATGTGTTGATTACTTAACAGTGTATTGGAAGAGGAATTGTAATTTCAGGGTAAAGAAAATGAAATGGTAATACATTTGAAATTGAATACTTTTATGAGAAATTCTACTAGTTAGGACTAAAAGGGTGCAATGTTTTCTTTGTTCAGAAAGAAACTAATGAGTGTTAATGCTAATATGTAAGAATTTTTAGTGGCTTCCATACTATGGAATCATTTTTGAAATGCAAATCTTGATTGTGTTGTTATTGTGATATTGAAAACTAAAATGACAGGTCATGTTTGAAATTTGACTATATAAGTATATATTCTTGTGAGATGAATTATTTTCATAGGTAAAACTAGTGTATATTATTTGGATGTAATGAATCAACTTTGATGTTGGTAATAGAAATTTTCAATATTAATGTGATAGGGTTCCATCCTAAGTTGTGACGTCCAGGAGTATGTCAAGTTTCAGGGAGGGAGGATGTAGTGCCCCTTCATTATCACCATGGATGTGCAAGTAGTTAGCTCTAGAACTTGGAGATGAAGGTAAAATAATAGGGATATTTAAATGTATGTACTAATGATGTTAATAGGTTGATGTTGTATATTATGAATTTATGGACTATGTGAACATTCATGTATTACATGCTTCATGCTTCATATACATTGTGCAACATGTATTAAGTGTATAAGTTTTGTGTATGCTTTATGTATTACGTGTATTGATGCTTTGTGTTTCATATATAATTGTGTGCATATACTTCAACATGGATCCTCTTTCCGATGGTGTCCTCTATTTAGAGTGTCAAACCAAAAAGCCTCTTTCTTCATGAAATAGACAAATGTAATTTTGATCTCTCATCATTCTTTCTTAATTAATGCAATCATGGTTCACGTCTATTATGTCCTTTGTTATCAATGTTAAAAGTTTACAATGCTATATAAAGTTACAACAAATGCCTAAAAATGGGTGTGTTTAGTAAGATGATGCAAATGATACACAACAATAATAAATGTGTTGGTGGAGGATGTATTTAGATCTCCCATTAATTATGGAATCATAACTTTGAGTCAAAGGGCTCAGATGAATTACTTCACATCAATAAAGAGGATAAAGGTAATGGGTTGGTAGGTACTTAATATTATGAGAATCACATACTTTCAAGAGATTTCTTAGTTTGATGCTATAGTTATTGTCATAGAATCAATTTCTAGTTGTGGAAAATGTAATAGGAGAAAGAGGGGGACCACCAACCCATATTTGACAATTTGGATATCATAAATCTAAGATCCTGCTAAATATATGAAAGGGACTAAGAAGAGGAACACAAAGTCTCCCAAAAACATGTATATTACCAACCTTGTACATAGGAAACTTTGGAAAGTTAAAAAACATGCACAATACACTTCACTCTCATAATATGCTTGTTAGGTTTGTCTTGTTCCATTTTGTACCACATTAGATTCCTCTCATTTTATCATTATTCTTTCCTATTTTCTCTTGGATGATTATCCACATTCTCTAGTCCTAGCAACTTCTACCTCAAATATCTGGTGGATATCTTTCTCAGAGATTTCATGAGCAGATGGCTAATTCCAGTGGTTATCTGATCTTTTTTACCAACTTTAGGACTATTGTGAGACTTTGTATAGCACTCATATGACTGGTGTATCTAAAATATGCCCTTGAACTTGCTATCATGATTTTCTCTTAAATATTCAACCATAGGTTCTTCATGAATAGCACCATTTTGTAGTTGTCCTGGGCATATTGATTTATGTAACTACACAAGGAAAGTATGTCATCTTCCTCATTCAAAAAAATTGGGAATCGGGGCATTGCTTAATCCCATAAAGTGCAAAAGGTTTTCACATATTCTAGTAGTAGTTTGTGCTTCTGACAAAAAGTAAAGCTTGCCTGTAGGATTAAGATCCATGGGATACTCTTGAAGTGCTTGGGATGTTTCTACTACATAGATAATGTCTTGTTTGGAACAAAGTGCTTAATTGTTGCATCTGAGACTGTCTTTTTCCATACCATATATATGTTTCATTATTCTTTGATGGAGGTCAATACCCTGGGGACAAAGGTTATGGAAGTTAGTCTTTACACCAGCTAATTGCAATCATCTGAAAGTTTCTAAAGCCTTTCAACCAAACCATTTTGTGTAGATAGTGAAATCATTGCATTCCATTAGACAATATATCTAATTATAAACAACACCTTGACCTCGACTATGGCCATCTATAGCTATAAAGGTTGACAACAATCCTTGATGAAGACTTTGGCCTCATGGGATGCGTCAAACATCAATCTTCAATGTTTTGTGGAGATGAATCCTCCAAAAGGCACAAAGGAAATCAATGACCAATACTACTAAAAAATCACTGGCTATTACGAACTTTTAGCAATATGTGAAGGATAATAAATGATGATTATTAATAGTTAAACCAGTGCTGAAGAATGGAGACAATTTGATTAGCACACTTCTTCAAGACATATAAGAATCATAAAGTCATCGACATTCAGAGGGGGGAGGGGGGATAATGCATTTACATGATATTGAAGAATGAGAGCACAACTTTGATATGAAACAATAGAAGATACGAAGATAGAGAGAAAAGTATGCAATTTTCTCTTGTTATGCAATGCATAGGCAATGGAGGGGAAAATGGAATTAGAAGCCATGTCTTGGAGGTCGGCCATATTAACTTCAAAATTATATTATTTTTGCTGATATAGGTCTATTAACTAAGCAGATTACTGGAGCAAGGAATATGTTTTTCCACTATGCTTAGGATGACCTTATGGTTCATTCTATAATTGTTTTGTAAATGCATGAGAGATGTCTTGTTCCTATTCAGAAGATCTCTTATCATGTATCTGTAAATTGGGATGTATCTTCGTTTGTGTCTCTTTGTGTAGCCTTTATTTCTTGTAATCTTGATTTGTGAGTAGTGTAGTTGAGGAACCTTAGAGGACCTAGGTTTAGATTATTATGTCATGTTATGCATTCTATTGTTATTTGCTTTAGAAAAAAAAACTCATTCCATTAATTTGACCTAGTTTAGTGTTGTCCTTTGGGGTTTCTTGGCAGGGGTGTTACAATGTGCATTGTAAAGCTTGATAGTATATGGTATCAAAGGATCTTATTATTATCTTTACTTAACAAATCTAACATTAATAAATTCCTCTTATCATGCTTTATATTATCGAAGGTTATAATATCGAATTCTTCTAATGTTCCTATTATTACATTTTTATCGGTGCATAGCTGTAAGGATAGAGCTTATTAGTCAGTCTTATCTATCATCATGAGAGTTTATTTGAACTATCATGTTTATAAGTTCCTTTCATTAGCTAAGTTTTATAATTGAAAGTAGATAAAACAATGAGACTAGTATAGAATCGTAATTTTGAATAATGATAAGAAAATTTGAATAGTGATTAATAATAATTATAAATATATTTATGCATTGATACCTTACGAAGAATAATATTTCTTAAATTTGTATTTTTCTTGAATAATAGCTAACTCTATTACTTTGTCTGTTCAGCTGTGAATACCCTGTGTATAGTTTTCAATCCACCAAAATAAGTTTCAAAGGAGAAATTCTAGGATCATAAGTCTCTCTCTAAAATTTATTATTCAAACAAATTCTCGTTGTATTTCTACAAGGTGTTATTATTTTTCACTGTTAACTCAAATCTGAAAATTTATTTCCTTGTTCAGCGACTGTCAACAAGACTAAAAGCAACACTATTTGCTCAAAATAAGATCTTTTTGCTCATCAGAGTAAAGTGAGTAATTTTGTTTATATATATATATATATAGATACATGTTAAATTTTATTATAGGCATTACATAGGTATTAGAGCACTAGGTTACAACACTTGGGAGCTTTTGGGTAAAAACATTAGTAACATTAAACTCATTTTTCTAATGTGTAGTTTGTTTTCAAAAAAATCTGGTGAGCAAATAAACCATGGACCACAAATTCTTTAGGTTCTGTAGATTATGGTGAATATAGTTTAGGAGAGATTTCATGTGCAAGGTCAAAAACCTTTTGAAGGACAACATTCTATTCCCTGAAAGTGTAGTAGAAGCCCTCTCCGTGATCATGCAAAAAATTATGAAGAGGGAGAGTTAGGACATTATACACATCCTCCCCATAACCCTCAAGTAGAAAAAGAGATTGTAGTAGATGTTGATAAGATAATCCAAGATTTTCTACGTTTACAACCACAACACTTTTTTGGTTCTACTGATGGAATAGAGGCAAAATCTTGGCTAATCAATCTAGCGAATTTTTTTGCATTAGAAACTTATGGGAGAAATCTTAAAGCTAGATTGGCTATTCATCTATTCAAGGATAATGTGGATACCTAGAGGAGATAGGAGGAAAGGAAAAGGTAATTGACTCCAAAAAGTATAACTTGGGAGGTATTCTTAGAAATTTTCAAAAAAAGATACATTTCTAAACTTTTCTGACAACAAAAAATAGATGAGTTTAATGATCTCCAATAGAGGGGATTTACAGTATCCCAATATGAAAATAAGTTCTTTGAATTATCTCAGTATGTTAATTACATTCAGGATGAGAAATTGATGGTAAACCATTTTATCAGAAGGCTTAATCATAATATTGCAGGACTGGTAAGATTGGCTAATCCTACTACAGTGTGACAGATAGTGGAGAAGGCACTTATTGTAGAAGAAATTCAGCTAACACATCATGACCATCATCAGAATTCATCTCAGCATCAAAACTACAATCAATTTCATTTTTCTAGAAGTGGGAATAGATGAAATTCATATCCTTCAAGATCAACACAGTCTAGGCATAGTCAGAAAGCAAAGTTGACTCAGGGAGGCTCGGTTAGATCTTGGCAAACTCCATCTTAGAAAGGGGATTAGAGAACTCAGTCATAGTCTATTGGGTCAGATCATCCACAACAAAGTTCTCGAGGTAGTTAGGCTAGCTCTCGTCGATTAGTTTTTTAGTTTCTGGCACCACCAAAGGGTCCTTGTTTTAATTGTAGTGGTAGAGGACATTATGCTCAGGATTATGTTTAGAACAATGTAGCTTCAAGGGTTTAGAAATCAACAACTTTGAAACCTACAATGGGAGATGTATGTAGATCTCATTAAGTTTTTGCAACTATTGAAAATTGACAAGCAGATCATCCGGCATCAGTGATAGAGGTTGCCAAAAAAATTGGTAAGGTTGACGTCTCTGTACATTTTTATTCTGGAGCTACAGATTCTTTTATTTCCCTGTCTATTGTTGAGAAATGTGGGCTCGTGGCTACTAACAAAATTGTAAATTGGGATGTCGAGTTGTTTTCTGGTTCTAGATTGACAGTCAATTCTTTGGTTAAGAACTACCAATTAAATATTGGCACTTTTCCTACCCAAGCAGATTTCAAGGTGATACCATTAGGGTCTTATGATATAATTTTAGGTATGGATTAGATGAATGTTCATGAAGCCAAATTATATTTTTTACACAATTTTGTAGAGTGTTTAGATAATTTGGGTAAAAAGGTGCTTGTCTTGGGTATTAAATGACTAGTATCACTTAGAATGATTTCAACCATACATCTCAAGCATTGTATGGGGAAAGGATGCCAATTATTTGTCATTTCTATTAGTGATTGTTTAGAGGATAATCTAGATAATTCCTTAGATGATCATCCCATTCTTCAAGATTTTTTTGATGTTTTTCCTTCTCAGCTCTCTAGAATTCTACCACAAAGAGATAGATTTTCATATTGATTTGGTTCCAAGAGCTCAGCCTATTTCTAAGGTCCCTTATAGAATGACTACACAAGAACTTCAGGAGCTCAAGTTACAGTTGGAAGAACTTTTAGATAAAGGTCATATTCATCCAAGTGTATCTCCATGGGGTGCACCTATGATTTTCATAAAGAAGAAGGATGGAACTCTTCGACTTTGCATTGATTACAGACAGCCCAATAAGCTCAACATTAAGAACCATTATCCTCTGCCCAGGATAGATGATCTTTTCAACCATATTTAGGGAGCAAAGATTTTCTCTAAGATAGATCTCAAGTCCGGATATCATCAATTAAGAATTGTTGAAGCTGACATCTATATGACAACGTTTTGCACAAGATATGGTCATTATGAGTTTATTGTTGTTCATTTTGGATTAACTAATGCCCCAGTAGTCTTTATGACTCTTATCTTTCTCGATGATATTTTGATTTATTCTAACTCTGTGAAAGAACATATGGAGCATTTGAGACAGGTTTTGCAATGTCTTAGGAAGAATCAACTATATGAAAATATCTATAAGTGTGAATTTTTCCAAACAAAAATATAGTATCTAGGGCATATTATCTCAGGTGATGAAATCTATGTGGATCCTTCCAAGATTTAAGCTATTTTGGAATGGTCTGCTCCCACTAATGTAGATGAGGTTAGGAGTTTAATGAGATTAGCTAGTTACTATAGAAGGTTCATGGAAGGTTTTTTGAGGATTGCTCATCTGATTACTTCTCTTCAGCAGCAAGACAAGAAATTTGTTTGGTCTGAATAGTGTGAAAGAGATTTTCAAAATATAAGAGAGAAGCTTACCAGTGCACCCATTTTAGCTATTCCAAATCCTATCGATGACTTTGTTGTTTGCATGGATGCGTTGATCGAAGGCATTGGAGTTGTTCTTATGTAGGAGGGTCATGTGATATCTTTCAAGTCTTGCAACTTGAGGAGAAACGAGCTTAATTACCCAATGCATGATTTGGAGTTGGCTGTACTGGTTCATGCTTTAACCAAATGGTGACATTTTCTTCTTGGGTATAGTTTTGAGTTGCACTCTGATCATCAAAGATTATAATATATCTTCTCTCAGCCTAATTTGAATGCTTGATAGTGTAGGTGGATGGACTTTCTGTGTGAAAATGATTTTGAGATCCATTATATTAAAGGAAAAGAAAATTTTGTAGTTGATGCCCTCAGTAGGCAACATCATGAGTTGTTAGCTTTGATAGTTAAGACAAATCTTAGATGACGTATTCTAGAGTTGTTGCCTCAAGATGCCTTGTGCCATGAGATTATTTAGTTCCATATCCCATTGAAGGACAAGTTTGAGGGATATTCTGTGGATGCTGATGGATTACTTCGACAGCATGGGCGTATATATATTCCTTCTCTTGGAGACCTTAGAGGTTTAATTTTAACCGAGGTTCACAGAGCACCCTATGCAGCTCATCCTAGTGTAAAGAAGATGCATGCAGATATTTAGAAGTTGTACTTTTGGGCAAGAATGTAGAAGGATATTGTAGAGTTTGTTGCTCATTGTTTAGAATGTCAGAGTAAAAGAAGAACACCAATATCTAGCTAGCCTACTGTACCCTCATACTATTCCAGAGTGGAAATGGGATGCGATATCTATGGACTTCATTGTGGGTTTACCTTTGACTACATGTTAGCATGACACAATAATGGTGACCATAGACAAGTTATCGAAAGTGGTACACTTTTCTCCGATGTTGTCTTCCTATAATGTCGCCTTAGTAGCTAGATTTTTTCTTCATAACATAGTTAACTTCATGAAATTCTAAGGAGGATCATTTCAAATAGAGATCTAGCTTTCACTTCATCCTTCTGGACTACTCTTCAGCAAGCTTTAAGTACTCTGCTGAATTTTAATACTGCCTATCATCTAGAAACTGACGATTAGAATAAGAGAGTGAATCAAGTTTTGGAGGATATGCTTATAATGTATGTGATGGATTGACAGACTAGTTGAGAGGACTACATGTATTTAGTAGAGTTTGTGTATAACAATGGTCATCATAGTTCACTCAGGATGGTACCTTTTGAGGTCCTCTATGGCAAACCTTGTAGGACTCCTTTGAGTTAGGATCGATTAGAGGATCGAGTTGCTATTGGACCTAAGCTTATTTAGGATATGGAGCAGTAGGTGATTTTGATTTGTGAACAATTATAGATAGCCTAGGATTGACAAAAATAGAATGCTGACAATAGAAGAGTTGATCATGAATTCCTGATTGGAGAAAGAGTCTTTTTGCATGTGAGACCTCATAAGAGCTCTATCCATTATGGAAAAGGCTCTAAGTTGCCACTGAGATTTGTTGGCCCATTTGAGATCCTAGAAAGGATAGGCCTGGTTGTATATCGCTTAGCCTTGCCACCCAGCCTATCATGTATTCATAATGTTTTTCATGTTTCTCTACTTAAGAAATATGTACTAGAATCTTCTCATATATTTGATTGGGATACTTTATAGGTGGCACATGATGGACAACTAATATTGGACCAGTTCGTATCTTGGATCAATGAACATTAGCTCTGTGAGGATGACAACTAGATCAGGTCAGGGTCCAATGGGACCCCTATGATGAGTCTTCTGCTACTTGGGAGGATAAAATCAAGATGAAGTCATTATTTTCTTGTCTTTTTGATATCTTCCAAGAGGAAGCCTAATTCTTGAGGGGGAGAATGTGAGGTCTAGTTAGCACTATTTTAGACATTCAATATTATATTTTGAGTTTGTGTGAGAATGAAATAGTTTTGGTTATGATGAGTTCATAGACTATGGGTATTATCATTATTTTACTATTATTAATAATATTAATATTTTGATTATGCAGACTAAATATTTATGTTTTTGAATAATATTTATTTATTCAATGGTTATAGAATAATAAGTTGATTTAATGCGATAAATGTTTACAATTTATATTGTTGATTATATGTATGAATCTTGTAAAAAGAATGTTATTATTTATCATGTGGATTAATGATAGAAATGAATTAGTTAAATTTTTCTTCGGATATGAATTTTAATGTACTAATATTCTAATAAGTTTTTATCTAGGATGAGTGGCCTAGGTTCTTAAAGAAAGGAAACAATACCCCAGTGCTCAAATATTTATTTATTTATTTGTTGGGAAGGGTTGTGTTAAAATATATATTTTATTTTATGTTTATTTGTTATTTTTTTGGGAAGGAAAGTGAAGAGTTTGGAAAAAATCTTTTAAAGAGGGTATTGGGAATCATTTTTGATATCTCATTCTTCTCTGAAAAGAAAGAAGAAAAGAATGTGCTTTGGTTTCTTGTAACGTGCATTTTCTAGAATAGAAATATGAAGAAGGGTGTGTAGCTAGAAAATTGAAAATTTTTTCTTCTTCTTGGGAACTCAATGGGCTGAACCTAACTTGGAAAGCCAAGGTATGGTTGATTTGGTTATTTGTCTTTCAATATATTGTTAATTGTTAAAGTGTTCAGTAGTGTTATGTAAATTCTTGTGCTTGTATGTTAGGGTTTGGTTTTGGGAATTATTTGTGTGGGGATTTGAAATGGTGGATACCTCTTTGGGGTTACTCATGGTGCTAGTGTTGGTGATTGGTGTTGGTGTTGGTGTTGGCATTTGGGGGATTGGAGGATTGGTGTTGGTGTAATGGTGTTGTGGAGATTTGCGCTTTTCTGGGAGCTACATTGTTTTCTAGGAGCTACATTCTGTTTTCTAGGAGCTACATTGTGAAAGGGAGCTAGAGGGCCCTTAACCCCAAAGAGGATCCCCATTCTTTTCCCCTTACTAGAAATGTTGAAATGGATTTCCTTGTGTATAATCATTCTATGTGTCTTTTAATTTCTGGATCATTTGAGCAAAGAGGTTTTATTTTTGATCTTGGGGGTGGATTCGACTTTGTTGATCTTGTGGTTGGGAGGTGAGTAGAGCTGGGCTACTCTATTTTCTTTGTCGTATGCAGGTTCTGGAAATTTCTTTGATAAATGATTTCTATTTGAAAATTTAGGCATCTGGTTGCGCTATCAAGAATATTGATGTTCTTGTATGATTGAATATGTAGTTACAAACTGTAGAGGACCATAGATCTGAAAGGATAAGGATACAGTGTTTCTATAGCAAATCAATGTAATTTTTCCTCTTTTACATACTGCTGTTGTAGTTAGGGTAAAATTGCAAATAGGATAAATGAAGAATCAACAATGATAAAACCCTAGCAATGCACAATGAAGCACAAGACAACATGAAAATCAAAATAAGAAATATAAATGCAAACCGATCTCCACGCTATGCTTGATTTATCTCCATTGCTCTTCTCCACCTCGCATGAGCATGCAAGATTTTGAAGGATTATTGTTGGAAGAATGTTGGGTGCTCACTTCTGCAGCATAACATTAAGATGAAGATGCTAGAATGAATGATAGATGAAGGATGCAAATGCTCTAATGATATTTCAATAGAATAATGTTACTTGAAGCTCCATGCATGCTAGAAGATTTGGCAGGATAAGGGTACTTGAGGCTCAATGCATGCTAATGGCTTGTGAGGGGTTTGATTTATAGGAAAGGCTTGGTTTCAAATGGACGGTTGAGATTAAAAAGCTAATTGATTGATGTGGATGGCTAGGATTGATTTGGTTATCCCACTCCTCAAGGGAGTTGTAGTCATTTGACAAGTGTCAAGGAGAATAGGGCTCATGTGAAAGATAATAAATAAAAGGCTGTAGTACCACTTACCTTTTTAAATGAAAGAGGCACACATATCGGCTAAATGATAAGATAAATTAATTAAATAAATAAAATTCATTTAATTAATTGGAAAGTCGGCTTATAATGAGAACTTAATTCAAATAAAATATTTGAATTAGTTGGGATATGAGTTGGATATTAATTAAATAAATAAATTTATTTAATTAATTGGCTAAGTAGGATAAGGATGGGATTGAATGGGATTTTAATTAAATAAATAAAATTTATTTAATTAATTGGCTAATGGAATAAGTGGGGTTAAGAGTGGGATTTAGGACAAAATGCTACATGATGTTTAAGTGATGTTTTTGACAAGGTGTTGCTAGACATGAACAAAGTTGGGACAAATTTGGGTGTCTACATTTTGCCCCTCTTTGAGATGATGTTCGAGATGATAAGTTTTATGTCGAGTAACATCATTTCAAAGAAGCTAAGGTATGGATAGAGGAAAAAGATATGGGGATAGGATGATGATGCCCCCTTGAGAGGATAGGCGGGTTGGGCAAACACGGGTAGGCTCTCGAAAAGAAATAGTTTGGCTAAGAAAGATAGCCAAGGGAATGGATAGAAGAAATGAATGATGCGTTATGCTGCAATGAAAGTGAGCAACCATAATGTTTGATATAGCATTAGACGTTATGCACCAAGGTAGAAGGACCAGGGTGACGAGGTGTCTTTTGCCCTAGCGTAATACAACCTTGTCTAACGTATGAGGAAGAAAACTTAGAGCATTGAAGTCCTAATGCACAAAAGGTATGATATGACCTTAGATGCAAAGGATAGTGCAAAAAGCTATTCCAACATACACAAGATATGAATATTAGCTGGAAATGATACTGATATGATGCAAATGCAAGATAAAATGATAGCACACACAAGCAAGCAAGGAAGCATGCACAAATGATACAAAAACAAACAAGGTATTGCCCCTGTCAAGCTGTAAACCAATGATTAATTGTTTGATGATGATAGTTGAGAGTGTTGTCATTGCGGGGAAAGCTATATCCCTAGATCAACACAAGGTTGTTTGCTGAGTTGGTTGGCTAATTGGCTGAGTGATTTGGCTTACAACAAGGCTAGGATCAAGACCATGGATTGTGTTTAGATAACTTGGCTTGATTGATTAACTTGATTGGTATGGATTAAGGATGGGCTTGCATTTGGATCATTGCTTGGAATAATTTGATTGGATGATTAAAGGATGAAGATTGATGAAGGATAGATTGATTTGATGAAATGTTGATGATGGGATGATATGTGGTGGATTGAGCTGCCTTTGATTTGTTGAAGTGATTGGATTTGTTTTGAATGATGATAGTGGTGGTGTGATGATTAGAGTGTCCACTCAGTCTAAGCATAAGCAAGTGTTCTTAGTATGCTCAAAGGATGTAAAACAAACAAGGTATTTCCCTTGTCAAGTCATAAACCAATGATTGATTGTTTCATTGATAATGATAGATAGTGTTGTCATTGCGGGGAAAGCTATATCCCTAGATCAACATAGGGATGTGGGAACGCTATATTCCATTGATGATGTTTGATGATTGTTTGATTTGGTTCATGACAAGATTAGGATCGAAACCCATTGATTTGATTGGATAATGTTCCTTAATTGATTAGCTTGCTCGATATGGATTAATGTGACTTGGATTTAAGTTCATTGCTTAGATTGATTGGATTGATATGATTGGAAGAAGTGACTGATTGAAATGGATGAATACATGTTATTGATAGGAAGAATTGATGATGATGATTTTGATTGAATGTTGATGGAGTTGATTATTTTGGATGATGTGGTTGGTTTTATTGCTTGGATTTTTTTGGTGGATATTTGATTTTTTTAGAATTTTTGACATATTTTGATTTTTTTGGATTTTTGGGGATATTTTGATTTTTTTTTAATTTTTGGGATGTTTTGATTTTTTTGTTTTTTTAAATGTTTTGGAACATCAATGGATTTACAATTTGGGTAGCCTTTGTGCTTGATACCAATGACAAGGGAGAAAACCAAGTCTAGGTGCAAGGATGGATGTAGGATGGATGGATAAAAGGATGGGCTCATAGTAAATGGGATGAAAGGCTCATGATAGATGGATAGATAAGAGGATAGGCCGTATAAGGTATGTATGCATGCCTCATGATAAATGGATAGGTAGGCTATAGTGGAAAGCTCATGATAAATGGATGGGGATAAGCTATAAGATGGAAAGCTCGTGATAAGGATACGCCATAGTGGATGGATCATAAGGGATCTACAATGTGATCTTCAAAGGCTATGTTGCATAGGAAGAATAACTTGCCCCATTCTAGGTGGTGATGCTTAGGATTTTTACATGAAAAAGTTCATGACCAAGGGATGACATGATAGATTGGTTTGAATGGGATGGATGAATGTATCCAATGGATAGGACTTGGTTTGGAAAGAAGGTATGTTAAGAAATATCCAAACATGTTTCAACATTTTTCCCCCTATGTCTTCTTCAAAATCAAAAGGTGGAAGGATGAATAAATGGGTTCAATAAGATAGGTATATGGATGTAATGGCTAAGGATGGTAGGATGTTGCATGATAGGAATGATATAATGGGATAGGTAGTTTGGAAATGGATAGGTTGGATGAGACAATGTGCCCCCAAGTGTAAGTGACATAGAAGATCAACCTACACATGATGCCTATTTGCTAGGTTTTCATCATGGTACTTATCCAAGGTGCCTGTTTACTAGGTTTTCACCGTTGGACAAAGGGATTTATCTTTACTTTTTTTATTTTTATTTTTTCTTCTTTTTGCTTTGATGGGATAGCATGACAATTACACATGGCACCTATTTGCCAGGTTTTCACCATGGTAATGGATAGGAGGGACTCAAGTGGCTAGTGCTATGTGAGGTGATAGTGTCCCATTAGAGATGGATGTCATCGCATGGACCATGTCATTATGCTCATAGATGTTGATAAGGGATTGCATGGATGGGAGATGGATTAGGTAGATAATGGATTATGATGTAGAATTATGGTAGGGTAGGCTAGTAGCTTATGGTGTGGATTTATATAGGCTTATGGAATGAATATGGATGAAAAGTTTATGCCAAAGCATGGACCATAGGGTTAGCATGGGGGAGATATGTAGGATAATGGATAGAAGATGGGGAGATGTAGGCATGTGTGAATGTTTTGGAATGGAAGGGAATCATGACCAACGGCTGCACACACCGTGATAAACATTGAAGCTTTTGATGGGATGGTGGTGTAGGAAGCAATGGAGATGTTTGCTTAAGAAATGGTTGATGAAGTTATTTAGGAACCCACATAGATTTAGTATGTTTAGTGCTTTTGTTTTGCTTGTGGGATTTTTGAAGGGAATGGAAGTTTTGGATGGAAATAGGCTCTTGGATGGAGATAGGTGGTTGGGATTCTTGAGATGTGGATGAGGATGCCTCATTTGACTTTCTAGCTATTTGTTTAGGAACCCAAACCATTTTGCTTTTAGGCTTTGCTTTTGGATGTATGGGCTTGGATAGCTTTGTGAATGTACTTTGCTTAGAATATGGATGATTTAGAGGCTTTTCACATTGATTCCCTAAGGCATGAGGGTCCTTAGGAGTTTTAGTTGGATTTTTGGCTTTATAGATAAAGGCATCCAAATGTTTATTTTGGAATCCCATGGGATGGATGGAGTGGATGGAATGATTGGAAGCTTTATGCTTAAACGATGTGTGCTTTTGTTGGCCATGATTAGGGATGCAAGGATACTTATGAACAATAGGTATGTTAGGTGTTGGAAGCAGCGGTGGCAAGGTGGATGGAGGGATATTTGGAGTTGGTAAAAGTGGAGGCAAAGTGGATGGTGGAAGGTGTATGGTCACATTCTTTTGACATTTATAGGATGATGGAGATGGAATGGCTACATATGTCTTGGGTATATGATAAGGTTTGCGATGGAAAGTGGTAGGTTTAGGATGCATGAAGGGATTACCAACATCTTGGCCTTGTTTACCTTGGGGTGTGTATCCAAAGTCATATGAGCATGGAGGAACTTTGACATGGTTTGGCTCCAAAATAACTTGTTTGGGAAGGCCTAGACCTTTGCCTTGGTAGTTCATGTTTTGGAGTATGCGATTGACTATAGGACTTGGTGTGCTTTGAACATTAGACTTGAACTCTTTATTGGATGGAGAAGATGAAGTAGATAAAGGTCTTTGTTGTCCTAAGGAAGAACATTCATGGAGGAAGCTGGTAAGACCAAGTGGACATGATGGTGGATTTGGAGTGGAATCGATGGTGGATGTGGAAGGATGATCATTAGGATCTTGATTATGTTCGCTAAGATCCAAGCTAGTTGTTTGATCTTCTATGCTTATGTGTTCTTGAGAGGCACATGTCTCATTATGACAAGTGGATGTTTGCTCATTATGAATAGGGCTAGATGGTAGATGACTAGGAGCAATTTGGATATCTTGCTCATGGATAGATATAGGATTATGGATAGGATCAAGGTGCTCATGGATAGCTTCTTCATAGGTATCATCTTGATCATAGAGAAGGTACATGTTATGGATAGGTTGAATGAAAGTGTTTTGATCTTGAGTTGGACTAGGGCTTAATGTTTCCACATGTTTAGGATTAAACCTTTGACATACCTCTTGGGTTGCTTGAATGGAGGTAGATGACTCTTGGTCAACAACATGAGAACATGATGACTCTTGACTTGGATTCACAATAAGAGACTCTTGAATAGGCTTGATGTCATGTAGGTCACATGATGGGCTTGAAGGGCTAGGAATGTTAATTGAGGACTCTTGGATAGGCTCAAGGATAGGTGGACCACATGATGGGATTATATGATTGGACATGACCTTTGGAAGATCTTTAGTAGGCTCATGAATGGGTGTTTGACATGGAGATAGTTTATTCCTAGCTAGTAGCCAATGGATCACATCCTTCGCAAGGGTATGAGTGGATGGGAAATATAATGGATGAGCAATAATAGCGGATGATGTTGCAGGCTTAGGACTAGGATTAGGCTGAGGGCTAATTGAATTGGGTGGATTAGGATAAAAGGGGGTGATACATAGGATTGGGATGATGTGGCATGTTTTCCCATTATAGGTAGGTACACCTTGTAAACAATTGGAACAAATATTGGGCATTTATTTGTATTATGGCCTTTGGTCCTATGGTATGCACAATAATCATGTTCATCATATGGACTTTCTTCACATGGTTTGACTTCAGGAAGTTCAATGAGTTTTGCTTCAAGCATCCTTTGTAAAACTCTCTCAGCCATATCCTTTGGAGAAGGATTAGAATGACATGGTGATGAAGGTAATGAAGGGCTTGGTGGTTTGGAAGGTTGATGGATTAATGGACTAAGAATGGGATCACATGATGGTGTTGGGATAGGACTTGTTGGCTCATGTGTTGGCATGTGATTGCATGATGGTGGCCACTCTAGATTGGTGTCTCCCTTGTCAAAGGTTATTAGATCTTGCATAGGATAACTTGGACTCATTTGATTTATGTACAAGGGACCATTGGGATTTGGATATTGTTCTTGTTGGAAAGGTGGACTTAGGTCTATCAATGGTGCTTGATGGTCTTGTTGAAAATGTGTACTTGGACTTGCTTGATTTATGTACAAAGGACCATTGGGACTTGCATGTTGTTCTTGTGATATCACTTGATTGCCTTGTGGATGGGCTTGGTAGTGCATCAGAATGTCAGCATGAGGGATTGGATAAGCTTGAGGTGGATGTTCATATGTTGATGTGATATTGACTTGGTGGATAGGTGGATTAAGTTGATAGGAGGTGGATGGATATGACATGTGGATATGAGGTGGATTAGGTTGGTATGGAATGGCTAAGGATTGCTGTACTTGTTGAGCTTGACTAGTGGCTAAAAGGTGTTGAACTTGGGTTACGAGGTTTTGCAGATGAGGTGATTGGCTTACGTGGGGTTGAGCTTTTTGGATGAAGAATTGTAATATTTCAATGGCGTCTTGGTTTAGGGGTTGTGATCCTTGATAAAGATTTTGGAGGAATCTTTGGAATTTGATTGTTGGGTCCTCTAGTGTAGACATGTTGTCACCAAGTGTTTATCTTAAGTCCTTTTAGCAAGTGCTTGTTTAGGGATTTGGATGATGATGTGGCTTGCTTGGATGACTTGGCTATGTTTGGGATGAAAGTGATTGGGTTTGAATGTTATTGGAAGAATGTGTAGGATGACTTGTCTTTATGTGTTTGGGTGTTTAGAGCTTGATGTGGCAATATTCAAACAAATGATTATGCATATACACACATGAATCACTCACGCAAGACACATAAGCAAGTTATTAGTTTGGAATAATGTGATGTTGGTTAAGCAAGCACGTGAAGACAATTCAACAAGTCCTAGTCAAGGCAAGGCCACTATCACAAGGAGGTTCTAGTGAAAATCTGGGGGACCGGCACCCCACGAGCATCCAGCAAGCCACTTAAGACTTTAACTAACCCTACTAGGAGTTTTAATATACACAAAGGTACACCTCCTTTCGAGTTAGCACTGTATGGTGAGCGCTAATACCGGTTAGACTTGGCTTTCGCCTTATCCTCTAATTTTTATAGCGGACCGGATGAAAGTACCGCTTGAGGTCGTTCCCTTGGGGTGGATACCAAGGCAAGCCTCTCTAAGGCTAAACAAAAGCAACACAAGTAAATGTTTTTGATCTCCAAGTTCGTGTTGGGACGCGAGGAGAGAGCATACACATTTACTTGGTCACACTCGCATGGGGTTCATTAACCTTAGAGATTCAATGTGTGGAAGACAATGCAAGCACTAGTTTGTTTTAAAGTCTAAATCCAAATGTGATGAAAGACAATGGTTTGTTTTAGCCCAATTTTTCAATGGTGTGATAGCAAACAATGTTTGTTTTAATCCCAAAGTCCAAATGTGTGATCAATCAAGACTAAGAGATGAAAGATTAGAATGAGTGCACCTGATACAATCGCTTTCCAATTTGCTTTAGATGTTGATGCCAATGCTGCTCCAGCTCCTTAAATGCCTCTGATAAAAGTAGTACAGTTGTGAAGGTCGTCCTCCCAGCTTTCCAACAAGTCCTTATTTGTGCAATTTCACCTCCGTATGTGAAAGTTATGATAGAAATACCAAGATGCACAATGACAGCTACCAAAAGCAAGTTACAGTTGCCAGATGCGATTCACTGTTGAACATATGTGATCTGTATCTTACGATAGGCAAGATCCTACATATCATATGTGATTTGAAAAATAACCAATGCAGTGACTGTAAGCTTATAAGCGATGTCAATAAATCCGAAGCGATCAATTGTAGCCTCTAAGCGATCTGTATCTGCAAAACACAGTCAAAACCCTATCCTGCACAGGCGATCACTGTCAGTTCATAAGCAATCCCTATTAGTTCAAAAGTGACCACTGTTCAATCAAAAGTGATGCGCATCAGGTTTAAGCAACCACTATTAGTTCAAAAGCGATCCGAATAGATGCAGAAGCGATCACTGTTAGTTCAAAAGCGTTGCAAAGAAAACCTAAGCGATCACTGTTAGGCCATAAGCGACAAACATAGTTTTAAAGCAGCCGCTAATAGTATTCAGATCACACGCGAGCTCTGTTAATATAAAAGCGATTCAAATCATACCAGAGGCGATCACTGTTGGTGTAAAGGCGACCCAGAAAATGATAGATGCGGTCGATCCCGGTGTAAAAGCGACGCGGATATGTAGAAAGCGGTGGATTTTTGCTCATAAGCGATGCAAAAATGGATGGAAGCGACAAGTAATAGCTTATATGCGACCAACAACAGTCCAAAAGCGATGCATAATAGCCCAAAAGCGACCTGGAGAGTTTCAGGAGATAGAATGCAAATGTTAACCATAAGCAACCAATCTTACCATATGCGGTCTCTTTTTGTTCAAAAGCGAGCACTGTTTGCTTAAAAGTGAGCTAGATTTGACCATAAGCTACTGCTGTTTGCCCAAAGGCGAGCTGATTTAGCCCAGGCGACTGCTGTTTGATCATAAGCGACCTGAATTACCAGAAGCACATTGTTGCAGTCCGGTTGTTGTTTTCTTCACCAAACGCTCCATTTTTCATCAAATTTAGGCAAATTTGTACTCAAAGTTTATGGAAACGGCATCCTGGATGCAATGGTGAGGTTAGATTTGGGCTAAGAGATCATCTACATACATTTTTAGCCAAATCTTTGCAAACTAGGGTTAGAAAAATGCAATTTTTTGCTACAAAAGCTTGCAAAAATGAAAGATTGACACTCCAAGAGATCTAAACTTCATAAAAACAACTCAAACAAGAGAGGTTAATCAAGGACGTGAGTCCCACTGGGCGTGCCAAATGTAGTTAGGGTAAAATTGTAAATAGGATAAATGAAGAATCAACAATGATAAAACCCTAGCAATGCACAATGAAGCACAAGACAACATGAAAATCAAAATAAGAAATGTAAATGCAAACCGATCTCCATGCTATGCTTGATTTATCTCCATTGCTCTTCTCCACCTCGCATGAGCATGCAAGATTTTGAAGGATTATTGTTGGAAGAATGTTGGGTGCTCACTTCTACAGCATAACATTAAGATGAAGATGCTAGAATGAATGATAGATGAAGGATGCAAATGCTCTAATGATATTTCAATAGAATAATGTTACTTGAAGCTCCATGCATGCTAGAAGATTTGGCAGGATAAGGGTACTTGAGGCTCAATGCATGCTAATGGCTTGTGAGGGGTTTGATTTATAGGAAAGGCTTGGTTTCAAATGGATGGTTGAGATTAAAAAGCTAATTGATTGATGTGGACGGCTAGGATTGATTCGGTTATCCCACTCTTCAAGGGAGTTGTAGTCATTTGACAAGTGTCAAGGAGAATAGGGCTCATGTGAAAGATAATAAATAAAAGGCTGTAGTACCACTTACCTTTTTAAATGAAAGAGGCACACATATCAGCTAAATGATAAGATAAATTAATTAAAGAAATAAAATTTATTTAATTAATTAGAAAGTCGGCTTATAATGAGAACTTAATTCAAATAAAATATTTGAATTAGTTGGGATATGAGTTGGATATTAATTAAATAAATAAATTTATTTAATTAATTGGCTAAGTAGGATAAGGATGGGATTGAATGGGATTTTAATTAAATAAATAAAATTTATTTAATTAATTGGCTAATGGAATAAGTGGGGTTAAGAGTGGGATTTAGGACAAAATGCTACATGATGTTTAAGTGATGTTTTTGACAAGGTGTTGCTAGACATGAACAAAGTTGGGACAAATTTGGGTGTCTACAGCTGTATGTACTGATTTATAAGTTCACAACATAGCTTTATTTTATTGGAAGATATTAATTTATTGTTTACTCCAATGATATAGATATTATTTTATATGTTTTGCAATATAGTAGTCAGATACATTTCTTTACAATGATATGAAGAAATATGTTTTCTGAATAAATACATTATATTAGAATATTGTTTATATGATCATTGGATATAAGTGATATAGTAACCATGTTCTAATAAAATTAATAATCTTTTTAATCTATTGGTTTAAGAATCTCTATAGTAGTGGTGAACATGGCACCATGAATAGCCTGTTTGGATGCATGTTATTAATTGCTCTAACACATGTAATAAAAACATATATATTTAATGATTTTTGTACTCTTTGTTGTATATCAAATCTTTAGATTTAATTGCTTTTCAAATTTTAAAGACCCGGTAAAGAATTGTTTCTTTTGAGTATGTTTAAGATTTGATTTTGTCTAGGGTCGTAGGCTCTCTCTATCCTTGCAAGATCACCTTCAACGAACTGCTATACATTTGTCGCCTCTAAATCTGTACTCGATAGTCTCCCACTGGTTTTTCTATCAGAAGAGCAATAATACAGGTAATAATAATGTCACTTATTTCATTTTAGTTCTACTCCTTTGTAATGTTGGAGATAAATATATATAAATGTTATGATTTTATAACTGTTTGCAGCTACGACTTCAATGAAATTTGATGCAGGGACTTCCGGAGGTCATAACTTTTGACTCGGATGTGGGTTTTCTACGAAATTTTATAGGTGGATGCATTATGAGGTGGCCAGTGGTTTCCCAGCCACCTTAGTCAGTTGGACCTCATCTTGGCACTTTTTCAAGGCTTGAAACTTTCATCTTGGCCCTCAAAATGGCAAATTAGTGTTTTTTTCTAGTTTTTTAAAAGTTGCTTTTTTTAATAACTCGAAACTCATGTTTCAAATTTAGGATGTTAGTTGGTTTTTCATCCTACCTTAGCTTTTCGAGGTTTTTGGGAAAAAACTGGATTGTCAAGATATGATTGTAAAATTACCTAAAATGGTAAAATCTGACAATTGTCGAAATCTGCCAAAAAAGGTAATTTTTTGTTTTTTTTGTTTTCTTAGATATAAGAGAGTTTTCTCTCATTGTAGCGGCAGAGTTGAGGAATAGAAATTTTGTTATGTTTCAGCTTCCAAATTTTTGTCTCTCATGTTTAATGGCACAATTCTGTTGAGTGTATGTTGTGTGCTGCATCATTTGGTATCACAACAGGAAGATGGCTGGGAGAGGAAGAGGAAGAGGCGGTCTTGCCCAGATGCATAGAGAAATGCAAAATCTGCAAAGGCAAATAGCAGAACTTACAACATAGATGGAAACCCAAAGACTGGGTAGAGGAGGAGACGAATCTGATGAAGAGATAGGTCAAGGAGGTGCAAATCAAGATACAGAACATGAAGAAGAAGAATTAGAAGGCATGAGTTTTGAAGAGAGGATGCTCAGGGCCTTAGAAGGAAAAAATGAAGGGATCAAGGTAGATGTTTCAGATTATGCAGGTAGTCTTAAACCAGAGGAGTTAATAGACTGGTTGAATGGCATGAGAAAATTTTTTGAATGGAAATCCATGACAGAGGAGAAGAAGGTAAAATTTGCATGCACCAAATTAAAGGGTCGTGCAATGATTTGGTGGGATCATCTTCAAAAGGAACGAACAAGGAAAGGTAAGGATAAGATCAGGACATGGAATAAAATGGAGAAGAAGTTAAGAGAAAAAATTTTGCCCATAGATTATGCACAAACCCTTTTTCGTAGGTTTCAAAATTTAAAGCAGACCCTCTCTTCTGTGCAAGATTATACAAATGAGTTTTACACACTGTCTATACATATAGAGCATCAAGAAATTGATGCACAAATGGCTACTAGATATGTGAATGGACTAAAATTTTCTATTCAAGATGAATTGAGTATGCATCGACTCAACAATATGGAAGAGGCTTACCAATTAGCTCTAAAGGATGAAGAAAAAGAAAACAGACAGTACCATCAGAGGAATAGAGGAGGAAGAAGGGGTACATCAACCCCATTTCGAGGAGGTTCAAATTATGGCAGGGGAGAGTCATCCCATGGTTTGGAAAAACAAGTAGACACTCGGCAAGATCCTCCAAATCAAGAATAAGGAAGGAGATTTCAAAGAGGTAGAGGTTATGGTAGCGGTAGAGGATGGGAAAACCAGAGAAGGCCTTTCACTTGTTTCAGATGTGGAGAAGAAGGTCATAGGGCATTTGAATGCTCCAATTATAACATGCAAGAAAGAAATCAAGGAGGACAACCTAGGGTGAACATGATTCAAATGCAGCATGAAGTGGAAGGGACAGAACTAGAGGTTCCACCAGATGTGGGAGAAAGTCTCATGATGAGAAGAGCAATGGTGATTCTAGAGAAGGAGAAAATAGAAGCCAAAAGATCTGATGGTTCATGGCTTCAAACCAATATCTTCAGAACCAGATGCACTTCAGGTGGCAAGGTATGTCAAGTCATTGTTGATGGAGGTAGCTGTAAAAATATGGTTTCTAAAGAAATGGTACACAAATTGAATTTACACTGTGAAAAACATCCTCATCCATATCGCATTGCATGGTTTAAAAAGGGAAATGAAGTCACTGTTGATAAAAGATGCCTAATTAAGTTTAGCATAGGGAAGATCTATCAGGATGAGATATGGTGTGATGTTGTCCCAATGGATGCTTGTCATGTGTTATTGGGAAGGCCATGGCAGTATGATAGAAAAGTTATGCATGATGGAGGGAAAAACACATACACATTTTGGAAAGATGGTGCTAAGGTGATTTTATTGCCTCTCAAGGATGAAGGAAAAGGTGAGACCATGTTGTCTGAAAGAGATCTTGTTAAAGAAATGAAGGTGACAGGGTGTTGCTATGCATTAATAGTGAAAAAAGGTGAAGAGGAGGACATTTCAGTTACACCAGAAGTAGCTGAGCTATTGAAAGAATTTGTTGATGTTTTACCTAATGAATTGCCTGATGGTCTACCACCAAAGAGAGATATTCAACATCATATTGATTTGATTCCAGGAGCAACTCTACCCAACCAAGCAGCTTATAGGATGAATCCAACACAACATGCAGAGATGAATAAGCAAGTAACAGAACTCCTAAGTAAAGGTGTGTTGAGAGAGAGCATGAGCCCATGTGCTGTACCTGCATTGTTAACCCCAAGAAAACATGGAACATGGAGGATGTGCACTGATAGCAGAGCAATTAATAAGATTACCATCAAGTATCGGTTTCCTATACCTCATATGGAGGACATGATGGATGTCCTTGCAGGGTCTAAATATTTCAGCAAGATCGACCTACGAAGTGGCTACCACCAAATCCGGATTCGAGAAGGGGACGAGTGGAAGATAGCCTTTAAGAATGGAGATGGATTATATGAGTGGATGGTTATGCTATTCGGGTTATCAAATGCACCTAGCACATTTATGAGATTGATGAACACTGTACTACGCACTTACATTGGTAAGTTTGTGGTAGTTTATTTTGATGATATTTTGGTATTTAGTAACAGCAAAGAAGAGCACCTACAACACTTTAGGATCATCTTTGGTGTGTTAAGGAAGGAGAAGCTCTATGCCAATTTGAAAAAGTGTAGGTTCATGCAGGACAGTTTGGTTTTTTTAGGCTTTGTCATTTCTAAAGATGGTGTCAGAATGGATCCAGAAAAGGTCAGGGCAATCCTAGAATGGCCTAGTCCCAGTAGCATCACAACGATAAAAAGTTTTCATGGCTTGGCCACTTTCTATCGAAAGTTCATTTGCAATTTTAGTAGTATTGTAGCTCCTATAACAGATTGCACCAAAGGGACGGAGTTTGTATGGACCAAGGATGCTGAGGAGAGCTTTAAGTACTTGAAGAAAAAGGTAACAGAAGCACCTATACTTGCCTTGCCAAATTTTGATAAAGTATTTGAAGTAGAATGTGATGCCTCCCATGTGGGAATAGGTGCTGTACTTAGCCAAGCTGGCAAACCTATAGCTTTCTTTAGTGAAAAGTTGAATGCAGTAAGAAAGAATTATTCCACTTATGTTTTGGAATTTTATGCAATTGTTCAAGCATTGAGGCATTAGAGACATTATCTAGTTCCCCAGGAGTTTGTATTGTTTACAAATCATATTGCACTGAGGTACTTGAACACACAGAAAAAGTTGAATAGTAGGCATGCCAAGTGGGTCTCTTTCTTGCAAGGTTACAACTTTGTGCTGAAGCATAAGTCTGGAAAACAAAATCAGGTTGCAGATGTGTTAAGTAGGCGTGTTGCACTTTTGACCACAATGGAAACTGAGGTGATTGGTTTTGATGCCATCAAAAATTTGTATGAGTCTAATGATGATTTTTGGGAGATTGTGGAAAAATTGAAGGCACCAATATTTGATAACTTGGATCACTTTAGGGGTGAATATTTTATGCAAGATGGGTATCTATTTAAAGGAAAACAACTATGCATACCGGCTGGCTCTATGAGGGACAACATTATCAGAGAATTTCATAGTAGTGGGTTGGCTGGACATTTTGGCAAGGACAAGACAATAGCCTTGCTAGAAGATAAATATTACTGGCCAAAGATGAAAAGGGATATAACTAAGTATGTAACAAGGTGTAGAATCTGCCAAGTGGCTAAGGGACATTCACAGAATATAGGATTGTATATGCCCTTACTAGTACCAGCTGCACCATGGACAGATTTCAGCATGGTCTTTGTGTTGGGACTTCCACATACTCAACGAGGTAATGATTCCATTTTTGTAGTTGTTGATAGGTTCTCCAAGATGGTTCATTTTATTGCCTGTAAGAAAACTAATGATGCAACAAGGGTAGCAGAGTTATTTTTTTCAGAAGCTGTTAGACTACGTGGTGTTCCAAAGACTATTACCTCTGACAGGGATACCAAATTCCTCAGTCATTTCTGGAGGACTTTATGGAAGGAGATGGGGACCAAGTTACAGTTTAGTAGTGCCTATCATCCTCAAACAGATGGGCAAACAGAGGTAGTTAATCAGAGTCTGGGAAATTTGCTGAGGTGTATTGTTGGAGAAAAGCCCAAACAATGGGATTTGGCATTACCCCAGGCTGAATTTGCCTATAATAGTTCTGTTAACCGATCAACAGGAAAGTCCCCTTTCCAGATTGTGTATGGTAGGAATCCTCAGGGTGTTCTAGATTTGGTACAGATACCAATGAAAGATCGGGTCAGTGATGATGGGGAAGCATTTGCAGAACACCTTCAACAGTTGCAGCAAGCAGTGAGACAGAAGTTGCAGGATAGTAATGAGAGGTATAAGAATTTAGTGGATCCTAGTCAGCGACATCAGACATTCAGTGAAGGTGACTTAGTGATGGTATATTTGAGAAAAGAACGGTTTCCTACTGGCACATATCACAAGTTGAAGTACAAGAAAATTGGTCCTTGCAGAATTACAAATAAGGTCAATGATAATGCATATGAGGTCAGTTTACTAGATGATCTTACTGTTTCTCCCGTGTTTAATATTTCTGATTTATATGCATTCCATGGTGAGGATGATACTGAAGATAGTCAACCAGAGGTGTCATGGGACAACCACATTCCCCATAAGAAGAAGCAAAAGATTGCACAGATTCTTGATAAGAAGACTATCTCCACTCGGCAAGGGCGTTACAACAAGTATTTAGTACAGTGGGAAGGATTGCCACCAACAGATAGCACATGGATTATAGAGTGGGAAGTGCAGAGGTTAGATCCCGTCAAATGGCAGCAGTTTGAAGACACTCACTTGCAGGAGCTGCGTTCTTTTCAACCAGAGGAGAATGATGCAGGGACTTCCGGAGGTCATAACTTTTGACTCGGATGTGGGTTTTCTACGAAATTTTACAGGTGGATGCGTTATGAGGTGGCCAGTTGTTTCCCAACCACCCTAGTTGGTTGGACCTCGTCTTGGCACTTTTTCAAGGCTTGAAACTTTCATCTTGGCCCTCAAAATGGCAAATTAGTGTTTTTTTCTAGTTTTTTAAAAGTTGCTTTTTTTAATAACTCGAAACTCATGTTTCGAATTTAGGATGTTAGTTGGTTTTTCGTCCTGCCTTAGCTTTTCGAGCTTTTTGGGAAAAAACTGGATTCTCAAGATATGATTGTAAAATTACCTAAAATGGCAAAATCTGACAATTGTCGAAATCTGCCAAAAAAGGTAATTTTTTGTTTTTTTTGTTTTCTTAGATATAAGAGAGTTTTCTCTCATTGTAGCAGCAGAGTTGAGGAATAGAAATTTTGTTATGTTTTAGCTTCCAAATTTTTGTCTCTCATGTTTAATAGATATCAGAGCAGGAAGATGGCTGGGAGAGGAAGAGGAAGAGGCGGTCTTGCCCAGATGCATAGAGAAATGCAAAATCTGCAAAGGCAAATAGCAGAACTTACAACACAGATGGAAACCCAAAGACTGGGTAGAGGAGGAGACAAATCTGATGAACAGATAGGTCAAGGAGGTGCAAATCAAGATACAGAACATGAAGAAGAAAAATTAGAAGGCATGAGTTTTGAAGAGAGGATGCTCAGGGCCTTAGAAGGAAAAAATGAAGGGATCAAGATAGATGTTTCAGATTATGCAGGTAGTCTTAAACCAGAGGAGTTGATAGACTAGTTGAATGGCATGAGAAATTTTTTTGAATGGAAATCCATGACAGAGGAGAAGAAGGTAAAATTTGCATGCACCAAATTAAAGGGTCATGCAATGATTTGGTGGGATCATCTTCAAAAGGAACGAACAAGGAAAGGTAAGGATAAGATTAGGACATGGAATAAAATGGAGAAGAAGTTGAGAGAAAAAATTTTGCCCATAGATTATGCACAAACCCTTTTTTGTAGGTTTCAAAATTTAAAGCAGGCCCTCTCTTCTGTGCAAGATTATACAAATGAGTTTTATACACTGTCTATACATATAGAGCATCAAGAAACTGATGCGCAAATGGCTGCTAGATATGTGAATGGCCTGAAATTTTCTATTCAAGATGAATTGAGTATGCATCGACTCAATAATATGGAAGAGGCTTACCAATTGGCTCTAAAGGCTGAAGAAAAACAAAATAGACAGTACCATCAGAGGAATAGAGGAGGAAGAAGGGGTACATCAACCCCATTTCGAGGAGGTTCAAATTATGGCAGGGGAGAGTCATCCCATGGTTTGGAAAAACAAGAGACACTCGGCAAGATCCTCCAAATCAAGAACGAGGAAGGGGATTTCAAAGAGGTAGAGGTTATGGTAGCGGTAGAGGATGGGAAAACTAGAGAAGTCCTTTCACTTGTTTCAGATGTGGAGAAGAAGGTCATAGGGCATTTGAATGCTCCAATTACAACATGCAAGAAAGAAATCAAGGAGGACAACCTAGGGTGAACATGATTCAAATGAAGCATGAAGTGGAAGGGACAGAACTAGAGGTTCCACCAGATGTGGGAGAAAGTCTCATGATGAGAAGAGCAATGGTGATTCCAGAGAAGGAGAAAACAGAAGCCAAAAGCTCTGATGGTTCATGGCTTCGAACCAATATCTTCAGAACTAGATGCACTTCGGGTGGCAAGGTATGTCAAGTCATTGTTGATGGAGGTAGTTGTGAAAATATGGTTTCTCAAGAAATGGTAGACAAATTGAATTTACACTGTGAAAAACATCCTCATCCATATCGCATTGCATGGTTTAAAAAGGGAAATGAAGTCACTGTTGATAAAAGATGCCTAATTAAGTTTAGCACAGGGAAGATCTATCAGGATGAGATATGGTGTGATGTTGTCCCAATGGATTCCTGTCATGTGTTATTGGGAAGGCCATGGCAGTATGATAGAAAAGTTATGCATGATGGAGGGAAAAACACATACACCTTTTGGAAAGATGGCGCTAAGGTGATTTTATTGCCTCTCAAGGATGAAGGAAAAGGTGAGACCATGTTGTCTGAAAGAGATCTTGTTAAAGAAATGAAGGTGACAGGGTGTTGCTATGCATTAATAGTGAAAAAAGGTGAAGAGGAGGACATTTCAGTTCCCCCAGAAGTAGCTGAGCTATTGAAAGAATTTGTTGATGTTTTACCTAATGAATTGCCTGATGGTCTACTGCCAAAGAGAGATATTCAGCATCATATTGATTTGATTCTAGGAGCAACTCTACCCAACCAAGCAGCTTATAGGATGAATCCAACACAACATGCAGAGATGAATAAGCAAGTAACATAACTCCTAAGTAAAGGTGTGGTGAGAGAGAGCATGAGCCCATGTGCTGTACCTGCATTGTTAACCCCAAAAAAAGATGGAACATGGAGGATGTGCACTGATAGCAGAGCAATTAATAAGATTACCATCAAGTATCAGTTTCCTATACCTCGTATGGAGGACATGATGGATGTCCTTACAGGGGCTAAATATTTCAGCAAGATTGACCTACGAAGTGGCTACCACCAAATCCGTATTCGAGAAGGGGATGAGTGGAAGACAGCCTTTAAGACTAGAGATGGATTATATGAGTGGATGGTTATGCCATTCGGGTTATCAAATGCACCTAGCACATTTATGAGATTGATGAACACTGTACTACACCCTTACATTGGTAAGTTTGTGGTAGTTTATTTTGATGATATTTTGGTATTTAGTAACTGCAAAGAAGAGCACCTACAACACTTGAGGATCATCTTTGGTGTGTTAAGGAAGGAGAAGCTCTATGCCAATTTGAAAAAGTGTAGGTTCATGCAGGACAGTTTGGTTTTTTTAGGCTTTGTCATTTCTAAAGATGGTGTCAGAATGGATCCAGAAAAGGTCAGGGCAATCCTAGAATGGCCTAGTCCCAGCAGCATCACAGTGATAAAAAGTTTTCATGGCTTGGCCACTTTCTATCGAAAGTTCATTCGCAAATTCAGTAGTATTGTAGCTCCTATAACAGATTGCACCAAAGGGACAGAGTTTGTATGGACCAAGGATGCTGAGCAGAGCTTTAAGTACTTGAATAAAAAGGTAACAGAAGCATCTATACATGCCTTGCCAAATTTTGATAAAGTATTTGAAGTAGAATGTGATGCCTCCCATGTGGGAATAGGTGCTGTACTTAGCCAAGCTGGAAAACCTATAGCTTTCTTTAGTGAAAAGTTGAATGCAGTGAGAAATAATTATTCTACTTATGATTTGGAGTTTTATGCAATTGTTCAAGCATTGAGGCATTGGAGACATTATCTAGTTCCCCAGGAGTTTGTATTGTTTACAGATCATATTGCACTGAGGTACTTAAACACACAGAAAAAGTTGAATAGTAGGCATGCCAAGTGGGTCTCTTTCTTACAAGGTTACAATTTTTTGCTAAAGCATAAGTCTGGAAAACAAAATTAGGTTGTAGATGCGTTAAGTAGGCATGTTGCACTTTTGACCACAATGGAAACTGAGGTGATTGGTTTTGATGCCATCAAAAATTTGTATGAGTCTGATGATGATTTTTGGGAGATTGTGGAACAATTGAAGGCACCAATATCTGGTAACTTCGATCACTTTAGGGGTGAATATTTTATGCAAGATGGGTATCTATTTAAAGGAAAACAACTATGCATACCGTCTGGCTCTATGAGGGACAACATTATCAAAGAATTTCATAGTAGTGGGTTGGCTGGACATTTTGGCAAGGACAAGACAATAGCCTTGCTAGAAGATAAATATTACTGGCCAAAGATGAAAAGGGATATAACTAAGTATGTAACAAGGTGTAGAATCTGCCAAGTGGCTAAGGGACATTCACAGAATGCAGGATTGTATATGCCCTTACCAGTACCAGCTGCACCATGGACAGATTTGAGCATGGTCTTTGTGTTGGGACTTCCACATACTCAATGAGGTAATGATTCCATTTTTGTAGTTGTTGATAGGTTCTCCAAGATGGTTCATTTTGTTGCCTGTAAGAAAACTAATGATGCAACAAGGGTAGCAGAGTTATTTTTTCAGAAGTTGTTAGACTACATGGTGTTCCAAAGACTATTACCTCTGACAGGGATACCAAATTCCTCAGTCATTTCTGGAGGACTTTATGGAAGAAGATGGGGACCAAGTTACAGTTTAGTAGTGCCTATCATCCTCCAACAAATGGGCAAACAGAGGTAGTTAATTGGAGTCTAGGAAATTTGCTGAGGTGTATTGTTGGAGAAAAGCCCAAACAATGGGATTTGGCATTACTCCAGGATGAATTTGCCTATAATAGTTTTGTTAACCGATCAACAGGAAAGTCCCCTTTCCAGATTGTGTATGGCAGGAATCCTCAGAGTGTTCTAGATTTGGTATAGCTACCAATGAAAGATCGGGTCAGTGATGATGGGGAAGCATTTGCAGGACACCTTCAACAGTTGCAGCAAGCAGTGAGACAGAAGTTCCAGGACAGTAATGAGAGGTATAAGAATTCAGTGGATCCTAGTCGGCGACTTCAGACATTCAGTGAAGGTGACTTAGTGATGGTATATTTGAGAAAAGAACGGCTTCCTACTGGCACATATCACAAGTGGAAGTACAAGAAAATTGGTCCTTGCAGAATTACAAAGAAGATCAATGATAATGCATATGAGGTCAGTTTACCAGATGATCTTTCTATTTCTCTCGTGTTTAATATTTCTGATTTATATGCATTCCATGGTGAGGATGATGCTGAAGATAGTCAACCAGAGGTGTCATGGCACAACCACATTCCCCATAAGAAGAAGGAAAAGATTGCACAGATTCTTGATAAGAAGGCTATCTCCACTCGGCAAGGGCGTTACAACAAGTATTTAGTACAGTGGGAAGGATTGCCACCAACAGATAGCAAATGGATTATAGAGTGGGAAGTGCAGAGGTTACATCCCGTCAAATGGCAGCAGTTTGAAGACACTCACTTGCAGGAGCTGCGTTCTTTTCAACCAGAGGAGAATGATGCAGGGACTTCCAGAGGTCATAACTTTTGACTCGGATGTGGGTTTCTTACGAAATTTTATAGGTTGATGCGTTATGAGGTGGCCAGTGGTTTCCCAACCACCCTAGTCAGTTGGACCTCGTCTTGGCACTTTTTCGAGGGCTGAAACTTTCATCTTGGCCCTCAAAATGGCAAATTAGTGTTTTTTTCTAGTTTTTTAAAAGTTGCTTTTTTTAATAACTTGTAACTCATGTTTCGAATTTAGGATGTTAGTTGGTTTTTCGTGCTACCTTAGCTTTTCGAGCTTTTTGGGAGAAAATTGGATTCTCAAGATATGATTGTAAAATTACCTAAAATGGCAAAATCTGACAATTGTAGAAATCTGCCAAAAAAGGTAATTTTTTGTTTTTTTTGTTTTCTTAGATATAAGAGAGTTTTCTCTCATTGTAGTGGCAGAGTTGAGGAATAGAAATTTTGTTATGTTTCAGCTTCCAAATTTTTGTCTCTCATGTTTAATGGCACAATTCTGTTGAGTGTATGTTGTGTGCTGCATTATTTGGTATCAGAGCAGGAAGATGGCTGGGAGAGGAAGAGGAAGAGGCGGTCTTGCCCAGATGCATAGAGAAATGCAAAATCTGCAAAGGCAAATAGCAGAACTTACAACACAGATGGAAACCCAAAGACTAGGTAGAGGAGGAGAGGAATCTGATGAAGAGATAGGTCAAGGAGGTGCAAATCAAGATATAGAACATGAAGAAGAAGAATTAGAAGGCATGAGTTTTGAAGAGAGGATGCTCAGGGCCTTAGAAGCAAAAAATGAAGGGATCAAGATAGATGTTTCAGATTATGCAGGTAGTCTTAAACTAGAGGAGTTGATAGACTGGTTGAATGGCATGAGAATTTTTTTTGAATGGAAATCCATGACAGAGGAGAAGAAGGTAAAATTATCATGCACCAAATTAAAGGGTCATGCAATGATTTGGTGGGATCATCTTCAAAAGGAACGAACAAGGAAAGGTAAGGATAAGATCAGGACATGGAATAAAATGGAGAAGAAGTTGAGAGAAAAAATTTTGCCCATAGATTATGCACAAACCCTTTTTTGTAGGTTTCAAAATTTAAAGCAGACCCTCTCTTCTGTGCAAGATTATACAAATGAGTTTTATACACTGTCTATATGTATAGAGCATCAAGAAACTGATGCACAAATGGCTGCTAGATATGTGAATGGCCTGAAATTTTCTATTCAAGATGAATTGAGTATGCCTCGACTCAACAATATGGAAGAGGCTTACCAATTGGCTCTAAAGGCTGAAGAAAAACAAAACAGACAGTACCATCAGAGTAATAGAGGACGAAGAAGGGGTACATCAACCCCATTTCAAGGAGGTTCAAATTATGGCAGGGGAGAGTCATCCCATGGTTTGGAAAAACAAGTAGACACTCGGCAAGATCCTCCAAATCAAGAACGAGGAAGGGGATTTCAAAGAGGTAGAGGTTATGGTAGCGGTAGAGGATGGGAAAACCAGAGAATGCCTTTCACTTGTTTCAGATGTGGAGAAGAAGGTCATAGGGCATTTGAATGCTCCAATTACAACATGCAAGAAAGAAATCAAGGAGGACAACCTAGGGTGAACATGATTCAAATGCAGCATGAAGTGGAAGGAACAGAACTAGAGGTTCCACCAGATGTGGGAGAAAGTCTCATGATGAGAAGAGCAATGGTGATTCCAGAGAAGGAGAAAATAGAAGCCAAAAGCTCTGATGGTTCATGGCTTCGAACCAATATCTTCAGAACCAGATGCACTTCGGGTGGCAAGGTATGTCAAGTCATTGTTGATGGAGGTAGTTGTGAAAATATGGTTTCTAAAGAAATGGTAGACAAATTGAATTTACACTGTGAAAAACATCCTCATCAATATCACATTGCATGGTTTAAAAAGGGAAATGAAGTCACTGTTGATAAAAGATGCCTAATTAAGTTTAGCATAGGGAAGATCTATCAGGATGAGATATGGTGTGATGTTGTCCCAATGGATGCCTGTCATGTGTTATTGGGAAGGCCATGGCAGTATGATAGAAAAGTTATGCAGGATGGAGGGAAAAACACATACACCTTTTGGAAAGATGGCGCTAAGGTGATTTTATTGCCTCTCAAGGATGAAGGAAAAGGTGAGACCATGTTGTCTGAAAGAGATCTTGTTAAAGAAATGAAGGTGACAGGGTGTTGCTATGTATTAATAGTGAAAAAAGGTGAAGAGGAGGACATTTTAGTTCCCCTAGAAGTAGCTGAGCTATTGAAAGAATTTGTTGATGTTTTACCTAATGAATTGCCTGATGGTCTACCGCCAAAGAGAGATATTCAGCATCATATTGATTTGATTCCAGGAGCAACTCTACCCAAACAAGCAGCTTATAGGATGAATCCAACACAACATGCAGAGATGAATAAGCAAGTAACAGAACTCCTAAGTAAAGGTGTGGTGAGAGAGAGCATGAGCCCATGTGCTGTACCTGCATTTTTAACCCCCAAAAAAGATGGAACATGGAGAATGTGCACCGATAGCAGAGCAATCAATAAGATTACCATCAAGTATCGGTTTCCTATACCTCGTATGGAGGACATGATGGATGTCCTTGTAGGGGCTAAATATTTCAGCAAGATCAACCTACGAAGTCGCTACCACCAAATCTGGATTCGAGAAGGGGATGAGTGGAAGACAGCCTTTAAGACTGGAGATGGATTATATGAGTGGATGGTTATGCCATTCAGGTTATCAAATGCACCTAGCACATTTATGAGATTGATGAACACTGTACTACGCCCTTACATTGGTAAGTTTGTGGTAGTTTATTTTGATGATATTTTTGTATTTAGTAACAGCAAAGAAGAGCACCTACAAAACTTGAGGATCATCTTTGGTGTGTTAAGGAAGGAGAAGCTCTATGCCAATTTGAAAAAGTGTAGGTTCATGCAAGACAGTTTGGTGTTTTTAGGCTTTGTCATTTCTAAAGATGGTGTCAGAATGGATCCAGAAAAGGTCAGGGCAATCCTAGAATGGCCTAGTCCCAGCAGCATCACAGTGATAAAAAGCTTTCATGGCTTGGCCACTTTCTATCGAAAGTTCATTTACAATTTTAGTAGTATTGTAGCTCCTATCACAGATTGTACCAAAGGGACGGAGTTTGTATGGACCAAGGATGCTGAGGAGAACTTTAAGTACTTGAAGAAAAAGGTAACAAAAGCACCTATACTCGCCTTGCCAAATTTTGATAAAGTATTTGAAGTAGAATGTGATGCCTCCCATGTGGGAATAGGTGCTATACTTAGCCAAGCTCGCAAACCTATAGCTTTCTTTAGTGAAAAGTTGAATGCAGTGAGAAAGAATTATTCTACTTATGATTTGGAATTTTATGCAATTGTTCAAGCATTGAGGCATTGGAGACATTATCTAGTTCCCTAGGAGTTTGTATTGTTTACAGATCATATTGCACTGAGGTACTTGAACACACAGAAAAAGTTGAATAGTAGGCATGCCAAGTGGGTCTCTTTCTTGCAAGGTTACAACTTTGTGCTGAAGCATAAGTCTGGAAAACAAAATCAGGTTGCAGATGCATTAAGTAGGCGTGTTGCACTTTTGACCACAATGGAAACTGAGGTGATTGGTTTTGATGCCATCAAAAATTTGTATGAGTTTGATGATGATTTTTGGGAGATTGTGGAACAATTGAAGGTACCAATATCTGGTAACTTGGATCACTTTAGGGTTGAATATTTTATGCAAGATGGGTATCTATTTGAAGGAAAACAACTATGCATACCGGCTGGCTCTATGAGGGACAACATTATCAGAGAATTTCATAGTAGTGGGTTGGCTGGACATTTTGGCAAGGACAAGACAATAGCCTTGCTAGAAGATAAATATTACTGGCCAAATATGAAAAGGGATATAACTAAGTATGTAACAAGGTGTAGAATCTACCAAGTGGCTAAGGGACATTCACAGAATACAGGATTGTATATGCCCTTACCAGTACTAGCTGCACCATGGACAGATTTGAGCATGGACTTTGTGTTGGGACTTCCACATACTCAACGAGGTAATGATTCCATTTTTGTAGTTGTTGATAGGTTCTCCAAGATGGTTCATTTTATTGCCTGTAAGAAAACTAATGATGCAACAAGGGTAGCAGAGTTATTTTTTTCAGAAGTTGTTAGACTACATGGTGTTCCAAAGACTATTACCTCTGACAGGGATACCAAATTCCTCAGTCATTTCTGGAGGACTTTATGGAAGAAGATGGGGACCAAGTTACAGTTTAGTAGTGCCTATCATCCTCAAACAGATGGGCAAACAGAGGTAGTTAATCGGAGTCTGGGAAATTTGCTGAGGTTTATTGTTGGAGAAAAGCCCAAACAATGGGATTTGGCATTACCCCAGGCTGAATTTGCCTATAATAGTTCTGTTAACCGATCAACAGGAAAGTCCCCTTTCTAGATTGTGTATGGTAGGAATCCTCAAGGTGTTCTAGATTTGGTACAGCTACCAATGAAAGATCGGGTCCGTGATGATGGGGAAGCATTTGCAGAACACCTTCAACAGTTGCAGCAAGCAGTGAGACAGAAGTTGCAGGACAGTAATGAGATGTATAAGAATTCAGTGGATCCTAGTCGGCGACATCAGACATTCAATGAAGGTGACTTAGTGATGGTATATTTGAGAAAAAAATGGTTTCCTACTGGCACATATCACAAGTTGAAGTACAAGAAAATTGGTCCTTGCAGAATTACAAAGAAGATCAATGATAATGCATATGAGGTCAGTTTACCAGATGATCTTGCTATTTCTCCCGTGTTTAATATTTCTGATTTATATGCATTAAATGGTGAGGATGATGCTGAAGATAGTCAACCAGAGGTGTCATGGCACAACCACATTCCCCATAAGAAGAAGGAAAAGATTGCACAGATTCTTGATAAGAACACTATCTCCACTCGGCAAGGGCTTTACAACAAGTATTTAGTATAGTGGGAAGGATTGCCACCAACAGATAGCACATGGATTACAGAGTGGGAAGTGCAAAGGTTAGATCCCATCAAATGGCAGCAGTTTGAAGACACTCACTTGTAGGAGCTGCGTTCTTTTCAACCAGAGGAGAATGATGCAGGGACTTCCGGAGGTCATAACTTTTGACTCGGATGTGGGTTTTCTATGAAATTTTATAGGTGGATGCGTTATGAGGTGGCCAGTTGTTTCCCAACCACCCTAGTTGGTTGGACCTCGTCTTGGCACTTTTTCGAGGCTTGAAACTTTCATCTTGGCCCTCAAAATGGCAAATTAGTGTTTTTTTCTAGTTTTTTAAAAGTTGCTTTTTTTAATAACTCGAAACTCATGTTTCAAATTTAGGATGTTAGTTGGTTTTTCGTCCTGCCTTAGCTTTTCAAGCTTTTTGGGAAAAAACTGGATTCTCAAGATATGATTGTAAAATTACCTAAAATGGCAAAATCTGACAATTGTCGAAATCTGCCAAAAAAGGTAATTTTTTGTTTTTTTTGTTTTCTTAGATATAAGAGAGTTTTCTCTCATTGTAGCGGTAGAGTTGAGGAATAGAAATTTTGTTATGTTTCAGCTTCCAAATTTTTGTCTCTCATGTTTAATGGCACAATTCTGTTGAGTGTATGTTGTGTACTGCATCATTTGGTATCACAACAGGAAGATGGCTGGGAGAGGAAGAGGAAGAGGCGGTCTTGCCCAGATGCATAGAGAAACGCAAAATCTACAAAGGCAAATAGCAGAACTTACAACACAGATGGAAACCCAAAGACTGGGTAGAGGAGGAGATGAATCTGATGAAGAGATAGGTTAAGGAGGTGCAAATCAAGATACAGAACATGAAGAAGAAGAATTAGAAGGCATGAGTTTTGAAGAGAGGATGCTCAGGGCCTTAGAAGGAAAAAATGAAAGGATCAATGTAGAAGTTTCAGATTATGCAGGTAGTCTTAAACCAGAGGAGTTGATAGACCGGTTGAATGGCATTAGAAATTTTTTTGAATGGAAATCCATGACAGAGGAGAAGAAGGTAAAATTTGCATGCACCAAATTAAAGGGTCATGCAATGATTTGGTGGGATCATCTTCAAAAGGAACGAACAAGGAAAGGTAAGGATAAAATCAGGACATGGAATAAAATGGAGAAGAAGTTGAGAGAAAAATTTTTGCCCATAGATTATGCACAAACCCTTTTTCGTAGGTTTTAAAATTTAAAGTAGACCCTCTCTTCTGTGCAAGATTATACAAATGAGTTTTATACACTGTCTATACGTATAGAGCATCAAGAAACTGATGCACAAATGGCTGCTAGATATGTGAATGGCCTGAAATTTTCTATTCAAGATGAATTGAGTATGCATCGACTCAACAATATGGAAGAGGCTTACCAATTGGCTCTAAAGGCTAAAGAAAAACAAAACAGATAGTACCATCAGAGGAATAGAGGAGGAGGAAGGGGTACATCAACCCCATTTTGAGGAGGTTCAAATTATGGCAGGGGAGAGTCATCCCATGGTTTGGAAAAACAAATAGACACTCGACAAGATCGTCCAAATCAAGAACGAGGAAGGGGATTTCAAAGAGGTAGAGGTTATGGTAGCGGTAGAGGATGGGAAAACTAGAGAATGCCTTTCGCTTGTTTCAGATGTGGAGAAGAAGGTCATAGGGCATTTGAATGCTCCAATTACAACATGCAAGAAAGAAATCAAGGAGGACAACCTAGGGTGAACATGATTCAAATGCAGCATGAAGTGGAAGGGACAGAACTAGAGGTTCCACCAGATGTGGGAGAAAGTCTCATGATGAGAAGAGCAATGGTGATTCCAGAGAAGGAGAAAACAGAAGCCAAAAGCTCTGATGGTTCATGGCTTCGAACCAATATCTTTAGAACCAGATGCACTTCAGGTGGCAAGGTATGTCAAGTCATTGTTGATGGAGGTAGTTGTGAAAATATGGTTCCTAAAGAAATGGTAGACAAATTGAATTTACACTGTGAAAAATATCCTCATCCGTATAGCATTGCATGGTTTAAAAAGGGAAATGAAGTCACTGTTGATAAAAGATGCCTAATTAAGTTTAGCATAGGGAAGATCTATCAGGATGAGATATGGTGTGATGTTGTCCCAATGGATGCCTATCATGTGTTATTGGGAAGGCCATGGCAGTATGATAGAAAAGTTATGCATGATGGAGGGAAAAACACATACACCTTTTGGAAAGGTGGCGCTAAGGTGATTTTATTGCCTCTCAAGGATGAAGGAAAAGGTGAGACCATGTTGTCTGAAAGAGATCTTATTAAAGAAATGAAGGTGACAGGGTGTTGCTATGCATTAATAGTGAAAAAAGGTGAAGAGGAGGACATTTCAGTTCCCCCAGAAGTAGCTGAGCTATTGAAAGCATTTGTTGATGTTTTACCTAATGAATTGCCTGATGGTCTACCGCCAAAGAGAGATATTCAGCATCATATTGATTTGATTCCAGAAGCAACTCTACCCAACCAAGCAGCTTATAGGATGAATCCAACACAACATGCAGAGATGAATAAGCAAGTAACAGAACTCCAAAGTAAAGGTGTGGTGAGAGAGAGCATGAGCCCATGCGCTGTACCTACATTGTTAACCCCAAGAAAAGATGGAACATGGAGGATGTGCACTGATAGCAGAGAAATTAATAAGATTACCATCAAGTATCGGTTTCCTATACCTCATATGGAGGACATGATGGATGCCCTTGCAGGGGCTAAATATTTCAGCAAGATCGACCTACGAAGTGGCTACCACCAAATCCAGATTCGAGAAGTGGATGAGTGGATGACAGCCTTTAAGACTGGAGATGGATTATATGAGTGGATGGTTATGCCATTCGGGTTATCAAATGCACCTAGCACATTTATGAGATTGATGAACACTGTAGTACGCCCTTACATTGGTAAGTTTGTGGTAGTTTATTTTGATGATATTTTTGTATTTAGTAACAGCAAAGAAGAGCACCTACAACACTTGAGGATCATCTTTGGTGTGTTAGGGAAGGAGAAGCTCTATAGCAATTTGAAAAAGTGTAGGTTCATGCAAGACAGTTTGGTTTTTTTAGGCTTTGTCATTTCTAAAGATGGTGTCAGAATGGATCCAGAAAAGGTCAGGGCAATCCTAGAATGGCGTAGTCCCAGCAGCATCACAGCGATAAAAAGTTTTCATGGCTTGGCCACTTTCTATCGAAAGTTCATTCGCAATTTCAGTAGTATTGTAGCTCCTATAACAGATTGCACCAAAGAGACGAAGTTTGTATGGACCAAGGATGATGAGGAGAGCTTTAAGTACTTGAAGAAAAAGGTAATAGAAGCACCTATACTTGCCTTGCCAAATTTTGATAAAGTATTTGAAGTAGAATGTGATGCCTCCCATGTGGGAACAGGTGCTGTACTTAGCCAAGCTGGCAAACCTATAGCTTTCTTTAGTGAAAAGTTGAATGCAGTGAGAAAGAATTATTCTACTTATGATTTGGAATTTTATGCAATTGTTCAAGCATTGAGGCATTGGAGACATTATCTAGTTCCCCAGGAGTTTGTATTGTTTACAGATCATATTGCACTGAGGTACTTGAACACATAGAAAAAGTTGAATAGTAGGCATGCCAAGTGGGTCTCTTTCTTGCAAGGTTACAACTTTGTGCTGAAGCATAAGTCTGGAAAATAAAATCAGGTTGCAGATGCGTTAAGTAGGCGTGTTGCACTTTTGACCACAACGGAAACTGAGGTGATTGGTTTTGATGCCATCAAAAATTTGTATGAGTCTGATGATGATTATTGGGAGATTGTGGAACAATTGAAGGCACCAATATCTGGTAACTTGGATCACTTTAGGGGTGAATATTTTATGCAAGATGGGTATCTATTTAAAGGAAAACAACTATGCATACCGGCTGGCTCTATGATGGACAACATTATCAGAGAATTTCACAGTAGTGGGTTGGCTGGACATTTTGGCAAGGACAAGACAACAGCCTTGCTAGAAGATAAATATTACTGGCCAAAGATGAAAAGGGATATAACTAAGTATGTAACAAGGTGTAGAATCTGCCGAGTGGCTAAGGGACATTCACAGAATATAGGATTGTATATGCCCTTACCAGTACCAGCTGCACCATGGACAGATTTAAGCATGGACTTTGTGTTGGGACTTCCACATACTCAACGAGGTAATGATTCCATTTTTGTAGTTGTTGATAGGTTCTCCAAGATGGTTCATTTTATTGCCTGTAAGAAAACTAATGATGCAACAAGGGTAGCAGAGTTATTTTTTTCAGAAGTTGTTAGACTACATGGTGTTCCAAAGACTATTACCTCTGACAGGGATACCAAATTCCTCAGTCATTTCTGGAGGACTTTATGGAAGAAGATGGGGACCAAGTTATAGTTTATTAGTGCCTATCATCCTCAAACAGATGGGCAAACAGAGGTAGTTAATCAGAGTCTGGGAAATTTGCTGAGGTGTATTGTTGGAGAAAAGCCCAAACAATGGGATTTGGCATTACCCCAGGCTGAATTTGCCTATAATAGTTCTGTTAACCGATCAACAGGAAAGTCCCCTTTCTAGATTGTGTATGGCAGGAATCCTCAAGGTGTTCTAGATTTGGTACAGCTACCAATGAAAGATCAGGTCAGTGATGATGGGGAAGCATTTGCAGAACACCTTCAACAGTTGCAGCAAGCAATGAGACAGAAGTTGCAGGACAATAATGAGAGGTATAAGAATTCAGTGGATCCTAGTTGGCGACATCAGACATTCAGTGAAGGTGACTTAGTGATGGTATATTTGAGAAAAGAACGATTTCCTACTGGTACATATCACAAGTTTAAGTACAAGAAAATTGGTCCTTGCAAAATTACAAAGAAGATCAATGATAATGCATATGAGGTCAGTTTACTAGATGATCTTGCTATTTCTCCCGTGTTTAATATTTCTGATTTATATGCATTCCATGGTGAGGATGATGCTGAAGATAGTCAACCAGAGGTGTCATGGCACAACCACATTCCCCATAAGAAGAAGGAAAAGATTGCACAGATTCTTGATAAAACACTATCTCCACTCGGCAAGGGCGTTACAACAAGTATTTAGTATAGTGGGAATGATTGCCACCAATAGATAGCACATGGATTATAGAGTGGGAAGTGCAGAGGTTAGATCCCGTCAAATGGCAGCAGTTTGAAGACACTCACTTGCAGGAGCTGCATTCTTTTCAACCAGAGGAGAATGATGCAGGGACTTCTGGTGGTCATAACTAAATGATTAAAGAATTATGCTATGTTGTGTGCCGCGGAGCTTGATAGTATAGAGTATCGAATGATCTTATTATTATATTTGTGTAACGAATCTAATATTAATAAATTGCTCTTATCATGCTTTATATCATCAGAGTTTATAATATCGAAGTCATTTAATGTTCCTATTATTACATTTTTATGGGCACATAGCTATAAGGATACAGCTTATTAGTCGGTCTTATCTATCATCATAAGAGTTTATTTAAACTATCATGTTTAGAAGTTCCTTTCATTAGCTAAGTTTTATAATTAGAAGGAGATAAAACAATGAGACTAGTATACAATCATAATTTTGAACAATGATAAGAAAATTTGAATAGTGATTAACAATAATTATAAATATATTTATGCATTGATACCTTACGAAGAATAATATTTCTTAAATTTGTATTTTTCTTGAATAATAGCTAACTCTATTACTTTGTTTGTTCGGTTGTGAATACCCCATTGTATAGTTTTCAATCCACCAAAATAAGTTTTAAAGGAGAAATTCTAGTATCGCAAGTCTCTTTCTAAAATTTATTATTCAAACAAATTCTTGTTGTATTGCTACTAGGTGTTATTATTCTTCACTGATAACTCAAATCTGAAAATTTATTTCCTTGTTCAGCTATTGTCAACAAGACTAAAAGCAACACTATTTGTTCAAAATAAGATCTTTTTTCTCATCAGAGTAAAGTGAGTAATTAAATTTTCTTAATATATATTTATTTGTTAAATTTTAGTATAAGCATTACAATTAGATTATATTTATATTTAATAATGTATATCATGTAAAATATAATATATAATAAATATAACTATAATGTAGATTCCAATGTTTCATAGTCTATGTTGTGAAGTTTTAAAATTATGTATTAAGAATTCTATATTAGCCTAATAAAGTTAAATTCTATACATATTAGTCTTATTAAAAAAGCTTTCAAGTTTCCATCGAATAAAGCCTATATATATTAATATAATGGGAGATAACCATTTTCCAAGAGCCAAAAGGTGCCCCCACTTTATAATGTTCATTGGGCTCATAATTTCTTTTGGACATGGAGCATGGAATTCCCGTGACTTAAATTTCATAGTTTATATATTACTATAATATTATAACTCTAATTAATATAGATTATATATATGAATTATATATAGATTTTAATATTTTATATTATATATAGATTATAATATATTATATTATATATTATAACTATAATATAGATCTCACAAACTATATTATATTATTATAAGGCTTAGAAATTATGTATTAAAAAAATTTCAACTACTTGATGAATGTGGATGGAATACTATAGTTGAATTCTAGAAGAAAATGTCAAAATTTGTGCACTTTAAAACAAAAACCTATAGAATTAGTCAAGAGATGTTAAACTAGGTTGGATCAATGACTGAGAACATATAATATTTAAATTTTTATTAATGTCATCTATGGCTCGATGTAGTTAATTTAATGAAGTTACAAACTTATGGGTGATTTTAATTTTGTTTGAATTAGAAGTACAAAACTATAATATTGTGTATGTAACACATCACACTTGTTCAAAAGTGGCAAGAATAATGGGAAACTTAGGAAGTTGGAACATAGTATTGGACACTAACAATTCAATTATTCATGTTCAAACTACTAAGAGATACTAGTTGGAAGGAAGATGGAGACTACACTAGAAATTTTAATACCAATTGTTAGTCATGATGAAGATACACAATCAATGTATTCATCTTTGTAGGTAAATGAAAGACCAGAATCCTACATTTGTTCAAAAATTATATTACTATAAGCTCTTACTTTTAAAATTTCCAATCTTGGGGTTTAGAGTTGAGGGTTTACAAGCATGTCTACCACCATAGTAGGGAAAGGTAAAGAAATAAAAAAATGGACTATTTCGAACTACTTCTAGAACCCCAAGTTATACTAATAGATACCATGATATTTATCATCTTATAATCACTCATAGGTTTACCTCAAATCTTAGATACACGTGTAAGAGTAAGGCAACAAATCAAATGCAAGTTAATCAACCATTTCTAGTTAATATTGTAATTGTGCCATGGGTGGTTGTATTGGAATGCATGTTGTTCCCTAATGTTTTCCTATTCTTAGAATTTATCATGGTTTTTGCCCAAAATAATGATGAAAATAGAAATGTAATTGTTAATAAAGATAGCCAAGAAGAAATTTTGACCATTCCTGCGTAAAACATTGGCCAAGGTTTGGATTTTCCAACTAAATTGTTTTGTAATTGTCTACATTAACCTAGAACAAATTGCTAGGGATTATGAAGTAACCAGTAAAAGTTCCAAAGAATATTTTCTCAAAAAAAAAAAATATGATGTTAAGATAGCCAATGTCAAGCATCCTTCCATGATTGAAATTTTTAAACCATGGGTTTAGGAAAATATTTCTATGCTAGCATTTTTACTTGGATTGGATAGTAATAGGTAAGTAGATGCAACCCTCTTTGAAATGGTACATAATATCCATTTCTTTCTTCCATATTCAAGATACAGATTAGTTGAGAACATTGCAAAATGCATGTATAAACAATTTTTAATGATTAAAGGAAGTTCCACTTCCAACACTGAGACCTTTATGTTCACAACTTGCTTGTGATATTTATTTATAGGGAGGCTTAGTGGAACATTTCTAGCCAACAAGATTTAAATTTAGCACTATTCAAATTATGAGGTGAGAAGGTTGGGTCCACTATCCAAGTGGACCCATAAGATAAAGATACATGATAATTAAATGAACGATAATCATTTTGTGGACTACAATTTTCTTTAATTTATAATCCAATTACAAATACTCTAATGCCTAGTGATTGCTTGAGTCTTGTCAAGATTACATTCAACTAGGAGTAGAAATACAATTGGCTAACTAGCACTTCATGGAGGAAAAGATTGTATTAAAACTTTATGGACTAGGAGTAGATCCTTAGAAATTTCTAGTACTTGTGAAAAAGAGCCTAGTTTTTGCATTAGAATATACATAGCAAATAGATAGTACAAATCAACTATAGTTTGTTAGTAAACAAAAGAGGAGCATATTTCCTTCCTTACCTTTTTCATGTGGAGGGTTCACATTTGATCTAGAAAATAATTTATTGTGGCACATTCAATTTTAAAAATAAATAAATTTGATCTCAAGACTCTGACTAGTAATATAACTCATGTGAGGTGATTAAAGCAAGGTTTGAGGCCAATAAGATCATTGCAAGTATAATTCAAAATGAATGTAAACCTTTACTAGAAAGATTAAAAGATAATAAATCTTGGGATAAGGTCATAATATTATTGGAAGAAATTGCTATTAAGAAAGGTATTACTTTTGAATAATTATTAGTAGAAATAATGGGATTGTATCCATAGAGAGTAGTAGAGATACGAATTAGGAGGTACAACAATTTTTTAAAATTAACTACCTTTTGGTCTATGATGAAGGATCTAAGTGATCCAAAAACTATAGTAAACATTCAGTGTTAGCAAGATAGAAATGAAACTAGAGAAAAACTAACCCACCGTAGAAGGAATGTCCCTAAAAATAGGCCGAAAGGCACAAGAAATGCAAGAAGACATACCATTTGCTAATACCTAGGTATAAGTAAAAATGGTGCAAAGACAAAATAGGAAAACTAAATAGAGAGATAGATAAAAAAGAGTGAGAGAAGAAGAGGAAGAGGAAGAGACAAAAGATAGAAGATATCTCTTGTATAGCATAAAATAGATGAGAATGTGATATGTATAAGATAGGATATAGATCAATGCATGAGTATGATTGTAGAGAGAAAATTGAATGAATATATCTTAATGTAATCTCTTGTTATATATAAAAGACATTGTAGATTATTAGGACTCACTTATGATGTGTTATGGGGAATGTCATAGTTGTTAATTGTTTCATTTTATTATTCCCATGTGTTATTCCTTGCCACAACCTTTTATATCCTACTACATTCACTCAAACTCTCTTTTCATCCCTAACACTAGGGTATAAATACAACATTTCAAGGACCTAGGTCAAAATCTCTAATTTGTACCTATCCTTGCAACATCTTGGTTCCATTTGTTGGGACCCTAGTAAAACGGGTAAGCGAGGAGATCAATGTATAAAAAATATATCAACTATGGAAGAGAAGACTTATATAAAGAAGGAATATAGTCAAGAAAAGTTAATATTTCATGATATATGGTAGAATATCCTTGGTTTTTGCATTTTGAGAGGGAGTTAGGCACCTATGAGATGATGAACGAAAAGGGAGATCCTAAAAGGACCTCCGAAGAGATGCAAATTTTAGAAGAGAAAGACTAAGACATCAAGGAATGCATAAAAGGATTAATGAAACCCCAAATCAAAAACACCCATGGTAAAAAGAGAAAACATGAAAAAAAGAGAAATTAGGGAATAGATTGACTTGGTAATGGAGTTGAACATGGATGAAAGGAAATTGAAACAAGTTAAGGAGAGCTACGAAAGATATCGTAAAAGAATGGAGAAGGCTGAGGAAGCTAAGTTAGATAACACTAGGAGAGATACTGTTGATGAAGATGTAGAGTGCACTAAAAGGCCTTTTGCTGATAATGAGAATCAAAGAAAATGTGAGTGCACTAGGGAGGCTACTACTAAATTTTTTTAAGAAGATGAAAATACACCAATAGAATAATTGAACATAAATGATCATGACAGAGCGGTTGCAAATAAACATTAGCATTCTACTAAGATTAATGGGATTTCACAAATAGTGGAACTAGGATCAATTGCATTTCTCTATAATAGAGACACATATTAGCAACTCACCATCCATCTTGAATAGACAAAATATATTTTAAAATGGTTCGAAAGATATATTGAAGAATGTGTAGAATCTAATGAGTCATTAATGGATGGGTGCAGAAGAAGGTGTGCTCTACCATCCAAAATCTTAACTTAAAACCCTCATTTGGATCCTTATCTAACTAACCTAAAATTTACAATTAATTAAATATTTGAAGAACTATTTAACAATTTTATGAAAATAAAACATCTAAATTTTAGTGTGGATTATCTAGATAAGGTAGTGTTAGGGTTAGCCAGCAAAAGATATCAATTAAATGCAAATAAAGATTAAACAGAGAAATGGAAATACACAAAATTAATAAAGTTTTAACGCGGTTCACCCAAACTCAGGCTACATCCACCAAACAGAGAGTCTAATATTATTATCTAGTAAATCAAATCGATTACAACCAGCAATCCCTACAACTCAATACCATTGCAAATGCTACAATACAATATGTCAAAACCCTAACCCTTAGCCGCCTTTTATCAAGCCTTTTTGTCGGTTACAAAAATAGGGTTTTCTTATGTCAGTCACAAAAAAGTAGGATACATGGCTAGTGTACAGTACTTTCCTGATCAGTCTCCACCTACCAAAAATCTCCCACTTGGAGACTGATCAGGCTCCACACCAAATAATCTCCCACTTGGAGACTGATCCTGGACGACACCGCTGCACATGCAGCTCCTACTGGAAATAAGCACCCTAGACTCTATTGTTCTATTTTTGTTGTTTTTAGTCTAGAAGACCACCGAAGTTGAAGAGGAGTTTAGCTTCTCCCTTGTCACTACCTTTGTAAACATATCCGCTAGATTTTCATCTGTATGTATCTTTTCCAGCCTTAACTATCCATTATCCAACACCGACCAAATAAAGTGATACCTTAACTGTATGTGTTTGGTCTTTGAATGCAAGGCATAATTCTTTGCAAGATGTATGGCACTCTGACTATCTATATACAAAGAAATGTTAGCCTGTTGTTTACCCAATTCTTCCAAGAAAGATTGCAGCCATATCATCTCCTTGCTTGCCTCTATTTCAGCTACATATTCTGCCTCTATGGTGGATAAAGCAACCATCTTTTACAACTTGGAAATCTAACTCACCGTTGTTCCACCTACAGTAAAGACATAACCTGTAGTACTCCGCCTGGTATGAATATCCCCTGCCAAATCTGAGTCTACATAACCTACTAAATCAGTATTAGAGCCCCTAAAACATAACTGTTTATTAGATGTACCTCTCAAATATCTGAGAATCAATTTTACCGCATTCCAATGCTCAAATCTGGGATGACTCATATACCTGCTAATGACTCTGACAGCGTGTGCAATATCTGGTCTCATGCATACCATGGTATACGTTAATCTTCCTATAGCTGAAGCATATGGTATTGGACATTTTTTCTTCCTCCTCTTGTGTCTTTGGACACATCTCCTTAGTCAATTTCAAATGACTAGGCAAAGGTGTGCTGACAGCTTTTGCATTCTCCATATGGAATCTCTGCAACACCTTTTCAACATAAGCAGCCTGAGATAGAGTAAATTTTTTGTTCTTCCTATCTCTACAAATTTTCATACCAAGGATTTGTTTTACTACCCCCAAATCCTTCATATCAAATGACTATGCTAACTGATGTTTTAACTCTCTGATGTGATCCATGTTAGACCCAGCTATAAGCATGTCATCAACATATAAACATAAAATAATGTAGCTGTCATTATCCAACCTCTTAAAATAAACACAATGGTCAGAATTACACCTACTGTAGCCTTGCTTAGCCATAAAACTATCAAATTTCAAATACCATTGCTAAGGTGCTTGTTTCAGGCCATACAAACTCTTCTTCAATCTGCACACTTGTTTCTCCTTACCTTTGACCTCAAATCCCTATGGTTGTGCCATGTATATCTCCTCCTCCAAATCACCATGGAGAAAGGTAGTTTTCACATCTAGATGTTCCAAATGCAAATCTTCAGTAGCCACAATACTTAAAATAGTATGAATAGAAGTCATCTTGACAACCGGAGAAAATATCTCATCAAAATCAATGCCCTATTTCTGTGCAAATCCTTGTACAACTAACCTGGCCTTAAATCTTTTCTTATCTCCATCTTCCTCTTTCAGCCTGTAAACCCATTTGTTTGGTAAAGCCTTTTTACTTGCAGGTAACTTACATAATTCCCAAGTCTAATTTTTCAGCAAGGAGTCCATTTCTTCTTTCATGGTAAGCTCCCACTGAACTTGTGTATTCACCTGCATAGCTTCATCATACCCTTCTGGTTCACTAGCATCTGTTAACAAAATAGAATACAAAGAGGGAGAAAACCTTTCAGGAGGTCTACTTAGCCTTGTTGACCGTCTAACATTCACTAGAGTTTGTGGTATTTTTGGTTGCTGTTGCGGAGCATGAGGAACCACTGGAACATCACTATTTGGAGTATCATCCAGCACCACATAATCCTTTTCTTTCTTTTCATGCTGCTGCAACTGATCTTTGTACAACAATTTCTCATTGAACATAACATCTCTGCTTCTCAGAATTTTTTGATTTTCAAAATCCTAAAGCCTATAAGCAAATTCATCAATGCCATATCCAACGAAGGTACACTTTTTTGATTTTACATCCAACTTGGTTCTATTTTCAGAATCTATATGTACAAATGCTTCACAGCTGAACGTTTTCAGAAAAGAATAACTCACCTTCTTACCTATGCATGCTTCCTCTGGAATACCACAACCCAAAGGAACTGAAGGACCTTTATTAATTAAATATACAGCAGTGTTGACAACCTCTACCCACATATTTAAAGGCAGTCCAGCATGCAATCTCATGGTCCTTGCATGCTCCATTATTGTCCTATTCATGTGTTCAGCCACTCCATTTTCCTGTGGAGTCCCTGGAACTATTTTCTGCCTACGAATTCCATTAAAGGAAAAATACTCTTCAAATTCTTTGCTGCAATACTCACTACCATTATCAGATCTGAGACATTTTAATCTTTTACTTGTCTCATTTTCAACCAAGCTTCCCCATTTCTTAAATGTTTCAAATACATTAGATTTCTATCTAAGGAAATAAATCCAGACCTTCCTAGTTGCATCATCTATGAATGTAACATAATACCAAGAGCCACCGAGAGAAGATACCTGAGCTAGTCCCTATACATCTGTATGCACAAGATCTAACTTTTCATTTTTCTTTTGCTTCCTATCTTTGAGAAAACTAACTCTCTTTTGTTTGCCATACACACAACTTTCATATAAATCCATATTAATACATTTCAGATCTGGTAAAACTTTCTTAGAATGAAGTACATTCATACCTTTTTCACTCATATGCCCAAGTCTGTTATGCCACAGTGTTGTCTTAGAACCTATAGCAACTTTTCCAGTCTCTTCCTGCAAACCTGCAGCAACTATTCCTGAACCTATTTGTTTTTATTTTGTAATAGCTAAAGTAGAAGGAACAGTATGACTTGTACAAAGATATAAGGTGCCTACTTTCACACCTTTTGCTACTACTAAGGCACCTTTTGAAACCTTCCAATTTTTTTCAGTAAATGTAACAGTGCAACCTTGTTCAGTTAGCTGCCCTGCTAAAATTAAATTCTTACTGAGCCTTGGAACATGCCTTACCTCATGTGGTAGCCAATGATTCCCATTCTGCAACTTAATCTTGATTTTTCCCTTTCCAACAATCTGACAGGGTTCGTTATCTCTCAAATAAACCAGCCCAAAATCCCCTTGGACATAATCAAGAAAATAACTTCTATGGGGTGTAGCATGAAATGAGGCCCCTGAATCTAAAACCCATGAATCATCAGCATTATCTAGGGAAAGAATCAAAGCATCTTCTTCAGATTTATTGCTTACCACATTTGCCTCCTTATTGCCTTCTTGTTTGTCTCCTTCTTTATTTTTCTGAGACCAGCAATCTTTCTTCAGATGACCTAGTTTCCCATAGTACCAGCAATCCTTTTGTCCTCTGGTCTGGGATCTTTTATCCTTTAATTTCCCTCGTGACTTCCCATGACCTCCAGAACCTTTTCCTCTCTCCTTTGATCTGCCCCTACTCTCTGCATTCAAAACACTGCCTGATGTGGATCCACTTGAGCTTTTCTTAAAAACTTCCTCACTCAGAATAACACCAATAACATCATCAAATTTTAGCGTATTTTAAGTAGAAATAGAGTTACTAACTGCCATTACCAAACTATCCCAGCTTTCAGGCAATGAACATAATATCAAGAGAGCTCTAACTTCTTCGTCAAATTTTACATTTAAAGAAGTCAATTGACTGACAATCATATTAAATTTATTTAAATGACCTGTCACAGATCCTCCTTCAACCATTTTTAAATTAAACAAATGCTTCATGAGAAATACCTTATTTGAGGCTGAGGGTTTTTCATACAATTTAGCGAAAGCTTTCATTAGACCATTTGTTGTCTTCGCTTCTGTTATATTGAATGCCACTGATGGTGCCAGGCACAACTGAATGGTTCCTAGTGCCTTTCTGTCAAGAAGATTCCAATCCTCATCAGACATTGTTGCCATTTTCTTCGATACTCCTTCCAATAGCATCCATAAATCATTTTGATAGAGGTAATCCTCCATCTGCATCTTCCATAACTGATAGTTCTACCCATTGAATTTATCCACCTTCAATTTACCCTCGTCCGCCATTGCTCCCACTCAACCGTGAGACTTTCCTGTAGACGATAATCGAACACAACCCGCTCGGATACCACTTGTTAGGGTTAGCCGGTAGAAGATATCAATTAAATGCAAATAACGATTAAATAGAGAAATGGAAATACACAAAATTAATAACAGCAAGAGACAAGTTTTAATGTGGTTCACCCAAACTTGGGCTACATCCACCAAACAGAGAGTCCAATATTACTATCTAGTAAATCAAACTGATTACAACTAGCAATCCCTGCAACTCAATACTGTTGCAAATGCTACAATACAATATGTCAAAACCCTAACCCTTAGCTACCTTTTATCAAGCCTTTTTGTCGGTTACAAAAATAGGGTTTTCTTATGTCGGTCACAAAAAATTAGGATACATGGCTAGTGTACAGTACTTTCTTGATCAGTCGCCACGTACCAATAGGTAGTAAGTAAAAGTGTGGAATTACAAAAAGAGACGATCATATGAAATTGGAACCTGCAAGATAATAAGGGAAATATGGTAGAAAAAATATAAATTAGAACTTGTTTGATGACCTTTTCATGGATACTAACGAAATGATAAATGAATGATGAGAAACCCCTTTATTAACAAGTTAAATGTGATTAACTAATAAAAGCGTGTCTCCCATATTGAAATCGTTGCATGAATTGGTGAACCCCCTAGACCAAGAGCCATCTCCCATGACAAATAAGACAAGAGGAGTGCTTTCATAAGGGATAAATAGTGACACAAATCGAGAAAGAGAAAACCAATAACAAGAATTTGTAAGAAATTATGTCAAAATTTTATAGTTGAAATTTTTTGAGATTGAGTTAGCAAGAGACAAAGGAAGAAATAGGAGGTTAGTAAAGTAGAGGAATTCTGTTAAGAGATCAAAGAAGGAGAAAACCTATAAATTTTTAATAATAGAGGAGCATATTCCACTACAAAGAAGAGGATAACCCACACCTAGTATTAAAAAATTCAGTGAACAAATTCAAGACATGGACCTAAACATGAAATTACCAATATTTGGAATACATACTACTAAAACCTGTAAACATATCATTGTGATAGAACCAATTTGGAGAAGGAATGAAATCAAAAGTAATCAAATCAAACTTTTTAATTTTGTAGGAACCCTAAGGAATGATGCCCTTAAATGGTACATGAAAAAGTACCCATAGATAATGAGGAATCACAAGAGAGAAAATATGAGTATCTGTATAATTTTGGATCTCTTAAGATTTTATTAGAAAGTGTCAGCAAGATGAGAGAAATGATACAAGAAGAGGGGGAAATAGTTAAGGAATTTACCATAAATTTGAGGAAGTTGAAAGGAAAATGGAAGATCTAATTTTAGAGAAATAAAGAATAGAATGGTTTGTGTCTAGGCTACTACAAAGATCAAAAGTACATTGGATAGAATAATCTTTAATACATATTCAAGTATGGTAGAATTAGCATACAAAATAGAGACACAACCTTAGAGAAAAAATAATAAAGTGGTAGAAAGAAAGGAATTAGAAAAGATGAGATTGGAACTAGACCAACTAAAGATCAATTGGGATATATTGGCTAGGGGTGAAAATAACTAGTGATAATATCACATATCTTAAGGGAGATAATTTAGTGTACCTACTGTGTAGAAGAGGGACACCTGTGGAATGAGTGTGTGGTAATTAAACAAGAAAAAATATCTACCAAACTCATAGTAGATTTGCAATGAGCCCCTAGAAAGCTAAAAAAACATATATTGTGGAATTTTTAATGAGTGGGATGATCATGAGATAAATGATTTCACATCCATTTTATTTAGACTAAGGGAGGATGGAAAACATGAATCTTGGTGCAATCACCACTATGAAGATAATGACCCTATCCATAGAGGAATGGATATGACTAAAGGATTGGCAAACATAAATTTTTATGACCATGGTTACAAACAACAAACATGAAAAAGTCAATGCAATGTACACGTCACATAGTTTGTTCAACCATAAATTACAACTAAGTAACCTCTAGTCAGCTATTTTAAGAATGATAATAGCGGATATTACAATAGTGATGCTTAAGGACATGGTAGAAAAATATGTCATGGAAAAAGAAGAAGATATGACACCACCTTCTTCATGTGCATCCAAAAGGGACATTATGCTAACAAATGCCAAGAATAAAAGAAGAAGAATTGTAGTTTTTTCAATGACTCTAGCCATGATCTATTCACTTATGTCTGGGCACAACAATATTTCTAAATTACTCCATGAGAAACCAAGAATAATGAGATATCTGGTGCTAACACAACAAAAGGAGTAAAATACATAACAAAAGTACCAAGAGAAGATACCTAAGGAGCCTAAAGATGTAGCAAAGCTAGGTTGAATGAAAAATATTTAGAAAACCAATCTATTTTAATAGAAGAACTAAATAAGGAATCTCTAACAAAAAATGAATGATATAGGAGGCATGCCATTGCAAGATACAAGAGGAAAAATAAAGTTTTGGTAATAACTAGAGGAGGTATTGACACTACAAAAGGAAGAACACATGAAGATAAACTAGAAGAGGAAACAAAAGAAAATTATGACAAAGAACATTATCCAACAAAATAAAGACATGATTAGATAGATAAAGATGCTAGAGGGGTCATTGTACAAGAATAAATAAATAAAGAGTACCGTAAAGAATGTTTTTAAGAAAAAAGGAGCTCATCTCTTAAAGGAATTAGAAAACATTGTTGAAGAAGAGAATATTCTAGAAAACTAGAAAAAAATTCAAAAAACTCGAACAAGGAAAGAACTCCAACTTCTAGACCCTAAACTAGAAGTGTGGTAGAAACATCACAAAGATGGAAGAAGAAACCCATTCCTGTAGAACTCAAAGCAAACAACAATCATTTGAAAAATGTTTTGGCGGACCTTGGGACTGTATATGTCAACATTATACCTAAAAGAGTGTGGGAAGAATTTGGGAAGCCAACACTCTATGATACCTCCTATAATATTTCCCTTGTGGATGTCACTACTATCATTATGATTTAAACATGGACAAATGTAGAAGTTCACTTTATGGAAATAATAAAGGAAAGTAGATCTCAAAGTAATAGAGATGAAGGAACCCTTTGATACCTTCAACATTTTGCTAAACCTAGAAGTGTTGTAACATTTAATGTGACAATAGTATTGTATAAAAAAGAAATATCATTCTTTAACAATGAAAAGGTACTACATATAGCTCTACACACTGATGAGTAATGCATACATTAAGGAGGTACTACTAGGTGAAATTCAAAAAGAAGAACTAAAGGCTCTATATTCTTTAAGAATACCAATGAAAGACACTATGCATGAACCTAATTCAAAGGGATAAATCCTGCTAGATAGTACCAGTTCTAGAATTGATAGTGAATATGCTAGGGAGGCTTGGCTGTAGGATGAGACAAAAGTTAGATAGAGGAAAATAATCAGTTCAAGAAGAATCTATATCCTAATGAAAGTTGATAAAAACCATGTTGAAGTTACTACAAATGATGGGAAGCTAGTGCAAAATGCAAAGGTAAAAGGTAACAATGGAGAAAACCAACATACTACAACTTCAAGACATTTGAATCACATGTCATGTGATATTTCACATATCTAGATTCTCTGGTACTTTGGGGTAAGAGATCTATTAATGGACCTAGAGAATATGGAAAATATATTTTAGAAGGAAGATTTGAGACTAGAAGTCCTTCAAGATTCTCTATTTTATAGTGTAGCGAGATGGTGGTGCATGCACAAACCCAAGATACTAACTTGGAAATCATTTTTAATTCTTAAAAATATTAGGTATTTACTAGAAGGAGACTAGAAATTTAATCCATAATATTGAAACAAGATGGAACCTAAGTTACACCTTCAAAATTGCATTAGGGAGTGGGCCAACAAAAGAGAATATGACAAAAGACTATAAACCCAAATTTTCTACTAGACCTTATTATTGATTGTAAAAGCAAGGTGCATTAACCATGAAAATATAGAAGAAACTATAAGATGGGTGATAGTACAAGATGACTTTTTGTAAAGTGCGGAAAACTCACATACTAAAATAGTATTCCAAAAAGCAATGTTCATTCCAAATACAGAAAGTAAATCATTTACAATAATCAATATCCATAGTTACATAAAATAGCAAGTTTCCAATAATGAAGTACAAATTCCATACACTAAAAAGTGTTACATTTCCATTTTCATACACCAAAATGGGTGTACAATACATTTGTTTCAATGTTACAAGTTTAAGTGATTACATCAATTACATCAATGAAAAGAATTATACATTTTACATATTGGCTATGCAAGCCATACATGAGTAATACAATGAAATATATCCATAATTAATCATATCACATAAGAATTTCTAATCTCAACTACCATGACCCCAATGGTCTTTAACAAGCCGAGATCAAGAGTGTGGTCAAGGCACTTTTTCCTCCCAACCATGAAGTACTGGACTTCCCCAGGTTTCTTCCTAACATGATGAAAGCACCAACCTTGCATGAGGAGCCTATCAACCTAGAACGGTAAAGGTAGGAGGGAATCTCTTGATGTGTTCTTAATGCATGTATGCATTCCTAAACTAGAATGACATAACTCTCGCATGCAGGATGTTGTAGAGACATATATAGGATAAATCTAGGCTTTTTCTAATCCATCTATTTCAATGGTATCGTAGCTTGGTCAAGCAATAATAAACAAAATGGTAATTTAGAAAAAGTAAATTACCATTTCTGGGAGCTCACATTCAGCATCCTGTCTCGAAAGTACATTACTTTACGAAATAAATAAAAAGACTAGTTTGTCCTAGATTTTCAATATTCACTTACAATGAGTCCAATCCAGTTTTATAAAGGAAAAGTTTACTCTTATGATCATACAAGTGCAATTTTACCATTCATCCTTATTCAACAATCCTAGTTTGCATGTGATATATAAGTTTATAGTTTCGACATCATGATCTGTCAAAATAAAGATTGTTTCTAGTTTTTATGTAAAAATATTTGTGGAAATAAAAATCAATTTGCTAGTCTTCCCAAAATAATTTCTTGTCTAAAAAAAAGATAAATAGATTTCCTTATTAAGAAAAAAAAACATTATTTGGTTTTCTAATTTCTTAAAAATTTTGTGCTTGAATTTCCATCACAGAAACTTCACACACACTTTATATAAATATAAAATAGTGATAAGACAACACACACACACAACTTATATATAGATTCTTAATATAATAATAATCAGTATTAAAAAAATTGTATCTAATATATATTTATATGATAAATTTGGATTAGCTGAAATGATGAAACAAATACATACATTACCCAAACCCAAATCCCCAATATACCTCGAATGATATGTGCAAGATGATGGCTTGATTGATACCTACAAGATGATGGATGCAATATGAAGAAAGATGCAAGATGGAGATGGAAATGGATGCAAGGGAGAGATTGATGGATATGGTTGAATGTTGGTTGCTCAAGATTTTGGTAGCATAACAATATGAAATGAGATTGCATCCTCCTCAAATAACCTAGAGGAGGCAAGGTTTATAGGAAATACCTAGTTAGAAGGGATGGACAATATCGATTAGGGTTTAGATGATATGGATGGCTAGGATTGATAAGGTTTCCTTGGACATCGAGAAAGTGTTGTCCTGTGACAAGTGTGCAAAGGAGAATGAAAAGAATCTAATTCAAAAAAATTATTTGAATTAGCTTGCACATGTGAAGGGGTTAAGTGGAAGATGTAACATGTGACACATGTTGCAATGTGGTGAGAGGTGAGGGGTTTATTCAAAATTTTAATTTGAATTATGTGAGACATGTGACTAGGTGCAATTAATTAAATAAATAGAATTTATTTAATTAATTGGGAATGTGATCAAGTGGGATTAATTAAATAAAATGGGTTTATTTAATTAATCAAGCAGGTGATTAAGTTAGACCAATGTGATTAAGATGAACTCAGACCTAGGGATAAATGGGATTAAGTGGGATGAGGTTAGATGAACTAGGATGAACCAGGACCTAGGGGAACATATACAAGTTCATGTCGATAATGTGTTGTGTAACCAGGACCTAGGGCAAAGATATACAAGGTCATGTGTAAACAAGATCTAGACAATTTTTAGTGTCTATATATATATATAAAATACTAAATAAGCATCAAATTTGCTGGCAATTACCAGTGATAAATTTTACTAACTAAGCATTGCAATTATAAGTCTTAAAGCTATGAATATAAAGTTCATACATTGCAAACAATGGAGGCAGCAATTTACAGATTTAACTTCATACAACGATCAACAAGTTTTTAAAGAGTTTCTTTTGAAAACTGATTTTATTTAAATGAATTTGAATTACCATACAAAGGAATGGGGGCAACGGTGTCGAAATAAGATAATTTGAAATCATAAAATTTAGAATGAATTTTAAAGTTCTTAAAGACTTTCTAACAAGAAAAAGGGGCCGATGACCACATATGGGGTCGCAGTCCCCATTGAGGACTATGACACCATATGGGGTGCTGCAATGGTAATGCCTTCCCACACCTCATAGGAGTAAATCATGGGTCAGGAAAACAAATTTCTGCTGCCATTTTTTTAAAACGCTACCATGTCCATGTAAAACTAAAAGAAAAGTAGTTCCTATAATATGTAAATATTGAAAATTGTGCAGCGATGTGTGTGTATATATATATATATATATATATATATATATATATAGTCTTACAACTATTGACATATAAATATATAGTATTCCTTGTTTTGTTTACCCAACATAAAAAAGTACATATACATATATACACTCAATATCAATAATCATTAATATTGAAATAATATAGATATATTTAATCAAAATATCCATTTTAAACAATATATATATATATATAATCTAGAATCAGCAAAAATACCCCATATTATATATATTTTTACAAAAAATATGCAGAAATTACACAACAATTATATATATATATATAAAACTTATCATACAGTCATATTAATCATTAAATACATACTTGTATAATACAACTATATATATATATATAAAACTTATCATATAGTCATATTAATCATTAAATACATACTTGTATAATACAACTAACTACAACAATGAATTTATCATTCCCATAGAACATGATTCACTTATTCACACAATTTCGATGAAAAGACATGATGGATTTGCTCAAAAACTTGGTAAACGCTATCTAATTGTTGACTCTCCTTCTATTCTTCTTCCCTGTTTCTCCCTTCTTCTTTCTGCTTTTCCCAAACCCCCAATTATTCTGTCTCCTTTTGTTTTTCATATTTGGAAGTTGTGAATGAATGTTGTGTTGAGAGAATGAGAGTTTAATCTCTTTTATTATTTTCTTTCTTTTTCTATTTTTATTTTTGCTTTGTTTTGTGTTTTATTTTCTAAATTTAAGTCCTTTTTTCTATTTTTCTATTGTTTTCTTTCTCATTGTTTTTTTTCTAAATCGTGTTTTCTTTTCTATGATTTATCTCATATTATCAAATTAAACTCATGATTTATTATTTATTTGCATCACAATTACCTAAAAAACAATAAATAATATTAATTCTAGTTTTTGAATACAAATCCATAAATAAATTAAAACTATTTCTTTTATTTTTCTAAGAGCATTTAATATTAACCACTAATTAATTAAATGACTAACTATAAAGTAAGAAGCAATATAATATGATTAATTAATGCAACTATATGATTTCTATGTGTTTGTATGTGAGAGAGAGAGACCACTCCATCCTAACCTTTCCAAGCTACTAACCTCCTCTACCTTAACCACACCCTTGTCTTCGACAACCTACAACTCATGAAAACTTAGATTCCCATTAATAGGTTAGTGTCTAAATAGTCAAAGCATAGCCAAAGCACTATAAATTATCATTCCAAAATAACACTTTCTATATTGCATCATTTTGACTAAAATAAGATTCATTACATTTCCTCTTTTCCATAATAAAATAATCATTTACTTATTTCATCTCTCCAATTAAAATAGTATTGAATCAACCACACATAATTATCCATAAAAAAATTCTACATATAGTAAGTTCAAGAAGCATCAAAGTCTAAGACGTGATATCCTTCCCCACCTGGAAGAGACATTGTCTCCATGTCTTATTACAAAACATCTACATAAAAGTCTTATACATCCATTATCAATAATATAATAAAAGTCATAATATGCATAAATAAAAGTATGCTAAAATATTAGATGCGGGAATGATCTATCATTATCCTCTGCATTCTCCTAGGTGGCACTATCCACCAAATATTGGTCCCACTAGACCTTATACTACACAACATTGTGGTTCCACAACTTAACATTGCGCCTCTCCAAAATTCTGGTGGGGTCCACTAGCAACACCCCTGAATCCTAAACCTACAATGCACACTGGTCAAGAATATGAGAAGCGGCCAGATGATATAGCTTAAGCACAAAAACATGGAAGACATTATGTATATAAGATAGAGTCGGTGGTAGAGCAAGCCTATATGCAACTAGGTTGATAACTTCCAACACATCAAATGGCCTAACATATCTAGGGGTAAGTTTAGAACCCTTGCCAAATAAGATTGAATTCTTCTGTGGTCAAAACCTCAAGAAGACCTTATCTCCCACTGAGAACTGTCTAAAGGTTGTGTTCCTATATATAAAGCTCTTCTAGTCATTTGAACCCTGTTTCAACTTTTCCTTAATTAGCTTCATCTGATCCTCCATATCTCTCAACATCTCTAGCCTAATGATAATCATGTCTTCCACCTTATCCCAATTGATAGGTCTATGACATTTGCGGCCATACAAATCCTCAAAAGGTCCCATTCTTAGAGAGGCATGATATGAGTTATTATATGGAAATTCCACTAAGGGTAGGTACTCCTCCCACTTATGGTGCTAATCCATGCAGTACATTCTAAGGAGATCCTCCACTACCTGATTCACCCTCTCCATCTGACCATCAGTCTGAGGATGATAAGCTAAACTAAAGTTCTATTTTATCCCTAAAGAAGCATGTAATGTAGTCTAGAATCTAGAAGTCCTTTGAGTGTCATGATCAGAGATGATCATTTCTAGCACTCTGTGCAATCAGAAAATCTACTGCACAAACTTTTTCACTAAAACCAATGAACCATCCTTAAGATTTCTAGGTATGAAGTGAACTACTATCATCAATTTATCAACAACAACCAAGATGACATCATCTTAGGTCTTGGTAATAGAAACCCCTAAATGAAATCCATAGTGATTACCTACCACTTATATTTCGGCACCTTACGTGGGTATAAAAGTCCTGTCAGACGTACATCCTTAGCCTTAACTCACTAGCATTCTAAACATTGCGCTACAAAAGAACTAAGATCCCTCCTAAGGCCTGGCCAAAAATACAATGGCCTGAGTCTCTCTATCATTCTTGTTACACTGTGGTGCCTAGAATAAGGTGCATTATGAAATTCTTCTAGCACCAAATCTCTCAACTCTGATGAATTAGGAACATACATCCATCCCTAATATCTTAAGAGTCCATTAGACTCAAACATGTATCCATCATATCAATGATCTGAAGGATCCTACTCTATGGCTTGTTTCACCCTATCATAATGCTCATCCTCTGGCAAAGCCTGAATCACCTACTATCTAAAATTCAATTTTACACTGATCATAGATGCAAGATATCTCCTTTTGCTTAGGGCATCTGGAACTCTATTTTATTTTCCTTTTATATACTCAATGCCAAAATTATACTCACTCAAAAACTCCAACCACCTTCTCTATCAAGCATTTAGGGTGGGATGAGTGAAGATATACTAAAGTCCCAAATGATATGTTTTCAGCTTGAATGGCTTCCCCAAAAGATAGTGCCTCCACATTTGAAGGGCATGCAATATTGCAACCAACTCCAAATGGTGTGGTGCATAGTTCAGTTCATCTTGCTTTAATTTCCTAGATTCATACGCTACCACCTATTCGTCCTGCATAAGAACTACTCCTACACCCTCTCATGATGCATCTATTATCAGTGTGAAGTGCCCATTTGGATCCAGCACAATCAGGATAGCTGTTGAAGTAAGTTTCTTCTTTAATAGTTGAAAGGCATGTTCACACTCATCACTCCATTAAAATTTCTTTCCCTTTCTTTGGAGTGCAGTGAGGGGTGTTGCAATTGTTGAGAACCCCTTGATAAATTTTTTATAATAGCCGGCAAGGCCCATAAAGCTCCAAACTTTAGATACATTCTATGGCACTGGCCACTCCATGATTGCCTTGATCTTAGCCAGGTCCACTACTGTTTCCTCAGCTAAAATAACATGGACCAAATAGTGTAACTTAGTCTCGTAGAAAGTACATTTTGACATCTTCCCATAAAGCTTATGATCCCTTAAATGCTGCAACACTATCCTTAGGTGTTTGTCATGCTCTTCTTCTAATTTGGAATATATCAAGATATCATCCAGAAAAACCAATACAGAGTCATCCAGGCAGTTTCAAAAAATGATGTTCATCAAATTCATAAAAGTTGCCAAGGCATTGGTTAGCCGAAACAGTAACACCATGAACTCATAGTGTCTGTATCTCGTCCTGAATGCAGTCCTGGAAATACCTTCATCTTTTATGCTTACTGGTGGTATCCCAATCTCAAATTGATCTTCAAGAATACCTTAGCTCCTTTCATCTGGTCAAACAATTCATCTATTCTAGGGAGTGGATATTTATTTTTGATGGTGGCCTTGTTTAGCATTCTATAATCAATGCACAACCTCAAGGTACCATATTTTTTCTTCATAAATATGATAGGTGTTCCCCATGGAGACACACTTGGCTTTATAAATCCATGGTTAAGCAACTCTTGCAACTACGCCTTTAGATCATACAATTCAGTGGTGTTCATACTATACAGTGCCTTTGACTGAGGCTCAGTTCCCAATAATATTTCAATTTAGAAATTAAATTCCCATTTAGGTGGTAGCTCTGTCAGTTCACCAGGAAATACATCTTGAAATTCCTTTAGAATGGGATGGTCATGTTGTGATGCTCACAACACACCCCATTTTACCTCTTAGCAAACTGAGGACCCCTGTTGTGGTTGTGGCTTTTTCCTTGTGTGTGGGCCTACTTGATGGTAAAGGGAAAAGAGGTAAAGGTTACAAACTATGTTGAAAATTGGAAAAAATAGCATTAGGTGCCAAAGTGGAATAGAGGTGAATTCTTTGTGAAAAATGAATAAGGGTTGCTTTTTGAACCATTTTAAAATTCCCAATATTTTGCAAGATATGCGTGTTTTTGGTAAAATGCATTATAGAAGGGTTTTGTATGTTGCATGTACAAGGTCATTTGTATGTGGAGTCGTTGTATTAGTCACATGGAGTGGTCGGATTTATTTATCGTGGTACTTTTTATGCATGTGGTTAGTGTTTTATTCTTTGCATACAAGTCAGACCCGATGAGTTTCAGAAGTGGAGTGGATAATATGCTAAGTTTGCATTGTATCTTGAGTTGTATTTTTGTCAAAAGGAAAGATACAAGACAATATACAATGCCATATACATGTCGCAAACCTGAAGAGAATATAAAATTTGGTTTTAAAAAGGTATGTCTCGTTGTTTGTATGTTGCATATTTTGAGTTTACATCTAGCAAATACGATACAACACAAATTTCAAAAGGTAATTAAATCAGATGTAAGTGATGCATCGTACCTTAATGTATATTAAAAAGATGCATTCACTTTATATACATGTGTTGATCCGAAGAGGTTATGCAATATGGTTAAGAAAAGATGAGGAGTCCGAGATGATTGTACAAAAGAGTTTTCATCTATGGAGGCTTGTATCTAAGAGTAGATACAAGTGTTGTTGTTTCATCGAGATACAAGTGGGAAGGTAAAGTGGGTCCCACAAGTTGTATCTCAAGGTTGTATATTGCACAGATAGATGCATATACAAGCTGATATACAAACAAAGATGCAAGGAGCCACGATACAAGATGGATTCAAAAAAAGAAATTAAATAAAGGTAAGGCTTTGTATGTTTGTGCAATTGTATGTTAAGGATATACAAAGAAATGAAAGACATTGTCAGAGAGCTAAAAGGTAATGAGGGTTTGTATGGGTCGCAATTGTATAAACGCTTGTATCTATTTTACATACATTACGATATACAAACAAAAGATACAAGGGCAGGTATAAAGAAAAGAGGTAACATTGTTTATAACCCATTGGATATAAGATTGTATATTGAAAAGATGCAAATGGACATACAAGAAATAATATACAAGAAGAGATACAAGAAAATGTGATGTATGCAGAAAGTAAACTAACAGATAGAAGCATTAAAAATAAAATGTTGAAGGAAGAGGCCAAAGCCATAGGTGCATTAATCACTGCAATTAATGCTAAACTAACATTGGAAATGGTAAAATATAATGGGTTAGGGTAAATTAAAGGTTGTTTTTCTTTCAAATTTGCATTATTAAGATTAAAATTGCAGAAAGAGGAACTGTTACAGAAATTCAACAAAAATTCATCACAAGATGGAATTTCAGAAACATAAGAGATCAGAAAATAGTAAAGTAAGTCAACATTGTAAGGTTGAGTTGTCAAAGATATATGTATTTATCTTGAACGCCGTTATAGTTTAGTTAATTAAAAATGCAAAGTGATTTTCAGTAGTTTCATTTTAAAATGTAAGCAAACATTAAATTACTATGTCTGATTGTTAATTAGCTAGTTTGGGTTAAATAATACAAAAGTCAAAACTAGAAAAGACAAACGGTGGGTTAGGGTAAATGTAAAAACAATAGAAAATTCATAGTAAAACCCTAGGTAAGAGAGTAAAACAACAAGTTAAAAATGCATTTTTTACAGGATGGCCCCAAAATAGAAAAAGGTGGATACAGGGGGTGAGGAAAAGATTAAAAAGGAAAGAAAGCCCCTCAAAGAAACCAAGAAGGAAGAGTTGCCAATATATAGAGGGTACCCTTTGTTGCTTGGCACAAGCGGAGTGGGAACAAACACCAACATAGGGAATTATGACGTAGATGATGTTTTGTAGAAGATCACAATAGCTGATGCTACACCTGACAAGAGGTGTATATGGAAAAGTGGATTATATAGAGCTACAGGTTTCCTGTTAGCTATGGTAGCTAAGGACCTATGTCTGGATTACATACACTTATATGACCAAGCTACCAGAAGAATGATACACCAAGATAGGGTCATTGTAGACTTATCTATAGAGGGGATCGCAAGAACATTTGGTCTAGAGATACATGAAAAGATGGTAGATATTGATATTGACTAGTAGAATGAAGATTTCAATGATAATGAGAGGGATTGTAGAAACAAGATCTTTTATACTTGGTATAGTATAGAGAATAAGCATAAGGCCATGGCAAGAGTACATAAGATTCTGCAAAGAATAGACTTCAAGGAAGAGATATATTTGATGATTACAATGTTAAGCAAATTGGTGGGATTGAGGGATGCCACTAAGTGTGAGCCTTGGATGTTCACTATTATACAATTCACGAGTGAAGCAAAGAAAGAACAAGGACAAATTCATTGGGCTAAGGCTATTAGCACAGCCATATGGAAACAGGTAATGTTAAGAAAACAAAAGATGATGCCTTTCTATTTGTCCTCATATGTATTATATTCATGTGTAGCAATGGTTCAACCATATATACATGGGATTGACAGAGTTGGAACCCTACGGAATGGCCCAGATCAAAAGCTTGTATATGAACATTATCCTAATTTACAGGAGGATAATGCATTGAGAAAGTATTCTTTAGTGAATGATGTATTTTATACATACATGGTCAAGGTTTAAGAGAAGAGCAGGATAAAAGATTGTCTACAAATGCAGAGGATATAATTGGTTTGCACAGTTCATGGTACATTCAATTTTAGAACTTCACTTATATCATAACTGAGGGCTTTGAAAGAAAACATTTCATGCTACCTAGGTATCCTTCTATCAAGTTGATTGTTTTAGAGTTCTCAAGGCAGAACTTGAATGCCTTCAGAATATACAAAAAGAAGTATAGCAGCCAGAAACTTAAACTCCCTTGGGCAATTGGTAGATCTTCTTGCTCCAGGGAAGAAGTTGCTTGTTACTCAGAGAGGGAGTTAAGGTATTATGGGTTTATGGAATTTGAGTTAGCAAGGAGGTTTGATCCTTTTCACAGGTTCCAAAATACTATTGATTCTAAATTTATACATCAGGTACACATTGAGGATTTCTTTTCAGATTGTGAGAATGATAGAGAAGTGAGAAAGAGAGCTCACAAAAGGTTGATAGTACAACAAATGAGGTCCATGGGAGACATTTATGTATCCCTAGAAGTTAAGGATGATGGTAAATTATTACACCATAGTTATGAAAGTGCTAGGTTTGCTCCCATTGAAGAGCCTGATTGGTCGCAACCATGTAATACATCTTTGGACATATTGTCCAAACCTATCATTTTGTTCTCCAAGACATGGTTGAAGGACATAATTGATGAGCTTAAGGCTAAGGGAATTGAGCCTACATATCCAAAGAAAGGCAAAAAGAGAGTGAGGGAGCATCAAGATGATCTCCAGTGCTTCTATGAAAAGAAAAGAAAGATTGTAGAAGAAACGATTGTTGAGAAAGACAGAAATGCTGCATTGATGGATCCTTATGCAATAGGAGTGATAATAGCAGTATCATCAGGCACATTTATAGAAGTAAAGTCATTGAGTCATGATACCAGTACAGAGCAAGCACAGGCTACTAAAGAGTTAACATGGCAGAAGGTTACGAAGGCAATACCGATAGACATATCCAAAGGATAAACTTCTAAACAAAGTGAAGTTATAGGAGCACAACAAGTAGGTGCTTTATTAAGTAACATACCTAGTGCATCTACCTCAACAGAGAAAAGACAATCATATGTTAAGGTAAAAATAGAATTGGCTGACGAAACGCTGCATGGGTAAAAAATGCATGAAGCAAAACAAGCTACTGAGACTGTCAACATTGACGATGACAGTAGTGGAAGTGAAGTTAGAGAAATGGATTCAAGGACAGGAAGAGAAATTGGCATGGAGGAAGTAGAATCTAGTGAATATTAAAGTGAGGAAGAGGAACAAGACACTCAAGTTTATATGGAAGCTAAACAAGGTCCAGTGTCTGAGCAAGAAAATGCAAAAGAAGAATTGGCAGCAGTAGATCCATTTGGTACATTGGTATCTTCAGAAACAATAAGAGATGTGCAAGATGTAGCACATCAAATAGAGGAATCTAAAAAAGAGGATACACCTCAAGAAGTAGTGAAAGAAACACCTACTCAAACTAAAGAGGAAACATGAACTAGTACTTCTGTGGTGGATGTGTTGAATATTTTGAAAATGTATGGGGAACACAATGAAGAAGAAAAGAATGTAGAAAGCAAAGATGAACAAGGAAAAAAGACAAAAGAATCTGATAAGATAGTAGGCTCACCTTCACATGTAGAGTAAGTTGACATGCCTGAAAAGTTACAAAAGAAAGGTGAAACAACAGAGGAAACAACAAATAAACCTGAAAGCAAAGAGAACATAGAGAATACTGATGAAGATAAATTTAAATCTGAAAATCAAATAGAGGATAAAGGCATGACAAATATGGAACAAGAAAATAAAGAGGAAGATCAAGAAAAGGACTCATCAAGAAAAGAAGGTCCAAAGAAAGAATATGAGGGTGGAGGAGATACCAAAATTGAAGAAGAGGATAATGAGGGTGAAACTAAATAGAAAAATGATCCAATGACACAGGAAACAACCCCACAACAACTTCCTCCATAGCAACAAGAACAAGGAGAATTAGAAAAGCCTCAAGAAGAGGTAATCAATGAAGAGAAAGATACTGAAAGCACAAAAGAGGCTTCGGCCTGGTTGGGTATAGAAATCAGGAGAGAAAAGGTGGAGCTCCAATTAGTACCCATAGACATCAAAAGTTTATTAGGCAATACAACACCAAGAAAAGAAAAAAGGAAGGCCAGAACCATGTCAGTAATACAAAGGGGTCCAGACAGATCTAGAACACTAAATTTGGCCATACCATAGAAGGAGAAAGCTAAAGGAAAAATAACAGTAGATGATTACAAGATACTTAATTTTGACTTAGGACACACAACAAGGGAGCAGCATATAAGTGAATGGGAAGATATGCACTAGGTTACAGCAGAGATGTTAAAGAAAGACAAAGATAAACATGAATATTTAAAAGGACACATTGTCTAGTTACAACAATTCATTAGGGGGATATTTGATCCCAATACTACAATACTAGAGTTGCCCCGTGAAATAACAGTATTATCAAAAGATGAAGTGAAGGATATAGAAAATAAGAGGATTGAGGCTAATATTTTTGAGGAATGGTTCAAGACATTTGTGCAAGAAGGAGAAGATATGATCAAACAAGCAGTAACAGGATGGGAATTAGCTGCAACTGAAAAGAATAAATACAGTGTGCTTATATATAATTGTCAGTTTAGAAAAGAAGAATGCAAGTCTGAATTGGGACAATTGGAGGAACTTGAAGAAAGAGAGGATGAATTAATAAATGAAGGAGTCATTACTCATCAGATGGAAAATCAAGTACCACAGGCCAGGTTGGAGTTAAGGTTTGAAGATGATAGCCTCAGAAGATGCATCACAGCCACTCAGTGTTTAGAGGAGAAAGCAGACAACATGATCAGGTTGCATAAGAGGAGAATTGAAAAGCTCATAGATCATGAATGTATGGATGTTCCAGCATACAAACTCCAAAGGGCATTAAAAGAATTCAAGGCCATCTTTGTGCCATGTCTGGAGAATCCAGAGGCATGTTTAAGTAAACAAATGATTGATTCAATAATGGAGGTGAGTCCTAAGATAAAGAAATGTAAGAAGAAGGTTGATAGTTCAGGTAAAGAAGAGAAGAAATTGAAAGAAGGGGTCATAATGCAAGAATATGTATGGACAAGGAGTCCAGGGGGAAATTGCACCTTCATAGAAGGTGTAATAAATAATTCCAAGATATATCTGAAGTAGGAAAGTATAAAAGGAGGCAAATAATATTACTGAAGGTGTCAATTGAAGGGGTATCTGCAGCAAGGTCAATAAGAAGGAAAATGTCAAAAGGGGGAATCCTATTTTGAAAAGATTCCAATGGCATCCTTTGAGGCAGAAAAGATACCACAAAGATATTTCAAGAAATGGTTAGGAATGAATGTACACCTTTGATCAAGAAATAATGAATATTGACCATAGATTGGGTTTTGTAGCTGTAGCAATAGATGAAGCTTCAAATTCTATATAAGAAGCTCTGTTACTTGTATATTATTTATGCAGGGATTTTGAGTTGTAGCTTTTACTTGTAATTTATTTGAACACTTGAATAGAGAAGTATTTCTTTAGTTTAGAAGAGGAGGTTGCCTATGTCTGCACTAAGGAGTGCGCAGAATGTCTAGTTTCCTTACTGTATCTGTAAAAAACATTTGTATGTTCTTTGGCAATTTGATTAATGAAACAAAAGGTCATTCATACATTGTAAATTCTATATGATTGTGTGCTTTAAATACAAGTAAACTTGGAATTTTGTGTCTGTTACAGAGTGTTTTCTGACACTTACTGGTATTTGAAGTATTATCCTTTGAAATCTTGCAATCTTTGATGTGTGTTCGTGAAAATACTTAGGACTCTGCATTTGAAGATTTAGTATGTTGATTTGATTAATTTGCTTTATCTCTTAAAGACGTGAGTAACAGAACATTTAGATCCTATAGGAAATGATTCTTAACCTGATTTTCTCTAACTTTTCCCCAAACATTTGAAATAATTAGCTTAAATGTGGAAATCTTAAGGAAATTGTCTTACATTTGAAAGAAGCATGAAGAATTGTTTTAAGATCGGATAATTTTCATTTCAATTTGAAAGGCAAAGATTGTTTCAATATAAATCATGCAAGACTTTGTGATATCGTAGTAAGTTTATGCAAAGGAATGAATAATTTGTCTATGTTTATAACATTTTGCATAATTTGGGTCCATTATGTCACAAATTATCTTAAATCAAGTAAGGCCCCTTGAATATTATAGTTTCACATCAACAAGTTGAATTATCCACAAGGTCAAGACTTGACCATACAAAAACTTGGGATTAAGAACCCTTAAGTGATTTCTTCATATCTTTCAAGATAGTTTAGGTTTATTTGTGAATTTTAAATTCTGTTATGAACATGTAAAAGCAGTCATCAACAGTTTTTGGCACTAGAAGGAGGGCCTAATTGCAATTAAGGTAGGATTTACGCAAAGCTGGCTCATAAAAGTGGTAGGGTGACTAGGTCTAAATCTAGTTCAAAAGATATATTTGTGCAATTACCTAATAGAAGGAAGAATAAAGGTCCTTTGATTTGGAATCCTAGAATATCACATGTAGGAGGCTCATCTAGAACACCTCCTGGATCACCTTTTAACATCCATAACATAGTGAGTCCTGACATTTCTTCATTTAGATTTTTGAATCTTGTTTCAAGTCCTCCTAGGGGTTCAAGTCCTAGAGGTCCTAGTCCACCTAGAAATCTAGGTACTCCCAAAGGTCCAAGCCCACCACGTGGCCCTGCAATGGCCTATTTCAATGTTAATTCTGCTATAACATTCAATGTTTATCATGAGATGCTAAAAAATCCTAAAAAGATGTCCTAAATATCAATTACATTAGGATCCAGAGGATCACATTAGGATATTACAGGAAGCATGCTTTAGAGCCAGGTTAGAATATGAGGATGTTGTGTGTAGATTGTTTCCTTACACCTTTAATGAGCAGGCTTCTAACTGGTATGTTAACTTGCCTAATGGTTATATTTCTTCTTGGGCACTTATGGAAGATGCATTTTTGTCTAGGTTTAGGGGACCAGTTGATCCTTCCACCTTATATCATAAATTGGCTACAATTAAGAGAGGTGAAGGAGGGCTTATTGATAATGTTAATGATAGGTTTCAAAAGGCTTATTCCCAGTTAGTGGCTCCTTACATAGTGAATGCAGATGCATTATTAGCCATGTATTATATTGCTCTTGATCCACTAACCGCTATGTTTGTCAAAAGAAAAGTTGATATAGATACTATATCCAAAGCTTATAAGGAAGCAGCCTCAGTAAACTAGGAAATGAGACAAAAAACTTATAATCTTTTTTTTAATGGAGGAAACCCTGGGATGCAAAGTCAAGAACAACCTTGGAATGGAGTTCCTATGCATCATACTCCATTATTTAACCCAATTCCTATATACACACCTGTGTATAATCCTTCCCCAATCCAGACTATAGTTCCCTATACTGGTAATAGTACCAATAACAATTAGAGTAATGGTCAGTCATTCTTCCAACCTCCTCAGGATACATTTGTGGCAAAAGCACAAGAGGATAGGGAAGAGATCAAAGAAATTACTGCACACCTAAGAAGATTGACCATTGAAATGACACAACTAAGAAATGAAAATTTTTATGGTAGAAATAATCAAAGATACAGTCAGAACCATAACTAGAATTATAACTAGGGTTAAGGTTCAAGCCAAAAACTAGAATTATAATCAAAGTCAAAATCATAATCAGGGACAAGCAATGCAAATTAGAGGACATGTTGTAGATAACAAGACCTAAGGTAATAACAATAGAAATTAGAATCAACTAAAGCCACCTAGGACATGGAACATAGGGCCAAATAATGGCACTCTAGCCTCTCCATTTGAGAATTTGGAGAATCAAGAAACAAAACAAATAACTAGAATTCAAATGGCCAATGTAGCAATAAAAAACTGGTGTAGGATCCACAATACCAATACACATGTTGAATTAGATTTCCCTCAGTTTCATCTGGCAACTAGTATTTTCAATGTGGATGTATAGGCTCCCACCTTTGAGTTTCTTATTCCCAAAGGTAATGAAATAGTGCCCTCAAGATTTGAGATTGCTTTAGTCTTAGAGACTTTTACCTTTGCAACTAGGGAGGAAGAGGATCAGCTATTAGAAGATGAGCCTTACTTTTGTGAGAACTTATACCCTAAATCAACCTTAGTATTGAATGTGTTTCAGTTTCCCTTTTAAACTGAAAATGAAGTGTTATATGAAATAGAGGAGGTACAGGCTTTTCAACAGTCCAACAAAAATCATACTTACAATTTGAGAAGTAATACTAGACTTGGAGGTCCTTTCACTACTTCCACTCCTCCCTAAAATTTTAACACTCCTCTAGATCAGCATGCTAGTAATAAACCTGCTATACTGAAGGCTAATCATCATGTGAATGGTGGGATAGTAGCATCAAAAGTTCAAACAGGGAAAATAGAGACAGTGGAAACAATAAGGTTAATGAGTTACTTGTCTAAAGAGATAAAAAAAATCAAGGTTAGTATACCTTTATGTGAATTGTTGAAATGTCCAGGGGTCAGAAATGCTTTCATAAAATCCTTGGATACATCTGTGATAGGCGAGGTGTCTGCTGATATGAATGTTTCTAGTAAAGATCCACAGTCCAAAGAAAAGAGTAAGAAAATTGAGTAGCCTTCCAACACAAACGTGGTCATGTATGTAGATAAGAGGGAAGTCCCTCCTTTCTTGTTAACCATTAGGATGTTGGGAAAGAACATACACAATTGCATGGTAGATTCTGGTGCATCAGGCAATGTAATGCCTTTAGGGATATGCAAAACTTTAGGGCTGACTCCTACCGAATCTGCCAAGGTTGTTACACAATTAGACAAAATTGAGGTTAATGTGATAGGAGAATTAATGCATATTAAAATGTAATTAGCCTCTGATCCTAGGATAAGTTAGTTTATTGACATTCAGGTAATGGATATACCTATGAATTACGGGATGTTGTTGAGTAGGGACTAGTCCAAAACATTAAATGAATATATGGCCACTAATCTTTCACACATGTGGTTACCTCGGAGAGGTGTTCCAAATTAGATCAGGATAGAAGTTGAACCCAGATTGAAACACATGATTACATAATACAACAAGACTAACGAGATATTATATGCTTCTGTTGAACCATGGGTTTATAGTGTCACTAATAAGGAAGTGCAGATTGAAGAAATCCTGATGTTGAATTTCAAAGAAAAAACTATCAGTAAATAAACAATAGTGTTCATTGAGTCTGATTGGAATTCTTCTAATGAGGAAGACAATGCAGTAAATACTTTTGGTCAGATCATTAAGCAGGAAATAGAAAGGTGCATTGAACAAAAAATTCTAGTTCAGTGCAAGTTGTACAAAAGCATGTGCAGAGTCCACAGTAGGCCTCATTCTGAAGAGAATTGTGGAATGTGTAGAGACATTATAGAATATCAATACATAAAGTGCACAAAAGGCGTGGAACTGCATGAAGGAAAGGTTAATCCTAAGAAACCAGAGTTATACTTTCATGATAACATGGATGTATTAATTCTAGATTTAGAGAAAGAAACAAAAGACAAAAGTGTCTATCATTCTGATTTACAATTTGAGAATATAAATATGCAATTAGGTCAAAATGAATCACCCATGGAGAAACAAGATATTACAGCATAGGTAACAGAAAGGGTGAGATATGCCAAAATAAAAGGTCAAAGGAATAAGGAAGGCATGTGGACACTGAAATGTGATGGGTCTAAGTCCAAACAAGGCACAGGTACGAGTGTTGAACTTGTAGATCCTAATGGTAAGTCATTTTTAGCAGCATATAGGTTGCAATTTCCTTGTACTAATAATGTAGCAGAATATGAAGCTTTAATTTATGGACTTGTTATGGCTATCAAGAAAAGGGTGAAAAGGATCAGAGTATTTTTAGACTCTGAGTTATTGGTCAAATAAGTGAGAGAATTATATGCATGCAATTATAAGAAGATGGTTTGTTATAGGCATAGAGTGTGGGATTTAATAGATTCATTTGATGCCTTTAACATAGAACATATCCCTAGGGAATTGAATCATAGACTAGATGCATTAGTAGTTGGTACTAGCACTTTGGAGCCCTTAATATTGTCAGGTCTAAAACAATTTGTTGTTGAATTAGTGAATGTCATAAGCATACCAGATAATGTTACTCATTTTCAGGTATTTAAAGGGGATCAACAAATTGTGGATTTTCTCACATGTAATGAAGTGTTTCAAGCTCAAATCATTGATGAACAGGAAAGGCCTAATGTGTCTTGGGATGAAGAAGACATAATAAACTTGAAAAGCAATTTCTTACCTAAGGGGGTAATTGAGTTGGAAAAGATTTTTGCCTTTGATGGGGTAGTTAGACAGAAAGATTTGCCCAAAAGTGAAGGGGGTAAATGTGATCCCTATAACCTGGGAACAGAGAACTGTCCAGAGAATTTACTGATTGGAAAGACTTGCTCTACAAAGTTAAGAAAAGAAATTGTGGATGTTTTGAAAGAATACAAACACGTAATAGCATGGACATATGAAGATTTGAAGACATATGATACATCCATCATAACTCATGTAATACCCTTGAAACCAGAAGTTAAACCATTTAGACAGAAACAGAGGCCTATAAATGCTATTTTGGAGCCTTTATTCTTTGAGGAAGTGAAAAAATTGTTGTATGCCAGGATACTCTTCCTAGTAAGACATTCAACCTCAGTAGTTAATTTGGAACCCGTGAGAAAGAAAAGTGGAGACATTAGATTATGTGTTGACTTCAGAAATTTGAACAAAGCTTCTGAAAAGGATAATTGTCCCTTGCCTCCAATAGATGAAGTACTGCAAGCAATAAATGGGGCTAAGATGATGTCTTTCTTAGATGGATTTTTAGGATATAATCAGGTCTTATTTGATAAAGAAGATAGGTTGAAGACTACATTTACTTGCAAGTGGGGTAATTATGCATATAGGAGAATGCATTTTGCTTTGATCAATGTTGGTGACACTTTTCAGCAAGCCATGGACATTGCATTTCATGGATTATTAGGTAAATGCATTGTTATTTATATGGATGATTTAACTATGTAATCTAAAGATGCATCCACTCATGTAGAAGATTTAAGAAGGGTACTTAAAAGATGTGAAAGGTATGGGATTTCTCTTAACCTAAAGAAATGTTCATTCAGTGTAACTGAGGGAAAATTGTTAGGACATGTCATTTCTAAAAATGGGATATCCATTGATCCTGACAGAGTAGAAGGAATATGAAAATTACAATTACCTAACAGTAAGAAGGAATTAAATTTTTTTTTTGGTAAGATTAACTTTGTCAGGAAGTTTATTATAGGGTTTGCAGAGATTGTGCAACCATTAAACACAATGCTCAAGAAAGATGCAAAGATAGAATGGACACCAGTAGCCAAGTCTGCATTCAAAGATATTAAGGATGCCATTTCTGATGCTCCTGTGTTAGCAAGTCCAAATTATACCAAGCCATTTTACATATATTCTTTTCCATCTACACATTCAGTTGCAACTACCTTGATGCAAAAGGGAGAAGATAATGAAGAAAAGCCCATAACCTTCATGAGTGCACCTTTGAAACATGCACAATTGAAGTATTTAGACATAGAAAGATAAGCATTTGCATTAGTAAGGGCATTTAATTTGTATTAGTAAGGGCATTTAAAAAGTTTAGACATTACATCCTACGAAGTCAAGTCAAGGCCATAGTGCCAGATGCAGTAGTAAAAATGTTGCTCATGCAGAATGAGCCTAGATAGAAAAGGGCCAAATGGATTACAATATTGAAAGAGTTTGAAATAGAGATCATTCTAATGAAGTTGGTTTGAGGACAGGCATTGGTACAAACCATAGCAAACATAGATCCAAATTTGGTAAAGCAGCAGTATGTATTAAACTCTAATGATGCATTAGGTTGGTATGATGATTTGAATACATTTATGATGTCAAGTAAATATCCAAGTAAGATGAAGTCTTCTCAGAGGAGAGCTTTAAATATTAAGGCATAGAGGTACATGGTACAAGGAGGTCTTCTATTCAAGAAGAACCATGAAGGTATATATTTAAGATGGTTAAATAGAATTGAAGCAGATAAGGTATTGTCGGAGTTGCATGATAAGTATAGAACTGCTCATGGTTCTCATTTAGCTACTACGCATAAGATATTAAGAGTAGGATACTATTGACCAACAATGTTTAAAGATATAGAGAGTCATATTCAAAGTTGTCACACCTGTCAGACTATTGTAGACAAGGGAAGGAATCAGGGTAATCCATTACAACTAGTCATTGAGTCTAGGCCATTTGCACAGTGGGGCTTGGATTTTATTGGAGTTATAAATCCTCCATCATCTGTAGGACATAAGTTTATATTGACAGTGACAGACTATTGTACAAGGTGGACTGAAGCCACATGTTGCAAGTTTTCTACTTCTAAGGCAGTTATCAAATTTCTTGAATAAAACATCATACCAAGGTTTGGAGCTCCATATTTGCTGGTATGTGATAATGAGCCTGCATTTTCTTCTCTAAATTTTTTTAAATGGGCATTTGGATATGGGATAATTTTAAAATTTTATTCAAATTATTATCCTTAGGGGAATGGTTTAGCTGAGTCCACAAACAAGATTTTATTGGATATAATCAAGAAACTAATTATAAAAAATCCCAGAGAGTGGAATACATTGTTAAAATATGTGTTGTAGGTAGATAGGACTAAGGTTAAGTCAGCCTTAAGCAATGCACCTTATCACCTAGTTTATGGGATTGATCCCACACTTCCAGTGAATCTAAGAATACCTATCTGGAAGTTTGCTAATGAGTATTTAGGATTTGATGATTATAGAGAATATAGGATAAACCAAATGTTACAATTGGATGAGAAGAGATATCAAGTTATTGAAAAATTTGCTAAACATCAAGTAGTGGTAAAAAGATGGTTTGACAAAAGAGCAAGAGTCAAAACATTTAGAATATCAGACTTAGTGTTGTGTTGGAATAAAGCACATGAAAAGAAAGGAAATCATGGAAAGTTCAACAAATTTTGGCTAGGTCCACTACAGGTCACAGAGATAATAGGAGATAATATGTTTAGGCTTAAAACCTTGACTAGAGAAGATGTGCCATTACCTGTTAATGGCCAACATTTGAAACATTACTTTTAGGCTTGAGGTGATGGGGGTTGTCATGTTATGTATCATAGTGTAAATAATGTACAGTTGTTTTGTTGGGTCTTGTCTTGTTTTGTTTTGTTTTGTTGTTTTGTTGGTCTGTGTGTCATGTTTCCTTGGCAGGGATGTTTAATTTGTTTTGAAGTATACAGGAGCAGATTAACAACCACTGAAAACAATAGAAAATTTAGAACATTCAAGCTAATTATTCGAAACTTATGCATAACTTGTTGTGACTGTCATGAATGTAGAAAATGGTTTAGCTTGTGAAATTTTGTATTCAATAACTGTGGGTTGAGTATTCAAGGGAGGTTTCTCACAATGACACACCTAAAATCCTTAGGTTTGTTGAACATGCCAGTGTAGATGTTAGGTAAAAAATTAGAGGTCACCCTTGCTACCATTACAATTCTTAGCTTAATTTTAGCAAGTGATCACACCTTGCATCATGAAGTTACAATGGTAATATCTTAAAAAGTCTGTATCTTACACAAAATAAAAAATATAATAATAAGTAAATAAATAAAATGGATTTTACTGAAAATCTAGATTAAGCCATCTAAGTAACTCTACCAGGGCTATAGATGCTTGTTGGCAGTGGGGCTCTACTTAGGAGAATTGTAACGATAACCTTGTTAGGGCTAGAGGTGCCTACTAGAAGCAAAGCTCTATCCAGTTGGCTATGAGGGAATGACATCAACTATCTAGTTTAATATCAGTCACTGGTTTACACAACTTATTTTCAAGATGAGGATTATTAATCACATGCACCCACTTAAACTCAATTGGGAGATTCATGCACCTGATTGAATATATTAAGTCTCGAGTTAAATATGATTTGCAGGAAAGAAAGTTGGAAGTTATGAATTTATTTCACTTAATTTTCTTTAATTGTTTTAATTTAATTGTTTTGTTTGGTTGCTAGTTGTTGTGATGCACACAACATGCCCCATTTTACCTCTTAGCAAAATGAGGACCCCTATTGTGGCTATAGCTTTTTGCTTGTGTGTGGGTCTACTCGGTGGTAAAGGGAAAAGAGGTAAAGGTTACAGACTATGTTGAAAATTGAAAAAAATAGTATTAGGTGCCAAAGTGGAATAGAGGTGAATTTTTTGTGAAAAATAAATAAGGGTTGCTTTTTGAACCATTTTAAAATTCCCAATATTCTACAAGATGTGCGTGTTTTTGGTAAAATACATTATAGAAGGGTTTTGTATGTTGCATGTACAAGGTCGTTTGTATGTGGAGTCATTGTATTAGTCACATGGACTGGTCAGGTTTATTTATCATGGTACTTTGTATGCATGTGGTTAGGGTTTTATTCTTTGCATACAAGTTAGACCTGATGAGTTTCAAAAGTGGAGTGGATAATATGCTAAGTTCACGTTGTATCTTCAGTTGTATGTTTGTCGAAAGGAAAGATACAAGGCAATATACAATGCGATATACATGTTGCGGACCCAAAGAGAATATAAAATTTGGTTTTAAAAAGGTATGTTTCGTTGTTTGTATGTTTTATATTTCAGGTTTACATCTAGCGCATATAATACAATTCGGATTTGAAAAGGTAATTAAATCATATTTAAGTGATGCATCGTACCTTAATGTATATTGAAAAGATGCATTCACTTTATATACATGTGTGGATTCGAAGAGGTTATGCAATATAGTTAAGAAAAGATGAGGAGTCCAAGATGATTGTACAAAAGAGTTTACATGTATGGAGGCTTGTATCTAGGAGTAGATACAAGTGTTGCTGTTTCGTGGAGATCAAGTGGGAAGGTAAAGTGGGTCCCACAGGTTGTATCTCGAGGTTGTCTACTACACAAATAGACGCATATACAAGCCAATATACAAGAAAAGATCCAAGGAGCCGTGATACAAGACAGATTCAAGTAAAGAAATTAAATAAAGGTAAGGCTTTGTATGTTTGGGTGATTGTATGTTGAGGATATACAATCCTGTTATACAAAGAAATGAAAGACATCGTCGGAGAGCTAAAAGGTAAAGAGGGTTTGTATGGGTTACAATTGTATAAATGCATGTATCTATTTTACATACATTACGATATACAAACAAAAGATACAAGGGTAGGTATAAAGAAAAGAGGTAACATTGTTTATAACCCATTGGATATAAGATTGTATATTGAAAAGATGCAAATGGACATACAAGAAATAATATACAAGGAGAGATACAAGAAAATGTGATGTATGCAGAAAGTAAACTAATGAATAGAAGGTTTAAAAATAAAACATTGAAGGAAGAGGCCAAAGCCGTAGGTGCATTAATCACTACATTAATGTTGAAGTTACATGGAAAATGGTAAAATTTAATGGGTTAGGGTAAATTAAAGGTTGTTTTTCTTTAAGATTTGCATTGTTAAGATAAAAATTGTAGAAAGAGGAATTGTTGCAGAAATTGAACGAAAATTCATCACGAGACAGAATTTGAGAAATAGAAGAGATCAGAAAATGGTAAAGTCAACATTGTAAGGTTGAGCTATCAAAGATATAGGTATTTATCTTGAATGGTGTTACAGTTCAGTTAATTAAAAATGCAAAGTGATTTTTAGTAATTTCATTTTAAAATGTAAGCAAACGTTAACTTACTATGTCTGATTGTTAATTAGCTGGTTTGGGTTAAATAATACGAAAGTCAAAATTGGAAAAGACAAACAGGGGGTTAGGATAAATGTAAAAAAAAATCACAGTAAAACCCTAGGTAAGAGAGTAAAATGACAAGTTAAAAAATGTGTTTTTTATAGGATGGCCCCAAAATAGAAAAAGGTGGATATAGTGGGTGAGGAAAAGATTAAAAAGGAAAGAAAGCCCCATAAAGAAACCAAGAAGGAAAAGTTACCAATATACAGAGGGTACCCTTCGTTGCTCGACACAAGTGGAGTGGGGATGGACACCAACATAGGGAATTATGACGCGGATGATGTTTTGCAGAAGATCACAGTAGCTAATGCTACACCTGACATCAGGTGTATATGGAAAAGTGGATTATATAGAGCTGTAGGTTTCTCCTTAGCTATGGAAGCTAAGGACCTATGTATGGATTGCATACACTTATATCACCCAGTTACCAAAAGAATAATATAGTAGGATAGGGTCATTGTAGACTTATCTATAGAGGGGATCGCAAGAACATTTGGTCTAGAGATACATGAAAAGATGGTAGATATTAATATTGACTAGTACAATGAAGATTTCAATGATAATGTGAGGAATTGTCCAAGCAAGATCTTTTAAAGTTGTTATAGTGCAGAGAATAAGCCTAAAGCCATGACAAGAGTACATAAGATTCTACAAAGAATAGACTTCAAAGAAGAGATGTATTTGATGATTACAATGTTAAGTAGACTAGTGGGATTGAGTGATGCCACTAAGTGTGAGCCTTGGATGTTCACTATTATATAATGCATGAGGGAAGCAAAGAAGGAACAAGGAAAAATTCACTGAGCTAAGGCTATTAGCATAGCCATATGGAAACAGGCAATGTTAAGAAAACAAAAGATGATGCCTTTCTATTTGTCCTCGTATGTATTATATTCATGTGCAGCAATGGTTCAACCATATATACATGGGATTGATAGAGTTGGAACTCTAGGGAATGGCCCAGATCGAAAGCTTCTATATGAACATTATCCTAATTTACATGATGATAATGCATTGAGAAAGTATGCTTTAGTGAATGATGTATTTTATACATACATGGTCAGAGTTTTAAGAGAAGAGTAGGATAAGAGATTGTCTACAGATGTAGAGGATACAATTTGTTTGCACAGTTCATGGCACATCAATTTTAGAACTTGACTTATATCAGAATTGAGGGCTTTGAAGGCAAACCTTTCATGCTACCTAGGTATCCTTCTAACAAGTTGATTGTTTTAAAGTTCTCAAGGCAGAAATTGAATGCCTTCAGAATGTACAAAAAGAAGTATAGCAGGGGGAATCTTAAGCTCCCTTGGGTGATTGGTAGATATTCCTGCTCCAATGAAGAAGTGGTTGGTTACTCAAAGAGGGAGTTAATGTATTATGGGTGTAAGGAATTTGAGTTAGCAAGGAGGTTTGATCCTTTTCACATGATCCAAAATACTATTGATTCTAAATTTAAACATCAGGTACACATTGAGGATTCTAGTCAGATTATGAGAATGACAGAGAAGTGAGAAAGAGAGCTCACAAAAGACTACTAGTAGAGAAAATGAGGTCCATGGGAGACATTTCAGTACCCCCAGAAGTTAAGGATGATGGCAAATTATTACACCATAGTTATGAAAGTGCTAGGCTTGCTCCCATTGGAGAGCCTGATTGGTCGCAACCATGGAATACATCTTTGGACATATTGTCCAAACCTGTCATTTTTCTCTCCAAGACATGGTTGAAGGATAGAATTGAGGAGCTTAAGGCTAAGGGAATTGAGCCTACATATCCAAAGAAAGGCAAAAAGAGAGTGAGGGAGTATCAAGATGATCTCCAGTGCTTCTATGAAAAGAAAAGAAAGATTGTAGAAGCAAAGATTGTTGAGAAAGATAGAAATGCTATATTGATGGATCCTTATGCAATAGTGGTGACAATAGCGGTATCATCAGGCACATTTGTAGAAGCAAAGTCATTGAGTCATGATACTAATACAGAGCAAGCACAGGATACTAAAGAGTTAACATGGAAGAAGGTTATGAAGGCAATACCAATAGACATATCCAAAGGGGAAACTTCTAAATAGAGTAAAATTATAGGAGCACAACAAGTAGGTGCTACATTAAGTAACATGCCCGGTACATCTACCTTAGCAGAGAAATAACAAGCATATGTTAAGTTAAAAATAGAATTGGCTGAAGAAACACTACATGGGTCAAAAATGCATGAAGCCAAACAAGTTATTGAGACTTTCAACGTTGAAGATGAAAGCAGTGGAAGTGAAGTTAGAGAAATGGATTCAAGGATGAGAAGAGAAATTGGCATGGAGGAAGTAGTATCTAGTGAATATGAAAGTGAGGAAGACAAACAAGACACTCAAGCTTATATGGAAGCTGAATAAGGTCTAGTGTCTGAGCAAGAAAATGTACAAGAAGAATTGACAGCAGTAGATCCATTTGGTACATTGGTATCTCCAGAAATAATAAGACATGTGCAAGATGTAGCACATCAAATAGAAGAATCTGAAAAAGAGGATACACTTAAAGAAGCAGTGAAAGAAACACCTACTTAAACTAAAGAGGAAACAAGAGCTGGTACTTCTACAGTCGATGTGTTGACTGAACATGTATGGGGAACACAATGAAGAAAAAAAGAATGTAGAAAGCAAAGATGAACAGGAAAAAAAGACAAAAGAATCTGATAAGATAATAGGTTCACCTTCACATGTAGAGCAGGTTGACATGACTAAAAAGGTACAAAAGAAAGGTGAAACAACAGAGGAAACAACAAATAAACCTGAAAGCTAAGAGAACATAGAGAATATTGATGAAGATAAATTTAAATCTCAAAAGAAAATAGAGGATAAAGGCATGAGAAATATGGAACAAGAAAATAAAGAGGAAGATCAAGAAAAGGACTCATCAAGAAAACAAGTTCTAGAGGAAGAAGATGAGGGTGGAGGAGATACCAAAATTGAAGAAGAGGATAATGAGGGTGAATCTAAATAGAAAAATGATCCAATGATACAGGAAATAGCCCCACAGCAACCTCCTCCACAGCAACAAGAACAACAACAACGGCAACAAGAATGAGGAGAAGTAGAAAAGCCTCAATAAGAGGTAATCAATGAAGACAAAGCTATTGAAAACACAAAAGAGGCTCTGGCCTAGTTGGGTGCAGAAATAAGGAGAGAAAAGGTGGAGGTACAATTAGTACCCATAGACATCAAAAGTTTATTAGGTGATACAAAGACAAGAAAAGAAAAATGAAAGGCCAAAACCATGTTAGCAATACAAAGGGGTCGAGACAGATCTAGAACACTAAATTTGGCCATACCATAGAAGGAGAAAGCTAAAGAAGAAATAACAGTAGATGATTACAAGATACTTAATTTTGACTTAGGACACACAACAAGAGAGCAACATATAAGTGAATGGGAAGATATGTACTAGGTTAAAGAAGAGATGTTAAAAAAAGACAAAGATAAACATGAATATTTAAGAGGACACATTGTCTAGTTACATCAACTCATCAAGGGGATATTTGATCCCAATACTACAATACCAGTGTTGCCCAATGAAATAGTAGTATTATCAAAAGATGAAGTGAAGGATATGGAAAATAAGAGGTTTGAGGCTAATATTTTTGAGGAGTGGTTCAAGACATTTGTGTAAGAAGGAGAAGAGATGATCAAACAAGCAGTAATAGGATGGGAATTGCCTACAATAGAAAAGAATAAATGCAGTGTGCTTATATATAATTTTCAGTTTAGAAAAGAAGAATGCAAGTTTGAATTGGCACAATTGGAGGAAATTGAAGAAAGAGAGGATGAATTAATAAATTGAGTCATTACTCCTTAGATGGCAAATCAAGTACCACAGGACAGGTTGGAGTTAAGGTTTGAAGATGATAGCCTCAGAAGATGCATCATAGCCACTCAGGGTTTAGAGGAGAAAGCAGACAGCTTGATCAGGTTACATAAGAGGATAATTGAAAAGCTCATAGATCATTAATAGATGGATGTACCAGCTTACAAACTCCATAGGGCATTAAAAGAATTCAAGGCCATCTTTGTGCCATGTTTGGAGAATCCAAAAGCATGTTTAAGTAAACAAATGATTGATTTAATAATGGAGGTGAGTGCCAAGATAAAGAAATATAACAAGAAGGTTGAAGGTTCAGGTAAAGAAGAGAAGAAATTGAAAGGAGTCATAATGCAGGAATATGTATGGAGAAGGAGTCCAGGGGGAAATTGTTAGATCTAGGGCACACAACTGAGAGGGGGGGTGAATCAGTTGTACAAAAACTTGCTTCTACTTCAAACACTTGATTCTTCTTTGTTAGTTAAGAGCATATCAATTAACCATCCATGAAAGCATAATGCATAAACATAAGAGCAGATAAACATCAACACATTGGACACCAAGATTTTGACATGGAAAACCCGGTTAAGGGAAAAACCACGGGGTGATTAACCCAAGGATTATTCTCTATTAGAAGAATAAGAAAAATGAATGGCACATGCCAATTAGGGCTCACTACCTGACCACACTACTCACAAAGAGGCACACTACCTATAAGGAGACACAGTGTCTACAAAGTGATAAGAATCACAAACTTGAACTGGAGATTGACATCTTTACCATGTCTGGATCAGTTCCATTTAAGCCCGAGGTACTTCTACTCTGCCCTTCGCTCTTTCACTATACCACACTTATCCGCTCCATGACACACTTTGAAATGAACTCACAAACCTTTATTTATACAAGACATCGACTTAGGAACAATCATCTAAGTCAGGAATCAACCATAAGGACATTCGCAAGATGATTAATACATCCGGTCGGCCACCACAAGAACATTCTCAAGATGAACAACTCATCCAGTTGGCTAGTCTGAACAAGAACTTCATCCAGAAGAATATCTTCAATTCCAGGCTCTACCACCAATGCGGAACGACAACATAACCTCAACACGATCCAAGAACCTTCACAAGCCTACCTGAATGACCAAGTACATCTGTACTTCCTCTACTCACTGGAATCTCTTCTCTTCCTCATCTGGAACTTCAAGAACACAGTCTATCACCACTGTCATACTGCCAGAGGTGCTTCTAGACCTCCAAACCACATACCAATCAAGATGACACATTACAAGGACCTCCCAAACACTCTGTCCAATCTGTAGAATGGGACAATGCACTTCCGGATCTTACCGAACCTTTTTATAACACTCTGTCACTCCGAAGCATCTCCCGGAACTGGTTCTACTTGACTGATCACAACTTTTTCATATCTTCATGCGGACCTCTGAAATCTTAACTGGATCATCTCAAGACTCATATCTACAAACCCTTTAATCTGCATCCTCTGATTCTCAACCTATTGAGTACATTTGTCTTCTTCTTATCACTGTTCTTCACTATTCCTGATTGAGACTACTTTTCTCAATATCCTCAACACACAGCTCATCGAAACCTTCTTACCAATGCAATATGAGTACGTTGACATCAATGACAACACTGGTTAACCTCATACTTGCAACAATCTCCCCCTTTGTCATTGATGGCAACATATGATGTGAAAAACCATCAAGACAAGAACTTCTCTTTTCTGTCACAGCTCCCCTTATTAGTAACAACTCTTCACATGTCTTCTCTTCCTTTAGTGCTCCTCCTTTGATCATCAACCACTTGTTTTTCACATGTCTTCTCTCCCCCTTTGACATCAATGGCAAAGGGCTCATACTTGCACTTGTAACATATCAGAATCATACCAGCTGCTCCCCCTTAGTAGCAGCTCCCCATCATCAATCTGGATCACAAAATGTGACTGTGATATCCACCAGACTGATGCACATCAGTGCATCCTAGTTCATCACTGGAGGGGCCATGACCCCTAACTTCTTCTGGAGATACTCAAAAGAGTCCTTGGGAAGAGGTTTAGTAAAGATATCTACAATCTGATCCTTGGAGGGTACATACTCCAATCTGACTTCTTCCTTGTTCACTTGTTCTCTTAAAAATTGAAACTTGATAGATATGTGCCTAGTCTTAGAATGCAATACCGGATTCTTAGAAATATTAATTGCACTTGAATTATCACAGAAAATTGTGATAGGCTCCTCATATTCAACTTTAATGTCTCTTAGCATCTGCTTCATCCATAAGATTTGAGTGCAACTACCTGCTGCTGCAATGTATTCTACTTCAGTTGTAGATAGAGATATTGCATCTTGTTTCTTGCTTAGCCAAGAAACCAATCTCTTTCCCAAAAAGAATGCTCCACCACTGGTGCTCTTCCGGTCATCCACATCTCCTACCCAATCTGCATCTGTATATGCATGAAGAGAGAAATCTAGATCTCTAGGGTACCATAGACCATACTCAATTGTTCCTTTCAAGTACCTAAAAATTCTTTTGATTGCCATAACATGAGATTCTCTAGGATCAGCCTGGAATCTTGCCACAAGACCAATAGCCTGCATTATATCTGATCTAGTCTAAGTGAGATACAACAATCCACCAATCATTGATCTATACTTTGTCTGATCTACCTTTGGAGAGTCATCATCTTTGCTCAACTTACATCCGGTTGCCATAGGAGTGTTTATTGGCTTTGAATCTTCCATACCGAATTTCCTCAACAATTCTTTCACATATTTGGTCTGAGAAATGAAGATCCCTTTCTTTGTTTGAGTATTTTGTAGACCCAAGAAGAAATTCATTTCACCAAGTATAGATATTTCAAACTCACTTTTCATCTGATTTGCAAACGTTTTGCACATACTATCTCTTCCTCCAAAAATGATATCATGCACAAACACTTCAACAATCAAAATGTTTTCATGATCAATTTTTAAATATAAGTTACTGTCAGCAGTACCTTTGTTGAATCCAATCTGCACAAGATGCTTATCCAACCTCTCATACCATACTCTTGGGGCTTGCTTCAATCCATACAATGCTTTCTTCAACTTGCAGACCATATCATCATTATCAAACAATTGAAATCCATCCAGTTGTTCAATGCATACTTCTTCTTCCAAATCACCATTTAGGAAGGCAGACTTGACATCCATCTGATATACCTTGAAGTCTTTGAAGGCAGCATATGCAAGAAATAATCTGACTGCTTCAATTCTTGCTACCAGAGCAAAGATCTCTTCAAAATCAATTCCTTCTATTTGAGAGTAGCCTTTGCAGACCAATCTAGCTTTGTTTCTGATTACTTCACCAACTTCATTCAGTTTGTTCTGGAAGACCCATTTGGTTCCAATCACATTCTTGTCTCTAGGTCTGGGAACAAGATCCCATGTATGATTTTTCTCAATTTGTATCAATTCTTCCTCCATTCCTTTTGTCCAATTTTCATCATTGCATGCTTCATTTATTGTCTTAGGTTCAATCTTTGAAATAAGACAACATTCATCTGAATTTTGAGCAATTTTCCTCCTTGTTTATACCCCTTTGCTTCTGTCACCTATGATTTGATCTTCAGAGTAATTTAAAGTTACATACCTTGGAACTTTGGGAGTCTCTTGACTGATGCTTCTTGATCAGGTTCATTCAGACAAACCTCTTCTTCCTGATTTACCGGATCAGTCTGAATCTGACTTTCAGGAAGGGATTGAGTTCCTTGAATTAGAGCACCATCCTAATCATCTTCATCATATTCATAAAACCTTGAGGGATTCTCAATTCCCTCATCAACCTTCACATTTGTACTTTCTATCATCTTTTTCAGTCTCTTATTGTAACACCGGTATGCTTTGCTTTGAGTGGAGTAACCCAAGAAAATTTCTTCATCACTTCTAGCATCAAACTTTCCTAGATCTTCATCTCTTTTGATGTAACACTTGCTACCAAATACTCTGAAATATCTCACAGTAAGAGTTACACCAAACCAAAGTTCATAAGGAGTCTTACCGGTATTGTTTCTGATTTAAACTCGGTTAAGAGTGTAGACTGCAGTGCTGACAGCTTCTCTCCAAAACATCTGAGGAACATTTGCTTCTAGCATCATTGTCCTAGAATCTTCCTGGATGGTTCAGTTCTTTCTCTCAACTACTCCATTCTGCTGTGGAGTCCTAGGAGCAGACAACTGTCTCTTTATGCCATGCTTCTCACAAAAGTCTTATGAATTCACCGGATGTGAATTCACCACCTCTATCAGACCTTAGACACTTCAATTTCAATCCGGTTTGATTCTCTACCATAGCTTTGAAGATTTTGAACTTCTCAAGGGCTTCTGATTTCTTTTTTAGGAAGGTAACCCACATCATCTGAGAGTGGTCATCAATTAGCAACATGAAATATCTATCACCTTGCATACTCTTGATTCTTGTCAGACCACAGAGATCAGTATGTACTAATTCCAACAATTTGGTAGTGGACTGATCCTTGCTTTTGAAAGAGACTCTGCTCTGTTTACCTAGCTGACATTCTTTGCATAGACTATTTGTAGGTTTCACCAATTTAGGAAGATCTCTTACAGCCTGAGTATTGCTTATCTTGATGATGTTATCAAAATTCACATGGCTCATCCTTCTATGCCATAACCAACTCTAATCAACTTGAACAAATAGACAACTTTTATTAGAACCAACTAGATGAAAGATATTACCTTTTGTTTGAGTACCGGATGTAATTTCAGTTTTGGAGCTTGTAAAGATTCTACATCTTCCATTCTTGAACCAGAGATCATAGCCTTTGTCCACTAACTGACCAACACTGAGAAGATTGTGCTTCAATCCTTCAACATATAGTACATTACCAGTTTTGCTCTTTCCATCAAAAGAAATAGTTCCCCTACCTCTGATTCTGCCAGCAGAATTGTCACCAAACTTTACCATTCCTCCTTCATACGTTTCCAAATCTAAGAACTTGTTCTTGCCACCAGTCATATGGTGAGAGCATCCACTATCAATAACCCAATCATTCTTTTCTTCCACTTGGGCAGCCAAAGCTCTTTCCACAACCTTGTGATTCACAAATTCAGAGGATATTGAATCTTCTTCCTTGATGGCAATAAACACCCATTCATTTCTTGATTTGCTTCCTAGTTCTGATTCATCATCTGTTACTCCTTCATTATCATCTTCTTCATGAACATAATAACAGTTCTTTTGGAACCTTTATCTGTTAGCATTTGACCTTGTAGATCTTTCCAAACATCTTGAAGCAAAATGACCAATCTTATTGCAATTGAAGCACTTAAAGGGTAATTTTCCTTCATACTTACCGGATCCTCTTGGCAGTCTTTTTGCAATGAGGGCTTCAAGTTGAGCTATTTCTGCTTCTTCCTCTTCCATGTCTCTTCTTTCTTGATCATACCATGACATCTTCCTTGAAGAGTTTTCTCCCAGATCAAATCTCTGTTTGCCTTTCACATAGGCACTGGCTTTGAAAGCAGATTCAGTCTTGGGAGGATCATCTCCAAACTTGGTCATTTCAAATGCAGCTAGTTTGCCAGCCAATTGTTCTCTTGTGACAGTTGTGTGGGCTCTGAATTCATCAATGGCAGCAACCTTGATTTTGTAGGCAGCAAGAAGGGATCTGAGAATTTTGCAAACAATCTCATTTTCATCCAGAGTTCCACCAGCATTTCTAATTCCACATACTAGCTCATTTACTCTTGGCATAAAGGTAGTGATATTTTCATCATCTCTCATCTTCAATCTTTCAAATTTCCCTTTCAAACTTTGCAACCTTGCACTCTTGACAAACTCATCTCCTTCATATAGAAGTTCCAGTTTAGTCCAGATCTCATATGCAGTTGGTAGGTCAATAACATTTGAGAGATCTAAGTCATTCAATGTGCTTAGAAGAGCTTCCTTAGTCTGCAGATTGTTTTCAGCATCTGTGATTTCATTCAGAGTTGTTGGACCACCGTATGGAGGAACATATGGTTTTGAGACCATGGTCAAGTATGCTTTTCCCATACACTCCAAATGACATTTTATGCGACCTTTCCAGAGAGTGAAGTTGGTTCCATCGAACTTCAGACTATCCTTCTTGTATGACGACATCCTGGATCTCCTCAAGTGGTTAAGCTCCTTTCAGAGGAACTTGGCTCTGATACCAATTGTTAGATCTAGGGCACACAACTGGGGGAGGGTGAATCAGTTGTACAAAAACTTGCTTCTACTTCAAACACTTGATTTTTCTTTTTTAGTTAAGAGCATATCAATTAACCATCCATGAAAGCATAATGCATAAACACAAGAGCAGATAAACATCAACACATTGGACACCAAGATTTTGACATGGAAAACCCGGTTAAGGGAAAAACCATGGGGTGATTAACCCAAGGATTATTCTTTCTTAGAAGAATAAGAAAAATGAATGGCACATGCCAATTAGGGCTCACTGCCCGACCACACTACTCACAAAGAGGCACACTGCCTACAAGGAGACACACTATCTACAAAGTGATAAGAATCACAAACTTGAACTAGAGATTGACATCTTTACCATATCTGGATCAGTTCCATTTAAGCCTGAGGTACTTCTGCTCTGCCCTTCGCTCTTTCACTATACCACACTCATCTGCTCCATGACACACTTTGAAATGAAATCACAAACCTTTATTTATACAAGACATCGACTTAGGAACAATCATCTAAGTTAGCAATCAACCATAAGGACATTCGCAAGATGATTAATACATCCGGTCAGCCACCACAAGAACATTCGCAAGATGAACAACTCATCCGGTTGGCTAGTCTGAGCAAGAACTTCATTTGGAAGAATATCTTCAATTCTGGGCTCTACCACTAATGCGGACCAACAACATAACCTCAACACGATCCAAGAACCTTCACAAGCCTGCCTGAATGACCAGATACATCCACACTTCCTCTACTCACTGGAATCTCTTCTCTTCCTCATCCGAAACTTCAAGAACATAGTCTATCGCCACTGTCATATTGCCAGAGGTGCTTCCGGACCTCCAAACCACATACCAATCAAGATGACACATTACAAGGACCTCCCAAACACTCTATCCAATCCGCAGAATGGGACAATGCACTTCCGGATCTCACCAGACCTTTTTGTAACACTCTGTCACTCCGGAACATCTCCCGGAACTGGTTCTACTTGACCAATCATAACTTTTTCATATCTTCATGCGGACCTCTAAAATCTTAACTGGATCATCTCAAGACTCATATCTACAAACCCTTTAATCCGTATCCTCTGATTCTCAACCTATTGAGTACATTTGCCTTCTTATCACGGTTCTTCACTGTTCCTGATTGAGACTACTTTTCTTAATATCCTCAACACACAGCTCATCCAAACCTTCTTACCAATGCAATATGAGTATGTTGACATCAATGATAACACTGGTTAACCTCATACTTGCAATAGAAATCGCACGTTCATAGAAGGTGTAATAAATAATTTCAAGATATATCTGAAGGAGTAGGAAAGTATAAAAAGGGGGCAAATAATATTAATGAAGGAGTCAATTGAAGGGGTATCCACGGGCAAGGTCAACAAGAAAGAAAAGGTCAAAAGGGGGAATCCTATTTTGAAAAGATTCCAATGGCATCCTTTGAGGTAAAAAAGATGCCACAAAAATATTTTGAGAAATGGTTAGGAATGAATGTACACCTTTTATCAAGAAAGTATCAATACTAACTGTAGATTGGGTTTTGTAGCCATAGCAATAGATGAAGCTTCAAATTCTATATAAGAAGCTCTGCTACTTGTATATTATTTACACAAGGATTTTGAGTTGTAGCATTTACTTGTAATTTGTTTGAACACTTGAATAGAGAAGTATTTCTTTAGTTTAGAAGAGGAGGTCGCCTATCTCTGCACTAAGGAATGCACAGAATGTTTGGTTTGCTTACTGTATCTATAAAAACGTCTATAAGTTCTTTGGCAATTTGATTAATGAAACAAAAGGTCATTCATACATTGTAAAGTCTATATGACTGTGTGCTTTAAATACAAGTAAACTTAGAATTCTACATCTATTATAGAGTGTTTTCTGACTCTTATTGGTATTTGAAGTATCATCCATTGAAAGCTTGCAATCTTTGATGTGTGTTCATGAAAATACTCAGGACTTTGCATTTGAAGATTTAGTATGTTGATTTGATTAATTTGCTTTACCTCTTAAAGACGTGAGTAACAGAACATTTAGATCCTATAGGAAATGATTCCTAACCTGATTTTCTCTAACTTTTCCCCAAACATTTGAAATAATTACCTTAAATGCAGAAATCTTAAGGAAATTGTCTTACATTTGAAAGAAGCATGAAGAATTGTGTTAATATCATAATATTTTCATATCAATTTGAAAGGCAAAGCTTGTTTCACTATAAATCATACAAGACTTTGTGATACCGTAGTAAGTTTATGCAAAGGACTGAATAATTTGTCTATGTTTATAACATTTTGCATAATTTGAGTTCAGTATGTCACAGATTATCTTAAATCAAGTAAGGCCCCTTGAATATTTTAGTTTCACATCAACCTGCTGAATTGTCCACAAGGTCAAGACCTGACCATATAGAAACTTGTGATTAAGAACTCTTAAGTGATTTCTTCATATCTTTCAAGACAATTTAGGTTCATTTTGTGAATTTTAACTTTTGTTATGAATGTGTAAAAACAATCATCAACAGGTCATTAGTTGATGACTCTGAGTTATCAAGGTCTCTGACCTTTACTGCATAAATAGAACACCCTTTCTTATTAGCCTTTTTTAGCTACATGGTAGAGATCTTCCTGAGTTTTAAGCGCCTTTTCAAACCATGAATCTCAACACAGTTACCCTAATCATCTAAGCATTTCATTATTTTCTCTTCACAATCTATAATAGACTTATGCTTAGTAAGCCAATTTATCCCTAGAATTATGCATATGACCCTAGGGGTGCCACATACAAGTTAACCTGTGTCTCAAAACTAGGAAGTTCAAGTTCACTACAGGTAAGACAATGCTCTACCGTTTTCTCTACATGGTTTCCATATTGGACCTTTTATGAGTTAGCCATATAACCCAATTTAACTAACAACTTTGAAATAACATTTGGATCTACAAAACACTCAGTGGCTCCAGTATCAATTAAGATTGAAATAGGGCATCGGAAAATCTTACCCGAACACTGGATTGGCATAGCCTAGAAATCACCCTGGCGAATGTTTATCACTGCATGGATGTGATGCTGGTTTCTTTTTTTATTATTATTTCACCTCTAAGGACACACATTGGCATAATTCTCACCACCGCATGTGTAACAACCACCGTGGAGTGCTCTGGTTCTGTCTAAAGCATCTCTCATGTTATTGTTGTTATTATTGTTATAATTGGCCCTCTTGTTATTCTAATTTCCGTCGTTGTGGTCTTGAAAATTGTTTCCCCTCTTGAGATTTCTGATCTACTAGTTATTGTTATTACCTTAATTATTTTGATTCTAATTCTTATGATTGTTTCCTTGAGATTTCTTATTGTTGTACTTGGTATCCCTGCTCTTTATGTACTTTGCAACTTGTAATTTATGTTCCTACTTGATTGCTTTTTCAAAAACTTTATCCATGGTGGAAGGCTTATGATTGTCTACATCAACTCCAATTTAAGGCCTAGGCCCCATGATAAATTTGTGAATCTGAAACCTCTCATCAAGCTGATACTGAGGCATGTACTTGAGCAAGTGGGAAAATTTCTCCCAATATTCAGTTACCATCATTCCCCCTTAGCTAAGATTCTAGAATTTAGTCATCTTCTTGTCAAAATATAGCTGCAATAGCCACCTTTTTCTAAACAACTGCAGAAATTGCTCCCAAGTTACCTCACCAGGCAATAGCCGATTCTCAGCCTTTTCATTATCCCACCAAGTGACTACCTCACCGGTGAGCCGATACGATCCACATATAGCCTTAGTCTCATTAGAAAAATTCTATAGGGCAAAATATTTCTCCATCTCGATTATCCAGGCTTCTACATTGTCCCCTATTGTTTTGCCATCAAATTTTGGCAGGGTGGCCTTTTTGAGCTCTTTACCCAACTCTTCAACCACTTTCTTTTTCTTACTTGGGTTTCTCTTGGTCTCAAGTTTTTCTTCATTTATTTCATTTCTATTGCCCCCATTTCCACCTGAGTTCAGCCTTGGTTGACCAATTTGAATTTCCTATTCCAGATTGTCCATCCTGGCCTCCTGTCAATTCAACATGGCTAGGATATGATCCAATCTATCATTTGGATCACAATGGGATCCCCCTCCACATTGGTAAGTGAATCTAGTACATATCTAGATTACTCCATTTTACATTGCATTATAGTGTAATTAGGTGTAGGTCCTAGAGTTTAACCTGGCTCTGATACCAAAATGTAAAGTGTAGAAAACTCACATACTAAAATAGTATTCCAAAAAGAAATGCTCATTCCAATTAAGGAAAGTAAATCATTTACAATAATCAATATCCATAGTTACATAAAATAGCAAGTTTCCAATAATGAAGTACAAATTTCATACACTAAAAAGTATTCCATTTCCATTTTCATACACTAAAAAGGGTGTTACAATAAATCTATTTCAATGCTACAAGTTCAAGTGATTGCATCAATTACATCAATGAAAATAATTATACATTATACAGATTGGCTATGCAAGCCATACTTGAGTAATATAATGAAATATATCCATAATGAATCATATAGCATAAGAATTTCAGATCTCAACCTCCATGACCCAAACGCTATTCCACAAGCCGAGGTCAAGAGTGTGGTCAAGACACTTTTTCAACCCAACCACAAAGTACTAGACCTCCCTAGGTTTCTTCCTAACACAAAGAAAGCATCGACCCTACATGAGAAGCCTAGAAAACTAGAACGGTAACATAACATCCACATTCTAAAAGCATAGTAAAACCAGAAATTTTACCATAGAGTAAATTAACAAGGTAAAACTGAGATAGAGAAAAATTTTCTTCTATTCAACAAATAATCAAGTAACTTATAATTACAAGATTTCCTTTTTTTTACAAAACACAATAAACCATATTGTCTTTCTCATTTTCAATGTTTACAAATGTAATTCCATCACACATACATTTTTCGAATAAATACTGCTTCTGAATATTCGACATCTTTATCACAAGTCTTGGCATGTTTCCTACTTGGAGAGATAGCATCTTTCCAATGATTTACCTCCAACCACAAATCGGCGGTCTCCCACACATCTTCCACATAGGAAGTGGCCCTACCCTTAATGAGGAATATAGACCTTAGGTGACATATGGTAATTTGCCTTTCCTAAGTACATAGTGTTGTATTCTACTCAACTCTATCAACCATACAACCCTAGATACCCTCTAGCTAAGTATGAATTCTGATAGGATGAGTAATCCAAATACAGTGAACCAACAATGCATGCAGAAAACAAATGCATTGCTTTGGCCAAAGTTTTTAATCTTAGTATCATTCATAATGAACATAGTCATTGTGTTCACCCACCCATACTTGACTTGGATACTGTCACATTCTCATAGTTTAAAACTTTTACCTATCCTGATCATGTATTAGTTTAATCCATGAGTCATAATAATAGTACCTTTAGACTTAAATAAGTCTATATGACATAACCATTCAATTGGTTGGTAATCGACTCTAGAGTTACCCTAATATCCTTTGTTAATATGATATAACAATAGAATATATCTTTTATCTAGGAGTTCTAGATTCACAAATAACCCTTGATCAACTTAACCAAGGTTAAGAATACTATAGTTCTTAAATAGATAATGTCTCCTATACAAAGGAACGTAGAATAACTTTGATAATGTTTATAAACAAAACATACCCTAATTATAAGTATCTCTACAAGGACATTTTCTAGTATACTTAGCCTACTCCATTGTTTGGATCTCTTCATGAATAATAAAGACAAATAGTTTTAGATGGAATTCTCATAATAACTTTATTCCATCTTCCATAGCATCTCTAACTTACTATCATATGACATGATACAGAAGTTTACTAACAATTCATATGAATCTAGTTCTCTTGGTAGATAACATTATTTATTATGCATATATATATAACCTATACAAGACAATATGTTAAATTGATATAACCTCAATAGTATACGGTTCAAGTTGAGAATATGAAAACAAGGTTCATTCATTCGAGAGTCTAATGTTTGGTTAACTCACAATCATTCCATTGACTTGTTACAACTTATTCTAATCTAGAACTATTTTCAAAGATAATAACAGTTATGACAGTCTCTTACTAAGATGGTCTCTTGTCCTCTATTCAATGCATTGATACGATTATTGATTTATAAATGAAATAATAAATGGTTGATACATAGTATACTATAACATACTACTCACTTGAATTACCAAGAATCAACCAAACGATTTGCATTCGTTGTCCTCATTAATCATGGAGATAGATCAACACAGTTTCCTTAGAATGTTATCTGCATTTTCCTAATGTTGATACATTATAGTTTTTGACTATTACACTTCAAATATAGAAGTTTTAACCTTACTAGCAAACTCATATAATCGCCCACAATACAGTGATATTCACTCTATAAGAACTATTTGATTTCCTCATAATTATATGAACTGAGAAATACCTGACAATGGAGAAACATGAGTTGGCAGAGATGTGCAAACTAGACATAGGGTCGATGCCTCTTGACTGCATATTTCCTCTCTAAACTTCTCTGCATACGTTCAATCCTCCCTGCCCTATCCTCTATTCTCTCAAGTTTTAACTTTAATAACTAGATGTCTGGTTCAGTTGAGTCATTACTCATTAAGACCCAGGCATGACTCCTAGAGAGTCGCCTTATTTTGCACCTCAACAGCAATTCGGTTGCAAACTTAATGACCTCTTAATAGTCCTTGGCAACTTAGTCTTAAACTAAAATTGATTTTTAAGGAAAAGTCCACATGTTGATTGTGGAAGGCTACCATATGGTTTATTTGGTTGGGCAGTTCATAAACACAGTCATCCCTATAAGGATGAGGCCAACACTCTTAAAAATATAAAACTAATCTTTTAATGATCAAAACATGTGATTCGATCCACCACTAACAATAATGAAGGCTCTATTATATTTTAACTTACGGCTCCTTCAATACCATCAACTCATTAAGAGGTATTATCCTCTTATGATGCTAAGGCATTAATATATTTGTTTACATCAAATATACTTCTTATAACATTGCCACTATACTAGATAATCACAGTTTAATCAATAATAAAAAATAATAATACTTAAACAAGGAATTACGGATAATGTGTTTGGGTTGAGCTTGTCTCCCCATCACAATCTATTAACAATAATCACGTATTCTTAACTCGACAAAAATGTCTTAACATTTAAGAATCATTTTTAACACATAAAGGACTTAATAATAATATGATAACCATTTTACGACAATAACGTCGTAATATTTACGTTAAATGTAAATAGTCACAATCAAACTCAAATGATGTCATTAACATTATTAATGACTAAGATGTCTTAATATGACTTAGAAAGATTTGATAGCAATATCAACTACCTATCGATTAGGTTCAGAAGTAAACTGACAAGACAAGGCTTACCTCTTACGACACATTGGTTCACATTTTTGTTAAACACTTATAACTCAATTTGGCAAATAAATCACTCATAACCCAATACTCTGTCTCTCTTTTCTCTGAGAGTCATCTGAAAACCTATAATCCTATTTCAACTTGTAACCAAACAATATATGATCAATGCATCATTATTCAAATAATTCAAATAATAAATCAAATCTCATAATACGAATATTAAATCAATAATAACATAATCATTCCTATAATTTCAATAAATGGCATTCAATATAATACATATTTTTCCTTGTCATTAATTTAAACATCATAATAAATTTACTTATGTCCAAGTAAAAAATAAACATTTAGCAAGACAAAAATTGGGGATGTAACATATCCTTCCCCTAAAGATTCATCATCCTTGATGATATAAGGTATTAGAAAGTAACTAAAAAGCAAGTTCATTGTTTTCAACTGGTAACATTATTAAATAAATGAGGAAACTTTTGATAAAATTCATGGTAATCCTCCCATGTAGGATTTTCCCTAGCATATTGGTCCCATTAGACCTTACATTGCAAGAGCTCTCTGTTACACAATCGGAGCTTGCGTGTTTCTAACACCTTGAGTGGATTGATTGTGACCACCCCTAGGTCTTGCATCTGTAAAGAATTCCAAGTCAAAATATGATTATTACCTACAACATATTTCTTCAAATAAGACACATGAAAAACATTGTGCATTCTAGATAAGGCTGGTAGTAGAGGAATTCTGTAGGCAACCAAATTGACTACTTCAAGCACTTCAAAGGGTCCCATATATCAAGGGGCTAGCTTAAAAGACTTCCCAAACTTAATAGAACTTTTATGAGGTTCAACCCTCAAAAGAACATTTTCTCCAACGAAGAATTGCCTTGGAACACATTTTACATCTGCATAGCTCTTTTGCCTATCATTGGCTTCTGTCAATCTTTTTCTGATCAGCTTAACTTTCTCTTCAATTTTAGCTAGCATTTATGGCCCAATGCTAATCCTATCCTCTAGCTTATCCCATCTTATAGGAGTTTGACATCTTCTTCCATACAATGCTTTGAATGGCGCCATCTTAATAGCAAAATGATAGGAATTGTTGTTAGCAAATTCCACAAGTGGTAAGTATTCTTCCCACTTGTATTGGTGATCCATGCAATAAATTTGCAACAAGTCTTCCAAGAATTGGCTAACTCTCTCAATTTGCCCATCGATTTTAGGATGGTAAGATATGGTCACATTGAGTTTAATCCTTAGTGCAGAAAACAAAGTTTACCAAACCCTTGACGTTACATGCCCATCTTTATCTAATATAATATTTTTAGGGAAGCAATGCAATCTAAACACCTCTTGTACAAATTTATGAGGTAACACAGGTCCTCCATCAATCAAATTCCCTGGTATAAAATGTTCTACCTTTGTGAGTTTATCAAGCACAACTAAAATGGCATCATGTCTATTCCTTGACATAGGAAGACCTTGAACAAAAATCATGCTAATAACTTGCCATTTCCACTCTAGCATGTCATGTGGGTACAACAATCTTGCGAGGTGTTGATGCTCTGATTTTACCCTTTGACATTCTAAATAGCTTGCCACAAATATTGTAGCATCATTCTTCATTCCCTTCCAGAAATAAAGAAGTTTAACATCCGCTAGGAGTTTAGTCACTCCTAGATGTCCCGAATACGGTGCGGTATGAATTTCTTTCCATACTAGATCCCTCAATCCAACTGAATCAAGAACATAAATTCTATCTTTGTACCTCAATAGTCCATCTAACTCAAACATAAAACCATCATACCCTGGATCTTTAGGATTATATTTCGGAGCCTGCTTAACCTGCTCATAAAACTCATTGCCAGAAAAATGTTGAAATACCAAATCCTTGAAATTTCAATGAATAGAAATAATAGAAGCTATATGTCTTCTACGACTCAAAGCATCATCTACTCTATTCTCTTTTCCTTTGATGTAGTTTATCTCAAAGTCATAGTTAGATATCAGTTCTAACCATGTCCTTTGTCGAGCATTCAAATGTGATTGTGAAAAAATATACTTAAGACTTTGATGGTCTGATTTAAGTACAAAAGTCTTTCTCAACAAATAATGTCTCCACATCTATAAGGCATGAGTTACTGCTACCAATTCCAGATCAGGTGGTGCATAATTGTTCTCATAAGATTTCAATTTTCTTGACTCATATGCTATAACTCTTCCATCTTGCATAAGCACTCCTAATCCTTCTCCCAAGGCATCTGTAATTACCTCAAATTGTCTTTTAGGGTCAGGAACTTTCGAGATTGGAGCTGAATTAACTTTTCCTTTAAGTGATCAAATGCTTCCTAACATTTGTCTATCCATTCAAATCTCTTTCCTTTCCTATGTAGGGAAGTGATTGGACTAGCAATACTGGAGAAATTTAGAACAAACTTTCTATAATAGCTTGCTAGGCCCACAAAACTATGCACCTCATGCACATTTGTTGGTACAAGCCAATTGAGAATAGATGTGATTTTTGTAGGATCAACAGATATTCCATTAGTTGATATAATATGCCCTAGATATTGAATCTCCTTCTGGAAGAATGTGCACTTAGACAGTTTCCCATATAACTTATGTTCTCTTAACCTTTGCAAAACTATTTCCAGGTGTCATTGATGTTCTTCCTCATTCTTAGAATAAATGAGTATATCATCCAGAAAAACTAAAACAAACCTATCCAAACAATCTCTGAATATACTATTCATGAGATTCATGAATGCAGCAGGTGCATTTGTCAAACGAAATGGCAACACTATGAACTCATAGTGTCCATATTTGGTTCTAAAAGTGGTCTTATGAATATCTTCATCCTTCAGTCTTAACTTATGATATCCTGATTGTAAATAAATATTTGAAAACACAACAGCTTCACGCATCTAATAAAAAAGATCATCAATATGTGGCAAATGATATTTGTTCTTTACCGTTACTTTATTAAGCATACGATAATCTATGCACAATGAAGGGTTCCATCCTTCTTCTTAACAAAAATAATTGGAGCACCGCAAGGTGAAACACTGGGTCTAATTAAACCTTTTTCCAACAATTCTTTTAATTGTGCTTTCAATTCCATTAACTCCATTGTTGTCATATGGTAGGGTGATTTTGATATAGGCTTGGATCTTGGTTTAATGTCAATAGAAAAATAAAAAATCCTCTTGGGAGGCAATCCTGGAAGTTCTTCTAGAAACACATCCTGAAATTCCTAAAGAAAAGGATACTTTTCCCCAAAAGATAAACTAGGGTTTTCTACCCCTTCCTCCACTTGTTCCATTTTGACTGCAAACAACTGACAACCTTTCCTTGTAGCCCTTTTTGATTTCTTGGAAGAGATAGTTATGATTTAAACTTCTCTTTGAATCCCTTGGAATTGGGTTAGATTTCCCAAAACATCTAAGTATTGAACTATTTTTGAAAAATAGTCAACCTTAGCTCTATGTTTCCATAACCAACTCATTCCTAGGATTACATCATAGGAACCTAGGGGAGCTCCATACATATTTACTTTAGTTGAGAAACTAGGAAGGTCAACTTTGGCTTCAAACAAACATTTCTTTACTTGAGCCCTAGATTGGTTAGCATATTCGACTGACCAAGGTTTGGACATGTAACCAACTTTTCTAGAAAATTTATTCAAAATTCTAGGAGAAACAAAGTTTTCTGTGGCTCCTATATCAATCAAAATAGATATAGGACTCCAAACAAAGTACCTGTCATCTCAATGGGTGTGATCTAATACTCTACTTGACAATTGTCAAGAGATGCATGAATCCTTTGTTGGAATGCATCTTATTGAGTAGGTACTGCAGTATCTCTTTGTTGATCATTTTGATTCTTGTTAGGGCAACGGTTTGCATAGTGGTCACCCCCACAAGTAAAGCATCCTCCAATGGGTCCTTTCTTATCTAAAGTCTTCCCATTTTTATTCTCATTTCTTTTGTAGTTGCCATTCTTCTTCTCCTTACCAGATCCACCTTTGTTCTTCTAAGGTCTTGTATCTTTTCTCTTGTTATCATAGCTCTTTCCATACCTTTTCTTGTAGGGTTGATTGTTAGGAGTTCCATTAAACCTCTTTCATCTTCTATCATGATAAGCTAAGATATATTTCATCTTTTGCTCTTGCTTGATCGCCTTCTCATACACTTGATCCATTGTCGTGGGACCATGTACATCCACTTCACCACCAATTTGAGCATTTAAACCCATGATAAATTTTCTGATCCTGAGTCTCTCATCCTTTTGATACTGTGGAACATATTTCAAGAGTCGTCTGATTTTTTCTCCATATTCTACAACTTTCATATCTCCTTGTTGAAGATTCTAAAAATCAATAAGTTTCTAATCGAAATAGAGTTGTGGTAACCATCTCTTGTGAAAGAGCTCCACGAGCTCATCCCAAGTTACCCTTAGAGAGCTCAAATTCAATTCCATCTTCTTATTCATCCACCAAGTGGATACTTCTCCTACCTATTGGAATGCTCCCCATACTGCCTTGGTCACCTTCGAGTAATTTCTTATCTTGAAGTACTTTTTCATCTCTGTTAACTAAGCTTCTGTAGCATTTCTAGTTTCTGTTCCATCAAATTTTGGTGGAACAACCTTCATCATATCCTTTGAGAGCTCCAAGGTCAATCTATCCCTTGCCTCTTCATGAGGTTCGGTACTCTTACTTTGATCTGCATGGTTTTCTCTAGTTTCACCATGAGAGTTTTCACCTCCTTCCTCTGTTTTTTGTTTTTCATCCACTTTCTTTTCCAAATCACCCAATATTTTCTTGGTTTCCTCAAGCATGGTTATGAATTGGTCCAGCTTATTATTTGGCAAGTGGTTTTCCTCTTCACTTTCTCCTTGGTTAGTTCTTGTCCGCACCATGTTTATCGATTTCTCACACTTGAGAATATCGAGTTGTCCATTAGTTCAAGATTATAATGTAACCCATTAAATCTAAACATAATACTCAATTTAAACAATAGTTTGGCACAAAAAGAACTCTTTTTATTTATTTCATTTCAAAAGTAAAGAGTTTTCTTTTTTTTTTTTACAAGAAATGACTTCAAAGGTTGTACTCAAGAGGAGTATATCCTTCAGACTCATTTTTAGATACATAATCTCGAGATATATAACCCTTTGACTCACTATCAGACCTAACTTCTATGATCTCAATAGTTGAGGGTATGCAGGGATCTCGCCTAACCATAGTTGTTTCCTCATCTGACATATACTCTGTAATTTTGGCAGTGATCTTAACTCTTTCTTTGTTTTCTCTCCTCACTCACTTCATTTGAGTTAAGGCAGTCGCCAAAGTTTCAGTATCACCTAACCAAGTGTCACTCTCATCATTGGTTACCTCAAAGGTTTTTATAATAACCTCACGTTCTCTTTTTTCTTTAAGGAAACATTAACTTGAATTAACAAAATTTATTGTTGTCTTCTTAAAGCGTACCATCCTAGCATAGAAATTTTTAAACATTAGCTAATCACATAATGTTGACTATAGGCAAGGATAATGGTCTCATAAGCCCTAGTGTTGAACCTAGCTCAATACCATATGTAACATCCACGTTCTAAAAACATAGTAAAACTAGAAATTTTACCATAGAGTAAATTAACAAGGTAAAAATTTTCATCTATTCAACAAATAATCAAGTAACTTATATTTGCAAGATTTCCTTTTTTTTTACAAAATAAAATAAACAATATTGTCTTTCTCATTTTCAATGTTTACAAATGTAATTCCATTACATATACATTTTTGGAATAAATATTGCTTCTGAATATCTGACATCTTTATCACAAGTCTTGGCATGTTTCCTACTTAGAGAGAGCATCTTTCCTGTGATTTACGTCCAACCATAGACCGGCGGTCTCGCACACATCTTCCACAAAGGAAGTGACCCTACCATTCATGAGGAATATAGACCTTAGGTGACTAGTGGCGATTTGCCTTTCCTGAGTACATAGTGTTGTATTCTACTCAACTCTATCAACCATACAACCCTAGATAACCTCTAGCTAAGTATGATTTCCAATAGGATGAGCAATCCAAATATAGTGAACTGACAATGCATGCAGAAAATAAATGCATTACTTTGGCCAAAGTTTTTAATATTAATATCATTCATAATGAATGTAGTTGTTGTGTTCACCCACCCCTACTCAACTTGGATACTATCACATTCTCATAGTTTAAAACTCTTACCTATCCTAATCATGTATTAGTTTAATCCATGAGTCATAATAATCATAATAATAATACCTTAAGACTTAAATAAGTCTATATGACATAACCATTCAATTGGTTGGTAATCGACTCTAGGGTTACCTTAATATCCTTTGTTAATATGATATAACAATAGAACATATCTTTTATCTAGGAGTTCTAGATTCACAAATAACCCTTGATCAACTTAACCAATGTTAAGAATACTATAGTTCTTAAATAGATAATGTCTCCTATACAAAGGAACGTAGAATAACTTTGACAATGTTTATAAACAAAACATACCCTAATTACAAATATCTCTACAAGGATATTTTCTAGTATACTTATCCTACTCCATTGTTTGGACCTCTTCATGAATAACAAAGACAAATAGCTTTAAATGGGATTCTCATAATAAATTTATTCCATCTTTGATAGCATCTCTAACTTACTATCATTTGACATGATACAGAAGTTTACTAACAATTCATATGAATCTAGTTCTCTTGGTAGATAACATTATTCGCTATGCATATATATATATATAACCTATACAAGACAATATGTTAAATCGATATAACCTCAATACTATACGGTTCAAATTGAGAATATGAATACAAGGTTCATTCATTCGAGAGCCTAATGTTTGGTTAAATCGCGATCATTCCATTGACTTGTTACAACTTATTCTATTAGAGAACTATTTTCAAAGCTAATAACAGTTATGACAATCTTTTACTAAAGGTCTCTTGTCCTCTATTCAATGTATTGATATAATTATTGATTTATAAATGAAATAACAAATGGTCAATGTAGTATACTGTAACATACTACTCACTTGAATTACCAAGAATCAACCAAATAATTTGCATTCATTGTCCTCATCGATCACGGAGATAAACCAACACAGTTTACTTAAAATGTTATCTACATTTTCCTAATGTTGATACATTACAGTTTTTTACTGTTACACTACAAATACAAAAGGTTTAACCTTACTCGTGAACTCATATAATCTCCCACAATACAATGATGTTCACTCTAAAAGAACTATTTGATTTCCTCATAATTATATGAACTGAGAAATACTTGACAATGGATGAACTTGAGTTGGCAGAGATGTCCAAACTAGACATAGGGTCGATGCCTCCTGACTATGTATTCCCTCTCTAAACTTCTCTGCATACGTTCGATCCTCCCTGCCCTATCCTCTATTCTCTCAAGTTTTAACTTTAATAACTAGACGTCTGGCTTAGCTGAGTCATTACTCATTAAGACCCAGGCATGACTCCTAGACAGTTTCCTTATTTCGCACCTCAACAACAATTCAATTTCAATCTTAATGACCTCTTAACAGTCCTTGGCAACTCAGTCTTAAACTGAAATTCATTTTTAAGCAAAAGTCCACATGTTAATTGTGGAAGGTTGCCAAATGGTTTATTTGGTTGGGCAGTTCATAAACACAGTCATCCCTATAAGGATGAGGTTGACACTTTTAAAAATATAAAACTAATTTTTTAATGATCAAAACATGTGGTTTGATCCACCACTAATAATAATGAAGGCTCTACTATATTTTAGCTTACAGATCCTTCAATACCATTGACTCATTAAGAGGTATTATCCTCTTACGATGCTAAGGCATTAATATATTTGTTTACATCAAATATATTTCTTATAACATCACTACTATATTAGATAATCACAGTTTAATTAATAATAAAAAATAATAATACTTAAACAAGGAATTATAGATAATGTGGTTGGGTTGAGCTTGTCTCTCCATCACAATCCGTTTGCAATAATCACGTATTCTTAACTTGACAAAAACATCTTAACGTTTAAGAATCATTTTTAACACCTCAAGGACTTAATAATAATATGATAACCATTTTACGACAATAACGTCATAATATTTATGTTAAACGTAAATAGTCACAATCAAACTCAAACGACGTCGTTAATGTTATTAATGACTAAGGTGTCTTAATATGACTTAGATAGATTTGATAACAATATGGACTACCTGTTGATTAGGTTCAGAAGTAAACTGACAAGACAAGGCTTACCTCTTACGACACATTGGTTGACAATTTCGTTAAACACTTATAACTTAGTTTGGGAAATAAACCACTCGTAATCCAAGGTCTATATCTCTCTCCTAGGAAGATAACTCTCTTTTCTCCAAGAGTCATCTGAAAACCTATAATCCTGTTTCAACTTGTAACCAAACAATGTATGATCAGTGCATCATTATTCAAATAATTCAAGTAATAAATCAAATCTCATAATATGAATATTAAATTAATAATAACATAACCATTCCTATAATTTCAATAAATGACATTCAATATAATGCATGTTTTTGCTTGTCATTAATCTAAACATCATAATAAGTTTACTTATATCCAAGTAAAAAGTAAAAGTTTAGCAAGACAAAATTTGGGGATGTAACAGGTAAAGGCAGGATGGAATCTCTTGATGTGTGCCTGATGCTTGTATGTATTCCTAAACTAGAATGACATAACTCTCACATGTAGGATGTGAAAGAGACATATATAACATAAATCTAGGCTTTTTCTAATGCATCTATTTCAATGGTAAAGTAGCTTGCCCAATCAAAAATAAACAAAATTATAATTTAGAAAAAGTAAATTGTTGGGAAATGAGGTGTCTCAACCTTGCATATTTCCCATGAATAGTTATTTTTATTTAATATTTTCCTACAACTATTAAACATTTTCGGTGCCTTGAAAATTGGTTTTTTAGGTGTCAAAAGATGCCCACATGGTGGTACATTATGTTAGGCCTATTATTAGGCATATTATGACAGATTCTATGACATCTGTAAGGGTCAAAAATAGGGGATTTCATTTTGGACGTGAGAGCTTATTTTGGGACTAGAATCTTGGCTGAGAAGCCTAGCACATGGTTTTGTAAAACCACAGATGGTTTCTTGTATAGCTAGAAGTCTATAAATTGGAGCCTTAAGGAGTTGTTTGCATAGTGTGAGTTTGCAGGTATTGTTATGCTGCTGGAATGCTGCCAAAATTCTTCCAAAGTTGTTAACTAGTGATACTCTTGTAATAAACTTGCTCTGCAAGTGTATGTAATCTTGTTATTGGACTTGGAATACATTGAGTTGGCTTTTGGAGTGTGGGGTTTTTCACCTGAAAGGGTTTCCCCCACGTATATCTTGTGTTTTGTGTCTCTTTGTTTATTTCATGTTTTCAATGTGCTTCTAGATTTTTTGCAATTGTTAGATCAGTTTTAAAAAGATTTGCATAATTTATTTCCTCAAGATTAGCATAGGAAGTTGTTTCTGCTACTTTAACTTCCTTACAAGTGGTATCAGAGCCTGATCACCTTTGGTTTCAGTTGTGGGATTTTGGGATTTTTTGCTAATTAAGGTTTGAGTGGGAGCTTGTGCAGAGGATACTTTGTGATCTTGTTGTAAGCTTTTTCAGATGGTGAGCACATCTGGGAGAATGGAAGTTGAAAAATTTTCTAGCACAAACTTTGAAATGTGGAAGCTTAAGATGGAAGATCTGTTAATTGATCCGGATCTATGGGATGCAGTGGATGAAAATTTCAAGATGCCTATGGATCCATCTTTGGCTACAAAATATGATATAATGGACATAAAAGATAAAGGTCTCATAAGACTGTGTCTTACAGACTCGATTTTGATAAATGTCCATGAAGAATCCACTTGGAAGAATCTTTGGGAGAAGTTGGGTGAGATATACCAAGCTAAATCTTTAGTAACTAAATTTTTCTTGAGGAAGAAGTTGTATTCCTTGAGAATAGAAGATGGTGGACAAATTTCTGAGCATCTGGAAATATTCAATATGTTAGTGACTCAGTTGACCTTAGTTGGGGTGGAAATGGATGAAGAAGAAAGGTGTCAAACTGTGTTGTGTTTGATGCCAGACTCATGGGATAGCCTAGTCATGGCCATTAGGAGCACTTCAGTCACTCTGAAGATGGAGTATGTTGTTGGTTCCCTACTCTCTAAAGAGATGAGAAGGAAGACCTCCTTGAATACCAAAGAGGCTTTGAGTGTTTGAGGAATACCAAAAGAACGAGGCAAAGATGAGAAGTAGCATGGCTGTTCTATGTCTAAGAATAAGGGGAGATCAAATGTAATGCCCCGCCATGCAGCCCTAGAGAGAAGTCAACTAGAACTATAAAAAGGCTGAATTTTTTTTTTTAAATAGAATTATTGATAGGAAAATATAACCACCAATTAACTAACATCTCTAGGGACAACATGACTGCATTACTAGATGCTAACATGATCTACTTAATAGTCTTGAATTGTACTAAATCCAAATGCACCAAATAATTACACACATGAACGTTTATTAATGCCTACCAAGGAAGTATCAATAATGAGCTCAACAAAATGATAAAAATCACATTACAGGATTTATTTTAGTAACCTTAAGTCAAAATCAGATTATAACAATGTTCATCAAAAAAGAAAAGTATAACACAAATATCTCAATGAGTTTATATACATTTATACACCTTTACCAATACCGTTGGGTAGCCTTCTGTTTACCAAGTGGAGAGATACCTCCTTAGCTCCAGAGTCCTGCATGGCTTATAGACCTTAAGCTACACATCTAAGTAAACATCAGTCCTACATAGTGATAGATTACTCATTTCAAATATCGATCACATGAAATGACAAGCCTAGGGCCCTAAGGGGCTGACCTAATGTCTTGGGGGCTCATGATGGCCTTGCCTACGTACGCATAGCACAGAGACTCTATAGTTCGGGACATGATCTTGCAACCACATAATGGTTATATATATATATATATATATATATATATATATATATATATCAAACCAAGTACGAAGGGGTCATCAAACATTCCATGACTAGACAACTTCAAAACTTCATAACAAGTAAAAAGATACCCTTTACAATAATAAACAACAATTGATCACTATCTCAACTAAGACTTGCAACACTTTGCGTCCTTTCACAAAATAAAATCATCAGGAATAATTACATGATATAAGGTCATTACCATCTTAAAATTATTACACTAAAACCGTTCAAATTATAATTTTTCATACTTCCTAAAAACTTATCAAGATCTATCACCTACTTTTATCTAATCAATTCAACAATAGTTATCAAGATCAAAACAAAATCCATAATCACTACTCTTTCTTTACAACACACATGCATGATCAAAATACATAATCATAAGAACACTCTAATTAATATACCTACTCTCCCATCCCAATATGATTAAGATATAAATAAGTAATTGTTTAACATGAACCATTACCCAATAATCATAATGATAATCTCACCTCTACCTTAGAAATGCATCAAGTTCATCTAGCAAAAATCAAATATTTCTAAGTGATACAATTATTTATACATAACTTTTACAGAGGTCTCTCACACGATAACAAGTTAGCACTTCTACAATTTACTATCGTAAGAAAATACCAAACATCTATCTTAAAATAAATGAATATCCACTAGCTTTTCAAAGAATACCCAATTAGCCACTAAGCTCTAGCATCATAATAATAATTAGGGTTTTCAAAATTTTATTTCCAACCTATCCTAATCTGACATAGTTTGAACATTGTACTAATCAGCAATGGATAACATGTATCCAAAAACAATTTAATACTAACACAAATAATTATATACTTCTAACTACTAATATGAATTTCATTTGTTCTATTTCATGAACCCATAACCTATATAAGGATTCCTCTGTGATTTCTTTGGATCCCCAAGTCTAATTTTCTCGAAAGAGTGAAAGTAATAATGCATGATAAAAGAAAATAAGGCAATCCTAAGAATAATATAGTTCTAATGACCATTCACATTATTAAAGGAAAATAATATTGTACAAGCTTCATATCAGTGCACCCCACCCCTAAATCTACACTCAAACTTCTCTTAACTCAGAGAAATAAATAATACCCAATAGTCCTTTCTAGATGTGAGCTTAATGTAAGTACTTAAAAAAAACAATATCGCCTCAAAGGTTTATGGAGTCCATACATATATAACATCAAAAGTGGATACATTTATATAATTGAGAATATCATCACTTAAATAAATTCCAAAAGACCATAACATCTTCGACAAGAGAGATGTTGATCAACCAATTAAGAAGGTATCTATATGAGGACGAAAAGGCACTATGGATCAAAGATGCACCCTTAAACTACAACAGAATGACACTTACGGTCCTGAACACACATATATATAGGAAACATTATATGCTTAGTGTAACAATGGTAAGAACAAGATGTAAATCGAACATATGATATCAAGAAGTTTCTTGAAGGAAGAAAGTAAGAAGCCAACTGTCTTAGAATAGAAATACAATTCAACATTTAACGAAGTCATTAATGACATAGTTATTTGATACCAATATAGTTATAGTGTGTAGTGACTTAATTTAAAGAAGAATACAGATTTATGGGTCTAATATTTGAATTCCAACTACTAGTGTCCAGTTCTTATATTGAAATGATACCTTTCAAGATTTGCTTAGTTTAATTTGATACCCAAGGGAATGTAAACAAACTCAAATAAGTTTCTATAAGTATAACACAAACACTTACAAACTTTAATTCTATATTTAAAAGCTTGCCCATGGAAGACTAAATCGATATACAAAACAATGAGATATTATTGCCAAAAGTTACATACTAAGATCCTCCATTTGGTCAATGATTGGACTAAACCTAGAGATGATAATTTTGTTGGCCTATCGGATCACATTCTTCAACCTCTAGTTACCAGAAGAAATCTTATTTACTTGCCTTCAATATCTACAAAGATCCCTTATCTTCCAAATAAATGGGGAATAATATTATGTAGAAGATGATGTAAATTTATTCGACAAAATGTCTCATGGATCGGCAGTTTTATGGAAGGCAAAGATTACGTTATATGCGTAAAATAGATATGTTGAGTAGGATTTAGAATCTATCAAGAAAATGCAATTGGTAGGCATGAAGCCAAATGGCTTGCAACTGGTAGAGCTACGGGTTGAAAACACCTTATAGGGTATACGGCTAGCCTACCGTTATACCACAGTTAACTTAATTCATATAGTAAGATCTTTACAATTCAAGATGAGCTATAATAGATTTCCCGTGATAACGAAAGGTTTCCAACACTGTAAAGGGAAAAGTTAGAAATGGAAATAGTAACTACCATGTCCCAAAATAAAACTCCTAAACCGAGATTGGAAGGTAATCTATAGGGACCGAAATAAAATCTTCAGCCATAGCAAAAAGTAATAGAAACTTGACGGGTGTACGAGTTATAAGCATATAAAATGATAAAACCAAAGAATCACATGGATTGACCAAGGATACAACCTCAAGAATACAGTGATTACAAGATAGACACAGATTGAATTAGATAAGATATCAATATTCAAGGTACAAATGTGAGTTTGCAGAAAGTGAATAAATTGGGTTTGTTGGAACTTTGGGCTTCCCAAACAATTGGAATCGGCAGATGTAACTAAACTTCTCATTGTTGTCTGCCACCTTCAAAGTATTTTTGAAGAGCACATTACAATCAGAGGTGGCTAACTTGTATACAAAAAGGGACTAAGATAAATGAGTGTGTGATTTGTGTGCCAACATGCCTCAAAGAGGTTAAAGGTATAAAATGCAACAATGCTCTTGAGGTACACAGAAAGCATCAAAATAAAATTAGTTTTGCTTGAGTTCTAGGTGTTGATAATGCACATTGTTCAAACATCAAGGTCTAAGATGCAAAAACTATTAATGCTCCACATCTAATACTATATAAATTCTCATCAAAACCCTTGCATTTGAGAGAAAATAGAGTATACGTGTTGATCACAAACTAGGTAACGAATGTTTTGGGTGACATACCTGTGAAAAATGTGATGTCCTTACCACAGAAATGGCCAAGATCTAGCTTACTCCTCCTGTGATGTTTTCTTCCCATGGATTTTTCAAACAATTCCTAATATGCTCTCTCTCCCCCTAATTCCCATAGTACTGACCCCACTCGCCCCCTTCCTTGGTAGATCTGTTAATTGATACACCTATTTTGGGGTGCCCTTAAGTGGTGAAACGTATCCTAATTTATTTCAGATCTAGCGTCCTGAATGGTAGATACAAATCTGAATTAAAATGATGTTTTTAAACTCCATTAATGGTATAAAATTTACTGACTTCAACCACCAATATCACAAGAATCAAGAAAGATCTTTATGCCAATGCACTTTCTATCTTTAGTACCAAAATGAGGACTTTGGTTCAGAGTATGGACATCCTTTTATGTCTTCTATAGATATTATGAAAGAAACTTAATGGACTTAGTCAATCCAACACCCAAACAATAAGCATAAAACTAAATCACACTTGATCAGTCATTACCATCTGATGACACATTGAAACAAATAAAGATTGGAAGAATCCTGATAAATTGTTAGCAAGGATGAAACCAAGATGTTGAAATCTTGAGTGGTCAATACAAAATAATGTTAGCACCATACTGCAATACATTCAATCAACAAAATAGTGAGAAGTATACGTAAGGTGTATTATTACCATTGCTTCCCTAAAATGTTACACACCAGATTCTCAAAATGCCCAAGATGGTCATAACCAATAACAATATAACACATGTCAATTAATGTCAAGTAACTTACCTATCCATAAGAAGATTATCGAAACTGATGGCAATCAAGATGATATTACGGAAAGTATTCACTGTGCTCACTTAAAACTTTAAATATCTTTATTATTTCATTATCATCACCAGTTCCAAAGCAGACTACCTGCACTTCCACGGTACGAATGGAGGGGCACTACATCCTCCCCCCCTAAAACTTGACTTCCTCCTAGAAGTCGCAGCTAGGGTGGAACACAACATGTTAATACCAACATCAAGGCTAATTCAACTTATTAAATAATATACAGTAGTATGTCTATGAAAAGGATTTATCTCGTTAATATATACTTTTATACTCCATTTCAAACATAATCTCCCCTTCTAGTTTACAATGTCACAATGGTAACACAATCAAAACTTACATTGGAAATGATTCCATAATACATAAACCCTTAAATGTTTACCTATTAGCATTGGCTCCCATTGGTTTCTTCAAGACAAAAAGAACACTGTATCCTGACTAGAAGAAATTCTCATATCATAATATATAAAGTATTTGGTTTGATGCACTACCTTTTCATTTTCTTTACCCCTAAATTACAATTCCTTTTTGCAATACTCTATTAAGAAATCAATATATTAGAATGCTACATCCCCACAACATAATTATACACACAAAGCACACATTTTCCATTAATATCCATTATTCATAAACCAATCTTATAACATATTCAACCAAAAGATCACAATTTTACACCTTTTAAAAGCATGGAAGCACAACTATATTTGTGATTTACCATACATCCTTGACATACACACAAATTCACATCACCGGGAATCACTACACAAGGCTACACAAGGGCCCATCTGGATACCAGAACGTAGCATACTAATCCATGATACATAATCCATGAACCAAGAGCCAAAATCCATCTCACATAATCCTTACCTCACACTCAGTGACTTGTTGGTGTTATGCCACACTCACAGGGTGAGACCATCCAAACAAGCCCTAATGACCTCTCTCTTGTTGTATAAGGTGGTTAGCCTCTAAGAGATAGTCATCACACATAGGTGGGTAGTGGGTCCTAGTTGTATAACAGCCTCACATACCCCCATCCTTAGGGTTCCCTATGTCTGCTTCCTCGTATACACTCACCAAGTCTGCCTCATACATCCTTGGAGAGGGATCGCAATACGACACATGGCTGACATCGAAACAATAAGGATAAACTAGTTTAGCCACCAAAGTCATAAAGAAAGATTAAATAGAAATTGAATTTCAACAATAAAGCAAGAAATGCATGCAATTTTAACACTAAATCAAATGTAACCACAAGGGCTACAAGTAAATAAGATCACAAGATGTGGCTAAACCATCACAATCAAATATAAACAAGGTGTCAGCCTTCACAATCAATAGAAAATCATCAATAACCACAAAGAAAGTCCACAATCTTCAAATTTGCACTATACAACACTATGTGACTAGATACTAGCCACCAAAAGAGGAAGGAGGAAACATCGTCAGGCTATAGCAATAGCCCTCATGTGGTGCAGAGTGAGCATGCCATCCAATGGCTCAAGGTGTACTCCTTGGCTACACCCTACATCGTGTCATCACACGGCATGGACTAACCAAGTGGCCCGCACACTCCTTGGTTGCCTGCATGGAATGTACACCTCGGCCACATCCCGCATCGCATCTCAGCGCGGCATGGTCATACGCCAGCCGGAGAAGGCACGTAGTGGCCATATGTCACATGGCAGTGTGTTTATGGCTCCGCAGAAGTAGGCATGCGCATAACACACCCTGCATAGCGACACCTCGTGGAAAGGCACATGCAGGTACTTGTCATAGCCAGAGGTATACATGGCTAGGTCCTACCCATATGCTTATCGACCCAACACTGTCGAAAGAAAACATGAGTATCCCTCTACAAGTGTACGAGGTCCCATTACGCTCATCACACAAGTAGGCTATAACACAATCTCATAGTGCACCTTCATGTGTCTAAGCATGTGGCATCGTGTCCTTGAGCCTAGCTTGCTACCATCAGCACATGGCATCATCACTAGCACTATGTCGGAACATCAGTGGAATGTGGCTTGTACCTATTGCATCATGTTAGAACATGTGCAGATACGAGATTTGTCTTAGCATGGGTAACAAATCTCCCTCCATATGCTAGACCTCATGATATACATGGGGCACATGGTCTCACTTGGGTTATCCATGCAGGTCCTAGACCCCGGCCCCCAAGTGACGACTCATGTCATCACATAGTTCCAGTTGGGATGTCCATGCAGGTCCTAGACCCTGGCCCCCAACCAACAACTCATGTGGCATATCATACCTTTCGTGAAGACAAGGTAAATGATCCTCCAAGAAATACCATCCAGATGCTCAGAAACTGTGGGGATTAGGCTAACACATATGAATCAAGTACCCTGATCCAGCATAAGGGAAAGTAGTGAGTACATTTCCTTAGGTTTGGTTGAGTGAGGGACCGCTCTGCGGCATCATAAGCGTACACTACACACTCCGCCCAAGGAACTTTGTGGCTGCTACTACCCCTTCACAGACTAAGGAACTAGAGAACCAAAATAAGAGAATCTATGAATCTAACTTTTGGCTACTCTTTTAGATATATATTTTCAACCACACAAGGGTTGGCCCTCAATCATGTAACATAAAAACACACACATAATGGTATGGTTAATTCCACACCCAAAATACACATATTCCCCATGGATGGGTACCCAGTATCACCATCCCATAGGCACACAAAGCAAGTACGGGGTATTCACAACACTTAATCAATGCAAAGTTACTGGTTTCTCACATTTACAGGGGAAGACTTACATTTACATACACAATTTTCATTACTACCATAAGTACATTTATTTCCATAACCAATGTGATTCCCTATGCAAAATCATAACATTACTTGCTATCCCCTTCTATTTTCCAGTTCTCTTCCACTCTACTTTTCTACCTATCACACAGTGCTGAATCTCAATATCATGTTCATCTATCCAATACCTCAATCTAGGTGTTTAGCATGTTATCCAACACAAGAGTTCCTATCACATGCATTAAAAGAATCGCAATAACATGGGCAACAACCTTAACCAGAGATCCCAGTGCTGAAACTTTGCTCTGATACCAAATGTAATGCCCCACCATGCAGCCCTAGAGAGAAGTCAACTAAAACTATAAAAAGGCTGATTTTTTTTTTTAAATAGAATTATTGATAGGAAAATATAACCACCAGTTACCTAACAGCTCTAGGGACAACATGACTACATTACTAGATGCTAACATGATCTACTTAACAGTCTTGAAGTGTACTAAATCCAAATGCACCAAATACTTACACACATGCATGTTTATTAATGCCTACCAAGGAAGTATCAATAATGAGCTCAACAAAATGATAAAAATCACATTACAAGATTTATTTTAGTAACCTTAAGTCAAAATCAGAGTATAACAATGTTCATCAAAAAAGAAAAGTATAACACAAATATCTCAATGAGTTTATATACATTTATACACCTTAACCAATACCACTGGGTAGCCTTCTGTTTACCAAGTGGAGAGATACCTCCTTAGCTCCAGAGTCCTGCATGGCTTATAGACCTTAAGCTACACATCTAAGTAAACATCAGTCCTGCATAGTGATAGATTACTCATTTCAAATATCGATCGCATGAAATGACAAGCCTAGGGCCCTAAGGGGCCAACCTAATGTCTCGGGGGCTCATGATGGCCTTGCCTATGTACGCGTAGTGCAGAGACTCCGTACTTCGGGACATGATCTTGCAACCACAAAATGGTTTTATATATATATATATATAGATATCAAACCAAGTGTGAAGGGGTCATCAAACATTCCATGACCAGACAACTTCATAACTTCATAACAAGTAAAAAGATACCCTTTACAATAATAAACAACAATTGATCACTATCTCAACTAAGACTTGCAACACTTTGCGTCCTTTAACAAAATAAAATCATCAGGAATAATTACATGATATAAGGTCATTACCATCTTAAAATTATTACACTAAAATCGTTCAAATTATATTTTTCATACTTCCTAAAAACTTATCAAGATCTATCACCTAGTTTTATCTAATCAATTCAACAATAGTTATCAAGATCAAAACAAAATCCATAATCACTACTCTTTCTTTACAACGCACATGCATGATCAAAATACTTAATCATAAGAACACTCTAATTAATATACCTACTCACCCATCCCAATATGATTAAGCTATAAATAAGTAATTGTTTAATATGAGCCATTACCCAATAATCATAATGATAATCTCACCTCTACCTTAGAAATGCATCAAGTTCATCTGGCACAAATCAAATATTTCTGAGTGATACAATTATTTATACATAACTTTTACAGAGGTCTCTCACACAATAACAAGTTAGCACTTCTACAATTTACTGTCGTAAGAAAATACCAAACCTCTATCTTAAAATCAATGAATATCCACTAGCTTTTCAAAGAATACCCAATTAGCCACTAAGCTCTAGCATCATAATAATAATTAGGGTTTTCAAAATTTTATTTCCAACCTATCCTAATCTGATATAGTTTAAACATTGTACTAATCAGCAATGGATAACATGTATCCAAAAACAATTTAATACTAACACAAATAATTATATACTTCCAACTATTAATATGAATTTCATTTTTTCGATTTCATGAACCCATAACCTATATAAGGATTCCTCTGTGATTTCTTTGGATCCCCAAGTCTAATTTTTTTGAAAGAGTTAAAGTAATTATGCATGATAAAAGAAAATAAGGCAATCCTAAGAATAATACAGTTCTAATGACCATTCACATTATTAAAGGAAAATTATAGTGTACAAGCTTTGTATCACTGCACCCCACCCCTAAATCTACGCTCAAACTTCTCTTAACTCAAAGAAATAAATAATACCCAACAGTCCTTTTTAGATGTGAGCTTAATATAAGTATTTGAAAAAAAAACACTACCGCCTCAAAGGTTTACGGAGTCCATACATATATAACATCAAAAGTGCATACGTTTATATAATTGAGAATATCATCACTTAAATAAATTCCAAAAGACCATAACATCTTCGACAAGAGAGATGTTGATCAACCAATTAAGAAGGTATCTGTATGAGGACGAGAAGGCACTATGGATCAAAGACGCACCCTTAAACTACAACAGAATGACACTTACGGTCCTGAACATATATATATATATATATATGTGAAACATTATATGCTTAGCGTAACAATGGTAAGAGCAAGATGTAAATCGAACATATGATATCAAGAAATTTCATGAAGGAAGAAAGTAAGAAGTCAACTGTCCTAGAATAGAAATACAATTCAACATTTTACGAAGTCGTGAATGAAAGTTATTTGATACCAATATAGTTATAGTGTATAGTGACTCATTTTCCAGAAGAATATAGATTTACGGGTCTGATATTTGAATTCCAACTACTAGTGTCTAGTTCTTATATTGAAATGACACCTTTCATGATTTGCTTAGTTTAATTCGATACCGAAGGGAATGTAAACAAACTCAAATAAGTTTCTATAAGTATAACACAGACACCTAGAGACTATAATTCTATATTTAAAAGCTTGCCCATGGAAGACTAAATCGATATACAAAACAATGAGATATTATTGTCAAAGTTACAGACTAAGATCGTCCATTTGGTCAATGATTGGACTAAACTTAGAGATGATAATTTTGTTGGCCTATCGGATCACACTCTTCAACCTCTGGTTACCAGAAGAAATCTTATTTACTTGCCTTCAATATCTACAAAGATCCCTTATCTTCCAAATAAATGGGGAATAATATTATGTAGAAGATGATGTAAATTTATTCGACAAAATGTCTCATCGATTGGCGGTTTTACAGAAGGCAAAGATTATGTGATATGTGTAAAATAGATATGTTGAGCAGGATTTAGAATCTATCAAGCAAATGCAATCGGTAGGCATGAAGCCAAATGGCTTGCAACTGGCGGAGCTATAGGTTGAAAACACCTTATAGGGTATACGGCTAGCCTACCATTATACCACAGTTAACCTAACTCATATAGAAAGAATGTTTCTTTACAATTCAAGCTGAGCTGTAATAGATTTCCCGTGATAACGAAAGGTTTCCAACACTGTGAAGGGAAAAGTTAGAAATAGAAATAGTAACTGCCATGTCCCAAAATAAAACTCCTAAGCCTAGATTGGAAGGTAATCTACATGCACCGAAATAAAATCTTCAGCCATAGCGGAAAGTAATAGAAACTTGACGGGTGTACAAGTTATAAGCATATAACGAGATAAAACCAAAGAATCGCATGGATTGACCAAGGATACAACCTCAAGAATACAGTGATTACAAGATAGACATAGATTGAATTAGATAAGATATATATATTCAACGTACAAATGTGAGTTTGCAGAAAGCGAATAAATTGGGTTTGTTGGAACTTTGGGCTTCCCAAACAATTGGAATTGGCAGATGTAAATAAACTTCTCATTGTTGTCTGCCACCTTCAAGGTATTTTTGAAGAGCACATTACAATTAGAGGTGGCTAACTTGTATACAAAAAGGGACTAAGATAAATGAGTGTGTGAATTGTGTTCCAACATGCCTCAAAGTGGTTAAAGGTACAAAATGCAACAATGCTCTTGAGGTACACAAGAAGCATCAAAATAAAATTAGTTTTGCTTGAGTTCTAGGTGTTGATAATGCACATTGTTCAAACATCAAGGTCTAAGATGCAGAAATTATTAATGCTCCACATCTAATACTCTATAAATTCTCATCAAAACCCTTTCATTTGAGAGATAATAGAGTATACGTGTTGATCACGAACCAGGTGACGAATGTTTTGGGTGACATACCTGTGAAAATTGTGATGTCCTTACCACGGAAATGGCCAAGATCCAGCTTACTCCTCCCGTGATGTTTTCTTCCCATGGATTTTTCAAACAATTCCTGATATGCTCTCTCTCCCCCCAATTCCCATGGTACCGACCCCACTCCCCCCTTCCTTGGCAGATCTCTTAATTGATACACCTATTTTGGGGTGCCCTTAATTGGTGAAATGTATCCTAATTTATTTCAGATCTAGCACCCTGAATGGCAGATACAAATCTGAATTAAAATGATGTTTTTAAACATCGTTAATCGCATAAAATTTAATGACTTCAACCGTCAATATCACAAGAATCAAGAAAGATCTTTATGTCAATGTACTTTCTATCTTTAGTACCAGAATGAGGACTTTGGTTCGAAGTATGGACATCCTCTTATGTCTTCTATAGATATTATGAAAGAAACTTAATGGACTTAGTCAATCCAACACCCAAACAATAAGCATAAAACTAAATCACACTTGATCGGGCATTACCATCTAATGACACATTGAAACGAATAAAGATTGGAAGAATCTTGACAAATTGTCAGCAAGGATGAAACCAAGATGTTGAAAGCTTAAGTGGTCAATACAAAATAATGTTAGCACCATACTGCAATACATTCAATCAACAAAATAGTGAGAAGTATACGTAAGGTGTAATATTACCATTGCTTTCCTAAAATGTTCCACACCAGATTCTCAAAATGCCCAAGATGGTCATAACCAATAACAATATAACACGTCATTTAATGTCAAGTAACTTACCTGTCCATAAGAAGATTATCGAAACTAATGGCAACCAAGATGATATTACGGAAATCATTCACTATGCTCACTTAAAACTTTAAATATCTCTATTATTTCATTATCATCACAAGTTCCAAAGCAGACTACCTACACTTCCACGGTTCACTTCCACGGTTCGAATGGAGGGGCACTACATCAAAATCTCCTAGTAAGTCTAAGGAGATATGCTAGAACTGTGGCAAATCCGAACACTTTCGAAAGGAATGTAAAGAAGAGAAGAAAAAGAAGAAGAAGAAGCAAGATTCTGATTCTGAGTCTGAGAAAGAAGATGGAGATGCCTTTATTGCAGCCTTGGCAACTCGTGCAGGTGATAATGCATGGTTGATAGACTCAAGTGCATCTTTCCACATGGCTCCTAATAGAAACTGGTTTAGTAAGTATGAAAACTATGATGGTGGTAAGGTGTATTTGGGTAATAATTCTTTCCTTGACATTATTGGCCATGGTAGTATTCATGTGAAATTTTCTAATAGTAGAGGTAGACAATTTTATGGTGTCTTGTATGCCAGGACTAGCAAGAAATTTATTATTTTTTAGCAAACTAATAGATGCGGGTGTGCATGTATAGTTTTTTGAAGCAGGCGTGAAAATGGTGAGAGGTGTTATGGTGATAGCAAGAGGAAGCAAATTAGGTACATTGTACTAGCTCGATGCATGCACGATTGAGTGCAATATCACTTCTAATAACATCAAGCCAGAAACTACTTCACTGAAAAAAGAGATGGTTTCCGCTTTTGTGGATGGTCGTGGCTTTTGGGTACCCAAGGGTGCTCTATCTACCGAATCAAAGTTGCCTACAGAGAAGACCATGTTATGGCGCTAGAGACTTGGCAACATTGGAGAGAAGGGTTTGAAAGCCTTGAAAAATAAGAACCTTGTTAAAGGTTTGAATGATTGCAATCTAGAGTTTGATTTCTATGAATATTGTATTTATGGCAAACAAAACTGCATTCAGTTTTAGTCATCTTCTCATAAGTATTCATGTATTTTGGATCTAATACATTTGGATGTATTTGGTCCTGTTGATGTTTCTTCTATTGGTAAATCAGTTCATTATGTTACTTTCATTGATGATTTCAGTAGGAGAACATGGGTATATTTTTTAAAGAGTAAACCTAAGTTTTCAATCATTTTAAGGAGTTCAAGGCTATGGTAGAAACTTAGACTCGAATGAAAACTAAATGTTTGAGGACTAACAATAGTGGTGAGTATTGTTTTGCAGATTTTGATAGATTCTATACAGATTGCATAGTTAAAAGACAAAAGATAACTACGTATTCTCCTCAGCAAAATGGAGTTGCAGAAAGAATGAACAAAACATTGATGGAGAAGGCTAGCATCATGTTGAGTGGAGCTAGTCTAGAACAAAAGTTTTGGGCTAAAGCTGTTGCCACTGCTTGTTATTTGATAAATAGATCTCCTACATTAGCACTCTTTGATAAAACACCTATGGAGGCGTGGTCAGGGAAAAAGCCTTCACTTAGACATCTGAGTTTTTTTGGTTGTGAGGCATATGCACATGTGCCTAGGGAGAAGAGAACAAAGTTGGATTCTAAGGCTATCAAATGTAACTTCATCGGCTACAGCTATGGTGTGAAAGGATACAAGCTTTGGGACCCTATTGCACATAAGGTAATTCATTCCAGAAGTGTTATTTTTAGAGAGACTAAATCTTCTCCTGTTACTTTTCAGCTAGAATAGCATAAAGAAAGTGAATAGAAAAAAGATGTGATTAAACTTCCTTCTATGCCTGAGAATGTTGAATCAAGACCCCAAGATACACAAGAAGTTTAGGAGAGCTCATCAAGCTCTGAATCTTCAGAAGAGGGTGAAGAGGAGAAAGTGGAAGAACCTCCACCTCAGCTTGCTCAAAGGTCTACAAGGCATAGGCAACCACATGAAAGGTATGGGTATTCACCTGATGATTGGAAGTGTATATTTTCTTTGAATACTAACATTGATGAATCAAGATTTGTGCAAGAGGCTTTGGGTATGAATGATGCAGAGTCCTAGAAAGTTGCCATGGATGAAGAGATGGCAGCCCTTGAAAGAAATGATACATGGGACCTTGTACCTTTGCTTGAAGGACGTAAACCTGTTGAATGTAAATGGGTCTTTAAGAAAAAGATTGGTTCAGATGGAAATGTTGAAAAGTACAAGGCACAGTTCGTTGCAAAGGGATACTCTCAGGTTGAGGGTATTCATTACGGTGATATTTTTTCTCATGTTGTTAAAATGACATCCAATCAATTTTATTATCTATTGCAGTAGCTTATGACCTAGAGGTCGAACAAATGGATGTTAAAACTACTTTCCTTCATGGTGATTTGGAGGAAGAAATATTTATGACACAACTAGAGCACTGTTGGAAAGAGACACATTGTAGCTTCATGAATGTTGTCATTGATGGCAACAAAGTTCATCTCACCCATCCATAGGACATGATGTGTCTATACCGGAAGTCAGATTGTAGAGTAACTTGGTCTGGTGACCAAGAACAAAGTATGCAGCAAGGTCCGACAATCAGGTCCGGATCTCAAAGAGGAAGTATCTATGTAAAGTACAGACTTGGGGAAGTCAAGAGGAGTACCTTGACTGATAGATTCCAGGGATTGAGCCTCCGATGATGAAAGAATGAAGAGATATAAGCACCTAAGTATTGGGTTCCTGTTTAGCAGAGTAAATAGAGAAAGAACTGGCCGGCAAAGCATCAGACCTTGATCCAGATGAGATATTGATGGTGATCAAGCTTACTAAGGTATCATTCATGATTGGACGACATGATTGATGACTTCTATGAGCATCTCTTTGATATGCATCACTTGATAAGCAAGGATTTAGCCGACAGACCAAGAGTTTGGGAAAATAATAAGTATTATGGATGCTGACTAGAAAGTGGATGAAATCTTTGGTGCGGATATATATACCAGATGGATTTAGATATGAATGTGTGTGTTGTGTGTGGTGTTGTGCGAAGAAGAGCAGAAGAGCAGTTTGAAGGTAGTAAGACAGGTCCAGAATGTAACAGGACAGCAGCACCTAAGGAGAGTAAGAATGAAGTGCAGCAGATTAGTGTATTGGGCCTAGCCGGAACTAAACTTTAGCATGTGTGGATGCTTCTCATCAGTTCAAGTATTTTGTTACCTTCTTTTCTTGTAGACAGTGAGTCTCTTGTAGGCAGTAAGCCTCTTGTGAGCAGTGTACTTGGGCAGTGAGCTCTAATCGGCAAGTGCCATTTTGTACTGTTCTATTCTTCTAATAGAGAATACAATCTTGGGTTAATCACCCCGTGGTTTTTCCCTTAACTGGGTTTTCCACGTCAAAATTATTGTGTCATGTGTACTAATGTTATTTCTGCTTCCATGGTAATGCTTGCTTGTATGATTTGATTCTGCACTAATTGTTAAAGAAGGACTGAAAATCAAAATAATTAAGATAATTGATTCACCCCCCCTCTCAGTTATCAACAATTGGTATCAGAGTCAAGTTCCTCTAAACAGAGCCTAATAGCTTGAGGAAGATCTGGAAATTCAAATGGATATGTATGGTATGAGGGAACAACTTTAGTCTGCCCTAGATGATCTTGAACAATCTAATTCTGAAGTCAATGAATTGAAGGAAAGACTTAAACAGACTAATGAATTCATAAATTAATTAAAAGGGAAACTGAGTATCTCTATGAAAAAAAGAAAGGATCTACTTCAGCAATTAGCAAGTCAAGGTGAAACCAATGATACAAATGAAGACCTAAAAAAGAAAACCAAGCTATGTGAAAAGTTATCAAAAGAGGTCATTATGGTAAGACATGAAATGGAATCAGGAGTTATGAAGTTCACCCAAGAAATTGAAGAAAAAAGAAAAATTGAAGATGATCTAAGACTATCTCTCAAGGAAAATTTAGAAGACTACCATAAAATGGATAGAATAATCAAACATCTAGAATCTGATCTTGAAGATGCTAGAGAAAATAAAATAAAAACTTGAGGATCAAATAGATATTCTTAAAAAGGATCTACAAACAACAAATGAATATAAAGAATAATTCAAGATAAACTCTGCTCAACTTGAAGTTCTTCTTGAAAGTCAAAAGAGGGTAGATGACAAGCATGGCTTGGGATATGAGAAAGGTGAAAACTCTAGATCCGGTCAGAAGAACTCTGGATCAGAAAATCTAAGGAACAGATCTAGAAGACCTCCAGTAAGGCAACCAAATGCTCAAAGATATCCATCCTTCAATGGATATTGCCACAATTGCAATAACGTTGGTCATAAAGTAAATCAGTGCAGAAGAAGAATGAATCAAACTAATTCATCCTTCTCTGGATAGTCTTTCAATTGCAAAAGGTATGGTCACAAATCTCATGAGTGTAGAAATATGCAAATGAACAATTCATTCAATGGTAGATGTTTTGCATGCAATAGAATGGGACCTATGGCTAATCAGTGTAGATCAAGAGGATATTAGTCAAATATGCAAAGAAATGTTGTTTTCTACAATTGCAATAAATCTAGTCATATTGCCAAATTCTGTAGAAGTAAGAATCAAGACAAAAGGGGTTCGGAATAGTATAATCATAGCCAACACAAAAGAAAAGGGAAAAGTGAACGTGGATGAAATTCAAATGGAGATGAATAAGATCTGGGTGAAGAGAAGCTCAGAGAATGTTGGGGATGGATCCACACTAGAATCTGGTGTTGATAATCCTTCTAGAAATTGAGTAGATGAGCTCTGGCTCAGGGGGAGTCACTAAGAAAAACAAATCCCCCAGCCAGTCAATTGGTGCACCTTAAATTGGCACATGGGAAGTTGCAGATTAAAAGACTCTCAGAGAAACATCTAAAGAAAGCTTGGTAAAGATATGGAAGATCCACAGGAAGGTTTGAAGAGTCTAATCTTCCAAGATTGATCCGGTTTAACAGTCATCCGGTAAAATAGGATTATCACTGTTAGATCCGGTATGATTCAAATTCGAGGCATCTTGATCTGCGGATAGATCAAATGTTTGTGGAAAGTAAGATAATTTTTTATTAACCACCAAGGATAACTCTACGAATATCTCAGTGATCCAGAAAAAGATCTTTCTCAAAATAAGAAGAACCAGGCAATCGGAATGACTTAAGTTGCGCATTTATTGCAGTGTGGATTTAGGGTTTTTCTCAGAAATAAAAGGGTTCATTCACTCATGATTTGCATATTTGCATTCAAAAAGAAAAGAAAAGGAGCTCTGCAAAAAATTGTTTCAAATTTCTCAAAGATCAACCATTGAAGTCGATTCATCCAGCAAATCAATCTGGCTCACTCCACAAACCCTAGAAGCACAAAAGGTATTTTCCGTTATTGAATATTTCTCTATAAATCTTTTTGAAGATGGCTACACCAAATGTTGTAAAGATCACTGATAGGCCACATCCTAAATTCAAGAAACATCCATATAAATCCCTAGAAGTTGATCCCCTAGGTGCCTTTTCAAGCATGCCACATGGGGTTTTGCATGTAGAAGATGTTAGGGCATATATTCATGTGACTATTGAAGAATTTGGTGAATCTAAGCTAATTGATATCTATCACAAGCATTTGATAGATGACTCGTTTCAACTCAAAACTCATTATAAAGCTATCCAGGACAAACATTTTGCACAGTGCATTCATGTCCCCTATTTTTTGGAAGATGAATGGGTCCGGTATATTTTGAGTAGAATGCATGACAACTTCATATGGTTGAACATGCCATTTAAGATCACTAAGGATGCCATTAGGGCAGTAACCGGATTACACTCAACAACTCTCAAATCTGCCAAAAACCAAATTGTAAGTGATGCTACCAGATTGAAATTTGATAAAAGAGCAATGACAATTGAGGATATCATAGATCTGGATGTCAAGTTTGCATCAATGATAATTGTATATAAGATATATCACTCCAACAGGGAGAATTCAGTATCTAAAACTACTATATATACTGCTTATGAAATGTTGAGGAAGAATGCAGACTATGATCTTTGTGAGCTCCTTCTGAACTAACTCTTGGAGAATCTATAGAAGATAAAGAAGGATAAGAAGAATTATTTCAAATATAGTGGTTTGATACTCTACCTATTCTTTTACTACATGAATGAGCTACCTAGATCCAATGGATGGGTATGGCAAAACAACAGACTGGTTGCAATTCAAATCAGAGATTACTTGCATGGGCTTGGTGATACCAAGCCACAAAACACAACACTATAGGGTTACTTCAAAAACTTCCAAAGCATGATGCAGGCTAGAGAAAGAATTCCCCAATCCCTAGTTGAAAAATATAAAGATACAATATGCTTTATGGTAGAAACTGATTAGTGCCTAATGGAGGTAGTGGAACCAAGAACAGTGTGGATCATGCCAATGGGGTATGAAGTTGATGAGAAAATTGTAGAGCTGCATGTTCAACACATGCTAAATCAGCCCAAGGATCCTAGGGCAGAAAGGTTTGGAACCTTTGAAGAATTAAGTGTAAAAATTCATGTGGAGTCAGACAACCAGAGATGAAGAGAAAAGTGAGAAAAGCTCGGTAGAAGAATTTGCCAAGATGCATGGAATCTCAAAAGAGGCACTTGATGCCAATAGAGAGAAAATGGAAAGGGCAGAGAAAGAAAAGAAAGAAACTCGAAAAGAAAGTGCTCCAGTACAAGCCCTCTCCCAGACCAGATCAACCAAAAACTCTGCACCTGCCACTTCCAAGAGTCAAAAGGCTTCAAAATCGAAAGCTTAGACATCCAGAAAAGGAGAGAAGAGAACCAAGAAAAAGGCAACAAGGTCTTACACAAGCCAAAAGGATGAAGAAGATACAGAATCAGATGAGGAAGTAAAGAAAATGAAGAAAAGGAAAACATCCAGTGAACCCTCTACTGAAGAAGTAACAAAAGAATTTGTTGAAAAACCTACTCCGTGCATTGATGACATCATAAAATCAGTTACTATGGATGGGAACCTTCAACCAATGGCTGAATTCTATGATGATTATAATGAAGCTGACCAAAAGATCTTGCAAGATGCCGTAGTCAGGTATCTGAATATCTACAACAAGGCTTTTATTGAAATTATATCTCTTATTCCCAAAAGCCTAGAAAAGGAATTAGAAATAAGAAAGAATAATGCTATGGCAAATGATCTTGAGATCTGAGAATAGATAGCTATTTAGCTATATCCTTCAATCACTCCTAAGCAAAAGAATATGATCTTCAAAGATTGTAAGGATGAGTTTCAGAGCAAAGCTAGAATGAATCAGCTTATGCTTAGAGAAACTGACAAAGTAGCAAAAGAGACAGAAGAGATCCTCCAGAATGCATACAAAAGATTCAACATTCCTATTATAGAGGACTTAGGTGATGATCCCTCGGCTACAGATGTTGAAGAAGAATCTATTGAGACAGTGGCAGAAGAGGTAAAGGAGACAGGTGAAGAAAAATGTAAGGACTTAGATTCCTCTGCTTCGGAAGAGGAGGTCCATGATCAAGCAAACATCTCTCCTCGGGTTTCCACTACTGACTCTGGATCTAAAGAAGAAGAAATAGTAGAAGAAAAGATTAGTCAAGAAGCAGAGGAAAAGGAAAAAGAAGATGACAGTAATAAGGGTGCAGAAGGAGAGAAAACTCCAACAGAAAAGACCACAAATGATAGTGGTAAGGCTACAAAAGGGGACAAAACCCTGTCACCGGCAAGAGACACAGCAGAAGTAGTTGAGGAATTCTTAACCAAGGAGATGATGGAATTTGATGAACTAGAACTTCTTCAAGGACCGTTCGATTTTGACTCCCTCTCTCCAGTTCAAACCATGAAACTAGCATCCTTTACTTCAGCAAAGGCAAAAGAAAAACTTCTGAAGTCTCACATGGAAGACTGCAAGCTCATAGAAACTGCATCCAGTGTACTAGAGAAGATCATGCCATCTTTTCAGAAGGATCCCTCAGTCTCTTCATCCGGTAATCTCAAATCTCTAGTAAATAGTGTTAGCACACATTTTGATTCCTTAGAGAAGTCAATAGAAAATAATGTCTAAAAGAAGTTTATGGAAAAGAGATTCTCTGAAATGCAGGGACTAATAACCAATGATAGGAGAAATATGGATATAGGGATAAAGAGCTTAGAAAATGCTCTTAAAGATGGCGGGGAAATGTATAAATTTTGTCTATCATGGTCCAAAGTAACAGTGGAGATTGAGAAGAAAGTGAAAGAATAGGAGGATAAACTAACAAAACTATCTCAGAATTTTGATCCTCTTACCACTCCCATAATAAATCAAGAATGTCAGACTATTACAGTCTTGAATGAAATTAAGAAGCTTGAGAAGGAGAAGAAAAATAAAATAAGTAGGTTGAGTGAGATTAGAGGGATAATTATCCCTAAGTTAGAGGCCATGCATGAAGCCTTAAATGATGCTCAAACCACAGCCTGGACAAGTGATCCGACAGATCTGAAGAGGGCAGAAGCTTTTGCATTTCTGTTAAGTGGTCACATCTCATTTTGGACAGGATGAAGCTGTGATGGGCAATAGAAGTTGTACAATTGAAGAATACTTTTGCAAATATACTAAAGTATATGTAAAGTATAACCAGATAATATACTTATGCAATAAATTTTGAAAATTTTGGTGTATGGACCCCACCCTTTGCCATTGATGTCAAAGGGGGAGTGAGGAGCAGTGAAAAATGAGGAATCCAGCTAAGGGGGAGATCTGGAAAATATACATAAGAACAAAGCATTAGCCAAGGGGGAGTATAGTATGACACTTAGTCATTTTTCACTAAGTGTTGCCATCAATGCCAAAGGGGGATATTCTTTGCAAGAGACACATTGTAGCTTCATGAGTGTTGTCATTGATGGCAACAAAGTTCATCCCACCCATCCGCAGGACATGGTGTGTCTATACCGGAAGTCAGATTGTAGAGTAACTTGGTCTGGTGACTAAAAACAGAGTATGTAGCAAGGTCTGACAATTAGGTCCGGATCTCTCAGAGGAAGTATCTATATAAAGTGTGAACTTGGGGAAGTCAAGAGGAGTACCTTGACTAATAGATTCCAGGGATTGAGCCTCCAGTGATGAAAGAATGAAGAGATATAAGCACCTAAGTATTGGGTTCTTGATTGGCAGAGTAAACAGAGGAAGAACTGGTCGGCAGAGCATCAGACCTTGATCCGGATGAGATATTGATGGTGATCAAGCTTACTAAGGTATCATTCATGATTGGCCAACATTATTGATGACTTCTATGAGCATCTCTTTTATACGCATCACTTGATAAGCAAGGATTCAGCCGACAGACCAAGAGTTTGGGAAAATAATAAGTATTCTGGATGTCGACTAGAAAGTGGATGAAATCTTTGGTATAGATATATATACTAGATAGATTTAGATATGAATGTGGGTGTTGTGTGTGGTGTTGTGCGAAGAATAACAGAAGAGCAGTGTGAAGGCAGTAAGATAGGTCTGGAATGTAACAGGACAGCAGCACCTAAGGAGAGTAAGAATGAAGTGCAGCAGATCAGTATATTGGGCCTAACTAGAACTGAACTTTAGCATGTGTGGATGCTTCTCATCAGTTCAAGTATTTTGGTACCTTCTTTTCTTGTAGACAGTGAGTCTCTTGTAGGCAGTAAGCCTCTTATGAGTAGTGTGCTCGGACAGTGACCTCTAATTGGCAAGTGCCATTTTGTACTATTCTATTCTTCTAATAGAGAATACAATCTTGGGTTAACCACCCTGTGGTTTTTCCCTTAACCAGGTTTTCCACGTCAAAATCATTGTCTCATGTGTACTAATGTTATTTGTGCTTCCATGGTAATGCTTGTTTGTATGATTTGATTCTGCACTAATCGTCAAAGAAGGACTAAAAATCAAAATAATTAAGATAACTGATTCACCCCCCCTCTCAGTTATCAACAAGCACTACATGGTGAAAGGTAAAAGCAAGTTAGTTTATAAGTTAAAGAAATCTCTGTATGGCCTTAAACAAAGTCCTATGATGTGGTACTAGAAATTTGATACTTATGTGTTGAGTTTGGGATTTGTGCAATCTAAATCTAATCATTGTGTATATTTTAAATTTGATGGTGATCGTTTCCTAGTAATTGCTTTATATGTTGATGACATGTTGTTTATTGGGAAAGGAAAAGGTTTGATTGCATGAATTGAAATCTTAGCTCTCTGTGAAATTTGGAATGAAAGATCTTGGTGCAGCAAAACACATACTTGGGATGGAGATCAGAAGAGATCATGAGAACAGAAAGCTATGGCTTGGCTGAAATAAGTATGTTTGTTCAGGTTTGCAAAGGTTTAACATGTAGGATTATAAACCATTTTGTGTTCCTGTTACATTGGGAATGAAGCTCTCTATTTCACAATGTCCTACATCCCCATCGGAGATGGAAGACATGAGCAGAGTGCCTTACCAGAGTGCAGCTGGAAGCTTAATGTATGCTATGGTCTGTACAAGACTAGACATTGCCCAAGCAGTGGGAGTTCTTTCTCATTATATGTCTAATCTTGGAAGAGTGCATTGGGATGCAGTTAAAAGGGTCTTAAGATATTTGTAGGGTACAACAAAGTACTCTATCTATTTTCATGGTACAAGAGATCAACATTCCTTGAGTATTCATGTCTTTGTGGATTTAGGCTGGGCTGGTGATGTCAATAGTAGAAGGTCCACCAGTGCATATGTTTTTACTCTTAATGGTGGTACAATCAGTTGGATGAGCAAGCGACAGGATGTGGTCACTTTGTACACTACTGAGACAGAGTACATGGCAGCTACTCATGCCTGTAAAGAAGCCATTCAGCTAAAGCATTTGTGTTCAAATATTGGATTGAAACAGGGTGCAGTTACAATTTATTGTGACAGTCAGAGTGCAATTTGCCTTGCAAAGAACCTGACTTTTCATGCCAGGACCAAACACATTGATGTTTAGTATCACTTCGTGAGAGATATGGTCAAGGATAGCAAGGTGAAGCTGGAAAAGGTAGAGACTGTGGTGAATATTGCACATGCATTAACTAAGCCTGTGAGCATAGTGAAATTTAGGTGGTGTTCTAAGTCTATGGGCCTTTTGGCCCCTAGTAGTTGATCCATGATGATGTGATTCCCCTGGCTCTTGCAAGGTATTTGACAAGTGGGAGAGTATTGGGAAATGAGGTGTCTCAACCTTGCATATTTCCTGTGAATATTTATTTTTATTTATTATTTTCCTACAGCTATTAAACACTGGCGGTGCATTGAAAATTAGTTTTTTAGGTGTCAAAAGATGCCCACATGGTGGTACATTATGTTAGGCCTATTTTTAGGCATATTATGATAGATTCTATGACATCTGTAAGGGTCAAAAATAAGGAATTTCATTTTGGACGTGAGAGCTTATTTTGGGACTATAATCTTGGTTGAGAAGCCTAGCACATGGTTTCTTGTATAGCCAGAAGTCTATAAATTGGAGGCTTGAGGAGTTAATTGCATAGTGTGAGTTTGAAGGTATTGTTATGCTGCTAGAATGCTACTGGAATTCTTCCAGAGTTGTTTAATGGTGATACTCCTATAATAAACTTGCTCTGCAAGTGCATGTAATCTTGTTATTAGATTTGGAATACATTGAGTAGGCTTTTGGAGTGTGTGGTTTTTCACCCAAAAGGGTTTTCCCCACGTATATCTGGTATTTTGTGTCTCTTTGTTTATTTCATGTTTTGAATGTGCTTCTAGATTTTCTACAATTGTTAGATTAGTTTTAAATTTTTTTGTATAATTTCTTTCCTCAAGATTGGCATAGGAGCCCACATTCAGTATCCTATCCCAAAAGTACATTACTTTACCAAATAAATAAAAAGACTAGTTTGTCCTAGCTATTCAATCTTCACTTACAATGAGTCCATTTAAGTTTTGCAAAGCAAAAGTTTAATCTTATGATCATACAAGTGCAATTTTACCATTCACCCTTATTCAACAGTCCTAGTTTGCATGTGATACATAAGTTTATAGTTTCGATGTCATGATCTATCAAAATAAAGGTTGTTTGTATGTAAAAATATTTGTGGAAATAAAAATCAATTTGCTAGTCTTCCCAAAATAAGTTCTTGTCCAAAAACAAGATAAATGGATTTCGTTATTAAGAAAAATAAACATTATTTGGTTTCCTAATTTCTTAAAATTACTATGCCTGAATTTCCATCACAGAAACTTTACACACATTTATATAATTATAAAACAGTGATAAAACAACACGCACGCACACACACACACACACATATACACATATAATAATTATATTGGGACACTTTTGTGTATTTTTGATTATACATATATAGATTCTTAATATAATAATAACTAGTATTAAAAAATGTACTTGATATATATATATCAAATGAATATCATATACTTCAGTGAAATAATTATTAGAGGATATTTAAATAGAGGTGAATAATATACACAATAGTATGATCCTAACCTTCATAAACGAGCCTATAAAAGCTCGCTCCATTGACTCAAGCCTTACACATTTAAAGACTCCACTATGGTGGTTATCAACTCAAAAAATAAGTTATTTTTAAAAAACCTACATGCCACGAAAATCTCTTCTTGTTATTTGACCACTCACAAGTTTGTTAAAACAAACTACCCACAAGTCATGGACTGCTCCATTGGACTAGCTTATGAAGGCTCTTGATCCTTACGTTAACTAATCAAATATTAATCCCTACAACAATGTTATGTTCATCTCCGATATCCAAGTTCTTCTCCTTTACTGTCTCACGAAGACCACTCAAATGTAACTCTGAGCCATGAAAGCAGACACATAGAAAATGGTGAAGATGGTTGAGTAAAGAGTTAGCAGTAATAAATCTTAATTGTTTTCCATGAGCTACAACTCCACTACTAAAGTTAACGGCTTAGGAATCTAGTTGTTACGAAACACCTTCATGCCACAGGTATCTCTACTTATTTAGCCTATCAAACTTCCATGGAGGCAAGCGTAATAAAGAAGGTGATAATAGTAGAGTGATGAACCTCCACTGACTTGCTCAATTCCCCTCCATCTAAAACCATCCTACCTCACTGGCTTCTCACTCTTACTAAAAGAGGACCTCCTTTAACAATTTTTGAAAACCAAGCCTATAACTTCTCTATTGTGGTTGGCAGGAAGAAAATGGAGTAGTTGGTCATTATGACCACTTCAAGGTTGTCTATAAAGAGCTCCACCTTATTCTCTCAAGCCATTATTGAGAAAATAGAGTTGAGATTACTATAATAAAAAAGAAATGGTGGCATTAAATTTGCTTAACCACCTCCATAAAAATCTCATACATCAACAACTCAAAGGTTAAGACAAATAACTTCATATTAAATGAATATATAGATATTTACATATCAATTTGAAATTGGTGCTCACAACGTATCCTTACATTGTTTCAAACATTTGACAAGATGAGAAAACAGTTTGGGGTATTCTCCTCCTCACCTATAAAGGTAAAACACATTGATTTCATTTTGACGATGAACAAAATTTTTCAACGTTAAAACAATAAACAAGAAACACGTTAACAATTCTAACAACTACATCATTGAAGACGAAAACACAATCTCGTTTATGATGTAAGGAATGATATTTTCAACAAAAAGTAGTCTTAGTAGTAAAATGACTAACTTACAACCTTGATGACATCATTTTCCCCAAAATAACTAGGTTTACGTTAAACGACATTAAAATGACTCTAAACAACATAGACAACCTATCGAGTCAAGAAATAAACTTGGACCAAAAGGGTCGAGTATTAGTTACCTAACTTAAATAGGTTTGCCAATTGCACCAACAATACTTAAGATGGCGACAAACTATACTTTTCCTTATATCTATTCCCTTCTCTTTGATGATGCTCTCCCTCCCTTTCTCGGAGAGGTAGAAACTTGTTTTCCCAAATACAACTTGCAATCAACAACTTGAGATTAGTGTATCAAAATCATTTCATAATCCATATGAAATCATAACATCTTGACAACTTATAAACACATGTCAATTATATAGTTAGTTAAACATGACTCATGAAAACATTGATTTTTCTAGACATTTTTACTATACGTCAAATCATTGAATCATGTGTAATCATCTACTAAATACTTTAAAAGTAAAAGGTAAATCATGGTTAAAGTTAGGGATGTAACATATCTCCACCCATAAGAGTCATCATCCTTGATGATCCAATGTATCTGAAACCCTTTGAATATTGGTCCAACTAGACCTTGCATTGAATAATCTCTCTGTCATGGAAGCAAAACTTGTGAACTTGAAGCATTTAAAAGCTCGATCATGACCGCTCCTGGGTCTTGTGCCTATAAAACATTCTAAAAATATAATTGTCATCTGTTATATACTTTTCAAATATAACTCATAAAAAGCATAATAGCTCCTAGTAATAGAATGATTCTGTAATCAATCAAATTGATAGCTTTGAAACTTCAAAGAGTCCTTCATATCTAGGGACTAATTTGGAATACATTCCACACTTTATCAAACTTTTCTATTTATGATTAGCTTCCACTAATCTTTTCTATTTAGTTTGATCTGTTCATCCATTTCTGACAACATTTCTTGACTACTGCTAATCCTATCTTCTAGCTTACCCAGCTTATAGGATTTTGACATCTTTTTTGTCCAATGTTTCAAATGGAATTATCTTGATAGAAGAATTAGAGGAGTTGTTATAACAAACTCCATAAGAGGTGGATGCTCTTTTAACGTGAAGCAACCATCCACTTCAATCATTGGTTTATCAAGAAACAAATTTTAATAGCATTATGCAAGTATGGTACCACCATTCATTATTTAAGATACAAAGAGTAACATCAACTTTCACTTTTCTAGCTAAAAAGGTTATTCATCAAGTAAAAATTTCATTTATTTCATGCATCATTTAAATAAGCTGATAAGTAAATACAAGAGAAAGGATCAAAATTCCTTATCTAGTTCAACTGTCCTCCAAGACTTGACATGCCACTAATGAGATGGAAAGCATCTCTCAGCTATTTTTTACCTCCAACCATGGACTTAAGTAGTTTCCCCATACACTTCATGCCCAGAAGTAGTCCTAACCTTAATCAAAATGTTGTGTTGGAAACCCTCTTAGTTGCCATCTGAGCTTTGGTGTGTACGCCTACTTAACTAACTCTACCACACTACCATGGATACCCTCCAACCAAGTACAACAACTCTAGTTAGCTAAGTGTCTCGAGTACTATGAGCTGACGAGTGCACGTGGTGGCAATGATAGTCACTATGGCCATCATTTTTATATAAATATATGTTTCGCAATGAATGTAGTCATGATTCACCACCCTTCTTGACTTGGAGAGACTATCATCTTAGGGCTTACTGGACTACCCGTCCACCTGCATACAATAACACGAGATTTAAAAGGTGATATCAGCATAAGACCTCCTCCCAATAGCTTGCATTTTAATAAATAAATAACCCTAAAAGGGTTTTGAAACAAATTTCCTTCCACACAAGGTTTCATTCTCATGTAAAGTTAAGGACATATAGGTGCATTTTCTACAATTTACTCCCTTACACAATCCATCAGAGGCCCATCTAGGACATGATAGAGATGAACATTACATCAAACATAGTGAACAACCAAAATTTTCTTGTATAGCCACCACAATAACTTAAATCAATATCAAAATATAAACAAATTTTTATTTTATTTTAGTTTCAGCAATAAATCAAAAGAATGAGCTCATTTTCAACAATAACTCAAATTTTGACCAATTGGCCATAAAATAATCAATCTTCAAATTTTGGTGGCTAGACCATTTCAAAATAAAGAAATAAAACAATGACAATCATTTCCAGTATTAAAAGGAATTTTACCAAAAATCCAAAGAAGTGTCAAAATCTAGAAGAACATTTATTATGCACTACGTGACTTGACTAAGTCACTAACAAGGGAGTAGATTGTTGCACTACACTCAAGTTTTCCAAAAACTTATAGTGGATTAGAAATCGTGGTACAGGCACAACAAAAAAAAGTAAGTCCCTTAAGACTTTCATCATGCTCAAAAATTTGCAACTAAAAAGGTTATATCACATTCACTTCTATTTCCTAGAGTATCTAACATTCATCACTTAGATGATATTATAAGATGTTGTTTTAACAACATGTGGGACTACAGTTGAAACACAAACTTCTTCTCTTCATTTTTCTTTACAAAACTCTATTCCCTACCTCAAAAATTAGGTTACTTGTTTAAAATTTTTAAATAACTTTAGCTAAATACCTCGGTGATGATTACATTCGCCATTGCATTGGTAATTTCTAGCTCTACCAAAGGCATGTGCTTAGTTCTCAGCCATTTGGCCAAAATGCCAAGAGAATAACTATTTTCTTTCCTTACAACTATTATGAATTATCTTGCAAACTTCATGCCGATGTTTTAACAAAAGTTTCAAAGAATGAAACTAATCCCAATCTTTATTCATCTCTTCTGATTCACAACTCTTTGTATATGGCAATTGGTTTTCCATGAATCTTGGAAAACAAAAACATTTCCAAGTCTTGAACCATTTTTCTCAGCATTTTGTGCTGATAAATTACAACTATTCCTTTAATGATCCGTTTTGTTCCACTTGGCTCTTTCCAAGCTATCTAGGAGTTAGACTAGAACCCATCTTATCTACGTATCTTTGATATAATTTCTAGGATCTTTCACACTCAGTTGCTCCTACACTTGGTTGATTACTTCTGGATCTTCCCATCCTTATGTTCTTGAGAAATAAGAGTGATCTTTAATTCATACAGACATTGCTCTACCCGAGGTCTTAGTCTGATTAGTAATTGACCAAGGTTTTACCTTTCTAATTAAAGTCTCAAAATCTTTCCACTATGCAACCTCAATAGAATTATTTTGCTCTTGAAGTTTTAAATCCTCAGTTGGTTCTTTCTTAACTATTGACTTGGGTAAGTGTTGGGACAATAATCTTCCTGTCAGTTTCCTTTGTTTTTCTCTATGTCATAAGGGCAAAAAACCAATTTTCAAACATTAGCTAATCTGTTGAATATTAACGAGTTTTCTCGTAATGAACTCATAGGTCCATGTGTCAAACCCGGTTAGCTCTGATACCATATGTAATATCCCTCCTCTTAAAACTCAAGTATATTCAAGAAATTACAAGAAAGTAAATAAACTTGGTAAACACAAGAGATAAATATTTTTTTTATATCATTTCCATAATCACAAGAAATAAAGTACAACTTTTTATAAAATTTTAACTTTGAAATTATAACATAATCAAAGCTATAATCATAGTGAAGTCCTTTCACTCTTCATTTACAATACATAAACTAGACTTGGCATAAAGAAGAGTTTTACCTCATACATTTGATTGTTTCAAGTCATAACATGGAGTACACTGTATTTAAAAAAATTGATATATGTCTTCATGAGTCTTTCCGAGTTTTCTACTTCAAAGGGAGAGCATCATCTAAGTGATTTACCTCCAACCATAGACCAGCAATCCCCCACACACCTTCCAACTAGAAGTGGCCCTACCCTTCACGAAGGTTATAGATATAAGGAACAATTAGGTTTTTACCATCTAAGTCCTAGTTTAGTGTCCTACGTAGCTCAATTGACCATACAACTGTAGACTTCTTCTAGCTAAGTATGATCATTCTAATTGGCCATGTCATCTAGACACACACCTCTAACTTGACTTGGACACAATTTCAACCTACAGTTGACGTTCTTCATTAGCAACTCTAGACACAAACTTGTCTATACTGTAAATTTATTCTAGTCAATCTAAGCTAGAAAGTATCCTCAATCTAGGATATACATGCAATAAATATAGGTAATTCTAATCTTTAATGAGTCCCTCATTGCACACTTGAAACTTCTAGAGTTTATGACTTCCAATCATTCCATTCTCTGATTCAAATATCAAACATCTTTGATGCATTATAACAAGTTTTGACTCTAACATAGAATCACATCCTTTCATAAAGTACTAGAAAGACTCTTCTTGTCTTTCTTTATGGTTTTCGTGAACTTTTCCAGTCGACCAGTAAGGTTTTCTCAACTTTTCACTATTGATCAAAATGGTTTACTTGACCATACATTGTCGACCAATATACAATGTCATACCTGACATAAGGGTTATAGGTTTTGGAAATCCTCTTTGTTTTAATACCATTGTAGCTTCTTTAACCCAATACATGGAAATATCCACATCTTTGTTTTCCAAAGGTAATAATCATAATTATAACAAAACATCAGAACAAGTACAACTAGTCTTTTCTAGACCACTTGGCATTCCACGTAACATGAATAGGCATAATATTCGAGGTATATCCTCTCCCATATAAAATCTAAATGATTACCATCATTTCACATCATTTCTTTTGATCTAAGTCAATCTCAACCATAATACGTTTGATTCATAAAAAGGTAATAATCTACTTCCAACCCCTTGGTCTATTTAAGTCTATCAACTTTCAACATAAGTTAGATTATGAACTCATATATAACATCCTTCAAAATATATATCAAATACATCTTTATCAATAATCAAGTGGGGTTGAGCTTTGAGTCTTCCAACACACCCAAATTGATATAATTCATATCAGGAATACCCAACATTGGTTAAGTTTATCTTCTATGCAAATTAGCACTAAAATAAGTTCTATTGAATGTATTACATAAGAACTATAACTTTCCATCTACAAATACCCTTGATTTGGTTTACTCATTTACATATTGAAACATAGGGGAAGTTATTTTTGTGTCCTATAATTCTCTTTCTCGAGATAATTTTATATAAGAAGTTCCTAATGAAAAGGATATCTAGGTTTCCACTATCTTGGTTCTCCCAATCCCATGGATTTTTAATATAGTCTGACAAGAAGAATTTCATTCCTCATAATGAGATCTACATTTAAGTTGTAATAGAGTCATTTTAATAATGTAACAACATCATCTCATCAAAGTCTCTATTTGGAGAACTAGTGGTTTAATGCTTCCTAAAGCAAGAATACAACTATGTATCTACCATAGTCTTCCACATAGACTAATGGATCAACTTCCATCTTTCCTAGTTTCCACTATTTACTTTGAATCCAAGTACAAAATATAATAATATGTATAAGTAGAGTACCCTCTATTTTCTCTTAACCACTTAGGCACTATACCAATCCTTGTTACTCTTATAATATGAGTACATTAAGAATAATATAAACATCTTTGACTTATTCGGTCTTTCTCCTAGGTAAGTTTGAGTTTACAATATAATTATCGTCCTCCCTAATCTAACTTTCAATAAAGAAGAAATAAGAACTGGTGTTCAACATTCTATGCTTATCATGATAATGCTTACCACCTTTGCCTATAACAATATACTTGGCATAACACATATAACTTAATACATATATATTCTATAGATCTTTCACATTTGTCAAAATCTCAAATAGTGTTACACCTAATGCAATACATGATTCTTCCACCCATTTGATTCTCATTTTCTAGCATCCTCCCAGCCCATGCCAAATGGAAGCTTTTGGGCAAGGTATAAACCCATATAAAAGAAAAAAGATTATGGAATTTAATGGGCCTTATAATACAAAGGTTTGTATAAACTTTTTTGCCTCATTAAAACACAAAGGTTATATATAAACATAGTGGTTGACCTCACCTTTACATAGTAAAACAATACCTATGCTTGAATAAATGCTAAGATAGAATATCTCAAGATTCAAAAGTCATACATTTTATCACAGTCTGAGAATAACATAAGGGTTAAAACAAGATAACTAACCTCTTTTGGCCATACTCCTGTATATCAACCTATGCAAATGATCTTCCTTTCTTGCATGCCTGGTGACCACCCTTCTATCACTCTGCAGTTTGTTTAATAAAGGCTATCCTTCAGTGTTATGTGGTGAATCTTGAAGATTACAGAGTTCACCTTTCTAACAATGTGGAACAATAATCTTATTCATAATACAACTTCTCTCTATCAAAGGCCTTTAATAACAGAGCTATGTTCCCCCTACTCCACTCCCAAGTCATGAACATATCAGGATAACATCCATGCCCATACCTATTGCTATCGCTTCCATTTTTGTTCTTTTGTTCCATGATAAAAGAAAAAATGTATCCCTTGAACACAATATCTTCGATAAAAGAAAAACCAATTGTTCATTACATCCCAAAAGAACTATCTTATCATGAAATTACATGTAGATTTAGGGGTTAACTTCACAATCACTTCCCTCTTAACCTTCATAAATGAGCCTATAAAAGCTCCCTCCATCGTCACAAGCCTTACACATTTAAAGACCTCACTATGGTGGTTATCAACTCAAAAAACAAGTTATTTTTCAAAAACCTACATGCCACGAAAATGTCTTCTTGTTATTTGATCACTCACAAGTTTGTTAAAAGAAACCACCCACAAGTCATGGACTGCTCCATTAGACTAGCTTGTGAAGGCTCTTGATCCTTACATTAACTAATCAGATATTAATCCCTAAAACAATGTTATGTTCATCTCCGATATCCAAGTTCTTCTCCTTTACTAACTCACGAAGACCACTCAAATGTAAATCCAGGCCACGAAAGCAGATACATAGAAAATGGTGAAGATGGTTGAGTAAAGAGTTAGCGGTAATAGATCTTAATTGTTTTCTATGAGCTACAACTCCACTACTGAAGTTAATGGCCTAGGAATCTAGTTGTTACAAAACACCTTCATGCCATTGTTATCTCTACTTATTTAGCCTATCAAACTTCCATGGAGGCAAGCACAATAAAGAAGGTGATAATAGTGGAGTGATGAACCTCCACTGACTCATTAAATTTCCCTCCATCTAAAACCATCCTACCATGCTGGCTTCTCACTCTTACTAAAAGAATAACTCCTTTAACAATTTTTGAAAACCAATCCTATAACTTCTCTATTGTGGTTGTCAGGAAGAAAATGGAGTAGTTGGTCATTATGACCACTCCAAGGTTGCCTATAAGGAGCTCCACCTTATTCTCTCAAGCCATTATTGAGAAAATAGAGTTGAGTTTTCTCTAATAAAAAAGAAATGGTGGTATTAAATTTGCTTAACCACCTCCATAAAAATCTCATACATCAACAACTCAAAGGTTAAGACCAATAACTTGATATTAAATGAATATATAGATATTTACATATCAATTTGAAATTGGTGCTCACAATGTATCCTTACATTGTTTCAAACATTTGACAAGATGAGAAAATAGTTTGGGGTATTCTCCCCCTCACCTATAAAGGTAAAACACGTTGATTTTGTTTTGACAATGAACAAAATTTTTTGTCGTTAAAACAATAAACAAGAAACACATTAACAATTCTAACAACTACGTCATTAAAGATGTAAACATAATCTCGTTTATGACATAAGGAATGACATTTTCAATAGAAAGTAGTCTTAGTCATAAAATGACTAACTTACAACCTTGATGACATCATTTTCCCCAAAATGACTAGGTTTACATTAAACAACATTAAAATGACCGTAAATGACATCGACAACTTATCGAGTTGAGAAATAAACTTAGACCAAAACAGTCAAGTATCACTTACCTCACTTAAATAGGTTTGCCAATTGCACCAACAATACTTAAGATGACGACAAACTATAGTTTTCCTTATATCTATTCCCTTCTCTCCAATGATGCTCTCCCTCACTTTCTCAGAGAGGTGGAAACCTATTTTCCTGAATGCAACTTACAATCAACAACTTGAGATTAGTGTATCCAAATCATTTCATAATCCATATGAAATCATAACATCTTGACAACTTATAAACACATGTCAATTATATAGTCAATTAAACATGAATCATGAAAACATTGATTTTTCTAGACATTTTTACTATACGTCAAATCATTGAATCATGTGTAATCATCTACTAATTACTTTAAAAGTAAAAGGTAAATCATGGTTAAAGTTATGGATGTAACACTATACCATCAAAAGAAAAGCACATCTAGAACTTAATAGAATGTATGGATACGTTTGAATCCACACTGCAAAAGTTATCTGATGTAAGAGTCACCAATAGACTCAAGCTACTAGGATCACCAACAAAACCAAACATTAGCCTTCCACAAGAGAGTATAAATAAAATGAATTGCTTGATTATGGTGCAAAAAATGGAATTATAATATTATGATATGATATAATGATACCATGATACATGAGGGACCTTGTTTATATAGGAAAGGTTGTGAGATAGGACTACATAGGATCATGATAAGTGTATTAATCATATTACATGAGACACAAAGAGATAAATATCCTAAGAGTGCCTTAAGTAAACTTAAGTAAACTAGTGTGAATAGGACCTACTGTTAAAGTAGTTAGGTAATATACCCTAGTCACACCAAAATCAACCTTGAGTACAACTTAGGGAGAATGAGAAAGATTAAAAATGATGCAATGATGGATGATGAATGATGTATGGATCCTAGATACAAAGCCATGTTAGAAACCCATATACAAAAGATGTCTTAGAAATAGATTAAAGGAGAAAAATCTCTAGGAAAAAACCCCTCTAAAAAAGAGAGAAAGGAAAAGTGGAATAAGGAGGGAGGACTAAACATGAACCCCCAAAGGCCAATTCTATCACCAATATCAAATTAATTACCTCCCCATAGTACAAAAATCTAATAGACCCCCTAAAAAAGAATTAGATCCTATTTGCAATGGTGAATGCCTAAAGATAGGACATAATTCACTCCCTACAAACAAATTTTCTCCCCTTGGGAAGAAAAAAATCCAATGGTTTATGTAGAAGAAACTCCCAAAATTTGGATGCAAAGGGAATCCAAATCCAAATGTGTGTCTTATAATAAACTCTAGTGTCCTCATGCTAGAAAAGGATGTCTTCTCCAAATTAGGAACCGAATGCCCAATCAAAGAAGTATAACCAGAAGAGGAAAAATACTAAACTACATCTAAAAAAAATAAATATGTGATGACATCAATACCATCAAAGAGGAGAGATAAACCCTTAAATGTGTCTTTAAAATCTTAAATGTGAGACTCCACAAGCAATGATGCAATGTCTATTAAATAAGAATCCCAATGAGGTTGATAAAGAAAATTGAAATGATCTTGCTGCAAAGAATCACAAGAAGCAATAGGTGATGTAGGTGTGATCTCAATAGGAGGAGAAGGAGAAGCAAGAGAAGTCTTTATGTCATCTGAATGATCAAGACCTATTAGATATTGATGCTCCTCTTTAGTATCATCATCAAAGGTATCTTATCTACATCATCAATGGCTAGAAGACTATCTAAAACAAGATCATTATGCAATGGAGAAAGATGTGTGTCTCCATAGATCTCCCAAATAATATTCCAAAGAGTGTGTGAGAACTCAATATGTGAGATGGGACACATAGTGTCAAAATCAACACTACAACAAATCAATCCTAGGACATGATCAATCCTATTTTCTCATGTAGATTTCCTCCCAAGTGTATCTAGTTTAGGTATGTTTCCATAAAGATAAGGAAAAAGATTAAGCCACCTACACTTTATTAGGATGCTTTTTTGCTAAGACTCATAATTACCTTTATTGAGGTTTATCACAAAAGAATGAATAGAAAAACCTATAATATCTTCTCAAATGATCAACTTAAAAAATCAATAGGTTACCCCATAATTTTACTCAATCATGAGACCTCCCTAGCAATACATGATTTTGACAATTTATAATTAGTGCAATTATAGTTGTCACTAGCCAAAATTAGCAAAGCAATCTTGACTTTAGCACATTACAAATGTCAAATTAGGGAACTAAATGAAAGTACAATTTTGATATAGAATGAGATTAATCTGATTACATCACTAATAAATAGACGAAAAATTCAGAAATTTAAAAAAAGCACACATAAATATTACTATTTTAAGGTCAAATAAAGCCTCAAAAGTTTCCAAAACAAGAACTTAGCAGTAGGTTTGAAAATTTGCAATTTCTAGAAAAAATAGGCACCAAAATAAAAAATAATTGAACTAGTATGAACCCTACAAAATTCTACCTAAAATCAAAATAAATTTCTCACAAGAAGGAGCTCATATGACTGAGAAAGAAGCCTTTGAAGTCTAAGTGCCAAAATGAAAACTGCATTAGAAAGGGGGGATGGATGGAGTTGAAGGGCCAATGATGTCATACTAACATCTAGATTGATGAATGGAATATTTTCCTATATCACTAGAATATGCCTTCAGATCTCAAAACCATGTATGAATCATAAAATCATAAATAAATTGATGGTAAATTAATGTGAATTTGACTAATAATTCGTAAAATTTGAGTGATTTGTCCCTCCACTGGTTGCAATATATTCATCAAATTTGAATTGGGGGATATGAACTATTCACCAATTGGCAATGATTTGCCACTAAAAAAGTGTTGATACACAGTCCCATGACTACTTTAGTAGGGAGAAATGAAGTCGAAACCATTGATGGACTTCATGAAATGGAAGAATGTAATGTTCCACCTAACAAAGGCTCTTGTTTTTATTGGATCCAAATTGCATTACTTGGAGGCATACTACTTTGAGTAGAAAAATAAGTATGTAATAGGCAAAGCACTCTATTGTACTAAAACATTTTATCCACAATAATTAGAAAAGGCATGTTCACAATTAACAAAATGATCCATCTAACTTACTTGTTCATATTGTTGTTCTTCACTAGAGGGAGACAAAGGATTCAACTTGGACCAGATTGTAATAGTCAATGGATCAAGTAAGAGTGACCCTTAACAAAGAGGGTCTCTAATACATGTGTTGATAGATTAATATTTTAAATTAATTTTATGTTATTTTTTACAAAAATTTATATTTATTCAATAACTAATGTATAGTATCATTGAACATTGTAACTCATTAGCTTTTCTCTTTATAGCTTTGACTTGTTTGCACCTCTTAAAAAAATTTAAAAGAGAATATACTAGTTCAAAGAAAGACTATTAGTCGATGAGAGACCCACAAAAGGCTCTAAATAGATGGCTATGAGGTCTTTAGGGCTCTATAGCTATATGTTCCATGTGAAGAAAGAACATGTCCTCATTGACCCTAAACTATAATCAAGATGCTTAAAAATATTATACACATTAATACGACTCCTAATTAAGGAAAAATGAATATATAACCATTACATTTTATACAATAAAAATTTACAAGATATATTGATGTTATGTAAAAACATATTATTTTGAATAGAAAAATAATTATGCACTAGATAAAATACTCTAGAACATACTATATCATTTCATCTACAACATCTAGATAGAGACAAATATATGACTAAGAGGGGGATGCATTTACTATTCCTATGACTGTTATCCAATAGAGGAAGGCAAAGGCCTCAAGTTGGGGTCACGTAGAGTAAATGGATAATTAAGAGGAAGCCAAATGCCTCAAGTTGGGGCCAATCAAGTAGAGTAAATGGATAATTAGGAGGGACTGACCCTTATCATTTTCTCCCCATGTTCTAAAAATTCTCAATCTTGGTTGCAAATCTAGTTGCACTTCACATTTAGACGGTGGACTAAACATAGCATTTTATCCATTATTTTCTCTACCTTTAAGAAGTGTAATGAGGTTACAATAATGGGGCCCAAACAACAAGGCTTTTGATTTTAATTAATATTGTCTTTATTACTTTTTAAAACACTAAAAAATAGAAGAATATAATATTCACACAAAAATATGGGTGGTAGACAGGGATACTCACAAAGTCTATCCAGAATATAATCCAAAACAAAGACGACAAATATTAATAAGCCGAGCCCACCAATTTAATAAACAATTTGTTTTCAATGTACTTTCAAACTAATATGAAATGATATGTATTGTTTCGTAGATCAGAAGATTCAGAACTAGACCACTATTGTGTTTTCTTAGAGGGCAGGCAGATTGACGTGAGGTTATCTCCTGTCTGCTCTGTTAAACTTATGTGAAGATGTCACCATGATTTATTGACAAAATGATGGCCAGTTGCATCATGTACTGTAGTCTGTCAAAGCTTGATATATGTTTTTTTGATCGAAGTGCCTATTTAACGTTTCGAAAAGAAATATATTTATTGATAAGAGAATAAACTTTGATTCCTATCAATTATGTCGATTCAGAGGCACCCAATCTCTGCTTTCTGGTGTAAACCAGGCAAAGAAAAAAATATCTCACAGGCAAAGAATAAACTAATGGACGAAACTACGGCACCTGTGAAAAGACAGGCAGATTTTAGAGGGTTTTGTGGGAGGAATATCTCGCTCCACAAAAAATGATGGTTATGCTTTTTTTTTAATTAAGGGATGGGTGTAGAAGAAGCAGTGCTCCGCCATCCAAAATTTCAACTCTAAAACCCTCAGTTGGATCCTTATCTAACTAACCTCAAAGTTACAATTAATGAAATATTTGAGGAACCAATAAACCATTTTACGAAACTAAAACTTCTAAATTTTGCTGTGGATTATCTAGATAAGGTAGTAAGGAAAAGAGTGGAATTAAAAAAGAGAAGATGATGTGAAATTGGAACATGCAAGAGAATAAAGGAAATATGATAGAAAAAAAAAATAGAACTTGTTTGACAACTTTGTCATGGATACCATTGAAATGATAAATGAAGGATGGGAACCTCTTTATTAACAAATAAAATGTCTATAACTAATAAAAAGGTACGTCCCAAATTGAAATGTTTCCATGAAGTGGTGAATCCCCTAGACCAAGAGTCATCTCCCATTAAAATAAGATGAGGAATGCTTTCATAAGGGATGTATGGTGACTCGAATTGAGCAAGAGAAAACCAACAACAAGAATTTGTAAGAAATTATGTCAAAATTTTATAGCTTGAATTTTTTCAGATTGATTTAGCAAGAGACAAAGGAAGAAATAGGAGGTTAGTAAGGTAAAGGAATTGTTTTAAGTGCCTAGAGAAGGAGAAAACCTATAAATTTTTTAGAATAGAGGAGTGTAATCCACTGCAAAGAAGAGGAGAACTCTCACCTAGTACCAAAAAAATTCAGTGAAGAAATTCAAGACATGGACCTACACATTAAATTACCAATCTTTGCAAAAGATACTACTAAAACCTCTAAACATATCATTGTGATAGAATAAATTTGGAGAAGGAATGCAACCAAAAGTAATCATATCAAACTTTATAATTTTGTAGGAACCCTAAGGAATGATGCCCTCAAATGGTACATGAAAAAATTCCCACACATGATAAGGAATGGGAAGAGAGAAAATATGAGTTTCTATATAATTTTGGATCTCTTAAGATTCTATTAGAAAGTGTTAACAAGATGAGAGAAATTGTATAAGAAGAAGGGAAAATAGTTAAATAATCTACCATAGATTTAAGGAAGTTGAAAGGAAAATGGAAGAACCACTAATAAAGAAATAGAGAATAGAATGTTTTGTGTCTAGGCTACTACTAGAGATCAAAACTACATGGGATAGAATAACCTTTGATACATATTCAAGCATGATATATTTAGCATACAAAATAGAGGCACAACCTTAGAGAAGAAATAATAAAGTGGTAGAAAGAAAGGAATTAGAAAAGATGAGATGAGAACTAGACCAACTAAAGATCAAGTGGGATATATGGGCCAAGGGTGAAAATAACAAGTGATAAATATCACAAATCATAAAGAAGATAATTTGGTGTACCTATTGTGTGGAAGAGGGACACCTGTGGAATGAGTTCATGGTGATTAAATGAGAAAAATTGGCTACCACATTCATAGTAGATTTGCAATCAACCACTAGAAAGTTAAAAAGCATCTATTGTCAAATTTTTAATGAATGGGATGATCACGAGATAAATGATTTCACATCCCTTTTATTTAGAGTAAGGGAGGATGAGGAACATGATTCTTGGTGAAATCAACACTATGAAGATAATGACCCTGTCAATAGATGAATGGCTAGGGCTAAAGGATTGGTAAAAAGAACTTCCTATGGCTATGGTTACAAATAACAAACAATGAAAAATCAATGCAATGCACATGTCACATAGTTTGCTCAACCATAAGTTACAACTAAGTAACCTCTATTCAGCTATCCTTAGAATGATAATAGAGGATATTACAATAATTACACTAGATGACATGGTAGAGGAAGAGGTCAAAGACAAAGAAGAAGAGATGACACCACCTGGTTTGCATGGAGCCAAAAGGGACATTATGCTAACAAATTCCAAGAATAAAAGAAGAGTTATGTCTTTTACAATGACTCTAGCCATGATTTATTCACTTATGTGAGGGCACAATAATATTTCTAAAATGCTCCATGATAAACCGAAAATAAGGAGCTATCTAGTGCTAATACAACAAAAGGAGTAAAAGTCATAAGGAAAGTACCTAGAGAAGATACATAAGGGGCTTGAAGACGTAGCAAAGTTGGGTTGAATCAAAAAGAAACAAAAACCTAATCCCTTTTAGTATAACAAGAACTAAATAGGTAATATCCAGTGAAAAAGGAAGAATTTAGAAGGCACACCATTTGAAGATACAAGAGGAAAAATAAAGTTGAGGTAATAACTAGAGGAGGTATTGACAGCACAAAAGGAAGAACACATGAAGATGAACTAAAAGAGGAGACAATAGAAGAAGATGATGAAGAACATTATCCAACAAAATAAAGACATGATTAGATAGTTAAAGATGATAGAGGGGTCATTGTACAAGAAAAAAAAAAAGAAAAGTACTGCAAAGCATTAATTTTATAGAAAGGATCTCATCCCTTGAAGGAATTAGAAAGCATTGTGGAAGAAGAGAATATTCTAGAAAATTAAAACAATTTTCAAAAAACTAGAACAAGGAAAGATCTCACACTTCTAGACCCTAAATTAGAACTGTGGTAGAAACATCACAAAGATGGAAGAAGAAACCCATTCTAGTAGAAATCAAAGAAAACAACAATCATTTAAAAAATGTTTTTCTTGATCTTGAGACTATAGATGTCAGCACTATACCTAAAAGAGTATGGGAAGAATTTGGGAAGCCGACACTCTATGATACCTCTGATAATATTGCCCTTGTGGATGGTACTGCTATTAGTATGATTTGAACATGGAGAAATGTAGAAGTTCACTTGATGGGAATAAAAAAGGAAAGTAGATCCCAAAGTAATAGAGATGAAGGAACCCTTTGATACCTTCAACATTTTACTAAACCTAGAATGGTTGCAACTTTTAATGGGACAATAGTCTTGTGTAAAGAAGAAATATCAGTCTTCAACAATGAAAAGGTAGTACCTATATACATGTACACACTAATATAAGTAATGCATACATTGAGGAGGTGTTACAATTATGGGCCTAACCGATGTTGTCATTGATGTCAACATACTCCTGTTGCATTAATGAGAAGGATTAGATGAGCTCTGTGCTGAGGATATTGAGAAAATAAGTCTCAATCAGGAACAGTGAAGAATAGTGATGACAAGAAGGTAAAAGTCCTCAATAGGTTGAGGATTAGAGGATGCAGTTTAAAGGATTTGTAGATATAAGTCTTGAGATGCTCCAGTCAAGATTTTAGAGGTCCGTATGAAGATTTGAAGAAGTTAGGGTCACTCAAGTAGAACTATTTCCGGTAGGTGTTCAGAGGTGACAGAGTGCCACAGATAGGTCCAGTGAGATCTGGTATTTCATTATCCCATTCTGTGGATTTGAGGGAGTGTTGAGGATGTCCCTATAAAATATCAACTAGATTAGTTCATGGGTTGAAGGTCCAGAAGAGCCTATTCATTTGTGACAGTGATGAGAGACTGTGTTCTTATAGCTCCAGATGAAGGAAAGAAGAATTCCAGTAGGATGATGAAGTGTGGATGTTTTTGGTGGTTCAGGGAAGGTTATGATGATTGTTGGAGCATGTCTAGTTAATGTTGGTGATCCACATTGAAGTTAGAGTTTGCATTTGAAGAATAACCACAAATATTGGTGTTCTTCTTGAGACTGGCTGACCGGATGTATTACACGTCTTGCGGATGATCTTATAGGTGTTTATTGACTTAGATGATTGTTCCTAAGTTGATGCCTTGTATAAATAAGGGACTGTGAATTTATTTTGAAGTGTGTGTGAGGTGATAAGTGTGTGGTAGCAGAGAGAAGTGTGAAAGACAGAGAAGAAGTATTGGGCTTAAATGGAACTGATTCAAGCATGCTGAAGATGCTATTCTCCAATTCATAAAGGTGATACTTATTCCTTTGTAGATAGTGTGTCTCTTATAGACAGTGAGCCTCTTGTAATCAGTGTGCTCAGGCAATGAGCCCTAATTGGCATGTGTCATTTTGTTCTTTCTATTCTTCTAATAGAGAATACATTCTTGGGTTAATCACCCCATGGTTGTTTCCCTTAACTAGGTTTTCCACGTCAAAATCTTGGTGTCATATGTGTTGATATGTTTCTGCTTTTGATTAAAATGCATTATGGTTCATGATTAATATTATGCTAATCATTAGAGAAGATTCAAGTGTTTAAAAGAGAGAAAGTTTCACACAACTGATTCACCCCCCCTCTCAGTTGTATGCCCTAAGTCTAACAATTGGTATAAGAGCTAAGTTCCTCTAAAAGGAGCTTAACCTCTTGAGGAGATACAGGATGTCGTCATACAAGAAGGATAGTCCGAAATTTCATGGAACCAACTTTTCTGTTTGGAAAGGTTGCATGAAATGTCACTTGCAATGTATTGGAAAGGTGTACTGGTCCATGGTCACAAAAGCGTATGTACCTCCACAGGGTGGTCTGACAACCCTAAATGAAATCACAAATGTTGAAAATAATCTACGGACCAAAGAGGCTCTTCTAAGCACATTAACTAACTCAGAGCTCTCAAATGTTATTGACCTACTAACTGCCTATGAGATCTGGATTAAACTAGAACTTCTGCATGAAGGAGATGAGTATGTTAAATGTGCAAGGTTACAGAGTCTAAAAGGGAAATTTGAAAAACTGAAGATGAGAGATGATGAAAATATTACCACTTTTATGCCAAGAGTGAATGAGCTAGTTTGTGGAATCAGAAATTCTGGTGGAGTCTTGGATGAAAATGAGATTATTGGTAAGATTCTCAGATCCCTTCCTGCCTCTTACAAAATCAAGGTTTCTGCCATTGATGAATTCAGAGCCCATACAACTGTCACAAGAGACCAATTGGCTGGCAAACTGGCTGCTTTTGAAATGACCAAATTTGGAGATGATCCCCCCAGAACTAAATCTGCATTCAAAGCCAGTGCCTCTGTGAATGGTAAACAAGGATTTGATCCAGGAGAGAACTCATCAAGGAAATTGTCATGGTATGAAAAAGAAAGAAAAGACTTGGAAGAAGAAGAAGTAGAAACTGCTCAACTTGAAGCCCTCATTGCAAAGAGACTACCAAGAGGATCTGGTAAGTATGAAGGAAAATTGCCTTTTAAGTGTTTTAACTGTAATAAGATTGGTCATTTTGCCTCAAAATGTCTGGAAAGATTTTCAAAGCCAAATCCTAACAGATCAAGGTTCCAAAAGAATTGTTACTATGTTCATGAAGAAGATGATAATGAAGGAGTAACAGATGATGCATCAGAGACAAGAAACAAATCCAGAAGTGAACATGTGTTTGTTGCCATCAAGGAAGAAGAACCAATATCCTCTGTATCTATCAATCATAAAGTTGTAGAAAGAGCTCTGGCTGCCCAAGTTGAAGAAAAGAATGATTGGGTCATTGACAGTGGTTGCTCTCACCACATGATAGGTGACAAGAATAAGCTCATAGATTTGGAAATGTATGAAGGAGGAGTGGTGAAGTTTGGTGATAATTCTGCTGGTAGAATCAGAGGAAGAGGAACTATTTCTTTTAATGGAAGAAACAAAACTGGTAATGTACTGTATGTTGAAGGTTTGAAGCACAATCTTGTCAGTGTTGGACAGTTGGTGGATAAAGGCTATGATCTCCAATTCAAGGATGGAAAATACAAAATCTTTGAAAGATCCAAAACAGAGATTGCATCTGGTACTCATACTAAAGGTAATATCTTCCACTTGGTTGGTACTGGTAAAAGCTTCTTATTTGTTCAAGTTGATCAGAGTTGGTTATGGCATAGAAGGATGTGTCATGTGAATTTTGATAATATCATCAAGATAAGCAATACTCAGGCTGTAAGAGATCTTCCAAAATTGGTGAAACCTTCTAACAACTTGTGCAAGGAATGTCAGTTGGGTAAGATGAGCAGAGTCACATTCAAAAGCATGGAACTATCTTCTACCAGACTATTGGACTTAATTCACACTGGTCTTTGTGGTCCGGTAAGAACTAGAAGTATTCAAGGTGATAGATACTTCATGCTACTAATAGATGACTATTCCCAGATGATGTGGGTAACCTTTCTAAAGGAGAAATCAAAAGCTCTTGAGAAATTCAAAATATTCAAGGCTATGGTAGAGAATGAAAGAGGAACAAAATTGAAATGTCTGAGGTCTAATAGAGGTGGAGAGTTCACATCCGGTGAGTTCATAGAATTCTATGAGAAACATGGAATTAAGAGATAGTTGTCTACTCCAAGGACTCCACAGCAGAATGGAGTAGTGGAGAGAAAGAACCAAACCATCCAAGAAGCATCTAGGACTATAATGATTGAAGCAAATGTTCCTCAGATCTATTAGAGAGAAGCTGTCAACACTGCAGTCTATACTCTTAATTGAGTTCAAATCAGAAGCAATACCGGTAAGACCCCTTATGAACTCTGGTTTGGCATTACTCCTACTATAAGATATTTCAGAGTCTTTGGTAGCAAGTGTTACATCAAAAGAGATGAAGATTTAGGCAAGTTTGATGCTAGAAGTGATGAAGGAATATTCTTGGGCTACTCTACTCAAATCAAAGCATACCGGTGTTATAACAAGAGACTAAGAAAGATGATAGAAAGTACAAATGTGAAGGTTGATGAGGGAATAGAGAAACCCTCAAGGTTCTATGAGTATGATGAAGATGATCAAAATGGTGTTCTGGTTCAAGGAGCTCAATCCTCTCCTGGAAGTCAGATTCAGACAGATCTGGTAAATCAGGAAGAAGAGATAGGTCTGAATGAGCCTGATCAAGAAGTAGAAGTGTAAGAAACTCCCAAAATTCCAAGGTATGTAAGACTAAACCACTCTGAAGATCAGATCATAGGTGACAAAAGCAAAGGTGTGCAAACTAGAAGGAAAATTGCTCAAAATTCAAATGAATATTATCTGATTTCAAAGATTGAAGCTAAGACAATAAATGAAGCCTGCAATGATGAAAATTGGACCAAAACAATGGAGGAAGAGTTGATACAAATTGAGAAAAATCACACTTGGGATCTTGTTCCCAGACCTAGAAACAAGAATGTGATTGGAACCAAATGGGTCTTCCGGAACAAACTAAATGAAGTTGGTGAAGTAATCAGAAATAAAGCCAGATTGGTCTGCAAAGGCTACTCTATAATAGAAGGAATTGATTTTGAAGAAACCTTTGCTCCAGTGGCAAGAATTGAAGCAGTCAGATTATTTCTTGCATTTGTGCCTTAAAGGATTTCAAGGTGTATTAGATGGATGTCAAATCTGCTTTCCTGAATAGTGACTTAGAAGAAGAAGTGTACATTGAACAACTGGATGGATTTTAGTTATCTGAGCATGGTGATATGGTCTGCAAATTAAAGAAGGCACTGTATGGTCTAAAGCAAGCCCCAAGAGCATGGTATGAAAGACTGGACAAACATCTTTTGAAGATTGGTTTCAACAAAGGTACTGCTGATAGTAACCTATGTTTCAAAATTGATCATGAAAACATCTTGATTGTTGAAGTATTTGGTGATGATATCATCTTTGGAGGAAGAGACAGTATGTGTAAAACCTTTGCAAATCAAATGAAAATTGAGTTTGAAATGTCAATGCTCGGTGAAATAAATTTTCTTCTTGGGTCTGCAAATTACTTAGACAAAGAAAGGAATCTTTATCTCTCAGACCAAATATGTAAAAGAATTGTTGAGGAAATTTGGAATGGAAGATTCAAAGCCAATGAACACTCCCATGGCAACTAGATGTAAGTTGAGAAAAGATGATAACTCTCCTAAGATAGATCAAACAAAGTACAGATCAATGATTGGAGGATTATTGTATCTCACTCAAACTAGACTAGATATAATGCAGGCTATTGGTCTTGTGGCAAGATTCTAGGCTGATCCCAGAGAATCTCATGTCATGGCAATCAAAAGAATTTTTAGGTACTTAAAAGGAACAGTTGAGTATGGTCTATGGCATCCTAAAGACCATAATTTTTCTCTTCATGCATATACAGATGTAGATTGGGTAGGAGATGTGGATGATAGGAACAATACAAGTGGAGGAGCATTCGTTTTGGGAAAAAGGTTGGTTTCTTGGCTAAGCAAGAAACAAGAGGCAATATCCCTATCTACAACTGAAGCATAATACATTGCAACAGCTAGTAGGTGCACTCAAGTTTTGTGGATGAAGCAGATGCTAAGAGATATTCAAGTAGAATATGAGGAGCCTATCAAAATTTTCTGTGACAATTCAAGTGCAATAAATATTTCTAAGAATCCGGTGTTGCATTCTAAGATTAAGCATATATCTATCAAGTTTCACTTTCTGAGAGAGCAAGTGAACAAGGGTGAAGTCAGATTGGAGTATGTGCCCTCCAAGGATCAGCTTGCATATATTTTTACTAAACCTCTTCCCTAGGACTCTTTTGAGTATCTCAGGGAGAAGTTAGGGGTTACTACCCCTCCGGTGATGAACTAGGATGCACTGATATGCATCAATTTAGTGGATATCATAGTCATATCTTGTGATCCGGATTGATGATAAGGGAGCTGCTACTCAGGGAGAGCAGCTGGTATGTTATGAAGTAGTGAAGTTACAAGTATGAGTCATTTTCCATTGATGTCAAAGGGGGAGAGAAGACATGTGAAAAACAAGTGGTTGTTGATCAAAGGGGGAGCAATAAAGGAAGAGAAGACATCTGAATAGTTGTTGCTGTTAGGGGGAGTTGTAACAGCAATGAGAAGTTCCTGTCTTGATGGTTTTTCACATCATATGTTGCCATCAATGACAAAGGGGGAGATTGTTACAAGTATGGGCCTAACCGGTGTTCTCATTGATGTCAACATACTCATGTTGCATTAATGAGAAGGATTAAATGAGCTGTGTGCTGAGGATATTGAAAACATAAGTCTCAATTAGGAACAGTGAAGAACAATGATGACAAGAAGGTAAAAGTCCTCAATACATTGAGGATCAGAGGATACAGTTTAAAGGGTATGTAGATATAAGTCTTGAGATGCTCTAGTCAAGATTTCAAAGGTCTGCATGAAGATCTAAAGAAGTTAGGGTTGCTCAAGTAGAACTAGTTCCGGTAGGTGTTCAGAGGTGACAGAGTGCCACAGATAGGTCCGGTGAGATCCGGTATTTCATTGTCCTATTCTATGGATTTGAGGGAGTGTTGAGGACATCCCTGTAAAGTATCAACTAGATTAGTTCATGGGTTGAAGGTCAGGAAGAGCCTATTCATTTGTGATAGTGATGACAAACTGTGTTCTTATAGCTCAGGATGAAGGAAAGAAGAATTCCAGTAGGATGATGAAGTGCGGATGTTTTTGGTGATTCAAGGAAGGTTATGATGATCGTTGGAGCATTTCCAGTTAATGTTGGTGATCTGCATTGAAGTTAGAGTTTGCATTTGAAGAATAACCATGGATATTGGTGTTCTTCTTGAGACTGGCCGACCGGATGTATTACACGTCTTGCGGATGATCTTATAGGTATTTGCCGACTTAGATGATTGTTCCTAAGTCGATGCCTTGTATAAATAAGGGATTGTGAATTCATTTTGAAGTGTGTGTGATGTGATAAGTGTGTGGTAGCAGAGAGAAGTGCGAAAGGTAGAGCAGAAGTATTGGGCTTAAATGGAACTAATTCAAGCATGCTGCAGATGCTATTCTCCAATTCATAAAGGTGATACTTATTCCTTTGTAGACAGTGTCTCTTGTAGGCAGTGAGCCTCTTGTGAGCATTGTGCTTAGGCAGTGAGCCCTAATTGGCATGTGCCATTTTGTTCTTTCTATTCTTCTAATAGAGAATACATTCTTGGGTTAATCACCCTGTGGTTGTTTCCCTTAACCAGGTTTTCCACGTCAAAATCTTGGTGTCATATGTGTTGATATGTTTCTACTTTTGATTAAAATGCATTATGGTTCATGATTAATATTATGCTAATCATTAGAGAAGATTCAAGTGTCTAAAAGAGAGAAAGTTTCACACAACTGATTCACCCCCCCCTCTTAGTTGTATGCCCTAAGTCTAATAGGATGTACTATTAGATGAAAGGGGACAAGAAGAAATCAAGGCCCTATATTCATTAAGAATACCAATCAAAGACACTATGCATAAACCTAATTCAAACAGATAAATCATGCCAGATAGTAGAAGTTATAGAATTGAAAGTGAATATGCTATGGAGGCTTGGTTGTAGGATGAGACAAAAGTTGGATCGAGGAAAATATTGGGTGCAAGAAGAATCTGTAGCCTAATGAAAGTGGAGAAAAATTACATTGAAGTTACTACAAATGATGGTAACCTATTGCAAAATGCACAGCTAGAATTTAACAATGGAGAAAACCAACATACTAAAATCTCAAGAGATTTGAATCAAATGTCATGTTGTTATTCATATATCAAGCTTCTCTAGTACTTTGTGGTAAGTGATCTATTAATGGACCTAGAGAATATGGAAAAAATATTTTATAAGGAAGAAAATTTGAAACTAGAAGTCCTTCAAGATACTCTATATTGTAGTGTAGAAAGATGGTGCTACACACACCAAACTGAGATGCGAACTTGGAAAACATTTTTAATTCTTATAAAAATTAGGTATTTACTAACAGACTAGAAATTTAATCCAGAATGTTGCAACAAGATGGAACCTAAGTTACACCTTCAAGATTGCACCGGGAGTGGGAAAATAGAAGAGAATATGACAAAAGACTATAAACCCAACTTTTCTACTAGACCTTATTGGTGATTGTAAAAACATGGTGCATTAACCATGAAAATAGAGGAGAAACTAGAAGATGGGTTATGTTACAACATAACTTTTGCAAAATATTTAGATTCTATAGAAATAACAAGATAATCTATAACACATTACAAAAGGTGAAGAAAATAATTCTATCTCTGATAGAAATAGTTATTCACAAGGAACACTAGGCTACACCACCAAAGGAAAATACCAATGGATGGATATGTTTGAAACCACACTGTAAAAGTTATGTGATGTATCAGTCACCAATAGACTCAAGATCCTAGGATTACCTACAAAACCAAACATTAGCATTCCATAAGAGACTAGAAAGACAATTAATTGCTTGATTATGGTGCAAAAAATGAAATTATAATATTATGATATGATATAATGATAGCATGATACATGAGGGACCTTGCTTATATAGGAAAGGTTATGAGATAGGACTACCTAGGACAATGACAAGTGTCTTAATATTATTAAACATGAGACACAAAGAGATAAATATCCTAAAGAAGTAAACTTAAGTAATCTAGTGTGAATAGGACCTAATGTGAAACTAATTACGTAATATACCATGTTCACACCAACAACTCCCTTAAGTGCAACTTAGGGAGAATGAGAAAGAATGCAAATGATAGATGATGGATGATGGATGGGTCCTAGATAGAAGGCCATGTTAGGAACACATGTACAAAAGATCTCTCACAAATAGAGTAAAGGAGAAAAACCTCTAGGAAGAACTCCCTCTCGAAAATAGAGAAAAGAAAAGTTAAATGAGGAGGGAGTACTCAACATGACCCCCCAAGGACTACTTCTATCACCAATATAAAATTAATCACCTCCCCATATGATAGAAATATGATAGACCCCCTAATTAGCTCCTATTCCAATGGTGAATGCATGAAGATATGAGATAATTCACTACTTGCAAACAAAATTTCCCCCTTGGGAAGAAACAAATCTAATTGGTAGATGTAGAAGCAAATCCAAAACTTTGGATGCAAATGGAATCCAAACATAAATGTGTGTATTAGAATAAAACTCTCGTGTGCTCATGCTAAAAAGACGTCTTTTCCAAATTAGGAACTGAATGCCCAATCAAAGAAGTATAACTAGGAGAAGAAAGTGTTGAACACACCAAGATACTGAGAGGGGAGGTGATTCAATATGTAAACAATCTTCAATTTTAACAACTTCAACTTATCCAGAGTAGATTTAAAACTTATGAATCATAGCATTAACATGAATATGAAATATTAACACAATGCACATCAACACATAACACTAGATATATGTGGAAAACCCTAGAAGGGAAAAACCATGGTGAGGATTAACTCACAATATATGAAGCTCAAATGACAACTTTTTTTAGGGCTACAACCCAAGGAAGCTTCTACTCCCTCAAGTAGTTTGATTTAGGGTCACTACCAAGAAAGCTTCTACTCCCTAAAGAATTTGTTTTAGGGTCACTCCCAAGGAAGCTACTACTCCCTGAAATGAGAACACACTTAGAAAAAACTACAGCATGACAGTCTTTCTACTATCTAAAAATTAACATTGAAACTCACACTTTTGATGATTGCACTTCTGCCCCTTCAAACTTTCCTCTTATGATTTGATCAGTTAGGCACATGCTATACTTGATCACTATCACAAATATGTCTTCATGATTCAAATCTGAACAGTATCAACTTTTGCTCTTTCTCCTTTAGTCGCCCATGACCAATGCACTTATTCTGCCTTTTATCTGCTTGCAAACTTTTCAATCAACTTGAAATCACACCACACCACACTTAATTTGATTCACTATTTATACAAGATATTACATTGATTACATTGCTTGTTGGCTAGATACAACATGAAAAATACCTTTACAAGTTGGCCAGACAACACACAATATGAAATGTATAGAAGATAGGTCCTAAGTGAAACCACACATTACACCAATAGAAGATTCATGCCTTGTGGACCCCAACACTTGCTTAAATAGGTCTTAAACATCCTTCATAGTTTCAAACACCAAGGAATTACATCTTCATACTCTATTCATTTGAAAATAGGACAGCTTTAAGGAAAACACGTGAAAACTTGAAGTATAACAACCACGTCAACTTGAAAACCTTGTGCGGTACTGGAAACAAGAAAGATCTTCATGAAAATTTTCTAGATGAGTCCACATGACTCATACAATGTCTCAAATACTCTTTTTCCATCGTACATCAAAGAATTAAGCAGCACAACTTCAATCATAAACTTTGAGAACACTCTGTCATCCAAAACACACTGCAACATGCTGTCATTTGAAAAACTGAGCTACGGACCACCAAGAGCCTTGAAACATCAAGGAAGCATGTAATATAGATCCATAAACCTGTCTCCAAAACTACAAGGGAAATCATTCATTTCTGGAGGAATGCGGAGCATTCCAACAAGCCGTAAACATTAGCTTATTCTGTGAGAACACATGTCGGTACTGTATCATGTATAACTTTCACAATATAAAGACAAATGATCTAAAAAATTGGAATTATCACCTTTACTACATCTTAAACACCATTCCAGATCTACATGGCCATATCTGTAAATGTGGAGAATGTGGAGCATTCTATTGTCCTACACAGAACACCCTCACAAAGACAACACTATCTTCAAGCAATCAACGTCAAAACACACTTATAGTAATGCAGTCATCATGGAATTTAGATCATTTATACTTTAGGCCATCAGTAGCATCAACAATACCTCTGATAATCTTCGTTCTTCTAATTCCCATATTAATATGAACTATATCTTCTCCTTTCTCTTTTCGGATGGGACATGACATACAACCATGAACTATATCATCTTCTCTTGTTGGATGGGACATGGCATCCAACCTTGAACTATATCATCTTCTCTTGTTGGATGTGACATGGCATCCAATCATGAACTATATCTTCTTCTTCGGTTGGATGGGACATGACATCTAACCATGAACACCATCACACCACCATGATAGTGTTGGCATTAATGACAAACTACTGATAGTGTTGACATCAATGACAACCCTAGGAACCATATGTGTAACAATCTCCCCCTTTGGCACTAATGGAAACACATCTTTTCTTCTCTCCCCCTTTCATATCAATGACAAAGGGAAACCACTATCTACTCATTAGAGATCACATACTTGCATACTATTTCTTAGGGCATGACATCTTGCAGCAAACAAACTCCCCCTCACATCTGCAACTACTACGTGCTCCCCCAAAGAGGTAGCCACCATTAGTCCAGGAACAAGATATAACATGAACTCCCCATGGACAAATGCACCACTATGCATCTAGAAAGAAGGAGGGGCAGTTACCCCTAACCTCTACTGGAGATCCTCAAAAGTATCCTTTGCCAAAGCCATTGTGAAAAAAAAATATCTGCTATTTTCTTTGTTGGAACATATTCCAACTTCACTTCCTTATCTGCAACCTTCTCTCTCAAAAAGTGATACATGATTGCTATATGCTTGGTTCTAGAATGCATTACTAGATTCTTGGAAATATTGATAGCACTTGTATTGTCACACAAGATAGGAATAGGCTCATCATACAATACATTGATATCCTTCAGGGTTTTCTTCATCCACAACACGTGTGTACAACAAGATGAAGTTGCAATGTACTATGTCTCTACAGTAGATAGAGGCACTGAATCTTGCTTCTTGATTTACCATGAAACTAATCTGCTTCCTAGAAAGAAAGCACCACCACTTGTACTTCTTCTATCATCAATGCAACCAACCCAGTCAACATCAGTGTAAGCACTAAAATCAAAGTCATTACCTCTTGGATAGCATAGGCCATAGTCCAAAGCTCTTTTCAAGTATCTGAATATCCTTTTTACTACCTTCTCATTTGTTTTCTTTGGATTGGATTGATATCTAGCAACCACACATACTGCATGCATGATATCAGGTCTATAAGTAGTCAAGAATAATAGTGCTATAATCATAGACCTATAGACAGTCTAATCCACCTCCGAAGACTCATCATCTTTACTCAAGTGACATCTAGTGACCATGGGAGTACTCACTAGTTTTGAATCCTCCATACCAAACTTCTTGAACAATTCTTTGACATACTTAGCTTGAGAAATAAAGGAACCACCATCTAGCTGAGTAATTTGAAGTTCAAGGAAGAAAGACATTTCACTAATCATAGATATCTCAAACTCTTTTTGTATCTCATCTGCAAACCTCTTGTATGTATCATCATCTCCACCAAAGATGATGTCATCAACATATACTATGACTATAAATATCATGTCTCCTTCTTCCTTTATGTAAAGATTACTATCTGTAGTACCTTTCTTGAAGCCTTGCTAAAGTAAGTACTTGTCCAATCTAGCATACGAAGCTCTAGGTGCTTTCTTAAGACCGTACAAAGCCTTCTCGAGTCTACACACCATATCTGGATCTTCTAATAGCTGGAAACCATCTAGTTGTTCAATATAAACCTCTTCCTCTAGGTCACCATTCATAAATGTTGACTTATCATCCATGTGATATACATTGAAGTTATTATGAGCAGCAAGAGAAAGGAACATTCTGATTGCCTCCATCCTTGCTATTGAAGCAAAAATTTCTTCAAAATCAATACCTTCAACTTGTGTGTATCATTTGCATACTAGTATTACCTTATTCCTTACTATTAGAAAGAGACATTACTAGGCATGTTAGGTGTTGTCATTGATGGAAACTAAATCTATCTTACACATCCACATTGTATCATTTGATCATACTAGAAGTCAGATTGCAGATTTGTCTATGTCTGGATAGACAGGAACAGAGCATATGATAGGGTTCAACATCTTGGTCAATATTTATCTATAGGTAATCATATTGTGTTGTGGATCTGAGGGAATGTTAAGTGATGTCAGGGCTACCTAAATCTAGAATTTAGCCTCTAGTGATGGAGGGATTTTATTATTGAATGCTTCTGGATTTAACTGTGTCTATTTTTGAATCAACGTTTCAGATCATACGCAATGATCCATCATCAGGAAGAGGAGAGTTGTAGATTGGAGACCAAACTTGATCTATTTAAAGGACAAAGAGGGATGAAGAGGAAGGAACAGAAACCAAAGTGGGGTGGGGGGAAGACTAAAGACACAAAACAAAAAAGAAGCCAATCTAAATGCCCATGCAATAGATAAAAGTAATAAAAAGAAAAAGAAAAAACCTCACACTCACTCTCAAACTAAACAAATTTGTGTTTTCTCTAGGTCATGCAAGGGTATTTTTTGTTCAATTTGAGAGTGAGTGTGAGGTTTTTTCTTTTTCTTTTTATTACTTTTATCTAGTGCATGGGCATTTAGATTGGCTTCTTTTTTGTTTTGTGTCTTTAGTCTTCCCCCCACCCCACTTTGGTTTCCATTCCTTCCTCTTCATCCCTCTTTGTCCTTTAAATAGATCAAGAATACTCTCCAATCTACAACTCTCCTCTTCTTGATGATGGATCATTGAGTATGATCCAAAACGTTGATTCATAAATAGACATAGTTAAATCCAGAAGCATTCAATAATATTATCATGGACTGTGGAAAACTCATGCCTACTACTGATGGAGGGATTGACAGTGACAAGCATATGAGTATCAAGTTTTGGTTATACAGTCTAGTCCAGTGAAGAACAGGCTGACTTAGTGTTTGATCCTTGTGTGGATTAAGAGAAGTGGTTAGTTGAGTGATTTATGTGATCCAATGGTAGTCACCGACATGTGTGGTGACTTGAATTCATAAGTTGTGGTCCGCATTGATATTTGTGCATGGATTCAGCTGACATAAAAGTGTTCTTGAAAATGCCTCTAATTTTTCTTGAGGCCGACTGCAGTTGATGAAATTTCTTATAGTGGATATATATAATCGATCGATGTGTGCATTTTGTGTGATGGTTGAGCAAATATGAGATGAATGGTGTGAAATGTCGTAGTATCAAATGCAAAGCAGAGATCTAATGTTTGGATTATGGTAGAATAGTAAAACAAGGCAGTAAGAGATGAAGTCAGTATATTGATCCTAATCAGAACTATAATCTTGCATTGTTAGATGTTGTTCTTCAGTTCAAGTATTCCTGTGAACTCTTTGTAATTAATCTTGTAGGCAGTGAGCCTCCTTTGAGCAGTGAGCTCTGGGTATTGTGCCTGAAGGCATGTGCCTTCCCATTGGTAATACTTTTAATAGAGTATAAAATCTTGTGAGTTAACCCCCACCGTGGTTTTTTCCTTAACCGGGTTTCTACAAAATAATCCTGGTGTTCGTGTGTAATGATCTTGTTGTTGTTGTTATTCCTAAGTTCATGTTTCTTTCATCTAGGTATTCTGATGACATCAATGAACAACTTCAAGTTGCTTTAGAATATCTTGATCAGTGCAGAGTAGAAGTCAAAGAACTACAAGAGAACATTTAAGACACTAAGGATTTCACTGAGACTTTAAAAGGGCAACTGAGCAAATCTATGGAAAAGAGGAAGGAGCTACTTCAACAGTTAGCAAATCAGTAGGAAGACAATGGTATGAATGGGACTCTAAAGGAGAAGATAAAGGAATGTGAGAAGCTGACAAAAGAAGTTGTCCTAAAACATGAGATGGAATCCGGGGTGATGAGGCTAACTAAGGAAATTGAGGAAAGAAAGAAGACTGAAAAAACCTGAATCAGTCTCTAAACGAAAGAGTGCTATAGATTGGATAGAATAATTGGCCATCTAGAGTCTGATCTTCAAGAAACCAGGTATAGTGAGGAACAACTTGAAAGGTAAATTGTTATTCTAAAACATGACCTAGAAGCTACAAATGAATACAAAGTCAAGTTCAAGATAATAAGCATGGTTTGGGATATGAGAAAGGTGAAAGCTCTAGATCTGGTCAAAGAAATCCTGAATCAAGGAATTAGAGAAAAAAAACCTAAAAGACCTATGATAAGACAACCTAATGCTCAAATGTATCCATCTTTCAATGGAAATTGTTTCAATTGCAATAAATTTGGTCATAGAGCTACTCAGTGCAGAAGTAGAGTAAATCAAAGTGGTCCATGTTTCTTCGGTCAATGCTTTAATTGTTAAAGGTATGGTCATAGATCCAATGAATGTAGAAGTATGATAATGAACTACTCTAACAATAGAAGAAATGTCAATTCTTTCAATGGCAACTGTTTTACATGCAATAGATTTTTGGACACATGGCTAATTAGTGCAGATCAAGAGGAAATCATGTAAATAAGAAAAGAAATGTTATGTGCTTCAATTGCAATAGATCCAGTCATATTGCAAGATTCTGTAGAAGAAGGAATGATGATAGAAAAGGTCCAGTAAACAGAAACCAAAAAATGCAGAGACAAGATAAAGGCAAGGGTAAAGTAAATGTGAATGAGATTAAAAATTAAATGAACAAAACATGGGTGAAGAAAGGTGAAATAAATGATGGTGATGGGTCCAAACCAGAACCTGGTGATGTTAATTCCTTTAGGAATTGAAACAGGAGCTCTAGCTCAGGGGGAGCCGCATTGAAAATCTAATTCCTCCTGCTAGTAAGTGGGTGCCTGAATCTAGCATGATGAAAGAAGATAAAGAAGCCTATTTCAGATCTATTGAAGCAAATTCTAGAAGAAAAGAAGCTAATGTGATTGATTGCAGAGCAATTGAAGATTAACTATATGCAAAAATACTGTAACGAGATGAATTAGGGAAAAGCATATATTACAATGGAAAATTAGGTTTTGTAGAGCATAAAAGATCATTCACTCAACATTTGAATCACTTTGCATTTGAAGAGAACAAGGAGATGAGCACTTGAGCTGAGATTTAAAATATTTGAAGTGTGAAAAGTGAATTCGACAGCTAACCCTAAATGGCGAAACAATTATTCTCTATGAAACTCTCTGAATTTACAATCTCTGGATATGGCTACTATGTTGGTTGTTGACATCACCGAGAGGTCCTAACCTAAATTCAAAAAGCATCCAGATAAATATGTAGAGGTCGATTTGTTAGGCACCTTTTCAAATGTTCTGCATGGTGTGTTACACGTTGAAGATATTAGGGCTTATATTCATGCTAGCATAGATGAGTTTGGGGATTCAAAGTTAGTAGATTTGTTCAAAAATCATCTAAGGGATGAGATTCATGGTATTAAACCTGAGTATAAGGTGTTGCAAGTCAAACATTTCATTCAGGCCATTGGGTTCCTGTCTTTCAATGAGGATGAGTGGGTCCAGTATGTACTAAGTCAGATGCATGCTGATTTCATGTGGTTGATGAAACCCTTCAAGATCACCAAAGATGCCATCAAGCCCATAATAGGACTAAACTCATTCGGTGGACTGTGAATGCTAAAATCAATGAAGAATCAAACTATAACTGAAGCTGCCGGATCAAAATTTGATAAGAGGGCAATGACAATAAATAATATAACTAATTTAGACATCAAATTTGCATCTATGGTGATTGGATATAAGATATATCACTCCAACAAGGAAAACATTGTATTTGGTACAGCCATTTATGCTACCTATTAGCTGTTAAAAGAAAATGTTGACTATGACCTATGTGAGCTGCTGCAAAATAAGTTAATGGAGAATCTGAACAAGATCAAGAAGGACAAGAAGAATACATTCAAGTACGGTACGTTGGTATTGTGTTTTTTCTTCTATTTCATGAATGAGTTACCTTAGAAGAAGAGCTTGTGTTGGACCAGTGATAAGCTTGTTGCCATACAAATCAAAGAGCACTTGCATAGTATTGGTGACTCCAATGCCCAAAAGACTACTCTTTGGGGATATTTCAAGAATTTTCTGAACATGATGCAATCAAGGGAAAGAATCCCTACTTCTATGGTAGAAAAATACAAGGATACAATTTGTTTCATGGTGGAAACAGATCAGTGATTGATGGAAGTAGTTTAACCAAGGAATGTATGGATCATGCCCATGGGGTATGAAGTTGATGAACAAATACTGGAAATGTATGCTCAACACCTTTCGAGAAAACCAAAAGATACCTTAGTTGAGAGATTCGGTACATATAGTGAGCTTAGTTTGAAATTATTTGTTGAGCTCTGAAAACTAGAAATCAAGAGAAACGTCCAAAGACAAGTTGAAAGGTATGCTAAAAGTATTGTAATAACAAAGGAAGTTGTGAAACAAAATAGGGAAAGGATGGAGAAAGCTAAGAAGTAGAAGCAGGATAGGGAACAAGAAAGTGTTCTGATAGAATTTTTTTCTAAGCCAAGGACTACTAGGAGTTTTGGTACAACCTGGTCCATCACCTTCTTCTATTGCAGAAAAATTCAAACAAAAATCTATTAGTAAGGAATGAAAAAGGACAAAAGTAATGGCCAAAAGGTCATATGTCAGTGTGGGGAAGGAAGATGAAGAAGAGGCTGAGTCAGACAGTGAGGTTAAAGAGTTGAAGGCCTCAGGCACTAAGGCTGCTAAAGTGTATAAGGTGAAGCACTCCAGAAGCTTAAAGTCAGATAAAGAAGAAGCATCAAGGGTTACCAAAGACAAGCCCTCCAGAAGTACAAGGGTAAGCAAGAGACAAAAGATTGAGACTCATGTTGAAAAATCAACCCTGTCAGTTGAAGACATTGTGAATGCAGTAACTTTTCACAAGAATTTAAAGACCATAACAAAATATTATGATAAATTTGATAAAGCCAACAAGAGAATTTTGGAGGATGTTACTGTTAAGTGCTTGAATACATTCAACAGAGCACTTGTGGAAATTTTATCTAAAATCACTAAGAGTCTAAGTGACATTTTGGAGATGAGAAAAGAAGCTACTAAATCAAAAGATTTGGAGCTGAGAGAACATGTGTTGTCCAGTCTGTGTCTGGTAATCTCTAAAATAAGAAGCAACATAATATGATTAATTAATGCAACTATATGATTTCTAAGTGTTTGTATGTGTGAGAGAGAGAGACCACTCCATCGTAAACCTACCAGGTTGCTAACCTCCTGTACCTTAACCATACCCCTGTCTTTGACAACCTACAACTTATGAAAACTCAGATTCCCATTAATAGGTTAGTGTCCAAATAGCCGAAGCACTATAATTTATCATTCCAAAATAACACTTTCTATATTGCATCATTTTGAATAAAATAATATTCATTACATTTCCTCTTTTCCATAATAAAATAATCATTTACTTATTTCATCTCTCCAATTAAAATAGTATTTATTCAACCACACATAATTATCCATAAAATAATTCCACATATAGTAGGTTCAGAAAGCATCAAAGTCTAAGACGTGACACTTTTGCTAAAAATTTAGATTCTATAGAACAAGATAATCCATAATGCACTACAAAAGTTGAAGCAAATAATTTTATCATTAATAGAAATAGTTATTTAGAAGGAACATTAGGCTATACCATCAAAAGAAAAGCACATCTAGAACTTAGTATCTAATGGATGGATATGTTTGAATCCACACCACAAAAGTTATCTAATGTAAGAGTCACCAATAGACTCAAGCTACTAGGATCACCAACAAAACCAAACATTAGCCTTCCACAAGAGAGTAGAAATAAAACAAATTGCTTGATTATGGTGCAAAAAATGGAATTATAATATTATGATATGATATAATGATACCACGATACATGAGGGACTTTGTTTATATAAGAAAGGTTGTGAGAGAGGACTACATAGGATCATGACAAGTTTCTTAATCATATTACATGAGACACAAAGAGATAAATATCCTAAGAGTGCCTTAAGTAAACTAGTGTGAATAGGACCTACTGTGAAAGTAGTTAGGTAATATACCCTAGTCACACTAAAGTCAACCATAAGTGCAGCGTAGGGAGAATGAGAAATATTGAAAATGATGCAATGATGGATGATGAATGATGTATGGGTCCTAGATACAAATCCATGTTAGGAACCCATATACAAAAGATGTCTCACAAATAGATTAAAGGAGAAAAATCTCTAGGAAAAAACCCCTTTCCAAAAGAGAGAAAGGAAAAGTGAAATAAGGAGGGAGGACTAAACATGACCCCCCAAAGGCCAATTCTATCACCAATATCAAATTAATTACCTCCCCATAGGAGAGAAATATGATAGACCCCCTAAAAAAGAATTAGTTCCTATTCCAATGGTGAATGCCTAAAGATAGGACACAATTCACTCCCTACAAACAAAATTTCTCCCCTTGGGAAGAAAAAATTCCAATGGTTTATGTAGAAGAAACTCCCAAAATTTGGATGCAAAGGGAATCCAAATCCAAATATGTCTCTTAGAATAAACTCTAGTGTCATGCTAGAAAAGGATGTCCTCTCCAAATCAGGAACCAAATGCTCAATCAAAGAAGTATAACCAGAAGAGGAAAAATACTAAACTACATCTAAAAAAATAAATATGTGATGACATCAATACCATCAAATATGAGAGATAAACCCTTAAATGTGTCCTCCAAATCTTAAATGTGAGACTCCACAAGCAAATATGCAATGTCTATTAAATAAGAATCCCAATGAGGTTGATCAAGAAAATTGGAATGATCTTGCTGTAAAGAATCACAAGAAGCAATAGGTGATGTAGGTGTGATCTCAATAGGAGGAGAAGGAGAAGCAATAGAAGTCTTTATGTCATATGAATGATTAACACCTATTAGATATTGATGCTCCGCTTTAGTATCATCATCAAAGGTATCTTAGCTGCATCATCAATGGCTAGAAGACTATCTAAAACAAGATCATTATGCAATGGAGAAAGATGTGTGTCTCCATAGATCTCCCAAATAGTATTCCAAAGAGTGTGTGAGAACTGAATATGTGAGATGGGACACATAGTGTCAAAATCAACACTATAACAAACCAATCCTAGGACATGATCAATCCTATTTTCTCATGTAGATTTCCTCGTAAGTGCATCTAGTTCAAGTATGTTTCCATAAAGATAAGGAAAAAGATTAAGCCACCTACACTTTATTAGGATGCTTTTTTTCTAAGACTCATAATTATCCTTATTGAGGTTTACCACAAAAGCATGAATACAAAAACCTATAATATCTTCTCAAATGATAGACTTCAAAAATCAATAGATTACCCCATAATTTTACTCAATCATCAGACTTCTCTAGTAATACATGATTTTGACAATTTATAATTAGTGCAATTATAGTTCTCACTAGCCAAAATTAGAAAAGCAATCTTGACTTTAGTACATCACAAATGTCAAATTAGGCCACTGAATCAAAGTACAATTTTGATGTAGAATGAGATTAATCTGATTACATCACTAATAAATACACAAAAAATTATTCAATTTAAAAAATGCACACATAAATATTATTGTTTTAAGGTAAAACAAAGCTTCGAAAGTTTCCAAAACAAGAACTTAGCAGTAGGTTTGAAAATTTGCAATTTCTAAAAAAAAAGGCACCAAAATAAAAAATGATTGTACTAGTATGAACCCTACAAAATTCTACCCAAAATCAAAATAAATTGCTCACAAGAAGGAGCTCATATGACTGAGAAAGAAGCCTTTGAAGTCTAAGTGCCAAAATGAAAACTACATTAGAAAGGGGGGGTGGATGGAGTTGAAGGGCTAATGATGTCATGCTAACATCTAGATTGATGAATGGAATATTTTCCTATATCACTAGAATATGCCTTTAGATCTCAAAACAATGTGTGAATCATAAAACCATTGTTCCAGTATTTGAAATTGCCAAAAGGAGGGTGGGAAACCACTTTTCAGTGACCTATAGGTGGTTTTTCTTGTATATCATATTTTTCCAACTCAATAAGACTTGTCCATTCCTTTCCACTGTAAATTGACCAATGTGTTTTAAGAAAGTTGGGAATATGTATAAAAGATAATAAACTATTATATTCTTGTTAGTATGTCATAGGTCACTCTAGTAAAAATATGAAAATAAACACTCAATTAAATAGTTTTTATTCCATTTGTGCTTCTCCCATCATATTTCCAAATTGATCTTCAGTCAAACCTCCACATGCATCAAGCTTCACCTTTCTTCAAACAAATGCATCATATTCCATGGTATGCTTAACATGAAGACACTATTCCTTTGTTTTTAGTATTATCATTAATTTTTCCTTTCCATCTATGATTTATTTTTCATTAATTTTACCAACATATTTTTATGGTGTAAACATTTTGCTACAACTTCATTCCCTTACCACATTTCTAACTAAAAAATTTACACATGCATTCTATGGGATGTTAATATTTGTTTAGATTCTCCACCAATTAAATGAATGGATAATTTAACACCCAATTAATCTAAAAATTTCTTGTCAGATCCCATTTGCACATTATTTTTTATTTGGATTTTCATTTTTCCTTCTGTGTAGGATCTACATTTTCGTTATCACTTGTTGAGATTGATTTATTAATATTATTATTCCTAATATCCTAAGACTCCTTTGAAACATTATATGTGGCATTGTCATCTAAATCATTCCAATCTTCCTCTGATGTATTACCTTGTTCATTAATAGATGGTATAAATATTGATGTTGTAGATTGATATGATGGACCATAAACATTGCCAAAGTATGACATTAGATTTCTACACTTTGATGAGCTCTCTTTACCACTTTTAGAAAACTTGTTCCTATTCAACATCTCTCACGAATCAAGAATGCTACAAAAATGTCCTTTTATTTAAGCTTATGACTTTCCATCAAACACTTAACACTAATAGCTTTTGGTATCATTTATATTATGTAACAATGAAACTTAATAGTAAACAAACAAAATCAACAAGAAGGAACCATAGAATAGAGATCCTTAGGGCCTAGAAGTCTATCTGCTCAATATCATCTATACTAATAAAACCAAACTAGAAAATAGATAAATAAAAAGGAGGGATCTTATATTATAAAAAATAAAGAAATTATCACTTGTCTTTCACTAACTAGCTAATTCGTGTAGTTGTAACTTTTCTATGATCTAAATTGAGTAGAAAAACAAAATGTATAAAAGATTTATTTAGAGTTTCAAATATATATTGAATCTCGTGGGATTGTAAAATGATGGAGTAAGAATTTGGTGAATCTCATGTGATTGTAAAATATTCCATATAAATGTTAGGTGAATTAGACCATGATAAAAATATATATGTTGTAATTTCCAAGGTGATTATGGCCCTATGATTGTCATGGTGTTATAATGGTATTGTAAAAAATGGTCCTCATATATGGTGAACTTTTGATGCTATTGGTGAATATGTCAGTAAATTAAAACATGCCTCCAAAATTCCAAGTGATTCTCCATTAGAAATGTGTGGGTGATTATGGTGAAAATATTAATTATAAATTCCTCATAAATAAATTGATGGTGAAGTAATATGAATTTGACTAATAATTCATAAAATGTGAGTGATTTGTCCCTCCGCTGGTTGCAATATATTTATCAAATCTGAATTGGTGGATATGAACTATTTAGCAATTGGCAATGATTTGCCACTAAAAAAGTGTTGATACACAGTCCCATGACTACTTGAGTAGGGAGAAATGAAGTTTAAACCATTGATGGACTTCATGAAATGGAAGAATGTAATGTTCCACCTAATAAAGGTTCTTGTTTTTATTGGATCCAAATTGCATTACTTGGAGGCATACTACTTTGAGTAGAAAAATAAGTATGTAATAGGAAAAGCACTCTATTGTACTAAAACATTTTATCCACAATAATTAGAGAAGGCAAGTTCACAATTAACAAAATGATCCATCTAACTTACTTGTTCATATTGTTGTTCTTCACTAGAGGGAGACAAAGGATTCAACTTGGACCAAATTGTAATAGTCAATGGATCAAGTAAGAGTGACCCTTAACAAAGAGGGTCTCTAATACATGTGTTGATAGATTAATATTTTAAATTAATTTTATGTTATTTTTTACAAAAATTTATATTTATTCTATAACTAATGTATAGTATCATTGAACATTGTAACTCATTAGCTTTTCTCTTTATTGCTTTGACTTGTTTGTGCCTCTTAAAAAAATTTAAAAGAGAATTTACTAGTTCAAAGAAAAACTATTAGTCGACAAGAGACCCACAAAAGGCTCTAAATAGATGGCTATGAGGTCTTTAGAGCTCCATAGCTATATGTTCCATGTGAGGAAAGAACATGTCATCATTGATCCTCAACTATAATCAAGCTGCTTAAAAATATTATACACATTAATACGACTCCTAATAGAGGAAAAATGAATATATAACCATTACATTTTATACAATAAAAATTTACAAGATATATTGATGTTATGTAAAAACATATTACTTTGAATAGAAAAATAATTATGCACTAGATAAAATACTCTAGAACATACTATATCATTTCATCTACAACATCTAGATAAAGACAAATATATGACTAAGAGGAGGATACATTTACTATTCCTATGACTGTTATCCAATAGAGGAAGCCAAATGCCTCAAGTTGGGGCCAACCACGTAGAGTAAATGGATAATTAAGAGGGACTAACCCTTATCATTTTCTCCCCAAGTTCTAAAAATTCTCAATCTTGGTTGCAAATCTAGTTGCATTTCACATTTAGACGGTGGACTAAACATAGCATTTTATCCATTATTTTCTCTACCTTTAAGAAGTGTAATGAGGTTGCTATAGTGGAGCCCAAACAACAAGGCTTTTGATTTTATTTAATATTGTCTTTATTATTTTTAAAACACTAAAAAATAAAAGAATATAATATTCACACAAAAATATGGGTGGTAGACAGGCATACTCACAAAGTCTATCCAGAATATAATCCAAAACAAAGATGAAAAATATTAATAAGCCAAGCCCACAAATTTAATAAACAATTTGTTTTCAATGTACTTTCAAACTAATATGAAATGATATGTATTGTTTCGTAGATCAAAAGATTCAGAATTGGACCACTATTGTGTTTTCTTAGAGGGCAGGCGGATTGACGTGAGGTTATCTCCTATCTGCTCTGTTAAACTTATGTGAAGACGTCACCATGATTTATTGACAAAATGATGTCCAGTTGCATCATGTACCGTAGTCTGTCAAAGCTTGGTATATGTTTTTTTGATCAAAGTGCCTGTTTAACGTTTCGAAAAGAAATATATTTATTGATAAGAGAATAAACTCTGATTCCTATCAATTATGTCGATTCAGAGGCACCCAATCTTCGCTTTCTGGTGTAAACCAGGCAAAGAAAAAAATATCTCACAGGCAAAGAATAAACTAATGGACGAAACTATGGCACCTATGAAAAGACAGGTAGATTTCAGAGGGTTTTGTGGGAGGAATATCTCGCTCCGCAAAAAATGACGGTTATGCTTTTTTTTTTTAATTAAGGGATGGGTGTAGAAGAAGCGGTGCTCCGCCATCCAAAATTTCAACTCTAAAACCCTCAGTTGGATCCTTATCTAACTAACCTCAAAAATACAATTAATAAAATATTTGAGGAACCATTAAACCATTTTACGAAACTAAAACTTCTAAATTTTACTATGGATTATCTAGATAAGGTAGTAAGGAAAAGAGTGGAATTAAAAAAGAGAAGATGATGTGAAATTGGAACATGCAAGAGAATAAAGGAAATATGGTAGAAAAAAAAAATAGAACTTGTTTGACAACTTTGCCATGGATACCATTGAAATGATAAATGAAGGATGGGAAACCTCTTTATTAACAAATAAAATGTCTATAACTAATAAAAAGGAATGTCCCAAATTGAAATATTTCCATGAAGTGGTGAATCCCCTAGACCAAGAGTCATCTCCCATTAAAATAAGATGAGGAGTTCTTTCATAAGGGATATATGGTGACTCAAATTGAGCAAGAGAAAACCAACAACAAGAATTTGTAAGAAATTATGTCAAAATTTTATAGATTGAATTTTTTGAGATTGAGTTAGCAAGAGACAAAGGAGAAATAGGAGGTTAGTAAGGTAGAGGAATTGTTTTAAGTGCCTAGAGAAGGAGAAAACCTATAAAGTTTTTAGAATAGAGGAGTGTAATCCACTGCAAAGAAGAGGAGAACTCTCACCTAGTACCAAAAAAATTCAGTGAAGAAATTCAAGACAAGGACCTAAACATTAAATTACCAATCTTTGCAAAAGATACTACTAAAACCTCTAAACATATCATTGTGATAGAATAAATTTGGAGAAGGAATGCAACCAAAAGTAATCATATCAAACTTTATAATTTTGTAGGAACCCTATGGAATGATGCCCTCAAATGGTACATGAAAAAGTTCCCACACATGATAAGGAATGGCAAGAGAGAAAATATGAGTTTTTATATAATTTTGGATCTCTTAAGATTCTATTAGAGAGTGTTAACAAGATGAGAGAAATTGTATAAGAAGAAGGGAAAATAGTTAAGGAATCTACCATAGATTTAAGGAAGTTGAAAGGAAAATGGAAGAACCACAAATAAAGAAATAGAGAATAGAATGTCTTGTGTCTAGGCTACTACTAGAGATCAAAACTACATGGGATAAAATAACCTTTGATACATATTCAAGCACGATATATTTAGTAGACAAAATAGAGGCACAACCTTAGAGAAGAAATAACAAAGTTGTAGAAAGAAAGGAATTAGAAAAGACGAGATGAGAACTAGACCAACTAAAGATCAAGTGGGATATATGGGCCAAGGGTGAAAATAACAAGTGATAATATCACAAATCATAAAGAAGATAATTTGGTATACCTATTGTGTGGAAGAGGGACACCTGTGGAATGCGTTCATGGTGATTAAAGGAGAAAAATTGGCTACGACATTCATAGTAGATTTGCAATCAGTCACTAGAAAGTTAAAAAGCATCATTGTCAAATTTTTAATGAATGGGATGATCACGAGATAAATGATTTCACATCCCTTTTATTTAGAGTAAGGGAGGATGAGGAACATGATTCTTGGTGAAATCAACACTATGAAGATAATGATCCTGTCAATAGATGAATGGCTAGGGCTAAAGGATTGGTAAAAAGAACTTGTTGATGATGGTTTTGATGCAATCATAACAATTAGTTAAAATTCACATAAAATGAACCAAAACTGACTTGAAAGATATGAAGGAATCGGTTAAGATTCACTTAATCCCAAGTTTAATATGGTTAGGTCTTGACCTGTTGGGCAAATTCAGTTGGTCAATGTGAAGCTGTAATGTTCAAGGGGCCTTACGTAGTTTAGGGTTTCTTGATGGTTTACTGGACTCAAACTATGCAAAAGATTAATAAATGTCAATATGTTGTTCATTCCTTTTGCATAAACTTATACTTGTGCTACTCAACTTTAAATAGTCTTCTCAGATTATTGCAGCTTTCTCCTCTTAAATATTTATGAAAATTGTCTACTTTCAAACTCTGTTATGCGTGCTCTTTTCAAATATGAGACAAATTTCTTTCAAATTTCTATGTTTTAAGATAAGTATTTTCAGATGGGTTGGGAAAAGTTAGCAAGATCTAATCTACACTTCATTCACTCTATTCGAAGGATCTAATTGTTCTATTATGCACTTTATAAATCATACAGTAATTTGATCAAATCCACAGACAAAACCTTAAGTGTAAGTTCTGAGCATTTTCACAAACATACACCTAAGATTGCAAGCACTAACAGAAAATGTTTAAAGCAAGAAAACACTTAGAAGATAGATGCAGAATTCTAGATTCAATTGTATTAGAAATAGACAGTCATATAAGATTTACAATGTTTGAATGACTCTTAGCTTCATTGACCAAACAACAGAAAACTTACAAGCTTTACAGATATAGTAAGGAAGCCAGATGTTCCATGCATTCCTTATTGTAGACACAGGTGACCTCCTTCTACTCCTAAACTGAAAGGTCCCTCTACTCTACAGTGCTAAAACTAGTTACAAGTGCTGGCTATCTTCTACAAATCCCTGTGTAGCCCCTATGTAAAGTTTTACAGTGCATAGAGGCACAATATATAGACTTTGATTGTCCTCAATATAGCTCAAAACCCTAGTTAAACAATGGTTCAAACCTCTGGTTACAATATAAATGTTGGAGATTAAATCTCCCTAAATATCTCTGAGCATACATCCAATCTGGGTGAAATATGCCATTCTGGAAACCCTAGTAGCTTGATAATAACTCCTGTGGTCTGCTACAATAATGTCTTCAGCTACATTTTGTCTTCATCATTGAAGACCCTTGACTTTCTCACCCTTCATCCTTATCTTCCTCTGCTGCTAAGATCTGATTTCCCTCCTCTGTGATGTCACCGCCATCAAGTTTCAGCCCCTTCTTCAACTGCAAACCTGCAAAAACAGGTAAGCAATAAGTATCATCATTTAATAAACCTACAGGAAAAAAAATAGCTGCCAAATCTAGTCATGACTGTGTGAACGCATCAATCAGGCCCTAAATCTATGAAAAAATGTGGGTCAAATGCATATACATCATCCAAAATAGTCGGGTCAACCATCGTTGACCAAAAAATATGCATTCGGGCCCCAAAATGCTTCAAAAACCTATCGCTTCATTTTCTCGCCCTTTTCACCTGTCCAAATCCTTGTATATGGCGAATGCATATTTTCCTTGTATATCGGGTTTGTACATTGAATATACAAGCACCAAAATATGCAAGGAACTATCTATTTTTAATTTCCATTTTGAATCCGGCCTGTATGAGTGCATTGTATTTCGCAAAATATACATTGCACAAATATACAATGACTTAACTCTCTTTAATAATCCCCTCAGGTCTGCCTAATGTATAATTGCGTTGTATGCTGAGCAATGTATATTTTGATATACATTGTGGACGTGATACATTGGTTCAATCAGATTTCAATCTTTTTTAATTCAGTGGCCTGTATGCTTCCCTTTGTATATTTCATTTGTATATTGCAACATACAAACACAAAATATACAAGCATTTATCCCCATTTCATAACTTTTAAATTCCGTGGCTTGTACATTTCGTGATGCATCTTGGCTTGTATGTATCGAAATATACAAAGCGTGAATCATACAATGAATTAACCTCTTTTAACTTTCCGTCGTGTCCATGGTATGTATATTTCCATTGTATCTTTTAGACATACACTTTGGGCTTGATACAAGCATTTAATCGGATTTAAATCTGCCTTTCGATTCCGTGTTGTATGTATGTATGCAATGCATATTGGTTTGTATATCGCAATATACAAATGCCAAAATATACAAGCAAATAACTCCATTTCATAACTCTTTTGAGTCTGCTCAATGTATAAATGCATTGCATCTTTTAGATTATTCAATTCGGACGCGATACAAGCATTTAACGAAACCTAACCTTTCGCTAAGATCCGCCTTGTATATTCTTTGCAATGTAATAATATACAAGGTGCGAAATATACAAGGATCTTTCATTATTTCATAGTCATTTCAAGTCTGCCCCTTGTATATTTCGTTTGAATGTATCCTCTGATATACAATCTAGATGCGATACATAGTATAAATCGGCTTCTAATTTTCTCTTTGATTCCGCGTTGCATATTTCGGAATGTATGTACATGTTGTATGTCTTGCTTTGTATATTCTGAAACATGCAAGGATTTAACCCTATTTAAACAACTCTTTGGGTCCACGACTTGTATATGGACGTTGTATGTTCCAAAGGTATGCATAAATATGCAAGTCTGAAATGTACAATGAATTAACTCTGGTTCAATAACTATTCAATTCCGCGTTATCTATAAAATGTCTTGTACATTTACTTGTATGTTGCAACCTGCCAAACATACAAACATTAGATATACGCGATGGAATTCAAACCCTTATTCACTTTTACTCTAAAACTATTTTGGATCCATCCTGTATGTATAAATAAAGCTTTTATTTAAAACACATACAAGGTAAAAAGAATATACAATCGACCCAACCATGCAAATAACAATGTATATGAGCACGACTGCAAAAAGCGATTAAGTATAAAAAGGACTTTGCACATACAAAGGACTTTGTATATGCAAAGCGATATACAAACGTGAATGTACATTTTACCAAAATGATCATAACTTGCAAAATATGGTGAATTTTAAGATGGTTCAAAAAGCAACCCTAGCTCATTTTTCACAAGGAATCCAACCATATTATGCACTAGTACTAAAAATGCATTTTTTTCTCTATTTTTAACAAAGTTTACAACTTTAACCCCTCTTTTTCCCTTTACCACCAAGCAAAACAAAACACACAAAAGAAAAAAAAAAGTAAAGCCATAGTAGGGGTCCTCATTTTGCTAAGGAGTAAAATGGGGCGTGTTGTGAACATCACAACAACTAGCAACCAAACAAAACAATTAAATTCAAAGCATTAAGGAAACTAACTGAAATAAATCCATAACTTCCAACTATCCTTCCTATAAATTATTATCCAACTTCAGACCTAAGGTATTCAATAAGGATGTATGAATTTTTATTTTCAGTTTAAGTATGTGCACGTGATTAATTATGCTCATCTTGAAAATCGGTTGAACAAACCAATGACTAACATTAGCCTACGTAGTTGAGGACATTCCCTCATAGCCAACCAGATAGAGCCTTGCTGCCAGCGAGCATCTATAGCCTCGGCAAGGTTATCATTACAATTCTCCTAAGTAGAGCCCCACTGCCAGCGAGCATCCATAGCCCCGGTAGAGTTACTTAGATGGCTTAATCTAAATTTTCAGTATAATCCACTTTATTTATTTTTTATATTTTATATTTATACTTTATTGATTTTGATGCTTGATAGAACTTTCACAAGATATAGCAATTTGTAACTTTATGATGCAAGGAGTGGGCACTTGCTGAAATTAAGTTGAGAATTGTAATGGTAGCAAGGGTGACCTCAGATTTTTCACCTAATATCTATACTAGTAGGTTCAACAAACCCAAGGATTTTAGGTGTGTCATCATGAGAAACTTCCCTTGAATTCTCAATCACTTTTATTGAATACAAAATTTCAGAAGGTAGACAACTCTCTACATTCATGACAGGCACAACAAGTTATGCATAAATTGGAAATAATTAACCTAAATATTCTAAATTTTATACCGTTTTCAATGGTTATTAGCTTGCTCCTTAATACTCTAAAGTAAAATGGAGATCCCTGCTGAGGAGAGAACAAACAAACAAACAAATAGACTGTACAAGAAAAACAAAACAAAGCAAAAGAAGACTGTACAAACAAAAGAACAGAAACAAAACAACAAATAGAAAGAAACAAAAAAAACAAAACTATACAAACAACTAATCTACAAAGCAAGACAAGCAAACAAAGAAAACAAAACAAAACAAAACAACTACTCACTATATTACACAAAAATGGACTGCCCTCTACCTCAAGCCTAGAAGTAGTGTTTCAAATGTTGGCCATTAACCGGTAATGGCACATCTTCTCCAGTCAAGGTCCTAAGTCTAAATGTGTTGTCTCCTATTATTTGTGAGACTTGTAATGGGCCTAACCATAGTTTATCAAATTTTCCATGGCTCCCCTTCTTTTCATGTGCTTTGTCCCAGCACAACACTAAGTCTGATATCTTGAATGTCTTGACTCTTGCCCTCTTATCAAACTACCTCTTAACTACTGCCTGGTGTTTTGCAAATTTCTTGATGGCTTGACCTCTTTTCTCATCTAATTGTAACATTTGTACTATTCTGGCCTCCCTATGATTATCAAAGCCTAAATACTCATTGGCAAACTTCCAGATTGGTATTCTTAGATTTACTGGAAGTATGGGATCAGTGCCATAAACTAAATGATAAGGTGTACTACCTAAAGCTATTTTGAACTTGGTCCTATCTACCCACAGTGCATATTTTAACAAGGTATTCCACTCTCTAGGACTCTTTGCAATTAGCTTTTTGATTATATCTAATAAAATTTTGTTCGTAGACTTAGCTAATCCGTTACCTTGAGGGTAATAATTTGAAGAAAACTTTAAAACAATCCTGTAATTAAATGCCCATTTAGAAAACTTTAAAGAAGAGAAAGCATGGCCATTATCACATACCAATGAATCCGGAGTTCCAAACCTGGTGTTGATGTTTTCTTCAAAAAACTTGATAACTACCTCAATTGTGGAGAATTTGCAGCATGTGGCCTCAGTCCACCTTGTACAATAGTCCATCACCATCAGTATGAACTTGTGTCCTGCAGAATATGGAGGATTGATGACTCCAATGAAATTTAGGCCCTATTGTGCAAATGGTCTTGATTCAATCACAGGCTGCAATGGGTTGGCCTGATTTCTTCCCTTATCTGCTGCAGTCTGACACGTGTGGTAACTTTTGATGTGACTCTCAGTATCTTTGAACATCGTGGGCCAATAATAGCCTGCCCTCAATATTTTATGTGTTGTAGCTAGATGGGAACCATGACCTATTCCATATTTGTCATGCAGTTCTGTCAACACTTTATCTACTTCAGCTCTATTTAGACATCTCAAATAAATTCCATCATGGTTCTTCCTGAATAGAAGACCTCTTTGCACCATATATTTTTATGCTTTAATCTTCAAAGCTCTCCTTTGAGAAGCTTTCATCCTATTTGGGTACTTTCCAGCTATGAGAAAAGTACTTAAATCACCATACCAGTCTGATATGGATGAGAATTCAGCACATACTACTATTTTATCAAATCCAGTTCTGTATTTTCTATTGTTTATACCAATGCCTACCCTCTGACTAGCTTCATGGGAATCATTTCCATGTCAAATTCTTGCAGTGTGGTGATCCACTTGGCTCTCTTTTCTCTAGGTTCATTCTGCATCAGCAACATCTTTACTACTGCGTCTGGCACTATGGCTTTGATCTGGCTGCGCAGAATGTAATGTCTGAGTTTTTTCATGGCTCTCATTAATCAAATGCCTGTCTCTCAGTGTCCAGATATCTCAACTATGCATCCTTCAGAGGCATGCTCATGAATGCGATGGGCCTTTCTTCATTGTCCTAACCTTTTTGTGTTAAGGCAGCTGCGGTTGAATGGAAGGATGCAAAGGAATAGATATAAAACATTTTGGTGTAGTCTGGGCTTGCCAATACAAGAGCATCAGAAATTGCCTCCTTGATATCTTCAAATACAGCCCAAGCCACAGGCGTCCACTCCATCTGCGCATCTTTCTTCAACATGGCATTTAACGGCTGCACGATCTCTGCAAAACCTGTGATAAACTTCCAAACAAAATTAATCTTACCAAAAAATGATTTTAACTCTTTCCTATTGTTTGGTATTTGTAAACTTTTTATTGATTCTATTCTATCTGGGTCAATCGATATTCCATCTTCAGAAATGACATGCCCTAGTAATTTACCTTCAGTAACTCCAAATGAACATTTCTTAGGATTGAGGGAAATTCCATACCTTTCACATCGCTTGAGTATTTTTTTGAGATCTTCAGTGTGAGTGGATGCATCCTTGGAATACACAATCAAATAATCCATATACATAACAATGCACTTACTTGATAACCCACGGAACGCAATGTCCATGGCTCTCTGAAAAGTGGCATCTGCATTGATCAGACCAAAAGGCATTTTCCTATATGCATAATTTCCCCATTTACAAGTGAAGGTGGTTTTTAATCTGTCATCCCTATCTATTAAAACCTGGTTATAACCCAAGAAACCATCTAGAAAAGACATCATCTTTGCCCCGTTTACTGCTTGCAGCACTTCGTCTATAGGAGGCAGAGGATAATTGTCCTTTTCAGATGCTTTATTCAAATTTCTAAAATCTATGCATAATCTGATGTCTCCATTTTTCTTCCTTACTGGTACTGGGTTAGCTACCCAGACTAAATGTCTGACTAGAAAAATTATTCCAGTAGACAGTAATTTCTTTACTTCTTCGAAGATTAAAGGATGTAGAATGGCGTTTACAGGCCTTTGTTCCTGCCTAAATGGTTTAATCTCTGGTCTCAAAGGTATTACATGAGTTATGATGGACGTATCATAGGTTTTCAGGTCTTCATATGTCCATGCTATTACGTATTTGTAATCTTCTAGAGCATCTAAATTTTTTTTTTCTAAATTTCTCAGAGCAAGCTTTTCCAATTGGCACATTTTGTGGATTTTGCTCTGTCCCTAAGTTGTGTAAATCACACTTACCCCCTTCTGTTTTGGGTAAATCTTTCTGTCTTATTATTCCATCGAAGTCAAAAATATGTTCTAGTTCAATTACCCCTTTGGGTAAAAAGTTGCTCTTCAAGTTGATTATATCCTCTTCGTCCCATGTTATCTTAGGCCTTTCCTACTCATCAATGATTTGAGTCTCAAATACCTCATTACAAGTCAAAAAATCAATAATTTGCTGATCCCCACCAAATACTTGAAAGTGGGTAACATTGTCTGGGATACTGGGAACATTAAGTAGCTCAACAACAAATCATCTCAGTCTTGACAGTGTCAACGGTTCTAATGTGCTAGCTGCAACTACTAGTGCATCCAGCCTGTGGTTCAGCTCTCTAGGGATGTACTCTATGTTGAAAGCATCAAATAAATCTATTAAACCCCATACTCTATGTCTGTAACAAATCATTTTCTTGTAGTTGCAAGCACATAGTTTCCTTACTTGTCTGACTACTAGTTCAGAGTCTAAAAATACCTTAATCATTTTCACCTTTTTCTTAACAGCCATGACGAGTCCCATAATTAAGGCTTCATATTCAGCAATATTGTTAGTATAGGAAAACTGTAGTCTATATGCTGCTAGGTATGACTTACCCTGAGGATCTATAAGTTCAACACCTGCACCTGCGCCCTGCTTTGACTTGGACCATCACATTTTAATGTCCACATGCCATCTTTACTTTTCTGATCTTTCCCCTTGGCATGCTTCGTCTTCTCTATTACTTGTGAGGTGTTGGTATATTTATTCATGGGTATTTCTGTTTGGTTAACTTGCATATGTGTATTTTTAGCTTGCAAATCAGAAGGACAACTACCCTTGTCCTTTATTCCTTCTTCTAAATTTGAAATTAGAGCATCTATATCACCCTGAACGTATTTCTGTGTTTGATCAAGATTCACATTTTCCTCCTATAAGTCTACCCTCTTTATGCATTTTTTGTATTCATATTTGATGATGTCTTTGCATATTCCACAACTCTCCTTAGAATGTGGCCTATCATGGACTCTACACTTGTTCTTATACAGTTTACATTGGACTGGTAGATTCTTTTTAATACATTCTTCCACCTCTTATCTAATGGCATGACCAAATTTTTCCATTGCACTGTTTTCTTCATCCGAAGAATTTCCATCAGACTCAATGAATAATGCTGTCTCCTTGCTGACACACTTTTCTCTAATGTTTAACATCATGATCTCTTCAATTTGCACCCCATTGTTAGTAATTCTATAAAGACCAGGTTCAACAGTAGCATATAATATTTCATTCGTTCGATTATACTCTGTTACCATGTGTTTCATCCTAGGTTCTACCTCTATTCTAATCTAGTTTGGGACGCCTCTCCAAGGTAGCCACATATGTGAAAAGTCTGTGGCCATATATCCATTTAATGTCTTGGACCAATCCCTACTTAACAACATTCCATAATTCACGGGTATGTCCACTATTTGAATGTCAATGAATTGGCTTACCTTAGGGTCTGAAGCTAATTGCATTTGAATGTTCATGAGTTCTCCTATCACACTAACCTTAGTCTTATCTAACTGTGTGACAACCTTAGCAGATCTGGTGGGAGTCAGCCTAAGAGTTTTACATATTCCTAAGGGCATTATGTTGGCTGAGGCACCAGAGTCTACCATGCAGTTGTGTATGTTCTTCCCACACAATCTAACAGTTAACAAGAAAGGGGGAGCATCCTTTTTATCAGCATACATTACTACATTAGTATTGGAAGGCTGCTCAACTTTCTTACTTTTCTCTTTAGGTGGTGAATCTCTATTAGGAATAGTTATATCACCAGCAACCTCATCTGTTATGGATGCATCCAAAGATTTTATAAAAGCATTCTTGATCCCTGGAGTTTTTAATAATTCATTCAGAGGTATACTGACCTTTATTTTCTTTATTTCTTCTGACAAGTAACTCATTAATCTTGTTGTCTCTACTGTTTTAGCTTTACTTGTTTGGGCCTTTTCTAACACTATTCCACTATTTGCATTAGCCTTAAGTATGGCAGGATTGTTGCTAGCGTTCTGATTTGGGGGTGTATTGAAGTTGTTAGGAGGGATGGAAGTGGTGAAAGGTCCTCCCGACCTAGTGTTGTTCCTTAAATTGTAGGTGTGGTTTTTATTTGTTTGTTGAGAGGCCTGCACCTCTTCTATTTCAGTTAATACCTCATTTTTAGTTTCAAAGGGAAACTGAAAAGCATTTAACACAAAGGCTGATTCAAGATAAAGATTTTCACAAAAGTATGGTTCATCCTCTAACAATTCATCTTCCTTCTCTTCTGTAGTTGCAAAGGTAAAGGTTTCTAAAACTAAAGCTGTATCATACCTTGAGGGTACTACCTCATTACTCTTGGGGATGAGAAATTTAGAAGTAGGAGGCTGCACATCTATATTAAATATGCTGGCTGCTAAATGGAACTATGGATAGTCAAGCTCAGCATGGGCATTGGTATTGTGGAATCTGCACCAGCTTTTTAGTGATGTATTGGCCATTTGGATGCCAGCCGCTTGTTTTGCATCATGATTATCTATATTCTCAAAAGGAGAAGCTAGGGTACCATTGTTTGGTCCAATGTTCCATGTTTTGGGTGGCCTAGGCTAATTCTGATTTCTGTTATTGTCACCCCATGCCCTATTATCTATCACTGGCCCTCTATTTTGCATTGGTTGCCCTTGGTTATGACCTTGATGCTGATTATAGTTTTGGCTCTGATTTGAACATTGCCCTTGGCTATTATTTTACGTATGGCTCTGATTATAGTTCTGATTGTAATGCTGATTTTGATTTGAACTATAGTTTTGATTTTGGCCTTGGTTATAATTTTGATTTTGATTGTATCCCTGGTTACCTCTTCCATAGAGGTTCTCGTTTCTTAGTTGTGTTACTTCAGTGGTTAATCTTTTCAAATGTGTAGTGATCTCTTTGATTTCTTCCATTTCCTCTTGTGCTTTTGCCACAATTGTATCCCTAGGGTGTTGGAAGAAAGGCTAACCATTATTTTGACTGTTATTAGAAGTGTTACTCATGTAAGGAGCTATGGCTTGGATTGGGGTAGGACTGTACACAGGTGTGTAAGAAGGAACCAGATTTAGTAATGGAGTGTGATGCATAGGGACTCCATTCCATGGTTGTGCCCGATTCTGCATCCCAAAATTTCCTCCATTAACAAATGGGCTACAAGTTGTATGCCTCATCTCTTGATTTACTAAGGTCGCCTCTTTATAGGCTTTGGATATTGAATCTATGTTAGGTTTTCTTTTGACAAACATGACAGTTAAAGGATCCAAGGAAACATAGTACATGGCTAACAAGGTATCATCATCTACTGTGTAAGGGGCTACCAGCCTAGAGTAGGCCTTTTGAAATCTGTCATTGAAATTATCAATTAGCTCCCCCTCACCTCTTTTTATGGTAGCCAATTTGTGATACAGGATGCAAGGATCAATGGGTCCTCTAAATCTTGACAGAAAGGCTTCTTCCATAAGTGACCAGGAAGAAATGTAACCGTCAGGTAAGTTCACATACCAGTTAGAGGCTTGTTCATTAAAGGTGTAGGGAAACAATCTACACATAATGTCCTCGTGCTCTAATCTAGCCCTAAAGCATGCTTCCTTGAATATTCTAATGTGGTCTTCTGGGTCTTGGTGTAACTGATATTTAGGACATATCTTTTCCAGATTTTTGGGCATCTCATTGTAATCATTGAAGTGTATGGGAGACTAGACATTGAAATAAGCCATTGTGGGTGCTTGAGCCTGACCTGAACCTGTAGGAATACCTTAATTTCTTGGGGGATTAAGATCCTTAGGAATACTTGAATCAAGATTTAAAGATCTGAATAAAGATCTGTAAGGACTCACAAGGTTACGAATGTTAAAAGGTGATCCAGGAGGTGTTCCAGATGAACTCCATGCTTGCGATATTTTAGGATTCCAAATCAAAGGGCTCTTACTTCGCCTTGTATCAGGTAGTTGCACAAAAATATCCCCTAAATTGGATCTAGATCTAGTCACTCTATCACTGTTGTTAGCCAGTTTTTCTTGAAACAAACCCTAACTTAAGTCAAACCCTCCTTCTAGCACCAGAAAAACTATTGATGATGGTTTTGATGTAATCATACCAATTAGTTAAAATTCACATAAAATGAACCAAAACTGACTTGAAAGATATGAAGGAATCAGTTAAGATTCACTTAATCCCAAGTTTAATATGGTCAGGTCTTGACCTGTTGGGCAAATTCAGTTGGTCAATGTGAAGCTGTAATGTTCAAGGGGCCTTACATAGTTTAGGGTTTCTTGATGGTTTACTGGACTCAAACTATGCAAAAGATTAATAAATGTCAATATGTTGTTCATTCCTTTTGCATAAACTTATAATTGTGCTACACAACTTTAAATAGTCTTCTCAGATTATTGCAGCTTTCTCCTCTTAAATATTTATGTAAACTATCTACTTTCAAACTCTGTTATGCATGCTCTTTTCAAATATGAGACAAATTTCCTTCAAATTTCTATGTTTTAAGCTAAGTATCTTCAGATGGGTTGGGAAAAGTTAGAAAGATCTAATCTACACTTCATTCACTCTATTCAAAGGATCTAATTGTTCTATTATGCACTTTATAAATCATACAGTAATTTGATCAAATCCACAGACAAAACCTTAAGTGTAAGTTCTGAGCATTTTCACAAACATACACCTAAGATTGCAAGCTCTAAGAGAAAATGTTTCAAACACAATGAAGAGCAAGAAAACACTCAGAGGATAGGTGTAGAATTCCAGATTCAAATGTATTAGAAATAGACAGTCATATAAGATTTACAATGTCTGAATGACTCTTAGCTTCATTGACCAAACAATAGAAAACTTACAAGCTTTATAGATACAGTAAGGAAGCCAGATGTTCCATGCATTCCTTATTGTAGACATAGCCAACCTCCTTCTACTCCTAAACTAAAAGGTCCCTCTACTCTACAGTGCTAAGACTAGTTACAAGTGCTTGCTATCTTCTAAAAATCCCTCTGTAGCCCTTGTGTAAAGTTTTATAGTGCATAGAGGCACAATAAATAGACTTTGATTATCCTCAATACAGCTCAAAACCCTAGTTAAACAATGGTTCAAACCTTTGGTTACAATATAAATGCTGGAGATCAAATCTCCCAAAATATCTCTGAGCATACATCCAATCTGGGCAAAATATGCCATTCTGGAAACCCTAGCAGCTCGATAATAACTCCTATGGCCTACTACAATAATGTCTTCAGCTACATTTTGTCTTCATCATTAAAGACCCTTGACTTCCTCTCCCTTCATCCTTATCTTCCTCTGCTCCTAAGATCTGATTTCCCTCCTCCGTGATGTCGCCGCCATCAAGTTTCAGCCCCTTCTTCAACTACAAACCTACAAAAACGGGTAAGCAATAAGTATCATCATTTAATAAACCTGCAGGAAGAAAAATAGCTGCCAAATCTAGTCATGACTGTGTGAACGCATCAATCGGGCCCTAAATCTGTGAAAAAAAGCGGGTCAAATGCATATACATCATCCAAAATAGTCAGGTCAACCATCATTGACCAAAAAAATGCATTCGGGCCCCAAAATGCTTCAAAATCCTATCGCTTCATTTTCCCACCCTTTTCACCTGTCCAAATCCTTGTATATGGTGAATGCATATTTTCCTTGTATATCAGGTTTGTATATTGAATATACAAGCACCAAAATATGCAAGGAACTATCTATTTTTAATTTCCATTTCGAATCTAGCCTGTATGAGTGCATTGTATATTGCAAAATATACATTGCGCAAATATACAATGACTTAACTCTCTTTAATAATCCCTTAGAGTCTGCCCAATGTATAATTGTGTTGTATGCTGAGCAATGTATATTTTGATATACATTGTGGACGTGATGCATCTTGGCTTGTATGTATTGAAATATACAAAGCACAAATCATACAATGAATTAACCTCTTTTAACTTTCCGTCGCGTCCGCGGTATGTATATTTCCATTGTATCTTTTAGACATACACTTCGGGCTTGATACAAGCATTTAATCGGATTTAAATCTACCTTTGGATTCCATGTTGTATGTATGTATGCAATGCATATTGGTTTGTATATCGCAATATACAAACGCCAAAATATACAAGCAAATAACTCCATTTCATAACTTTTTTGAATCCGCTCAATGTATAAATGCATTGCATCTTTTAGATTATTCAATTCAGATGCGATACAAGCATTTAACGAAACCTAACCTTTCGCTAAGATCCGCCTTGTATATTCTTTGCAATGTAATAATATACAAGGCACAAAATATACAAGGATCTTTCGTTATTTCATAGTCATTTCAAGTCCGCCCCTTGTATATTTCATTTGTATGTATCCTCCGATATACAATCTGGATGCTATACATAGTATAAATCAGCTTCTAATTTTCTCTTTGATTCCGCGTTGCATATTTTAGAATGTATGTACATGTTGTATGTCTTGCTTTGTATATTCTGAAACATGCAAGGATTTAACCCTATTTAAACAACTCTTTGGGTCCGCGACTTGTATATGGACGTTGTATGTTCCAAAGGTATGCATAAATATACAAGTCTGAAATGTACAATGAATTAACTCTAGTTCAATAACTATTCAATTCCACGTTATGTATAAAATGTTTTGTACATTTACTTGTATGTTGCAACCTGCCAACCATACAAACATTAGATATATGTGATGGAATTCAAACCCTTATTCACTTTTACTCTAAAATTGTTTCGGATCCATCCTGTATGTATAAATAAAGCTTTTATTTAAAACGCATACAAGGTAAAAAGAATATACAATCAACCCAACCATGCAAATAACAATGTATATGAGCCCGACTACAAAAAGCAATTAAGTATAAAAAGGACTTTGCACATACAAAGGACTTTGTACATGCAAAGCGATATACAAACTTGAATGTACATTTTACCAAAATGATCATAACTTGCAAAATATGGCAAATTTTAAGATGGTTCAAAAAGCAACCCTAGCTCATTTTTCACAAGGAATCCAACCATATCATGCACTGGTACTAAAAATGCATTTTTTTCTCTATTTTTAACAAAGTTTGCAACTTTAACCCCTCTTTTTCCCTTTACCACCAAGCAAAACAAAAAACACAAAAGAAAAAAAAAAAAAGCAAAGCCATAGCAGGGGTCCTCATTTTGCTAAGGAGTAAAATGGGGTGTGTTGTGAACATCACAATAGAACTTCCTATGGCTATGGTTTACAAACAAAAAATAATGAAAAATCAATGCAATGCACATGTCACATAGTTTGCTCAACCATAAGTTACAACTAAGTAACCTCTATTCAACTATCCTTAGAATGATAATAGAGGATATTACAATAATTACACTAGATGACATGGTAGAGGAAGAGGTCAAGGACAAAGAAGAAGAGATGACACCACCTGGTTCGCATGGAGCCAAAAGGGACATTATGCTAACAAATTCCAAGAATAGAAGAAGAAGAGTTATGTCTTTTGCAATGACTCTAGCCATGATTTATTCACTTATGTGAGGGCACAATAATATTTCTAAAATGCTCCATGATAAACCAAAAATAAGGAGCTATCTAGTGCTAATACAACAAAAGGCGTAAAATTCATAAGGAAAGTACCTAGAGAAGATACCTAAGGGGCTTGAAGACGTAGAAAAGTTGGGTTAAATCAAAAAGAAACAAAAACCCAATCCCTTTTAGTCTAACAAGAACTAAATAAGTAATATCCAGTGAAAAAGGAAGAATTTAGAAGGCACGCCATTTGAAGATACAAGAGGAAAAATAAAGTTGAGGTAATAACTAGAGGAGGTATTGACACTGCAAAAGGAAGAACACATGAAGATGAACTAGAAGAGGAGACAATATAAGAAGATGACGAAGAACATTATCCAACAAAATAAAGACATGATTAGATAGTTAAAGATGATAGAGGGGTCATTGTACAAGAAAAAATAAAACAAGAGTACTGCAAAGCATTAATTTTATAGAAAGGATCTCATCCCTTGAAGGAATTAGAAAGCATTGTGGAAGAAGAGAATATTCTAGAAAATTAAAACAATTTTCAAAAAACTAGAACAAGGAAAGATCTCACACTTCTAGACCCTAAATTAGAACTGTGGTAGAAACATCACAAAGATGGAAGAAAAAACCCATTCTAGTAGAAATCAAAGAAAACAACAATCATTTAAAAAATGTTTTTCTTGATCTTGAGACTATAGATGTTAGTATTATACCTAAAAGAGTATGGGATGAATTTGGGAAGCCAATCTTATAATATTGCCCTTGTGGATGGTACTGCTATTAGTATGATTTGAACATGGAGAAATGTAGAAGTTCACTTGATGGGAATAAAAAAGGAAAGTAGATCCCAAAGTAATAGAGATGAAGGAACCCTTTGATACCTTCAACATTTTACTAAACCTAGAATGGTTGTAACTTTTAATGGGACAATAGTCTTGTGTAAAGAAGAAATATCAGTCTTCAACAATGAAAAGGTAGTACCTATATAGATGTACACACTAATATAAGTAATGCATACATTGAGGAGGTACTATTAGATGAAAGGGGAGAAGAAGAAATGAAGGCCCTATATTCATTAAGAATACCAATCAAAGACACTATGTATAAACCTAATTTAGAGGGATAAATCATGCCAGATAGTAGAGGTTATAGAATTGAAAGTGAATATGCTATGGAGGCTTTGTTGTAGGATGAGAAAAAAGTTGGATCGAGGAAAATATTGGGTGCAAGAAGACTCTGTAGCCTAATGAAAGTGGAGAAAAATTACATTGAAGTTACTACAAATGATGGTAACCTAGTGTAAAATGCAAAGCTAGAATTTAACAATGGAGAAAACCAACATACTAAAATCTCAAGAGATTTGAATCAAATGTCATGTGGTTATTCATATATCAAGCTTCTCTAGTACTTTGTGGTAAGTGACCTATTAATGGACCTAGAGAATATGGAAAAAATATTTTATAAGGAAGAATTGAAACTAGAAGTCCTTCAAGATACTCTATATTGTAGTGTAGAAAGATGGTGCTACACACACCAAACTAAGATGCGAACTTGGAAAACATTTTTAATTCTTATAAATATTAGGTATTTACTAACAGACTAGAAATTTAGTCCAGAATGTTGCAACAAGATGGAACCTAAGTTACACCTTCAAGATTGCATCGTGAGTGGGAAAGTAGAAGAGAATATGACAAAATACTATAAACCCAACTTTTCTACAAGACCTTATTGGTGATTGTAAAAACATGGTGCAATAACCATGAAAATAGAGGAGAAACTAGAAGATGGGTTATGGTATAACATAACTTTTGCAAAATATTTAGATTCTATAGAAATAACAAGATATTCTATAACACATTACAAAAGGTGAAGAAAATAATTCTATCTCTGATAGAAATAGTTATTCACAAGGAACACTAGGCTATACCACCAAAGGAAAATACCAATGGATGGATATGTTTGAAACCACACTGTAAAAGTTATGTGATGTATGAGTCACCAATAGACTCAAGATCCTAGGATTACCTACAAAACCAAACATTAGCATTCCATAAGAGACTAGAAAGACAATTAATTGCTTGATTATGGTGCAAAAAATGAAATTATAATATTATGATATGATATAATGATAGCATGATATGTGAGGGACCTTGCTTATATAGAATAGGTTATGAGATAGGACTACCTAAGATGATGAAAATTGTCTTAATATTATTAAATGTGAGACATAAAGAGATAAATATCCTAAAGAAGTAAACTTAAGTAAACTAGTGTGAATAGGACCTAATGTGAAACTAATTAGGTAATATACCATGGTCACACCAACAACTCCCATAAGTGCAACTTAGGGAGAATGAGAAAGAATGCAAATGATAGATGATGTATGATGGATGGGTCCTAGATAAAAGGCCATGTTAGGAACACATGTACAAAAGATCTCTCACAAATAGAGTAAAGGAGAAAAATCTCTAGGAAGAACTCCCTCTCGAAAATAGAGAAAAAAAAAGTTAAATAAGGAGGGAGTACTCAACATGACCCCCCAAGGACTACTTCTATCACCAATATAAAATTAATCACCTCCCCATATGATAGAAATATGATAGACCCCCTAATTAGCTCCTATTCCAATGGTGAATGCATGAAGATATGAGATAATTCACTACCTGCAAACAAAATTTCCCCCTTGGGAAGAAACAAATCTAATTTGTAGATGTAGAAGCAAATCCCAATCTTTGGATGCAAACAGAATCCAAACTTAAATGTGTGTATTAGAATAAAACTCTAGTGTCCTCATTGTAAAAAGATGTCTTTTCCAAATTAGGAACTGAATGCCCAATCAAAGAAGTATAACTAGTAGAAGAAAGTGTTGAACACACCAAGATACTGAGAAGGGAGGTGATTCAATATATAAACAATCTTCAATTTTAACAACTTCAACTTATCCAGAGTAGATTTAAAACTTAAGAATCATAGCATTAACATGAACATGAAAGATTAACACAATGCACATGAACACATAACACCAGATATATGTGGAAAACCCTAGAAGGGAAAAACCATGGTGAGGATTAACTCACAATATCTGAAGCTAAAATAACAACTTTTTTAGGGCTACAACCCAAGGAAGCTTCTACTCCCTGAAGTATTTTGATTTAGGGTCACTACCAAGAAAACTTCTACTCCCTAAAGAATTTGTTTTAGGGTCACTCCCAAGGAAGCTACTACTCCCTTAAATGAGAACACACTTACAAAAAACTATAGTATGATAGTCTTTCTACTGTCTAAAAATTGACATTGAAACTCACACTTTTGATGATTGCACTTCTACCCCTTCAAACTTTCCTCTTATGATTTGATCAGTTAGGCACACTCTATACTTGATCACTATCAAAAATATGTCTTCATGATTCAAATCTGAACAATATCAACTTTTTCTCTTTCTCCTTCAGTCACCAATGAACAATGCACTTATTCTACCTTTTATCTGCTTGTAAACTTTTCAATCAGCTTGAAATCACACCACACCACACTTAATTTGATTCACTATTTATACATGATATTACATTGATTACATTGCTTGTTGGCCAGATACAACATGAAAAATACCTTTACAAGTTGGCCAGACAACACACACTATGAAACGTATAGAAGATAGGTCCTAAGTGAAACCATACATTACACCAATAGAAGATTCATGCCTTGTGGACCCCAACACTTGCTTAACTAGGTCTAAAACATCCTTCATAGCTTCAAACACTAAGGAATTACATCTGCATACTCTATTCATTTGAAAATAGGACAGCTTTAAGGAAAACACGTGAAGACTTGAAGTATAACAACCACGTCAACTTGAAAACCTTGTACGGTATTAGAAACAAGAAAGATCTTCATGAAAATTTTCTAGATGAGTCCACATGACTCATACAATGTCCCAAATACTCGTTTTCCATCATACATCAAAGAATTAAGCCGCACAACTTCAATCATAAACTTTGAGAACACTCTGTCATCCAAAACACACTGCAACACGCTGTCATTTGAAAAACTGAGCTACGAACCACCAAGAACCTTGAAACTTGAAGGAAGGATGTAATATAGATCCATAAACTTGTCTCCAAAATTGCAAGGGCAATCATTCATTTCTGGAGGAATGTGGAGCATTCCAACAAGCCTTAAACATTAGCTTATTCTGTGAGAACACATGTCGGTACTGTATCATGTATAACTTTCACAATATAAAGACGAATGATCTAAAAAATTGGAATTGTCACCTTCACTACATCTTGAACACCATTCCAGATCTGCATGGCCATATCTATAAATGTGGAGGAATGTGGAGCATTCTATTGTCCTACACAGAACACCATCACAGAGACAACACTATCTTCAAGCAATCAACGTCAAAACACTCTTATAGTAATGCAGCCATCATGGAATTTAGATCATATATACTTTAGGCCATCAGTAGCATCAACAATACCTCTGATCATCTTCACACTTCTAATTCCCATATTAATATGAACTATATCTTCTCCTTTCTCTTTTTGGATGGGACATGACATACAACCATGAACTATATCATCTTCTCTTGTTGGATGGGACATGGCATCCAACCTTGAACTATATCATCTTCTCTTGTTGGATGGGACATGGCATCCAATCATGAACTATATCTTCTTCTTTGGTTGGACGGGACATGAGATCTAACTATGAACACCATCACACCACCATGATAGTGTTGGCATTAATGACAAACTAGTGACAGTGTTGACATCAGTGACAACCCTAGGAACCATATGTGTAACAATCTCCCCCTTTGGCATTGATGGAAACACATCTTTGCTTCTCTCCCCCTTTGATATCAAGGACAAAGGGAAACTACTATCTACTCATTAGAGATCACATACTTGCATACTATTTCTTAGGGCATGACATCTTGCAGCAAACAAACTCCCCCTCACATCCGCAACTACTACGTGCTCCCCCAAAGAGGTAGCCACCATTAGTCCAGGAGCAAGATATAACATGAACTCCCCCTAGAAAAATGCACCACTATGCATCTAAAAGGAAGGAGCGGTAATTACCCCTAACCTCTACTAGAGATCCTCAAAAGTATCCTTTGCCAGAGCCTTTGTGAAAATATCTACTCTTTTCTTTGTTGGAACATATTCCAACTTCACTTCCTTATCTGCAACCTTCTCTCTCAAAAAGTGATACCTGATTGCTATATGCTTGGTTCTAGAATGCATCACTAGATTCTTGGAAATATTTATAGCACTTGTATTGTCACACAAGATAGGAATAGGGTCATCAGAGTCATCATGCAATACATTCATATCCTTCAGGGTTTGCTTCATCCACAACATGTGTGTACAACAAGATGATGTTGCAATGTACTATGTCTCTATAGTAGATAGAGGCATTGAATCTTGCTTCTTGATTTTCCATGAAACTAATCTACTTCCAAGAAAGAAAGCACCACCACTTGTACTTCTTCTATTATCAATGCAACCAACCCAGTCAGCATTAGTGTAAGCACTAAAATCAAAGTCATTACCTCTTGGATAGCATAGGCCATAGTCCAAAGTTCCTTTCAAGTATCTAAATATCCTTTTTACTATCTTCTCATTTGTTTTCTTTGGATTGGATTGATATCTAGCAACCACACATACTACATGCATGATATCAGGTCTAGAAGTAGTCAAGTACAATAGTGCTACAATCATAGACCTATAGACAGTCTGATCCACCTCTGAAGACTCATCATCTTTACTCAAGTGGCATCCAGTGACCATGGGAGTACTCAGTAGTTTTGAATCCTCCATACCAAACTTCTTCAACAACTCTTTGACATACTTAGCTTGAGAAATAAAGGTACCACCATCTAGCTGAGTAATTTGAAGTTCAAGGAAGAAAGACATTTCACCAATCATAGATATCTCAAACTCTTTTTGTATCTCATCTACAAATGTCTTGTACGTACCATCATCTCCACCAAAGATGATGTCATCAACATATACTACAACTATAAATATCATGTCTCCTTCCTTGATGTAAAGATTACTATCTGTAGTACCTTTCTTGAAGCCTTGCTAAAGTAAGTACTTGTCCAATCTAGCATACCAAGATCTAGGTGCTTTCTTAAGACCGTACAGAGCCTTCTCGAGTTTGCACACCATATCTGGATCTTCTGATAGCTGGAAACCATCTGGTTGTTCAATATAAACCTCTTCCTCTATGTCACCATTCATAAATGTTGACTTATCATCCATGTGATATACATTGAAGTTATTATGAGCAGCAAGAGAAAGGAACATTCTGATTGCCTCCATCCTTGCTACTGAAGCAAAAGTTTCTTCAAAATCAATACCTTCAACTTGTGTGTATCCTTTGCATACTAGTCTTACCTTATTCCTTACTATTGGAAAGAGACATTACTAGGCATGTCAGGTGTTGTCATTGATGGCAACTGAATCTATCTTACACATCCACATTGTATCATTTGATCATACCAGAAGTCAGATTGTAGATTTGTCTAAGTCTGGATAGAGAGGAATAGAGCATATGACAGGGTTCAGCATCTTGGTCAATATTTCTAGATAGGTAATCATATTGTGTTGTGGATCTGAGGGAATGTTAAGTGATGTCAGGGCTACCTAAATCTAGAATTTAGCCTCCAGTGATGGAGGGATTTTATTATTGAATGCTTCTAGATTTAACTGTGTCTATTTTTGAATCAACGTTTTGGATCATACTCAATGATCCATCATCAGGAAGAGGAGTGTTGCAGATTGGAGACCAGACTTGATCTATTTAAAGGACAAAGAGGGATGAAGAGGAAGGAACGGAAACCAAAATGGGTGGGGGGAAGACTAAAGACACAAAACAAAAAAGAAGCCAAACTAAATTCCCATGCACTAGATAAAAGTAATAACAAGAAAAAGAAAAAAACTCACACTCACTCTCAAACTGAACAAATTTGTGTTTTCTCCTCGGGTAAATGCAAGAAGTTGTGTCCACTTAAGGTGGAAGTTTCAGAGTTAGAAAAAAATCCAAAATTCAAGATCCCACTTTTTATGAAACAGGATCCCATTTTGCTTCGGGCTCTCGAGCCAAAAGCGGGATCCTGTTTTCCAAAAGCAGGATCCCGTTTTATATAAACAGGATCCCGTTTTTAGTTTCATAAAAGGTTAATATTTTATCCTTTATGAAATGGGATCCTATTTCAAAATGAGATCCCGTTTTGAAACAGGATCTAGTTTCATAAAAGATTAAAATATTAACCTTTTATGAAACGGGATCCCGTTTCAAAACGGGATCTCATTTCTAGAACGGGATCCCGTTTCATAAAATTTGAATTTTTGATCTGCTTTTTGCTATGGGTTTTGGGTCGGAAAAAAGGCTTGGAAACCCAACCCCTGACTTTGGACCTAGTTTGACCTACAAGTTGAAGGTCCTATCAATGTCACAACAAAATAGTGACTTTGGGCATATGTCTGAAGGCCTTTTTTGCATAATTTTTTGACAAAATTAAAACCCATTATAGATGAGACAGTGTGCATTCCAAATATGTAATTTTTTTTACAATTGGATTTTTTTTCTATTTTTTAATTAATTTCTAATGAAACAGGTCCATAAACTTGAATTATCAGGGTTCTTTAGTATTTTAATAACTTTTTATTAGAATAATTTTTTGTTAAAAAAATTGTACAAAAATGTACCTTAGACAATTGTTTTCAATTTGAAAAGAAAAAATTTTAAAAAATGATAAGTTTAGGTCATCTTATGCATGATGTACATGATGATTATTTAAAACACCAAAAATGGCCAATAAAAAATTAACAAAAAAAAATATTCAATAAAAAATTACAAAAAAATATAGAAAACGTGCTTCAGTGAGTTACAAATCTTTTCCCAAAAGGATTTAGAAACATATGATTATTTAGGTCAATATATGGATGATGTACATGTGCATGGTATAGTAAAAAAAAGTGACTTTTAAACAGTGGTTTTTAAAAATGCCAATTAAAAATCAATTTGTATCATCTGAGTATTAAAAAAAATTACATATTTGGAAACTAGACTCCAAGTACTACATTTCATATTTAGTGACTTTTTTAAAGATTCCATCTTTAAGTGCTTCAAATTTTTAGGTCAAATGTGACAAATTCTAAAAATCAGGAAAAATACTTCCACTTTTTGGCCAATAAGTGGACACAACTTCTTGCACACACCCCCTCATGCAAGGGTATTTTTTGTTCAGTTTGAGAGTGAGTGTGAGGTTTTTTCTTTTTCTTTTTATTACTTTTATCTAGTGCATGGGCATTTAGATTGGCTTCTTTTCTGTTTTGTGTCTTTAGTCTTCCCCCCACCCCACTTTGGTTTTTGTTCCTTCCTCTTCATCCCTCTTTGTCCTTTAAATAGATCAAGTCTACTCTCCAATCTGCAACTCTCCTCTTCCTGATGATGGATCATTGAGTATGATCTGAAATGTTGATTCAAAAATAGACACAGTTAAATCTAGAAGCATTCAATAATATTATCATGGACTGTGGAAAACTCATGCCTACTATTGATGGAGGGATTGACAGTTACAAGCATATGAGTATCAAGTTTTGGTTATACAGTCTAGTCTGGTGAAGAACAGGCTAACTTAGTGTTTGATCCTTGTGCGGATTAAGAGAAGTGGTTAGTTGAGTGATTTATGAGATCCAATGGTAGTCACCGACATGTGTGGTGACTTGAATTCATAAGTTGTGGTCCACATTGATGTTTGTGCATGGATTCAGCTGATATAAAAGTGTTCTTGAAAATGCCTCTAATTTTTCTTGAGGCCGACTGCAGTTGATGAAATTTCATATAGTGGATATATATAATCGATCGATGTGAGCATTTTGTGTGATGGTTGAGAAAATATGAGATGAATGGTGCCTAATGTGGTAGTATCAAATGCAAAGTAGAGAACTAAGGCTTGGATTATGGCAGAATAGTAAAATAAGGTAATAAGAGATGAAGTCAGTATATTGATCCTAATTGGAACTATAATCTTGCATTGTTAGATGTTGTTCTTCAGTTCAAGTATTCCTGTGAACTCTTTGTAATCAATCTTGTAGGCAGTGAGCCTCCTTTGAGCAGTGAGCTCTGGGTATTGTGCCTGAAGGCATGTGCCTTCCCATTTGTAATACTTTTAATAGAGTATAAAATCTTGTGGGTTAACCCCCACCATGGTTTTTTCCTTAACTAGGTGTCCACATAATAATCCTGGTGCTCATGTGTAATGATCTTGTTGCTGTTGTTCTTGAGTTCATGTTTCTTTCATCCAGGTATTTTGATGGTATCAATGAACAACTTCAAGTTGCTTTAGAATATCTTGATCAGTGCAGAGTAGACATCAAAGAACTACAAGAGAACATTAAAGATGCTAAGGATTTCATTGAGACTTTAAAAGGGCAACTGAGCAAATCTATGGAAAAGAGGAAGGAGCTACTTCAGTAGTTAGCAAATCAGCAGGAAGACAATGGTATGAATGGGACTCTGAATGAGAAGATAAAGGAATGTGAGAAGCTGACAAAAGAAGTTGTTGTCCTAAAACATGAGATGGAATCTGGGGTGATGAGGCTAACCAAGGAAATTGAGGAAAGAAAGAAGACTGAAAAAACCTGAATCAGTCTCTGAAAGAAAGAACGAAAGAGTGCTATAGATTGGATAGAATAATTGGCCATCTAGAGTCTGATCTTCAAGAAACTAGGTATAGTGAGAAGCAACTTGAAAGCTAAATTGTTATTCTCAAACATGAACTAGAAGCTACAAATGAATACAAAGTCAAGTTCAAGATAATAAGCATGGTTTAGGATATGAGAAAGGTGAAAGCTCTGGATAAGGTCAAAGAAATTCTGAATCAAAGAATCGGAGAAACAAACCTAAAAGACCTATGATAAGACAACCAAATGCTCAAATGTATCCATCTTTCAATGGAAATTGTTTCAATTGCAATAAATTTGGTCATAGAGCTATTAAGTACAGAAATAGAGTGAATCAAAGTGGTCCATCTTTCTTTGGTCAATGCTTCAATTGTTAAAGGTATGGTCATAGATCCAATGTATGTAGAAGTATGATAATGAATTACTCTAACAATAGAAGAAATGTCAATTCTTTCAATGGCAACTGTTTTACATGCAATAGATTTTTGGACACATGGCTAATCAGTGTAGATCAAGAGGAAATCATGTAAATAAGAAAAGAAATGTTTTGTGCTTCAATTGCAATAGATCCGATCATATTGCAAGATTTTGTAAAAGAAGGAATGATGATAGAAAAGGTCTAGTAAACAGAAACCAAAAAATGCAGAGACAAGATAGAGGCAAGGGTAAAGTAAATGTGAATGAGATTAAAAATTAAATGAACAAAACATGGGTGAAGAAAGGTGAAATAAATGATGGTGATGGGTCCACACTAGAATTTGGTGATGTTAATTCCTTCAGGAATTGAAACAGGAGCTCTGGCTCAGGGGGAGTTGCATTGAAAATCTAATTCCCCTTGCTAGTAAGTGGGTGCCTGAATCTAGCATGATAGAAGAAGATAAAGAAGCCTATTTTAGATCTATTGAAGAAAATTCTAGAAGAAAAGAAGCTAATGTGATTGATTACAGAGCAATTGAAGATTAACCGTATGTAAAAATAGTGTAACTGGATGAATTAGGGAAAAGCATTTATTACAATGCCAAATTAGGTTTTGCAGAGCATAAAAGATCATTCACTCAACATTTGAATCACTTTGCATTTGAAGAGAACAAGGAGATGAGCACTTGAGCTGAGATTTCAAAGATTTGAAGTGTGAAAAGTGAATTCGACAGCTAACCCTAACTGGTGAAACAAGGTATTCTCTATGAAACTCTCTGAATTTGCAATCTTTGGATATGGCTACTATGTTGGTTGTTGACATCACTGAAAGGTCCTAACCTAAATTCAAAAAGCATCCACACAAATCTGTAGAGGTTGATCTATTAGGCACCTTTTCAAATGTTCTGCATGGTGTGTTGCACGTTGAAGATATTAGGGCTTATATTCATGCTAGCATAGATGAGTTTGGGGATTCAAAGTTAGTAGATTTGTTCAAAAATCATCTAAGGGATGAGATTCATGGTCTTAAACCTGAGTATAAGGTGTTGCAAGTCAAACATTTCATTCAGGTCATTGGGTTCCTATCTTTTAGTGAGGATGAGTGGGTCCAGTATGTACTAAGTCAGATGCATGCTAAATTCATGTGGTTGATGAAACCCTTCAAGATCACCAAGCATGCCATCAAGCTCGTAATAGGACTAAACTCATTTGGTGGACTGTGAATGCTAAAATTAGTGAAGAATCAAATTATAACTGAAGCTGCCAAATCAAAATTTGATAAGAGGGCAATGACAATAAATAATATAATTGATTTAGATGTCAAATTTGCATCTATGGTGATTGGATATAAGATATATCACTCCAACAGGGAAAACATTGTATCTGGTACATCCATTTATGCTGCCTATTAGATATTAAAAGAAAATGCTGACTATGACTTGTGTGAGCTGCTACAAAATAAGTTAATGGAGAATCTGAACAAGATCAATAAGGACAAGAAGAATACATTCAAGTATGGTACATTGGTATTGTGTTTGTTCTTCTATTTCATGAATGAGTTACTTGGGAAGAAAAGCTTGTGTTGGACCAGTGATAAGCTTGTTGCCATACAAATCAAAGAGCACTTACATAGTATTGGTGACTCCAATGCCCAAATGACTGCTCTTTGGGGATATTACAAGAATTTTCTGAACATGATGCGATCAAGGGAAAGAATCCCTACTTCTGTAGTAGAAAAATACAAGGATAAAATTTGTTTCATGGTGGAAATAGATCAGTAATTGATGGAAGTAGTTGAACCAAGGAATGTATAGATCATGCCCATGGGGTATGAAGTTGATGAACAAATACTAGAAATGTATGCTCAACACCTTCTGAGCAAACCAAAAGATACCTCAGTTGAGAGATTTGGTACATATAGCGAGCTTAGTTTGAAATTGTTTGTTGAGCTCCAGAAACTAGAAATCAAGAGAAATGTCCAAAGGCAAGTTGAAAGGTATGCTAAAAGTATTGGAATAACAAAGGAAGTTGTGAAACAAAATAGGGAAAAGATGGAGAAAGCTAAGAAGGAGAAGCAGGATAGGGAACAAGAAAGTGTTCTAATAGAATCTTTTTCTAAGCCAAGGACTACTAGGAGTTTTGGTATAACCTCTAGTGCATCACTTTCTCCTATTGCAAAAAAATCCAAACAAAAATCTATCGGTAAGGATGGAAAAAGGGCAAAAGTAAAGGCCAAAAGGTCATATGTCAGTGTGGGGAAGGAAGATGAAGAAGAGGCTGAGTCAGACGGTGAGGTTAAAGAGTTGAAGGCCTCAGGCACTAAGGCTGCTAAAGTGTATAAGGAGAAGCACTCCAGAAGCTTAAAGTCAAATAAAGAAGAAGCATCAAGGGTTGCCAAAGACAAGCCCTTCAGAAGTACAAGGGTAAGCAAGAGACAAAAGACTGAGACGCATGTTGAAAAATCAACCCTATCAGTTGAAGACATTATGAATGCAGTAACTTTTCATGGGAATTTAAAGACCATAACAAAATATTATGACAGATTTGATAAAGCCAACAAGAGAATTTTGGAGGATACTACTGTTAAGTGCTTGAATACATTCAACAGAGCACTTGTGGAAATTTTTTTTGAAATCACTAAGAGTCTAAGTGATATTTTGGAGATGAGAAAAGAAGCTACTAAAGCAAAAGATTTGGAGCTAAGAGAACATGTGTTGTCTAGTCTGTGTTCGGTAATCTCTAAAATAAGAAGCAACATAATATGATTAATTAATGCAACTATATGATTTCTAAGTGTTTGTATGTGTAAGAGAGAGACCACTACATCGTAACCCTGCCAGGCTGCTAACGTCCTATACCTTAACCACACCCTTATCTTTGACAACCTGCAACTCATGAAAATTCAGATTCCCATTAATAGGTTATTGTCCAAATACCTGAAGCACTATAATTTATCATTCCAAAATAACACTTTCTATATTGCATCATTTCGAATGAAATAATATTCATTACATTTCCTCTTTTCCATAATAAAATAATCATTTACTTATTTCATCTCTCCAATTAAAATAGTATTTATTCAACCACACATAATTATCCATAAAATAATTCCACATATAGTAGGTTCAGAAAGCATCAAAGACTCAAGATCCTAGGATTACCTACAAAACCAAACATTAGCATTCCATAAGAGACTAGAAAGACAATTAATTGCTTGATTATGGTGCAAAAAATGGAATTATAATATTATGATATGATATAATGATACCATGATACATGAGGGACCTTGTTTATATAAGAAAGGTTGCGAGATAGGACTACATAGGATCATAACAAGTTTCTTAATCATATTACATGAGACACAAAGAGATAAATATCCTAAGAGTGCCTTAAGTAAACTTAAGTAAACTAGTGTGAATAGGACCTACTGTGAAAGTAGTTAGGTAATATACCCTAGTCACACTAAAATCAACCGTAAGTGCAATGTAGGGAAAATGAGAAAGATTGAAAATGATGCAATGATGGATGATAAATGATGTATGGGTCCTAGATACATATCCATGTTAGGAACCCATATACAAAAGATGTCTCAAGAATAGATTAAAGTAGAAAAATCTCTAGGAAAAAAACCCTCTCCAAAAGAGAGAAAGGAAAAGTGAAATAAGGAGGGAGGACTAAACATGACCCCCCAAAGGCCAATTCTATCACCAATATCAAATTAATTACCTCCCCATAAGAGATAAATCTGATAGACCTCCTAACAAAGAATTAGATCCTATTCCAATGGTGAATGCCTAAAGATAGGACACAATGCACTCCCTACAAACAAAATTTCTCCCCTTGGGAAGAAAAAATTCCAATAGTTTATGTAGAAGAAACTCCCAAAATTTGGATGCAAAGGGAATCCAAATCCAAATATGTCTCTTAGAATAAACTCTAGTGTCCTCATGCTAGAAAAGGATGTCCTCTCCAAATCAGCAACCGAATGCCCAATCGAAGAAGTATAACCAAAAGAGGAAAAATACTAAGCTACATCTAAAAAAATAAATATGCGATGACATCAATACCATCAAAGAGGAGAGATAAACCCTTAAATGTGTCCTCCAAATCTTAAATGTGAGACTCCACAAGCAAATATGCAATGTCTATTAAATAAGAATCCCAATGAGGTTGATCAAGAAAATTGGAATGATCTTGCTATAAAGAATCACAAGAAGCAATAGGTGATGTAGGTGTGATCTCAATAGGAGGAGAAGGAGAAGCAATAGAAGTCTTTATGTCATATGAATGATCAACACCTATTAGATATTGATGCTCCTCTTTAGTATCATCATCAAAGGTATCTTAGCTGCATCATCAATGGCTAGAAGACTATTTAAAACAAGATCATTATGCAATGGAGAAAGATGTGTGTCTCCATAGATCTCCCAAATAGTATTCCAAATAGTGTGTGAGAACTCAATATGTGAGATGGGACACATAGTGTCAAAATCAACACTATAACAAACCAATCCTAGGACATGATCAATCCTATTTTCTCATGTATATTTCCTCCTAAGTGCATATAGTTCAGGTATGTTTCCATAAAGATAAGGCAAAAGATCAAGCCACCTACACTTTATTAGGATGCTTTTTTGCTAAGACTCATAATTATCCTTATTGAGGTTTACCACAAAAGCATGAATACAAAAACCTATAATATCTTCTCAAATGATAGACTTCAAAAATCAATAGATTACCCCATAATTTTACTCAATCATCAGACTTCCCCAGTAATACATGATTTTGACAATTTATAATTAGTCCAATTATAGTTGTCACTAGCCAAAATTAGCAAAGCAATCTTGACTTTAGTACATCACAATGTCAAATTAGGCCACTGAATGAAAGTACAATTTTGATGTAGAATGAGATTAATCTGATTACATCACTAATAAATACACAAAAAATTATGCAATTTAAAAAATGCACACATAAATATTATTGTTTTAAGGTCAAACAAAGCTTCGAAAGTTTCCAAAATAAGAACTTAGCAGTAGGTTTGAAAATTTGCAATTTCTAAAAAAAATAGGCACCAAAATAAAAAATGATTGTACTAGTATAAACCCTACAAAATTCTACCCAAAATCAAAATAAATTGCTCACAAGAAGGAGCTCATATGATTGAGAAAGAAGCCTTTGAAGTCTAAGTACCAAAATGAAAGCTACATTCGAAAGGGGGGATGGATGGAGTTGAAGGGCTAATGACATCATGCTAACATCTAGACTGATGAATGGAATATTTTCTAATATCACTAGAATATGCCTTCAGATCTCAAAACAATGTGTGAATCATAAAACCATTGTTCTAGTATTTGAAATTGCCAAAAGGAGGGTGGGAAACCATTTTTCGGTGACCTGTAGGTGGTTTTTCTTGTACATCATATTTTTCCAGCTCAATAAGACTTGTCCATTCCTTTCCACTATAAATTGACCAATGTGTTATAAGAAAGTTGGGAATATGTATAAAAGATAATAAACTATTATGTTCTTGTTAGTATGTCATAGGTCACTCTCTAGTAAAAATATGAAAATAAACACTAAATTAAATAGTTTTTATTCCATCTGTGCTTCTCCCATCATATTTCAAAATTGAGCTTCAGTTGAACCTCCACATGCATCAAGCTTCACCTTTCTTCAAATAAATGCATCATATTCCAAGGTATGCTTAACATGAAGACACTATTCCTTTGTTTTCAATCTTATCATTAATTTTTCCTTTCCATCTATGATTTATTTTTCATAAATTTTACCAACATATTTTTATGGTGTAAACATTTTGCTACAAGTTCTTTTCCTTACAACATTTCCAACTAAAAAATTTACACATGCATTCTATGGGATGTTAATATTTTTTTAGATACTCCACTAGTTAAATGAATGGATAATTTGACACCCGATCAATCTAAAAATTTCTTGTCAGATCCCATTTGCACATTGTTTTTTTTTGGATTTTCATTTTTCCTTTTGTGTAGGATCTACATTTTTGTTTTCACTTGTTGAGATTGATTTATTAATATTATTATTCCTAATATCCGAAGACTCCTTTGAAACATTATATGTGGCATTGTCATCTAAATCATTCCAATCTTCTTCTGATGTATTACCTTGTTCATTAATAGATGGTATAAATATTGATGTTGTAGATTGATATGATGGACCATAAACATTGCCAAAGTATGACATTATATTTCTACACTTTGATGAGCTCTCTTTACCACTTTTAGAAAACTTGTTCCTGTTCAACATCTCTCACGAATCAAGAATGCTACAAAAATGTTCTTTTATTTAAGCTTATGACTTTCCATCAAACACTCAACACTAATATCTTTCGGTATCATTTATATTATGTAACAATGAAACTAAATAGTAAACAAACAAAATCAACAAGAAGAAACCATAGAATAGAGATCCTTAGGGCCTAGAAGTCTATCTGCTCAATATCATCTATACTAATAAAACCAAACTAGAAAATAGATAAATAAAAAGGAGGAATCTTATAATATAAAAAATAAAGAAATTATCACTTGCCTTTCACTAACTAGCTAATTCATGTACTTGTAACTTTTCTATGATCCAAATTGAGTAGAAAAACAAAATGTATAAAAGACTCATTTAGAGTTTCAAATATATATTGAATCTCGTGGGATTGTAAAATGATGGAGTAAGAATTTGGTGAATCTCATGTGATTGTAAAATATTTGATATAAATTTTAGGTGAATTAGACCATGATAAAAAAAAATATGTTGTAATTTTCAAGATGATTATGGCCCTATGATTGTCATGGTGTTATAATGGTATTGTAAAAAATGGTCCTCATATATGGTGAACTTTTGATGTTATTGGTGAATATGTCAGTAAATTAAAACATGCCTCCAAAATCCCAAGTGATTCCCCATTAGAAATGTGTGGGTGATTATGGTGAAAATATTAATTATAAATTCCTCATAAATAAATTGATGGTGATTTAATATGAATTTGACTAATAATTCATAAAATTTGAGTGATTTGTCCCTCCGCTGGTTGCAATATATTCATCAAATTTGAATTGGGGGATATGAACTATTCAACAATTGGCAATGATTTGCCACTAGAAAAGTGTTGATATAGAGTCCCATGACTACTTGAGTAGGGAGAAATGAAGTTGAAACCATTGATGGACTTCATGAAATGGAAGAATGTAATGTTCCACCTAACAAAGGCTCTTGTTTTTATTAGATCCAAATTGCATTACTTGGAGGCATACTACTTTGAGTAGAAAAATAAGTATGTAATAGGAAAAGCACTCTATTGTACAAAAACATTTTATCCACAATAATTAGAGAAGGCAAGTTCACAATTAACAAAATGATCCATCTAACTTACTTGTTCATATTGTTGTTCTTCACTAGAGGGAGACAAAGGATTCAACTTGGACCAAATTGTAATAGTCAATGGATCAAGTAAAAGTGACCCTTAACAAAGAGGGTCTCTAATAGATGTGTTTATAGATTAATATTTTAAATTAATTTTATGTTATTTTTTACCAAAATATATATTTATTCTATAACTAATGTATAGTATCATTGAACATTGTAACTCATTAGCTTTTCTCTTTATTGCTTTGACTTGTTTGTGCCTCTTAAAAAAATTTAAAAGAGAATTTACTAGTTGAAAGAAAAACTATTAGTCGATGAGAGACCCACAAAAGGCTCTAAATAGATGGATATGAGGTCTTTAGAACTCCATAGCTATATGTTCCATGTGAGGAAAGAACATGTCATCATTGATCCTAAACTATAATCAAGTTGCTTAAAAATATTATACACATTAATACGACTCCTAATAAAGGAAAAATGAATATATAACCATTACATTTTATACAATAAAAATTTACAAGATATATTGATGTTATGTAAAAACATATTACTTTGAATAGAAAAATAATTATGCACTAGATAAAATACTCTAGAACATACTATATCATTTCATCTACAACATCTAGATAACATCTAGATAAAGACAAATATATGACTAAGAGGAGGATGCATTTACTATTCCTATCACTGTTATCCAATAGAGGAAGCCGAATGCCTCAAGTTGTAGAGTAAATGGATAAGTAAGAGGGACTAACCATTATCATTTTCTCCCCAAGTTCTAAAAACTCTCAATCTTGGTTGAAAATCTAGTTGCACTTCACATTTAGACGGTGGACTAAACAAAGCATTTTATCCATTATTTTCTCTACCTTTAAGAAGTGTAATGGGGTTACTATAGTGGGGCCCAAACAACAAGGCTTTTCATTTTAATTAATATTGTCTTTATTACTTTTTAAAACACTAAAATAAAAGAATATAATGTTCACACAAAAATATGGGTGGTAGACAGGCATACTTACAAAGTCTATCCAGAATATAATCCAAAACAAAGATGACAAATATTAATAAGCCAAGCCCACGAATTTAATAAACAATTTGTTTTCAATGTACTTTCAAACTGATATGAAATGATATGTATTGTTTCATAGATCAGAAGATTCAGAACTAGACCACTATTGTGTTTTCTTAGAGGGCAGGTGGATTGACGTCACCATGATTTATTGACAAAATGATGTCCAGTTGCATCATGTACCGTAGTGCCTGTTTAACGTTTTGAAAAGAAATATATTTATTGATAAGAGAATAAACTCCGATTCCTATCAATTTTGTCGATTCAGAGGCACCTAATCTCCACTTTCCTGGTGTAAACCAAGCAAAGAAAAAAATACTAATGGACGTAACTACAACACTTGTGAAAAGACAGGCGGATTTCTGAGGGTTTTGTGGGAGGAATATCTCGCTCCGCAAAATATGATGGTTATAAAATTTAACCGTTGCTTTTTGTTTTTTAATTAAAGGATGGGTGTAGAAGGAGTGGTGCTCCGCCATCAAAAATTTCAACTCTAAAACCCTCAGTTGGATCCTTATCTAAATAACATCAAAGTTACAATTAATGAAATATTTGAGGAACCATTAAACCATTTTATGAAACTAAAACTTCTAAATTTTACTGTAGATTAAAAAAGAGATGATGATGTTAAATTGGAACATGCAAGAGAATAAAAGAAATATGGTAGAAAAAGAAATAGAACTTGTTGTGATAGGTGAAGGTCAGGTGCAGCAGATCAGACATAGTCATGAAACCCTAACCCTACCATCATCAAGGAATCTAACCTAAATGAAATCAAAGAACAATGCAATTCAAGCATAACTTCACCTAGACCGTGCGATTCCTTGTTTGAGAGATGTGGACTACTTCTTCAACTATGAACAATTGCAAAGCTGAAAGCTGCCATGATGGATGATAAAAGCTCAATTGGATAATCAGATGCTCAAGATGATAATGTAGGTGCTATATGATTGCTGTATATAATTGCTGGACTACTAGATGTTTCATATGGAGTGAGAGGGTGTTTATATAGGACTTAGCCAAGATCAATCAACGGTGGAGATTCAGAGGCTATGTGAATGGCTAGGATTGAAAGTTACTAAATTTAGATTCCATTAATTGTGCATGTGAAAGATTGTAAATGAAAGTTGTCTTACAACACATGATTGACTGGACAAGTGTTGGAATGTGATAAATGATAAGGGCTTAATTCAAATAAAATATTTGAATTAGTTGGGATATGAGTTGGAAATTAAATAAATAAATAAAATTTATTTAATTAATAGGATAAATGAATAAAATGGGATAAGACATGATGTGGAATTAATTAAATAAATAAAATTTATTTAATTAATTGGCTAAATAGATGAGAATGGGATTTTAATTAAATAAATAAAAATTATTTAATTAATTGGCTAATGGATTAATGATTTAACAAGGTGTTGCTAGACATGGACAAATTTGGGTGTCTACATTTTGCCCCTCTTTGATACAATGTTCGATAGAACGTTGTGTCAAAGAAGATACGATATGCGTTCGATAAACAAGTTATGCCCCAGTGTAACGGGCAGGTGATGCCCCCTCGAGAGGTAAGCCAGGCTAACCAGGAAGGGCTGGGTTGGCTCTCGATAGAAGAAAAAGGCTAAAAAGAGGGCAGACGCGAAGGAAATGGGGGTTGCATGGAAGAAAATAGGTTGTGGCATAGAAGAATTAGGGTTTTGAGAAGGGCTATAAGTAGGTGCTTCAATGGCAAAGAGGCTCATTTGTGCTCATTTGTGCGTAGAAACTTAGAGAAATCCAGAGCTCCGGAGAGTGAGAGTGGCAGAGCTAGCAGGATGGTTATTCCACGCAGGGATCATCGTGCGGAGCGAGTGAGGACACATGGATGACCAGAGGGAGCAGGCGCACCGGTATGTTTCAAAACTTTTCCCAAAAGCGTGTAATTAATAGCCTAAAAGCGTAATTAATTCACACACGTCACCAAAAGTGACTAGGTTAGGACATAGCACATGTAGGTCGCTTATGTAGGAATATCGATTGCTTGTAGGAGTTTAGGTCGCTTATGAGCGCGGGTAGGTCGCATAGGGAAAAAGGGGTCGCATCCTGTCGGCAGGAAAAAAGCAGGCGAAAAGCGCGGAAACTGCCAAATGTGTCGCTTATGGCTAGAAAGGCTCGCTTATAAGCAAATAGTGGTCGCGTCATGTAGTTTGGCTCGCTTACGGATAGAAATGGCTCGCATATGGTAGAAAGCACGCATATAAGGCTAGAAGGGTCGCACATGGTAATATAGGTCGCATATGGTAAAAAGCGAGGCGCATATAGGATTAAGCTCACGGGTAGGTAAAAAAGACTCGCATATAGCATATAACACGCCTATAAACTAAAGATGATCGCGTATAGTAATCGAGGTCGCTTATAGGCAAACAGGAAGCACATGAGTAGGAATAGCTCGCCTTTAGACAAAATAGAAGCGCATAAGGTAAAGCCAGTCACTATTGAGCAGGAAATTAGCGCATGTGGTAAAGTGGACCGCTTATGGTAGGTTGAAAATAGAATAGCAAATAGAGAAGGAAATTTTGATGTGGATGGCTAATGGAATGAACTGACAAGCGTAAATGGATGATGCAGGATGTACTACCGCCATTGTTATCGCGAGAGCCCCATCCGAGAGATTTACGGTTGGTGAGACGGTTGGATGCAGAGGAGCTACTGGTGTTGGAGATCCTGGGCTTAGAGCATGTATCCTGATTAGAGCCAGTTCAGGCACATCGAGGGCTGATGACAGCGATGGTGGAGCGATGGATGAGCAAGCACAGTTCATTCTTGTTACCGACAGGAGAGGCGACCATTACCTTAGAGGATGTATTCTAGATATTGAGGATTTCGATAGATGGGGATTGTGTAGATTATGATCCGGAGATGGGTCTAGCTGCATTCAGGAGATTGTTTGGGACACCAGACATCAGAGTAGAGGGTTCAGAGATTTCGATGGGGAGGATGGAGGAGCTCTGTGACAGATTACAGCGGGTGGTAGTGGCTATCATTAGATGGCTAGTGGGTGATAGGAGAGCTAGAGGGTTTCCCATAGGATGGGGGACAGTGATGGAGGGCATGTTCTCCTATGGCACGAGATATGCGTGGGTAGAGTGCATGTTGGGATAGCTCTATCATTACCTGCATGATTGTGCGTACATGTTTGGAGCCAGTATGTCAGCAGGAGTGACAGTTTTGCATGTATGGGCATATGAGCACATTCCAGTGATGAGACCAGAGGGATGGGTTGCTAGAGTAGCAGGAGAGCCATTTGCACAGATGTATAGAGGAGCATTGACTTATCGACAGTGCCGAGGGGTGGTATATTGGCAGCGGAGATTGGATGAGGTAGATAGATTTGTATGGAGGCCCTGGCTAGGATGTGAGCAGTGGGAGGAGGAGGATGCGGAGCTTGTCTATGCTAGATAGGCGAGATACATTTTTGGACGCGGCGTGTATATTATAGAGCGCTATTTGCCAGAGAGAGCCCTGAGATAGTTTGGAGAGGCACAGGCAGTACCTGTAGGTGATACCGTTTTTGGGAGGACGAGGCAGGAGGTATTTGATTGGGGTCCAGAGGTTGTGGTTGACACAGCTTTGACAGAGAGAGATGGACTATAGCCAGTAGCATGGTAGTGGGGACAGGGTCCTGCAGATCCAGGCACATTGCCAGAGTATGATGTATACTAGGCGACAGCTAGGCCGACTCGGTTGACACGGGATGGAGAGATAGGAGAGATTGGGATGGAGAGGCCAGTTTGGAGGAGACGACGATGGGCTCCACCAGCACAGGCAGTAGTGCCAGCTGCACTAGGGATACAGATGCCAGGGCAGGTGCCAGGTCAGCCTGCTATATTAGCATAGCCTCATGCACAGATTGGAGCAGGAGATGATGTAGGGATTCAGCAGCTGCGGAGATGGATCAGAGAGGAGAGGAGATGGAGGCAGCGGGCATAGATGAGGCTGAGGAGAGTGGAGATGGATAGGCATCAGGCTGTGATTGGTCTGCGGCATGCGAGAGCATAGGCACAGACCTATCAGGCTCAGCTACAGTTGAGAGCACAGGGAGGAGATGGCCAGGATGATGGTGCTCTAGCTAGAGTGACAGGAGAGAGGGATGTAGCGAGACAGCATGAGCAGATGATGAGGCTTGAGCGAGACACTGCGGTACAGCAGGAGCAGGCTATGAGAGCAGAGAGGGATGGTCTGTGAGCTGAGAGAGATAGAGCAGTACATTAGCTGCAGGGGATGACTAGTGAGCGAGATAGAGCAGTGGCTGCCTTGGGGACTAATGGAGCTACCATGTACTTGGCCACACAGTTGACAGCGGTACAGGTAGAGCTTCAGAGAGTGCAGGATGAGGCTGAGTATTACAGAGGCTTATATTATGGAGCTGTGCCGGTAGAGCAGAGACAGCCTAGCTTCAGGAGCAGATCAGGGGCTTCGAGTTCATGGAGGTCAGGTGGATCTCGATCAGTAGCCTCAGTGATGGGGCCACCGAGAGATGGAGGACCAGGTACAGGACCGAGTGGCGGTGGTGGTCAGGGCGAGGGAGCTGGCAGTAGTCGCTAGGGCATACCTTATGTACATTGTATCATGATGAGGCCTAGAGCCAATGTTGTACATTTCATTCTTTCAGGGCTCAGTTTGTATTGTAGACACTTGTATTTTGACACACATGTATATATATATATATATGGCAGTTTTGGCGATCTATATGATGTTGTAATGGTTATGATGTTGATATTATGATGGCTATGCATGTTATGTGGATTATATATGGATTATGGATGGATGTTTATGCAAATGGTAAGGAATAGAAAATGTATGAATATGTAAAAGGTAATGATATGAATAGATGTATGCATATAGGCAGATTGTAATGAAAGATATATATAATGGACTCATGTATGGCTAACACACTTGTTTTTTTGCAGGAGCGGGAACATGGACAAAGGATGATGAAAATGATTGATCTTGGCTGAGTATGATGGAATGGATAGATAGAATGAATAGGTAGGATGATGATGGGCAGCTTTCAAGTAATTGCTCAAAATGAAAAGAAATGCAGTCCTTATGTTTGATATAGCATATGGATGTTATGCACCAGGGTATAAGAAACCAAGGTGTTGAGGTATCCAATGCACAACTAGCGTGTTACAATCTTGTCTGAACGCATGAGGTCAAGATGTTGAGCCAACATACACAAGATATGAATAACGGCTAGTGTTGGACTTTGACACTACAAGCAATGGTTTGAGCTTATCTCCACTACACATAATGATAGCTTGCTGGTTATATGTATGGAGTTAGTCTTAACATAGAATAGTCTCAAATGCATAAGAGACTGTGTAGCTTCTCAGATTCTAGAGATATTGATATGTAAGATGCTAATCCCAACATGTATAAGATACCAATACGCATAGGAAGAGAATAAGATCATCCTGCAAACATGGCATACGAAAGCTATATGACCATGCCCCAGTCCTTACTTCATCGCAACATACCAAGACATAAATATATCAAGGTAGTCTTGATTAGGTATAGAAAAGGGACAAAAGATAAATCAAAAGATAAAACACAAGATACTGTCATCACGTTCTCTTGCCAAAATTTGGGTGCTCTTGGATAGATCAAGCTGGCGCCTTGTTAAGAGGAAAGCTACATCCTGTTGAAGGCTAAAGTTGTTGATAAACTGTTATAGCAAATGTTGGCTTAAGACATGCAGACAAATAGCATCTGGGATACTTTTGATTGGTTAAAGTGCTTGGGCTTCGCATATACACATGGTTTGCTGCTTGTTCGAGCTAATCAAAGAGAAGAAAATGGATTAAGAAAGAAGATGAAGAAGATGGGGTGGATCATCTGTGCTTGAGTACTGGAAACTTCCTTCATATTCCAGACTGCCTACATACCCCGTATCCACGGGATCAAAGCACATTTACGATGAAGATGAGACATGATGAATATGTAGTTCTAGGTTTTATTGATGATGTAAGTGATGAAAGAGAGGAGAATTTGAGCTGAAAGATTGAAGGATGTTTAGAAGAAAGATGAAAGATGAATGATGAAAGGGACTATGAATGATGAAAGGGACTATCGTCTTAGCCTGAATTAGAGTGCTTCCTTCGCATCTCAGATTGCCTACATACCCTATATCCACGGGATCAAGGCGTCAACGATAGAGCTGTATGTAGTTCTGATTGATGTCGCTGGTTGATTGGATGTTTGAGCAAGCGACGTTTGTTAAGATTGTTGGATGAATGTGGATAGATTGCGAAGATATGAGTCCTGGTTGCAAGGCGTTAAGTCATATTTGTTATTGGATATGTGCCATGGCTGAAGTTGATAAGGTGTGTTGTGTTGTGAGCTGAGTGGTTTAATGTGTTATGAGCTAGAGATAACAGGATCCACTTCCAAATAAGACTCGACAAATGCCCCCAGTGCGGGATGAGGTTTATTATGTAGAAGCGACAATGCAGAAGAGATGTGGCCAAGATGCTAAAGTGCCAAAAGATATAGATATCATGACAATGTCTCAAGTATGATAGCTAGCATTGGCAAAGGATGAAGATGAAAGGCTATGTGTGGGATTGCGATAGGGCTTATGATTATGGCTTATACAAGATGAAGTGGGAAAAGATGATCAAACGAACCAAACAAATGAGGGAAGCTGGTCACTACACATAGCGCCTGTTTGCCAGGTTTTCACTATGGTACTTATCCAAGGTGCCTGTTTACCAGATTTTCACCAGAGGATGGATTATTTATCTATTTATTTATTTATTTATTTTTTGTTTTTGCTTTTTTTTTTTCTTTTTTTTTATTATTTTTGGCCTTTTGGGGGATAGCTGAGATTTATGGATAAAACTTCTCGAGATGAATGCTATTGACTGGTTCATCCAAGGGAATGCCTTCAGGTGTTGACAGAGTGTATGCACCGGATCCATAGACTGCTGTGATAATGAAAGGACCAAGCCAATTGGGTTCAAACTTGCCCTGTTTCTCTCGATGTTGTTGATTCCTTTGGTTTTCTTTAAGGACAAGGTTGCCAACTTGAAATCTGCATTCTCTGATCTTTTTGTTGTAGCTACGGCGTAGCCAGTTTTGATAGACTTGAAGATGGTTCAATGCTGTAAGGCGGCGTTCATCTAATAGCTCAAGATCATGGAGTCTGGAGACTTGATACTCTTCATCTGAGATAGTATGTTGCAAGGATATGCGCAAAGAGGGGATCTCAACCTCAATAGGCAAAATAGCTTCAGTGCCATAGACGAGAGCATAGGGTGTGGTGCCAGTAGGAGTTCTGATGCTTGTTCTATATGCCCATAATGCAGGATGTAGTTGTAGATGCCAATCTCGACCAACTTCATTAAGAGTCTTTTTAAGGATCTTGATGATTGTCTTATTAGAGGCTTCAGCTTGACCATTGCTCTGAGGATAATAAGGCGTAGAGAATCTATGTTGAATATGGAACTTATTGCAAAGATCTCTAACCTCTTGGTTCTTGAAAGGGTGACCATTGTCGGTGACAATAGCTTGAGGAACTCCATAACGGCAGATAATGTAATGTAGGATGAATTTGGCTATTTGTTTACCTGTGATATAGGTCATTGGTATGGCTTCTACCCACTTCATGAAATACTCAGTGGCAGTAATAATAAACTTATGACTGTTGGATGAAGTAGGATGGATTTTACCTACGAGATCAAGTCCCCATTGTGAAAAAGGCCATGGAGTGACAATAGGCTGAAGCTCGTGTGCTGGTGCATGTATTAGATCTCCATGTTTCTGACATTGTAGACATCTCCTTGCAAATTACTGGGCATCTTTTTCCATAGTTGGCCAATAGTATCCTGCTCGTAGAAGTTTCTTAACAAGGCTAGGGCCAGTGGAATGCGAACCACAGACACCTTCATTCACTTCATGTAAGGCCATTTTTGCTTCCTCAAAATCAACACATCTAAGGAGGATACCATCAAGACTCCGGTGATAAAGAGTGTCTCCTAAGATAGTGTAACGAGAGGCTTGACGAATAAAGGTTTTGCGCTGGGTGTTGGATAGTTGAAGTGGAAAGGTTTGATGGTGAAGATAGTCATATATATCCATGTACCATGATGAGTTGGGACCAACAATTTCACATATAAGCTCAGATTGTGGAACTTCAAATGCTGGGATCAAAAGCTGTTCAACCAAGAATTCACATTTATAGGTATTAGATGGCATGTCTAAAAGAGATCCAATCATAGCCATGGCATCTGCTGCTCTGTTTTGTAGTCTGGGAATTTGCTCAAAGGCAATATCCTCAAAATATCTCTTGAAATCATCCACCATTAGCTTGTATGGGAGAAGCTTCTCGTCTTTCATTTGATATTCATCTAGAACCTGTTTGATAACCAGCTGAGAATCACCAAAGACTCGTAACTATTTGATAGCCCATTGTACTACCATGCGCAAGCCTGTGATTAAAGCTTCATACTCTGCTATGTTGTTGGTACATGGGAATGCTATTCTGTATGATTTAGGTATGCAATCTCCTTGAGGGGTGACAAACAAGATACCTGCTCCAGAACCATGTTGTGTGTATGATCCATCAAAGTATAGTTGCCATCGTGCAGGAGAACTCAAATTAAACAATCCTTCATCAGGAAATTCAGGATATATTGGCTGAATATCTGTGATGGGTGCTTCAGCTAATTGATCAACAATAACTTGTCCCTTGATAGCTTTGTGGTTCACATATTGTATGTCAAATTCACTTAAGATCATAACCCATTTTGGTAATCTCCCTATGAGAAGGGCTTTTGAAAGGAGATACTTGAGGGGATCCACATTAGAGATGAGCTTCGTTGTTTGGTTCAGCATATAGTGTCGTAACTTTTGGGAAGCAAACACTAATGCTAAACAAGCTCTTTCCATGAAGGAGTAATTGAGTTCATATCCCACAAGCATTCTGCTGATGTAGTAAATGGCTTGTTCTTTTCCTAAGTCATCATGTTGAGCGAGAAGGGCACCTAATGCTGCAGTTGTTGATGATATATAGAGCAGTAATGGACGATCAGGTATCGGAGGTACTAACACAGGAGGTGTTGCCAAGTATTCCTTTATCTTATCAAAAGCCTGTTGACACTTTTCATCCCACTTAAAAGGTTCACCCTTACAAAGAAGATGTTGAAAAGGATGACATTTATCTGCTAGTTGTGAGATAAATCTGTGGATAGATTGTAGCCTACCTTGTAAACTGTAGAGCTGTTTGAGAGTCGTTGGTGGAGGCATTTATATGATAGCTTTTACCTTAGCTGGGTCCACTTCTATCCCTCGTCGAGACACAATATATCCCAACAGTTTTCCTGATGTTACACCAAATACACACTTCTTTGGGTTTAGTCTGACTTGGTATTTTTCTAATCGATCAAAGATTTGTGCCAATACTTGTAGATGTCCTTCTCTTGTCTTCGATTTTCCCAGGATGTCATCAACATAGTCTTCCATGATAGTATGAAAAAGGTCATGAAAGATAACCGTCATAGCTCGTTGATAAGTAGCTCCAGCGTTTTTAAGACCAAAAGGCATTACAACCCAGCAATAGGTACCCCATGGACAGATAAAGGATGTTTTATCTTGATTTTCCTCTACTATTCAGATTTGATTATAACCAGAAAATCCATCCATCAAAGATAGCATTTCATGTCCTGCTGTAAGATCTACAATGTTGTCTATGCTTGGTAGTGGGAAATCATCCTTAGGACAGGCTTTGTTAAGATCTCTAAAGTCTGTGCAGCAACGAACACGTCCATCTGGTTTTGCTACAGGTACCAAATTTGAAACCCATTCTGGATAATCAATAGGCTTTATAAATTTTGCTTCTAACAGTTTCTAAATTTCTGCTTTGACCAATAAGGCAACTTGTGGATGCATTTTGTGCAATTTTTGTTTGACAGGCTTCGCATCAGGAGATACTGCTAAATGATGTACCACAAGTGAAGGATCCAGACCTGGCATGTCTACATAAGTCCATGCAAAATTTATAGCTCGTCTCAGAAAGAATGCTGTGAAGTTTCTTCGTTCTTGCTCAGAGAGTGATGCTGCCAAAAAAGTGATCTTCAGATTATGTTCTGTTCCCAAGTTCATGTCTTGTGATTTTTCAACTAGCACAGTTGATTTCTCATGGTAATCAGTGGCAACAGGAAGATCAAATCCCTCATCCTCAGGTGCCTTAGAGAGGTTTTCACCTTCGGATACGTCCTTTATTTTTACTTTTTCACGGTCAAGAGGCGCCTTTCGGTTTTCACCTAGTGACCTATTTTGTTGAATTTTGTTTATTTCACTTTTGCGACTGAAGGATTTGATACTTCCGCCAAAATATGCTAGTTTAGGTAAATCCATCATGAAACCTACTTTATGATCACCCAATGGAATACCTTGTCTCAAACCCATGAATTCTGCAATGGCTTCGTCATTTTCGAATGTATCCAATATCGGTTCCCCCTGTTGGTCCCAATCGATGAGGTCAGGATATACGAGGGAAAGGCTAATGGAGGAATCGTGATGGCTAGAAGAGGTTGCAAAAAACATGAAGATGGAATGTTCTTGAAAAAGGTCGGTGATATGAAGGGAGGAGTCATCGATAATATCCAAGTTAGAAGTCTCTCCTACCGAGGAAGGTCCAACGTCAATATCAGAAATACACTTAATGTCTTTGGGTCGTGGTACCTCCGGTTGGTAACCAAGGCCTTGCTTATTAAACTTCTTAGACACAATGATAGGCTCAGTAGGTCCTTGTTCCTGTGATCCCAAGCCACGATGTCCTTTATAGCCCATGTTCTTTATGATACGAAACCCATTGTTGTATCGCTCTACTTCAAGTTGGACTTGGTCATTGTCATCAAAGAATATCCAAGAGTTGATGTCCTCAATGTCTTCGTCATCCAAGAAACCACCTTTAATGAATATGGTAGGGGGAGCTTTGATAACAGCGGAGGATGAAGTTGGCTTAGATGTAGAGGGCTTACCATGGGATTTAAGAGATAATGGAAGGGTACCCACGCAATAGGACTCTTGTAGTTTGTATTCACCAGGGCCATGTTCGGTATATTTGATATGGAGGTTGGAAGCAGCTTTGCTAGATGAGGGCTTGAGAAGATCGGATGGGTTGATATAGGATGAAGATGGATATGCCTCAGTGTTGATAGGAATGCGATTTGGACTCTGATATTTAGCTTGAAAGGCATGGCAGAACTCAAATGGATTGGGATCAGCTTGAATGGTAACCTCAACACCCTTATGTGGAAATTTAAGGCATTGGTGGTATGTAGAGGGAACTGCTTTAAGGGTATGGATCCAAGGGCGTCCAAGGATGATGTTGTAAGGAAGATCAATATCAAGGACTTGACAGCGAGTTTCTGTAATGACCGGTCCAACTTGAATAGGCAATAAGATAATCCCTTTGGTATCTCTTTCAGCGTCATCATATGCTCTGATGGTAATAACCTTGGAGGTGTCAACATCTTTCTCAGAATATCCCAATTGCTTGATAAGTTTCAAAGAACATATATTAAGACCAGCTCCCCCATCTATCAAGACTCGTTTGATACGGCGTTGTTTAACAAATACTTCAATATGGAGGGCTTCGTTGTGTGACAGATGAATGGAGGGTTGAAGATCTTTGTCAGAAAAGGTCAAATGACAAGGGGCTGCAATGGTAGCAACCATAGATTGGAATTGTGTGATATTAATATTATTAGGCATCGAAGACTCTTGTAAGGCTTTATCAAGGATAGCTTTATGTGCGGGGGATATGCGGAGCAGCTCAAGAATAGATATGTGTGCGGGTGTTTTACCAAGGTGATCCAAGAGGTTATAGTCAGAGAGAGATCGAGGAGAGTGAGGAGGTGCTCCTTGAATAGTAACTCGACCTCTTCGCGTGGTTACAGCACAATCAGGTGCTCTCCCTTGGACGGTAATGGTAGAAATGTGAGCATGGTCAATGCGGCCAATGGTAGATGATGCATAGTTATACGGAATAGCATTTCCAGCCTGAAGGTTATTTGTCTGATCATGAGATGGAAGTGGATTCTTGAAAGTCTCTAGATCATAGTTTGATGTTGATTGTTGAGCAGGTTGGGCTGTTGAAGGTGTGACGTTGATTAAACCTTGATCAATGCAGTCTTGGATAGCATGTTTTAAGCGCATACAACCATTTGTTTTGTGTCCTTTAACTCGATGGTAATCACAATACTCATTTTCTTTGTACAAAGGAGCTCGAAAGAGTGGTTCGCCATTTGGTGGTGCATCAGGTAGAATAATGTCTCCGGTTTGAAGCAGCTTTTGAAGAATAACTTCCATGGGTTCCACTAATGGTGTAAATTGTCAGCGCGGATTGGAAGTTTGGCGTTGGTTTCCTCGTTGTGGAAAAGGTTGTCTTGGTGTAGAGGCTGCTTGAATGTTGATGGGAGCTCTCATAGTTTAAATGTTTTTTGTATCTACAATACCGTCATTGACAACATTCTTGTTCTTGTTCCAAAAGTGAGACTTATCATTGGAATTTTGAGGAGAATCTTTGTTGTCGCGAAAGATCTTGATAGTGCGCTTGGCAATTAAGGCTCGTTCAATAATAACTCTTTTGGAAACTAGTTCGTCAAAGGTGCTAGCGCTCTGTAATTGTAGTTGGAATGATAGCTCAGGATGAGGATTTTGAACAAAGATGTCAAGCTGTTGTTTCTCAGGTATTTCCCATGATAATTTTCTAGCCATGTTACGCCATCATTGGGTAAAAGTAGAAAAGGGTTCACCATTGCGCTGTTTGGTATTGACAAGGTCATTCATGTTTACCTCATGTTCAATGTTGAAGGCAAAGTGAGATCAAAATTTGTTTGCTAATTCCGCAAAAGATTTGATGCCCGGGGGTAAACGAGAAAACCATTCAAGAGCTTGTCCTACTAAGCTTCAAGGAAATAGTCTCAAAAGATACGTATCGTCATAAGAGGCATCAAGACACGCTACAAAAAAGGCTCGAAGATGGTCTTCCAGATTCCCTTTCCCTTTGTATTTATCAAATTGTGGGATTTCAAAATGTGGTGGAAAAGGTATCATATTAAGAGACTTGTCAAATGGACAGGCGCATATGTTTTCGAGAGAAAAAGGTTTCTTGCCTTGTCCTACCCTTTCATCGATCATCTGTTGAACATCTGCTAAAGATAATTGCTATTGTTGCGAAGGGGGTGGAGTATGGTAGGAGATATATTGTGGTTCCGGTTGTGGGATATGTGGAGTTGTGACTGTTTGTTGCGGTTGTGTACCCACAATGTATGTCAAAGGATTAGTATGTGACACGTATGTGTTGGAGGATTGCTATCCTTGAGACACAAGCGGCAATTGGGTGTGCATCACATGGGAAGTGGATAGTGGATTGATAGTAGTAAATGGTTGGGAAGTTGGGATTTGATTTGTGACATGGTAAGTAATGGAGGGATTGGTAGATACGACAGAAACGTTTGGATTTGTATTCTGGACAATATGAGGATTGGTATGTGTCATAGGTTGGGTGACAATAGGAACGCTTTGGGTAGCATAGGATGGATTCATGGTGCGTGAAGGATTGGAAGAATATGACGACATGGATGTAATTTGATCAACATAAGCAATCTTATTGTTCAGATTGGCTTGAGAAACGGGGGGATCACTCATGTTAATGAGACTAACGTTGGGATTATATGATAACGTGGAAGGATTAGCAGTTGGTATATGGGATATGGTATTTGTATGAGATGTAGTAGATTGTAAAGGGTGTGAAGCATGGACAACATGTGTTGTTGGAATAGTTTGGGAGGTTTGCACACTATAAGACATGGGAATAGCTTGTGATGCTTGAAGTGTTTGCGCTTGTGTTACTTGAGGCATGGAAACAATCATGGTAGAAGGAGAGATATGTTGAGGAACATGAAAAGGTGGAATGTTGAGATTTTGCGACATGAGAGGGAGCACATTGGTGGGCACTATCAATGGTTCTAAAGTATGGTCTGATCATGGTAACTCAAATGAAGCAACAATAGGCAATGAGGACGATGTTTGCGATGTAATAGGAGATGATGTGACTCTAGTAGATGGTCTATTCGCAACAACAGCAGTAGTGTTGGGATCTTGCTCTCTAATAGCAGATATGTCAAAGTCCTTAGGTAGTTTAGCACCCATGCGAGCAAGTTGGAGAAAACAACGATCAGGCTCAGATATCATGAGTTTCTCAACTTGGTCCCATAGATAGGTATCTTGGAATTCTGATGAGTCGTCTTGAGATTGTTCTTTGAAAGTTTCCAAGGATAGTGGAGGTTGCATTTGTTGTGAAGATGACTCGCCAATAGTGTATCCTTGAGGTAAAAACATATGAGAAGGCATACCAGTTGTGAATTGAGTTGCGTCCTTAAGAGGTGTTGTGAATTGTTTCATCTCAGCTTACAATTTGGCTTCCATTTCAACTTTCAATTTGGCTTCTATTTCAGCTCGATATTGACTCCTAGTTTGAGGCATGATGTTGATGATGAAGTTGAGCTTGTCATAGTTTTGAGACCCAAAAGATGATAGTTGACTAGTTGGTTGATTGGTTGTTGTTTTGGTTTGCTAGTTTGGCTAATTTGCTTGGTTGATTTGTTTTGGCTGAGTTGTTGTTGTTCAGTTGTTGTTGGTTGTCCCTAGAGGTAGCTTAAACACTCAAGGGAAAGATTGTTTGCTGTTGATGTTTGTTGGAGCTAAAGCTAAAGGATGTTGTTTGCTGAAGCTAAAGCTGAAGGATGTTTGTTGGCTGAAGCTAAAACTGAAGGTTGTTTGCTGATTGAAATGATTAGGTTGATGTCTGATTTGCTGGTTGGGGTCTCAAAAAGATGGAAAGCTCATGAGCTGTGATTAATTGATAAGCTCAAAAACAAGAGACAAAGTTCAGGTATTTGCTGTTGATCAAAGAGAAGTTTGAAAGCTGATGTTTGAGACTCAAGCAAGCTGGACCTGTGGCTAATTTAGCTGATGGATTAAGGTTTGTAGGTATTTTAGCTACAGGCGACTAATGATAGCTCAAATGCGACTCAAAGGATGCTAAAGGCGATCAATGATAGCTCAAATGCAATCTGGTTTAGGCTCGACAGAGAATGACAGTGTTAACCAGAAGCGAATGCTATTACCAAAGGCGACGACTATTGGTTCAAAGGCAATTTCTTGTTGATCAGAGGTGACTCAGATATCCCTAGAGGTGACAGTCTGTTGTTCAGAGGTGATTTCATTCAGGCATAAGGCGACCAACTACGGCTTAAAGGCGATCTGGCTCAGACAAGATGCGATTGGTTATGATTCAAATGCGATTTGGTTCAGGCAGTAGGTGATCAGTTGTGGTTTAAAAGTGATTCTATTCAAGCAAAAGGTGATCAAATGTGGTTTAAAAGTGACCCTGTTCAGGCAATATGCGGGTAGTTGTTGTTTAAAATCGACGCAGTTCAAGCAAAAAGTGAATTACTATAGTTCAGAAGTGATGTCTGTGGTCTGTGCGAGCAGTTTAGGTTCAAAAGTGACTGTGTTTGTGTAAAAGTTGTCTGATTTTGTAGTTTTTCAGCAAGAAAACAGTGATAACAGTCACTCACACTCACAACAAGCACAAACTGATACAACCTAGGATAGGATAGGATAGTATCTGTTGAATCCCCTAGCTGCGCCTATTCAAAGCGGGTAGCTCCAGGATCTTGGTAGCACCAGCTCCTCCTTACATTTGCACACACTTCTCATGCATACCAAGATCCAGGTTTCTTATAAGGCTTGACCCTCTCCAAACCTTTAGATTGTCCCTGCTACCTCGGCTAAGAACCGCATGAATCGGGGCCGCTTCAAGGGTTTTGCCCTCTGCATCAACAGATAGAAGGTTTTTGGCTACTACACAAAGTTGCTAATAAGGGCATCCGTTCGGGTGGCTATACGTCCGACAACGCTACTCTCCATTATGGAGTCTCCCAGCCTCCAAGGGTTGTGCCTTGGAGGGTTTGGGGGGAGGTTGGCTGTCGGTATAACACAACTACACCCGTTGTTTGTGGCTTTCGACACAAACACTTTTCTTATATAGCGGTTCAGAAGGACTTGGCTTTAGCCCGTTACCGCTTGGGTCATATCCCTTCTCACACCTGGAAGGCAGGACCTCTAAAGATAATGACAAGTTCTCATACACCCAAGATCCATTTGATAAGCAAGGGGAGAGGATACTTTTGCCATTAAATTTGGGTTACAATCAAGCACGCAGCAAACAATAGTTCATTTTAAGCACCAAGCCCAAATATGCCTAATTTAGTGAAAAAAACCACAAAGTCTTGGACCGATCGAACCTGCAACAGATATGTCAGTAGTTTGATAACCTCCTTTCTTGGACAAATCGATAAGATGCTGCGCAAATACCCAATTAATAGCCAAAAATCTAACTGGAACTGAAATAGATTTGAAAACAACAGAACTTACCAGATGCAATTCACTGTTGATCAAAAGCGACCTCCATTATACCAGAGGTGAAAGACTGCGGATCCTGTGCGACACCGAAAATACCGTATGTGACACCTGTCATCTCATAAGTGACACGTATTAGCCTAAGGCGATCAATTGAGGGTTAAATGCAACAAGTATCTGCAAAACACAGTCGACAGACAAAAACCCTAGTCTAATAGGTGATCACTGTAAATTCAAAAGTGACTCTAATTAATTTGAAAGCGGCTTCTGTAGACTCAGAGGCGAAGCAGTTACGCCCAAAAGTGACCAGTTGCGAGATAAAAGCGACCTGTATCTGCAAAAAAGACTAAACCCTATCCTGCACAGGTGATCATTATCAGTTCATAAGCGATACAAATCAGTGTAAAGGTGAGTACTGTTTGATCAAAAGTGATGCAAACATATGCAAAGGCGGCCACTGTTAAATCAAAAGCGATGTGAATGTGTGAGAAATCAGCGACTGTTAGGTCAAAAGCGGTAAATACAGTCGAAAGCAACCGTGAAAATCACAGGCGAGCCTTTTAAAAACAAAAGCGATACGATTTTACCATAGGCGATGACTATCTAGTTAAAGGTGATCCAGAGAGGTTGATGCAGCCTGTTCCAGCTTAAAAGCAGTGCAGAAATTCAGAAGCAGTAGATTTTCGTTCAAAAGCGACTGGAATTTTCTGCAAGCACCTGCAAAATCTGATCTTCAAAGAAAACAACTCCAAAAAATGAAGTCAATCAAGGACGTGAGTCCCACTGGGCGTGCCAAAATGTGATAGGTGAAGGTCAGGTGCAGCAGATCAGACATAGTCATGAAACCCTAACCCTACCATCATCAAGGAATCTAACCTAAATGAAATCAAAGAACAATGCAATTCAAGCATAACTTCACCTAGACCGTGCGATTTCTTGTTTGAGAGATGTGGACTACTTCTTCAACTATGAACAATTGCAAAGCTGAAAGCTGCCATGATGGATGATAAAAGCTCAATTGGATAATCAGATGCTCAAGATGATAATGTAGGTGCTATATGATTGCTGTATATAATTGCTAGACTGCTGGATGTTTCATATGGAGTGAGAGGGTGTTTATATAGGACTTAGCCAAGATCAATCAACGGTGGAGATTCAAAGGCTATGTGAATAGCTAGGATTGAAAGTTACTAAATTTAGATTCCATTAATTGTGCATGTGAAAGATTGTAAATGAAAGTTGTCTTACAACACATGATTGACTGGACAAGTGTTGGAATGTGATAAATGATAAGGGCTTAATTCAAATAAAATATTTGAATTAGTTGGGATATGAGTTGGAAATTAATTAAATAAATAAAATTTATTTAATTAATAGGATAAATGAATAAAATGGGATAAGACATGATGTGGAATTAATTAAATAAATAAAATTTATTTAATTAATTGGCTAATGGATTAATGATTTAACAAGGTGTTGCTAGACATGGACAAATTTGGGTGTCTACACTTGTTTGACAACTTTGTCATGGATACCATTGAAATGATAAATGAAGGATGGGAAACCTCTTTATTAACAAATAAAATGTCTATAACTAATAAAAAGGTACGTCCCAAATTGAAATGTTTCCATGAAGTGGTGAATCCCCTAGACCAAGAGTCATCTCCCATTAAAATAAGATGAGGAGTGCGTTCATAAGGGATATATGGTGACTCAAATTGAGAAAGAGAAAACCAACAACAAGAATTTGTAAGAAATTATGTCAAAATTTTATAGATTGAATTTTTTGAGATTGAGTTAGCAAGAGACAAAGGAAGAAATAGGAGGTTAGTAAGGTAGAGGAATTGTTTTAAGTGCCTAGAGAAGGAGAAAACCTATATTTTTTTAGAATGAAGGACTGTAGTCCACTGCAAAGAAGAGAACTCTCACCTAGTACCAAAAAAATTCAGTGAAGAAATTCAAGACAAGGACCTAAACATTAAATTACCAATCTTTGAAAAAGATACTACTAAAACCTCTAAGCATTTCGTTGTGATAGAATAAATTTGGAGAAGGAATGCAACCAAAAGTAATCATATCAAACTTTATAATTTTGTAGGAACCCTAAGGAATGATGCCCTCAAATGGTACATGAAAAAGTTCCCACACATGATAAGGAATGGCAAGAGAGAAAATATGAGTTTCTATATAATTTCGGATCTCTTAAGATTCTATTAGAAAGTGTTAACAAGATGAGAGAAATTGTATAAGAAGAAGGGAAAATAGTTAAGGAATCTAGCATAGATTTAAGGAAGTTGAAAGGAAAATGGAAGAACCACTAATAAAGAAATAGAGAATAGAATGTTTTGTGTCTAGGCTACTACTAGAGATCAAAACTACATGGGATAGAATAACCTTTGATACATATTCAAGCACGATATATTTAGCATACAAAATAGAGGCACAACCTTAGAGAAGAAATAATAAAGTGGTAGAAAGAAATGAATTAGAAAAGATGAGATGAGAACTAGACCAACTAAAGATCAAGTGGGATATATGGGCCTAGGGTGAAAATAACAAGTGATAATATCACAAATCGTAAAGAAGATAATTTGGTGTACCTATTGTGTGGAAGAGGGACACCTGTGGAATGAGTTCATGGTGATTAAAGGAGAAAAATTGGCTACCACATTCATAGTAGATTTGCAATCGGCCACTAGAAAGTTAAAAAGCATCTATTGTCAAATTTTTAATGAATGGGATGATCACGAGATAAATTATTTCACATCCCTTTTATTTAGAGTAAGGGAGGATGAGGAACATGATTCTTGGTGAAATCAACACTATGAAGATAATGACCCTATCAATAGATGGATGGCTAGGGCTAAAGGATTGGTAAAAAAAACTTCCTATGGCTATGGTTACAAACAACAAACAATAAAAAATCAATGCAATGCACATGTCACATAGTTTGCTCAACCATAAGTTACAATTAAGTAACCTCTATTTAGCTATCCTTAGAATGATAATAGAGGATATTACAATAATTACACTAGATGACATGGTAGAGAAAGAGGTCAAGGACAAAGAAGAAGTGATGACACCACCTGGTTCACATGGAGCCAAAAGGGACATTATGCTAACAAATTTCAAGAATAAAAGAAGAAGAGTTATGTCTTTTGCAATGACTCTAGCCATGATTTATTCACTTATGTGAGGGCACAATAATATTTCTAAAATGGTCCATGATAAACTGATAATAAGGAGTTATCTAGTTCTAATACAACAAAAGGAGTAAAAGTCATAAGGAAAGCACCTAGAGAAGATACCTAAGGGGCTTAAAGACGTAGCAAAGTTGGGTTGAATAAAAAAGAAACAAAAACTCAATCCCTTTTAGTATAACAAGAACTAAATAAGTAATATCTAGTGACAAAGGAAGAATTTAGAAGGCATGCCATTTGAAGATATAAGAGGAAAAATAAAGTTGAGGTAATAACTAGAGGAGGTATTGACACTGCAAAAGGAAGAACACATGAAGATGAACTAGAAGAGGAGACAATAGAAGAAGATGGCAAAGAACATTATCCAACAAAATAAAGGCATGATTAGATAGTTAAAGATGATAGAGGGGTCATTGTACAAGAAAAAATAAAACAAGAGTACTGCAAAGCATTAATTTTATAGAAAGGATCTCATTCCTTGAAGGAATTAGAAAGCATTGCGGAAGAAGAGAATATTCTAGAAAATTAAAACAATTTTCAAAAAACTAGAAAAAGGAAAGATCTCACACTTCTAGACCCTAAATTAGAAATGTGGTAGAAACATCACAAAGATGGAAGAAACCCATTCTAGTAGAAATCAAAGAAAACAACAATCATTTAAAAAATGTTTTTCTTGATCTTGAGACTATAGATGTTAGCATTATACCTAAAAGAGTATGGGAAGAATTTGGGAAGCCAACACTCTATGATACCTCTTCTAATATTGCCATTGTGGATGGTACTACTATTAGTATGATTTGAACATGGAGAAATGTAGAAGTTCACTTGATGGGAATAAAAAAGGAAAGTAAATCCCAAAGTAATAGAGATGAAGGAACCCTTTGATACCTTCAACATTTTACTAAACCTAGAATGGTTGTAACTTTTAATGGGACAATAGTCTTGTGTAAAGAAGAAATATCAGTCTTTAACAATGAAAGGTAGTACCTATATACATGTACACACTGATATAAGTAATGCATACATTGAGGAGGTACTATTAGATGAAAGGGAAGAAGAAGAAATGAAGGCCCTATATTCATTAAGAATACCAATCAAAGACACTATGCATAAACCTAATTCAGAGGGATAAATCATGCCAGATAGTGGAAGTTATAGAATTGAAAGTGAATATGCTATGGAGGCTTGGTTGTAGGATGAGACAACAGTTGGATCGAAGAAAATATTGGGTGCAAGCAGAATCTATAGCCTAATGAAAGTGGAGAAAAATTACATTGAATTTACTACAAATGATGGTAAGCTAGTACAAAATGCAAATCTAGAATTTAACATTGGAGAAAACCAACATACTAAAATCTCAAGAGATTTGAATCAAATGTCATGTGGTTATTCATATATCAAGCTTCCCTAGTACTTTATGGTAAGTGATCTATTAATGGACCTAGAGAATATGGAAAAAATATTTGATAAGGAAGAATTGAAACTAGAAGTCCTTCAAGATACTCTATATTGTAGTGTAGAGAGATGGTGCTACACACACAAACCTGAGATGCCAACTTGGAAAACATTTTAAATTCTTAAAAAAATTAGGTATTTACTAATAGAATAGAAATTTAATCCAGAATATTACAACAAGATGGAACCTAAGTTACACCTTGAAGATTGCATCGGGAGTGGGAAAATAGAAGAGAATATGACAAAAGACTATAAACCCAACTTATCTACTAGAGCTTATTGGCAATTGTAAAAACATGGTGCACTAACCATGAAAATAGAGGAGAAACTAGAAGATGGGTTATGGTACAACATGAATTTTGCAAAATATTTAGATTCTATAGAAATAAGAAGATAATCTATAACACACTACAAAAGGTGAAGAAAATAATTCTATCTTAGATAGAAATAGTTATTCACAAGGAACGTTAGGCTATACCACCAAAGGAAAATACATGTTGCTGATTGTTTTAACACAGTCATAACAATAGTTAAAATTCACATAAAATGAACCAAAACTAACTTGAAAGATATGAAGGAATTAGTTAAGATTCACTTAATCCCAAGTTTAATATGGTCAAGTCTTGACCTGTTGGTCAAATTTAGTTGGTTGATGTGAAGCTGTAATGTTCAAGGGGCCTTATGTGATTTAGGGTTTCTTATTGGTTAACCAGACTCAAACTTATGCAAAGAGATTATGAATATCAGTATGTTGTTCATTCCCCTTTTTGCATAAAAGTGTTACTATGTTAACAAAGCTTTAAATGATTTATACTATTGCAAGATTTTTTCTCTTAAATATTATGAAAATTGTCTACTTTCAACTCAGCTATATATGCTGTTCCAAATATGAGACAAATTTCTATGTTTTAAGCTAAGTATTTTCAGATGGGTTGGGAAAAGTTAGAAAGATCTAAACTAAACATCATTCATTCTAACACAGGATCTAATTGTTCTGTTATGCACTATATAAATCATATAGCAAATTGATCAAATCCACAGACAAAAAACCTTAAATGTAAGTTCTGAGCATTTTCACAAACATACACTTAAGATTGCAAGCTCTAAGAGAAAATGTTTCAAACACAATGAAGAGCAAGAAAACACTCATAAGATAGATGCAGAATTCCAGCTTCAATTTTATTAGAAATAGACAGTCATAAATGATTTACAATGTCTGAATGAAACTTAGCTTCATTGATCAAATTACAGAAAACATACAAGCTTTACAGATACAGCAAAGAGGCAGGATGTTCCACACACTCCTTGTTGTAGACACAGACAACCTCCTTCTTCTCCTAAATGATATGCTAAGTGTTACTTTTACAAAATTCTTGTTGCTACAACTCTCTATGTAGCCCCTGTGTAAAATATTATAGTGTATAGAGGCACAATATATAGACTTTGATTGTCCTCAATACAGCTTAAAACCCTAGTTAAGCAATGGTTCAAACCTCTAGTTACAACAATAAATGTTGGAGAACCAGTCTCCTAAAATAATCTCTAAGCATACATCAAATCTAGGCGAAATATGCCCTTTTGAAAACCCTAGCAGCTCAATAATAACTTATGTTGTCTGCTGCAATGATGTCTTCAGCTGCATTTTGTCAAGATCAATGAAGACCCTTGACTTCCTCGCACTTCGTTCTTATCTTCTTCTACTCCTGAGATCAGATTTCCTTTCCATGACGTCATCTCCATCAAACCTTAGCTCCTTCAACTGCAAACCTATAAAAAATAGACCAACAATAAGCATCATTTCACCAAATAAACAATAGGAAATTAAAACACCTGCTAAATGAAGACGTGACTGTGCGATTGCAGAAATCGAGCCCTAAATCCATGAAAATTGAGAGTCCAAAATGCATATTCAACGTTAAATTGGTCGGGTCAACCATCGTCGACCAAAAACATGCATTCAGGCCCTAAATCGGCCTCAAAATTTCATCGCTTTGTTCTCCCGCTCATTTCTTTGTTTTAAATCTTTGTATTTTCTGATAGACAAGTCGGGCATGAAACATTCATTTAATCGGATTTGAATCTTTTTCAGTTCTGCGGCTTGTATGCATGCCATGGCATATTGACTTGTATATCGCAATATAAAAACGCAAAAAAATATACAAGCACTTAACTCCAATTTATATTTATTCAATTCTACCAAATAAAGTAATGTATAAAGCGTTGTATATAGCCTTCGGATTTATCGCTGTTATAAACGACAATTTATAACCCATCGAATCTGCAATGTATCCCTTGATATGCAAATCAAACATGATACATAGGATAAATCTGCTTTATATTCATTTGGATTCCGGCTTGTATGTTTAACTTTGAATATTGGTTTGTATATCTCAATACATACAAACGCATAAACATGCAAGCATTTTCACCTTTTAAATTTCTCCTTCAAGTCCACACTATGTATGTGGTTTTGTATCTTTCGATATACATTGTTTAAAACATACATGGACTTAACTTTGTTTGACAATTTTCAGTTCTGGAACTCGTATATGTGCAATGTATGTTTGATAATATACAACCCAGAATTATACAATGATTTAACACTGTTTAAAACCCTTTTCATGTCCGCCATTGTATATTTCGTTGTATGTTACTCAAACATACAAGCCCGCGGACATACAACAAATTAACTATGTTTCATAACATTTGAATTCCGCGTGATGTATATTATCAATCTATATTTTACCTTGTATATTTTGAGCTGCCAATCATACAATGCGAGATATATGCAATGGAACTCAAATACCTATTCATCTCAACTCTGAGTTATTTTGGATCCATCTTGTATGTATACATAAATCTTTTTATTTAAAATGCATACAAGAAAAAAAAGACATACAATCGGCTATGTATATGAAAGCGATATACAAAGGGCATTGTATGGACATTTCAAACGACCCAATCATGCAAGCAACCCTACTATATGAACCCGATTGCAAATGTGACTAAGTATAAAACGACTTTGCTCATACAAAGGACTTTGTACATGCAAAGTGATATACAAAGGTCTTTGTATATAGGCGAACTCACATACAAAGAGCCTTGTATATGCAACATGCATATATAAATAGATTTGTATGTGCAAGCAGTAAACCCTTCCCTTGTACATTTTACCAAAATGATCATAACTTGCAAAATATGGCGAATTTTAAGATGGTTCAAAAAGCAACCCTTGCCGATTTTTCACAAGGAATCCAACCATATCATGCCCTGGTACTAAAAATGCATTTTCTCTCTATTTTTAAAGAAGTTTACAATTTTAACCCCTTTTTCCCTTTACAACCAAGCAAAATAACACACCCAAAAAGCAAAAGCAATAGCCACAGCAGGGGTCCTCATTTTGCTAGGGAGTAAAATGCGGTGTGTTGTGAACATCACAACAACTAGCAACCAAGCAAAACAATTAAGTCCAAAGCATTAAGAGAAACTAAGTGAAATAAATCCATAACTTCCAACTATCCTTCTTGCAAATCGTTATTCAACTTGAGACCTAAGATATTCAATACGGGTGCATGAATTTCATTTTCAGTCTAAGTGTGTGCACGTGATTAATTATCTTCATCTTGAAGATCAGTTGAACAAACCAGTGACTGATATTAGCCTACGTAGTTGAGGATATTCCCTCATAGCCGACCGAATAGAGCCTTGCTGCTAGCGAGTGTCCATAGCCCCAGCAAGGTTATCATTATAATTCTCCTAAGTAGAGCCCTACTACCAGCAAGCGTCCATAGCCCTGGTAGAGTTACTTAGATGGCTTAATCTGGATTTTTAGTATAATCCATTTTATTATATTTTTCATATTTTATATTTTATTGATTTTGATGTTTGATAGAAATTTCACAAGATATAGCAATTTGTAACTTTTATGATGCAAGGGATGAGCACTTGCTGAAATTAAGCTGAGAATTGTAATGGTAGCAAGGGTGACGTTGGATTTGTCACCCGATATCTACACTGGTAAGTTCAACAAACCCAAGGATTTTAGGTGTGTCATCGTGAGAAACTTCCTTTGAATTCTCAATCACTATTAGTGAATACTAAATTTCAGAAGCTAAACAACTCTCTATATTCATGACAGTCATAACAAGTTATGCATAAATTGCAAATGGTTAACTTGATTATTCTGAATTTCCTACTGTTTCCAATGGTTGTTAGTTTGCTCTTTTAATACTCGAAATGAAAAACAAGGTTCCCTACTGAGGAGACAACAAATAAACGAACAATAGACTATACAAGAAAAATAAAAATAAAGCAAAAGAAGACTGTACACTACTTACACTATATTACACCCCAAAAATGGACTGCCCTTTACCTCAAGCCTGGAAGTAGTGTTTCAAATGTTGGCCATTAACTAGTAATTGCACATCTTCCCCAGTCAAGGTCCTAAGTCTAAATGTTTTGTCTCCTATTATTTCTGAGACTTGCAATGGACCTAACCATAGTCTATCAAATTTTCCATGACTCTCTTTCTTTTCATGTGCTTTATCCCAACATAGCACTAAATCCGATATCCTAAATGTTTTGACTCTTGCCCTCTTATCAAACCACCTCTTAACTACTGCTTGGTGTTTGGCAAATTTCTCGATAGCTTGACCTCTTTTCTCATCTAGTTGTAGCATTTGCACTATCCTCGCCTCCCTATGATTATCAAAGCCTAAATACTCATTGCCAAACTTCCAGATTGGTATTCTCAGATTTACTAGAAGTATGGGATCAGTCCCATAAACTAAATGATAAGGTGTATTGCCTAAGGCTATTTTGAACTTGGTCCTATCTACCCACAGTGCATATTTTAATAATGTATTCCACTCTCTAGGACTCTTTGTAATTAGCTTCTTGATTATATCTAATAAAATTTTGTTTGTAGACTCATCTAATCCATTACCTTGAGGGTAATAATTTGAAGAAAACTTTAAAACAATCCCGTATTCAAATGCCCATTTAGAAAACTTTAAAGAAGAGAAAGTAGGGTCCTTGTCACATACCAATGAATAAGGAGTTCCAAACCTGGTTATGATGTTCTCTTCAAGAAATTTGATAACTACCTCAGTCATGGAGAACTTAGAGTATGTGGCCTCAGTCCGCCTTGTATAGTAGTATGTCACCGTTAGTATGAACTTGTGTCCTGTAGAAGATGGAGGATTGATGACTCCAATGAAATCTAGGCCCCATTGTGCAAATGGTCTTGATTCAATCATAGGTTGTAGTGGATTGGCCTGATTTCTTCCCTTATCTGCTACAGTCTAACATGTGTGGCAACTCTTAATGTGACTCTATATCTTTGAACATCGTGGGAGAATAATAGCCCGCCCTCAATATTTTGTGTGTTGTAGCTAGATGGGAACCATGACCTGTTCCATGCTTGTCATGCAGCTCCGTTAACACCTTATCCGCCTCAGCTCTATTTAGACATCTCAAATAAATTCCATCATGGTTCTTCCTGAACAGAAGACCTCCTTGCACCATATATTTTTGTGCCTTAATCTTCAAAGCTCTTCTCTGAGAAGCTTTCATCTGATTTGGGTAGTTTCTAGCTATTAGAAAAGTGTTTAAATCACCATACCAATCTGATGCGTCCTGGGAATTCAGTACATACTACTATTTTATCAAATCTGGGTCTGTGCTTGCTATTGTTTACACCAATGCCTGCCCTCTAACCAGCTTCATGGGAATGATTTCCATGTCAAACTCTTGCAGTGTGGTGATCCATTTGGCCCTCTTTTCTCGAGGTTCGTTTTGCATCAGCAGCATCTTACTACTGCGTCTGGCACTATGGCTTTGACCTGGCTCTGTAAAATATAATGCCTAAATTTCTTCACGGCCCTCATTAGTGCGAATGCTTATCTTTCGTTATCCAGATATCTTAGTTGTACATCCTTCAGCGGCACACTCATAAAAGCTATGGGTTTTTCTTCATTGTCTGCACCCTTCTGCGTCAAGGCAGCATCGACTGAATGGGAGGATGCGAAGGAGTAGATATAAAATGGCTTTGTGTAGTCTGGGCTCGCCAGTATAGGGGCGTTAGAAATGGACTGCTTGATATCTTTGAATGCTGCCCTAGCCATCGGCGTCCACTCCATGGTGTTTAACGGCTGCACGATTTCTGGAAAACCCATGATAAACTTCCAAACAAAGTTAATTTTACCTTAAAATGATTTCAACTCTTTCCTACTATTTGGTATTTGCAAATTTTTTATTAACTCTATTCTATCTGGGTCGATCGATATTCCATCTTTAGAAATGACATGCCCTAGTAATTTACCTTCAGTTATCCCAAATGAACATTTCTTAGGGTTAAGGGAAATTCTGTACCTCTCACATCGCTTAAGTATTTTCCTGAGATCTTTAGCGTGAGTGGATGCATCCTTGGAATACACAGTCAGATCATCCATATACACAACAATGCACTTACCTGATAGCCCACAAAATGCAATGTCCATGGCTCTCTGAAAAGTAGCACCTGTATTGATCAGACCAAAAGGCATTCTCCTATATGCATAATTTCCCCATTTACAAGTGAAGGTGGTTTTTAATCTATCATCTCTATCAATTAAAACCTGGTTATAATCTGAGAAACCATCTAAGAAAGACATCATCTTTGCCCCATTTATTGTTTGCAACACTTTGTCTATTGGAGGCAGAGGATAATTATCCTTTTCGGATGCTTTATTCAAATTTCTAAAATCTACGCACAACCTGATGTCTCCATTCTTCTTCCTTACTGGTACTAAGTTAGCTACCCAGACTGAATGTCTGAGTGGGAAAATTATTCCAGCAGACAACAATTTTTTAACTTCCTCAAAGATTAAAGGCTCAAAAATGGCGTTCATAGGCCTTTGTTTCTGCCTAAATGGCTTAACCTCTGGTCTCAAAGGTATCACGTGAGTTATGATGGATGTATCATAGGTTTTCAAGTCTTCATATGTCCATGCTATTACGTGTTTATAATCTTTCAGAGCATCAATAATTTCTTTTCTCATTTTCTTAGAGCAAGCCTTCCCGATTGGTACATTTTATGGATTTTGCTCTGTCCCTAAATTTTGTAAATCAGACTTACCCCCTTCTATTTTGGGCAAGTCCTTCTGTCTTATTACTCCATCAAAGTCAAAAATATGCTCTAATTCAATTACCCCTTTGGGTAAGAAGTTGCTCTTCAAGTTGATTATATCCTCTTCGTCCCATGTTATCTCAGGCCTTTCTTGTTCATCAATGATTTGAGCCTCAAATACCTCATTACAAGTCAGAAAATCAATAATTTGTTGATCCCCTCCAAATACTTGAAAATGTAACATTGTCTAGGATACTGGGAACATTAACTAATTCAATAGCGAATCTTTTCAGACCTGATAGTATCAAGGGTTCTAGTGTGCTAGCTGTCATGCCCACATTTTCCATGTGGTCACAACACACATCGCACGTGTCATAGCCACATCTGTCATGTGGTTATGACACGAGATATGAAAAACTTTTCTCACACTGTCGTAAAAACCCCTTCGCATGCGTAAGCATGCTCGGTGGTGTTCTCTCATGGCGAAACACTACAATTTTCGGTGGGATATAAGTACAATTGCGTGCAACCAGACGCATACAGATCAACAAGAGGGTTTTTATGACGCCGCTAACGTCATTGCAAGAATGAGATTACCAAAGTTCCTAAATCTAAATCTCAGCAATTTCCGGCAGCATAACGCCTTACGGCGTTAGTGGGAATTACGCTGCACTCATTTACGCACGTGGTTCGCTGATAGACTAACAACTTCCCACGACGCCTTGTTCTGACTAAACCGACTAGTGATCTCCCTATTTAGTCATTTTTCAGCCAGGCACGGTTGTCTGTCTCCTCTCTTGTTTCCTGAAACATACTCCTCCTACGACTTAGCATTCTCAACAAGGCGGTTTGTTTGCTCTCTCTTCCCTTTTCACTGGTTCTTAATTTTGATTGTATTTTTATCGCCCTTACCTTAACTATTTCTCGGTTAATTTAGTGTGTTTATATTTTGGTCTCTCTCTCTTTCGTTTTCTATGCTTTCTTTATGTGTATCCGGTCCTTTCTTCATGATTTACGTCAATCAGGGTTATCACTGCAGCTATTGTTGATATTAAACCTAACTTCAGGATGGTCTAGGTCACATAGACTGGTTTACTACTTCGCTGGACTCGGTCTCCTAGTCTTCTCCGATCATGGTATCTCCTCTTCGTTTGTATTAATTAAACTTGTTCCTAAGCAGATTTAGCAGAAGGGTCCGTCAACTTAGTTCTCTTATCCCATGTGGGAAATGTCGCGCATTTTCTCCTCTGTGTTTTCCAATGTTAGTTTTTCTTCTTCGGACTCTCTTACAGGTTTACTTATGAGGTCATTTACTACAGTTGGGATTAAAATGGCCTCACATGAAATGCTTGTGATGTCTCCTTAAGTTTATTTCCAGTGTTCTTTTAAGCGAGGTGGCGTGTAATTTTCCTCTTCATGTTCCTTCATTTTCCCGATTATTGACATTACGTTGGTAGTGGAAACTTCCGAGAAACTCTTTCCGGAGTATTACGGAATAGTCCTTTACGCTCTCTTTAAATTATAATTTTATTTTCTCTTGTTTATACTTACTGTTGTTATTATTACTACTAATTAATTAGTGTGAATCGTATACCATTGTTAATAGATGTAGGGGGCTCTCCTCTTTATAAAACCCTGATCATGGAAACATAACTTCTTTGGTTGTTGTGTTCAACACTGAATAAAAACTACTGTGAAAATATATTTTTTTAATTTTATTTTTGTATAACCATGTGTCACATTTTATCAAGATTTTAAACGAGGGCCCAATAAAATGGCTCATAAAACTATTTCCATATATATATATATATATATATATATATATTTTAATGTATACGTAGTTGACGAAATTGTTCTTTTAATTATTTAACAAACTCCACGTAATCCCTTTTATATATAAATATATATATATATATAGATATATACATACATATATATATATATATATATATATATATATATCTTAATTATTTCATATTATATTGCTATATACATAGGCATTTATAGTATCTATATATGCCTATATATATGGCAACTTAATGTATTTCATTTCAAATAAAAACCAACTTATGTGTTAGGGCCAAAAGCCCTAACATTTTTTTTTTTTTGTTTTATTTTCCACAGCCAGCGGAGGAGATGGGCGGCGGTGGCCGCAGCCAACGGAGGAGACAGAGGTCGGCCGCGCAGAGCTGTGGCTCCGCGGGGGTTTCAAAGGAAAGGGGGGATGTGGGGAGGGGCGGAGCCCCACCCACATCCCACGATGTGGGGTGTGGGTGGGGCTCTGCCCCTCCCCACACCTTTATTTATTAGATAGATACTGCGGTGGGGATTTCTCCCCACCGCCCAAATGTAAAGCTTCGGCTGTGTTTTTACACAGCGATCCAAAATTTCGACAGTCATAACTCTATTCAGTATTTCATGCCTTTCAATGATAAATGATATCAATAATATATATATATATATATATATATATATTTATATATATATATATATATATATATATATATATATTTATATAGATTTTTTTTTTTCAGTCTCTGTAATAAAACAATTTATTCAGTTTTCTATTATTCTGTCAAAATGTTAATTTATAACAACTGTTATATAAATATATATATATATATATATATTTCATAATCTTCTCAAATTTCAACCTGTTATAATGATAATTAACAATTATATATATATATATATATATATATATATATATATATATATATATATATATATATATATATATATATATATATATATATATATATATATATATATATATATATATATATATATATACCTATATATATATTCCAGTTTCACTTATTCGGTAGAAATGGTAAATATATATCAACTTATTATATATATATATAGTGATATATATTCCATTTTCATAAAACATTTAAGTTTTTTAAATTAACAAACAGAAATATATACATGCTAGATTTCCTCTAATCTATTCAAATCAACTGAAATCACTATATATGAAGAATTAAACTTAAACATTTAAAATTGTCTATTCCTTTAGAACAATGAACCATAAAACTAACATTTCAACTAGTTAAGCAATTCCAAACTTTCAATTACATAAACAAACTCATATTAGATTGCAAATAAGAGATGAATTTTCTATTTAAAAAGGTATACAAAGCAACAAACTTGAAAATTTAAGCACATTCATATTACAAATTTTAAGCCATGGATACATACAACTAACTTCCCAGTTATGAACTTCCCTCTCCCAAACAATATACAACTGATAGCTTGTGACAACCAAGTAAAAGTCCATCAATAACAAATCAGGGAGGTGATTTCCTTCACTCTCAGGGTAACAATAAATTACAACAATAACAAGAGAGGTGCTCTCTCTTCAACTCTCATGAAAAGAACCAGGCCTAATTCTCATGACAAAGAAGAATAACTGTTTCTTCACAAATATAACTTCTCCCAAGCCAACCAGAAGCTCCAAGAGAAAACCTGCGTATCAAAGACAAACAAAGAAGAAAACACCACTCATCTAGCTCTCCTCCCTTCCATAGACCCGCAAGTGGGTCACCCCCGAGCTAGGGAGACCATACTCACACCTGGGTAACTCAAACACTCCACTTCACAACAGTAACAACAAAAATCCCAAAGCACACAAACACCCGTGGGTCATTTACACAACACGGAAACTCAACTACAGTGAGTTTCATAAGGGGCAGGAGAGTGGACACACTCGACTCCAGAGTGTCACCCTGACAGATAAGTTAACCAATACAATTTCTCTTGGTCTCAAACCAAGTTTGATCACAAATTTGTAAGAAATCTGTATATGACTCTCAAGTCAAAGATACAGACACAGATACATGCCCTCAAGGCTTTCAACATCCCAAAAGATGGAAACAGGTATGCACCCGAGGAGGATCTCTCCTCCCCTACCCCAAACTTGATGAGCATTTCTCCCAAGTGGGAGAAGCTCTGTCAAACAACCCGACAACAAACCCCACAGAAAACAAATCTAAACACAAATTCACACACTTTACATACACATTCAGCTATACGAAACAAAGGTAAAATTTAACCAACCTTACAAAGCCTTCCTGGAATGAAGCTGTTGCAGAGCCCACAGAGTTCTCTTCCAACCTTAGCCACCAACTCCCTCTCCCTTCTCTCTCCTACAAGCTAACTTTTCTATTTTTGGTAAGGCAAAATGAAAGTTTTCCCAAAATTCAACTAACTCCCTCTCATCCCAAAATTGGAAACAAATAACCAAATTCTTTTCAGTTTTGAGGAATGGGGAGGTGACACTTGTCACCTTCTCACTCTCCCCCAAAACCACTATTCTGCCCTGGTGGCTTATGTCACTCACCCTTCCCAAGAGTACTCCTTATTCCTCTCCTCATGTGATTCCTCTTACGCATGGGAGAAATAAAAGGAGTTAATGGGGAAGAAGATAGGTGACCCATGCCCCTTCTTCCCTTCTTCACATGGGTGTCCCCACAGCACATGGGGGAATCTCACTATGGAAGGGGTGACTTTAAGTCAATCCTTCAATAATGGATGGCATCTCTTACCTTGGGGAAAGTAGAGGGGATGGGTTGGGTGTTGGTACAACCCATCATGTCCCCTCCTACCTCCAATTTTCGCCACTTAACTTCAGGGGGAAGTTAAGATGACTAGATGGAGGTTACTCAAGGGTTACCCATGCCAAATGGGCCCCTGGACCCATGGGGTATAACCTAGGGTCAACTTTAACCCATACAAGACACCCCTGGTCAAGGTAAAGCACAAGAAAAGGCCTCATAAATTTAAATTAAACAAGGAAATTCAATTTCAATCCTTTTTACAACACAAATTATAAAATAATGTTACATGAGGGTAACTTAACCCACTCGACCATACGAAAGACCATAGTACATCATTACATCAAACACAAAGAGATCTTGGTTCCTCGTGGAACCAGATCGGCTTAATAGGGAATAACAAATAACAAGGTGCGGAATGATCTCCGAATTCTGTGGTTCGATTAGTAATTCCTGCACACTAAATTACAAGATCAGTAACCACATAAAATCATCATAGCCGAAGCAACTTGAAAACATGCATTATCATGACATAGTACTATTTAACATAAATGAAATCATATTACAATTTTCCATCATCACCTAATTAATGTTTTTCTGAAATGTAAACTTATCCAAACATCACCCAATTAGTTTTTCCGAAGTCATAATAAAGTTTAATAGTTTGACAATTCTTGGAACTGCTATCCCACAAATATAAAAAGTAACAATAACAGTACTGTAAATAGTCATAACAACAGAAGTAAAAAGGGCGGTCCTCACACTAGCAGTAACTACTAGTGCATCTGGCCTGTGGTTCAGTTCTCTAGGGATATACTCTATGTTGAAAGCATTAAATAAATCTATTAAACCCCATACTCTATGTCTGTAACTATTCATTTTCTTGTAATTGCAAGCATATAGTTTCCTTATTTTTTGACCACTAGTTCAAAGTCTAAAAATACCTTAATCGTTTTCACCTTTTTCTTAATGACCATGACGAGTCCCAAAATTAAGGCTTCATATTCAAAAATATTGTTAGTACAGGAAAACTACAGTCTATATGCTGCTAGATATGATTTACCCTGAGGATCTATGAGTTCAACACCTGCACCTGCACCCTATTTTGATTTGGACCCATCACATTTTAGTGTCCACATGCCATCTTTACTTTTTTGACCTTTCACCTTGGCATGCTTTATCTCTTCTATCACTTGTGAGGTGCTGGCCTATTTATTCATGGGTATTTCCATTTGGTCAACTCGCATATGTGTATTTCTAGCCTGCAAATCAAAAAGACAACTACCTTTGTCCTTTATTCCCTCTCCTAAATTTGAAATAAGAGCATCAACCTTACTTTGGATGTATCTCTGTGGTTGATCAGGGTTCACATTTCCCTCTTGCAACCCTACCCTCTTCGCGCATTCTTTGTATTCATATTCAATGATGTCTTCTCACATTCCACAACTTTCCTCAAAATGTGGCCTATCATGAACCCTACATCTATTCTTTTACAATTTACATTGGATGCGCAGATTTTGTTAAATGCACTCTTCCACCTCTTGTCTAATGGCATGACCAAATTTGTCCATTGCACTATTTTTTTCATCCAAAGAATTTCCATCAGACTCAATGAATAATGTTGTCTCCTTGCTGACATGTTTTTTTTTAAGTTTAACATCATGATCTCTTTAATTTGTACCCCATTGTTAGTAATCCTATAAACACCAGGTTCAATAGCAGCATATAATACTTCATTAGTTCGATTATACTCTATTATCATATGTTTCATCCTGGGTTCTGCCTCTATTCTAATATGGTTTGGGACACCTCTCCAAGGTAGCCACATATGTGAAAAATTAGTAGCCATATATCCATTTAATGTCTTGGACCAATCCCTACTCAGCAACATTCCATAATTCATGGGTATTTCTACTATTTGAATGTCAATGAATTGGCTTACCCTAGGGTCTGAAGCTAATTGCATCTGAATGTTCATCAATTCTCCTATCACACTGACCTCAGTTTTATCTAACTGTGTGACAACCTTGGCAGATTTCGTGGGAGTCAGCCCTAGAGTTTTACATATCCCTAAGGGCATTACGTTGGCTGATGCACCAGAGTCCACCATGCAATTGTGTATGTTCTGTTAGGTCTCAAAAATGCAGGTTGCTAATCCTAAGAGGATGCCAGGCTCTATGTTTGGATTTGCAATGTTTTTTAACTAACTTGATGAAATCAACCTTCAAGGTTTGATGATTTCCTACACTTTAGGTCCTGCTACAGCTAGGTGGGTGAACCTTGAAATATTAAAGCAGTCTGAGTGTGGATGAATGGACTAACTAGATCTATCTACAATGGCATAGGGTGTAAGATAGATAAAAAAGCTTACTAAATGATTGGTAGAAATTGTATAAGCAATATCAAGGTAATAGGTTTTAAATAATGAGTTGAATGAGACTAGTGCCTTGTTGGGTAACAGAGTCAATTTGAAGGACCTAGACCAGTAGTTTCTTAATGGTAATAATTCTAATTGCTTGGCACAGTTTTGGTTTATAGCTTGTATAAACGTGCAAGAAAGTGATTGACAAACTCTTCTTAGCAATCCAACCAATATAATCAATTATCTTATAATTCACCAGAAGGTATTTTAATCCTTACTTGAAGGAACCAAATGAAATGAATGGGCAAGATTAACAGATAATATTTCACTAGAGACAGAATGGCAATTCTAATTATATGGCTCTACTTAGTAATCCCAACTTACTACTTCTAGGCTACTGCGACTAAATTAGAAGGGTTTAATTCCTCAGATGGACACCAACCAAATTAATCACACAGATACAGCAAGTGTGTATTGACAGATTAACTATATACTTGATATCTTAATCTGTATAACAAGGAAATGCAGAAATGGAGACAGCCACACAATTGAATATTCTCAACAAACAACTGATACCAAAGTAGAAAAACTGAATCAGAGAACTTCAAACTTCTTCTTCAAATAAAATATGCAACATAGTTACTTTGAGACATTGTATATTATGTATAAATGAATATCTACTACTGCTGATGATCCTTTCAGCATCGATTGTTTGAACTTATATAGATATTTCTATGAAGAGGTACAACTCTTCAATAAGTCTCTTGGGAACTTAACAAGTGTTAACAATAATTACATAAGTGGAATTAGGCTCTATTCAACAATAAATAAACTTTAGCCAGATGATCTAGATACTCTTGATCACGGTGAGAATCAATAAGCTCAATAGCGCTTCTAGTAATTACATCAAGAGTAACCATCTCCTCCAATTGTTTGCAGACTTCTTTGGATGCAGAGGCTTTATCTTTCAGAGCTCCTGTGGCTTTGTGCAATATAATCTGACAGTCAATAATCCATTCTTCTTTTCTCTTTACCTCTCCGTTATCTTTAAATAACCTAGGCACTCCTGCACTTGAAGCATCAATACCTTCCTTTGCATTAGCTTTTAGTTTGTCATAGTAATGTTGGTGTTGTTTGAGCAATGCTCTGTTATCTGTATTATCAGTGGCACTTTTATTTTGTAACTCAATCAATTTTTCTTGTATCCTCTTTTCAATTCATTCATGTTCTTTGATTGCTTTGTGATTTTCTGAGTAATTATCCCAAAACTGATTCAACCACCGCACCATGTTTGCATACCTGCTATCCCAGATTCTGGTCCACATTTGTACAGGTATCTTTTCCCCTTTCTTATCCGCAGCAACAACTCGAAACTCACTTGGCCACAATCCTACTTCCTGGCCATAGTATAACACCATATGCATAAGCATTGAGTAATGCTCAAAAGAGCATGCTGGAGCATTGTTTTTTATTGCAGATAGACCAGAGTCTATTCTAGTAGCAATATAGGAGGCATAATCAAATTGTCTGGCATTGTGACATTGAATATCAGAGGCTATGACCATCAGAGGAATAGTCATGAACTCAGGGACCTCTGAGCCAAGGACTTGGCCTACAGAAAAATAGGTATATTGTATGTATGGTTCAAAAATGGCTACATGAAAGGGAGGGCCATCATTCTCAGTCAAGGGTATCACTTCTCCTTCAATCCTGGTCCTATGAATGGGTAACCTCCATCCATTGTAAGTTGTATCCATTCTCCAATACTCTTTATCCAAATCTTCATAAATAATAGGGACAGTGCACAAATCATCTAAATCATATACCTCACAAATAGCATTTTTTGACAGGTGCACAATTGGTTCTCCTTGAGGGTTGTAGATAGCTTTCAGGCCTGAATTGTAAGTTCTGGCTAGTAGTTGAAGGAGTTCCACATTCAAGAATACATTAGGTACAACCAGTTTGCCTAAATTCATGTGCCATGGGTTTGAAACAGGGGCATTTCTAAACCTTCTGTTATAGTGGAATCTGAAGAGCTCATACCCCCTAATTGGGGTCCAGATATCTCCCAGGTGTTTATGTTTATCTTCCAATTTTTCTACTTCTGCCCTGAGTTGAGCAGACCTCCTGGCCTTGGGAGTTGACCCAGGCAATTGATCAATTAGGTCCTGATTTAATTTTCTATCTTTCACTTTCTCTTCAGGGGTTTGATCAGTTTTTTGTTTTTTAGGCTTATTGGTTTCCCCTTGTAACTTTCTTCCTTTCCCTTTTCCCAGAGTTTCCATTTTAAAACTTTAGCAGAAAATTTAAATACAGGCTATGCAATGTATATGTACCTGTCATCCGGTGGCTGAGATTAGAACCCTCTGTTTTATGCCTCAAGAATTCCTCTGTATTCTCTTCTCGGACGGTTTTTTGCAATTATAATGATCGTATGAATTTCGTAGCCGTTTGTATTAACTATCTGATCAATTCAATGTTCATCGCTGTGAAGTGTCACATCGCCATAACTCTTCTTATCGGCGTGATTTTTAAAATGTCTAGGCGACCCTTAATGCTTTTATGGCGCGACCAATCAATCGGCGTGACCCCTCGATTGTATTCCCGACGCTATGTAATGTCATATTTTAAGTGGGCGCGTCCATCGGCATGACTTCCCTCATCGCCAAGTGTTTTAGATCTCTCTGCGATATAGCAAGTCCCACCGATATGATTTGCTTATCGGCATGATTAATACTATCAGGATAATAAAATTATGTTCTCCCGATCTTTATTGTTTCGCCAATAGTCATTTTCATATATGGACTTCATCTTTATCGGAATGACATACACTATCGAGATAGCTAAATCAAGATATTCTGATCCAAATCATCTCCCTGATGGCCCTTTTCATATCCTTCATCGGACAGAGTATGTTAAAGTGTTATCGATGCCTTTTGATCGCTGTGACTTGTGAATCGGAGAGACCTAATTCCCTTATCCCGATATGCTGAGTTATCCCGATAGATGTGTATCACTGTGAGTCTCGCCGAAAGCTTTCTTATCGCTAAGACTCTAACTATCGGAAGCTTACTTGTTTGCTATCCCGATAGTTTATTTCTCACCGATGACTTTTTGCTTCCTTACCCCCACAGGATGTTCGGTGAGACTCTTGCCGAAATGCTTCATTGGTATGATATATACTGTCGGGGCAACTTTTAAAAGGTTATCCGATAGATATTTGTCATACCGATCGGTATGACCACTTGCCTTTCTTGCCGATGTAATGTCATCGGCATTACTCACTCCATCGGTGACTTCCATAATTCTTTTTCCGATCTCTATTCTCACGCCGATGGTTGTTTTCAAACGATTCCTTATGTATCGGTGTAAGCAACACAACCTCTTGCCGATGGATTGATTTTGATGAAATTTGGCACTGCTCATCCATAGACACCTTGTGAGATAAATTTTTTTTATCATGGTCTTTTTGGGATATTCTTTAGGATTTATTCAAATATGATGGGGTAAGGAGATAGTAAAAATTTCAAATTTTTACTGTGCTAACATGTTCTTCCCACACAATCTAACAGTTAACAAGAAAGGAGGAGCATCCTTCTTATCAGCATAAATTACTACATTTGTATTGGAAGGCTGCTCAACTTTCTTACTTTTCTCTTTAGATGGTAAATCTGTATTAGGAACAACTATATTAGCAGCAACCTCATCTGTCATGGATACATCCATAGATTTTATAAAAGCATTTCTGATCCCTAGAGTTTTCAATAATTCATTCAGAGGTATACTGACCTTAATTTTCTTTATTTCCTCTGACAAGTAACTCATTAGTCTTGTTGTCTCTACTGTTTTAGTTTTACTTGTTTGGGCCTTTTGTGTTGTTGTTCTACTGTTTGCATGAGGATTAGCTTTAAGTATGGCAGGATTGTTGCTAGCATTCTGATCTAGGGGTGTATTGAAGTTGTTAGGAGGAATAGAAGTGGTGAAAGGTCCTTCTGGCCTAGTGTTGTTCCTTAAATTGTAGGTGTTGTTTTTATTTGTCTGTTGAAAGGCCTGCACCTCTTCTATTTCAGTCAATGCCTCATTTTTAGTTTGAAAAGGAAATTGAAAAGTATTTAACACAAAGGCTGATTCAGGATAAAGATTTTCACAAAAGTATGGTTCATCCTCTAACAATTCATCTTCTTTCTCCTCTGTAGTTGCAAAGGTAAAGGTTTCTAAAACTAAAGCTATATCATACCCTGAGGGTACTACCTCATTACCCTTGGGAATGAGAAATTCAAAGGTAGGAGGCTGCACATCTATATTAAAAATGTTGGCTGCTAAATGGAACTGTGGACAGTCAAGCTCAGCATGGACATTGGTATTGTGAAATTTGCACCAATTTTTTAGTGATGTATTGGCCATTTTGGATGCCAGCTGTTTGGTTTGCATCATGATTATCTATATTCTCAAAAGGAGAAGCTAGAGTACCATTGTTTGGTCCAGTGTTCCATGTTTTGGGTGGCCTAGGTTGATTCTGATTTCTGTTGTTATTACCTCGGGCCCTATTGTCTACCACTGGTCCTCTGTTTTGCATGTTGATTGCCCTTGGTTATGACCTTGATGCTGATTATAGTTTTGGCTCTGATTTGAACATTGGCCTTGGCTGTTATTCTGGTTATGGCTCTGATTGTAGTTCTAATTGTAGTGCTAATTTTGATTTGAATTATAGTTCTAATTTTGGCCTTGGTTATAATTTTGATTTTGATTGCATCCTTGGTTGCCTCTTCCATAGAGATTCTCATTTCTTAGTTGTGTCACTTCGGTGGTTAATCTTTTCAAGTGTGCAGTGATCTCTTTGATTTCTTCCCTTTCTTCTTGTGCCTTTGCCACACTTGTATCTCTAGGAGGTCAGAAGAAAGGATGACCACTGTTCTGATTGTTATTAGCAGTGTTACCTATGTAAGGAGTTATGGCTTGGATTGGGGTAGGACTATACACAGGTGTGTATGTAGGAACTAGATTTAATAATGGAGTGTGATGCATAGGGACTCCATTCCAAGGCTGTGCCTGATTTTGCATTCCAAGATTTCCTCCATTAAGAAATGGACTATAGGTTGTATGCCTCATCTCTTGGTTTACTGAGGCCGCCTCTTTATAGGCTTTGGATATTGAATCTATGTTAGGTTTTCTTTTGACAAACATGGCAGTTAAAGGATCCAAGGCTACATAGTGCATAGCTAACAAGGTATCATCATCCACAGTATAAGGGGCCACCAACCTAGAGTAGGCCTTTTGAAATGTATCATTGAAATTATCAATCAACTCTCCCTCACCTCTTTTTATGGTAGCTAATTTATGATACAAGATGCAAGGATCAATGGGCCCCCTAAATCAAGACAGAAATGCTTCTTCCATGAGTGACCAAGAAGAAATGTAGCTATTGGGTAAGTTTACATACTAGTTAGAGGCTTGTTCATTAAAGGTGTAGGGAAACAATCTACACACTACGTCCTCGTGTTCTAATCTGGCCCTAAAGCATGCCTCCTTAAATATTCTAATGTGGTCTTCCAGATCCTGGTGTAACTGGTATTTCGGACATATCTTTTCCAGATTTTTGGGCATCTCATTATAATCATTGAACGCTATGGGAGAATGGACATTGAAATAAGCCATTGCAGGTGCATGTGCTAAACTTGTGGGAATACCTGGATTTCCTGGGGCATTGGGATTTCTGGGAGGACCAAAACCAAGATTCAAAGCTAAATAAAGATCTATCAGGACTCACAAAGTTATGAATGCTAAAAGGTGACCCAGGAGGTGTTCCAGATGAACTTCCTGCTTGCAATATTTTAGGATTTCAAATCAAAGGGCTCTTACTTCACCTCATATTAGGTAATTGCATAAATATATCCCCTCAACTGGATCTAGACCTAGTCACTCTATCACTGTTATTAGCCAATTTTTCTTGAAACAAAACCTAACTAAAATCAGCCCTCCTTCTAGCACCAGGAAACTGTTGGTGATTGTTTTAACACAGTCATAACAATAGTTAAAATTCACATAAAATGAACCAAAATTGACTTGAAAGATATGAAGGATTTGGTTAAGATTCACTTAATCCCAAGTTTAATATGGTCAGGTCTTGACCTGTTGGGCAAATTCAGTTGGTCGATGTGAAGCTGTAATGTTCAAGGTGCCTTACGTGATTTAGGGTTTCTTGTTGGTTAACCGAACTCAAACTTATGCAAAGAGATTATGATTATCAGTGTGTTTTTCATTCCCCTTTTTGCATAAAAGTGTTACTGTGTTTACAAAGCTTTAAATGATCTATATTATTGCAAGCTTTTTGTTCTTAAATATTATGAAAACTATCTACTTTCAACTCAACTATATATGCTTTTTCAAATATGAGACAAATTTCCTTCAAATTTCTACGTTTTAAGCTTAGTATTTTCAGATGGGTTGGGAAAAGTTAGAAAGATCTAAACTAAACATCGTTCATTCTACCAAAGGATCTAATTGTTATGTTATGCACTATATAAATCATATAGCAAATTGATCAAATCCACAGACAAAAAAACTTAAATGTAAGTTCTGAGCATTTTCACAAACATACACTTAAGATTGCAAGCTCTAAGAGAAAATGTTTCAAACACAATGAAGAGAAAGAAAACACTCAGAAGATAGATGTAGAATTTTAGATTCAATTGTATTAGAAATAGATAGTCATATATGATTTACAATGTCTGAATAACTCTTAGCTTCATTGATCAAATTATAGAAAACTTACAAGCTTTACAGATACAGCAAAGAGGCAGGATGTTCCACACGCTCCTTGTTGCAGACACAGGTGACCTCCTTCTTCTCTTAAATGCTATGCTAAGTGTTACTTATACAAAATTCTTGTTGCTACAACTCTCTATGTATCCCCTGTGTAAAATATTATAGTGTATAAAGGCACAATATATAGACTTTGATTGTCCTCAATACATCATAAAACCCTAGTTAAGCAATGGTTCAAACCTCTAGTTACAACAATAAATGTTGGAGAACCAGTCTACCAAAAATATCTCTGAGCATACATCAAATCTAGGTGAAATATGCCCTTTTGAAAACCCTAGCAGCTCAATAATAACTTCTGTTGTCTGCTGCAATGATGTCTTCAGCTGCATTTTGTCTTCATCAATGAAGACCCTTGACTTCCTCGCCCTTCATTATTATCTTCTTCTGCTCCTGAGATTGGATTTCCTTTCCATGATGTCATCACCATCAAACCTCAGCTCCTTCTTCAACTACAAACCTGTAAAAAATAGACCAGCAATAAATACAATTTCACCTAATAAACAACAGGAAATTAAAACACCTGCTAAATTAAGGCATGACTGTGCGATTGCAAAAATCAGGCCCTAAATCTGTAAAAATTGCAAGTCCAAAATGCATATTCAACGTTAAACTGGTTGGGTCAACCGTCGTTGACCAGAAACATGCATTCGGGCCCCAAATCGGCCTCAAAATTTCATCGCTTTGTTCTCCCACTCATTTCTTTGTTTTAAAACTTTGTATTTTCTGATAGACAAGCTGGGCATGATACATTCATTTAATCAGATTTGAATCTTTTTCAGTTCCGCAGCTTGTATGCATGCCATGGCATATCGGCTTGTATATTGCAATATACAAACGCAAAAAAATATAGAAGCATTTAACTCCAATTTATATTTATTCAATTCTGCCAAATAAAGCAATGTATAAAGCGTTGTATATAGCCTTTGGACTTATCGCTGTTATAAACAGTAATTTATAACCCATCAAATCCGCAATGTATCCCTTGATATGCAAATCGAACGTGATACATGGGATAAATCTGCTTTTATATTCATTTGGATTTGGGCTTGTATATTTAACTTTGCATATCGGTTTGTATATCTCGATACATACAAATGCCTTAACATGCAAGCATTTTCACCTTTTAAATTTCTCCTTCGAGTCTGCACTATGTATGTGGTTTTGTATCTTTTGATATGCATTGTTTAAAACATACATGGACTTAACTTTGTTTGACAAATTTTCGGTTCTGGCACTTGTACATGTGCAATATATGTTTGATAATATACAACCCAGAATTATACAATGATTTAACATTGTTTAAAACCCTTTTCATGTCTGCCATTGTATATTTCGTTGTATGTTACTCAAACATACAAGCCCATGGACATACAACAAATTAACCATGTTTCATAACATTTGAATTCCGCGTGATGTATATTATCAATCTATATTTTAGCTTGTATATTTTGACCTGCCAATCATACAATGCGAGATATATGCAACGGAACTCAAATACCTATTCATCTCAACTTTGAGTTATTTTGGATCCATCTTGTATGTATACATAAAGCTTTTTATTTAAAATGCATACAAGAAAAAAAAGACATACAATCAGCTATGTATATGAAAGCGATATACAAAGGGCATTGTATGTACATTTCAAATGACCCAATCATGCAATCAACCCTACTATATGAACCTGATTGCAAATGCGACTAAGTATAAAACGACTTTGCACATACAAAGGACTTTGTATATGCAAAGTGATATACAAAGGTCTTTGTATACAGGCGAACTCACATACAAAGAGCCTTGTAAATGGAACATACATATACAAAGAGATTTGTATGTGCAAACAGCAAACCCTTGCCTTGTACATTTTACCAAAATGATCATAACTTGCAAAATATGGGAAATTTTAAGATGGTTCAAAAAGCAACCCTTGCCCATTTTTCACAAGGAATCCAACCATATCATGCCTTGATACTGAAAATGCAATTTTTCTCTATTTTTAATGAAGTTTGCAATTTTAACCCCTTTTTTCCCTTTACCACCAAGCAAAACAACACACCCAAAAAGCAAAAGCAATAGCCACAACAGGGGTCCTCATTTTGCTAAGGAGTAAAATAGGGTGTGTTGTGAACATCACAACAACTAGAAACCAAGCAAAACAATTAAATCCAAAGCATTAAGGAAAACTAAGTGAAATAAATCCATAACTTCCAACTATCCTTGCAAATCGTTATTGAACTTGAGACCTAAGATATTCAATAAGGGTGCATGAATTTTCATTTTCATTTTAAGTGTGTGCACGTGATTAATTATCTTCATCTTGAAGATCGTTTGAACAAACCAGTGACTAATATTAGCCTATGTAGTTGAGGATATTCCCTCATAGCTGACCGGATAGAGCCTTGCTACCAGTGAGCATCCATAGCCTCGGCAAGGTTATCGTTACAATTCTCCTAAGTAGAGCCCTACTGCCAGCAAGCATCCATAGCCCCGGTAGAGTTACTTAGATGGCTTAATCTAGATTTTTTGTATAATCTATTTTATTATATTTTTCATATTTTATATTTTATTGATTTTGATGTTTGATAGATATTTCACAAGATATAACAATTTGTAACTTTTATGATGCAAGGGATGAGGACTTGCTGAAATTAAGCTGAGAATTATAATGGTAGCAAGGGTGACCTCAGATTTTTCACCTAATATCTACACTGGTAAGTTCAACAAACCCAAGGATTTTAGGTGTGTCATCGTGAGAAACTTCCCTTGAATTCTCAATCACTATTAGTGAATACTAAATTTCAGAAGTTAAACAACTCTCTACATTCATGACAGTCACAACAAGTTATGCATAAATTGCAAATGGTTAACCTAAATATTCTAAATTTCCTACTATTTCCAATGTTTGTTAGCTTTCTCTTTTAATACTCTAAAGAAAAAACAAGGATCCCTGCTGAGGAGACAACAAACAAACCAACAACAGACTGTACAAGGAAAACAAAAATGAAGGAAAAGAAGACTGTACACTACTTACACTATATTACACCCAAAAAATGGACTACCCTTTACCTCAAGCCTGGAAGTAGTGTTTCAAATGTTGGCCATTAGCTGGTAATGGCACATCTTCCCCAGTTAAGGTCCTATGTCTAAATGTGTTGTCTCCTATTATTTCTGAGACTTGCAATGGACCTAACCATAGTTTGTCAAATTTTCCATGACTCCCATTCTTTTCATGTGCTTTTTCCTAGCACAACACTAAGTCTTATATCCTAAATGTTTTGACTCTTGCCCTCTTATCAAACCACCTCTTAACTACTGCTTGGTGTTTGGCAAATTTCTCGATAGCTTGACCTCTTTTCTCATCTAGTTGTAGCATTTGCACTATCCTGGCCTCCCTATGATTATCAAAGCCTAAATACTCATTGGCAAACTTCCAGATTGGTATTCTCATATTTACTGGAAGTATGGGATCAGTCCCATAAACTAAATGATAAGGTGTACTGCCTAAGGTTGTTTTGAACTTGGTCCTATCTACCCACAGTGCATATTTTAACAATGTATTCCACTCTCTAGGACTCTTTGAAATTAGCTTCTTGATTATATCTAATAAAATTTTGTTTGTAGACTCAGCTAATCCATTACCTTGAGGGTAATAATTTGAAGAAAACTTTAAAACAATCCCGTATTCAAATGCCCATTTAGAAAACTTTAAAAAAGAGAAAGTAGGTCCATTGTCACATACCAATGAATAAGGAGTTCCAAACCTAGTTATGATGTTCTCTTCAAGAAACTTGATAACTACCTCAATCATGGAGAACTTATAGCATGTGGCCTCAATCCAACTTGTACAATAGTCTGTCACCATTAGTATGAACTTGTGTCCTACAGAAGATGGAGGATTGATGACTCCAATGAAATCTAGGCCCCATTGTGCAAATGGTATTGATTCAATCACAGGTTGTAGTGGATTGGCCTGATTTCTTCCCTTATCTGTTGCAGTCTGACAGGTGTTGCAACTCTTAATGTGACTCTCTATATCTTTGAACATCGTCGGCCAATAATAGCCCGCCCTCAATATTTTGTGTGTTGTAGCTAGATGGGAACCATGACTTGGTCCGTGCTTGTCATGCAACTTCGTTAACACCTTATCCGCCTCAACTCTGTTTAGACATCTCAAATAAATTTCATCATGGTTCTTCCTGAAGAGAAGACCTCCTTGCACCATATATTTTTGTGCCTTAATCTTCAAAGCTCTCCTCTAAGAAGCTTTCATCTTATTTGGGTACTTTCCAGCTATTAGAAAAGTGTTTAAATCACCATACCAGTCTGATGCGTCTTGGGAATTTAGTACATACTACTGTTTTATCAAATCTGGGTCTGTGCTTTCTATTGTTTGTACCAATGCCTTCCCTCTGACCAGCTTCATGGGAATGATTTCCATGTCAAACTCTTACAGTGTGGTGATCCATTTGCCCCTCTTTTCTCCAGGTTCGTTCTGCATCAGCAGCATCTTTATTATTGTGTTTGGCACTATGGCTTTGACCTGGCTGTGCAAAATATAATGCCTAAATTTCTTCATGGCCCTCATTAGTGCGAATGCTTGTCTTCTGGATCCTGTGCAACTAGTATTTGGGACATATCTTGTCTAGATTTTTGGGCATCTCATTATAATCATTGAATGCTATGGGAGAATGGACATTGAAATAAGCCATTGCAGGTGCTTGTACTAAACCTGTGGGAATACTTGGATTTCCTAGGGGATTGGGATTTCTACAAGGACCAAAACCAAGATTCAAAGATCTAAATGAAGATCTGTCAGGACTCACAAAGTTATCAATGCTAAAAGGTGACCCAGGAGGTGTTCCAGATGAACTTCCTGCTTGCGATATTTTATGATTCCAAATCAAAGGGCTCTTACTTCACCTTATATTAGGTAATTGCACAAATATATCCCCTGAACTGGATCTAGACCTAGTCACTCTATCACTGTTATTAGCCAGTTTTTCTTGAAACAAACCCTAACTCAAATTGGCCCTCCTTCTAGCGCCAGGAAACTGTTGGTGATTCTTTTAACACAGTCATAACAATAGTTAAAATTCACATAAAATGAACCAAAACTAACTTGAAAGATATAAAGGAATCGATTAAGATTCACTTAATCCCAAGTTTAATATGGTCAAGTCTTGACCTGTTGGGCAAATTCAGTTGGTTGATGTGAAGCTCTAATGTTCAAGGGACCTTATGTGATTTAGGGTTTGTTGTTGGTTAACCGAACTCAAACTTATGCAAAGAGATTATGAATATCAGTGTGTTGTTCATTCCCCTTTTTGCATAAAAGTGTTACTGTGTTTACAAATCTTTAAATGATTTATATTATTGCAAGCTTTTTTTCTCTTAAATATTATGAAAACTGTCTACTTTCAACTCAGCTATATATGCTTTTTCAAATATGAGACAAATTTCCTTCAAATTTCTATGTTTTAAGCTAAGTATTTTTAGATGGGTTGGGAAAAGTTAGAAAGATCTAAACTAAACATCATTCATTCTACCAAAGGATCTAATTGTTTTGTTATGCACTATATAAATCATACAGCAAATTGATCAAATCCACAGACAAAAAACTTTAAATGTAAGTTCTGAGCATTTTCACAAACATACACTTAAGATTGCAAGCTCTAAGAGAAAATGTTTCAAACACAATGAAGAGAAAGAAAACACTCAGAAGATAGATGTAGAATTCTAGATTTAATTGTATTAGAAACAGACAGTCATATATTATTTACAATGTTTAAATGACTATTAGCTTCATTGATCAAATTACAGAAAACTTACAAGCTCTACAAATATAGCAAAGAGGCAGGATGTTCCACATGCTCCTTGTTGCAGACACAGGCGACCTCCTTCTTCTCCTAAATGCTATGCTAAGTGTTACTTTTACAAAATTCTTGTTGCTACAACTCTCTATGTAGCCCCTATGTAAAATATTACAGTGTATAGAGGCACAATATATAGACTTTGATTGTCCTTAATACAGCTTAAAACCCTAGTTAAGCAATGGTTCAAACCTCTGGCTACAACAATAAATGTTGGAGAACCAATCTCCAAAAAATATCTCTGAGCATACATCAAATCTGGGTGAAATATGCCCTTTTGAAAACCCTAGCAGCTCAATAATAACTTCTGTTGTCTGCTGTAATGATGTCTTCAGCTGCATTTTGTCTTCATCAATGAAGACCCTTGACTTCCTCACCCTTCATTCTTATCTTCTTCTACTCCTGAGATCGGATTTCCTTTCCATGACATCATCGCCAGCAAACCTCAACTCCTTCAACTGCAAACCTGTAAAAAATAGACCAGCAATAAGTATCATTTCACCTAATAAACAATAGGAAATTAAAACACCTGCTAAATCAAGGTGTGACTATGCGATTGCAGAAATTGGGCCCTAAATCCGTTAAAATTTCAAGTCCAAAATGCATATTCAACGTTAAACTGGTCGGGTCAAGCATCGTTGACCAGAAACATGCATTCAAGCCCTAAATCAGCCTCAAAATTTCATCACTTTGTTCTCCCGCTCATTTCTTTGTTTTAAATCTTTGTATTTTCTAATAGACAAGTCGTGCGTGATACATTCGTTTAATCGGATTTGAATCTTTTTCAGTTCCGCGGCTTGTATGCATGCCATGGCATATCGGCTTGTATATCGCAATATACAAATGCAAAAAAATATACAAGCACTTAACTCCAATTTATATTTATTCAATTCTGCCAAATAAAGCAATGTATAAAGCGTTGTATACATCCTTCAGACTTATTGCTATTATAAACGGCAATTTATAACCCATCGAATCCGCAATGTATCCCTTGATATGCAAATCGGATGTGATACATAGGATAAATCCACTTTTATATTCATTTGGATTCGGGCTTGTATGTGTAACTTTGCATATTGGTTTGTATATCTCGATACACACAAATGCCTAAACATGCAAGCATTTTCACCTTTTAAATTTCTCCTTCGAGTCCGCACTATGTATGTGGTTTTGTATCTTTCGATATGCATTGTTTAAAACATACATGGACTTAACTTTGTTTGACAATTTTTTGGTTCTGACACTTGTATATGTGCAATGTATGTTTGATAATATACAACTTGGAATTATACAACGATTTAACACTGTTTAAAACCCTTTTCATGTCCGCCATTGTATATTTCGTTGTATGTTACTCAAACATACAATCCCGCGGACATACAACAAATTAACCATGTTTCATAACATTTGAATTCCGCATGATGTATATTATCAATGTATATTTTACCTTGTATATTTTAACCTACCAATCACACAACGTGAGATATATGCAATGGAACTCAAAAACCTATTCATCTCAACTTTGAGTTATTTTGGATCCATCTTGTATGTATACATAAAGATTTTTATTTAAAATGCATACAAGAAAAAAAAGACATACAATCGGCTGTGTATATGAAAGCGATATACAAAGGGCATTGTATGTACATTTCAAATGACCCAATGATGCAAGCAACCCTACTATATGAACCCGATTGCAAATATGACTAAGTGTAAAATGACTTTGCACATACAAAGGACTTTGTATATGCAAAGCGATATACAAAGTTCTTTGTATACAGGCAAACTCATATACAAAGAGATTTGTATGTGCAAATAGCAAACCCTTCCCTTGTACATTTTACCAAAATGATCATAACTTGCAAAATATGGAGAATTTTAAGATGGTTCAAAAAGCAACCCTAGCCCATTTTTCACAAGGAATCCAACCATATCATGCCTTGGTACTGAAAATGCATTTTTTCTCTATTTTTAGTGAAGTTTACAATTTTAACCCCCTTTTCCCTTTACCACCAAGCAAAACAACACACCCAAAAAGCAAAAGCAATAGCCACAGCAGGGGTCCTCATTTTGCTAAGGAGTAAAATGGGGTGTGTTGTGAACATCACAACAATACATATATAACTTAATAGAATGGATGGATATGTTTGAAACCACACTGCAAAAGTTATGTGATGTACGAGTCACCAATAGACTGAAGATCCTAGGATCACCTTCAAAACCAAACATTAGCATTCCATAACAGACTAGCAAGACAATTAATTGCTTGATTATGGTGCAAAAAATGAAATTATAATATTATGATATGATATAATGATAGCATGATACATGAGGGACCTTGCTTATATAGGAAAGGTTATGAGATAGGACTACCTAGGATGAAGACAAGTGTCTTAATATTATTAAACATGAGACACAAAGAGATAAATATCCTAAATAAGTAAACTTAAGTAAACTAGTGTGAATAGGACCTAATGTGAAACTAATTAGGTAATATACCATGTTCACACCAACAACTCCCTTAAGTGCAACTTAGGGAGAATGAGAAAGATTGCAAATGATGGATGGGTCCTAGGTAAAAGGCCATGTTAGAAACACATGTACAAAAGATCTCTCACAAATAAAGTAAAGAAGAAAAACCTCTAGGAAGAACTCCCTCTCCACAAGAGATAAAAGAAAAGTTAAATAAGGAGGGAGTACTCAACATGACCCCCCAAGGACTACTTCTATCACCAATATAAAATTAATCACCTCCCCATATGATAGTAATATGATAGACCCCCTAATTAGCTCCTATTCCAATGGTGAAAGCATGAAGATAGGACACAATTCACTACCTACAAACAAAATTTCCCCCTTGGGAAGAAACAAATCTAATTAGTAGATGTAGAAGCAAATCCCAAAATTTGGATGCAAAGGGAATCCAACTCAAATGTGTCTATTAGAATAAAACTCTAGTGTCATCATGCTAAAAAGATGTCTTTTCCAAATTAGGAATTGAATGCCCAATCAAAGAAGTATAACTAGGAGAAGAAAGTGTTGAACACACCAAGATACTGAGAGGGGGGGGGGGTGATTCAGTATGTAAACAATATTCAATTTTAACAACTTCAACTTATCTAGAGTAGATTTAAAACTTAAAAATCATAGCATTAACATGAACATGAAAGTTTAACACAATGCACATCAACACATAACACCATATATATGTGGAAAACCCTAGAAGGGAAAAACCATGGTGAGGATTAACTCACAATATATGAATCTCAAATAACAACTTTTTTTAGGGCTACAACCCAAGGAAGCTTCTACTCCCTAAAGGATTTTGATTTAGGGTCACTACTAAGGAATCTTTTACTCCCTAAAGAATTTGTTTTAGGGTCACTCCCAAGGAAGCTACTACTCCCTGAAATGAGAACACACTTACAAAAGACTACAGTATGATAGTCTTTCTACTATCTAAAAATTTACATTGAAAATCACACTTTTGATGCTTGAACTTCTACCCCTTCAAACTTTCTTCTTATGATCCGATCAGTTAGGCACACTCTATACTTGATCACTATCACAAATATGTCTTCATGATTCAAATATGAACAATATCAACTTCTGCTCTTTCTCCTTCAGTCGCACATGAACAATGCACTTATTTTAGCTTTGATCTGCTTGCAAACTTTTCAATCAACTTGAAATCACACCACACTACACTTAATTTGATTCACTATTTATACATGATATTACATTGATTAAATTGCTTGTTGGCCAGATACAACATGAAAAATACATTTACAAGTTGGCCAGACAACACACAATATGAAACGTATAGAAGATAGGTCCTAAGTGAAACTACACGTTACACCAATAGAAGATTCATGCCTTGCGGACCCCAAAACTTTCTTAACTGGGTCTAAAACATCCTTCATAGCTTCAAACACCAAGGAATTAGATCTGCATACTCTATTGATTTGAAAATAGGACAGCTTTAAGGAAAACATGTGAAGACTTGAAGTATAATAGCCACGTCAACTTGAAAAACTTTTGCGGTACTGGAAACAAGAAAGATCTTCATAAAAATTTTCTAGATGAGTCTACATGACTCATACAATGTCCCAAATACTCTTTTTCTACTGTACATCAAAGAATTAAGCTGTACAACTTCAATCATAAAATCTAAGAATACTTTGTCATCCAGAACACACTGCAAGTCAATTGAAAAACTGAGCTATGGACCACCAAGAACCTTGAAACTACAAGGAAGCATATAATACAGATCCATAAACATGTCTCCAAAACCACAAGGGAAATCATTCATTTTTGGAGGAATGCGGAGCATTCCAACAAACCTTAAACACTCACTTATTATGTGAGAACACATGTCAGTACTGTATCATGTATAACTTTCACAGTAGAAAGGCAAATGATCTAAAAACTTGGAATTATCACCTTCAATACATCTTGAACACCATTCAAGAACTACATGGCCATATCTTCAAATGTTGAGGAATGTGGAGCATTCTATTGTCCTACACATAACACCCTCACAGAGACCACTATCTTCAAGCAATCAACATCAAAACACTCTTCTAGTAATGCAATAATCATGGAATTTAGATCATATATACTTTAGGTCATCAGTAGCATCAACAATACCTCTGATCATCTTCATTCTTCTAATTCCCATATTAATATCAACTATATATTCTCCTTTCTCTTTTTGGATGAGACATGACGTACAACCATGAACTATATCATGTTCTCTTGTTGGATGGGACATGGCATCCAACCATGAACTGTATCATTTTCTCTTGTTGGATGGGACACAGCATCCAATCATGAACTATATCTCCTTCTCTAGTTTGATGGGACATGACATCTAACCAGGAACACCATCACACCACCATGATAGTGTTGACATTAATGACAAACTAGTGACAGTTTTGACATCAATGACAACCCTAGGAACCATATGTGTAACAATCTTCCCCTCTGGCATTGATGGAAACACATCTTTGCTTCTCTCCTCCTTTGACATCAAGGACAAAGGGCAACCAATATCTTCTCATTAGAGATTGCATACCTACATATTATTTCTTAGGGCATGACTTCTTGCAGCAAACAAACTCCCCCTCACATCAGTAACTACTACCTGCTCCCCCTAAGAGGTAGCCACCATTAGTCCAAGGACAAGATATAACACAAACTCCCCCTGGACAAATGCACCATTATGCATCTAGCAAGAAGGAGGGGTAGTTACCCCTAACCTCTACTGGAGATCTTCAAAAGTATCCTTTGCTAGAGCCTTTGTGAAAATATCTACTATTTTCTTTGTTGGAACATATTCCAACTTCACTTCCTTATCTGGAACCTTCTCTCTCAAAAAGTGATAGCTGATTACTATATGCTTGGTTCTAGAATGCATCACTAGATTCTTGGAACTATTGATAGCACTTGTATTTTCACACAAGATAAGAATAGGCTCATCATACAATACATTGATATCCTTTAGGGTTTTCTTCATCCACAACACGTGTGTACAACAAGATGATGTTGCAATGTACTCTGTCTCTATAGTAGATAGATGCACTGATTCTTGCTTCTTGATCTACCATGAAATGAATCTGCTTCCTAGAAAGAAGGCACAACCACTTGTACTTCTTCTATCATCAACACAACCAACCCAACCAGCATCAATGTATGCACTCAAATCAAAGTCATTACCTCTTGGATAGCATAGGCCATAGTCCAAAGTTCCTTTCAAGTATCTGAATATCCTTTTTACTGCCTTCTCATTTGTTTTTTTTGGATTGGCTTGATATCTGGAAACCACACATACTGCATGCATGATATCAGGTCTAGAAGTAGTTGAGTATAATGGTGCTACAATCATAGACCTATAGATAGTCTGATCCACCTCTGAAGACTCATCATCTTTGCTCAATTGGCATCCATTGACCATGGGAGTACTCACTAGTTTTGAATCCTCCATACCAAACTTCTTCAACAACTATTTGACATATTTAGCTTGAAAATAGAGATACCACCATCTAGCTGAGTAATGTGAATTCCAAGGAAGAAAGACATTTCACCAATCATAGATATCTCAAACTCTTTTTGTATCTCCTCTACAAACCTCTTCCACATATCATCATCTCCACCAAAGATGATGTAATCAACATATAATGTGACTATAAATATCATGTCTCCTTCTTCCTTGATGTAAATATTACTATCTGTAGTACCTTTCTTGAAGCCTTGTTAAAGTAAGTACTTGTCCAATCTAGCATACCAAGCTCTAGGTGCTTTCTTAAGACTGTACAAAGCCTTCTTGAGTCTGCACACCATATCTAGATCTTCTGATAGCTAGAAACCATCTGGTTGTTCAATATAAAACTCATCCTCTAGGTCGCGATTCATAAATGTTGACTTATCATCCATGTGATATACATTGAAGTTATTATGAGCAGCAAGAGCAAGGAACATTTTGATTGCCTCCATCCTTGCTGCTAGAGTAAAGTTTCTTCAAAATCAATACCTTCAACTTGTGTGTATCCTTTGCATACCAGTCTTGCCTTGTTCCTTACTATTGGCAAGAGACACTGCTAGGCATGTTAGGTGTTGTCATTGATGGCAACTAAATCTATCTTACACATCTACATTGTATCATTTTATCATACTGGAAGTCAGATTGCAGATTTGTCGAAGTTCGGATAAACAAGAATAGAGCATATTACAGGGTTTAGCATCTTGGTCCACATTTCTCTATAGGCAATCATATTGTGTTGTGGATTTGAGGGAATGTTAAGTGATGTCAGGGCTACCTAAATCTAGAATTTTAGCCTCTGGTGATGAAGGGATTGACAGTTACAAGAATATGAGTATCAGGTTTTGGTTAGACAGTCCAGTCTGGTGAAGAATAGGCTAACTTGGTGTTTGATCCTTGTGCAGATTAAGAGAAGTGGTTGGTCGAGTGATTTATGAATTCATAAGTTGTGTTCCACATTGATGTTTGTGCATGGATTTAGTCGAGAGAAAAGTGTTCTTGAAAATGCCTCTGATTTTTCTTGAGGCTAACTACAGTTGATGAAATTTCATATAGTGGATATATATAATCAATGGAAGTGAGCATTTTGTGTGATGGTTGTACAAATATGAGATGGATGGTGCGAAATGTGGTAGTATCAAGTGCAAAGTAGAGATCTGAGGCTTGGATTATGGTAGAACAATAAAATAGGGCAGTAAGGGATGAAGTCGGTATATTGATCCTAACCAGAGCTGCAATCTTGCATTGTTAGATGTTGTTCTTTACTGCAAGTATTCTTGTGAACTCTTTGTAATCAATCTTTTAGGCAGTGAGCCTCCTTTGAGTAGTGAGATTTGGGCATTGTTCCTGAAGGCATGTGCCTTGGACCATTTGTAATACTTTTAATAGAGTATAAAATCTTGTGGGTTAACCCCCACCATGGTTTTTCCCTTAACCGGGTTTCCACATAAAAATCTTGGTGTTCATGTGTAATGATCTTATTACTATTGTTCTTGAGTTCATGTTTGTTTCATCCAGGTATTCTGATGGCATCAATGAACAACTTCAAGTTGCTTTAGAATATCTTGATCAGTGCAGAGTAGAAGTCAAAGAACTACAAGAGAACATTAAAGATGCTAAGGATTTCATTGAGACTTTAAAAGGGCAACTGAGTAAATCTATGGAAAAGAGGAAGGAGCTACTTCAGTAGTTAGAAAATCAGCAGGAAGATAATGGTATGAATGGGACTCTGAAGGAGAAGACAAAGGAATGTGAGAAGCTAACAAAAGAGGTTGTTGTCCTAAAAAATGAGATGGAATCTGAGGTGATGAGGCTAACCAAGGAAATTGAGGAAAGAAAGAAGACTGAAGAAAACCTAAATTAGTCTCTGAAAGAAAGAAGAAAAGAGTGCTATAGATTGGATAGAATAATTGGCCATCTAGAGTCTGATCTTCAAGAAACTAGGTATAGTGAGGAACAACTTGAAAGGTAAATTGTTATTTTCAAACATGACCTAGAAGCTGTAAATGAATACAAAGAGAAGTTCAAGATAAGCTCAGCTAAACTTGAAGTGTTGCTTGATAGTCAGAAGATGGCAGATGATAACCATGGTCTGGGATATGAGAAAGGTGAAATCTTTGGATCTAGTCAGAGAAATCCTAAATCAAGGAATTAGAGAAACAAACCCAGAAGACCTCCAATAACATAACCTAATGCTCAATGGTATCCATCTTTCAATGAAAATTGTTTCAATTGCAATAAATTTGGTCATAGAGCTAGTTAGTGCAGAAGTAGAGTGAAGCAAAGTGGTCCATCTTTCTTCAGTCAATGCTTCAATTGTAAAAGGTATGGTCATAGATCCAATGAATGTAGCAGTATGATAATGAACTACTCTAACAACAAAAGAAATGTCAATTCTTTCAATGGCATGCAATAGATTTGGACACATTGCTAATCAGTGCAGATCAAGAGGAAATCAAGTAAATGAGCAAAGAAATGTTTTGTCCTTCAATTGCAATAGATCAAGTCATATTTCAAGATTCTGCAGAAGCAGGAATGATGATAGAAAAGGTCCAGTAGATAGAAACCAAAAAATGCAGAGACAAGATAAAGGCAACGGTAAAGTAAATGTGAATGAGATCCAAAATTAAATGAATAAAACATGGGTGAAGAAAGGTGAAATGAATTATGCTGATGGGTCCGCACCAGAATCTGGTGATGTTAATTCCTCTGGGAATTGAAACAAGAGTTCTAGCTCAGGGGGAGCTACATTGAAAATCTAATTCCCCCTGCCAATAAGTGGGTGCCTGAATCTAGCATGCTGAATGAAGATAAAGAAGCCTATTGCAGATCTGTTGAAGCAAACTCTGGAAGAAAAGAAGCTAATGTGATTGATTGCGAAGCAATTAAAGATTGACTGTATATAGAAATAGTGTAATAGGATGAATTAGGGCAAATCATTTATTAGAATGGCGAATTAGGTTTTGCAGAGCATAAAAGATCATTAACTCAACATTTCAATCACTTTGCATTCAAAGAGAACAAGGAGAAGAGTGCTTGAGCTAAGATTTCAAAGATTTGAATTGCGAAAAGTGAATTCGATAGCTAACCCTAACCGACAAAACAAGGTATTCTCTGTGAAACTCTCTGAATTTGCAATCTCTGGATATGGCTACTCTATTGGTTGTTGACATCACTAAAAGGCCTCGACCTAAATTCAAAAAGCATCCATGCAAATTTGTAGAGGTCGATTCGTTAGGCACCTTTTCAAATGTTCTGCATGGTGTGTTGCACATTGAAAATATTAGTGCTTATATTCATGCTAGCATAGATGCATTTGGGGATTTGAAGTTAGTAGATTTGTTCAAGAATCATCTAAGGGATGAGATTCATGGTCTTAAACCTGAGTACAAGGTCCTACAAGTCAAACATTTCATTCAAGTCATTGTGTTACCATCTTTCGGTGAGGATGAGTGGATCTAGTATGTACTAAGTCAGATTCATGCTAAATTCATGTGGTTGATGAAACCCTTCAAGATCACCAAAGATGCCATCAAGGCCGTAATAGGACTAAACTCATCCGGTAGACTGCCAATGCTTAAATTAGTGAAGAATCAAACTGTAACTAAAGCCACCGGATCATAATTTGATAAGAGGGCAATGACAATAAATGATATAACTGATTTAGATGTCAAATTTGCATCTATGGTGATTGGATATAAGATATATTACTCCAACAGGGAAAACATTTTATCTAGTATAGCCATTTATGTTGCCTACTAGATGTTAAAAGAAAATACTGACTATGACCTATGTGAGCTATTGCAAAATCAGTTAATGGAGAATTTGAACAAGATCAAGAATGACAAGAAGAATACATTCAAGTATGGTACATTGGTGTGTTTGTTTTTCTATTTCATGAATTAGTTATCTAGGAAGAAGAGCCTGTGTTGGACCAGTGATAAGCTTGTTACCATACAAATCAGAGAGCACTCACACAATATTGGTGACTCCAATGCCCAAAGGACTACTCTTTGGGCATATTTCAAGAATTTTTAGAACATGATGCGATCAAGGGAAAGAATCCCTACTTCTATGGTAGAAAAATATAAGGATACAATTTGTTTCATGGTGGAAATAGATCAGTGCTTGATGGAAGCAGTTGAACCAAGGACTATATGGATCATGCCCATGGGGTATGAAGTTGATGAACAAATACTGGAAATGTATGCTCAACACCTTTTGAGTAAACCAAAAGATACCTCAGTTGAGAGATTCGGTACATATAGTGATCTTAGTTTGAAATTTTTTGTTGACCTCCAGAAACTAGAACTCAAGAGAAACCTCCAAAGGCAAGTTGAAAGGTATGCTAAAAGTATTGGAATAAAAAAGGAAGTTGTGAAACAAAATAGGGAAAGGATAGAGAAAGCTGAGAAGGAGAAGCAGAACAGGGAACATGAAAGTGTTCTGATAGAATCTTCTTCTAAGCCAAGGACTACTAGGAGTTTTGGTACAACGTCTGGTGCATCACCTTCTCCTATTGTAAAAAAATCCAAAGAAAAATCTACCGATAAGGAAGGAAAAAGGACAAAAGTAATGGCCAAAAGGTCATATGTTAGTGTGGGGAAGGAAGATGAAGAAGAGGCTGAGTTAGATGGTGAGGTTAAAGAGTTGAAGGCCTTAGGCACTAAGGCTACTAAAGTGTCTAAGGAGAATCCCTCTGGAAGCTTAAAGTTAGATATAGAAGAAACATCCAGGGTTGCCAAAGGCAAGCCCTCCAGAAGTACAAGTGTAAGAAAAAGACAAAAGACTGAGCCCCATGTTGAAAAATCAACCCTGTCAGTTGAAGACATTGTGAATACAGTAACTATTCATGGGATTTTGAAGACCATAACAAAATATTATGATAGATTTGATAAAGCCAACAAGAGAATTTTGGAGGATGCTACTGTTAAGTACTTGGATACATTCAACAAAGTACTTGTGGAAATTTTATCTAAAATCACTAAGAGTCTAAGTGACATTTTGGAGATGAGAAAAGAAGCTGCTAAAGAAAAAGATTTGGAGCTGAGAGAACATGTGTTGTCCAATCTGTGTCCGGTAATCTCCAAAAGGGAAGAAAATAAAAATTCCAAAGAAGTTAAAGATGAAATCAAGAGGAAAATTAGTTTGACCAAGCTAATGCTTGGAGATACTAATGAAGTGGTCAAAGAAACAGAACAAATTTTGAAGAAATCCCTAGATAAGAACAAGTTCTATGTTGTCACTGAAGAACTTGTTGATATTGATGACACATCATTCTGAATGATGAAGAGTTGCAGAAAAATGAGCAACAAGATGAAATAGATGATGTCTCTATTCTAGAAGAGGAAACATTGAACAAAGGAGATGAAGAGATGGTAAAGGAAGATAATGTGATGGTGCAGAGGATACTCAAATTCCTCCAGACCAATCTAGTGAAGAAAATATAGAAATGAATGTAAATGCTCCTACTAAAGGTGACTCTAAGAAGAGTAAAGAGTAGAAAGCAGAAGAGGTTAAGGACAAGGGAGATCAAGAAGTAGAAACTGATGATGGAATTGATTCCTCCATTCCAGACATTGAGGAATTTGATAAAAATGATAATGATACTGATGCTAAGGATACACAAAATCCTCCAGAATAGAATACAAAAGACATTGCTGATAATGTAGAGAGAGCAGAAGCATAGAAAAAGAATGAAAATGATAAGCAAGACAATGTGGTTGACTCCGGAAAGGGAGAAGATGCAGGCCCTAATGAGCATAAAACTAAAACATCATATTGGGCAAGAGACACTGCAAAAGTAGTGAAAGAAATTTTGGAGAAAGATAAACAAGTTGTAGAAGATCTCGATATAATACAAGATCTAATCAATTTTGATGCTATGTTACTAGTATAGAAGATGAAGTTGGCCTCTTTTGCACAAGCTAAGGCCAGAGAGGAAATCCTAAAGTTTCATATAGAAGATAGTGAGTTGCATGGTCTTGCATTCAACATTATGGAGAAAATCATGCCTAAATTTCAGAAGGATTCATCAGCATCCCCCTCTGGTCAGTTGAATAGTCTGATAAATTTTGTAAGTACTCACTTTGAGTGTTTTGAGAAGTCAACAAAAGTTAAAGTTTAGAACAAATTTAATGATAAGAGATTTGGTTAACTACAAAGAATAATTGACAATGATAGAATTATGTTGGATACTAGTGTAAAGATTATTCAAAATGCCTTCACTAAAGGAGGAGATGTGTACAAATATGGTTTATCTCAGTCTGAAGTTGTTGAAGATATTGAGAAGAATATCAATGACCTAAAGCTTAAATTGTCTAACATCTCTCAATCTTATAGTCCCTTAACTGAGTCTGTAATAACTACAAAATGTTAAGTAGTGAGTTTGCTTGATGACTTGAGTAATTTGGAGAAGGAAAAGGTTAAAGTTTTGGGTAAATTGGATGAACTCCGGGGTCTAATTTCTCCTATGTTAGAGACAATGATCAATACATTGACAGAAGCTCAAGTTGCTGCTCTAACAAGTGATCCCACTAATCTATAGAAGGCAGAGTCATAGGTATTTCTATTTAGTGGTCATATTTCAGTTTTGGACAACGTGAAGAAAAGTTGGGATAGTGAATTGGCATTGTTGAAAAATATTTTTGGTGATGTGCTTAAGTTCATGTAGACAAGACATAAGGATTGTTTGTATATATATGCCCATGTACATAGAATTTTTGCATTAATTTTGGTATGCGGATATCAGCCTTTGCCATTGATGTCAAAGGGGGAGTGGAAAGCAGTGAAAAATGAGGAATCCATCTAAGGGGGGGCATTGGAAATCACAAGTGTACATAGTAAGGGGAAGTTGTTCTAACACTTAGTCATTTTTTACTAAGTGTTGCCATCAATGCCAAAGGGGGAGATTGTTGGAAAGAGACACTACTAGGCATGTCAGGTGTTGTCATTGATGGCAATTCAATCTATCTTACACATCTACATTGTATCATTTGATCATACCGGAAGTTAGATTGCAGATTTGTCCAAGTCTGGATAGACAGGAACAGAGCATATGACAGGGTTCAACATCTTGGTCTGCATTTCTCTACATGTAATCTATTATATTGTAGATCTAAGGGAATGTTAAGGGATGTCAGGACTACCTAAACCCATAATTTTAGCCTCCGGTGATGAAGGGATTGATAGTTACAAGCATATGAGCATCAAGTTTTGATTAGATTGTCTAGTCAGGTGAAGAACATGCCAACTTGGTGTTTGATCCTTGTGCAGATTAAGAGAAGTGGTTGGTTGAGTGATTTATGAGATCTAGTGGTAGTGACTGACATGTGTGGTGACTTGAATCCATAAGTTGTGGTTCACATTGATGTTTGTGCATGGATTCAGCTGATAGAACAGTGTTCTTGAAAATGCCTCTAAGTTTTCTTGAGGCTGACTGCAGTTGATGAAATTTCATATAGCAGATATATATAATCGATGGATGTGAGCATTTTGTGTGATGGTTGTGTGAATATGAGATGAAAGGTGTGAAGTGTGGTAGTATCAAGTGTGAAGTAGAGATCTAAGGCTCGAATTATGGCAGAACAGTAAAACAGGGCAGTCAGTGATGAAGTGTGTGAAGTCAGTATATTGATCCTAACCGAAACTATAATCTTGCATTGTTAGATGCTATTCTTCAATTCAAGTATTCTTATGAAATTTTTGAAATCAATCTTGTAGGTAGTGAGCGTCCTTTGAGCAGTGAGCTCTAGGCAGTGTGCCCAAAGACATGTGCCTTCCCATTTGTAATACTTTTAATAGAGTATAAAATCTTGTGGGTTAACCCGCTCCATGGTTTTTCCCTTAACTAGGTTTCCACATAAAAATCTTGGTGTTCATGTGTTATGATCTTGTTAGTGTTGTTCTTGAGTTTATATTTCTTTCTTTTGAATGTATGTGTTAAATTAATAAAGGAACATAATAATAATTTTTACAGAACACTGATTCACCCCCCCTCTCAGTGTTCCTTAATTTCAACACTTACAACTTCACTTTCTTCATTTAATTTGTTTTGAAACATCCATTTTATTCCTATAACATTCTTATTTACTAGTCTGGGAACCAATTCCCATGTTTTATTCTTTTCAATCCGATCCAATTCTTCTTCCATAGATTTTATCCATCCATCAACCTTGTTGACATCAACAAAGTTTTTGGGTTCCACTTTTGATAACAAATATATGTTTACTTGCTCACATACTTTTGCAAAACTTCTCCTGGTCAACACACCCCTATTTTTGTCTCCAATGATCTAAAATTATTAGTGATTCTTCTGAACATACTTTGTTGGAGTCTTAGGCATCTTCTTTGGTTCCTTTTCCTTTTCTTCTTTCACTTCTTCTTCTTGATCTACAATGCATGGAAAGATATAAGATTCAAATTCCTCTGATTTATGTGAGATCTAATATAGGTCTTCATCTACCTTGACATTTTTGGTTTCAATCATCTTCCCTAAGCTCTTTTTGTAGCATCTATAAGCCTTCCTTATGGTTTAGTAGCCAAGAAAGATCGCTTCATCATTTCTTGAATCAAACTTTCCTAGGTCTTCATCTCTTCTCATATAGTATTTGCTGCCAAAGATCCTGAAGTATCTAACTGTGGGAGGTCTTCCATACTGTAGCTCATGTTTGTTTGGCTTTGAGACCCTCTCCAGACATCTTGATGCAAAAAGGCCAATTTTAAGCAAAGCATTTAAAAGGCAGCTTTCATGTATACTTACCAAATCCTTTTGGTAACCTTTTGGCAAACATAGCTTCAAGTTCTTTAAGCTCTAATTCATCTTCTTTAAGTTTGTTCCTTACCTTCTCATATCCGCTTAGTCTTCTTGGAGAGCATTCACTTGAAACAAATCTTTTCTTACCCTTTCTAGAACCACTATCCTTAAATGTAGATTTCTAATTTAGGAAGAGAAACACCAAACTCATTCACCAACCAACAGATCCCTTGAAATATCTATCATAGTCCTTAATTCCTCAATAGAAACAACCTTATGCTGGTATGTAGTAGGTAAGGATTTGAGTACTTTGGCAACAATCTCTTATTCTTCCAAATTCCCTCTAGCACACCTACTTTTGATGTGAGAAATGCATTTGCCCTAACTCTTCTGGATACTCAATTTCTTAAAATAGTTTCTCATAGATTGCTTCACAAATTGCCACATCAACTTCTTTTCTTCCAAAACTTCTTTCAGATGAAATGCAATAGGCCATTCTATATTCTTTCACATGCCAGATCTAGGCATCCACTTACTGGCAGGGGAGATTAGATTTTCAATGTAGATCCCCCTGAGCCAGAGCTCCTAATTCAATTCCCAGAGGAATTATTAGCACTGGATTCTGGTATAGACCCATTATTATCATTCACAATTGTTTTCTTGACCCATGTCTTGCTCATTTCATTCTAGATCTCATTTGCATCAATTTTTCCTTTACCTTTGTCTTGTCTATGCTCATCCAATTTTCTATTTATCGGACCTCTTCTTTCATTAATCCTACTTCTGCAAAATCTTTCAATATGACCAGATTTATTGCAATTAAAGCACACAACATTTCTTTGCTTATATACTTGATTTCCTCTTGATCTACATTGATTAGCCATGTGTCCAAATCCATTGCAAGAAAAATAGTAGCCATTGAAAGAATTGTCATTTCCTTTATTGTTAGGGTAATTCATTATCATACTTCTTCATTCATTTGATTTGTGACCATACCTCTTGCACTTGAAGTATTGGCTGAAGAAGGATGGATCATTTTGATTTACTCTGCTTCTATACTGAGTAGCTCTATGACCAAATTTATTGCAATTAAAACAATTGCCATTGAAGGATGGATATCTTTGAGCATTAGGTTGTCTTACCGGAGGTCTTCTAGGTCTGTTTCTTCTGTTCCTTGGTTGGAGATTTCTTTGTTCAAATCTGGAGCTTTCACCTTTCTCATATCCAAGACCATGCTTGTCATCATCCTTTTTCTGACCTTCAAGTAGTGCTTCAAGTTTAGCTGAGCTTATCTTGAACTTCTCCTTGTATTCATTTGCAACTTCTAGGTCATTTCTGAGAATGACAATTTGCCTTTCAAGTTCTCTTTCATTGTCTATACTTTCTTGTAGGTCAGACTCTAGATGGCTAGCTATTCTGTCCAATCTACAACATTCTTCAGTTCTTTCTTTTAGAGTTTGATTGAAGTCTTCTTCAATCTTCTTCCTTTGTTCAATTTCTTTGGTTAGCCTCATTGCCCTAGATTCCTTCTCAACTTTTAGAACATCAACTTCTTTTGACAACTTCTCACACTCCTTTGTATTTTCTTCCAAGGCTTCATTCTTGTCATTTTCTTCAGTTAAATGGGATAACTATAGAAGTAGCTCCTTTATCTTTTCCATAGATTTTTTTAATTATCTTTTAATATTTCAATAGTATCATCAGCATCTTTAAGCTCATCTTTTAGATTAGTTACTTCTTCTTTGGACTGATCAAGATCTTCTAGGGCCAACTGAAGTTGATCATTGAGTGAACCCATTAAAAACTCCTTCCAAGATTTTTCCTCAAGCCGTTAGGATTCTTTCAAGAAACCTTGCTCTAATACCAATTGTTAGAATTAGGGCAGGCAAGTGAGGGAGGGTGAATCAGTTGTCACAAAAACATAACATTCTTCTACAATTAATCTCCTTTATCACTTACAATAGATTAATGATATTATCATGAAAGCATGAATCAATAACACAAGAGAAGAAACATAAAAAACACAGATAACACCATGATTTTTACATGAAAACCTAATTAAGGGAAAACAACAGTGGGGGTTAACCCACAAGATTATTCTTTATTAAAAGAATAGAAATGGGGAAGGCACATGCCTTCAGGGTGCACTGCCCCAGAGCTCACTGCTCTAAGAGTCTCATTGACTATAGAAAATTCACAAGAGTTATCACAAAAAGTTTGAACTGAGAAACAACATCTTCATCATGCCAAAGATTAGTTCCTTTTAAGCTCCAAACACATCTCTGCTCTACCCCTGAACACTTCTTCACTACATTCACATATTCTCTCTAATTCACACTTTTCCATGACTTCAATTCACTTATTTATACATGACATCGACTTTGGAATGAACATCAAAGTTGACCTTACAAACATTACAAATAATTACAATTACAATACAAATTACTATTTGTGAATCACTATGCTATTGGCTAAACATGACTAGGACACAAGTCTTCCTCGATCAACATGCCACACTCCATACGACTTCGTTTAGATCATCCACAACACACATTAGGCATCCAGTTGCACAAGACTGGGAAGAACAGCAACAACCAAGAGGAAAACTTCAATCATGATCTCCTTTGTCAATGCAAACCACAAACACAATAGCCACATGATCTAGAGACCACCACAAGCACAATGAAGTCAACAGGAACAACCACATCACTTTGCATCACTAAAATTACTTGCATCTTGACACTGAACCTTAAGAACACACACTACCAGGACTATCACACTAGAAATATTTCTTTTAGACTTCAGAACCATGAACCACTCTAGTTGAGGGAACACACCAACATCGCAAACATGTCTCTAGATCCATAGATGACAATATGCTCATACTGGACCAATCTAGACCAACTTCTTGTCACTTTATCATCATTAAACAATTGTAAAAACCTGTTCTACTCAAAAGGCCATAACTTCACAAAATCTACATGTGGACCTCTCAAATCTCTACTGGAGCAACAATAGACAACTTATACAAACCCTTTAATCCAAATACTCTGATCTTCACCTTACTAGAAATACTGATCACTCCTCGGCACTGTCTTCACTGTTTCTAACAGAAAGATATGTTGACATCAATGAAAACACATCAGGCACATATTTACAATAGAATTAACATGAACATGAAATATTAACACAATCCACATCAACACATAACACTATATATACATGGAAAACCCTAGAAGGTACAACCATAGTGAGGATTAACTCACAATATAAGAAGCTCAAATAACAACTTTATTTTAGGGCTACAACCCAAGGAGGCTTCTACTCCCTAAAGTACTTTGATTTAGGGTCACTCCCAAGGAAGATTCTACTCCCTGAAGACATTGTTTTAGGGTCACTCCCAAGGAAGCAACTACTCCTTGAAATGAGAACACACTTACAAAAGATTATAGTATGATAGTCTTTCTACTGTTTGAAAATTGACATTGAAACTCACACTTTTGATGATTGCACTTTTGCCTCTTTACAATTTCTTCTTATGATCTAATCAATTAGGCACACTCTATATTTGACCACTGGCACACTCTATACTTGATCAACAACTTTTTCTCTTTCTCCTTTAGTCACACATAAATAATGCATTTATTCTACCTTTTATTTGCTTGTGAACTTTTCAATCAACTTGCAATCACACCACACCATACTCAATTTGCTTCACTATTTATACATGAGATTACATTGGTTACATTTCTTATTGCCCAGATACAATAGGAAAAATATATTTACAAGTCAGCCAGACAACACACAATATGAAATGTGTAGAAGATAGGTCCTAAGTGAAATCACATGATACATCAGTAGAAGATTCATGCCTTGTGGACCCCAAAACTTGCTTAACCAGGTCAAAAACATCATTCACAGCTTCAAACACCAAGGAATTACATCTACGTGCTCCACTCCTTTGAAAATAGGACAACATTAAGGAAAACACATGAAGACTTGAAATATAGCAACCATATCAACTTGAAAACCTTATGCAGTATTGGAAACAAGAAAGATCTTTGTGAAACTTTTCTAGATGAGTCCACATGACTCATACAACATCCAAAAACACTCCTTGCCACTGTACATCAAAGGATTATTTTGCACAACTTCAATCATAAACTTTGAGAACACTCTATGATCTGGAACACATAACAACATGTTGTCGTTTGAAAAATGGAGCTGTGGACCACCAAGAACCTTGAAACTACAAGGAAGCATGTAATACAATGTATCCATAAACATGTCCTCAAAACTGTATGGGTAATCATTCATTTCTAGATGAATGTGGAGCACTCCAATAGGCCTTCAACACTAGCTTATTCTGCTAGAACACATGTCGGTACTCTATCATGTGTAACTTTCACAATGGAAGGACAAATGATTTGAAAACTTGGAATTATCACCTTCATTGTATCCTAAACACCATTCTAGAACCGCATGGCCATATCTGCAAATGTGGAGGAATGTGGAGAATTCTATTGCCCTACACAAAATACCTTTATAGATACAACACTATCTTCAAGCAATCAATAGCAAAACACTCTTCCAATAATGCAATCATCATGGAATTTGGATCATACATACTTCAGGCCATCAGTAGCATCGAAAATACCTATGACCATCTTCATTCTTCTAATTCCTATATTAATATGAACTACATCTTCTCCTTTGACTTTTTGGATAGGACATGACATCCAACCATGAACTCTATCATGTTCTCTTGTCAGATGGGACATGGCATCCAACCATGAACTGTATCATCTTCTCTTGTTGGATGGGACATGGCATCCAACCATGAACTATATCATCTTCTCTTGTTGGATAGTACATGGCATCCAACCATAAATTGTATCTTCTTCTATTGTTGGATGGGACATGACATCCAACCATGAACACTTTCACACCACCATGATAGTGTTGACCTCAATGACAACCCTAGGAACCATATGTGTAATAGAAATATATTGAACCACATTTGAAAAACTAAAAATGTGATCACATCAAGGCCACCAAAGAGGAGAGATAAACCCTCAAATGTTTCCTCCAAATTTGAAATGGTAGACTCCTCAAGCAAGGATGCAATGTCTAAGAAATAAGAATCCCAATGAGGTGGATTAAGAAGATTGAAATGATCTTGTTGCAAAGAATCACTAGAAGCAATAGTTGATGGAGGTGTGATATCAATAGGAGGAGAAGGAGAAGCAAGAGAAATCTTTATGTCATTTGAATGATCAATACTTGCTAGATATTGAAGCACCTCTTTAGTACCATTATCAAAGGTTATCTGATCTGCATCATCAATGGGTAGAAGACTATCTAAAATAAGATTTTTAGGCAATGGAGAAAGATGTGTTTCTCCATAGATCTCCCAAATCCTGGTCCAAAGAGTGTGTGGACACTCCATATGTGAGATGGAACACATAGTGTCAAAATCAACACTAGAACAAATCAATCCTAGGACATGATCAATCCTATTTCCCCATACAGATTTCCTCCCAAGTGTATTTGGTTTAGGTATGACTCCATAAAGATAAGGAAAAATCTTAAGCCACCTACACTGTGTTAGAATGCCTTTTTGCTAAGACTCATAATTATCCTTATTCAAGTTTACCACAAAAGAATGAATAGAAAAATGCATGACATCTTCTCAAATGATAGAGTTTAAAACTCACGAGGTTACCCCCTAATTTTAGTCAATCATGAGACCTTCCCAATAATATATGATTTTGACACTATAATTACTGCAATTATATTTGCCACTAGCTAAAATTAGCAAAGCAATTTTGATTTTAGTACATTGCAAATGTCAAATTAGGCCACATAATGAAAGTGCAATTTTGATGTAGAATGAGATTAATTTGATTACATCAATAATAAGTACATTAAAAAATTATGCACTTTAAAAATGCACACATAAATATTGTTGTATGAGCTCAAATAGAGCCTCGAAAGTTCCCAAAACAAGAACTTCTTAGCTGCATGTGTGAAATTTTGTAATTTCTAGAATAATAGGCACCAAAATAAATAAAAAAATGATTGCATCACTATGAAGCCTACAAAATTCTATACAAAATAAAAATAAAATTGGTCACAAAAAGGAGCTCATGTGACTAAGAAATAAGCCTTTGATGTTTGAGTGTCAAAATCAAAACTACATTGTGTTGAAGTTGATAATTAACTCAAGCCACAAAGATCACCTACAAAACCTAAGATTTACCTTCCACAAGAGAAAAAAGCAAAGACAAATAATTTGCACAGTATTGGATGAATTAATGAAATGGATTATTAGAATTACATGTGACAACTTGCTTTTATATTTGCAAGTTAAATAAAACCCTAATATGACTTAATAATAACATAAGACTAAAAATAAGCCCTAAGTAAACTTATTAAAGTGTAATTAAATATTTAATTACACTAACACCCCCCCGTAAGTGCAACTGAGGGAGAAATGAAAAACATGCAACTAATGCAAGAATGGATCCCGACTACAAGGCCATGTTAGGTACCCATGAATAACATGTATCTCTCATAATGTAGAGAAAAGGAGAAAAAACCCAGTGGGAGAAAACTCCTCTCCAAAAGAAAGAAAATACAAGTACATGAACATGTGATGGAAGAAGGACTAACACTAAGACCCCCCAAGAACTGAATCCATCACAAAAGTACAATCATGAATGCCCCCCATAAGAGAGAAATAAGAGAGAAGGTCTGATGACCCCCCCAAAAAGTGAGAAGGATGAAATCCCATGCGAGGAAATGCTCCCTCCAAAAATAGAGATGAGAAGAGAGACCATCCAGTCACTCCTCAAGATGACTCCTGCAGTGCTGGAAGATGCTCAACACAGAATAAAGATGAAGACCCATGAACGTTGAACAACATGTCTCCCCTTGGGAAGAAATAGAATTGCAGATGTGTGCATAATGTCTTCCCATTCTAGATAGGAATATATAGGAAGAAGGATAAATGTCTCTGAACCTAAATACCATGTTGAAGTTGATAATTAACTCAAGCCACAAAGATCACCTACAAAACCTAAGATTTACCTTCCACAAGAGAAAAAAAGAAAACAGAATTAATTTGCACAATATTGGATGAATTAATGAAATGGATTTTTAGAATTACATGTGACAACTTGCTTATATATTTGCAAGTTAAATAAAACCCTAATATGACTTAATTATAGCATAAGATTAAAAATAAGCCCTAAGTAAACTTATTAAAGTGTAATTAAATATTTAATTACACCAACACATTGGAGAGGGGGGCTCGGTGGGGTTGAAGGGCCAATGACTTCATGCTAACATCAACACTGATGAATGGAATATTTTCCTATCTCACCAGATTATGCCTTTAGATCTCAAAACCATGGGTGAATCACAAAACCTTTGTTCTATTATTTAAAATTGTTGAAAGGAGGGTGGGGAACTACTTTTCAGTGACTTGTAGGTGGCTTTTGTTGTACATTGTATTCTTATTATGTTTTCTTGTACATCTTATTTTTCCACCTCAATAAGACAACCTATCCATTCCATTCCACTATATATTGATCAATGTGTGTTAGGAAAATTGGGAATACCTATAAAAGATAATAAGCTATATTATATTTTGGGTAGTCTATCATAGGACACCCTCTAGTAAAAATATGAAAAGAAACACTCAACTAAATATTTTTCCATTTGTGCTTCTCCCATCATATTTGCAAATTGAGCTTTAGTTCAACCTCCACCTGCATCAAGCTTCACCTTTCTTCCAATAAGTGCATCATATTCAAGGGCATGCTTTTAACACAAAGACATTCTTCCTTTGTTTTCCATCTTATCACTAATTTTTCCTTTTTATCTATGATTTGTTTTCATAAACTTTACCAACATATTTTTGATGGTGTCAACTCTTAGCTACAACTTCTTGCCCCTACAACATTTCTAACTAAAAATTTTACACATGCATTTTATGGAATGTTAATATTTATTTACATTATCCACTAGTTCAATGAATGGATAATTTGGCACCCAATCAATCTAAAAAATTCTTGTCAGATCCCATTCACACCTTGTTTTTTATTTGCCTTTTAATTTCCCCTTCTCTGTAGGATCTACATTTTTGTTATCACTTTTTGAGATTGATTTGTTAATATTATCATTCCTAATATCCTAGGACTCCTTTGGAAAATCATTTGTGGCATTGTCATCCAACTCATTCCAATCTTCCTTTGAGGTATTACCTTTTTCATTAATAGATGGTATAAATCTTGATGTTGTAGATTAATCTGATGGGCCATAAACTATGATGTCCCTTTCTTGAATGTGCCCTAGAATTATGATTGCGACAGCTTAGGGTTAGGGTTACCAACTTTCAATATAAATATTTCTTTGAATAATGTAATTCTGAATTGGAATCTTGCAATCAAACATAGTAACAACATATACAAAATACATGTATTCATCTAT